>CM028131.1:303357500-304607500 GCA_016271365.2 Neoceratodus forsteri | reverse complement strand
AATACTATAGTTCCAACTTAAATGATACACAGCTGGCATTAAACAAGTCAAGAGGATGGGACTTTTCTTTACTGGCCTGGTGGAACATGTGAAACTTCTCTACCTAATGCAACTAGGATAGATTAAAGGGATCAGTCAGCAAAGCCTCACACCCAAGTGTGAGGCTGATCACTTTTCACTTGGTGTACAAAATATTTAATTTTAATTACTGTTACTGCACAACAGAATGTAGTAGACCAATTTAACTGAGAATGATTTGTAAGATACAATTTCATGTAACCATAACTCCCAGAATCCATGATGCTCCCATCAGAGGAGGATTGCTCAGATAAGATATGCATTCTTCAGTAGCCTGCACCATGTAGTATACATGTTCATTATCTTGTAAGCTAAAATCAGATTTTGCTGTCCTCATGGTGCTTCCTACAGTCCTCTGACTTCACTGTACCTACCCAGTCACCCCACACAAAACAGCTGTTCAACAAAATAAAGATTAAAGCTTACAAAACACTCTGGCATTCACTGCAGGCTGGCTATTAAAGGCAATCAAATCTACCAGCTCTGCAGTTCTCCTCTGAAGTCAGCATTATGGCATTCTGGAATGTCTGGTTACATGAAATGACATCAAACAAGTCAATAACATTACTTAGCCTGATTCATATATTACACTGCAGTAATCAGTAAGTAAAACGGTGTCACGGCACACAAATTAATTACAATTAGCCTCACACTTGGGAGTTGTCACAGGCTGTCAGATTATTTGGATAGTTACTTACCCATGCATAATCTTTAAAGAATGCAAATCTATTTTCTTGCATGTTTATTATCTTATGTCATCATATGTACATCCTGTTGCTCATCTGGTGGAGTGGATTCACTGTATTCCTCCGGAACACTGGGTTTGGATAGAACCTCTGATTAGTATGCCTGTCTGTACTGTATGCATTTGTTATGTATTGCTGGTGAGGATGATTGCTGTCTATACTGCAAATCCGAAAAGCCTGCTCTTACTATATGTCAGTTATACATAAGTAGTATAACATCTGCAGCATATGCCTACTAAATGTAATCATGTATTCATTTAACAAACAGAAGATATGAAGTTAACGTATACAAACATACAACACAATAAAATTCAACGATGGTGAAAGTTGAAAACATTGGTTGCATTTTCTTTACTTAGTTGAAGTCAGAAATTTCAAACTAGTTGGAAAATCAGTCATAATGTGTGGAAAGTCAGTCAGAATTTGTTTTCAACTGACTCCAGGGTCTAACCGATGCTACCATAATATATATATATATATATAATATATATACTGTGTATATATATATATATAGGCACGGTAGTACTACCAGTTAGGGTTGAGGAGCCATTTACATGTTAAACCCAAAATATTGTACCTTAATAACTTTGCAACTATTTGACTGGATATGCCTGAAATTTGGAATACATGATCAAGACCCATATGCCTTGGGATCTGCTAAGTTTTGTACTGGTCGGATATATGGCTGTGGAGTTATTAAGCATGATCTGAGCATGAGTTTACGCTTTTGGGAATTCTACGGTCGTGCTACAGGTCACACAGTTTGAGCGACGGTCCAAAATCTTCAGGGAACATGTGGCTGGGGTCCCCGATGGCTGGGGTCCCTGATATGCCTTTTGAAGATTTCGTGAAAAATATTAAACAGTTCAAAAGTTATTCAAAAACAAGTTACCATTATAAGTCAATGGGAAAAGTTAACAAAAGTTCAACAGTGTCGCAAATGCAGTTTTACTTTCCAAATGGCCCATTTACTGTCACAAATCCACCATTTTGTTTTCAGTTGGTGATCAGAAAAATGCTTGGCATTTAAATTTTGGACCATCTAGCAACCCAATTCTTTTGTATTCACCTAATCGGACCCAGAGGATGCTAGCATGTCTTTATTTTGGGGCACAAACCCCCAAAAATATGTTTTCACATTTCTGGAAATAGTACTTTCATAAATTACTTTTGCACTTGTGGCACTGTTGAATGCATTTGTGAAAGCTTTGAAATTGTGACACTACTTTTCTAGGCTGTGGAAAATAACAGCAATTATTTGGCACCCTGCTGCAAAAGAACGGTTTGGAGTTTTGGGCTGCAATTTTGAGGGAACATAGCCAACATCTCACAGATGTCCCTTTCAGTGTTTCATTGAAAACATATTACATGGCAGCAAAGTTACAGTACTCCAAAGTTGATGCTTTTCCCATAGGATAACATTACGGCATCCGACGCATTGCAGCAATCCTTTGGCGCCTGCTGCAAAATAACAATTCAGTCTTTTGGGCTGAAATGTGGAGGCAAATACAGCCAAAATCCAACAAATGTGCCTTTTAGTGGTTTGGTGAAAATATATTACAGGGAGGCAAAAGTTATGGCACCCAAACTTCTCTTTTTCCCATAGGATAACATTACAGAGTTCGCCCTCTTTCAGGGCCTGTACCTCGAAACGGTGCAAGATATGGATTTTCATCAGAAAACACTTGTCCCTCTATCAGGGCTAAGTACAAAACTAGCCAGAAAGTCTTACATCATATGACTTTACGCTTATTCTACGTTGTACGGTTCCGGAGATATAAACAATTTAGTATTCCAACTCCTCATTTTCTGCTCCAGGACCCATTATTATGCATACATTCTTTGTACTCACTGTCCTTCTCTATGAAGCTATTGTGGAAAACTAGCCTGTGTGCTTCCATTACTGTTACTGTTGCCTTTTCCGCTTATGTGTCTGCATCGTTTACCTCTCTCTACTGCTCACGCCTACATTCACCACAATGTAATGCTATCCCTATGCTTTCATTTGTGCTTATGCCTTTAATTTTTACCATTTGTGTCTATTGTACTGTTTCTATTTCTGTTTCACTTGCGTCACCATGCCCATTTACCATTTATGTTTGCAGGCACCATGTTACTATGTGACAAGACATCACGTGGCGAACTGCTCAGTTCACGCCACCGTGTGCATTACCTTTCTGTTCTCATTCATGCTTGCATTACCATGTGTGCCACTGTTACCACTTCTGTTTGCATTGCTGTTCCTGTTACTATGTCACAGGGCATCACGTGGCAGGAGCACCCTCCTTATTCTTAAATATACAGATAGTATACAGACAGTTGGTGAGACCCCATCTGGAGTACTGTGTGCAGTTTTGGAGACCTCATCTGTGCAAGGACATAGACAGGATGGAAGCAGTCCAGAGGAGGGCAACTAAAATGGTGCAGGGTCTACATCAAAACCATATGAAGAGGAGACTGAGAGCTTAATATGTATACCTTGATGAAAGGAGGGACAGGAGCGACATGATAGAAACTTTTAAGTACCTCAAGGAATTAACAAAGTCCAGGAGGGTAGCATCTTTCAGAAAAAGAGATGTGTTAGAACAAGGGGCACAATTTAAAGTTAGAGGGGGATAGATTAGGGTAATGTGAGAAAATTCTTTTCACGGAGAGAGTGGTGGACGCATGGAACTGCCTTCCTGGAGAGGTTGTGGGGTCTAAAACAGTGGGAGAATTCAAACCTGCATGGGACAGACATAAGGCAATTATAGTGGGGGGTTGCAGGAAGTGAGACGTGGTTTACCAGTAACCACACTTGGGAGACTTCAGTACCTGGCTATGTATTGTTAGAAGAGACCGAGGTGCAAAGGGGGAGGAGTGGCCCTGTATGTTAATGAAAATATCAAAGCTACAGAAATTCAGAATACACATAAGGAGCCAGAAGAACTGTGGGTCACCCTGGAAACAGGAAATGGGACAGCCATAAGAACTGGGGTTGTCTACAGGCCCCCAGACCAGAGGGAGGACATAGACACATTACTGTTAGAAGATATACAAAACATGACAACTAAAGGAGGTTCTGATAATGGGAGACTTCAACATGCCGGATACAGATTGGTCAATACCAGCAGGAACATCTGCCAGAACTAGACTCATAGTGGATTCCTGCGGGAGGGCCTCAAACAACTGGTACAGCAACCCACAAGAGACAGGGCTATCCTAGATCTAGTACTGACTAACAAAGAAGGGATCACAGATCTCCAGGTAGAAGGTCACCTGGGGCCAGTGACCATCACATGGTATGGTTCAATTTGGCTACTACACCTAAATCATCCCATTCCAAGGCAAAAATATGGGACTTCAGAGGAGCTGACTTTGATAAGATGGCCAACAGAGTTAAGCTAGCCCTGGCAAAAGAAACACAGGTGAGGGTACAGGCAAAGTGGGCAAGCATTAAGGATGCAATACTTGAAGCAACATCCCATTGTGTTAGACAGAAAAGGAAGTGCAAAGAAGAAGGAAACCACTTTGGTTCTCAAATACAGTAGCAGAAAAGGTCAGAGCCAAAAGGCTGGCCTTCAGGAAATATAAGGGAACACAGCGGGATGAAGATAGGGAGGCATACCAAACTGCCCTAAGGGAAGCAGGTAAGGCAGTAAGGCAGGCAAAGTCCCAAACTGAGGAAACACTAGCACGAACAGTAAAGAAGGTGACAAGACTTTCTATAGATACATTAGTGAAAGGAGAAAGTCCAGAGGGGGTATTGCTAAGCTTAATGGAGAAAAGGAGCATGTGAGGAGGAGGACCTGTAAAGGCATCTATCCTAAATAGATACTTTTGCTCAGTATTTTCTGAAGAGAAGGTAGGGCAGGGCCCACAGCTCAGCATCATGGACACAGGGGGAGGGAGGTGAGCACTACTCCCTTCACAAAAGAAAGGGTCCTACAAGAGCTTGCTAAGCTCAGGGTGGATAAGGCAATGGGACCTGATGGCATACATCCCAGGGTACTTAAGGAGCTAAAGGAGGAACTAGCAGAGCCATTAGCAGAATTGTTTAGTGAGTCTCTGAGCACAGGAGAGGTCCCAGAAGACTGGAGAACGGCTCATGTGATCCTGCTCCACAAGAGTGGTAGCAGGAGGAGGCGGGGAACTACAGACCGGTCAGTCTTACCTCAGTAGTGGGCAAGATTATGGAGACACTCCTTAAGGAAAAGATAGTGCAACACCTGGAATCCATAGGGGCACAGGATCCAAGACAGCATGGGTTTACAAACGAAGGTCCTGTCAAACTAATCTCATAGATTTCTTTGACTGGGTAACCAGAGTGGTGGACCAAGGGGAGCAGTTGATGTCGCCTACCTTGACTTCAGCAAAGCTTTTGACACTGTTCCACATAGAAGATTGATAAATAAGCTGGGTAGGCTCGGTGGGTCAGAAGTTGGTCAACTGGGTGGCAAACTGGTTGACGGGCAGAAAACAGAGAGTGGTGGTAAATGGTATACAGTCAGAAGAGATGCAAGTCACAAGTGGGTACCTCAGGGATCAGTCCTGGGGCCAGTCCTCTTCAACATCTTCATTAGTGACCTTGCAGATGGACTAGAGGGTAAGGCTTGTCTGTTTGCAGATGACACCAAGATCTGCAACAGAGTAGATGATCCAGATGGGGTGGACAGAATGAGAAGAGATCTGGATAAACTAGCAGAATGGTCAGAAGAGTGGCAATTGGGATTTAATGCAAAGTGCAAAATCATGCACATAGGGAAGAGAAACCCTGAAGCCACCTATAGGCTGGGAGGAGTTGCTAGCAGTCACAAAGGAAGAAGAGACTTGGGCATCATCATCACTGATGATCTAAAATCATCAAGCAGACCTCTAAAGCAGTAGGTAAGGCTAGGGGGTGTTAGGTGTATTAGTAGGGTATCACAAGTCGTAAGAGGAGGTAATAATCCTCTGTACAAGACACTGGTTAGGCCCCATCTGGAGTACTGCGTGCAGTATTGGAGGCCACACCTTCACAAGGACATTAACCAAATTGAGGCAGTCCAGAGAAGGGCAACCAAAATGGTGCAGGGACTGCATCAGAAGACATATGAGGACAGATTAACGGAGCTCAATATGTATACCCTTGAGCAAAGGAGGGAGAGGTGATATGATCGAGGCATTCAAACACCTTAAGGGCATAAACAAGGTGAAAGAGTCTAACATGTTTAAATATAAGAAAAATAGCAGGACAAGAGGACACAGCATGAGATTAGAGGAGGCCGATTAAGGGGAATGTGAGGAAATTCTTTTTCACAGAAAGGGTGGTGGATGCATGGAATGGCTTACCACAAGAAGTGGTGGCTATGAATACAGTGCAGGGCTTCAAACAGGCATGGATAGGCATAAGGGAGCAATATAAATGACTATGAATAGATAGGCCACTGACAGAGCAAAGGCGATGGCACATTTATAAGGTAGAAAAGAAATGGGCAGACTGGATGGGCCTTATGTCCTTATCTGCCATCAACTTCTATGTTTCTATGTTTCTATGTAAGTAGGCTGTTGGTTAGCTAGAATCTGCAGCTTATCCAATAGGTAGGGAAATGAGCAGACTGGGTGGGCCAAGTGTTCCTTATCTGCCGTCAAGTCTATGTTTCTGTGTTTCTATGGACCTTGAGGATGCTAGCCATTTCTTTATTTTGGGGTTAAACAACCCAGAAATATGTTTTTCAAATTTCTGAAAACAGTAGTGTCACAAAGTAGTGTCGTGCTCACAAAACTTTGAAATGTTTGCAAAAAATTGCTGCAAATTGTGACACTACTTTTTCAGACTTGGCCAAAATGACAGGAATTCTTTGCTACCCTGCTGCAAAAGAACGGTTTGGTCTTTTGAGCTGAAATTTGAGGGAAGGTAGCCAACATCTCACAGATGTGCCTTTTCATGGTTTTGTGAAAAAATATTGCATGGCTCCAAAGTTACGGTACTCCAAAGTTGGCATTTTTCCCATAGACTAACATGGTGGTGTCACGCCACGCCTTCGGGGCTCATATCTAAAACGATACGCAGATACAGATTTTTTGTTGTGAGTTGCATAGCCCAAGAGTTGTATAGACCTTGAGCAATGCAATAGCAAAAAGCCAGTCAGGAAAATCATGATTTCTGTGAAAAAAAATGTTTCTCGCACGTGCGGTTGCTGAGATATTAGCAATTAAGTACTTCCAATGCTTGTTTTAAGCTTGATGCCCATTACAATGCATACATTCTTTGTACACACTGTGTTTCTATGCACCTGTTTGGCAAACACAGAGTATGCACCTACATTACTGTTACAGTTACTGTTTCCATTTGTGTTTATGTCCCTTGCATTACTGTTCCCATGTACGCCACTGTGTGCTGCTACCCTTTGCATTGTCATTCATGCTATGCTTTTGTTACTGTTACCATATGCATTTCCACTACTGTTTCTGTTTATGCTTTTATTTGTGTCACCGTGTGCCTTAGCATTTGCATTTCTGGCAGCCTTTTCCTTTGCATTTCCATTTCTCTTTTGTTTTGTGTCTTCCTTACTGTTACTGTTACCATTTCTTTTTGCAATTGCGTTACTGTGACCGTAGCGCATTACAGTTTGTGTTTCCATATGTGCTTGCATTTCCTTTTTTGCGCTTCTGTTTCCTTTGCTGTTATTGTTGTTGTTACCATTACCATTTGCATTTTCAATTTGTGGATACTGTGCCCGTAAGCGATTTCAGTTTGCATTTCCGTACACGCCTGTTCTGTTTCTCTTTCCTTTGGTGTTATTCTTCATGTTAACTTTACCATTTGCATTTACAATTGTGGTACCATGCCTATGCACGTTATGGTTTGCGCTACATGTGTGCTTGCATTCGTGTTTCCGCTTTCTGTTCCTTTTGAATTCTTTTTGCTGTGACACTTTACATTTCCATTTAAAATACCACTGCCATCACTGTTCACATTAACAGTCGCATTTCATATGCGACTCAATGTCCGTTGCATCACTGTTCACTTCGGTGTCACTGTGCGCTTATGCGTTTCTATTAACGTTCCTTTACCATTTACGTTTGTGTTACCATATGCCCCACTGTTGTCATTTTTGTTTGGGTTGCTCTTCCTGTTACTGTGTCAAGACATCACGTGGACGGCGCACTCCTGCCGCCACATTACATTCGCTATTTCTTGTCATCATTCTCAAAGAAGGAAATTAGAGGCAAAATCTCATTTAATACATTAGTTAGGGTTGTTCCACAGCAACAAAAATGGGGAAATTCAGTGTTAGGGTGAAAGCCCCCCTTGGATCCCCAGCCCACCCCAACCGGCACTGGGGTTTGTGTTGGGGTCATCAGTCTAACTCTCACACCATTCTCCTATACCTCTGTTTCTTCACACATGTGATGGGCTGAGAGTTAGGGCCGATGACCCCAACTCGCACCTGATGCCAGTTGGGGTGGGCAGTGGGGTCCAAGGGGCTTTCAACCCAACACCAAAGTTCCTCGCTTTGTCACTGTGGAACAACCCTAACTAATGCATTAAATTGAGTTTTTGCCTCCAATTATATATATATATATATATATATATATATATATATATAAATATATATATCAAAAACTTCATTAATGCATCAGGGAGAGTTAAAGCAACAAAAGCAGGGAAATGTGGTATTAGGGATTCCAACCCTAACATCTCATTCCCCACCCAGCACAGACTCATAAGCAGGGGGCCATAAATCTTAACACTCACCCATTTCTCCTATGCTGTAGCCATGTCTCCTAATTTTGTAATGGAATGGGGTGAGTATTAGGGTTAATGGCCTCAAGACAGCCCCGCATGTTGGTCCATGCAGGATGTCAAATGGAGTATTAGGATTGAAAATCCTAATACCACATTTCTACTGTTGTTGCTTTAACCTTAACTAATACATTAGCAAAGTGTTTTGCAATGTATTGCCTCAGTTTTTAGATAGTATAGTGGAGCACACTTAAGTGCACATCAGATAAGTGCACATCCTACTTAAATGCACATTTTCCATATCCCAATTTTTTCCGATTCATCCAATGTTAAATGTACCTCTTAAGTGCACTACATGTACAGTAAGTGCAATTCTGCTTAAAGTTGAACCAGCATAACAGTCTGTGGTGATTTGCCTATGCAGCCCATGATGCTTTGCATTGTGTGGGCATGTGTGATTTTGTATTTTCTTGAAACTTGGCTTCCCAGCCAAATGCCCTTTAGGGTAACCTTGCCTCAGTGTTTGCACACAGAAGTTCTTTGTCTTTTATATATATATATATATATATATATATATATACACACATATGTACATACATATGGTATTTCAGGATAATAACATGAATTCCTATATTTTTAAAGATTACTGGATGTAAATTAGGTTACTGGGTTCAAATCCTGCCACAGCCACTGAAACAGTAACCACAATATGCATTATCAGAAGCACACACATGTTATACAGTTAGAAAAATAATATTTATGTCCTGTTATTTAAGTTTCAGAAGAGTGCTAAGAGGAAATCCACCTGCCTTTGTGGTGTCTCCATTGGAATGGAGCATGAATAACACACATTAGTATGTTAAGTGTGTGGTTTAATTGTGTTTGCCATGTATCATTCAGGGTCTTGGAAATGCTATTGTGGTGATTCATAAAATGGTACCACAGCAAATATGGAATGGAAATTACTAAAATGGCTTGTGTTATTAGCAGCTAAATTGTAGTGCTGTGCAGAATGCAGAATTGTGCCAGGAAAATTTGTGCGGAATGACCATTCCAGCAGCAGAATTTCTGATAGAATTTCGCTTGTTCACCTGTGCAATTTGCCTACTGTGATCCATGGAATAATATTCCATGGAACAGTATTTTTCAGCGGAAATTTATTCTAAGAATCTCGCTGAAAATATTGAGCTCCGAGGAATAATATTCTGCCGAACAGTGATTTTTCTGCATAAAATCATTTTGCAACTATTTTATGCTGTGGAATTCTGCCATTCCATTTCTGGCAGAATTCTGCAGAATTCAGCAGAAATTTGAATATCCCACTGAATTGCGTTCCACTGGAATTTGAAAATCACACAGCACTAGTAAATTGACTGGAATAATATGCATGACATTTTATTTTCCAATAAAAATGGTATGGTTGCAGCATCTTTTCAAGTAAGGCAGCTTGACATTCTGATATGTGCTTTGGAATCTACAGTACAACACCCCCACCCCAAGCAGTACAAGTTGCAACATCAGTGTTCAGTAAAGTTGAACTTTTGGACTGTGCCCAGACTAGAAGTACATTGCTGAGGATATACCTAGGTAGAATTTGTTTATGGCATTTAATATAAGTTGCTTAATGACCATTTGTCTGATGAGAAACAACAAATATATAATTTCAATGCTATATCATACTAGAAGAAAAGATAATGGTTTGCACAGAGATAAAGATGTGCAAAGTCAGCATAATTAGCTCTGTTGATTATTTTGTGAATTGCACTCGGTGAAGTCCAATTCCTGAAGTCAATTCACAAAATTCCCAATTCATGGAGTGTGGATCAACAGCCAAATGGGGAATTTCCATACTTCATGGCAAAATCTACTGTCTACAAGTGGTGGGCACCTCCATTCCTTGCTAATCTCTGGCCAAAATATAAAAATATATTAAATCCCTGAGTCTAGTGGTTCTCCTGCCAGTCGCCAGCCCCAGTGTAATAAGTATATTTTAAATCCCTGGGCAGGATTCAAAAGAAGGCCCAAAATCCTGCAGCTGTGAGAAAAAGCCTGCAGCACTGCAGAAAACCCAGTTGCATGATATTCTAGAAGAAAATCCAGCAACTGCGGGAATTCTGCAAAAGTCCCACAGCTGAGCTATTCCAGCAGCTGCAGGATCCATAACAGCTTAATCTGGTTCAAGGTCAGTTGGCATTCATCTGTATCCCTCCCGGTCGTCCTGAAAATAGGCAGTATTTGTCTATGCACTTACTGCGTAAACAAAAACAAATAATAATAAGTGCTTCAAGTCTGCAGCTGCAGAAATGGCTGAGGAGGCAAAGCAATAGTACAACTCAATATCTGAAGCAGCAGACTTTAACATTGCTACCATAACATGAAGTTGAAAGCACACACAAAGAGACCTGCAACCAGTCCTCAACTGGGACTACTGCAGCATCACAGGTACCAGCGATACCATGGCATCACAGTGGCCGACTGTCACTGCTGGTTGTCCCTCCTGGGGTGTTCCTGTGGCCTTCGAGGGTAGCACTTGCTGTAGGCTATTCAGGCTCTACTGCCTGTGGGGCTCTGTCATGGGCTGTACTGGGTCTGGTGGTTGTTGCCTGCTTGCCATATCGTGGCAATGTGTTCATTTGTTGCTGTAACATCAGCCACTGCTATACTATCTGGGATGCTGTTACCTGTGCCTCACCTCCACCTTAATTAGTCCAATTGTTGGTGCACTACTGCAGTGTGCTGAGAGAGAGTTACATCTCATTCCACTGAGTGTAACATTTTTCTGCAACTTCAGAAAAACCTGACTGAGAATAGTCTTTCAGGGTCTGTGCCTTACTTATCTCACACCTTTTTTCCTCAGGGACTTCCACAGCTGCACTTTTTTCCACAGTCCATAGTGTTTTTCTGTAGCTGTGGGGTTTTTGTGAATAGCACTTAGAGCAAGCTCACCTTTTTTCCATAGTTACAGCAGTTTTGAGGACTTAGGGAAGATTTTGCAGGACTTGTGCAAGTGCTGCAAATCCAACTGTGGGGGCTGAGAAGGCATAGCAGTAGGGAACCACAGTAGCTGAAGCAGCAGACTGTAACAGTGCTGCTATTATATGAAGCTGACAGCACACACGAGACCAGCAACCAGTCCCAACTGGGACCACAGCAGCACCGCCGGTATCTGTGAAACCCTGGCACTACAGTGACTGACTGTCCCTGCTGGTTGTCCCTCCCTGGGGTGTTCCTGTGGCCTGAGGGGGTAGCACTCACTGCTGGCTGGTCAGGCTCTACTGCTTGTGGGGCTCTGTCATGGGCTGCACTGATCTAGTGGTTGTTTCCTGTTGCCATATCATGGCAATGTGTGCTTTCAGTGCTGTAACATCAGCCACTGCTATACTGTCTGAGATGCTATTACCTGTGGTACACCTCCACCTTAATTGATTGTAATTGCTGGGACACCACCAGAGTGTGCTGAGGGAGAGTTACGCCTCTTCCACTGTGTAACATTTTTTCCTCAGCTGCAGGAAAACCTGGCTGTGAATATCCATTCAGGGCTGTGCTCCACTGATCTCACACCTTTTGTCATGAGAGACTTCTGTAGCTGCACTTTTTCCGCAGTCCATAGTGGTTTTCCCACAGCTGCTGGAGGGTTTTGTGAATAGCACTTGGAGCAAACTCCCTTTTTCCATAGCTGAGGGAGTTTTGGGGACTTAAGGAAGGTTTTACGCATTCTGAGAGCTTTGAGAATCCTGCCCCAGGGATTTAATATATTTTTACATTGGGGCCTGCAATCAGTGTGTGTGTGGGGGGGCACTAGACACAGGGATTTAAAGCCATAAAAACTTGATGCAGACATTTTTTCTTCATATAAAATTAGGGTAAGAGATGATGGTTATTTGACTTCACAAACTGGCTTTTCTGCAATCTTCAGCAACAAGCTTGTCCCATTGCTGTGGGCAAATCAGGACTATTTTTCATCTAACTTACTGTACTGTGTTATTAATGGGGACATGGAAGGAGCTTGGAGACTAGGTAACATAACAAAAAAATGAAGTCTGTCACTGTCCCACCCTCACCCTTGAAAAAGATGTCCTCCTTAGGTTTGTGTGCAGAAGTGTTCCCTGATCATTATTGGTGCCATAGACAGTATAGCATTTGCAGTAAACGCCTTATCCATTTTGAATTTAAAAAATCATAATCCTTTTCAAAGGTCCTGAAAAGGGATTCTGATTTTTCTTTATCAAAATCTGTTGGGCATTTTATTGTACACTTTGTATAATTTATGGCACCAATAATAAAAAGCAAGTAGTTTTGCACAGAACCCACACCTAAAGCAGCCACTTTCTTAAAGTGGGGGGGCAAAGCCTAACTTTTCAGTTTTGATGAACAGTGTGGCTGTGCTTCATTTTTTATTCCATTTAAAACCCCTGGAGCTGGTGTGTGGCTGGTGTTCTGTTTTTTTTCTTCTTCGTTTTAAACAATACTATACTAACATTTGGCCTAGCAGGAATCCAGCCATATTCAGAGTTTAGTGACTAACTGTGTGACATGGAGTTGGTTACCCTACTTTGTGGTCGGCATTCAGGACTTTTTTGTCATTTTAACACTCCAGACCTGGCAGGATGTTCAGTGTAGCTGTGTTTATTTATTTATTTTTATTCTACTGTATTCTTGTTTACTAACTACAACCCCTCCTCACTGTGATCTTTGCCCCAGTATATCCCTCATAATGGGGTTCTAAAAGGCTAGTTTTGCCACTCTTTTTATTTCTGTGTTTCACTCTCAGTTCAAAGACCAGGTCATGGATCAAATACTCAACCTACCCCAGGACCTACTAGCATGCTGATCACTGATCCCTAGATTCTACACTGGGCTGCCACTGGACTTGACAGGTGTTTCTTTCCTAAGTCTGTCACAGGTCCTAACCAGCAGACTTCATTCAAACTTGACTCAATCAGGTCATCTTTTCTTCCCATTCTCCAAGCCCATTTTCATCAAACAGATCATCAAGGGCTCATCAGCCCACTTGTCAGCACCTGAATCACAGGGGTGGAAGCTGACAATTAGGAGTAAACTTTCAGCTGATGTTGCTCTGGGTGGTTGCTTCAGACCTGGCTACAATGATCAGGCCAGTGCTGGACTTTGATGTTGAGTAATAGGTGCCACTATACTAATTATTAAGCCAAATGCACTGAAAGGGGGTATGACTCAAAAACTGGCAGAATTCAGCAACAATTCCCGACCAGCATCCTGGATCATCAACCCCTGGACCATACTGAATGACCCTGTTCCTCTTTGGATTCCTCAGACCTAATCTAATCATCACCCAGGATGCTTGAAACCACTGGTGAAACTGCAATGAAACCAACTAAATAATTAAAGGAAAACATGGAGGATGTGGAGAGGAGACATTGGCCATAGACAGCGCATCTGCAGCCCCCACCCTGCCACCATTCCATATTGACACAAAAGGAGCAGAAATAAGGATGCCTAAAGAAAAAAAAATAGTAAAAGAAAAACTGAGACAAGCACCCGTGTACTCATAAAAACAACCTTTTCTTCAATTTAGCAGAAGCAGATGCATACTTGATGACCAATGAAAAAACAACTACAGTATGCCACTACAAGGCAGAATAGGTGTGCAGTGAGAAATACACACAAAACTTCCCACCCAAAAACTAAGTACTCACCCTCTGTGGTGGAGTCCAAAGCAACAAAACAGCCAAACACTTTCAGCATAAACCAAACCCCTCCCTTCCTCACAGCAACAGCTCTCATGGGTGGATCTGGTACACAGTTCTCATACAATACAGGGCTTGCTGCAGAGATGGGTTAAAACAATTAAATCAATAAAATCAATATGGAAAGGAAAGCGTGCCCAGTGCCCATTAAAATCTGAGTGTAAAGTGCATTTTACCAGGTTAATATACAATAGTTATTCCAAAAGCATCTGGCTCTGGATTTCACTTTCTCTCTAATTTCTTTTAATCTTGAGCACAGATCTTCAGTCTTTGCACCAAGGCTTTGCTCCAGCCCTATTCTTCTGAATGTCCTGCTTACTTACTACAACCCTCTACTCACTGTGATCTGCACCCTGGTATATCCCTGAGTTATAATGGGGGTTCAAAAAGGCTAGTTTACCACCATTTTTACTCTCACATTTCACTCCCCAGTTCAAAGACCAGGTCATGGATCAACCACCTGACCTACACCAGGACCTACAAGCATGCTTATCAATGATCCCTGAATTCCACACTGGGCTGTCACTGGACTCAGACAGATACAGTCTTTCCTAAGGCAGTCACAGGTCCTGACCACCAGACTTCATTTAAACTTCTGTTGCAGTTAATCTTTCCTCTCCATTGTCCAGGCCCATTTTCATCAGCCCACTTATCAGCAGCTAATTTTTGACCGATGTTGATCTGGGTTGTTGCATTCAGACCAGTGTTAAATTTTGATGTTGGGAAATAGGTGCCACTATACTAATTAACAAGTCAAATGCACTGAAAGGGAGTATGACTCAAAACTGCAGAATCCAGCAACAGTTGAGGACTAGCATCCTGGATCATGACCCCTTGGACCATATTGAATAACCCTGTTCCCTCTCTGGAATCCCTCAAACCTAATCTAATTGTCACCCAGATTGTTTGGAAACCACTGGTGAAACTGTAATGAAATCAATTAAATAATTAAAAACATGGGAGATGAAGAGGGAGACACTGGCCATAGACAGCTCATCTGCAGCTCTCCACCCACCCACCCGCCACCATCTAATATTGACACAAAAGGAGGAGAAATAAGAACGCCAAAAAAGTGAAAAAAACCCACTTAGGAAAGCATCTGCAGTCTGCTTATAAAAAACAACCCTTTTCTTCAATTTAGCAGATGTGGATGCATGCTTCTGGACCAATGAAAAATAGCTATGCCACTGCAATGCAGCATTGGTGTGCAGTAGGCAATACATTCAAAACATCCCACCCAAAAGCTAGTACTTACCCTCCTTGGCTGGAGTAGATGAAAAGAATCTCAGGAGTGTTTCAAGATGGATGTTTCCAAATACTTTATTATGACACAAAAAATTGTCAAGCTGAGCAAAAATGTCTGGAGTGTGATGGTACCTACAGACCCATATTTTATGTATACCCTTAGTGTTTTTAAAGGGAATATGCTTACTCTGGAAGGACTCTCCTTAACTACTATTACTAGTGTCAGTTCCCAATATGATTGATGCAGGGGACCAATGATATGTATGGTGTAAAGTAAACATAGTGCTTACATCAACCTTAAAATGACTACAAAAAAATGATTACATTATAACCAAGCATTATTTCTTTGTTACATTAACTTCTATATAAAACAAATTGCTGAACATCCTCAAATGGCCAAGGTGCACTATCTATAGCAGGACAAGAGATATTCTGTCATGCTGAATTACACAATTCTATTCAAACTGTCCCAAATTAGTGTCCATCCATATATGCACTGAAAGATTTTATTTCATTCACAGCTTCCTTCTGTCTGTAAGTTGCTTTTCATCTCAGTAGTGACTGTCATGATGACATCATAAGGAGAAGCAATTTATCAGCCCATTTCTTCATCATAGCAGAAATGTTGACACTAAGGAGTATAGAGTAAAACAATGTAAACTTCCAAAATGAAGGAAGCAGTTGCTGCTGCCAGTCTCCTCTACTGATTTCTGGCAAAGGTGTGTTTTTGTGGCAGGAATCATTTGATCTGTTATTGACCTTTACTGTTCAAAGTCTGTCCTGATCAAACAGTAAAGTTTGAACTGTTGAAATGTGCAAATGGTTCTTTATGGTTCGAACTATCCTTACATTAGTGAGTTCTTCTTATGGGAGACCTCATTTTTTGGGAGATCTCAAACTTGATTGTCTCTCTGCTAGCTATAAATCACTAAAAGACTTATGCAACATCTATAGCTTTACCCAGCTTATTACAGAAGCCACACATCCAAACAATAGAAACTCAGCTCATAATACCTTACTAGACCTAATCCTAGTAAACAAACCCCATTTCATTACTCATTCTGGCATCTTCTTAAATGATCTCATTGACCATTGTTCCATAGCATGTGTGAGGTCTGTCTCTAAACCTGAATCCATCTCGAGTACATGTATAAAAGAAGCTGTCACAATTTTAACCAATGTGCCTTATTTTCTGACCTCCAGTATTCCTACTGGCAAGACCTCTATCTGGCCCCTACAGTAATTAAGGCATATGAGCTATTTCAGAATATTGTCCACGAGGTCATCAATCAACATGCACCACTAATCAAGATTCATTCTAGAAAAAGTCATGCCCTTGGCTCACTGCCAGTCTACAAGCTGCTCTACTTCATTGGGATGCCCTCTGGAAAAACATGGAAATCTAAACAGCCAACTGATTGGGTGGTCTTTAGAGTGGCAAGGAACCAATGTACTAAATTAATTAGGGCTGCAAAAGTGAAGTATTTCACTCTGAACTGGATTCCTCTTCCAACTGTTCTGAAAATTCTGGAGGACATTAAAGAACATTGAGGGACATAACCTGGCCAACCCTTCCCAACAAAATTTCTTCTGTTGGCTCCTCCACTATCAATAAGTGGACTATTTTAGAGCTCCTCAGCAATCACTTTGCTACTGCGGGATTAGGTTTTGACACCTCTCCTGCCAACAATCTGCTTGCACAGCTTTGTGTCAAGACCCGCTATTTTAGCCTCAGCTACACCAGCTCAAGAAGCATCCTTTTCTTCCCACCCCATCTCTTTAAAGCAAGTGAAAATCTTCTACTGGAACTAGACACCAGGAAGAGTGTGGGTGCTGATCATATTGATCCTTGCTTTCCAAAATTCGGTTCATGTTCTGGCTGTGCCCATCACCCACTCTTCAATATGTCCCTTGACCAGGGTGCTCTCCATTAGTCTGGAAAACTACTCATGTTAACCCATTGTTCAAGTCTAGTGATCCATGTGACCTAAATAATTAAAGACCCATATCTCTTCTTCCAATACTCTCTAAATTGCTTGAAAAAATAGTCAACTTACAACTTAGAAAACATTTGAAATCATTCAGTTTGTTTAACCTAGTACAGTCTGGGTATAGACTAAGGCACAACACAGTAGCCACTCTTGACAACTGGCAAAATGCCTTGGATGACAAAAATTATGTGTGTGCTTTATTCCTCAACCTGAGCAGGGCTTTTGACATGGTGGACCATGACCTGCTTCTGATCTGTCTTTGCAATGTTGGACTTGATCCTTCCGCTTTGCAATGGTTCACCTGTTATCTAACTGATCAACAGCAGCAAGTAAAGGCAGACAGGGACCTCTCCTCAGAAAGCTCTCCTGAGAGGTGTGCCACAAGGGTCTATCCTAGGCCTGCTATGATTTGTAATTTATAGTAACAATATAAACTCTGGTATTAAATCAGCAAACATCTGTCTGTTTGCTGATGACACTGTCCTTTATATCACTAGGCCTACCCCTGAACTTGCCTGCAAGGACCTTCAACTCAGTTTAAGCAGCTGCAGCAAAACCTCATGCAACTAAAACTTCTACTAAATGCCAAAAGACTAAAGTCATGTTCTTTTCACTTTCCGTCAATACAGCCAATCATTGCCCCTAGTACGACACCTCAAATCACCACACTTTTGGGTTAGTCCCTGGAATTCATAGTCAAGTTTAAATTTCTGGGCTTATGGATTGACCATAAACTCTCCTCTGTCAGCTAGATAGAGGAACTGGCAGAACAATTAAAGCAAAGGCTTGGACTTTTTTTTGCATTAAGTATCTACTTGCAGGGATGCTAAAACTAGACTGGTTTAAACCACCTTCCTTCCTTCCTTACTTCATCTTTTGGACTATGCCAACTTCCTGTATGGGCAAGGTCATAGCACTGCCTTATCTAAACTTGATACCCTATATATCACTGAGCTTTAAGATTTATTATTGGAGCTCTGTACTCCACCATCACTGCCACCTCTACTCCTACTTGGACTGCAAATCTCTCAAATTCAGATGCTAAAACAATGCAGCTACTTGGACTTACAGAGCTAAGCTACCCCAGTACATATCTGATTGCCTACCTGCTTGTGCTGCTGGATGCTATTCTCTGATAAGCCTTTCCTACATTACACTTGTTATCCCTAGAGTCAGAATGTGCTTTGGAAGATCCTATAAGTCATGCCCTTCTGTTCTATGGAATATCCTCCAAAAACATTGAAGATAGCCATTCCTGTTAAATTATCCACATTTAAAACTTGCTTGCATGTGCTTTCAATGAGTCTTGCAGTTGTGTCCCTTGACATCCAGTAGACATAGTTTTGTTACCTGAACTGTTTTTTCCCTTTCTTGACCTGTCCTAACTTCATCTCCTGCTTCTTTGTATATACTTGCATTTTACCCCACCTTTGAAAATATTGTACATTTACTATTTATTGTATATATTTTGTACACTAGAATTTCATGTTTATAGTGTGTTGAATTTATTGTTAACTAATGTTCTGTATATTATGCTCCGTAATGTTACTCCAAACTGTTTGCTGTCATTCTTGACTATGTGAAACTTAGCCAGGTCCACCTTGCAAATTAATTCTTTTCAATGGTGTTTCACCTGGTAAAATAAAGATTGATTGATTGAGTGACAGATGAAATTATTCTTGCCAAAAACACACACACATTTGCCTTGAACATTTCTACATTGTAAGACAAGAAAATGAAGTAACTATGTACCAGAGACCTAAATACAGGTCTTGTTCATTCATTACTCTGCATAGAGATGCAGCGAATTTAAATTTCACCAGCAAAGTGAGCACTTTGCATTGTAACACACTATGTGGAGTGGCCAGTGTGAAAGGCTCACTTCACCTTGTAATTATGACTTCATGTTGTCATTCTGCCTTAACACGAAGTAAGGTGAAGTGATAACAATATAGACAGCTCCCCCACATCACATTGCCTACAGTACTGTAAGTGACGTGCTTTAGCCAGGCAGGAAGGAAATGACTCATGCAAGGAGATACTTTCACTTTCTCCTGTGCAGAGGAGAAAGAGATGAGGCATTTTTCCTTTGTGTATGTCTTACAGAGACTACAGTTAGGAGGAGTGGAGAGTATTCATATAAACCCAACAGCTTTTTCAAAGCTATGTTGTTTTGAGTTCTTTCTGTGATTGTAATTTATTTGTTTTTACCTTTATAAGTTGTTGTTTGTCTGTGAATGTGTTTTGTCTGACTGTGTGTGTGTGCCTGTGTTGTGTGTGTGAGAGTTTCGTGTTGTCGGACTCATTGCTTGGACCGGGGAAGGATGGAGGTCAGTCAAGATGAGTTAGTTGAGTTGCTGACAGCAGAAATGGACCAGGGAGGAGTCAGGGAATGTCTGTGATGGTGCCAGGGGCAGTTGTGGGACCACATGGCAACATGCTTGGCAGGGAGGAGGCGCTCACAAGGGAGGGGCATGGCCATGTGATGTTGGACTGGTCAAAATCTTGGGTCCCCCAGAGGAAGGACCAGCACCTCATGCAGTTGCAGCAGCACCACCACCACCACCTTCAGCAGCAGCTCCAGCAGCACCAGCTGTAACTACAGGTCCTCCACAGCAAGCTGTGCCTGTGCCCCAGGCCAAAGTGTGGACTCAGGGCTTGAGCACCATGACCAGGCTGCCATGTGCATCTGGCCCTCCCGTGCCTGGTCCCCTGGAATTTCCCAGTTTGGAGTTCTTTGACTGTGTGGAGGGACTAAAGCTTGGGGACTGGGGGCCAGTACATCCACGTGTTGAATCACCACAAGGAATCCACATTAACTTTTCTTTATCTTTATCACACCTTCCCCCCACTGTGTCATAAAATGTATTCCTCCAGCACCCCTGTATGTAAACATAATTATGCCATTTGCTCATAAAAGTACCATAAAGGTAGCATGCTAATTTAGTAAAATTCTAATAGCAGACAGAGGAAGGACACGGTAGGACTTTACATACATCATGCTCCTTATTGCCCTGTTATTATAATCCAAGTTAAGAATGTGTACCTGATGTATTTTCAGTGCCTCAGTAATGTTTACTTTCTGTCGAGTGGTTGTGGAGAAAGCAGGACTGACCAGTGCAAGTATAAAGTACTAAACTGCATATGTGCAGTCAGTGTTCTTTCCTGTGTGTGGACTGCAGACATTGTCCAGCTTCTTGCAAACATATATACTGTAAGCTGGCTTGTTGCAGTGTTTATGGTATAAAGAATAAAGATAAGAACATATAATGTATATTTTATTGGTACGATCATCATCAGTGGGCTAAGTGATATGATAGTTTTCAGAGGTCTCTGGCCAGAGTGCACCTTAGTCACACAGTGCACATATGACTTTCAGGAGATCATATAGCAAAAAGAATCCTGCTTTTCAATAAACCATACCAAGAGACATGAAATATTGGTGATGGTGAGGCACCCAAAATATTTGATGGACGGCGTACAGACACTATAAAGTCAGAAAATATGTAAGGTCCAGTTCATTGCCAAATGTCAGCAAACAGTGCTACCACAGTTCTTCTTTTCATTTTTGTTCTGGAATAAGTGATGTCTTTCTAGTTTAGACTGGCAGTGTCAGATTTTTAGCAAGTTGATGTACACTGTAACACGACATGGCACCAGTGGTTGCACAGTGTGGTGGCAGTGGTCTGCAGGACCTGTTATATATTACGACTTTAAAATGTCTGCACACTATAACATATTTTGTGTGCCTCAGCAATATTTAATGTCTGTTGGGTATGGTTTGTGAAAAGCATGAGCTTTTTGTGCCATTATCTATGCAAAGTCATGTGTGCACCATGAGTGACTGAGGTGCACACTGGCCTGAGACCTCTGAAAAAATATAATATCACTTACTCCTGCTGCTGCTGATGGCACAAATAAATATACGTTATATATTCTTATCTTTATTCTTTACATACTGCAACAAGTCATACCATATATATGTTTGCACGAGAGCTGGACAGTGTCTGCACACAGAGAAAGAACACTGACTGCACACATGCAGTTTAGCACAGTATACTTGCAATGCTCAGTCCTGCATTTTGACAAACACTTCACGACAGAAAGCAAACATTACTGAGGCTCAAAATACTTATTTTTGAAATAGACATTATGACATTATATTTGCTCACACACAGTCATCAGAAATAATGTGCATCCCAAAATACTACTGGCTTGTGTCCAGAAAATTCCAGAGTGCTAACAAAATGAAATGAGAGTGTAATATGAAATGCAAAGCCTCCCAGAATTAATGGCACACTCAGTCATGCTTGTAGTGCTCACACACAGTCACCAGAATGTTTGTGCATCCCCAAAATGCCACTGTCTTGTGCTCAGAAAATTCACTAGTGCTGACAAAGTGAAATGGGAGTGTTACACCAAATGCAAAGTCTCCCAGAATTAATAGCACACTCAGTCATGCACACAGAGCTTACACACAGTCACCGCATTTTGTGCATCCCCAAAATGCAACTGTCTTGTGTCCAGAAAATTCCCCAGTGCTGATAGAGTGAAATGGACGCATTACAGAAATGCTGCTGCTGTTGCAACTACATGCAATGATGCTGTGTATTGACCTTACTGTGATGATGATGTGATGATGCGGTGTCTTCCCAAACCATATGAAGCAGGGATAACATGAATGACCATTCAGCATACCATCACAAATGATGACACTGAGAGAAATGTTGGTTGCCCAAAGTGTGCTGCACTCACCTCCACAGGAAGGGTGACCTTTGTGTATACACCAATAGTAACCTTGGTGAGTTGACACGTACATATATACATATATGTATTTTCTTGGGTGGGGGTTGACATATATATACATGTAATCATTGTATTGTTTTCTGTCACAGGTCACATACTGTTGTGTGCGCATTCCATGCTTGAGAAATTGTGGCATTGGAACTGGAAATGGAATACTCTCAAGCCAATGAAGGTAAGTATTTTTGGAGGATTATCATATTTGCAAGTAGGTCTTATTAATGGTTTATTGTTTGGTTACTTCTTCACAGAGTTTATCTGCATCTTTCTCCAGTCCAGTAATGATCATCATCGATTCATATGACTTCAACTTGTTGCATGTCTGCCAGCCCTGGGGGTATGATGTTGACATTTTTTTGGATAAGGCAACTATGACACAACAAAGCATCTGGAAGCTTCCTAAAAAAAATTAAGGATTTATTACAGCTTGCAGCAAGAACACATTGGGCCAGATATTCAAAAGGGTTGCACCATGTGCAATAGGGTTGCGCCTGCGCAAGTCCAAACTTGCTCCATTCTGCGATATTCAGCAGGAGGCAGTTGTGCTGCAGAAAACATGCTGAGCAACAGCGCATGCAAATGAATGCATGCTGAACTGGAGGGAGGAACCATGCATAAACTGCACAGCCCGATATTCAGCCTGGCTGTGCAGAGTTGTGCAGGCGCAACCCCAACCTGCAGGACTTTGAGCCCCAAAAAGGCTTAAGTCGGGGCCACCCACAGGTGAGCTGCTGTATTGCAGGGTGCAACACAGCAGCTGCCACCTGTGGCTGGCCCCCAACTCAGTCCCTGTGCCCCCATGGCCCGATCGTGGGCATGAGTGTACTCCCCCACCAGCCCGATCGGGGCATCAATGTAGCTCCCCTCCTCCCGTTCACATTCCTGGTGGTCCAGTGGACGAAATGCCCGATCGCAGGCGGTATGTTGTACTCCCCCTCTCCGTTCCACATCCCTGGTGGTCCAGTGGACCAGTATGTTTAATAAATCCCCCCCTCCCATTCACATCCCTGGTGGTCCAGTGGACCGAAAGTATGTTTAATAACTCCCCCTCCTATTCCATCCCTGGTGGTCCAGTGGACCGAAGTATGTTTAATAAATCCCCCGTTCACATCCCTGGTGGTCAGTGGACCGAAATGCCCAATCCGTGGGCAGTATGTGTGATAAACCACCCGAACATAGCCCTGGTGGCTGGTGTCCCCACCCTACTCACCCACAAGCCCCACCACCCCACTCCCCACGGCGGCGGGCGGGGCAGCATCCACCGCCTGCCACCCGCGCCCGCCCGACTGGCTGCCGGTAGGACTGCACACCCATTGGTGCAGAGCAAGAGCCAATGGGCATGCAGCCCATACTGTACAAGGCAGTCCAGATTTGTGAATGAATTCATTTCACAAATCTGACTGTCTTAGAGGAGAGGGCTGCATGCCCATTGGCTCTTGCTCTGCACCAATGGGATGCAGCCCACCAGGCAGTCAGTTGGCGGGCAGTGGGCGGGCAGGCGGTGGGATGCCACCCGCCGCTGCTGGGGAGCGGGTGGGGGCTGTGGTGGGTAGGGTGGGGACACTAGCCACCAGGGCTATGTTCGGGGTTTATACACATACCGCCCGCGATCTGGCATTTCGTCCACTGGACCACCAGGGATGGAACGGGGGATTTATTAAATATACTTTTGGTCCACTGGACCACCAGGGATGTGAACGGGGGTTATTAAACATACCACCCACGATCGGGCATTTCGTCCACTGACCACCAGGGATGGAATGGGGAGTTATTAAACATACCGCCCGCGATCGGGCATTTCGTCCACTGGACCACCAGGGATATTTATGGGAGGAGGGCAGGGGAGCCACATTGCTGCCTGCGATCGGGCTGCAGGCGCTGCCCTCGAGGCCGCTGCCTGGCAGGGCGCCAGGCGTAAGTCCTCGGGATCGGCGCACCTACATGCTAATGACATGCAAATGGGGCCATAATCAGATGCAAATGGCCCCCTGTGCCTTGCATGAATTATGGCCCCATTTGCATGTCACCTTTTGAATATCGTGATTTTGTGCATGGCGCAATGGTACTTGCGCCACTGCAAGTTGAATGCTCCACTCTGACAACTTGCGGTGGCGCAGAGTTCCCACTGCGCTATGCACAGTAACTGTGGTGGGGTGATATCAAGGAGTTGCTCAATAGCGCAACTCCTTTGAATATCGCCTCGCCACACCCCTGCGCAACTATTTTGCGAGCGCAAGGCTTGCGCCTCAGAATGGTGCAGTTTGAATTTCCAGCCCATTATGTTTAAGCTGTGGTTGTTCCACCACTGATTTATGGATTAACACAAATAGCAAGCTGTGAAGTCGCAAGAAAATCAAATATTCAGATCACAATTAAATGTAGTATCCAAGCTGTAAGAAATACACTGTGTCAGTGTCCTGCATCTTAACTCAAGTTACATTTTAAAACCACATCATGTCAAGTCACATGACCTGGGTCAAACTTTTTCAACATTGGCATGGCTGCAGCTGCAAATTTGAAATACAGTGCATGATGTGTTGGGCAAATATTTTGCGATGCACATGCAACCTACTTTATAAATCACCAGTCAGATTTTTTTCACTCTTATGAAAAAAAAAGAACAGATTAAATAAAATTGTTATACTTACCAGTATGGAAATGGATATCCCATAGGTTGCTATACACAGTAATGCTGTACTATTGATACAGACCTTCAGCGAAGAGAGTCATTTGTTAACCTGTAAAAAACAAAATAAGTTTGACCATTGCAGTTCGGAAAAGCAACAGGAAACAAAACACACAGCTAAAGGAAGTTGAATAGCATGAAAACATTACTAGAAATACTCACTTTATAGTATTCATAGTAAGAAGCATTGTGCCTATGGCTGATGGATGTGGTCTCCTGTTCAACTTCCACTGCCTTATCATGATCAAGACATGTAGTGGAAAACATCATTAGAATGGTGGTGGTGGGTGGTGGTCATAGCGTAGGCACATGATGACATTCCCTCACACCTTCCTGCATCTGGTGGTGGTTGCAGTGGCTAACAGCAGTCTTATGGTGGTGGTCCAGGGGTACTCAAAGTCATTCCCCTTGTGGCAGTGGCTAACAGCAGTTTCATGATGATGGTCCAGGGGGCACACAGTGACATTCCCTATGGTGGCAGTGGCTAACAGCAGTCTTATGGTGGTGGTCCAGGGGCCAGGATATATTGTGCTCTGTGTTACAAATATGATGTGACATATGGAACTTGAGTCACTCTGAGTGGGACACTCACTTAACTTTATGAAAAGAAAACATGTATATACAACAAATGTGACAGGCTTTTAACCACTTAAGTTAAAACCTGCCAACATTAACCTTATCATCATCCTCATAAAGATAGCTGTCCTCACAATCATCTATGTCTGAATTCTGAGCAGTGGAAATTCTTTCTCCATTGTGTCATCATCTACATCAGTGGTAGGTTGTTTCATGCTGCCACTGCCAGTGCCACCAGGATGGTCCATTTCTACATCAGCAAAGCCATGACTAGGCTGGGGTATGAATACTGAGGTTGCAGTCTGAGCAGGTATGTGCCTCTCATTCATTTTATGAACATCAGCAAACTGACATTTGCAGAAGAGAGGTTTGTATAATGATCCTGAATTATTGCACCTGCTGAGCTGAATGCCCTCTCGACACTTACACGGAGGGTGGGCATGTCAGGTACTTCAGTGCCACTGCGGTCAGCTCTGGCCATTCATTGACCTTTCCACTCCAGTATAAAGAGGATCATCAGTTATTGGCAGATGCCTGTGTTCAGACAAATACGACTCAACCATTTGCTGTGCTGCATTAAGTCTAGTGGCTGATGCATCATCCTGTTCTCCGAATCATTTATGTCATAAATCCCTACTTCTGGCAAAGCCTCCCAAAGTGGGCTAATGCCAACCAGTTTTGATGACAGACCACCTAGAACTGCATTCTCCTTCCCCTTACAGGATATGCTTGATACTACTCCAGGTTCACCTTCAGCCTGATTATGCTGCTGAGATTTGCTGATTTTGGGACATGACTTCTGTGCCCCATGAACCAAGCGCACCAGTTGTCCACTGACATTTTTACCTGTTCAATACTGAGGGAATTCCATGTTTGTTTTGTGGGTCCAGCATTGTTGCTATTCCAAAGCTGTCACTACACTGAATGCTCAAGATGTGATGATTCTGATCGAATACTGTCAGCATGTGTTTCAGCAACGCACTGCTGGCACTCTCTCCGCAACATCAAGGCTATGCTGTACATTCACCATTGTCTGCTCCAACACCCACAGCAGTGGAATTGATTAGCTGATGGAGGCAGACTCGTCACTCACTGCCAGTGTAGCGTGTTCAGAAGGCCTCAAAATTATTATTACAGAGTCCATGAAGTGCCACTGTTCAGTCATCATAGACATGGAGGCACCGGAACTGTCACGCTAGTGTACATGATAATGTATTCTGGGATGGCTTAGTATTGTTCATATGATCTCTCTGCCATGTATAAAGTGGAGTTCACTGAGTGATAACTTCTAGCTTCAAGCGGTGTTGCGGGAGGCAGTTTTGGATCTGCAACTGCCGGTTGGTCACAGGCCTTTTGCAGAGCGTGAAAAGTGAGAACAGATACGGCGTGAAACTGTCAGCATTTCTTATATATGGGTGCTGCAGAAACTTCTGCACCACAAGATTTAAACAGTGGGCTATGCATGGACCCTGAACAAAGCCACCATTCGTGATGCATTTAACATTTGACCTATTTTCACTTGCTATGAACCCAGTTCTCAGGGACAAGGGTTTCAGCCACTTGTCAATTACAGTCAGTATCAAGTCCAGCATGTTTTCACCAGTGTGTGAACATATCACATTGTGCATAAAAATCATTGCATGCTGTCAAATTCCTGAAAGATTGCTACCACAACTCTCCACCTTGCTATACTGATTATTCACACTACCAACAGCACAAACAACACCAGGCACCTGCGCCCAATGTGCAGTTATATAAAAATATGAACTCCCACTGTTTTGCCGCTTGTCCAGATATCTATACTTAAATGGACGAATGGAGAGGAGGAATGTTGAAGGGCATGTCTTACAGAGTCAGACACAGTACGGTACAACTAAGGGACAGTACGGGTGAAAAGTATGTCCTGGATGGGACTTTCCATTTGGACAGGCACGTGCTGCAAACTGCCAGAACCCAGAATTCTCCATGAAGGAGAGGGAAAAGATCAATTGCCAGCATTTCAGCTACATCAGCATTAAGTTCATGTGACACTGCATGACTGAGTGGGTACGTCAGCTTATGCCAAAACACTCTGCAACATGGGCTAACTTAAACATTTTACACAGGGTGTGATGACAATTGATTCTGCTCTGTGAATGGCAGGGATGGAGTGTGGCCGTGTGATGAAGACAGTTGCACAGGTGATGAAAAATCCACAAATGAAGTTATTTTCCCAGATTTATGAACAGGGGTTGATGTACCACTTGCACTAGACATACTGCATTGGCCACCACCACCACCACCACCAAAACTGCTACTCTCACCACCACTGGACAAGATTTCAAAATCATTATGCTCCTCCACCTCATCATGCCTGTAGTAATCCTCTGCTCTTATTTCATTGCTGTTGCACATATTTAATTTCTTCCATGATCTTACAGTCATGGAAGGATAATATGCTCATTATGGTTGATGACGAGGTGAGCACTCCCACTGTGGTATTAGCTGCCATCTTGTACTGGGTCCACAGTGCCATGTGCCTGTTATTAAGATGTTATGCTGTCCCCTGTGCCTAGATGGCTCCCCTTTTACATCACCTCACACAAGCATGGCAAACCTGGCAGATTGCAACCCGACTCATCATTTGCATCTTGCAAAAAAATCCCAAAAAGGGGATTGTGATCCCCTACTTTTAACATGTCCCTAAAGCTGCTTATTGGACTTGTTTTTTAAGCCCTGAAGTGGGGGCTACAGGATTTTTCAGGCAGGACACACTTAGACTGCATCTGACCACCATGACTACCTATCATTATTACTGAGTCATCATCATCAACTGAAACTGGTAAATCGCAACTTTTTCTGGGGGTTCAATGCAAACAGACTCAGACACAACCACCTTGAATTTATTTTTCTCTGGTTCCCAATAAGGGTCACTGACATCATCATCACATTCATCAACATCATCCACATTCACATCTTCTGTTCTGATGCTGGCATGTGGACTGCATGTTGCAACCACAGCAACATCAGCATCATCAGATTCATCATCAACACCACCATCATCCGATATTTTTCACCACACTGTGAATCAGTGCATGGCAAATGCATGACCTGAACCGTGGTGGAAGAAATGTGACGTGTGTTATTGTTGCTATGATGATCAGAATCCTTATGTTCAGTTACCAATGGGATTTTACTCGAAGTATGACATCATCTACACTGTCACTCACTGCTTTACACTCAACTATATTTTTGGACATGGTCAACTGGTCAGAAGTGGAACTTGAGGCAGCAATACTCATACCACCAGCAACTGCACTAACACCACCAGCTGGGACAACATCATCTCCTCCAACTACTGTATGAGTGAAGCTACTGATTGCGCTGTAAAAACGTTGAAGGACAAATATCTTTCTCACATTAGCAATGCACTTCTGCGACTGCATGCTACCATGCCTACAGGCAATCTTACCACTGGCAGCTGTGCCATGGCGAGAAATAGCTTTGCTTGCATGTCTCTTTGCAGGCATTGCTTTCAATAGACTTCGTTCCTCATTATGATGATCGAAGTACTCTGCTCCGTTGTAGATTCTTCACAAATTCCACATTACTCCCGAATCGACCATTGGAGTGAATTGGGACCACTTCACCCACCACTAACCCTGCAGTAGTTTTGTCTAAAAGCATTTTTAAAACTGGTAAAAAACAAGATGGATGGCATCAAGAATAGTATTTCTCTGAGCAGAGACAGTAAATCATTCAGTGATAACAGTTTGAATAGTTTTCATTTACCTGTCTATCTTGTGGCTATCACAAAAATCTTTATAATTCAAGAAATTATAATATATTTTTCACCAAACCACCTGAAGGCATACCCATGGCATACACCCCATCATCCATACAGATATATTTTTCATTCTATGTGGGCTGTAGGTGATGACAAAAATCCCATGTTAACTGCCCTCAACATGACCCAGTTAGTCTCCCAGCCCACCAGATACAACACCTCTACTGGAACCAGCACCCTCCTAGTAGTTATTATAATCAACCACCCTCACAAAATCCAGGATATCAATATACTCTCCAACTCACTAAGTACCACTCCCAGTCTTATTCTCATGGTCCTCTACCACCAATAAGCCAGAACCAAGAACAATTCTATGCCAGTGTCTCCACCCAGGTAGCCTTGGAAAACTCAAACAATATCTCACCCAGATGAACTGGTCACCCATCAGCCGCTCTCCAACCATTGACCTAGCCCTTGATCTCTTCATGCACTCCTTTAACAAGGCCTGCGACCTCTTCGCTCCATTCGCCAGACCTGCACCAAAACAAATGTGCCATGGGTCACTGTATCCTCATCCAGAAACTTAAAATGAGGGATAACCTCTGGCACATCACTACAGAATCTGGCAAGCCAGTGGACAGGCAAGCTTACAGTTCTGAATGCAATAAGTGTACTTGGGCCACCCTATAGGTCAAGGCCGAGCACTACCGCACCACCCGTGCCTCCTCCTGCGGGTCAGCCAGGAAGTTCTGAATAATACTAACATACTAACATACTAAAATGCCAGCAGAATAGGCCTAACGGTCTTCGTGTCTGTTGCCGCTTGGTCAGCCCCCACCCTGGGTGCTGACCTTGCTGCCCCCCCCGCCTTCTCTGGCCTCCTTCCCAGTTCCGGATATTCTTGCTGCATTGGATTTTGCTTCCAGAACCTTTCCCTGTACCTGTTCCACCCTCTGAACCCCTCCACTGTCTCTGCCTCCACCAGCCCCTAGGCAGTGCATTCCATGGCTCCACCACCCTCTCAGTGAAGTAGCACCTCCTCCTTTCTCCCTGAATCTTCCCCCTCCAGCTTCCACCCATGCCCTCTAGTGGCCCCCTCCTCCTTCCTTCAAGCACCCTGACTGTTCCTCCCTATTTACCCTGTTCATGTACCTGAAGACTCTATCATGTCCCCCGGTCCCTTCTCTCTTCCAATGTGTACATATTTAGCTCTTGAGCCTCCTCCTCAGGTCCTGTCCTCCAAGCCTCAAATCATTTTGGTTGCCTCCTCTGGACCCTCTCCAGGAGGTTAATGTCCCTCTTTAAGTGTGGCCTCCAAAACTGCACGCAGTACTCAAGGTGCGCCTCACCAAGTAGTTATACAGAGGGAGTATCACTCCTCCTTCTGGAGGTGATCCCCAGCGATGCATCCCAGCATCCTGTTGGCCTTGGCTGCTGCCCTCCAACAAGTCTCAGAGTTGTTCATCTTGACATCCACCACCAACCCCAGGTCCCTCTCAGCCATCGAGACTTGTAGGATTCCCCCAGGGTGTACACTTGGCCTGGGTTTCTGGCCCCAGGTGGAGTACCTTGCATTCCCTGCAATGAACCTCAGCTTCCACTTTCTAGACCATCTTTCCAGAGCCTCCAGGTCCCCTGTAGGGCCACCCTCCCTCCTCCCCATCCATCACCGCCTCCAGTTTCGAGTCATCGGCAAAGAGACTCATCTCACTCCTGATTCCTGTCCTTATGTCAGATACATAGGCATTGAACAGAAGGGGTCCAAGGACTGATCCCTGTGGGACCCCACTAATGACCCTCCTTGGGGATGAGACTATCCCACCAACTACGACCCTCTGGGTCAGGTCCTGGAGCAATTTCCTATCCATCTGATCATCTGGTTCCCCACCCCATTTCTCCCAGCTTATCCAACAGGCCCACGTGAGAACAGAGTCAAATGCCTTGCTGAAGTCTAGAAAGAGGACGTCCACTGGTCTACCCAGGTCCAAGGCACTTGTCACCCAGTCATAGAACTCCACCAGGTTTGTCTGACACAATTTCCCGGATGAATCCATGCTGTCTATCGTCCAGGCACCCTGACTTATCCAGGTCCCCCAGCCTCTCCTTGACAATGCCCTCCATCACCTTGCCCACCACCGATGTCAGGCTGACAGGCCTGTAGTTCCCTGCCACCTCCTTCCAGGCCCCCCTTGTGATAGGCACTATATGCGCCACCTTCCAGTCTTGGGGCACCCACCCTGTCCTCGAGAGATGGTGAAAGCCCGCCAGGGGTTTCGCCAGGACATCCGCAAGTTCCTTCAGCACTCTGGGATGTAATTTATCCAGCCCCGTGCTTTCTCCATCTTAAGGGAGCTGAGGGCTTCCTCACTCTCTCTGCTGTGATTTCCACTTCCGTACCTCTTCTCCCTGCTTAGCCCTCCCCACCTGCCAGTGATGCCCCTCTCCCCAGACCCACCGATCGGTAAGGGTCCCCTCCTCAGTATCTCTGTCTCCTCCCATGTATGATGCAGCACCCCATTTTCCTTGGTGAAACTGAGGTGGAAGTACTCATTTAGTACCGCCTGCTCCCCTGGTCTTGTGCCCATCTCTCCTGATTTAATCCTGCTAATCTGCCCTTCACCCTTCATTTTTCCCCAATGTATCTAAAGAACCCCTTGTTCCCTCTCCTAATTTCCCTGGCCAGGTTCTGCTCCTTCCCTTGCCTTAGCCGCCCTCACCACTCTAGTGGCCTTCAAGCCATCAGCTCGTACCCCTCAATCCCTTTCACTCCTTGAGCAGTTGAATTGCTTATAGGCTGCTTTCTTTCCCCGCACCACCTCCTGGACCTCCCTGGTCCACCAGCAGGCTTTTGGGCCTCACCGCATTGCCTTACTCTTGCACAGGTGCTGGTAGCATCCTGCACCCTTTCCTGATGATTTCCCACCTACTATCAGCGTCCATGTCTGACCCAATCCCATCCAAATGCTCCTTAAGGATCCTTCCCATTTCCTAAAATCCGCCCCTGAAGTCGGTTACTTCCGCCTTTGTGCAGCCTTCTACCTCCTCTAGGTCCAGGCAGAACCAGACCGTGGCATGGTCACTCCTGCCAATGAGTCCCTTACCTCCAGGCCCCAATCTGGTCACTGTCTGCCAGGACCACATCCAGTACCTGCGCCTCCTGGTCAGTTCCCTCACCTGCTGAGTTAGAACGCATCTTGAAAGACATCCAACAACCTCTGTTCCCTGGTCACAGAGGATCATAGTCTCCCAGTCTGTTCCTGGCATGTTTAAGTCCCCAACACCACCACTGTTCCTCTGCCCAGTCTGCAGTGTCTCCCAACATCTACCACCAGACTGTCCTCCAGCTCCTCCGCCAGGGCAGGGGTCTATACACCACTCCTATTTTTACTCTTTTGCCCCCTTGTTATCAAGGTGACCCAAATTGCCTCCACGGTTTCCTCTCCGCCTACTCCCCTATGCCAATGCAGTTTTTGACTATCATCTACCCCTCCTCCCATTCCCTCCCCTGTCCTTCCTGAACATAGTGTAACCCTCCAGGTTCAGGTCCCAGTCATGTCCTGCAGTGGCGCAAGTCTCAGTGACCGCTGCCACATCCACTGCTCCTCAGTTAGCATCGCCTGGAGCTCAGGCATTTTATTGCCCAAGCTCCTGGCATTTAGCAGGACTACCTTCCACCCTTCCCTATAGTTCCATTTCCCTGCTTGTATTCCCATGGGGATTCTGTTTTCCCTGGTCTGCACTTCCATGATCGGCCTTTTCCTGCAATCCTCCTGGTCCCGGGGGTGGAGACAGAGTCCCCTTTATTGGCACCCCTGACAGCCTTTTCTCCCATCCTGCCCCCTTCACAAGTTTAAACCCCACTTTTCACCAATGAACCCCTCTATTTTCAACTTAGGATTCCCTCCTCCAAATTGAGATGTAGTCTCATCTCAGCATACAGCTCCTTATCCTCCCAGGTCTCCCCCAATCCCCATCAACCCATACCCTCTGGCCTCACACACTCCCTGAGCCACTGGTTTATCTCCTAATCTTCCTTTGTGTTCCCCACTAGCCCTTGGCACTGGCAGGATTTCTGAAAAGGAAACTGTGCATCCTATGTCATGACAGACCCTGGCGCCCCTGAATCTTGCCTGTATCTCTAGCTCGCTATTTCCTCAATGTCATTTGTACCCAGGTGGACCAGTATGTCTGGGAACCCCCACAATCCTTTGCCAGCTGATATACCTCGTGCTTAGCCCTGTGCACCATTAGTCCAGGGAAGCATCTTGTTCTAACTGGCCAGGCTTCTCCTCCTATCCCATTTGATATCCCTGATCATAGAACCCCTAGCAGGAGCACTCTGACCACTCCTTTTCCTCCATTCCCCCTTCCATGTCCCTCATCCTTTCTAAGGCCTCCACCCAGCCGGCTCCTTGTTCCTCCCCTATCTGGGTGCCATGCCACCCCTCCTTATTTACCATGGCCACCCCTCCTCCAATCCTATGCCTCTCCTCCTCCTGAGCATCCTTCTGTACCTTGCTAATTCCCACCTCACTGCTTGCAACTGGTCCTTCTCCCCATCTGCTAAACTAGCCTGGCTCGTCCTCCCTTCCTTCCTGTCTCCATTTAGTTCCTCCTTGCTCGTCGTGCTCCCTGGCCTAAACCCTCAGCTCCCTTTACTGAATCCTCCTTGTACTTCTGGTCCTTCTCCTTACCTTTCCTCCCAACTTGTCCTTCTCCTTGCACTTCCTCCCTCTCCCCTGCCCCTCCTGCTCTGATTCACTGCTCCCCCATTCTCCTGCATTCCAGGTCCCCCTGTTCTTCCTGCTATCTGGCCCCTGCCTCCTGCCTCCACTCCTTTCCGTCTCTAACCACCCCTGTCGTGGCTACATCACCCCTCATCCTCGAGCAGAAAAAGAGAATTGAAGCTGTTATTGAGTGTAAGGTCTGATCCACCTCCCCACCTTGCTTCCTTCTGTCCAGCCCTGGCCATCTGCCTACTTCCCTGAGAATGTTGTCCCTCCGTCCCTCCTTTGTGAGGGTCCCAGTTACCTGCCTGCTTCCTTGGTAGTATCCTTGGACCCTCTGCCAGGGTCCCTATGTGACCCTGAGTATTCTCCTGCACTCCTTTCCCTATGCCCCACCCCCAGTGCTTGTGCAACCCTGTGGAGATTCCCAGCCCCTTCCCCAACCATACCACCCCCTTCCCCCAGCTTTCTCCTAATCCCCACAACCTCCTCCCTAAGCTGTGCTAGCTGGCAGCACACTGGGCAACCACCCAACTCTAAGCCCAGTCCAGTATCATGGCTGCTCACACCCTGTGCACCCCACCACCTCCCAAAGATGCAGGCCCTAATGACGGTGGTTCCATCCCTTCCAAATAGGTTTCCTTGGGTGAGCCACCAGGTTCCCCTAGTCCAAGATACACCTATTGTCTAATCAGGTCACCCACTAATCTTAGAGACAGTCCCACTGTACATCAGTAACCCTGTTACTAGGTGCAGTACAACACATTAAACTTATAAGGGAAATTAACAACTCCCTAAGCTCCTCTCTCCCAGCCTTTAAATCCAACCCCAGTGGCTAGAACTACATGAGCTGCACCTGCAGCCTTTTCCTCCAATTGTAGGGCAGGTGTTCCCCTATAAATTCGCAGACTCTGGGGAGGGAGGGTGGGGAGGGCGGGTCTTGACAGACACCTGACTCGAGAGAGAGTGCATCAGCCCTGTGTCTCCTCCAAGCCCAGCAGCCAAAGAACCAGGCCCAAGCAAATCCCACCAAATAGGTTTTAAATCAGAAGAAATAGGCCTCTACCAGCGCAGCCTGTTACACAGTGAAACATCCACAAAATGAGCCCCACTTACAGCCACCAAATCAGTTTTTAAACATCCAGCAGCCCCAAAACAATACCCTGCTAGCCCCTTAGAAGCAAGAAAGAAAAGAACTAACCTACCAAGTAAAATCCACAAGAACCCTGTGAAACAACAGCAGCAGCTACTGTCCTGGAACACAATTGATCCTGTCCCTTCCAGTTCTTTCTGAGAAGACAAAGCAGCTAACACCTCAAACCTGATTCAGCTCTGCCTCCAGTCAATTGGCTGAGTGAGACCTGGCCTGACCATTAACACCCTCCCCACTATGCACCAACCTTTGCAGCTAGTGGAGTCAGCAAAAGGAATCAAAATTCAAGTCAAAGCCCCAAAATATGTTTGCTGCCAAAGGAAACAGGTCTCCAATTTAATCAGCTTCACTAACAACACATCAAAATAGGCTTGAAATTAACAGATATAGGTCTCCAATTCAAATAACCATCTCAAGCAAATCCCACCAAATAGGTTTTTAAATCTGAAGAAATAGGCCTCTACCAGCGCAGCCTGTTACACAGTGAAACATCCACAAAATGAGCCCCACTTACAGCCACCAAATCAGTTTTCAAACATCCAGCAGCCCCAAAACAATACCCTTGCTAGCCCCTTAGAAGTAAGTAAGAAAGAAAAGAAGTAACCTACCAAGTAAAATCCACAAGAACCCTGTGAAAAGAACAGAAGCAGCTACTGTCCCGGAACACAACTGATCCTGTCCCCTTCCAGTTCTTTCTGAAATATGAAAGAACTGAATGGAAAGACTCACCCCACCCTTCCCAGCTCTCCATTAATGACATTGTCTGCACAGATCCCCTTGGTATTGCGGACTGCCTTAATACTGCATTCTCTGACCTTAGCTCCGTCCTCCTCCAACTTCTTTAACACTGTCCCGCCTCTCTGCCCCCACCCTCCTCCCTCACCCACTGTTCTACCTTCACCAATACCCCTCTTGAAGCCTGGCTCTTCAAAAAGCCATCTATAGCAATAGCCCCAGTAATGGCCCCTGGACATTAGGATCCTACGTCAGGTCTTGGATGTTATTATGATCCCCTTACAGACCAACTAAACCTCTCATTGTGTCTGGGACAGTTACCAGTGCCTGGAAAACAGCTGTCATCACTCCCATACACAAGAGTGGGGATCGGTCTCCTCTAGTAACCACCGCCGATCTCTATTCTCCCCCACTCTCTAAAGCTCTTGAAAAGGTGGTAGCAGACCAACTCATGGAGTACTTGACAGTATGATATTATGTGCCCTGAGCAGCATGGCTTCTGCTCAGTCACAGCACCACTACTGCCTCCTGGAGTTCTCCAGCTTCCTGCATTCTGCTCTAGACTCTGGCAACCATGTTGGAGCCGTGTTCACTGACCTTTCCAAGGCCTTGACATGGTCTGCCACCCCTCTTGCTTGCTCCCTCCTTCACATTGGCTTCTCCACTGGTCACCTCATGTGTTTCACCAGCTATCACTCATCTAGAGCCCAGTGTAAAAATCAATAGCGCATTGTCTGACACCTGACCAGTCCACTCCAGAGTACCCCAGGGATCTATATTGGGATGCTTTATCTTCGGCCTCTATCTTAACACTTCCTACAGCCTGTACTAGTAAATTCTCCTCTATGTGGATGACGAGTGCTATTCTCTTCCCACCCCAACTGTGCCTTACTTCAGGCTCCCTCCAGCTTGCCTTTCACCAGCAGAACAGCGGGTTCACCGATCATATGTTGGTCATGAACCTAAAAAGACTAAGGCAATGCTCTTAACATGCCGACAAAGCAAGATCAGAAATGCCCTTCTGATACTATCCAGCACTCTGAAACCCCTCGAACAAGTGTCCACCTATAAATACCTGGGTATCACCTTCAACTCTGCCCTCACCTTCCACTCCCACATCAGCTCCCTCTGCTGCTACCAACTCAAGGATAGGGTTTCTATACCACCACAGGGACTGCCTTCCCACAGATGCACTCCAGCAGGCCATCACCTCATCTGTCCTGTCCTTGAGAACTACAGCCTGCCTATCTATGGAGCTGCTGACAACACTGCTCTTGCCAAATCCAGTTTTCCATTAACAAGGCCTGCAGGCTCCTGACCAGAGCCCCCAGGCACACTCACACCTGTCTGCTGTGCTCCACTGCCAACCTGCTCAACCTGAGGAGCGCCTCTGCAGACAGACCTGTCTGCTAGCAAAAACTTTCCTTGGGCTCTCCCTCCTGGGTAACTGCCTCACCCACTACACCACCCCCACGGTCCCCACCCATAGTACTTGTAAGACCACCCTACTAGTACCCAGAACCAAGATGTCCCTAGCCCAGAGATCCTTCTGCTACAGAGCATCCTCCTTGTTCAACTCCCTCCCAGCTGATGTCACCAGCACCACTGAAATTGGTCCCTTTAAGGCAGCCTCAGGAACCACCTGTTTGCCACCCGCTGCTGTAAGTGTACCTAGCTCGGCCCTCTCCGCTCTGGACCTTCTCTGTGGGCATTATCTGCCATGCCTAATGGCCATACCACCTTGGATCCTGAAACGCCTCTTGGACTACTTGTACCTTCACCAAAGCCACTCCACAAGCCTCTCCTCAAGTCCATTCCCCATACTGTCACAGGAACTACTGTCCCCACAGGGCTCTTTTGTTTTTCATCTCATATCTTCTATTGACTACTAGCACCTCAATGTGCTTGCTCAGTATTTCACTCTGCCAGCTGTACAACTATTGTATTACCATGGCACTGTCTCCTGTAACATCTGTTAAACCTTGTAGCTATTGTCTTCAACATGTAACTATTTTGCTGTATATTGATCTATGTAATATTGTCTGTCTTTGTTCATTATGATGAAGTGCCTCTGTAAATTTATTTATTTAGCTTTTGTTGACCAGGTAAGTGCACTAGACAAATCCTGCCTATTTTCAGGGACGACCCGGGAGGGATACAGATGAATGCCAACTGACCTTGAACCAGATTAAGCTGTTGGTGGTATTTTTAGTGAATGAGGAAATTTGGCCAGGACATCGGAAATTCCCTACTCTGCTGGCGCTGGGAGGCCAGTAGGGCTGCAAGGCCAGGCTAGGCCACTGCAATGCAGGAGGAGGAGGTTGAGGTTGTGTTGGCTGGCGCCTCAGAGGAGAGACGTCGATAGTGGTAAACGAGCAGTCCGATTCTAAAATGGTATTTGAATCGAGTAATAGCCTGCATCTCATGTTCCATCAGAAAAGCGTAGAATTTGAAGTTACTGGAGTCGGGAGTCTTAATTTGATGCGGAAGCAGAGTTCTCAAGTTGTTGTTAATCACAGGCGCCTTTAAATCAGGAGGAGGGAACGAAAGACAGCGCTCAACCGGACGGCAGAACGTGGAACCAGGAAGATATCAAACAGCTTTCACGCCATGCTGGAAGCTGTAGGCTGCAGGCTGTTCAGGAGGATTAAACAACTTGAAAGCTGGAAGCAGAGATTACCGACAGGCAGTCGGAAGGAGAGTACAGATAATGTAGCAGATGGGATTTCAGTTAACAGCACTGGGTAAGCTTATACGCCTCTTTAAGGTGCCTACAAATAATGAACAGACTAAAACTGAATTTACTAGTGCTACATTTGCTACCTTTACTAAATAAGGAGGTTGGGTCTCGTGTTTAAACCACTTTCTCCTGGTCTTGGGGTTGAAAAATGACAGACACGGTGGTGTACCAAACTAAGACTGGTTCTCAAGATGGAGTAACTGATTTTTCTTTCTCTGATAAACTTAAGGATTGCAAAACCTCCAAGATTACAAAAGAAGCAAGGACAGTGACTTTGTGAGCTTTCCAACACTTTCCCACGGAGAACATGATGCAAACTGGTCCCTCAGGCAGCTTTAACAGCTGCAGGTGGAAACCTTTGGGAAAGGGATCGGTCACCAGACTCTGTATGGGACAGTTCTTTGATATTAATAAAAATGTGCCTAAATGGCAACCAGGAAGTGTTGATGAAAAGGTTCTAACCGAAATGATAATGTTCATGATGTTGATTGAGAGGGGAAGAGGGGGAAACAGTACTCAAAAGGTGCTATCAGCACAATCACACTCAAATGAACAAAATAAGGTAGAAGAGAATAAGATGGAAAACCCTTATGTCAAGCCTTTTTCACAGTGCAAAAGAGAAGCAGCTCCCAGGAGGAATGCTAAGCGCATTAGGTACAAGGGTGGGTTACAGGAAAAACAGACAGGTATTATGTAGGCAAATTATTACTGAAAGACTCTTTAAAGTTTTTGCCCGGATGTATTTGCTTTTATTAATATCTCAGGTGAGGACAACTTGATGTCAGTTTCGCTCCCAGCTTTATTAGACCTTTTTGGGATAGATACAATCAAGTCAAGTTTTCCTCATGGTCACCCCTTTGGTTATTCCTTTGTCTCAAACCCTGACTAAGCACGTAACTGTTATGTTCAGAAATGAGAGTGTGCATGTTGAGGATATTATTTTTGGTTAGCACAAAATGTGAAATTCAAAGTGAGCCTGAACCACTTTTGGATGCAGAGCAATTCTGGACAGGGGTGGAAATTCAAAGTAAAATTCGGCAAACATCTTCTGGTATTGAGCATATACCTAACTTCGTTTATGTTAGGAAGGGATAGGGAGTGGTGTTTACAGTGGACAACCGAGAGCGTGCTATAGGTGTGAGCCAAAACTCATTTATCAAGCTCATGTGACCAGCCTAAATGCGATAACTGTGGTGAAATTGGGCATGTTACCATGTATTGCAACAACCCAATTAAGTGTGACCTATGTGAGGAGCAAAACCACGCTTTTAGGGCCTGTCCATGGGCAGCACAAAATAAAAATGTTAATGGTAAGTCAGATTTTTATACAAAAGCACAAGAGGCCATGAAAGACCAGGAATTAGAACACTCCGTAATAGGCTCTCCCATAGCTGCAGAATCCCGCAGTTTCATTACCAAGTACAGCTACTCCTGATACAGCCATGATCCTTGTGGATTCTAAGGGGAATGGAAGGGAGAAAAATATCTCTGAACTCTTTTCAGCCAGTTTGTTATACTGATCCGAAGGGTGAAATAATAAATAAAGGTGCTGGTGCTTTAAAACCTCCACCAGTGCTTGGAGATCGAGCAGGTCTCTAAAACCTCTAGTGATTCCAGAACCTGAAGGATAGAAACAAAAATACATATGAGGCCTCTCAGTTGGGGAGATTCAGAGGTTGAAATGGTTGATACAGACCTCAGGTTTCAGTCCAAGAAGGCATGGTGACATCTAGAGAAGATTACAAAGGAAAAAAAAAGAAAAGGAAAAAAAATAATTCAAGTTGCTAGATTTTGGGTTAAGCAAGGATGGAGTTAAATTTTCCTGGGCCACCTTAAATACTCACAGTCTTTTAAAAACTAAGAAAAGACAGGCAGTTTTTCACATGATTCATGATCTAAAATCCTCAATTATATTTTACAAGAAACTTGGATGTTTGACAAGACTCAGTGTTCTGCTTTTGCTAAAAGATTGGCCATGGGGACCATCTTATTGGTCTTTAAGGGCATAAAGCAGATGGGTAGGTATCCTTTAACTCATATAATTTTACTTTACATAAATTGATTGATTTATGTCCTGGAAGAACACTAATTTTAGAGGGAACTGGTTTTCATATACCCTCCATCTAATAAACATATATAACCCCAGACAAAGGCCAGCAGAGTAACATACATGAGGCAAATCCAACCCTTCTTAGTGACCACTATCCTATCTTTTGGGAGGAGATTTTAACTGTGGGACAGAGTTAAAAGAAAATCTGAGAGTAACAAAAGATGTATTATGATACAGCATGTCTTACAGACATCATTAAAACTGCTGATTTAGTATTTTGCATGGACAAACAGGTAACGGACCTAAAGGTACTTTTTACAAACGCGGAAAGGGTATACCATAGATTACCTTTTCATTTCAAAACAAATCTTATTTAACCAACTACAAATTATTCCGTAGAATTTTCAGACCATGCCCTATTACAGGTTAACATAGGTCTCACGAGTAATAGTAGAAGACAAAACATGAGGTGGAAACTTAATACTTCTGTGTTACAAGAGTCATTGTCCTGAACTCCATAAAATTAATTTTACAAGCTAGACTATCAGTAAGCTTCTTATACCAGGATATGGGGAAATGGTGGCAGGAAACTAAAGTTGATTGCATTACTTGGTTTAAGAAGCAGGGTAAAATACGCCTAAAAGAACAAGTTTTTCCACTATCTCAAATTAAGGAATCAGTTACAAATATTATTATCAAGAGCTAACACCTCAAGAGATAATTATATATCACAAATTGATGAAATTAAAACAAAATGAAAATCTTTCAATATAACCGAGCCGAACATTGCAAGCTGTTATCTCAAATCATATGAGAAAGTCAGTATTTGGGGATCCTTTTGACTTATGTAAAGAGGTCAAAGAGCATGGGTCTTTAATTTCATTACACACGGAACTAGGAAAGTCTCCTCGACTAATGAATTAGAGGATTTAATTCATAATCATTTTAAGGATTTAGAGTCTCTTCAGATACCATCCCAAGCCCAGATCAATAAAGTGTTAGGACCCCTATAGAGAAGGCCCTAGAGACAGATTTACTTGAGGTTCTCAATCAACCCTTCTTGCAAGAAGAAATTATGACGGTTCTAAAGTCTTTAAAATCAATGTGCCCCAGGACCAGACGGTCTTTCTAATTCATTTTACAAATCCTTTCCAACAGAACTTAGTTCTATCCTTGTAATTGTATACAATTTCTTTTGGAACATGGTGTTAGTTTAGCTTCCTTTTCAGATAGTATACAAATTTATATTCACAAATCAGGTGATAAGGGGTCTTTCAAAATTGGAGGCCGATAACTTTATTGAATTCAGATTATAAGATTCTGATGTCATTAATCAATAATAGACTAAAAAATTAGCAAAATATAGCTTTCTCAAATTCAGCACTGTGGCATTCCTGACCGTAGTATTCAATCTATTTTATGTCTGATCAGAGATTTAATTGAAAAATCAATGAGTTAGGGAAAGTGGTTTTTAGTTTCTTTAGATTTAGAAAAGGCCTTCGATAGAGTGAGCCATGTTTTTATTTTCGCCTTAGATTTTTTAAAGTTCCCGAAATTACAAAATTTAATTAAAAATCTTTATTGTTCAGGAAAGGTCTTCCTTCTATTAATGGAAAACTGGGTAGAGGATTTCAAGTAAATTGTGGGGTAAGACAGGGTTGCCGTTAGTTCTCTATTGTATAATTTTCATTAGAACCCTTTTAAGGACCGTGAGTTTGGTCCCCTATGGCAAGGAGTAAGGATTCCAGACTCTAATGCAACAATAACCATTCAAGCCTATGCAGATGATGTATGCCTGTTTTACAGATATCACACAGCTTGAATTGTTTTTTCCAAATTTGAGGAGTATGCAGTAGTTGCCAATGCTAAGATTAATTTACTTAAAACAAGGGTTTACTTATCGAGGGAATTATCAAACACCATTAGTATGGAACTCTATTAATATAACTGCTGAACCTATAACAATTTTAGGGTAAAGTTTGGCCCACAGAATTGCCCGAAGATAATTGGAACCTAGTATTAGATAAAATCGAGAAGAAAGTTACTAGATGGAAAAGATTTAGATTTACTAAAATGAAAAGAATTCAGGTTTTGAAGCAATTTATACTACCCTGCCACCAATATATTGCAGCAGTGTTTCCCTTACCAGCCAAATTTGAGACCAGATTATACAGCATTTGTTTCCAGTTACTCTGGGGTAGCAGACTAAACCGGTCAAAGATGTTACACATACCTTGAGAAGAAAAAAGAGGATTGGGAATGGTAGACCCAGTATTTTTTGTTTTGCAATTTTTTTCTGGCTCATTAAAAGATTGTTTAGGAGGAGCTCATAGACAGGAGGCCCCTTTCTTTAATAGCTTAATGAATCGTTACTTTACTGCATGGATACATTGTGCTCCAAAACTGTCTAGTCATTTTGCCTTACCAAATTTTTTAAACCAGCTGCACAGAAATTATTTAAGTGGCAGGTCACAAAACACCAAATATTAAGATGCTCCTCAAAGGCATTATATAGAGAATTAATGGCTGCAGTCTATTCGGAAGCCCCATGTTTTCGGAATTGTCCTAGTAATCGTAATGAGGACATTTTGAATCAATTAAATAACACAAGACTACCAGAATTTATGTGGGAAACACAATGGCTTACTTTATATAGGTAAATTAAATGTGAGAGGCACAGCTAAATATAAAGCCAAAGCTGAGAGAATTTGTCCCTATACCGAATGTACAAATCAGGAAGAAACAATGGAACATTTTTTTCTTCACTGCTCAGTGGCCATCAACATTTGGGATTACTTGGCTAAAGTTTGAATTTCCCATGGTTAGCAAACCTCACCTATGATATTTTGGTTATAGGTTCCTTCCTGTAAGCTTACATAATTTCAATAAAGGGACTTTACAGATTTTCATTGCTAGTTTAAGATACTGTTTATGGCAAACAAGATGCCAATGGGTTCTATATCAAAAGAAGCCTTCAGTTCAAGGATATAGAACATGTCATTTAATATATTAAGCAACATTTTTTTTCAGAATCACAACAGTTTAATGTAAAAAGTTAGAATGTGGTGGCAAGGTTTCTCCCACATCATCAAATTTAAATGAGGTTGCTTGGCTTCCTTTATCATTTCTTTAAACTTATTAGAAGTTACTACTACCTTATGGATAACTAAGTGGTTAATTTCCTTCTTTTTCTTTTCTCTTGCATTTAAATGATTTGACCTACTAGGATAGTGAGAATTGACCTAATGTTAGATTTTTGCTTCAGGTTAGGTTTTTTATTCTATCCTTTCTCTTATGAATTAATAATCTCAGTGCACAATGTTAATTATGTCCTACTTAGATGTTTACTTTTCATATCATGATTGTTTCTGTATTTTTCTAATGTGTTACGATTGCTATGTGTTTATTTCAATAAAAATTGCCCCTACTCTTTTCAATAAGTGCCATGGGATCTTTAACATCCACCTGAACTACCACCAATCCAGGCAGATGGGACCCCGGTTTAACGTCTCATCTGAAAGACGGCACCTCAGAAGTGCAGCACCCTCTCATGCTGCCTACAGTGTCAGTACTGGGATATTAACCCAAGTGCCAGATGTGGGAACTGAACCCACAGCCCTCTGATCTCCGGCCTCAGAGGCGAGTGTGCTACCTACTGAGCCACTGACACTGCTCCATGAGTCTTTGACTCAAAGGTCTGTAAATCTGATATTTCAAATAAATAAATAAATGCATTTTATTATTTTTCACCACTTTTATATCAAAACCATACAAGATGCCATCACAAAACTTTCCAAATCTTGCAACGTGGCAGAATGACCACACACCACTTTATATATCAAAATCATAAAAGATGCTGTCATGAAACTTTCCAAATCTTGCAACAGTGGCAGGATGACTGTGCATGCCAGACTTTGGGCTATTTCACTAAAAAATGCAAAAGTTATTAAGGTGCAAAAATTGGGATTTAAAATTTAAGTGCTACACCAACCCTAACTATAGGGATGCAACCACACCCCTAATATATATATATATATATATATATATATACAGTATATATATATATATATATACACATATCTACAGTGGGTGGGATATTCAGAACTGTGCCATGCAGGGGTGCAAGCCAGGCGCAGCACAACTGGGATGTGCATGGGCATGGTCTGGGCAATATTCAGCAGTGCTCGCCATGGCTCTGCACCATTGAATATGGCACCCTGGTCACCACATTGCGCATAGCACAGTGGCACTGCACCAGCGCAAGTGGCCAGAGAGGAGCAAGGGATGCGCCAGCGCAAGTGCCATTGTGCCAGGTACAGCAACCACGATATTCAGCAGTGGACATGCAAATGGGGCCATAATATATGCAAGGCACAAATGGGGCCATTTGCATGTCATTATGGCCAATTTCTGCATGCAGGTGCCCGATCCTGCAACTTAAGCGGCACCCTACCTGGCTGCAGCTGTCAGGGACCACCCCCCTGCCCTCACCGGCACCGCTCCCCATTGTTTGATCGTGGACTGTAATATTGTTTTAACTCCCTGGTGGTCCAGTTGACCTAACTCCTTGCCTGATCGCGGGCTGTAATATTTTGTAACTCCCTGGTGGTCCAGTGGTACCCATACCCCCCTCCCAACCCGCTCACTCATTCATGCCACCCGCTCCCCCAGTCAGTGGCGGGCAGCAGCACCCATCTGCAAGTCATCTGCCGACTAACAGCACACAATGCGGCTGTCGCTCATTGGTCCTGGCGTGGGCCAATGGGCATGCAGACAGTATGTACTACATAGTCTGATATGTGAATGGATACATTCACATAGTGGACTGTGTATAGTATGACCTGCCCATTGACCCCACGCCAGGGACCAGTGGGCTACAGCCGCATTGTACGCTGTGAAGTCGGCAGGCTGACGGGCAGCCAATGGAGGGTGCTGCCGCCGCCACTGACCGGGGAGGGTGGTGGGAATGAGTGGGCAGGTTGGGAGGGGGGATACCACCAGACCACCAGGGAGTTATGAAATTATTACAGCCCACCGATCGGGCAGGGTGTCAGGTCCAGTGGACCATCAGCAGTTAAAATAATGTTACAGCCCATGATCGGGCAAGGAGTTAGGTCCACTGGACCACCAGGGCTGCTATCATGTACTACAGCCCGCAATCAGGCATTGGGGCGGCACACCACCAGACAGTGCTGCCAGGGCTCGGGTGGCCACCCACAGTTGGCAGCTGCTGTGCTGCGACAGCAACACGGCAGCCGGACTGTGGTGGCCAGTCCTTGCTCCTGTTTTGTTGAGCACATCTTTGTGCCCCATTAGTGCGGCACAAGGTGGGTGTGTGTCAGCATATGCACCACACATCCCGGCTGAATATCGATGTGCCAATATGCATGGGCATGCTCCGACTTGCACCCCAAGATACATTATTGGTGCACCCCAGTGCATCTGGATTTGCACGGAGCAGATTCCCTTTGAATATTGCACTGGGGCACATCAGTGGGTTGCACATGGCACATCACTGTTGCACCATGCTCAACCCTTTGAATATCCCACCCAGTATGTAAACTTTAAAACTTGCTTCTCTGAGGAAGTTATTCATGGTGAAATATTTGTGGTTCAATGGCTTTCTCAAGCAGAATAATGTCATGCTTGTGCAACTGTATAACGTTTGTGGCCATTCATACTCTCTGTTGCAGTAGGAATTACCTCCTGTATTGGTAATGAAAGCAAGTAACCCTGTAAGAGGGTTCCACCCCTAGGTACCATGGAAGGGTCCTTGGCTAAAGGTACCTTAGGGAAGGAACCCCTGGGAGAGAGTTGAGATGCTGGAAGAAGAGGGGAGGATGGTGGTGCAAAGAGAAAGTGCTTCAGATGGAGGCTGAGATGAGCTGCTTATATAGTTCAGGAGGTAGGCATGGCTAGTTGTTCACCCATTGAACTGTAGGCAGAGCCTTTCAATTCACTGACTTTCTCATCCAGAATAATGTAATGCTTGTGCAACTGTATAACAAAGTTTGTGGTGATTAGCATTCTCTATTCAGTAAGATTACCACCTGTAGGGGTACTGAAAGCAAGTAACCCTGTAAGAGGGTTCCACCCTAGAGGTGCTGTGGGAAGGGTCCCTTAGTTAAAAGTACATTAGGAAGGAACCACAAAGATTTGTAGCAGTGATCAATGACTCACGAGGTACAGAAGCAGACTGACAGCAGCAGGCAGCTTAATGAAACATAAATGAGAAACACAAGTTAGCAGGATAGCTCCAATAATATGGCTTGTGCTAATGACAGCAAGGGGCTTTCTAAGGAGAAAGGGAACAGCTAGTAGGGCCACCATCCATCTCCATCCAACAGCAGAATCTACCTAAGTGAGCTAGGAATATTGCTAAACTAACTAGAATTATGACCTGTGGCATGGGGAGAGAAAAACCCTTTAAGGAGGAAATTTCTGGGGATCCAAAGCCAAGATCACCTTCCTCCAGGCTTGGGATGTTGTATTTAGTGATGGCTCTGCTACTGCCATTTAGAAACTCAGACAAGGGAGCAGAACATATTCCAAATTAAGGAAACTCTCATTCTTTTCCCACTAACGGAACACGGTGGAGGATTGTGAGTACTGGCCTCTGCAAGAAACTACCTCAAAGGCAAGAGGAGGAGAGAATGACCACTGAGGCAATGGCTTGACCTACAAATCTCCTATTTAGATCAAGCAAACTTAGAGCAGTCATGAGGAGAATGCATTGAAGGTGCCTCAGTTGATACTACAGCTAAAAGATAGCAATATATCCTCCTTCCCACCTAGTCATAAATTCTACATCATGAGGCGCTGCTGTGTACAAATGGCTAAAGCTCCACCTGGAGTAAGGACATTCCCACAACAGGCCAAAAGAAGGACCCCACCAGGCTTCACATGCTCAAGATGCGAACTAGGTCACAGAATGAGACCGCTGAGAACGAGCTCAGAGCCAATAAATTGATGGGCATGGTCGGCTAATCTTTTCTAGTAATGGAGCAGGCTATACAAGGTAATGTGGAGAATATCAGATACTATGAAGCACAGTAAACACCTGTGGTAACGGTACAGGCCATACATGGTAAAGCAGGGAGTAACAGGCAATGAGTAGCATGGTAAACACCTGTAGAAGTGGGCCTGGTAAACAAATAGTACACAGAAGCATGATAGCTTGACCTACCAATCTAGTAGCATAGGAATAGCACACCCAGCTCAAGTTATCTGGGTGTTTAGTCAGTGTGAGGCTAGCCAGCCAGTCCATCAATAAGTGCTAATTAAAGGTGACAAATACCCAGAGGATTTTAGCTGCAAAGGCAATATACAAACATGAAGTAAATGAACCACACAGGCCACGACTCTCCACTATAACCCCAAGTCCTCCAATGAGGAAAACAAAAGAAGCCACAGTAAAGCACTGTGACCCACATGCAGATTTTAAAACTAGTTTACAGTGAAACTGTACAGTAGCTGAGCTGACCTCTAGAGTATGATGAAGCAGTTCCGTGTTGTAATGGTGATCGCCAAATAGCGATCACCATTACAGCAAGTGTACATCAACAAAAAAATAAAAGAAAATAACAATGTACAATCCCAGTGAGACAACACCGTGAAAAAATGTATTTATGTGAGGTGGGAGCTCTGCCCCAGTATCCCCAACCCCTTACTATGGATTCTCAACCCAGGGTACACGTCAGGGAGGGGAGAAACTTATAAAGAAAAATTTGCTCCTGCATGAAAAACACAAAAACAATACCCTCCCTGCCCCAAACCCTGCACCTTCCCACTGTACACACCACCACCACCACACCACATGGCCAGCTCCACAACTTCATGCCACACTACCTCCCACATACCTTCCATCTCATCCCTCCTCTTCCATTATCCCTGATGTTCTTCCGTTCACCCTGCTGTTCTCCCTTGCTACCCTTTCGGGCAGTTCACATAACAGATGATGAAATTGAGTTGCTGATATCAGAGTCACTCAATTTCAGTTGCCCTACACAGATACCTAATGAAGCAGTATACAAATAGTGAATAGCATTCAGCAGTAGCTGAGCTTAACAAGTATGGGACTTTGTAGGCATGGGCAGTGCTGCACAGAAGCAACAAGAGTAATTGCTTGGTTCAAATGTATTTAAGCAGGGTTGAATCATATGGCGAAAATACTATAGAAGTGCATTAGACTCTGGTTTGAGTCCTACTGAGTGCAAATAAGCATGTTTGAGCAAATTAAAACCCCAGAAGGGCTGTATGCAAGCAGAGCTCCATGAGACAAAGCAAAGGTAAAAGCAGCATAATGACTCAAAGGCCAAATAGGTAAATGCAGAAACATTCTGCTAAAAGGCCTGAAACTGCAGTTGAGACCAAGGAGCCACTGGTAAATTGCATTGAAGCAGGTATTGAATCCCATGGAGAAGTAATATAGAACTGGAGTAAACTCAGGCTTGTTTCCCACTGAGTGCAAAATAAACATGTTGCATAGCTAGTAGCAATGAATGGCCAAGCAAAGTGAATGCACAAATAATAATAATGTACAATTGCATGCTGATTAAATACAGCAGCAGCTGAGCGAATATATTAGAAAAGAGAACTGGTATGTTTGTACAGGCAGAATAACATTTAAACACAATGAAGACTGTAGTGATAAATCCTCAAAGAAATGAAGGTAGGAGCAAAAGCAGCACAAATGACCTAGAGTTGCAACAAAATGCAATAGTATCTATTGCCACTCCCTGCTGCTAGCTGAGAGCAAGAGCTTAAACCAGGTGCGTGTAATTATGGAAACAGCAGCAGTAGGCTGGAATAGGAGCCGAAACATACAAAAATGCTGGAAACTAAGTTAGCCAGGTAGCTGGGGAGGAAAGGGAGCTAGAGCACTGCAAAGAGGTAACACAGCACAAACAAAGGGCAACTGAAGGCTCCAAAAGAAAAGACAAAAAACAGAGCCCAGCAGTAGAACAGAACAACAAGCACAGAAGGAAGCACAAAGCAGCTGGAAGCAAAACAAATACTATCCAAAACAGAGAGATACAGGATCAGAACCAGCAGAAAACAAGAGGAGTTCAGAGCACAAACAAACTGGGAGAGGGAGAGCAAGGCCCCAGCAGGCCAGAGTGAGGAGAGGGACCAACGCAGCTTCTGGCTGGCAAAGAGAAACTGCTTTACATGGAGGCTGGGAGGAACTGCTTATATAGTTTAGGAAGTAGGTATGGCTAGTTGCTCACCCATTGAACTGCAGATGGAGCCTTTCAATTATAAGCAGGTTTTATGGAATTTTGTTTACCTCTATTAAATTACTTTTCATTGGATAAATATTGACTGAGTGCTATCCATTCAACCTACCTGTATTCTATGGATCCTTATTAGTAGGAACTGGACTTAGCTACTGTCTGTTTTTATTTCTTTGTAACCCAAGTGACCAGGAGGTTTGCATCCAATCTCTGGTTATATACAGACTAGCTTACCATCTACAGCTTACAAAGTTACCAGGCTGGCAGAGTTGTGGGATGCTAGACCAGTCAAGCATGCCATGCAAGCAGCCTCAGAGCTTTGTGAGACCAGGACTGGCTCAGATTCCCAGAGTCTCTCTTACCCTCTGACCTCTTCCCATAAGCCTTAGTGTGGTCAAACAGCTCAGATGATATGGACATAAGCTTATTAATTTACATTTAGCAGTCTCTTTAGTTGCAATTGCAAATGAGCCCCCAGGTTAGTTTCTTACTGTCTTGACTGCTTACCTGCTGTAAGGCCAGGACTCACATTATATTTTCTTGGGCCCATAGCCATTGCAGACTTGGGGTGTCAGCTGAGGGTGGGTGCACTTCCTGATGTGCTGACACGGAGCTTCTAGTCTATGAAATATGTTCCACACACGCATGGCTGAGAAGATGTGTCTGGTTCAGTCCTCTTTGTTCCTTGATCCTGCTGCCATCCCTGTGGTCTGCAACATTTTGTAAATGCTACTGAGGTGCCCAATTGTGCAGTTCCATCCCCAGTCCCAATCCCAGTGCAAGTCAAGATGCAGGAATCATGGGAAACGAGTGTCTCCAGCTGTGAAGATGCAGGAGCCCTGGTGCAACTCCCCCAGAGCTCCTGGAAGAAGTGCAGCCACTAATACACTGCTGGTTCTCACATTCCTGTCCAGCACAACAGATGACTAGAAGGTGAAGGCAAGATGATTGTTCCAGCCAAGGGAAAAAAGGCAGAAATGGTCCCATGAGCTCAAACAGGTAAACTCCCATTTTAGGCATTGTTAACATTAGTGCTGCAGCTCCTCTCCAGCGCCCACTTGATTTTGTCCATCTGTTCAGTCCACTGGTCTGTCCTGTCTTCTGCTCTCCTGCTGCTTGTTTTATGTGGCTTTCTGCAACCCATCTGCCCCTCTCTTGTGTGCTTTTGGGGTCTGATTGCTGTTTTTTCCTTGGTTCTTCCCTCATTCAGTTACCAGCTTCCTGCTTTCTTCCACTGGGCTACTGTAGCCTTCCTTAAGAAATTCAGCCATGTTGGGCTAATGCATTTTCCTCAGTTGCTGCATTTTGTGTTTATTGACTTAAAAATCGGTAACCAAGAGAGGCACTCAGCTGAGGTTCGATTCCAGGTGTTGACCTAGGGGAAAGGGAAGTGTAGAATGCAGTAACAAAGAAATACAACCACTCAGGTGTGATGCGTTACAAGGACAATGACGTAAAGTGCAAAGTTGAGTTAGGTACAGACAATATGACAAAACTTTGCACATGGAGAACAAACAAATTAGCATATGAACAAAGAAAAATGCCAGCAGAAACAGGCCTCACAGTCTATCGAGTCTGCTCGATTGTGCAGCTAGCGCCTGATATAAGTTCATAGCATCATAGAGGATGTGGCAGCATATAAAACATTTGTGCAAATTAGGCATACTGAAAAGTACATAATCCAATGTGAAAGAAAGCTGAACTGGTGCTTAGAGGTGGAGCCAAAACAGGAAATTAATGAAAAGTTTAACTGAAAAAATAGAAATTGCCAAAACTATGAGGTCGGGGAAAGAAGAGTTAAGAGGTGTCTGAGTGAATATTGTAGATATCTGTCTTGCAGCCTACCTTTGTATCCTCTGTTGCTCTAGGTTGGTTCCAGTCTCTTTTTGTTCATTGAGTTCAACTGCTCCAGTAGTGTCACTCTACCTCTTGACCTCCTACAACAAGCTTTGGTTGGTGCTGGATTTGGAGGTGCTTTTACTTCCTACCTCTCATGATATAAATTTATAGAATCATAGATATGTGATGGTAGAAAAGGACCCTCTTGGCCCATCAAGCCTGCCCCTTCCCCTCCCTCTTGCCCCTTGCCCAGAGATCCCACCCTCCACCCCCAGGACAACCTCTTGTGTCTATCCCATGCTCTCTTGAATCCTTTCACCATTTCAGCCCCTACCACCTCCTCCAGCAGCCTGTTCAGGGCTCCACCACCCTATCAGTGAAATAATGCCCCTCGTTTCCCTAAACCTTCCCCTCTGCCCTTAGTCCACGACCCCTAGTTCTGGCACCTACCTTCCCTGTGAATAAGCTCCCTCCTACTTTATTAATCCCCTTCATGTACGTAAACATCTCTATCATGTCCCTCATCTCCTTCTGGTCTTCAGTGGGTATACAATGTTAGTGCAACATCCTCTGGGACATTGTCATGCAGTCATAGGTAAAATAAAAAAGGGAAGGATTGAGACATTGTTGGGAGGGGTCATGAGTAAGGCTGGGAGAAGGTAGGGGTAGAACCCCCTGTTGGGGGCAGGCACAGGGATGGAGGTACAGTGATGAGTAACATGTGTGGTCATGTCCCTCTTATTTGAAGTTGACAGGATGGCACTGAAAAGAACACCAGTCCCCATCACAAGCACCCAGCTGAGAGAGGAAACAACAGCCTTAATGGAAAAGATGAACATGCTCATCGAGGCAGCCGGGAAGAGAGAGAAAGAAGAAGAGTGGTCCAGAAAAAGGAAGAATCTGCCTGGTCCAAAGAGAAAGGGTAGAGAAAATGCCCACCGCCACTGGTGCCTGAGCCAAACACAGAGCCAGAGCCAGAGGAACCAGACATGAGGAATGGTAAGAGGAAGGTAGACCTATCAAAAGATGGGGCCTGAAAGATTATTTGGAGGCATTATAAATGACATGGGTAAGATGGGTATGGATAAAATGGAAAAGCTGTTGAAAGAGATAAAAGGGGACATGAGGAATGAGAAATGATATGGACCTGGGGGAAAGGGGAAGGATGGAGGAGGGAGTACCAGGGTCACCCTGGGGAATCACGTGTCGCCTCTATCAAAGAAGAGATGTGGAAGTTAGAGTTTGTTGATATTTTGCACTAGTTTACAAGGAGATGGTAAAAATATGAGCAGAAGGAGGCAGTGCGGAGATCAGAGATGGCAGTGGCACTGGCAGTAGTGGAGAAGATGGATGAGGAGATGACCTACAAGGGGAAAATATTGATACATGGCCGGTGGGATTTATGATATTCAGTGCCATACTGCTGGAGAAGCAGTTGAAATAAGCCATTCCACTTCTGGTGTACTCGACTATTATTCAGGATACCTACAAGGTCAAATTGAGGTATGGGTGGTTGAAGTATGATGAGGCTTTTGACAGAGCATGGCAGCATGGGAAAATTTGAGATGGGGCTGCACCCAAATAGAGCTTTGTGTGAAGACACTGTCTGGTCAGGTGGGGAGCAGCGGGAGGGTGGTAAGAAAGTGAGTAGGTTTCAAGTGGCTAAGACATGCTGGGGAGTATAACAAGGCTTCCTGCACAGGCAAATTGTAAATTTGAGCACGTGTGTGCTCAATGTGGTGACAGCACCCTGTGTCCCACTGCAATGTGATGGGGATAGACAGCCCTTTCGGGGGGGGTATAATGTTTCAAGGGGTGGAACATATCAAAGAGGCAGGGGAAGGGAGAGTCAGAAAAGGGACATATGGATGCGGATACAGTAGGAACTAAGAAAGGGGAGAAAGGAAGAAGGATGGGGATTCCTATAGCCAGGACTCCCATAAGGCTGGAAATAATTCAGGAGTAGACCAAGGGATACCTGGATCAAGAGAGGTAGAATGTTGAGGAGGGTTTGCATGGGGTTTTGAGCTGGGTTACTAAGGGGGAGTAAAAATGTGAGCAAGGAATCTGGGTCAGTCAAGGATAAAGAAGAGGTAGTGCAGGAAAATAAAAAAAGATAGCAGCAGGCAGGATAGAGGATCGTTCAGTGAGCCCCATTGAAGACGTTAGGGTATCACCCTTGGGGTGGTCCAAAAAGCAGGTGGAGGAATTCTGCTTGATCCACCATCTGTCTTACCCAGAGAAAGCATCAGTGAATGATTACATAATGGACGATCAGAGTGCAGTATCATATGGAATGCTTGACCAGGTAGTGGAATTGATTAGGACAGTTGAGGGAGGCATAGCTAGCAAAAAATGACATAGAGTCGGCTTTTCTATTATTACCTATGCAGCCAGAGGCCTGGGACTCTTGGGCTTTCATTTCCAGGGCAGATATTATTTGACAAATCCATGCCCATGGGATGTTCGACAGCATGTGCTGCGTTTGAGGCCTTCAGTATGTGGTCCAGTGGGTGTTTGGGAAGCAGTATGGGCATACAGTAGTGGTGCACTAATTTGGATAACTTCCAGCTAGTGGGCAGAATAAAAGAAGATTGCTACAGTGTTGAGGGATTTTCAAGAGATGTACGGGATAATAGGGATACCCCTAGCAGAAAAGAAGACAGAAAGTCCAGCCAGGAGTTTAGAGTTCTTGGGCATCAAAGCGAACAATGAGCAAGAACTGTTTTGGTTACCACAGGACAAGGTGAGCAGGTTAAAGGGTCTAATACAGCAACTGAGGGCCAGAGGCAGGTGCCACTAGTGACAGTACAGCAACTATTAGGTCAACTAAATTTTGCCTGAAAGCCACAGCACCAGGAAGGGCATTCATGAGAGGCTAGCGAGCCTCAGGGAAGGCAAAATTACCTCACCACTGGTGGATATTACCAGAGGTATGCCAAGAATTGGAGGTCTGGGAGCAATTCCTGGAAGATAACAATGGGATCACATTTTGGCAAGGGAGTGGCTGTTTAATACTGAACTGGAATTGTACATAGATGTCTCTGGGACCCTTGGCATGGTCCTATTTTAAGGGAGAATTGATGTCTGAGGCATGGCTGGAGGATTGGAGGCAGAGGGATTGCTGAAGGACATCACCTTTCTGGAAACATTTCTACATGGGTAGTAATGTTAGCATGGGGCAGAGGATCAGAGACCAGAGGACTATATTCTGGTGTGACAGCAAGGCAGTGGCTGAGGTTATCAAAGGCAGAGAGGATCCCTGAGATGGTGACCAAGGTACTGCATCAGCTGGTTTCAGAGGGTCTTAAACTCAACTTTTCCTTCAAGGCAAGGCACTCTGAGGGAATACTGAATTGCATTGTTGACAGTCTTTCCCATCTTCAGTTGGACAGGTTCAGGTCTTTGGTGCCACATGCCACCACTCAGAGAACTCTGGTGCCTCACAGTTATGGGAAGTTAACTGGAAGGAGCCTGACTGCTGTATCAAAGCTCTTGGTCTGAACATGCTGAAAGCATGTGAGGGGGTGTGGACGCTTCAGGAATTTTGGTGGCAGGAGGGATGTGAGGTAAGTAGGCCGGTCACAGAGGAGCAGATAATGCAATATATGATCAAGAAATGGGAGGCAGGGATGGCACATACAACTATGGAGGTACAGGTGGCAGGGATGGGTTGGGCATGCAGCTTTAGGGGTTGGGCAGGACCGAGCAAATTTAAGGTGGCATAATGCATGCTAATTGTCTGGCAGAGAACCAGGGGCCTGCCATACCAGGAAAGCCAATAGCAGGGCAGTTACTAGTAAAGCAGTTGTGGGCATGGGGAGGGGTATGCACCTCAGGGTACAAAGCATGCCTGTTCCAGGCTCTCTTCATGGCCATGGCCAGGGGCATTCAGGGTTTTTGAAGTGGTAGCACAAAAAAGAGGATGAAGGGAGTTTTTTTTTTTTTTATGGAAGTAGGTCCACTTGGGTGCCGAGGAGGGTAATCATTTGCCTGAGACATTCTAAAATGGACAAAGCAGGTATGGAGGAGGAGGTCATACTTGATAAACAACCAGAGCAATGGTAGTGTACAGTGACAGCTCTGGAGGAATACAGAGCCATTCAATGAAGGGGGTTGTTTAAGCACAGGGATGGATCCTGGTCACATGCTACCAGGTAGCAGGGTCCTAAAAAAGGATAGCATTTGTGTGGGGAAGACCCAACTCAATTTTCACTTCACTCATTTAGAATAGGTGCAGTCTCAATATGAGCAGTGCATGGAGACTCCAAGGAAGAGTTAAAGTGGGTGGTCAGGTGGAAATTGAGCTGTTATGAGAGATATGTTAGAAATTGGTGTAACCTGTGTTTGATTTGTATCAATGGCAAATATGGACTACAGGGCACTGATTTGTGTATTGGGCTGAGAGACAGGCATCGATCATTCCAGGAGGGAGACAACTCTGGAGGAAAATCAGGGACACATGGATACAATGAAAGGGATCTGTCTCATGAGATGGGCACAACAGTTGCCAGTCTTAGAAAACAGAAGAGGCAGTGGCCCAGGCTAAATTTCATAATAATACATATGGGGAGTAATGACCTGGGGGATAGACCATGGGGGCTTTATTTTGGGACATAAAGACAGACTTGGGGATCATTACAATGATGGTTAGGAATCACCATAGGATGTCTGAAATTATTTCCAGAAGGGTTTGGAGGCATGCCAAGGACATCAGATCAATGGAAAAGGCCAGAAATTGTATCAATTAGAGGGTGGCCATGGTGATAGCAGAGATAGGGGACATATACATGTCACACAGGACACCTCCTATGCCATCCCTAGGTACTATTGAGAGGATGGGGTGCACCTGTCGTGGTGGAATGGCATTTTTCTCTTACCAATAATTGGGGCAATTGAGGCTGGAAGGTAGCAGATAGAGTATGGAGAAAGCCTGCCATCCAGCACTAGCTGGGAGATGGGCTAGTGGAGGTTGGAGACAGAGGGGTGGTAGGGGAAGCAGCAGAGGGGTAGGATTTGGGGAGTGGAGGCAACAGACATGGGCCAGGGTCAGTAACATCTGGCCATTGAGACAGATGGGAATGGGGACTGTTAAGCAAAGAATAAACTGGGGTTGGGTTGTTGGGCACTTGACCCTAGAAAGGATGACAGGACATAATAACCAGAAGAAGATGTCGGGTCATGCATCCAGGCCCTGAGAAGAATGGTGAACAATGATGACTGAAAGGAAGAACAGTGCAAGAAGTAAATTGGACTGAAATGTTGAGGTTGAAAATGTAAATATGATGATGACAATGAGTGATTTGGAGAAATTTGATGGTATGGTTTAAGTTGGATCAATAAACAATTGCTAATTAAGCACCAATAGGGTTGCCAGTTTCTATGCAACCAGAATTGTCAGGAGTTTCTGAAAGAAATGGCAGGGTGCTGAGAAAGAGGGGAGTTAGTCGTAGGAAAGGGAAGTGGGATCAGATGATGAATAAAATGCTGCAGGACAGGAAGAGGGAAGGGATTGGCTATGGGGCAGAGGAAGCCAGTGGTCCTACTGGGGCTATAAGGGGCTTTAAAGGGGATACAAGGAGAGGATCCTCTTCTTTCTGCTAAGATTTCACTTGAAGCCACCCACCCACCCCAATAACTGTAAAGCAGAGATGGGTATAAATGCCAGGATGGAAGAAAAGGGTGGTGCCAGGATCAGGAAGAATGGGAAAGATGGACCATTGGGAGAGGATGGCAGTGGGGTAAAGGGTGGACAAAGGCTGCTGACAGAGGGCTGTGGAGACTGAGAACTGAGTATTATTGGACTGCGAAAGTGGGCAGCAGAGGTACATCCGAGAATGGGTTGTCAGGATGAGGGCAACAAAGTGGCTGGATGAGACAATATGACATGAGTGGGAGGTAACCTGGGAGGGAGGAATGAGATAGAGGGTGTGGTAGGAGGAGGGCTGCAGTGGGGGTTATGATTTAGGATAGGGGAAGGTCAACAGGCACAAGTTGGGGTCAGTAGTATCTGACCGTGAGACAGATGGGGCAGGGGAGGTTGAGCAAAGAATAAACTGGGGGTTGGGTTGTTGGACACCCGATCCTAGGAAAAGTAGACAGGAGGTAAGAACCAGAAGAGGGTGTTGGGTCATATCTGGGCCCTGAGAAGAATGGTGAACAATGATGATTGGAAAGGAAGAAAAGCTGCAAGATATAAATTGGACTGAACTGTTGGTGTTGAAAATGTGTAAATATGATGATGATAATGAGTGATTTGGTGAAATTCGATGTGTAAGCTTAAGTTGGATTAATAAACAATTGCTAACTGGGCACCCAAAGATGTTGTCAGGAGTTTTCATTTCTGAAGGAAATCCCTCTGACAACTTGATCTTGCTGTCACATAGGTGGCATTTCTATGATCACCACATGTTAGTCTGCACAAACCACTGCTCATCTATTGAGATTTAACTCACTAATACCATGGGTATTGTAGATATATAGAATAATGCATGGGAAGTGTGGTTTATGGGGATTTTATGGACACCCAAGGTTTGTGATGCCCCATAAATGCTGAAGGAGAAGCCAAGGGCATTATTGGGGCATCACACACTGAGTGTGCATGAAATCCCCATAAACACACTTTCCCATGTTTTATTTTTATATTTACTGGTTTTAAGAAGTTTGTTGAGGGCTGTGGTTCCAGGATCAATGATTTTGCCGCATTTCAAAGGGCCAGTCTTCTGCATCCTGGTGACTTGTCGATGAGGTAGTTAAGGGAGAGAGGTAAGAGCAGTTTAGGTGTGGAAAGTTGGTGGATTAGAGCAATGACTTTAAAATGTGATACTGTTGCCATGTTGATTTGATTTGAAATAATGTACCAGTTTTGTTTTAATGCATTTTGTACCACTCTGTGAGGTTCCATGAGACCATCGACAAACTTGTCTCTCACGCTGACTGTTTGAAAACAGTACTAGTGGACCTCCAGCATGAGGACAGTTAGTCTGATGCCTTTTACAGTGCTTCTCCAGTTTTATTGTGGCCATGGTTTACGGAGTTCTGTAATTCACCTATGTGAAATAAGAAGCTGTTGAGCTTCAGATGGCAGTGGTTAATTGATACTAATCAGTAAATATAATGACTTCTATTGCAGGCACCGCACTGGACAATGTGCCCTACCTGTTCCATATATGGGTCATTTTCTCATTTGCAGCCAGATGTCCTCTCAGTTCATGACTCATAGCCCTTTCAGATTTCAATTCATCTCATACTTCAACAATTCAGCAACTATTTTATGCATGAAAAAATCTTCTCAATAAAAAGTTTTACAGAGTCTATTCTCTTTCAATCAAGCAGTTGCCTCAACTTCAGCAAATCTGCTTAGTTTGTGCCAGCATGCACTCTGCTGCATTCCTAGAACCACTGGGAAGACCACTTTAAACTGATCTGCTACTGTATACCTTCCATTTTCCTTACCAAAGCCACAACTGGTATTTTGCTTACCTTTTACTCTGGTTCATGAAGGCAGTGATACATAAAATCTGACAGCTAAAGGAGACAGACAGACCATGAAATCATTCATATTATTTGTCTCCAGAAAGTGTTCTGTACCTATTCATCTAAATTGGATTACAGTGTTTCTCTCAGGCTTTACCTAAGGCTTCCATACTGGACTTCATTACTTTTTGTCCACCTCAGTGGTTTGTCCTCCAGTAATCTTTAATTTCCATAGATCCAGATGTCTCAAGACTACTGCACTTATTTGAATGGGTCTCTTTCTTCCCATCAAATGATTGTGCATAAACTGAGAACTATTATCCTTATTGGGTCATCTGCAAAAGGCACCTTTTGTACTTTGCTTCTTCTCTAGTGTCACATATAAGCAGATTAAAGAACACAGCCCATGAGGAACACCACTGATCACACACCTAAACTCAGAATGCCTTCCATTCAGTAGTATCCTTGGATTCTTATCCCTAACCTGTTCTCTACCCACTTTGTTATGTCTTCCCCACTCCAAGTCACCTAGCTTCTTCACAATACATCTATGGAGCATTGAGTCACTGAGGTCTTGCTGAAGTATGAATACATGATGTCCACTGATTTGCCTTTGTCTACAGTCCGAGACATTGTGTTGTATAGTCCTATGGGGTTAATTTGTCAAGACCTCTGTTATGAAACCATGCTGTTTACTGTCCTGAAGATTATGATTATCCAGATAGTCTTTCAACCACTCCTTGATAACAGCCCACAGTGGCTTCCCTATGATTTTATTTATTTTTTGTTGAAGGGGTAAGTGCACTAGACAAATTTTGCCTATTTTCAGGCACGACCCAGGGAGGAGACAGATGAATGCCAACTGACCTTGAACCAGATTAAGCTGTTGGTGGTATTTTTAGTGAATGAGGAAATTTGCCAGGACACCAGGAAATTCCCAACTCTTTGTTGATAAGTGCCATGGGATCTTTAACATCCACATGGACTACCACCAGTCAGACAGATGGGACCTTGGTTTAACGTCTCATCTGAAAGCGGCACCTCAGAAGTGCAGCACCCTCTCATGTTGCACTACAGTGTCAGTATTGGGATTTTAACCCAAGTGCCAGATGTGGAACTGAACCCACAGCCCTCTGATCTCCGGCCTCAGAGGCAGTGTGCTACCTACTGAGCCACTGACACTGACTGATCATGGTGGTCTGGCTGAAGAGTCTGTCATTGCCTGGGTCTCCCTGTCCCTGCTTTTGTGCAGAGCCACAACATCAACCACCTGCTAATTCATGGGTGCCTTGCCTATTGTTAGCAAGCAGTTAAACAGGTTTGCTAAGTGTACTGCCAGAGCCAATCCCACCTCCTGAGAGCACAGGAATGCAGTCTGTTGGATCCCAGTGACTTCTCCACTTTCAACCTTCTCCCAAACCTTGAGGACTTTGTCCTTAATGATTGTCATTAGGGATGGGAGAACCTCAAAAGTACAGAGGTTCTAAAAGGTTCTGATAAGCAAAAAGGTTTGGATCCTTATCTGAATCTTTTATGACCTTTATTGTTTTATGGTAACCATATGTTAAAAAATAATTTTAAACTGCTTTTGATCAGCATATCTGTAGAAAAAAACAATTAAACCAGTTTAGTAGTGGAGAATGCTCTCTAATCACTATTCTGTTTCTGACATTTAAGAAAATACTAATACTGTGTATAAGTTATATTATTAACAGTAGTGATTTCTATTTCTTAACAGTACTGGCAGGCACCAGATGTGTTTTAGACAGTTAAGTGATGAAGAAGAAGCCAGGAATAAAAAATCGGTACCAGGCCAGAGCAGAGGCAGCCAATCAGAGAGAGATAGACAGCCAGCTACCACTTCAAGACTGCAGTCTGCTATTACCCCCACCTACTACAATCAGGGAAAACCAAGTAGTCTACCAGCACTGAAATAAATTTGGTTAAGGCACATTTCTCAAAAATGACTGCTTAGAAAAGAATGAGAAAGTGAATGTGATGACAAGAAAGTCCCATACCAGTTCTCTAGTTTGTAAATAAATGGTCTCCTCCTGAGTCTGATTTTTAGAAGGGATAATAATATGTTTCAATAATTATATGTTGTAGTAGTACTACCACTACTAGCAGGGTAAAAAAGAGCTAGCAGCATTTATCATTGTGGTTATTTAATTGTGCACATTTGGGTAAATGATCTCCTTAGAATGACAAAGTGATAGTGTGTGTGAGAAGAGGGACTTGTCTACCACAGTTGCTACCAGTGCATGATAATGTGAACATGATGAACTGGCTGCACCTCCCACCCACCCCCAGGAGGAGGATGCTGCTGTCAAAGACAGGCATGTCCCAGAACTCTAGTTTTTTAAAACCATTCTCCTGAGTCTGACTTTTTGTAGAAGGGTCAGTGTTTTTTATGTCACCAATTATTTTAGCACAGCAGTGGGTCTCGGTATGGAACACAATGTGAAGCAATGTGAAAGAACAAGAGCACCAAGCAGTCCAAAGATACAACTTCACCACCACCACATCTACTACCACTACTATCAGGGAGAAAACAGAGCTATGGTTATATAAGAAATAATTACTCTTAGGTGCATTAGATAATAAAATACATGATCTTGTCAGACTGAGAAAGCGACTGTGTGTGACATCGGGGTCATATACTACAGTTGCTACCATTACATGATGGTGTGAAAGTGGTCTACGATGTACTGGCTGCACCTCCCACCCACCCCAAGATCATGATGGTGCAGTTGAAAGGCAGACAATTACCAGATCTTTACTTTTAAGCAGTCCAATGAGTCTCGAAATTTAAAGCTGATGTGTCATTCCAGAGCTGAAGCACAGGTACTGCTGTCAGTGTTATCTTCCTCAAGATCATCATCACATATTTGCTAGAAGCTAAAGGACCATCCTTCATACTAATATTGGGCTCAGACAAATATGCATCTACCATGCTTACTACTGAGCATGTATTTTCTCCTTGTGGAATTTCAATGTCCTGCAGCTGGCCCCAAATGTCATCCTTCTCATTGTCTACTTCTGTACTGGTTTTGGAGCAGTCTTTTGAATTTGAGTTGGTGTATTTGTAGTAATGCTTGTCAATCCTCTTAATGAAACATCATCTACTGCATCAATCAAAAGTTGCCTGTAGTTCAACTCCTCCATGTTGTCAGAAACCACATCAGTAAGGTGTCTGTTCTGGACACATGGATCTAGCAATGTTGCTAAGAGATACTCTTTGTTCAGTGTCATGGCTGATAATGTTTCATCATTGCTAAGTCTGGTAAGCATGTTATTGACTAGAGTTGATTCACATCTTTTTATTTCTCAGTTTCTCCAACCTTTGTTTGAGAAGAAGAATGAGTGGAATAACTTGGCTAAGAGATACCTCACAACATTAATGCAGTATTTTGGCAGTGGCCTTCCTTGTTTGACCATGAAGACTGAACAGAAATATTCATTTAATATGTCCACTCTTTTCATCCCGTCCTCCTCCATCCAAATCCCCCTTTCTGACCTTTCAGTATCCCTTGTTTTTCCTTTTATTTCCTGTATAGTTAAAAGCACTTTCAAACAACATGTTAAGGTAGAACTCTCTATTTACGTCTGATTGATCAGCTTTATTCCTTCTCAATGCTGAGTGTTTGGCATGGCATGCTTCTGCCACCCCTCTGAAAAACCAAATAGGTTTCTTGTGCCTCTTACGGACTCAGGCTATTTTAGCGCCTTCAATACCTCATTGATCCTGTTTATGACTTTCTATTAATCCACCCCACTGTCCCCCTCTAAAGTGAACTGTTTTCTTTATATTTCACTTACTATTAAATCCTTTTAGCTCCATGTACTTATTATAAATATTCCTGTCAGAGATATTTACCTGTTTATTACTCTTGATATTCATTGACAGTTTTGTTTGGGTCTTGTTTTATTACCATTTCCTCTTTTAGTTTTCTTTTAGTTTAAAACATCACTCAAGGTTTTAGATGAATTAACATAAAGCCCTTCATTTGAAAAGCTCAGGTATGTCATAAAGAAGGCTGACAGCTATATCAATAATATAATACACAGGATTTCAAGCACTTATATCCAGGCACTCACCCACCACCAGTAAAGTCACTGATGCTGCAGTATAATAGAAAAACATTTATTTTAAAAATGCAGTCCTGCATTTTAAAATAAATATTTTCTATTATACTGCACTATCAATGACTTTACCTGATGATGTGAATTAACAAAATGTAATTTACCAAGAGCACCCCTTCCTTATACAGGCCCTGTGAATACTCTGTCCCACCGAATTATTAATATAATTAGTAGATTTAGATTTTTTACCTGGAGTAGCCTATGCCAATTGAATGCATTGTAAATGTTTGTATGATGGATGCGAATTTCCCTTGAAATGTGGATATGATTATTGAATTAATGTTTTTTATATGTTGTATTCTATATTTGTATCCCATATGTTGGAACTAAAATTGTATTAACAGGACCATCGTGAAAATGGGTAAATGACCCAATGATGTATATAACATATTTCCTGTATAAAATAAACATTTTACTACTTTTTGTTTGTTTGCTAATATACAGGATTTGTAATCTTTATTGTTGATTTGTATGTTTTGGGTTTTGCCTTAGATTTGTGAGATATTGTTTAAAGTCTTCATATTTGTAATTGTCAGATAGTTTGTAAATTGTTGTATAGTATAATGTTTTCTGAGTTATGTGGTCTTTTTTACTTTTCACTTTTTGCACTATTAGCACAGTAATTAACTACAATTTAAGGACATCTGGTAGGGCCCTAAACTTTATTTGCCTATTCAGATGTGGTAATGAATATTTGACAGCCTTTTGCTTCAAAATAGATGCAGTATGTGTTTTTAATTCAGTGTTTGACTTGTCTTGATCTTACAATTAAGTATTTAAATGAACTAGACTATATAAATGCAGGGCCACAATAAATAACAAAGTAAGTTTTGTTTATACAGTACCCAATCCTAGAGGCTTTAGGCACTTTACAAAGAAGTGCAAGGATATACACTTTTACATTTTACATACCAGAAAATACAAGGGTCAGTAATTACAAACAGTCAAAGTCAGATAAAAATAATAATAAAATCAATACTATGGCTAGCTAAAAGAGGCTTTTTATAAATGTGTGCCTTGAGACACCTTTTAAAATCCTCCACTGATGGGGCCTCCTCAGAAATCTAAGGAGTGGGTTCCAGAGGTCCAGGCCAGCCACTTCAAATGCTTGGTCTCCCAAAGTTTTCAGTTTGACCCTCAGAACTCCTAGGAGACCCACAGTAGTGGAGCGGAGTGAGCCCACCAGAAGGCAGGGGTCAGGAGGTCACTCAGGTAGCCAGGGAACAATCCATATAGGGCCTTATAGGTGAGCAAGCCCACCTTTAAGATGATCCTCCATCAAATAGGAAGCCAGTGCAGATCCACGCAGGACCGGGATAATATGACAAGACCTGGGAGGCCCACCAGCAACCTGACCACTGCATTCTTCACCAGCTGCAGTCAATGGTGCTTCACTCTCCTGACCCCAAAGTGAAGAGCATTACAGTCATCTAGCTTTGATGTGACAAAGGCATGTACCAATGTGGGCAGGCCCTGGGGAATTAAGGGTTTAATCCTGGTGACATTCCTTAAGTGGTAGAAACCACTCTGGATGATGGCTGACACCTGAGACTCAAGCTTTAAACTGTCATTGAGGATGATGCCCAGATTTCCCACCCTGGTGGCAGCCACCAACAGAGTAGGGATAAGGAATAACCTTGTTCCTGACCCTGTGGCAGCCACATCATGCCAGTGACCAGTCTTGATCACCAGTACCTCTGTCTTGTCAGGGTTCAGTCACAGCCAGTTAGAGGACATCCGATCTTGGTTCTCAGACAGGCATTTATTTAGCAGTTCCACAATGTTATTTGTCCTGGAAGCAACAACATATATAGCTGGGTATCATCTGTATAACAGTGAAACACAGACTGTAATGTCTAATGAGCTCACCCAGGGGTAGCACACACACTTTGAACAACATCAGTGACAAGACAGAACCTTAAGGAAATACACAGGACAGGGGTTTTGGGTCAGAGGAGACATTCCCCATCACTACCCATTAGGTCCTGCCCGTCATATAGGACTCAAACCAGTTGATGACAGTACTGGTGAGTTCACAATACTCTTAAGGCAATCCTGAAGCACAATGTGGTCCACAGTATAAATGCTGAGGAGATACAGGAGAACAAGAACTGACTGATCTCCTCTATCTCTTGCCCGGAAGAGGTCATTTTGCACCCTAAACAACACTGTTTTGCTGCTATGCCTTGCTCTAAACCCAGACCAGAATGGCTTAGGTGTCAAAGGTCATGAGGTGTGCCTCGAGCTGCAGAGCCACCACATTCTCAACAACATACCCCAAAATGGGAGGTTGGAGATAGGTCGATAATTTGACAAGATGTCAGGGTCGAGAGATGGTTTCATCAGAGAGGCTTCATCAATGCCTCCTTCTATGCATCAGGGAAGAACCCTCTGAGAGAGAGAACACCAGACATCTCGGTGAACACTGGAAAATGGACTCGCACATCCCACTAGGAGGCGAGTGGGGCCGGGTGTAGTTCACAAAGGTGGGTCACAACTTTAAGGCTACCTCTATGATCTCCACCACCTACAATGGCCGAAACTCACCCCAAACAATATAAGTGCCTCTGCCTCACAAGGCCCACCATTATGGGCTGATCTTGCCCCACTGGCAAGATCCCAGAAATAGAAACACAGAAACATAGAAGTTGATGGCAGATAAGGACCACAAGGCCCATCCAGTCTGCCTATTTCTTTTCTACCTTATAAATGTGCCATCGGCCTTTGCTCTGTCAGTGGCCTTTTATTCATACTCATCTGTATTGCTCCTTTATGCCTATCCCATCCCTGTTTGAAGCCCTGCACTGTACCATATCCACCACTTCTGAGGTAGGCCGCTCCATGCATCCACCGCCCTTTCTGTAAAAATAATTTCCTATTCCCCTTAATCAGCCTCCCCTAATTTCATGCTGTGTCCTCTTATCCTGCTATTTTTCTTATATTTAAACATGTTAGACTCTTTCACCTTGTTAATGCCCTTAAGATGTTTGAATGTCTTGATCATATCACCTCTCTCCCTCCTTTGCTCAAGGGTATACATATTGAGCTCCGTTAATCTGTCCTCATATGTCTTCTGATGCAGTCCCTGCAGACTGGATAGAGGGCACCCTGTCAGAAAAGTATTGAGTGAACTTCTCACAAAAGTGATTGAATATGCTCTTTTGGCTGTGGACAGGCAGGATAAAGTAATATGTCCACAGTCTGAAAGAGCAGAGCTGGTCTGTTCCTCCCTGTGGCAATCTTCTTGGACAGGAACTTTGCCTTCTTATGTCAATTGCCTTTGATATTCACCATAGTGAACTCTCAAAGCCAGTTTATCCTCTTCAGACCGGGTCCTCTGCCAGCAATGTTTCAATCTCTGACCTTTGTCTTCATCACCTTGAGAGCCCCACCATACCGTGAGGGTCTCAGTGAGAAGACCTGGGTCATACAAGATCATTGAGATGGCATCAAGAACATTGGAAACAGATTGAAAACAGCACTATTATAGACTCACTGCCTTGCTCATGCCATGGTAGCTGCACATGCAGCACATGCAGTACTTATGCAGTACTCACCCGATAAAATTCCACTACCCTCAGTAGCCCCTCTGGGACAATTCCATCAGTGGGCAATAACACACCATCTCAAAGGAAAGGACTATTGGGGGTCCAAATGAGAACTCCACCATGCAATGATCAGATCAAACAACCAGATCAATCCTGAGGTTGGTGACCTCCAGCCCCAGTGAGAATATCATGTCCAAGGCATTGTCATAGTTGGTGAGTTGCAGACGCAACAGCTTGTGCAAGGCCCAGAGATGTCAATAACTGGAGGAAGTCTTGGCCAAAGTGCAAGAGAATGTTGTTGACCCAGGCATTAAAGTGACCCAGAATCAACCATCTGGGAACTCCAACAACCTGTCAGTGATGAAGTACATGACTTCCTGCAGGAATTCTCCTCACGCCTGGGGGTGGTACTGTACATGAGAAGAATCTTGCAAGGGCCACATCCATTAACTCCACCTTTGAAGAAGATATAGCTACAGTTCAATATGTGGGATAGTCAGTGGAATCTGGTGGCTAGGAACACAATGTTTTATGCACTGCCTGGTGAGTTTCATATTCATTTTAAGAATTTAAGCACTTTTGAACTTGATGGGCTTGATTTTTAAAAGGATATCTATGATGCAAGGTGCCTGTTCCAATGGCTGTGATGCAAGTGGCAACTTGCATCATAGTTTGTGGCAATCTCGGGTTCTGAATGCATGCTGTGTCAAAGCCAGGATGCCATGCACCAAAACCACCCAGCGCCATTCTTGCAGCATAAGTGCCCTTGCGCTCAGTTGCATAGGGGCTTGCACCATAGTAAGGCTACACCATCTCCTTATTTGGCTTTCCAGAAGCCCCACTGTGATCAAACATCAAACATGGGGTCTCACAGTAGACCAGCCAGGAGGGTGGTCTAAGGGCTGTGCACCACTGTCTGGTAGGGCAGCAATTGGGGACCTGGAAAGTGGGGAAGGGCCAATGAGCCCTGGTGGGCCATGTGGGGGCTAATGGTGTAGGGCTGCAGTGGAGGAACATGAGGAGGCTCCCAGCAGAGGTTCCCTGTGAGTTGGCACAGTGCCAAATGGGCCAGGTGGCAGGGTGTGCAGCTGGACCAACATGACCCAGATCCCAGTTACCAGCACCCTTTTCACCTGACCCACAGGAGCCACAGTCCCATAAAGGTGGTGGCTGGCAGTGGGTGCAGGTTGTGGAGTACATTTGATGGTCAGGGATGTGCCCCAGACAATGAAACATTCTGCAGGTACACAGCCCACCTTGTGGAGGCCAGCAGATCCTGACTACAATCCTGGGGACTGTGGGTCCTGTGGGGCAGGTGCAAGGGCTGCTGTCCACTGGGGCCAGGTCTTGCTAGTCTGGCTGTCCCCACCTGGCCCATTCAGCTAAGTGCCAACTTGCAGGACATCTCTTACAGGTGCCTCCTATGTCCCACCCACTACCGTCTTGTCCCTCTCACCCCCATGGCACCCTCAGGGATCCATCAGCCCCACTACCCACCTTCACAGCATAGATAACCCCAAACCTCCACCGGTCATTTAGGGTTGTGCGGGGTTGATGGATCTCAAGTCAAACTCCTAAAATTGCTCCAATGTTGCACAGCCCTGTAGCAACTCACGTCTTTGGTGCAGGGACCACCTGTTATATAAAAAGATGCCATGTCCTCTCACACCTGAAGTTTGCTGCAACCTTAGATCAATGCAATTTGCGTCAATCTATGGGCAGTCTGAAAATCAAGCCCAATGGTTCTTAAACTTTATTAATTAATATTAAAAGTACAGTACAAAGAGCAGTTCAGAATAACAAGATAGTAAACAATTACCATAAACAAAGCAAAGTCCATTAAACTAATGACAATCAAGGAGCCATAATAAATAACAATAGGTTATAAGTAATACAAATGAATAATGTCTGACCTTCATATGAAACCCAAAAACATAAAAAGAAGAGGGCAAAATAAGTAAAATGTGACAACAATGCCATTTTAGATATCCTGAGGCAATAGTATAACACCCCAAACTTGACAGTGCAATCAAGGCTGCAATACATGCCTACTCAGAAAAGAGTATGACCCTCTAAATATCAGTCCCATAGGGTCCCCTTACAACAATCAGTATTTTAAAACTGTTTTGCCAATACGCCAATTAATAATAATAATAATAATAATAATCTTTATTTTTATGGCACCTTTCAAAACCAAGGTGCCTAACAAAATTTAAACACACATCAAACAACTCAGCATCTTAAGAAATATATAAAACAACTGATACAATAAAGAAGAACAAATCAGCCACCAAATGCTTGGTGCTGCTAGTATGTTTTCAGGGCTTATTTAAATCCCTCCACAGTCATGCACTCCTGTAACTGACAGGGTAGAAATTCCAAAGGGTTGGGGCTGCATGCATGAATGCCGGGACCATGAAGATTTCAAACACACCCTTGGAATCTCTAGCAACCCCGTCAGCTGAGCGGAACAATCGCCGGGGCAGTAAGGAACCAGGAGCTCTTTCAAGTAGTCCAGGCCCTGTCCGTGTAGAGCTTTAAAGTCAGAGACCAACTTTATAAGTGATTTGCCACTGTTCTGCATAGCCAGTGCAGTCCGCGCAGCACTGGCGAAATATGACAGGACCGGAAGTTCCCTATTGAAAGCCAGGCCGCTGCATTCTGCACCAGCCGCAAGCAGTGGATTTCCACCCAGGTAGACCTAGGTAAGGAATTACAATACTCCAAGCTCTAGGACACAAAGGCATGGACCAGTATTGGAAGATCTCTGGACAGAACAAGGTGCTTAATCCTGGAGATAGTCCTTAGATGGTAAAGGAGAACTTGATGATGGCAGACACCTGCAAACTCAGAGTCAGCCCTTCATCAAAAATTACCCCAGGTTTCACACCTGTTCAGAGGTCGGTAGTGATAAGCCCCACAGTAAAGCCTGGAGGACAAACCAGTCCCCGGCCCCCTATCCGCATGCCGGATCTACAACCAGCACCTCAGTCTTTTCCAAGTTCAACTTCAGACATCTCGAATCCATCCTTCCTGGATTTCTGTAACTCAGTTATTAAAGACCGAAGAGCTCCATCCTGGTCAGATGCAAAAAGAAAGGTAGAACTGGGTGTCATCAGCATAGCAGCAAAACCTCAGCCCATACCTTCTTACAATGTCTCCGAGGGGCAAAATGTACACTGCGAACAGCATGGGGACAACACTGAACCCTGAGGAACCCCACAAGACAGAAACTGTGTCCGAGGAATAAACCCGGACACCACTCTCTGAGTTCTTCTGGTGAGGAAAGATGCAAACCACCTGAGGACTATACCCAATGGTCTACAGATGAACCTCAGGAGATCAAGTAGGATGCCATGGTCCACAGTGTGAAATGCTGATGAGAGATCTAGAAGAATCAAGATGGAATGGTTCTTCTGATCTCTAGCCATCAGGAGATCATTAAGTACCCAAACCAGCACTGTCTCAGTACTATGCCTCTTTCAAAAACTGGACTGGAAGGGTTCATAGATGTCATGGATGGTCAAATGGTTCTCCAGCTGTATGGCCACTACTTTCTCAATCACCTTCCCAAGAATGGGAAGGCTTGAGATTGGTCTGTAGCTCACATGGCAGTCAGGGTCCAAAGAAGCTTTTTCAAGAGGGGTGTTACCACTGTCTCCTTCAGGGAGCTAGGAAATGCACCTGTTTCCAAGCAGCACCAGACTATCTGTGCTAGGACTGGACTGATGGAATCAATACAACTCAAAATCAGGAGGTTGGTCCTGGGTCCAAACTACAGCATGTAGGGTGTGCAACCTGGACAATCTTCATGATGTCCATGAACTCGGTCAGTCGAAGGTATTCCAGGAAAGCTGAAGAGCAGTGGCCATGTGCTGATCCAAGGTAGCACCTTTAGAATGTGCTGGATAAGTACCGTCCTGATGTCAGCCACCTTAGTTGCAAAGAATCAAGCAAGTTCATTGCACTCTACCTGCGAAAAGGCTTTTCAAACTTGTAGGCAGGCTGGGTTGCACAGTCTGTCTACAGTATGAAAAAGCTGAGCTGATCAATTCTGAGTGGCCGCAATCTCCTGAACAGGAACGCTGTCTTCTTATGGGTGATTGCAGTTTGAATTACAGAGTAAAAGTGGGATTTTCTTGAGATTGATAATGGATATCAAGCCCGTAGTTTCAATAAAATTTGGATATTGAACTCATTGAGCTTGATTTCCAAAACATTTGACACAAAGTGCATACACCAAAGGGGTATAATGCGAATGGAACTTTGCATTTAACTTTGTGGCTATCCCAATTTTCAGATGCTGGCTGCATCAGTATTGAGATGCCATGAGACAAAGCCACCCTGTGCACCTCTTGCAGCAAGTACCTATGTACCAGGTTATAAGAGTGGTTGCACCACAGTGGGGGCTATACCGTCCTCTTTGTTTGCAGTTCAAGACCTGCCATGGTTGCAACAGAGGACTGACTGTAAACCAGCCAGAAGGTGGTTTGAGGGCTCTGCACCACTTCCTGGCAGGGCAGCTATTGGGGACCTGGAAGCTGTGGGCTGGTAGCCGATGGAATCCTGGTGGTGGATATGGTGGTAGTGGGTGGAATGTGTGGAGGTACCCAGTGAAGGTGCCATAGAACATGTCATACAGCCGATTGGGCTGGTTGTAGGGAACATCCAGACTATGATGACACAGACCCCAGGTGCCAGCTGCCCTAGTACCTGCTCCACAGGTCCCACAGTCCTCTAAAGGCAGTGAGTGGCAGTGGGTGCAAGTTGTGGGATGCAGTTAGTGCCTGGGGATGTGCCCAGGTCACTGTGACATACCCTATATAAAGAGCCCCCACGTGACAGATGGCAGATGCCCAACTACAATGTTGGGGACTGTAGGTCTTATAGGGCTAGTGCCAGGGCTGCTGTCCACTGGACTCTGGGTCATCATGGTCTGGCCATTCCCCAACCCAGCCTGATCAGCTGTGTGACAAGTCCCATGGGGCGATAGTGGAGAACATCGAATCACGGTGGAGCTACACTATTAGTGTCATTCTGATGTACATTGTGGCATAATGTCATGACGCTTTACAGTTACGTTTCATAGGTTTTTTATTAGTTTATTTGAGTTGGGGTGCTTTGTCACCTCAACCTCATATTAAAAATAAGGAGGGTGTAGGGGAGCAGAACCCCACAAATCAAACAGACAAAGCCTAAATCAACAGCAAACAGGCAACTACTTTATTTGAGTTGGGGGTTTGCCCCCACCTCCAGTGTTAAAAAGACAAGAGGGTGGGGGAGTGGAGCCCTTTCTCAATAAAAACTGACAAAACCTAACTCAACACCAAACACACAACAAAAGTAGCCTAGCGCAGCTACTAGTACAGTACAGCAAGCACACAACACTGTATTATTCATTATAGCCTTACGGTGTGCTAGTTACATGGTCTGATGTTCTCCACCTATGCCTCCCATGGCACCTCCCTGGGTGCCTCCAAAATCCTGTACACTGCCGCTGTATCCCCTTGCCCCAGTGGCACTCTCAGGGCTCCAAAAGTCCCTGGTTGACACTTTCCTGGCATAAGTAACCACCCCAACATCCTTGGGTCATCTAAGGTTGCACGGGGATGTGATGGATCCCTCCATCAAACCCGCTTGAGTGCACACAATGTTTGGCACAGCCCTGTAGCTGTAGCAACTCTTGGGTCTTTGGCACAGGTACTCCCTGTTTTACAAAAGGGACCAAAGTCCCTGTTTCACTTGGAGTTTGCCACAGCCATAGAGTGACACAATTGCATTGATATATTGGCTGTCTGAAAACTGAGCCTGACATCTTGATAAATTTAAAGAAAATATTTAACACAAGGTGTCTGCACCAGGGGTTATGACACAAGTGGCAGGTTGCATCAAAGTTTGTGGCCATCCTGATTTTCAAACACCGACTACATTCATATTGGGATGCCATGCAGAAAAGCCACCCTGCACCACTCTTGCAGTAGGCGTGGTGCTGCGTCAAGTCACAAGGGTGGTTGCACCATGGCAGAGCTGCACCATTTCCTTTTTGTAATTTCAGAAGCCTTGCTATGGTTGCAACAGGGGCTTACTGTAGACCAGACAGAAAGTGGCCTAAGGGCCAGGCACCACTGTCTGGCAGGGCGTCTATTGGGGATCCAGAATTTAGGGACCAGGGGCTGATGGAGCCCTGGGGGTGCCATGAGGGGAGGGAGGCATGATGGCAGTGGGTGGGACATGTGGAGGCATCAGAAAGAGGTGCAATGGGACTTGTCACACAGTTGATCATGCTGGGAGGGATAGCTGGACCATGATGACCCCAGGGTGGCAGCAGACCCAGCACCTGCTCTACAGGTCTCACAGTCCCTTAAAGGTGGTGAGTGACAGTGGGTTCAGGTTGCACAGTGCAATTGGTGGCCATGGTTATGTCCCAGGAACACAACATTCCCCATGTATAGAGCTCCCCTGTGTGGTGGCTGGCAGGTGTCCAACGCTACAGTGCTGGAGACTGTGGGCCTTGTGGTGCCAGGGCTGCTGTCCACTGGGGTCTGGGTAATCATGGTCCAGCCATTTCCTTCTACCCATCCGATCAGCTGTGTGGCAAGTTCTATGGCACTGCCGCAGGGTGCTTCCACACATCCTGTACACTGCTGCTGTCTCTCCATTGCACCCTCATGGCACCTCCAGAGTTCCATCAGCCTAACACCCACCTTCCAGGCATAGTTAACCCCCAACCTCCATGAGTCATCTAGGGTTGCACCTGGGGGTTACCAGTTCCTCCATCAAACCCCACAGGTCTGCCTACTTTTGGCCCAGCCCTGTGGCTGTGGCAACTCCCAGGTCTTTGGTGCAGGGACCCCTGTTTTATAGGAAAAGTGCACAGGGTCCCTGTCACATCAGGAGTTGCAGCAGCCATAGATCAACACAAATTGCATTGATCTAAAGAGGCTTTGAAAATTGAGCCCTCGAGCTCTGCTTTCCTTTGTACTGTGGAACCACTTAAACTGCCGTGACCATTTATGCCTTTCCCTAAGCACTTCTTCTATTCTGTTACAATCTGCTTTTCTGATCTGCAGAATTGCCATCTGTGAAATCGTCCACTGGGCTTCATGTTCTATGCTGAGCCACACTATGTTTTGCCTTAAAGGTGTCTCCGTATGGATTGTAGGGGTGGCTATCAACCATATCCCACTCCTCCAATAGGCACTTGCCTCTCCATGTCACTGGAGATTCCTCTGCAATTGCCCTGCCCACAACTGTAAAACCAGATTGGGACAGCCATCTTCCCCGATGCACAAATCCAGATGCCACTGGCCAGATAATGGTGAAGGCCGGAGGCAAGCAGGCACAGCTTGTTGAAGTCCTCCCCAACTTCATTTTCTATTTTCGGACCCTTCCACTAGCTGCGGTGCATGCCTCAGTGCATGCATGTGGAGTCATGCATGTGCAATGAAAGTCTCACATCTCCCTTCCTACTGTGGTGCTCCCATCACTTCCTACAACCATTTCTCAATCTGGTGGCAGTTGCACTGGAGCCATCACCCTCCATCCCACAGTCCAGTGGATGCTCAATCCTTTCCCTGGCCTGCCTCAGCAATTTGAGACTGCTCCCGATCTCAGGTTGCCAGCATGAGTGGACAATAGGACTACTGCCACACTACTAGACCAACTGATCCACACTATGTTGTGCTCACTTGACCCAATATAATATTACATTGTTCCTCTTATGTTTTCCCAGTTTGACAGAAAAAGGTCCAGTATGGCATTTGGTTATCCAGTTGAAATATAAAGATTCAGAAAAACTTCAACATTTTACAATTTCCCCTTATAATCAAATATTTCCTGTCATTTTGTGTGTTTGTTTCTCCTTTAGTAATAATGTAATATTTTAATCCAGGTTTGTAGCAACCTCTCTCCCTATCTCAATTATGGTAGGATAATAAACATCAGACAAGTTTAAACTCTTTTTCTTTCCAAGTTCACATTTAAGAAGTGTGTCTCTTGGATAAACAATATGTCAGCAGATATTTTTTCAGTTTGGTGAAAATACTACACTTTTCTTTTTAAAGGGAAGTCTCCCATAGTTTCACATCAATATTTTCCCAGCTCCTTATGTGTAACTGTTGTGCCTCCTCCAGTTGCCAGCAGTCCTATTGCTGTCCAAATCTAAATTCTAAATAAAAATATGTAGCCCCAGAAGTTATCAATGTGTTTGTCCTCCATTTTACCTTCAATGTTGCTGGAAGATGATGTCATCAGAGCAACAAATATTGGTGCTGCACTAAATGCAGTTCCACCAGTAAATCAAACTCAGCAATGTTTAGTTCCCCACTTGAGTAATGGAGGAACCTTTAAGTCTTGTGCACATCCTGAAGTGCAGGTCTAATAGGGACTACAACCATGTGAGTGTGATGCAGCACTGATTTAAGGTATATACAGTATTCATATAAGGAAGTGGTTGTATGTGTTGTGTTACTGTTTCTGTTAGCAAAAATAGTTTACCCAATAAATGACTCTGAGTACAACAAGAGTTTTAAGTGGTATTATACAGCTGTTGTATTATGTTCTGTGTGTGTTAACATTCTCTGTTTGATTGACACCAGCAGGGAGAAACAATCTTGCAGATATGTCCTTTTTCTTTGTAACTGGGAGGTCAGTGATTGGATGGCTGCTGTAAGGCAATAAAGAGTTCATGTATATCAAGGAATAGATTACCAGGAAAGCATCCACTGCAGCATATGGAAGAAGTGTAATCTAGTGGCTAAAGCACATGCACAAGAACTGTGAGACTCGAGTTCAAATCCTACTACAGTCCCTTACTCTATAACCCTTAACAAGTTCCCCTATCCTCCTTGGGAACTGTGATAACCTCTCAGGTCCATGACTTTAGAAAGTGCCCATTCCATTATAAATTATTAGCAGTGATGTGAGAGCTACAGCACTTCACTTTGAAGGTACTGAGGACAAGCTGTGGCAGCCCCACCCCGCTTTGTAATGCCAGCATATGAAGTAGAATGTCCCTCACAAATCAGATGCTACACTTCAGCTGTTGTAGGTAAAGAAACTAACCAGTCTTAGTGTTTGTAGTGCTCTGTATTTGCTTAGCTAATTCCTCCCATGTCATATGCATTCTGTGTCTTGGTATTTCCAGTCACAAACTCAGATTTAAGGAGCATTTGAAATGTAAAACAATATATTTATAAAGTAAATGATCTAGCTCACCACTTTCAGGCTGCTGAAAGGAGGTGTGTATTATTTGTGCAAAGGAGGAATTCAGTCATGTGTGATTCTTTGGGGAAACTGCCTGGCCCACCTTATAAATGAATCTTCTCAAGGGTGTTCACCTGGTTCAATACAGATTGACTTATTGACTGCTAGATTGGCTGCTTGATTGTCTGATCGATTGACTGATCCAGTCTACTGCTGATCAAACCATGTTACAACTGTCTCACAGAGAAATGAGCAGTACAGAGAAACAGATTTTGTTTCCATGAATGAAATACTATTAGATGTATTATTTGCTCTACACATACAGTATTAAGGCTACAAGTACTACTCCCTGTGTGAGTTGCATAACAGAACTGTCTTAAGCCATTACAGACTTAAACTAAAATCAGGATAGACAGCACTGATAACCTTATGTTTTCTTCTGCACCGTTGCTGCAGTGACATCAAGGAATGGGAGGGCTATATTACAAGTGACTGATATGCATGTAATTGGAGGCTTGCTTGATACTTTACTACCTTGTGTCTGAGTCTCAGACTCTAGATATGTGTTGCAACAGAAGAAATGACTGATCTCTTATTGACATATGTACAGTAATTGATATAATGTATAAAAATACATCAGACATATCCAAATCATAAATATATAGGAGTCTTCTCCTTTAAATAAGCAAAATAATTCCCAGGGATATTGACCAGGGTACAGCTGATGTTTAAAGTGAGTATATTGTTTGATTTGTTTTGTTTCTGTTTTGAAATTCATAAAATATTAATTATGAAAAAATCCACAAATGCAGAAACATGTCAACCCTTTTCACATGTCACAAATTATATGATGTGAAACATAGAAGCTATTGACATTGGTCTGCCATGTCTACCAGTGGAGCCCTAGAACTCTTTTTCTCAGTTCTTCCAACAAAGAAAGCATACATTAACCTCCTACATCCACATCTGACCCCTAGCACCACCAACCTGAATCCTGACCCCTTAGAAAAAATACATCACACTCCCATTTCCGCCAACTGACTCATACAACTGCAACACTGAATCTCATCCTTATAGAAACCAAACATCATATTTTCACATTCCCCATCTGACCCCTACTTTTCCCAACCAGGACTTATATCACAACTGTGATTTTATTATTACAGACACTCAGTATTGTAGTCCCCAAAGACTGTATGCTATCTGCACTAGCACTCACAAGCACATCACTTTCCTTATTTTCCTATTTGGGTTGACTAATGACTTTCTCAGTAAAAGGAAGGACAACTATAATGCAGCTTAAAATGGAGCCTACTAGCATGCAACACAATACTGCAACATTCTGCAGAACAGTTACTGCAGGAAGCAAGGAGACTTTAATGGCAGTTAATTTATTTTGCCATGCTGTAACCAGTCACTGCTTCACATCCTGGTGTGCTCCACTGTACCCTACTGTACAATTTCCCTCACTATTACAAAGAAGTTGTTTAGTCAAAACAGCATGGAAGATAAATGGAAGTACTATGTTTGTGAGCACAAATAAGGGATGGCACACAGTGATGGATAGTCTCTTGGGGCTGTCAGTCTAGCATTTGTTATGTAACAATTTAGTGGGCTAGGGTAGGAGTGTAGGTGCTAGGGTTGCTAGGTGAAATGAAAAGGTAATACTGTGTACAATATATAGTGCATGGTGGAACCCTGTTATGCATGCAACTCCAAGTCTGGAATATGCTTGTTGTGTTGCAGTAGTGACATCATTATGTTGCTGTGTTGCAGTAGTGATATCACTATTGCAGCACAACTAAAACTCTACAACACTGCTGCTTTCTTCTATCCATTTGATTTGGAAGCTGCTTTCTTTTAACTTGATCTTACAGAAAAGATACAGCACATTAAATCAATAATCTGAGCCACTATGAACCTTCTTGTGCCTCCCCACTCCCCACCCCCAGTCCACTGAAAGGAAGCAGAGTGTCTGAAAAGGGCATGGATGCCAATACTCTATAAAGGATAATGTATGGCCATCCATACATAGACAAGCTTGTGTCCTCATCTCAAGTTTTTTACTGCAACTACTAACCTCTCAATCTTTGCTGTCAAGGTTTCTGGTTGCTATAAAACATCTCAGTGCAGAAGCAAGCTTGTTGTGTGCGGCTACCCATACATTATCCTCTAGGTTTTCTATGGAGACAGGGATTTGACTGGGCTCTTGAGGATGAATTGGGGAATGAATAAGCATGATAAAGGCTCTCCTCATTGATGTGCTTGATATTTGGTTGGTAGCAGTCCACTGGGGATTACAAGTAGGTGTTATGTAATGCAAGAGGATGCAACTCAGCTTAAGGTGGTAGAACTCAGGAGAATGAATGTGGGGAAAATATGATTTTTATGTCAACAGGATTTAGGTTGGAGTTATAAAATTTACTAAACATTGCATGCAAATTCTGTAGTATTTCATTGCACTGGAAAATAAAAAACAGTGCAATACATTATGTAAACTATGGACTTTCCATTGCTTCAATGTCACCTGTCCAATTGCTATTGTACATCTCTGACATTACAAATGCTGGTTTTCCATTTTATGTCTTAAAACATCTTTCTTAAATAACTGTTTCTATCTCTCCTGGATGTTAGCAGAAGGTAATAATATTTCATACTTAATAATAAACAACAATAACAGTGATGTGACTCAAGTTCTGCAACTCAAAGGTGCATCCTACCTTAGACCACCATTTCAGGATCCCTTCTTTTTAAACCTTACCAGAATGTGTACCTTTTAAGTCTTATCTCTTCAAGTCAAAAACTGTAAGGAAAGTTAATGTCTGCCCATTGTGACAGAAACAGTCTCATATGGTTTTGACAGTGAGGATAATGTCTTAAAAGAGAAGACAGAGACGGAACACCCATGGGGCTCCTTGCACCTGTTTCAACAATCACCTAAGAGACCCCAGAAATCCATCATAGCCAAAACATGGCACAGCTGCATCAATGTTAACCTTTCTGATTCCCTTTCCCAGAAATCCCCAGTGCTGCTGGATGTCAGTTCACATAATATAATGTGCACATCTCCTTTCCCATCACCTCACAGTAAATCATGCTATTTATAATATGTAAAGGTTCAATATTTACAGTACATACATAACATACAGTATCCTAAACTATCCTAGTAATAAGGCAACTATTCTTAAAGAGCCCTAACAGCATTAAGAAAACTTTGAAAAAGTAAGATTTGTATTCAACTCCATAACATTTTCTTTATTACTTCATATATTTTCAGTAAATAATTCCCCATTTTCTTTATTACTGAAATCAATTGCATGAAAACAAGATCCCTGTCCCCTAGACTATATCTACTCTTGCTGTTTCTCTACACATTACATCATAATCTCCTGTTTATGACATATAATTATCTCCACAGCAACATATTTTGCTCTTATAAACAGAATTATGATGCCACTTATAGGCAGGCAGCCAGAGCTAAAAGCGCAGAGATACTGTAGTCATACAAATACCCTTAGTAATAAGGGAATAAGGGTGAGAATTACAGAAAAAAACATGAAATATAAGCTACATTTATGCTTGAATATTACATATTTTCAAAGTTGTCTCAATGTGTCAGGAGCTCCTTAAAATAACAGTTTATGTTAGTGGGCAAAAAGTTCATTACATAGTTTTTGTTGTTTTTTTAAGTAAAATTTTATTTGTTTTATGGGAGGAGAATCTGACTTACTGCAAAACTTCCATGCCTATTTAAACAGCATTACAGAATATCTGGGATTTACCATGAGTAGAAGTAAGACAGGAAGTATCATCCTAGGAATTCCTTCTTTACAAGGAAGATGGAGGAATCACAGACTACACTTTACAGAATGGATATTAAGTGGAGTAAAACAATTATACAGCACCAGCTACCATGATCTTAGACAAATCAAAAGTATTCAACAGGACCAATTCATCAGGGTAAAAGGAACTGTAGTGAAACAGCACAGTATGAGAAGGTAAAACAAGATGTGGTATCCAGATTTAGAAACAGAGGGTACACTGATAAACTGATCAGAAAGACTAGTGAAGAGTCTTTGTTATGACTAGGGAGGAACTACAGAACAACAGAACTAGGGACAGTGTGGTGGAAAGAACAGTTTATTCCACAGCATAGAGTAAACAGAGTAAAGCCATTAACAAAATGTAACAAAAATTGGATGTGACTGTTCCTGATTGTATGCCTACTGTAAACAGTTGTGATTATAGCAGGCGCGATCATTAACTGTCAGTCATCAACTGACCATGGAGCGTGTGGAGGGTCTGTGCCAGTGCCTGTGGAGGAACTTACACCTGGGGAGGGTGCAGGGTTTGGGTGGGGGTGTCAAAGTTGAGGGCTGGAGGACCACTGAACACCAGGATACTGCAAGAAATACAGCCTAGGGTGTTCAGGGGCAGTGGAATCCACTAGACAGCAGGGATACAGTAAAAGGGAGGTCAGGTGCATTTTGGGGACAGGGGACTACTGCAAATCAGGGATTATGGCTAAGTGCCATCAGAGGTGTTCAGGGAATGGGAGACCACTAAACACCAGGAATACTGACAAGATTACAGTCAGGAGCTCAGGGAGGTGGGAAGAACCATGGAGAAAGCCCTGTCAGATGATGGGGTCATAAAGACCATTTGTTCCTGCCCGTAAACAGGCTCTAATGAGGTGCAAATGACCCATAGCTTTTGCTAGTACTATGGGGTCATTTTCATCTTAAGGTACCAATATGGTAGCTTTCTCGAGTGCAGCAATTACCATTGATGGGCCATAACAACTCTACTGTGATCACAATCCCCATAGTTCTCTATTGAAAACCAAAAATCAAAAGAAATGGATGAGCATACTAGTAGTATAAGTTCATATATCTCGTCAAATGTTAGATTTCAGCCAATCAGCGTGTGCCACGTCATTTTGACAGGTGGGCGTGGCCTAAAACGGACCAATCAGAATCTGCCTTGTTAAACTGGAAGTCCTCCCTAAAATGTGCTAGCCCCACCCCTTCTGGCGGAAATGACATGCGCTCGAACCTGTGTCCGCCCCTTGTGCGGAAATGACCCACACTGAAACCCTGGAAGTGACCTAACACCACCATTTTGTAGCGTCTCACCCCTCCTTCTCGTACACTCCTCGATCCCCTGCCAGACCATTCTGGCTGGAACCCGAGTCCCCATGCTAGCTTGAACTCCTGCATCTCTCCTTTGTCCTGCACCCCACCAACCTGGCTGAACCCCTGTCCCCTTCTCCTGCACCCCACCATCCTGGCTCGAACCCCTGTCCCCTCTTTCTCCTGAACCCACACCATCCTGGCTCAACCCCTGTCCCTCTTCACCACTGCTCCTCCCACCCCAAAAATCAGTTAGTGTTTATGTAGTGGTATGTGCCCCTGTAGGCCTGGTGTATAACCACAGGGACATGTGTGTGGTTTTGATTAGGATATTTTCAGAAAGAAGTATCTATGAGGGAACCTGATCGTGCAGAGGTTTCACAGATCTGTGTGGAGACCCCACCCGAGGAAATTCATCTGCCTGTGTGAGTACCCTTTTTCTGTTTTGTAACATTATACAAAATTATTTAACATGCATCTGTAGGACTGTGTCAAACTTGCATCAAAAGGATAGCTTTATGTATCGCATGTAACATTTATAAGCTAAAGCAGGGGACCTCTGTGTAAATAAGATGGTTCAGCAGTTTTCTCTGGATAGCATTGCAACAATCTAAAAAACTAATTATTTATACTTTTGTCATGAATTAGAAAGAATAAAAATATATCAGAAAAAGGAATACACATACCTATAGTTCACCCCCTCAGCTCTGTGTAGTATCAAGGAGAAGGCTGAAATAAAATGTATGTGTGATATTTATAATGTTTTGAAAAAGGGGTGGGGCTACAACAGATGTGCCTCTGACCGTTACCATGTATAGTATGATGGGGTGTGGTGATGGTTTTACCAAGGGCAGTCCATCTTGCTAAGCGTTATATAAATCCTGCATTTGAAGCCAGAAGCACAGCTTTTGAGAGATTTCTCAGATTCTGTTTTATAGACTTGGAGCAGATTATCAAAACATCAAGCAAGAAGATGGCAAGCGCTTCTCATTTCAACATCCCTGTAACAGGTCAGATTGTCATACCACCTAATGAAAATTCAACCTCCCTGTAGCAAGCCAGATTGTCACACCACCTAATGAAAAGTCTGGAGATGAAAAGCCAAGCAAGAAGATAGCTGTCAGTGCCCCACAACCCAAGCCAATGAATGTGTACTACGTGAGGTGTGAAAACGAATGCCCCACACAAGTCTTGTTGAGTGGAAGAGTGTCTGACATAAAAAGAAACTCGCTGAACAGTTTGGTGAATCAGAAAATCCTAAATCTGACTGTCCTTCTGAAGAAACACCACTGCAAGACCTTGGAGAGTTGCTGGGTGTGAATCTGATGCAAAAAAAGTTACTATGAAACCAAAAACAGAGATTGACAAGAAGGGAGCCAGAAGAGGGTCAGTGAGACACTGCCAAAAAAGCATCGAGAAAGTTGTGAAAAAGAAATGCAAGACACAGCCAAGAGAGGGCTCTGACCAAGAAGGTGATGATGATAATGCAGCCACAAGCAGTCAGGCCCAGGTTAAGAAAGATAAAGATGAGAAAAATGAAGAAAAGAGTTGCCTTGATGAGGTAAATGCATTTTAACATTTAAAAAATGTAGTGGGTGACATGGTGTAACTGAGGGAGATGAGTTAGCAGTAGAACTAAATCTTACCTATAATGAGTCAGAGGACCAATGCTGTTTTCTGTTTTACTTTAATAGACTGAAGGATTTGCGATGGAGCAGCAGTCATATTCGGACACGCAGTTCTCGACTTTCCACAAATCTACTGCTCAACTGTCTTTGCTGTGTGAAAGATACAAATGTGATTGTTAATGAGATGTGAGAACCAGTATGTTAGAAATACAGGCGCGATAGAATGTTTCAAAATGTCACAAAACAGGCTGTGATCACTACACAACCCTCTTCTTCTACTGAGATTAGACAGGGGACCTCATGTGAAAAACCAGGCCTCAGTAGTAAACCCCCAAAACTGACAACAATATGTATTGTAAGTACATTATGTATCATACCATCCGTGGCACAATTGCTTCAGTGATACAGAGGGTGATACATTGTGAATTGGTCGATTCCTGTCCTGGGTGTGAGATAGATGATCTGAGTCAGAAAAACCATTCATGTGTCCTTGATGACTTAAGGTCTAAAGAAGCATACAGAAATGTTTCTGAAGCCATACATATAGGGCAGCTCATGCCCGTGATCTTGGCAATCGCTATTAAGCATCAGGGTTAAATATGACCAATTGTACCCTGGAAACTATAAGTCATGTTTTAAATGATGTGAGAAAATCCGATGACCCCATGTGGTTAGTTATGCAAATGTTACAGCAGACAGGCGGTGAAATTAAAAAGATGCCTGCCGTCTGGTCAGCAAAACTCCTTTAAAAATTTCTAAAAGAAATTCAGGAACACTGTTTATATTGTAAAAAATTACCCCACCCTGCCTACCCCCCCAAATTACTACATGGAAACATTTCAGTACCAAAATGTGTCATATTTTATTTTTACAGATAATCATGCGGGATACAAGTACAGAGAGAATCAAGGTTTATGTATCTGATCCTAAGCCATTACTGTCATCCATCACTGTTTGGTTCACCTCAATATGACATTTGCCTTTGTGAGATACATGCAGCCTATGAACTTATGATGTTTGCCCTTCCAGAAGTATGGGAGGAAACAGATAAATATATAAATGAATCTGTGTTACCACTTGTAGAAAATGTTAAAGTGATTGCTGATATATTCATGGAAGGCGATGAATGTCTTTGTGGACTTTATATCATGGTTGTCATAGCCATGTGTGTGTGTGTACTACAAAGCAGAAAAACCTTGTGATATTGTGCATGTTGTTAACCTGGCTTCTCTGCTTGCTGAAATGATCCACTGGTCAAAAAAGGACCCTTTAAAAATTATATAAGGAATTTCAGGAACACTGTTTACATTGTTAAAAACATTTACCCCCCCACCCCACCCCCACCCCAAAACTGTTACTTGTTACCATTTTAATATTGTTCATATTGTTACCCTGGCTTTTACCACTTGCTAAATGTATTTTTTTCCAGAGTATACGGCGATGGGAAACACCCTGTCAGTGCATCCAGAGGCTTATTTACCAACTAGTCAGACACAAAGCTAAACAACCTGGTTTAAATCTACCTACAGGACAAGCACCGTCTGTACTTTTAGAGACATGCCAAGGTCTTTTGATGGTCTCCAGAGGACCCAAAGAAACTGTGGATTATTTTAAGGATGAGGGGCTACTCTTGAGTAAGCAATGTTTAAAATTGCTATAGAGTTTATACATAACCCTTATGATGTAATACACTTTTGTGGTTTTATCTGTACTGCTGTTGACTTTTAGTGTTTAGTTTGCAGAACAGGGGTCTGAGTCTGACATCATAAATTTTGCTTCTTTATCGCTTTTGTTGTGTTTCATAAACCAGATTTAGCATATGCTTTTCCTAAATAGTGTATTATAATGTACTTTCAGATGGAATGCACTGGCATGCTCCAATATTCAGACAGTCTTGATGTCTACAATGTACCGTGTGATAAAGGACATTTTAAAGGAACCTATATACTTTGGAAAGCAGCCTGCATTAAATGTCTGCTCTGAAGATGCTGCTGCTTCACTGGCAGAAAACACACTGACTCTGATTAAAGAGTTGCCACCACTTGTATGGAGACTCTATGTTGACGTAATGGAAAACAGTAACCGTGAGAGCAGTATGCAAGGTGACGTCATTTTAGATATAACAGAATGTCTTCAAAATCAGCCTTGTTATTTTGAGTGGTGTATGGCATATGTGTGTATGTATTGTGCATACCTCATCACTAAGGGAAGTGGGCGATGCCAATAATTGTGTAAAACATGCAGCTCAAAAGTTGCTGTTTCTGGGTATTGTGAGCGTGTAAAATTGAAGAGTAGAAAAACAAGATATTATATAATCCGTTGCATGCTTGCCATGTGTTATGCCTTTTGTATGTAGAACCTATATGCATTAGTTTACGTATTATAAAGTAAATATTCAAATACTGTTATGACGTGTGTATTTATAAATAAAATATAATCATGCATTGCACTTTGTGGTTGTCATAGTGTTTTTAAAAGAACAAAAAAGCACATACTTTATTTTACTGGTGACAAGAGTTTTGCTAGCTAGCAGATGTGTCGAGTGTTGTGAAGGAGATGAATGATCACCTGTTCCAGAATATATATTTTAATGCAAAAAGTGGGTAGTTTCACAGGGTGACTCAGCTGTATAAGGCTGCAAAAACTTGATAAAGAAGTCACCAGGAAGGTGTTGCAGAATGGCTTCGAAGCAGGAGCCCTATTCATTACACAAAGCAGCCAGAGTCCGATTTAAGAGAAATCCTGTCATTGTTTCTGACATAGACAGACAATGGCAAGCTGATTTAGTGGATATGAGTCAATATGCAAAGTACAATAATGGGTTTAAGTACATACTGACGTGCATCAATGTGCTGTCCAAGTATGCCTGGGTAGTGACTTTAAGAGACAAATCAGGCAAGGCAGTGACGCAAGCCTTTAAAACTATTTTTAAAAGTGGACGCACACCTCAGAAGTTGCAGACTGATCAGGGTAAGAGTTTCTAAATGCTTCCTTAAAGAACATATTAAAACAAAATAAAATACACCATTTTGTGATGAATAATGAAGTTAAGGCCAGCATTGTAGAAAGATTTAATAGGACACTGAAGTCACGCATGTGGCGTTACTTTACAGCCAGAATACTTGAAATATACAGATGTGTTGTCAGACGTGGTGCACAGCTATAACTTATCAAGAAGCATTAAACACAGACCTGTGGATGTTAACCCTTCAATGCCCTGGGTGTATGGAAGATCCTATACTGTAATTCTGTTCTTGGCAAAAACAAAGGGTACCCTTCAGAAAGATGATCACGTGAGACTATCTAAGCTAAAGGGGTGTTTGAAAGGGATATGAACAGACGTACACAGATGAGATATTTATTGTGACAGAGGTCTTAAAGACACAGAGGCCCACCTATAAGCTAAAAGACTATCAGGGGAAGACATTAAAGGTACTTTTACGCGGAAGGAGCTGCAAAATTGAACCTGATGAGGGACCGTGGGTACAGGGTGCAGAAAATCCTGAAGGAGAAAAAGCGTGGCAGAAAACTTGGTATCTGGTAAAGTGGAGAGGTGGCCCGATAAATTTAATAGCTAGGTTGAGGCAACACAGGTTCGGACATTATAAGCAGATAAGGCTTAATATGCTCAAAAATGGATTTTATATCACATTGCCCAGCAATGCATCGCACAACATTTTCCCAACAATACTATATCCACTTTTACTGAAAAGTTACCACAAACGCTTGAACTACCTGGTGAATGGGAAGTGGGCTTAGCAAAATTCAGTACCCTCATACCTGGGACAATGTGCCTGCACAGAAAAACAGGTTCAGTATGCTCTATCAGCCTCTAAACATAGCCCACAGTAAAACACCACCAACTGGACCCTTTACTGAGTCAGCAGGCATTTAAAATCCCATCGGCTATTATCCCAACATGGCTGGTGTTATTGCTCAAATTAATAAAAGCATATTTGAAGTAAATGAACTGCCAGTGGTTTTGGAACAACAAACCGTTGGGAGAAATAAGCGTTGACAGTGACATCAAACGTATTTTGTTTATGCATGGGCAGTTATAGTACCTTTTGGGTTTTAGCAGACTCGAGGTAGGTGTGGGAAAGAATCTAGCAAAGAACCCTCCAGATATTAATGGGGTTTTACATTATATATCTACACTGACATTATCACACATGAAATAGTGGGTGACAGTCTAGTGCCTTTGCTGAGATGCGTACCCGTCAGGGGCCAAGACAATGAGATAGTGACCGTGACCTTGATAAACCCCATTATCAAACAGTCAGTAAACATCAGATCGATACAGTCACTATTGAAATAAAGAATGATCAAAATGAACCTGTACCATTTCGATTTGGAAAGGTGATCATGAAGTTGCATTTTCACCCCCAGAGTGCTCTAAAATTTAAACAAGGATGGTGATTGTTCGACATTATGGGGACCCTGCCTTGTACAGAAGCTATTACAAGGCACAGGCAGGATCGGTCTGCCAGGCTTTCATGGACTTCCTACTATGTATGGTTCTGGTATAGGAGGGATATTTCGTAGTCTGTTCAGAAAAGCAGTTCCATTTTTAAGAAGGGGTTTGAAATTGCAAAACCACATCTACAGACAGCTGCTAAAAATGTTGCAAAGGATGTTGTGGGGCATGTGACTAGTGCTGTCACTCAAAAGATGTCGGGGTGATAAGCCTACTCAGGGTGGCTCAGGGCTGATTGTATTCAAGAGGTAAAAGAAAGCGCAGAGTACACCCTTAAGCTTCTCATCGGACCCCGGCTACTTTAAAGAGGTGTTTCAAAACGAAAACTTCACATAAAAGAAATCACTCAAAGGCAAAAGGATCTTGAGGGGTCGTAAAAAGCAGAGACCTGTTCTAAAAACATGGCTTTCGTGCACTGTGGTTCTGAAGAATGCACAAAATCAGAACTTGACTTGTTTGCAATTTCTCCCACACAGACAAGCATTGAAAAAAGCATGTATGTAGAGATACCCTCTGGCTGCCCTTTCAGAAAACTCACTGATTGAATTTTATATAGCAGGGACTGGTGAAGACTATTTGGATCTAAACAACATGCTTCTTTACCTCTTTTAAAGTAGCCGGGGGCGATGAGAAGCGAAGAGTGTACTCTGCGCTTTCTTTTTACCTCTCTTGAATACAATCAGCCCTGAGCCACCGCAATCACTTTAACATTTTCTACAAGTGGAAACACAGATTCATTTATATATTTATCTGTATCCTCCCATACTTCTGGAAGGGCAAACATCATCAGTTCATAGGCTGCATGTATCTCACAAAGGCAAATGTCATATTGAGGTGAACCAAACAGTGATGGATGACAGTAATGGCTTAGGATCAGATACATAAACCTTTGGATTCTCTCTGTACTTGCATCCCACATGATTATCTGTAAAAATAAAATATGACAAATTTGGTACTGAAATGTTTCCATGTAGTAATTTGGGGCAGGGGTGGGGTAATTTTTTACAATATAAACAGTGTTCCTGAATTTCTTTTAGAAATTTTTAAAGGAGCCTTTGCTAACCAGACGGCAGGCATCTTTTTAATTTCATCGTCTGTCTGCTGTAACATTTGCATAACTAACCACATGGGGTCATCGGATTTTCCTCACATCATTTAAAACATGACTTATAGTTTCCAGGGTACAATTGGTCATATTTAGCCCTGATGCTTCATAGCGATTGCCAAGATCACGGGCATGAGCTGCCCTATATATGGCTTCAGAAACATTTCTGTATGCTTCTTTAGACCTTAAGTCATCAAAGACACATGAATGGTTTTTCTGACTCGGATCATCTATCTCACACCCAGGACAGGAATCGACCAATTCACAATGTATCACCCTCTGTATCACTGAAGCAATTGCGCCACGGATGGTATGATACATACGTACTTACAATACATATCATTGTCAGTTTTGGGGGTTTACTACTGAGGCCTGGTTTTCACGTGAGGTCCCCTGTCTAATCTCAGTAGAAAGTGGGTTGTGTAGTGATCACAGCCTGTTCTGTGACATTTTGAAACATTCTATCGCGCTGTATTTCTAACATACTGGTTCTCACACATCTCATTAACAATCACATTTGTATCTTTCACACAGCAAAGACAGTCGAGCAGTAGATTTGTGGAAAGTCGAGAATCCATGCTGTCCGAATATGACTGCTGCTCCATCATAAATCCTTCAGTCTATTAAAGTAAAACAGAAAACAGCATTGGTCCTCTGACTCATTATAGGTAAGATTTAGTTCTACTTCTAACTCATCTCCCTCAGTTACACATGTCACCCACTCACATTTTTTAAATGTTAAAATGCATTTACCTCATCAAGGCAACTCTTTTTTCATTTTTCTCATCTTTATCTTTCTTAGCCTGGGCCTGACTGCTTGTGGCTGCATTATCATCATCACCCTCTTGGTCAGAGCCCTCTCTTGGCTGTGTCTTGCATTTCTTTTCACAACTTTCTCTGATGCTTTTTTGGCAGTGTCTCACTGACCATCTTCTCTAGCTCCCCTTCTTGTCACTCTCTGTTTTTGGTTTCATAGTAACTTCTTTTTCTGCATCAGATTCCACACCCAGCAACTCTTAAGGTCTTGCAGTGGTGTCTCTTCAGAAGGACAGTCAGATTTAGGATTTTCTGATTCACCAAACTGTTCAGCGAGTTTCTTTTTATATTTAGACACTCTTCCACTCAACAAAGACTTGTGTGGGGCATTCGTTTTCACACCTCACGTAGTACACATACGTTGGCTTGGGTTGTGGGGCACCGACAGCTATCTTCTTGCTTGGCTTTTCATCTCCAGACTTTTCATTAGGTGGTGTGACAATCTGGCTTGTTACAGGAGGTTGAATTTTTCATTAGGTGGTATGACAATCTGACTTGTTACAGGGATGTTGAAATGAGAAGCGCTGCCATCTTCTTGCTTGATGTTTTGATAATCTGCTCCAAGTCTATAAAACAGAATCTGAGAAATCTCTCAAAAGCTGTGCCTTCTGGCTTCAAATTCAGGGTTTATATAATGCTTAGCAAGATGGACTTCCCTTGGTAAAACCATCACCACACCCATCATACTATACATAGTAACGTGTCAGAGGCACATCTGTTGTAGCCCCCACCCCTTTTTCAAAACATTATAAATATCACACACATTTCATTTCAGCCTTCTCCTTGATACTACACAGAGCTGAGGGGGTGAACTATAGGTATGTGTATTCCTTTTTCTGATATATTTTTATTCTTTCTAATTCATGACAAAAGTATAAATAATTAGTTTTTCGATTGTTGCAATGCTATCCAGAGAAAACTGCTGAACCATCTTATTTACACAGAGGTCCCCGTTTTAGCTTATAAATGTTACATGCGTATACATAAAGCTATCCTTTTGATGCAAGTTTGACGCAGTCCTACAGATGCATGTTAAATAATTTTGTATAATGTTACAAAAACAGAAAAGGGTACTCACACAGGCAGATGAATTTCCCTCGGGGTGGGGTCTCCACAGATCTGTGAAACCTCTGCATGATCAGGTTCCTTCTAGATTAGATACTTCTTTCTGAAAATATCCTAATCAAAACCACACACATGTCCCTGCAGTTATACACCAGGCCTACAGGGGCACATACCACTACATAAACACTAACTGATTTTTGGGGTTGGAGGAGCACGGTGGTGAAGAGGGACAGGGGTTCGAGTCAGGATAGTGGGGTTCAGGAGAAAGGGGAACAGGGGTTCGAGCCAGGATGGTGGGGGTGCAGGAGAAGGAGACAGGGGTTCAGCCAGGCTGGTGGGGGTGCAGGACAAATGAGGGACGCGGGAGTTCAAGCTAGCATGGTGGGACTCGGGTTCCAGCCAGGATGGTCTGGCAGGAGATCGAGGTGTCAGAGAAGGAGGGGCGGGGACAGGGGTTCGAGCCAGGCTGGTGGGGGTGCAGGAGAAGGAGGATGCAGGAGTTCAAGCTAGCATGGTGGGACTCGGGTTCCAGCCAGGATGGTCTGGCAGGGATCGAGGTGTACGAGAAGGAGGCGTGGGCGGCTTACAAAATGGTGGTGTTAGGTCACTTCCAGGGTTTCAGTGTGGGTCATTTCCTGCGTGGGGTGGGACATGGGTTGAGCGTGTCATTCCCTGCGCAGGGGGCAGGACACAGGTTTGAGCAGCGTGTCATTTCCCGCCAGAAGGGGGGCAGGGCTGGCGCGTTTTGGGAGGGACTTCGGTTTAACAAGGGCGATTCTGATTGGTCCGTTTTAGGCCACGTCCACCTGTCAAATGAGGTGGCATGTCGCTGATTGGCTGAAATTTAACATTTGACGAGATATATGAACTATACTACTACCACTGTTAAAATATCTTTTCTTTTTATTTCTCTTTTCACCAAAGTTGGGTAACAGTTTTGTGGTAATTTCACTTCATCAGGTTCATACTGTGTTGTTCATTCTGAAAACATATAAATGAAACCAATTTCAGTATTATTGGTATACATTACCAATTAAACAGAAGGTTACCCTCACATCCAAGCCAAATATACATTCACAGCATAAATATGTAACAATGTAACATAATTATAAAACAAAACACAATAACTTAATGGGCAGTGAAGCATCCACAAATTCCTCACCCAACTTTACTAAGCATACAAAATGATATATTCTCAATTCAATTACTGGACTATAACCAATAATATATCTAAATTCTAAATATGTACCTTCCAGATCTTATTGTTTCTAACTTAGTAAGTGACTTGTATTTTCACAGTCATGGCAGTGACAGGCTGCACCCTGTAATGAGGACAAAAACTCCATTAAGTATATAGGATTAGTACTTCCACCTAAAATTGTAATTAACTGCTATCTCACTTACTTGTAAGCCACTCAATATTCTAACTATATAGTACTCCAGTTCTTTTAAATTGCAATGAAGAGCTAAAGCCCTGTAATCAAAACAAAACGAAAACTCCATTTAACATGTCACATAAATGTTCTCACTTAGAATTGCAATCTGCTTCCATTTACCTTGCTTATACAGCACTCTGCAAAGAATACCAACTCTTATCATACTTATCTTAATGCTTAAAACAAAGCTGAACATTCATTAAGGCAAATGACATGCTTACTTCAGAATCTGTAATAAGCTGACTTTCTCAAGAAACTTTCTCAGAAGGGCTCCATTATTTTCAGCATTTCTGTAGTCAAACATAAATCCGTAAAAATCCACTTCATTATATAGACAAAGAGACAATATCTTGAACTATTTATACATCAATAGTAAACGCTTACTTTAAATGTTTATAATGCTCTAGGCATATCCGAGTATTCATTTCCTGTATGGGCTAAACAATTTTCTCGCTTATTCAGCATCTGAAAAATCAAGAAAATGTCATTGCTTAATAATTCGTTGAAAACCATCTAAGCCATGGCTCAAAGAAATAAATCCTTTTATACTCACTGCAACAACTTCTCATAGTGTGCTCCTAAAGCCTTGCTCCATTTTTTCGTTTGCCTTTCTTTTCCACTTCTAAATCTCGCGGTTGGTGGGGAGACAAGGATGTCATGAAATTATGTCAGCAACTCGGCTCCAGTCGATGAGTAGCCTTTGGTTTAGATCTAAACTCCCTGCAGTATTTGAGACATGGTCTGATGGTAGAATAGCTGGACACCAAGTCTGCTGCTCAGAGGGCATGGGGTTCACGCCCCCCACCATAGAGAGTAATTATATCTCTCTAATTTTTATTTCATATCTAAAAGTAACAAAGTTCTCACAATACTGGAGAATCATCGAACAGGCTATCACTGTCCATACATCTTTCAACCCAATTATTGCTTAAATTCAAATCGTTTAAACATATTATTTAATAGGCAATAAATGCCCATTTGAAATTACATTTTTTAAACACCGTATCATAGATGTAAAGCCAAAATATAATATATTCAATCTCTTCATGCTGAGAGTTACATTTACACACAATACAGTATTTCCATTCTTATGCTGAGTTTTCTTAATTAGGTGTGGTGGGTTCTAGTCCCACCATTTCAAAATCCAAAGTTACCAGATACTGTCAACTATCTTTTCATAGTGTTTAGTACAATTATTTTTATAGCACTATGTCTTTGTAAAAAATGTAAAAATATGGTGGGATACATATCCTCCATTTTAATCACCAATCATATGAAATTTATGTGCTAGATATTTTTTGCCTTATATCTATACTGGTTCCTAATTATCACATAATTCCTAAATCAAAATAAAAATAAAAGATAAAAAATATATTAAATATGAACATTTAACTACTGTTCAATGTAAATAAGAGAAAGAAGAACTGATTAGGAGGAGCCAGTGTGTGTGTGTGGGGGAGCATTCCTTAAGACAGTATTACATTTGTTTTTATTAAAATAGAGACTCCATTCACACTCATCACTGAGTACAACAAAAGGGTCAGTGCTATTGAGGTGTAGATCAAAATACTTCACATTTCCTTAATGTTAAGTCCCAAAATTGTGCACCATTATTTGGTTCTTGAACAAGTTCCAGACCCCAAAAATGCAAAGATGCTGCTGTATGTCTTGCTTCAGAATAATGTCTTGCCACTGAGGATGTATCCACTTTAAGTCATATGTCACTCTTGCGTTGACCTATTCAATTTTGTAATTCCTGGCTGGTCTTCCCAACATAGAGTTTGTCACATGGGCATTGTAGCAAGTAAACAACATGATGAATTTTACATGTGATGTGTTGTTTTATCCAAAATTTGCGATTTGTATAAGGATCTTCAAAATACATTTTTACTAGTGTTTCCACGTTGGAAACAGTGTCCACAGGATACATTCACTGGTGTTAATGGGCACAAAAGCAACTGTTTTTCTCTTTTGGTGCATTAAAATGCTGTGTATGCACTAATCTACCTTTAAGAGTATGATTCCTCTGTGTTGAAAAATAGGTTTCTGTGAAAATCTTCTATTCTGTGTTCCTAACTGTACCAATTGCCAGTTATCATTACTTGGTATTACTTGGTATGAAAGAACAGAAAAAGGCCAGAGCCCATCGAGACTGTTCCCCACACTATGTGGAACATTATTTATCTATTATCCCTTGACCAAACATCTAATTTGTTTTAAAGACAGTGGCACTAGTTGCCTCTACCAATTCTTGTGGCAAGGTGTTCCATACAATGGATGCTCTTATTGGAAAAAGTTTCCCCTTTTGCTGGTTTTATAAGTTTTTGCTTCAAGCCGTTTATTATGCAGTCTCGGACATGTCTCCTTTTGGGAGTGTTAGACCACATTTTCCATTAGATCTGGTGAATTTATTAAATTAAAAACATAAGCATATCACCTTTTAATCTTCTAGTATGAAGAGAAGAGACCAGTAGCTTTTAATCTGTTCTGATAATCCAAGTTTGTTAATCTTGGAATCATTCTAGATTACTCTCCTTTGAACCTATTCAAGAATTGCTATGTCATTTTTTGGGCTTGGATTCCAGAAAGGGAACCATAGACTAGATATGATCTAATGTATGCCCTGTACAATAGAATAAGGCATTGTTCAGTGTGATTAACAAAGTGCATTTTATTTGCCTCAAAAGTCTGTTGGTCATGCATGCAGTTCTAACACAGTGATCATTTGATGTAAGTTTATTATTAACATATAGCCCTAAATCTTTTCACAATTTGATGTGTGAAGTGGTAGTCCTTTATATGATATATCATTTTGGATTATTTACACAGAAATGGGCTACTAAACATTTGTCTTGATTAAACTGCATATGATTTTCATTTGCTCAAAGTGTTAATTTTTCCAAATCCTTCTTTAATGCAGAAATATTTTCTTGATTATTAACCTTGCTCCCCAATTTAGTATCGTTTGCAGATTTAACCATGAAGTTATTTGCCATGTTTGTAAATCACTGATAAAGAGGTTAAACAATGTTGGTCAGAAGACCGACCCTGTAGTACACCACTTGTCACACTACCCGAATCAGACAAGATATCATTAATTCTGACTCTCTGAGAATGATTTGTTAACCAGTTTAAAGTCCAGTTGACAATACCAGGTGACAAACCTAGATTGTGCATTTTAGTAATGAGTTTTTCATGTGAGCATTTATCAAAGCTCTACTAAAGTCCAAAAGAATTACGTCACTAGGGATACCCACATCTAGTAGGGTACTTGTATTATTGTAAAAAATATCAGATTGGTGGTGCAGGAATACTTGAGAGTAAACCCATGCTGATTTGAATCATAAATTCCAAATTTTTACAATCTTGATCTATTAGAGACTTCATTAATCATTCCATTAATTTACCAGCCACTGAGGTTGGGCTAATTGATGATAATTTTGCACAGAACCTCTACTGCCTTTTTAACTATGGGAGTAACTATTGTTGAACAACAATCATTTGGTACAATACTTTCTTGTAAGGATTTATTGAAAATAATTGACAAAGGTATAGAAATATTTATAGAGGTTTCGATCTGAAACCATGGATGAATACCGTCTGGGCCTTGACTAGTATTTGTTTTTAGTTTTTGATAGTCTGTATAATGTCAGTTGGATAGAACCTATGATAATCTATGTGGTGAACTTTAAATGTACTAATAGGTGATTTTTGAGAAGACAGAACAAAGTACTTATTAAAGAGATTTGAGGTTTCTATCTCAGATAGAGAAGAGCCATTGGTTATAATGGGACCAATGGTCCTTGATACACCTTTTTACTATTTATATAGTAGAAAAGAGATTTGTGACAGCCTTTTGTGTGAGATAGTTTAAATTCTAGCTTATTTCTTTCCAATTTAATAGAATTGTTAAAGTTTTCACAGATAGTCTGTATTTATGTAATAGAGTAGTTTTAAATGGAACAGAACTATTCTTAAGTTTCCTAAAATGTTTTATTTTTATTTCAATCTGATTTTTAATTGTCTTGTTGAACTAGGGGGATTTTTCCTTTATTATTAAATTTCCTCTTAGGTGGAATAAAGGTATTTTCCAAATAATGTACAATGTTTTAAAAAGTCCCAAGCTTGTTATGTTGTACAATTAAGAAGATTAGATCCCCAGTTTATGTTTTGTAAGTATTCATCGATTTTAGAAAAATTTGCTTTGTTATGATATTTTGCATAGTATAACTTCCTTTGTATAGTTTTAAACTGTTGAATTTCAAAAGAATAGATGAATGATCACTGGTTCCAAGTGAATCCCAAAGCTGTAAATTGCTAATTTGTTGCTCTATGTTAGTAAATAATAGATCCAAAATATTAGGACCTTGAGTGGGTTCTGTAACAAGTTTTTAATGCAGTACTAACTACCACATCTATTAGTCCTTTTCAGCATAGGACTGTCTTGAAAATGAGTCCCAGTTAATATGAGGGAGGTTATAGTCACCAAATATTACAGTATCTTGAGATTCAGAAAAATTTGTAATTTCTTTAAACATATCAGTTGTATAATCTGAATTTGCAGATGGAGGTTGATAGATGTTACCAATAGTTATATAGGACTGCTCCTTCAATAATATTTTAACCCATATACTTTCCAAAGGAAAGGGAGAACACCTTCAAAAGAAGGAATATCATTTTGTATGTACATACAAACTCCACTGCCTTGCTTATCTAATCTGTTTTTATGATATAACTTATAATCTGGAATTTCTCTGACCACATTGAGGATGCATCCCACCAAGTTTCAATTACTCCCACAACACCTATATTTAAAGTTTACATTTGACTTCGAGTTCTGCTAATTTGAGTTGGTTTAAAGATCTTGCATTTAAAGCTAGGAATTTACATTTAGTTGTAATAATATTTTGGTAAGTATTCAGAGACTTGGAATAGACCCATTCTCCCCATTGTTTTTAGTTTAAACAATGATTTATGATTTTAGTGATACTTTTCCCATAAGTGTACTACCCCTACGACTGAAATGTAAACTGTCCCAGCAAAACAAGGAAGAACGATCTGAAAATAATTGCCAGTGGGTAATACAGAGTATATCCTGCTTAAAACACCACTTTCTCAGCCATTCATTTAGGGCTTTGATTTTCTGCATCATGGTAGCTGTTGCTCTCAGGACAGGTAGAATTTCAGATATACATACACAGCACCCGCTATCAAGTAACAGGTTACATAATGCTACATAGTCCTGTTGTAACTGATTAAATTGGGTGTTGTTTATATCATTAACACCAGCATGTATGATAACCAGTGGATTTTCCCCACATTTTTAAAATTTTAGGCATCATGGAGGTAATGTAAGATACCTAGCCCCAGGAAGCTAGAACAAGTGTGGTTGCTCTTGTCACTATTGCATACCACCCTGTCAATGTGCTTAATGATTGAATCTCCCAGGACTAACACTTGTTTTGAGACAGTAGGGTACAAGAATCAGAAACAGGTGATTGTTTAACACTCTCTGGAGCAATTAACTTAATAGGTATTGATTTGGTAGCTTGAGACTTACTAGGACAATTATTCATGGGCATTAACTCCTGATTGAAAAGTGTTTTAAATCATTACTATCAACAGAGGGTGATGCACAGGATAAATCATGTAGCACTTCATTATTTGATACAGTCAATTGCTCAAACCTATTAGGAGTTTCAATAGGGTCACTATTGTGTTTGACCGCCCTTCTTTCCTTAAGAGGCTTTGTGACAATGGTCCAGTCATCATTATCATGAGAAGAGGGTGGATAATCATCCACCTTATAAGAGGGGCAGAGACAACAGGTATACTAGTACTAGTTGTTACACTTGTCTCCTCATCAGGAGGCACAGAAATGCTACCTAAATGTGAAGGAAATTGTTCATTAGAATTAAGTTGTTCATCCATAAGATCAATGTAACTTTCCAATTCCTAATATCAGTAGAAACTGGTTTAATATTAAGCAGAAACACTATCTCTGCTTCAAAAGTAGTAATCAGATGGCAATTAGTACATACATACTTGCTCCCATACTTTCCTCACTATACCACAAACATTACATATACTTAATAAGTTCTTTTCCATTATTAAAGGTGTATATTTACTAAGTAGAGGATATGCTAAAATTATCTTATCCAAGTTTGTCTAATGCCAGCAGTTTCAGCATGCCCAGCGGACACAGCAGACGCATGCAAGCATGAAGTGTAGCTTCTTTTAGGTAGCTGCTTTCTGATCTACAAGCAAGGCTAGCAACAGGAGTTGTATTTTGAGTCACCTGAGCAACAGGAAGTTGCAATTTAGGGTTAATACAGTACCCTTCACAGCACAGAGAACACACTTTCTTTCTTTCTTTTTAACCCTAAATAAGACCCTTCTTCTTCTAATAAAGTATATATCTTGCTTAATCTCAACAGACACTGACTCCTGCTGAGATATAAGTGTTAAATTAATAAGAAAATGTAGCTTCTTTTTAGTTGGCTGCTTTCTGCTCTATAAGCAAGGCTAGCAACAGGAAGTTGTAATTTGAGTCACCTGCTTTTATAGTGTCTAAGCCACGGCCCCAATTAAGCTCTCTGTCCTCCTACTGGTTTAGCTAATGAAGTTGATACAGTACCCTTCACAGCACAGAAAACACACTGACTTTCTTTCTTTTCTTTTCTTTCTTTTTAACCTAAATAAGACCCTTCTACTTCTAATAAAGTATGTGTCTTGCTTAATCTCAACAGACCCTGACTCTTGCTGAGATATGAGTGTTAAATTAATAAGAAAATGTGGCTTCTTTAGTTAGCTGCTTTCTGCTCTACAAGCAAGGCTAGCAACAATCAATCAATTCAATCTTATGATGACTTAGGTGACTATAGGATGTTGAGAAGACTATTCTTTGATCCATCAAAGTATTCTCTATAGTTTTATTAAAAAGTTGTTGTCTTGGGGTTGCTGTGACTTCTTGTTCTACTTTCTTTATTAAATTTGTTTTGTATCCTATATTCACAAATCTTTGTTTCATCTCTTGAGCTGTTTCTTTGTATACCTTTTCCTTACTACAATTTATTCTTGCTCTGATAAATTGTGACTTTGGAATAGAATCCTTAAGTTTTGGGTCATGGTAAATTGTATAAAAGAGTAAAGTGTTCCTCGATATTTCCTTCCTTTATAGTCTAGTCTCTAATTGTTCACTTCCTTTATAAATCTCCAAATCTACAAATGGTATCTTTTACTATCATAAGTCATTGTGAACATCAAATCTTGATTACATCCATTGTGGTAATTATGAAACTGCTTCAGTTCTATCTCACTACCATCCCAGAGCATCAGAACATTGTCAATGAAACATTTGCAAATTGTAATGTTATTAAAAAGGGTTTACTTGTCTATCCATAATAAATGTACTTTCAAAATCCCACATAAATAAATTTGCATATGAGGGTGCTATAGTGCCCCAAGGCAGTTCCTTTCTTTGAATGAAAAATTCTCCTCAAATTGAAAGTAATTCTGTTTAAGCACTTTTTCTGCTAATTGAGTCAAAACTCACTGGGGAGATGTAAATCAGTTCTCTGTCTTAATGCTTTCAAAAGGAATTTGACTCTAAATCATGTACAATACTAGTATGTAAATCCTTAATATCAAATGTTACCAATATTTTATTATGCCATTCCTAATGTTCTGATTCATTTCCATGATCAATTCTATCACATGATTTAGAGATAGGTTCTAACATAGAGTCAATGACACTATGGTTCTCAAAAGAGGTGGTGGTGAAGGTTAGGGAGAAAAGATAGCATTTAGGAAGTATAAGGAAACACAGAAGGAGCAGGACAGAGAACTGTACCAGTTAAGGCAGAAGGAAGCAGGGAGGTAGTCAGAATAGCAAAGGCCCAAACTGAGGAAAAGATAGCCAACTCAGTTAAGAAGCAGGATAAAACCTTTATAGGTATATCAGGGAGTGTAGAAAGACAAAGGGAGGGATAGTGAGGCTGAATAGAATGGACAGTGGGTGGGCAGAGGGACAGTGAAAAAGCAGGGATACTGAATGAATACTTCTGTTCAGTATTCACAAAGAGGAGGTGGGGAGGTGCCTAATCTAATTAACAGAAGCACTCTGGATAGGGTCGATCCCAGTCCTTTCACAGAAGAAAGGGTTCTGAAAGAACTCCTAAAACTTAAGGTGGGCAAGCAATGGGGCCAGAAGGAATTCACCCAGAATTCTAAAAGAATTAAGCAGAGAACTAGTGACACCACTGACTACCCTTTTAACAAATCATGGGAGGATGGTGTGGTACCTGAGGACTGGAGGAAGGCAGATGTGAGTCCCTTCACAAAAGTGGGACCAAGTCAGAGGCAGGAAACTATAGACCTGTCAGTTTGACCTCTGTGGTAGGGAAAGTGATGGAATCACTTCTGAAGGAAAGAATTGTTGAGTACCTAGAGGCCAGTGGGACACAGAACCCAAGGCAGTATGGGTTCACAGCAGGAAAGTCATGTCAGATGAATCTAATTGATTTCTTTGACTGGTTGACCAAAGTAGTAGACCAGGGAGGGTTGTGGACATAGCCTACCTAGACTTTAGCAAGGCATTTTACACAGTCCTACACAAAGATTAATAGTCAAATTACCCAGCATGGGAGTGGGTCCCAGTGTGGTAGCCTGGGTAAAATATTGGCTGGACAACAGGATACAGAAAGTAATTGTACATGGAGTCCACTCTGAAGAAGAGGGTAACTAGTGGGGTACCACAGGGTTCAGTACTGGGTCCAGTCCTTTTAATGTCTTTATAAGTGACATTGCAAAGGGACTGGAAGGAAGAGCATGCCTCTTTGCAGATGACACAAAGATCTGCAACAAGGTTGATACACAAGTAGGCATGGAAAGGATGAGAAGGGACTTGGCAAGGTTGGAGGAATGGTCAAGTATGGCAGCTTGGATTCAATGCAAAGAAGTGCAAAATAATGCACCTGGGAAACAAAAACCCAGGTGAAGATTACACAATGGGGGAGGTAGTAACAACAACAAAAATGAAAAGGGACCTAGAGGTAATCATAGTAGATGATCTTAAGGTTGCCAAGCAATGTGAGAAGGTGGTAGGGAGGGCTGGGGATACTGGGATGTATAGAGAGAGGCATCACCAGCAGAAAACAGGAAGTTGTTATCCTTCTGTACAGACAGTTGGTGAGACCCCATCTGGAGTACTGTGTCCAGTTCTGGAGACCCCATCTCAGCAAGGACATAGACAGGATGGAGGCAATTCAGAGGAGGTCAACTAAAATAGTGCAGGGTCTGCATGAGAAGCTATATGAGGAGAGATTAAAGGAGCTTAATATGTATACCCTTGAGGAAAGGAGGGAGAGGGGACATGATAGAAATGTTTAAGTACCTCTGTGAAATTAACAAGAGGTAGCATCTTTCAGAAAAGAGATGTGCAAGTACAATTGGACACAATTTGAAGATAGAAGGGACGGATCAGGGGCAATTTGAGGAAGTATTTTTCACAGAGATGGTGCATGCATGGAACAGCCTTCCTTGAGGAGGTTGTGGGGTCAAAAACTGGGGAGAATTCAAGAATGCATGGGACAGACATAAGGCAATTTTGGTGGGGGTAGGAAGAAATAGGCCATTGGTTAAAATTGGATCTGCAGCTTATCCTCTAGGTAGGGAAATGGGCAGACTAGGTGGGCCAAGTGGTACTTATCTGCCATCAAACTCTATGTTTCTATGCCTGATACTATGGGATGACCTGGAGGCTTGATAGGATTTTATGTATTTTAGAAAGTACATAAAAGATTGGTATCCTGGGATTTTATTAACAAGCATATAACTTTCCTCTTGAGAGCACCAGCCCATATCTGTAGCTAACCCAGTAAATCTTTAATGTCTTGTGCTATCTCAGTTGTAGGGTCTCTATCAATTTTTATATATAGTTCTCTATTGGCCACAGGATTACTTGTAAAAACTGATTATGCCCACAATCCAGCACCCTAGTAAGAGCCTACTCGAGCTGAAACTATATCAGTATCATGGTTACAACCATCCAGCCATTACATGTAGAAATTGAATTTAAGAAAACTTAAATTATTTGTGATGCACCGCGTGATACAATCTGAAGGGAACAACATCAGCAATATACAGTATGTATGTTATCTACCTGCTACTGTCTGAATTTGATGGATGATTCATGTGTGAACATATAAAGAAATCCACAACATGTCCTCAGACACTTCTCTGTCAATGTTCCCACATGAAAGACAAACATATCTTCTGACATATTTTACTGTGAAGTATCATCTTACTGAAATTATATCTTCTTGCAATAGTTGATGATTGCCATCTTGAACTCTGTTACATCTTGCTGAACACTCGCCATGGAAATGTACTATGCTGGTTATTAACTGCTACATCACAACACAGTAGTGCCAATGACTGCAGAGTATTGTTTTGCCATTGACTGACAGTTGTAACTTGCTACAGTGAATCTGTTAGAACTGTTGATTTTGAAGCAGTTATTGTGGAAACAACTGTAGGCAAAAGTAGGCAAATATAGTAATACATGCATTGCATATTAAACATTGAAATTAACTCAAGTACTGTTGTCAATTGACACTATTGCAGTTAGACCATAGTTTTGTTTTCAACTGGAGGAGATCTGGTACATTAGCCAAAGCTGATCACTTAACACCTCTTAGAGTGGAAGATAATGTGCAGTAGACTTCTTTCTCTTCAATTTCTGTGACATCTCAGAAAGCACATCTTGCATGTCTACATCATTCACAAATGTAATTAAAGACATGTTGGGCTGATACAAAGTGCATGAGCAACTGTACTCTATGATGTACTTTTTCTCAGCACACATTTTATTATGTACATCATTGATAATGTACAGTCCTGCAAGATTTCTGACATGTGACTAACAACATAACTCATACCACATGAACATACATACAAACATGACAGCAGATAAAGGCCTTACAGTATATCTAATCTGCTCTATTGTGCAGCTTCCTATGTATTTTAAAAGGTAACTGCAGCTTCTCCTTTCCTCTCTGACCTACATCAACTTCCACCTCTCCTCCAGTCTCCACCCTACAACCCACAACTTTTCTCTGCACACTGTCCCACCCTTCTTGAATCTGTCTACTGTTTTAAGGTATACCACTTTCTCTGGCAGCTCATTCCACTTATCCACCATCCTCTCAGTGAAGCAGTGCCTCCTAATCTCCCTCCTGAACCTTTCCCTCACCAGCTTTAAGCTGTGCCCCTAGTGATCTTTTCAGGCCAATGCAGAAGGGTCCTCTGACCTAGTAATATTCATAAGGTACTTGAATGTCTGATTCATGTCTCCCTCTCCTTCTTTCTTTCCAGAGGTGTATGTTGAGCTCCCTGAGCCTCTCATTGTAGGAGTTGCCCTGCAGGTCCTGGATTATCTTGGATGCCCTTCTCTGGACCATCTCCAGCAAGTTGAAATCCTTCTTCAGATATGGGTGCAAACAACACACTGTACTCCAAGTGTGTTCTTACCTGTGACCTGTACAGTGGCAGAATAACCTCCACCTCCCTGGTGGTAATTCTCCTGGCTATGCAGCTCAACATCTAGTTTGCTTAGGCTGCTGCTCTCTTGCTGTATGTAGGGTGTTTCCAGTCCCTTATGATTATTACACATATGTTCTTTTCTTTCTCTAACCTGGTTACCTGCATGCCACCAACCAGTATTAGCTCCCTGATTCTTCACCCACAAGTGCATTACATTATAATTTCTAGCCCTGAACCCCAGCTGCCAAATGCCAGACCACTTCTCTAGTCAACCCAGTACCTCCTTGAGTTCTTGTCTTCCCTCTTCCATGTCCACCTTCCCACAGAGCTTGGTGTAGTCAGCAAACAAGGCAATTTTACCATTGATCCCATCCATGCTATCACTTATGAAGATGTTTAACAACACCAGACTGAGCAGTAAGACCTGTGGGATCCTACTGGTCACAGCTTCGCTCTGAGAATTCCTCCCATCTGCCATATTTTGGCTTCTATCCTACAACTAGCTGTTGTCCCATCCCATGAGTATACCCCCACCCTAGGTCCTCTAGCTTCCTCACCAGCATCCTATGAGGCACTGAGTCAAAGGCCTTGTGAAGTCCACATACAGGATATAAACCACCTGGCCCTTGACCACTGTCCTCATGACCCAATCTAGGAAGTCAGTTAGGTTGGTTTGGCAGGACCACTGCAACACAAACATATGCTGCCTCTCATCCTTGAGCCCATTTTCCTCCAGAAAGTTGACTGGTCTCTCTTTCAGGATGACCTCCATGAGTTTACCTACTATTGCAGTCAGGCTGACTGTCTGTAGATCTCTGGATCATCCCTTGGCCCCATTTATGGTGAGGCACCACGTGCACCCTTCTCCTGTTCATGGACATGTTTCCAGACTCCAGAGAGGTGTTAAACACGCTCTGCCAGTAGACCCACCAGAACATCTGCCTGTTCTCTAAGTACCTCAGGTGTATGCCATCTGGCTAAGATGATTTGCCCACCCTTTAGGGCCCTTAGGACATTAGTACTCTGTCAGTTTGAATTGTGCCATCTGTGAACTCCCCTCCCAGTCCACATCCCCTGCTACATTGTGGTGCTATTCAGCTTCTCTCTATTGAAGACTGTAGAGAAGTACTGGTTGAGCAGCTCCACTTTTTTCACTATCTTCTGCCCAACCCCTCTTTTTAACCTGACACTCTATTCCTTTATGTTTCTTTTCTCCCTTATATACCTGAAAAGGCCTTCTCCCTGCTTCCTGCTTTCACCCCTGAGCTTGCTGTACTTCTCTCATTACCTTTTCCTCCCTTACTGCTCTGCTTGCCCTCTTAACTTAGCGGCATAGTCCACCCTATCCTCATCTTTTTGAGTATAGTTTTACCTTCTGAAGGCTGCCTATTATCCCTATCACCCTTGCAACCTCCTTGCTAAACCAGCTGGGCTTTTTCATCTTACCTTTCTTACTTTTGATTTTGGCATACTCAGTAATGGCTTCCACCAATCCCTTCTTTAGTATGGCCCATTACTGTTCCACATCCATCCCCATTTTGAGCCCAGCAAGTTGTCCTTTCAGAACTACTTCAATTCTACCAAACTCAGACCTTTAATTGTCCAAAACCTTTGTCCTTGTTCTGAGCATTCCTTTGCCCATGTCCAGCTGGAAACACACCTCTTTGAAGATAGTATTCCCTATACTGTCAACACAACACAACATCTAAATTCAAATTGGATGACTTGTGAATGGACACAGCATATGCAGCACAAAGTGGGAACTGTTTTAATGTTACATACAGAAAATGTATTTCACAAGCAGCAATTTTATTGAGCATCTTTCAAAGCCTTGTGATGATCAAGGCTGTAAATTTTACCACAACAATTTCAGCAGATGCTCTATGAATATTGTATTGAAAGTAAAATGTGTGCCCATCGCACCATTGACCAATCCACAATCTGCATCAATATTGTTAAATAACATCCTGCATGCATGTTTAAAGACTGTAAGAGCTGTCTCTAGATCAGCTATTCTTGACACATCTACATTAAACTATTTTAGATGGTCAGTCATCTTCAAGACTTTCATTGGGCTTAGACAAACTCCATTGATTTAATCAACTAGAGACAGTGCAACAAGTGGTTGTCTATGTCTCTTCAGCATTGTCTGACTGAACTGTGCATACTGTTCAAGCCTCGGCATCAGACACACAATTTGTGTGCTGTCACAGCATAGTTGCTAAACACATCACATCGTCAGCCATGGAACTCTCATCTTTGTCTTTCATGCATGTGTTCAGTATTGAAGCATTAAAGCTGACAAGTTTCCAATTTGTGCCTTATCAAGTAGAGCCTTGTATTGTTGATCACCATTCTGATGCATATTCTGAAAGAGTTCAACATTGGTGAATAAATCTCACAGATGCATTCCACCAATGCACCCATAGTTTTTCCTATCTTCCTCAACAGTCAGACTGGAAAAATATGCTTTCTATTCATGGGTGCATGTTGAAGTAGGTCACCAAAATCAACGTTTTTGCCTCTAAAGGCAACTTCATCTTCTGTGCCAACAATCTCCTATCCCTACCATACCTTATAACCACCACTCTACTAGAAGTGCTGTAAGAAATAGCCTTTATAATCCACACTGTAGGACCAATCAAGCAATGAGGGCCTTGCCTTATTGGATGCCAGCCTGGCTAAATGAACTCCCACCACACTGTTGGAATTACCCAAAGTGAACCAATTTAAAATGTCCTTTAAAAACACCTTGCTCAGCAATTTGTTTGCCTGTGTAATCACTAGTCAGTTCCTTCCAACAACTTTCTCCCCTACCGTACCTCATGGGCATAATTGGATTACTCTGTGGCAAACCGCTATTGCTCCATTTCCTAATACCTGAGCTTGGAAAAGTTCAGCATGAAGCGAAAAAAAAATGGCACCAGGATCCAGTAACAAATATAACTCCTTTAATTTAAATCACAAGTATAACATCCACAGACCAAAACTCATACAAGTGCAGAACGTCCCAATCAGGTTTCACCCTAAATGGCTTTATCAAGGGATGGCAGTCATTTACTGGTCAGGGTTTTCAAAGCACTATCCATCAATCATGTTTCAGTTTGCCATTTAAAGGTGTAGTAACATCTTTAACAAAGTGCTAGTGCTTAAATAATATATAAGTGCTTGTAATTTTAAAACCTTTGGTCTCATTCATATCTTGCTCCACTTGGAAGGTACACAATGGCCCAGATATTCAAACTGGGTCAACTGTGGCAAACCTGGGCACAGCTCAACTTGGCTGCACAGGGCGTGGACTGGGTGATATTCAGCGGAGCTGCACCATGGCTCAGCATCATTGAATATCGCACCCTGTCCATCCTGCAGTGCACATGGCGCAGTCGCACTGCACCAGCACCAGTGGCCAGAGTGGAGCATGGGATGCACTAGCGCAAGTTCCATTGTGCAAGGCACAGAAACCGTGATATTCAAAAGTTGACATCCAAATGGGGCCATAATGTATTTGCATGCAGGTGCACCGATCCCGATGACTTATGCCTGGCACCTGCCAGGCAGCAATCATCGGAGACCGATGCCCTGCAGCATGGCAATATTCCCACAGCCCGATCACGGACATTAGTAAATTAAATAAACTCCCTATATCCCTGGTGGTCCAGTGGACCACTTTCTGCAAATCGCGTGTATAAAACAGACATCCAATATCCCTGGTGGTCCAGTGGAATGGTCTGCCTGATTGTGGACTTGAGTAAAAGAATAAGGTGACCCATATCCCTGGTGGTCCAGTGGACCAGTCTGCTGATCACGGGCTTGAGTAAAGAATAAGGTAAACAATATCCCTGGTGGTCCAGTGGACCCCCTCCACCATCCTGATCCCCACCACCCTCCCCGGTCAGTGGTGGGTGGCATCAGCCACCCGCCTGCCCCACCGCCCACCGACTGACTCCATAGGTAAGACTGTAGCCCATTGGTCCAGGCGCAGGCCAATGGGTGTGCAGTCCGTGCCGTACTACACATCCAGATATGGCAGATGGATCCATTCACATATCTGGATGTATATATATGAACTGCACACCCATTGGCTCATGCTGTGGACCAATGAGGTGTACACCCCTACCTATGGTGTCAGTCGGTCAGGCGGCGGGGCGGCAGGTGGGTGGGGTGCTGCCACGCCACTGACCCTGGGGAGGGGTGGGGATCAGTGGGCGGGTGGGAGGGGGTCCACTGTACCACCAAGAATATGGGTTACCTTTCTATTTACTCAAGCCCGCGATCGGGCAGACCAGTCCACTGACCACTAGGATATGGGTCACCTTATTCTGTACCAAGCCCACGATCAGGCAGACACTGGTCCACTGGACCACCAGGGATTTAGGATCAGTTTTATCTTTAACTAATGCCCGTGATCAGGCATGGGGGCACCACTACGGAGGTGCAGCTGGAGCTCGGATGGCCATCCACAGGTGGCAGCTGCCGTGTTGTGCCCTGCAATATGGCAGCTCACCTGTGGGTGGCCAGCCCTTGCTTCTTCTTTTTGCTTAACTTTGTGCTGGTGCAGGTAGGGTTGCACTATGCATGGCTCCGCACATCCCAGGTTGAATATTAGGCTGTGCAGGTATGCATGGGCATGCACCCCACCTGTGCCTGCATACATTACTGATGCGTTCCGGTAGCATCGGGATTTGTGCCATGCACTTTCCCTTTTGAATATCGCACAGGAGCGATTAGTGAGTGCATGATGGCACAACACTGTTGCGCCATGTGCAACCCTTTGAATATCTGGGCCAACTTATCTTAGCAGCATTTTTCCATCTATTTTATACTATTTTACAACATTATGCAACTGCTACTTTTACTTAGCTGTAACAGATAAAAGTTCCATTGGATATCACCTACCAGAAGATAGATACCTGACGCTCCATATGGCTGTCTTCAGTTCTACTCTTTAATAACATACTGATTCATCCCAATTTGAACCTGTGGGGAGAAAAATATAGAGTATATAGTTATACTGATGTTTCATTCTAAATTAAATACTATATGTATATATATATATATATATATATATATATATATACCCTAAAGTGTATGATGTTTCCTCATCTTATGTACTTACTGCATCAAATTGTTGAATATTTTTACTTGCTAATGTTACTACTGCTTGTACTACTGTTGGTACTATGCTTAATGTCCATCTACTATGTTTAATGTCTATAATTTGTGGAATGCTTAGCTTCCCCAGTCACCACTGAAAAGGGACTGTCTTGTCTCAGTGGCCTACCAGTCATCAAAATTCAAATAAAAAATCATATATATATACATGTATGTATTTGTGTGTGTGTGTGTGTGTGTGTGTGTGTGTGTGTGTTTGTGTGTGTGTGTGTAAATACACATTGTTCTTATAATCCTAGGCTTATTATTGCTTCACACAACTACATTGTCACTGCACTTATCTCATGTGCTAAGTCTCTTGGCTTATCAGTTTTACTTTTTTCTTTTCTCCTTTTAAGGAGTGGCATAACTTCCAGTCTGTCATTAAGTCCTGGTTGTTAATACCCTCCTAACTGAAAGATCCAAGTGCTACCCTTTTAAAAGCAAATCATCTTGATCCCTTTCTCTTCTCCCCAAAGTTACTCTTTCAATGCTACTGAACTTAAATTCATGTTTTTCTGATAGTTGGGACGTTTTAACATGGGCAGCTAGGACATTTGTAATGTCTCCCTTTTGTATAACCCTCATGTGTTCTCCTATTCTCAGTTTTAACATGTGTATGGTTTTCCTATGAGAAACTATCACACAACATTTCACCAAATATACTACATGGGTAGAATGGCATGTGATGACGTTTCTTGTGTCAAATAGTTTAGTGGCATTATTACTCTGAAAACTGTGGTTCTCTCCACTACACTGCAATATTTGCATTGTCCACATTTGTGATTCCTTTTGGTGGAACAGACAACCATGTGTGTGGTGTTTCACTCGGCGGTTGATAGCTCGTGTAAGGCTATCTGCCAAATTTCTCCCTCCTCTGTAGCTGAACCTGGGTGGATATGGGCCTAGGTCTTTGAGTATTGGATCAGAACTGATAGCTTCAACTACAACCTGGCTAAATGAACTCCCCACCACAAAGCTGGAATTACCCAAACTGAATCAATTAAAATGTCCTTCAAAAACACCTTGCACAACAATTTGCATGCCTGTGTAATCACTAGTCAGTTCCTTCCAACAACTTTCTCACCTGCCATGCCTCACAGGCATAACTGGATTACTGCCGACAGAGTTGCACCTTGCAACTGCCCTAAGCTCTAATCATGGACAATTCAACGTCTGTTGCTACTGCACCTTTGTGCCATATGTGAATATTGAAACTTGCACTCCCTGGCCCACATATTCAAAAGGGTTGTGCATTGTGCAACAGTGTTGCACCACGTGCATCCACTGAAGCCCGGCATGATATTCAAAGGGAAAAGTACGCGGCTGGAAATCTCGTCTTGCGGGTGCATCAGTAATGCAGGCGCGGGTGGGGGCGTGCCCACGCATACCCTGCACATCCCGATATTCAATCCGGGATGTGCAGAGCCATGCATGCGCAACCCTACCTGCACCAGCACAAAGTTGATCCAAAAAAGGAACAACGGATGGCCACCCACAGGTGAGCTGCCGCATTGCAGGGCGCAACATGGCAGCTGCCACTTGTGGGTGGCCACCCAAGTTCTGGCTGCACCTGGCAGTGCCCCCCATGCCCGATCGCGGGCATTTGTAAAATGAAAGAACCCCTGTATCCTTGGTGGTCCAGTGGACCGCTGTCTACCTATCACGGGCTTAAGTATTAGTATAAAGAATTCCATCCACTATCCCTGGTGGTCCAATGGACTGCTGACTGCCTGATCACTGACATTTGTAAAAAATAAATAAATATGTCCAATATCCTGGTGGTCTATGGTACCCCTCCCCACCATCCACTGGGCCCCACCGCCTGCTCCCCTGTCAGCCGGTGGGTGGCAGCACCCGCCCGCCTGCCGCCCGACACCACCGGAAGCACGCTGAATTCAGCGTGAGCTAATGGCATGCAGCCCATACCATACTATACATTCCAGATATGTGAATGGATCCCATTCACATATCTGAATGTAGTATGGTATGGACTGCACACCCATTGGCTCACGCTAGACCAATGGGCATACAGCCCTACCAACGGTGTCAGTCGGCGGGTGGTGGGGGCAGGTGGTGGGTGCTGCCGCCCACTGGCTGACCTGGGGAGTGGGGCGGTGGGGCTTAGTGGGTGGGTGTGGGGGGTACCAGACCACCTTCATCTCGAACCCCCTTCCAGTCTGTTCGGTGTACCACAGGGTTCCATCCTTGGCCCCTACTCTTCAGCATCTTCATGAACGACCTGCCTGCCACTTGCCATGACTGAATTCTACTCTATAGAGATGATGTAGTAGTTTTTTCTAGCCACTCTGACCCCTGTCACCTTCAGCAATAGCTACAGCATAGTTTCTCAGAAGTTGAAACCTGGTTCAGGTCATGCACGCATCCTAAACTACTCAAAAACCAAATCAATGCCATTTCATAGTACTCACAACTTGTTTGCAGCAAGATCTTCACTCTGGCCATAAGATTTTAACACACAGTGGCTCTTCTGTTTGTAGATTTGCTGTTGTTGGAAATATTCTCCCATTGCTCCTGCAAGCATGTCTGCTCAGTTTTGGTAATGTATAATGTGACATACTGTATCAGGGCCATAGAAGTATCAACAACAAACTGAACATCTGTGTTCACCTGCTACCTTGATAACAGAACAGGGCTGTAGTTGTAAATGAATGCCTCATTTCCTGTTCTTGGCAATTCATATACTCAATTTGTAGAATTTACTTTTAGATGGTGTTAAATGGCAGAGAAAAATTCATTTATACAGCCATTTTCAGACACACATCTAAGAAATCCAGACCGACATTTTGTATACCAATTGCCCAGATTTTTCAACTTTCAGTGACAGTATTTGCAACAGATGTGTCACTGAAACTTTAACACTTTTGGTAAGGCTAAAGCATGAAGATTCAATGTGGGGAATAGCTCTTCCCACATTCTCCCTTAAAGGCCAGCCTCCTACAGCCATCCACTGCTTAGTGCATTGTGAACTGCAGTATTCTGGGCTCCTGTGTGGCTTGTGGGCTGAGCCCCCTTCTCTTCCTTTTCTCTCCCTGCTCCTTTGTTTGTTTCCTTCTCTCCTCCTCCACTCTTCTTTCTTCCTTTCCCTTCTTGCCTCCCGTCTCTTTGTCTCTCCTTTATCTGTTTTGTGGCCCCCATTCTTGCTGTCTCCCTCTTCCCATTCTGGTGTGCATTGTTGCCCATCCTTACTGCTTGCACTTCTCCTTCAGCTGTTTCTTCTGTCCCTGGCGGTGTGCGCTGCCCTGCTTCTTTGCTGCACATTTTGCCCTCATTCATTCACCCAAGTTGTACCTTCCTGGTGTTTTTTCTTTCAAGGCTGTTGCTCCTGTTCCTTCCCCTCTGAGTGTGATATCATCACCCTGTACCTGCTGCCTGACTCTCTCCTTGATCTACTGCCTGCCCCAGGGACTTCTCTATTGACCTCTGGGTAAGCCACTTTTTGGTTTTGGGGTATCATACAGATGCTTTCACCATAAACTTTGTTTCTTCTGTTTGTCTTAATTTGCCACACACCTATCTCCATCCAGTCTGGCGGCCATCCCATTCTGAGTTCTGTATGCACCATAGGGGGTCGACAACTAATCCCTGAGTGTTCTGAGCTACCCCAGTGCTGTGCTCTGCATGCTGTACCCAACTGACTTGACTTGCTCCGTCTGCCCTCTTCTTCCTGCCTGCTCCATCAGCCTCAACCATGGGGTCCTTCTCTCATTTTGTGTTTGCATCTTGTGCAGTTCTCCCTCTCTGTGCTTCTGCTGCATTCCATCGGATATCATTGTTACTGCTGCTGTGTGGCTTTTCTGTTCTCAGTGACTTTCTGGCTAGATTTTTCTACTTTCATGCTTGCTTGCTTTCCACATTTCTCATCATTTATTGCTTTGGGTTGGCGTTGTGCTCTTATACCTTCTCCTGTCCTGTCCCCTTCTTTTCTCCCTGCCTCCTTGTCTGATCTTACTGTCTCTTCCCGCCCTCCTTTTGTTTCTCCCCTCATTCCCAGTTCCTGCCATTGTCCCATGCTTCCCTAGTTTTCTCTTGGGCCTTTCTCTCCTCACTCCAGTGTTACATCTCCATTTCTGCCCCTTCTATCATCTAGACCCATGTTACCTCTCCCTAATCTGGTGATTTTACCACTTACCATATTGTTCCCAGCACCTAAACCCTGCTCAGTTTAAGATTTTTGTTTTCTAATTTTACCCCTATGTCCTCACCTTCCAGATTGCAAGTTACCTGCAACACATTCATACCTGCTCCATTTTCCATGCTCCTTCCAGCTCCCCCTAGGCCTGCATTATTATTTTTATTAGCCATCTTATTAATTAGTTATTGTGATTTTGATAATGCATATTTTATTGAAAGTTGTTTTATATGTATTTTTTATGTACAGAGCCCAGAGCCTCCAGGATTAGGCATCTTTTAAATAAAACTTGCCTTGCTTTGCATCATTGGCTCTCCTCATAGCTTCCATCATTCATTGCATTCCATTGCTACCAGAATATTCCTTCCTGGATTACTCTCAGCTCTCTTACTGGCATTCCTGAGGACTTCTTCTAATGTTCTCCTACTCTGACCTGCTTCCTTCCCATTTATACTGCTTCACAGTTTACCTACCTAGGATTATGCAACCAGCTGCCTTTTCTTGCTTAGCCCATACTAGCAGTTTGTCCAGACTCCATCCCTACTCACACCTTCTGAGGTACTGAGCAAAGGTAGACTTGCCCTGTCTACTGGAGATGGGATTGTTACACTCACTGCTATTGACTACTCATAAACTGGACATACTCTGTCCCTAACTCTGCCTGAGTGGCATCCAGTGAAGTTGGCTCACTAACTACCATGGATGGGATCCATGTGTACTTTACGTTGTCATGCTCATGCATTCTCTACCTGACACTGGCTGTCACTTCCCTTCAGGAATGGGACATCTTTACCCATGTGCTTTCAACATCCTACCTTTGAATGGCGGCCTTAGTCAAGGTCGTCTCCACCTCAACTCCAACAGGTATGGGAGCTTGAGTTTACTTCTGATTATTTCAAACTTATGCATTCTATACTGGATACCCAGTTGCCATTTCCCTTCAGGAATGGGACCATTATACCACACTGCCTCACATCCTACCTCTGTCTGGGTGGCACTCGAATGAAGGTTGTCTCACACCAACTACCAGGGATGGAAGCCCAGTTCGCAACCACTGTTTCAATTTTATGCATTCTCAACCTGACTACCTGGTTGCCTCTTCCATTCAGGAACAGGACCACTTTACCCCATATGCCTTCCTATTCTACTTTGCTTGTCAGCATCAAGTGAAGGCCATCTCACCTCACTTGTCATGGATATGAGCCTGTGTCTGCAATAGACTATTTCAGCATTATGCATTCTATACCTATATGTGCTTCCCTTGGAAGGGGACCTATTGCAATTTGTCTTCCACATCCTTCTTACCAGTCTATATCCTGCACTTTCATAGATTCATCATACTCATTCCTGCCTGGGCCTCCTCACGCTCTGGATTTGGACTCTGCCAGCTTATTCCATCTCTAGCTCCATTCAGTTCCACTGCCTCATGGACTTCCTTGCTGCTGATTGTCCTTTCCTGACAACTCTGCAAGTTCTCCTTTGGAAGTGGGAACCTCGTGCTTCATCGCTGCTGTGCCTTCTGTTCTCTGCACTTGGTGTTCACAATCTTCATCAGACATGGGACTCTCGTACCTCACCTTCATAGTGCTTGGTCCTGGCTTTGCTTCTTGGTCTTTCATGGATCCACATCTCGTAGCTTTCAGTGGCTTTCCTGCATTCTGATTCAGTTTGCTGTGGTGCTGACCCCAGTTCTGTTCCTTCCTGCATCTGCGATGTCAGTACAGCTTGGTCTATGCCGTTTTCTTCTAGGAATCCTTTCTACAGTCCACAGACATCCACTCTGAACTTTCCTTCCATCTGTAGACAGCTGCTTTCTCCTCACTGCTTTGGCGGCTCAGGGCTCCTTCCCGTATTATGTGTCTCGTTTTAGGCATTTCATACCTATCATCGACCAATTTTCCTACCCAGTCAGCTCCTCCCATTCATCTAGCTCATAATCCTACCTTGGCCATCCTAACAGCTCCCATCTACTACTCTATGGACCACTCGTAAATTTTCCCCTGAGGATAACTTCTTCTAGCAACATCCCTCGGACAACATGCCTTATAGACTCTTACGTCATCTTGCTACTTCCAGTGAGAGACTTTCACTGAGTGCCATCTTCCATTGATTCTTCAATCTGCATGTCCTTAACTGACCTGGTTGTCTCACTATCCCAGTCATGCCTCCCACCAGGCCTATATCTGACTTCTATGCTAGGCACCCTGGCATTCTACACTGCCTCAACTTCCCATTGCCACATCAGTTTATAGACTCCCTCAAAGGCCCATTTCTGAGCTTCTGACAGCATCCAGATAGTGGATCAACCTGTAAGGTAAAGCAGTCATAGCCACCTTAGCTCATGTCACTGGCAATTTTGTCACAGCAATACCCATATCTCCTTTTATTTCTAGCAGACCAAAGAGCCAATGCAAGTATCGTTATGGCATCAATACCCAAATCAACTCTCAAATTCATCATGCTAAACTTCCAATTATTTCCATGTTCATTCAGTTACCATCACTACTGCATATACCAAAATTCCTTCATTGGCCTAAAATTTTCCACGTCACTGCTCCTACCAGGTACCTAAAGATTTTGTCTGACTCCTTCATCTTCTTCATGCATGTCTACACTGCAACTTATTTCTCACCACTTAACTCCAAGCCTTCAGACTCTAACTTGAATGTCAAGCCTTCTACAAAAGTCAGACTGTTACGTTATGACTTCATAACTCATCATACTTCCCACTGTTCAAAGTCTTGCAGAAAATGTTATCAAATCACGTATTCATGCTCACTTTGTCACTGTAATCCCATTTGATATCATCCATCATCACCTTGGAAACCTGGACTGCATCGCCTCTTTTCAACTGGACCTACTCCACTTTTAGGATCTGGATGCTCCTTGAGAATATGCCTACATTTTCAACCTCAAATTGTCCTTCCAGAACACATCATCCCATGGACTTTGAAGATGGACCATCATCTCTTCAAGCAGTTCACCCTCCTTGGATATCAGAATATGGTTGCTAAACCCAGGTTCATCTCCTCTTAGTTTGCTCAGAGGATGTGCAAAGTCAAGCCATGGGTCCTGAGAGGTTTCCTTTACCTGGGGGCTTCTTCTCCTGCATGCTACTGGTCATACTCTGCGAGGTGGAGGAGGTAGTCATACTCTTTTAACATTCATTGGTAATTCTTTTGGGCTTCCTATTCCCTACTCAGTACCTGGTTTCCCTACCAAGGATATGAATAGAAAAAGCCACAAACTAAACTCGTTACACAGAACTGACTAATCGCTATTCACAAAACATTGAATGGGAGGCTAAAGCCCAAGGTTCAGTATAGAATAGCTCCTCCCATTTCTGTTAAAGGCCAGCCCTACAGCAGTCCACTGCTTAGCACATTGTAACACCTCACCATCCACCCCACCTCCTCCTTCTCTGGCTGTCTGCTCACCCTTGATACTGGGCTTTCTATTTCCTGCTCAATACCTGGTTTCCCTACCAATGGTGGGAATGAGAAAACCATGCAATAAACTATGTTACTCAAGCACTGAGTCATACACTATTCACCAAAACATTGAACCATAAGGTTGGACTGTTGCACTTGTCAGGAAGTTGACACATAATGTACTGCATGATAAACCTGAAGATTTCACTTTTTTCAGCATCGCTAGCAAGAGTGCATCTTTTATCCACAGTAGTGTGTGGATATGATGAGCACCACATGCTTGGCATTCCACTCTCCAAAAGTAATGTTGCACAATATAGAAAGTTGGATTTGTTTTCAACATAATGAACCTCAGCAGTGCATTAAATCCATCATGAAAATGTCATGACACAGGTCTAGAGAGCACATCTTAATGACAGTCATTGATAATATGCCATCAGTATCTCTAGTTGGCCACTTTAGTATTTCTGGAGTTCCTCCCAGCTGTATTTTACTGCTAGAGGTACAAACCAAGAGACTGTACCATAGTCTTGTAGCATACACATTACCACTTAATGCCTTCAGTGCCAGTATTCTTTGGAACAATGCATACATGATAGGATGGAGTTCAAGTTTACCTCTGGTACCTTGTCCCTGTTTTCAACTTTTGCAACAATTCTGCTGCTGTGAGATCATGCAGTATTGTAATCATCTACAGAGTATGTGCAATAGATGCAGACATGATACTTAACTCACCTGCCCATAGGAGGTGAAACATTTACTGAATATTCTTTCTGAACTTACCATCATAATGCAACACTCTAGATGCTCGGTACTCAGATCCAGGAACATGTACCTCATGCTCATCTAAGTGACCACCAGTACCATGCCAGAAAAGATCAGGAATGTATCATGCTTCAAATGTACTCCCCTAGATACCTACAGGACTGCCTTTAACATATTTCATTTGATGCCAGTCAATATTGTCACTGACTGGATTCTTGCCATGGAGATGAATTGTCTATTGCTCTAAATCTTTCATTTGTAGTCATAGAGACCTTCTCAGTCATTGCTTTCTTGGTGTCTAGTATTCCAAACTGAATGTCAACATAACTCATGTGGTCAACATGTAAATCATATGGAATGGCTTTCAACCTTTTGAATAATGTAGAGCCTTTTAGCTTTCTCTACAGTTACACCTTATTTTAAGTGTTCTTGCTTTTGCCTTTGCTGGAACATCATTCACCAAAATGGCAACACTACTGTCATTGTTCTGACCTCCAAATATTCCTGGACTGGCAGTTGCAGGTACATGATAGATCCCTTCAATTACTTTATTAGTTCTTTCTTTTAACATGTTTTTATTTGTTGTGTTCAATCTTAGAATTGTTTGGAAAAGTTTCATTGTTTGGATCAGAATGCAACACACAAATTCAAACAAGCAATCTCTGTTGGTGTCACATCTCGTCCATGTTGTTTTGCATAGCACTTGGAGGCAGCACATCTCCTTTATCTTTTTAAAGAGTTCAAGCACATGTGGACAATTTCATCTATTGTAGTGCAAAGTTGCACATAAGTACCAAGTATGCCAGCAAATGACCCCACATCTAACTCCCTTCACAATTTGAGTAAGGTCAGCTTTCACTGTTTGTGAACTGTGAAATAGCTTGAGAAACACATTCATATTTAAACTGTTCTCTCTTTACCAGTCAGATGTGACTATCCCATTACCATATGTGTCAGTTAACTGTGTTTCTATCAGCTTTACACAGCCTGATATGTGCTGTGCGTCCTGAACTGAAAAGTTATCAGATGGTGGATCATGGTTTGGAGTTCATGAATAAAAGTTGTGACACTGTCCATGTCGCCTTCCATCAATAAAAGATTTAGGCATGCAAATTTACTAACACTCTCACCCAGTACATATTAGAAACAAATGTGTCTATGCCTGAGTTATGTACAGCAATCACATGCATGTGGTGGATAGAGATGCAGGGAAGTTTAACTTTGTGGTGAATTCCCTCGAAACTGCCAACTCCATCTCCATGTGCCATTTCACAAAGTTGCCACCTTTAGAGGAACATTTGCCAAAATTGGCATGGGGTAACCCATTGATGTTTTTAAAGTGCAAATTGCATAAAAACCCAAAAACAAGAAGATGTTTGACACAATCGCACCCTGGTGTCTAGTGGTTAGAGATGCAATGAATTTAAATTCTGTCAGCGAAGGGCCAGAGAAGTGGCCAAATTCACCTGGTGGAGCAATTCATAGAGATTTTGCTGCCTAAGGCTGAATTTCTCTAGGTGAAATTTACCTTCCATGTGCAAAATTCCAACTTCACAACAAAATTTCACCTTCTTCGGGCAAAATTCTGCCTCCTATGGTTGAAATTTCACCCAGTGTGAATTTCACCATGGAAGGTGGCATTTCACCATGGAAGGAAAAATTTAGCCATTCCGCTGGGTGCAATTTAGCCACTGCGCCAGGGAATTTACACTCCCTTCGCCCATCTCTGTGGTGGCCCCCCCACCAATTGCCACAGCCCAACTGTCATAACTTCCTCCCTGGTGTCCAGTGATCCCACCCACTGGCCAACTGCTGGCCTAATATGAAAAAATTAATTCCACTCTAATCCCTCGCAGTGTCTATCCCTGGTGTCTAGTGTCTCCCTCCCTGCCAAATGCTGGCCCATTGCAAAATGAAACAAATCCAAGATCCACTTCCCCTCACCATCGCTGGATATCAGACCAACTTCAGAAATAATTTCCTTTGTGTCTATTGGCCCTCCACCCCTCTGCATCTACTGCACCCATCCCGCCCCCCCCACCCCAACCCGAGGGTGGGCCACTGGCACAGCCCTCCACTGTCCTCCACAGCCAGCAGCCAGACTGAGCTCTCAATGAATGAGAATGTGCTTGTACAAACAAGTGCTCATTTATTGCCAGCTCACGATCACTGTGGAGGTTTTCAGGGGCATAGAGAAGGGGCTGCTCCGGTCACTGGTGGGAGGGCAAGATATTAGGGAATGGCATTGTGGACCCTGGGTCCACAATGCTGTTATCCTGCCTCCCTGCCAGCAACCAGAGCAGCCTCACCTTTTCTGTGCTCCCTGAAAACTTCCTATGATGACTGCAAGCTGTCTGACTGTCAGTGAATGAGCACATGATTGTACAAGCACACGCTCATTCATTGAGAGCTCAAATCTTGTTGCTGGTTCTCTGCTGACCTTAAATCCGCACTGCTTGCCAGAGATAAACTCTGGAAAAGGGCAAGAAGACCAAGGATCAAATGACTGGCTTCAATTCAGAAAAGCCAGAAACTCCTGCACAAAACAAGTGAGAAATGCCAAGGCTGCCTTCCACACAGCTGAATTGGATGCCTCCTACCACAACCCTTCCAGACTCTGGGGTACCATAAAGGGGATCCTAGGTCAAGTTTCTACCCTGTCTTACCACCCAAAGTGCACCTAAATAGTGTGGAAATCACTGACAAGCAAGAAATCTTGAATGCCTTCAACAATCATTTCACTGCAGCTGGCCTAGCTTTCGATTCCTCACCTGCAAATCTAATGAGGTCATCATTAAACTTCCAATCTACTGAGGGACAAAGGCTGCTTCACATTCTCCTTTAAGCCAATACTCTTAAAAAGTAGAGGACCTACTATTCCAATTAGATACAACTAAAAGTGCAGGTGCAGACTCTCTGGATCCCTACTTTCTAAAAGTAGCTTTGCCATTAGCTGCCCCCTAACTCACCTTTTCAATTTGTCCCTAGCCACTGGTTCTATTCCCTCAATATGGAAGACAGCTCAAGTGTTTCCCTATTTAAGGCAGGTGATCCCATGGACCTCAACAATTATGGACCCATATCCATCTTACCAGTACTGTCAAAATGCTTGAAAAGTTAGTGAACATCCAGTTAAGTGCCTACCTTGATACCAATAATCTCCTTAACCAGCTCAATCTGGGTTTAGATCCATACACAGCACCATCTCTGCCTTAGCAAAAGTTACAAATGACTGGCAGACTGACTTAGACAAAAGAGTAACATCTGTGCTGTGTTTCTGGATCTAAGCAAAGCCTTTGACACTGTGGACCATGAACTACTAATCTCCTCTCTGATTCCATAGGCCTTGACTCCTCTCTCTTAAATGGTTCAGATGCTATCTCTCCGAAAGAATACAACAGGTAAAAAATGAAGGTGACCTATCTACCTCTAAACCACTCCTAAGAGGTGTACCACAGGTTCCATCTTGGGCCCCATCCTCTTTGCCATTTACATCAACAATATTGACTCCAATCTCACACAATCTAATATTCACCTCTTTGCAGATGATACTGCACTATATGTCAGTAATCCTTCACCATCAAAAGCCTGTGAACTTTTACAATCTGAGTTCTCCTCCTGCAGCACAAATTACTAGAAAAGAAACTACTATTAAATGCCAAGAAAATGAAAGCTATGTTCTTTGCCACCAAGAGCTTCTCTTCCACTGTCCCATCATTCACCCTCCCCAATTATCTACCATCCTTGGTGAAAATCTGGAATATGTGGACAAATTCAAATATCTTGGAGTCTGGATTGACAATAAACTTGACTATACTAGCCACATTGAAGAGCTCCTGAAAAGCTTAGACAGAGACTTGGCCTATTTTATAGGATCAAACACTACCTGACCAGAGACTCCAAACAAAGATTAATCCTGGCATCATTCCTATCCCTCATTGATTACGCTGACTTCCTTTATGGTCACTGTTCCTCTCCCATTTAAATAAATTGGACACCTTGTATCATAGAGCTCTTAGATTCATTACAGATCTTCCTTCAGCACCCATCATTGCTCTCTCTACAATGCAGTCAGTTGGACATCCCTACACCACAGAAGAAACAAAAATGCTGCTGTCTGGATCTACAAAGCTCTGACAAACAAACTCCCATCCTACATTTCAGATTGTTTCAACAGATCATATCCAGGCCTTACGCCCTAAGGATCAATAAACTCATCATGCTGAAGATTCCTATTACCTGCACCCGGTATGGAAGGGCTACAATCAGCTATTCCCTAGCACTTATCTGGAATTCTCTTCAAAGACCTTGAAATTGGATACCCTCATTCCATTAACATCCTTCAAAAAGCTGTACACTAGTCTCTTCCCAGAATCATGCAATTGCTTCCCATAAGGCCTAGGTCTCTCACAACCTCTTTTCCCTACCCCTTTTTACTACCCCCTATTTTTGTTTTCTAGTTTTTCCAACCTACTTCATACAAAATGATCCCCAAAGTCCCATCACCCTAGCTTTATCCCTCCAGTACTGTTTGTTTCTTTCATTTTTAGTATAACCAAGATCCAATGTCACATTGCCGTGTACATATGTAAATATTTGTATACCTGTTTCATTTATAAATCTTTGTATTTGTATTCAATCAGTACCTTGTTTTTGTGTATAACTGTAACCTTATATTGTTAAGACCAATCAGGTCCATCTTGTAAATGAGCTTTGCTCAATGATGTTCCCCTGAATAAATAAAGATTTTGATTGATTGATTGATTGAGTTGGGCTGCTGGCCATGGTGGAAGTGGAGGACTCGCTGGAGGCCCACTTGGAGTCAGGGTGGGGGAACAGCATGTTGGGATGTAGATGCAGTGGTGGGGTTCCACTAGACACCAGGAAGTGTTTCTAAACTGGTCTGTCTCCCGGTGATAGGGAGTGGACCTTGTTTTTCATTTTCAATGGGCCAGCAACTGGTGGGGGGACACTAGACACTAGGGATGGACACTACAGAAGGATTTAATTTTTCATATTGGGCTGGCGATCGGCTGGAGGGTTGGGCCCACTAGATACCAGTGATGGACACTATAGTCAGGGCTGACACCTGGTGATTGGGGGCTTTCATTTTCATATTTTCTCAGCAATCAGCTGGTGTTGGTGGGGTGGGTCCAAATGACAGTCAGGATTGTGGGGATCAGTGGCTGGGCACTATTTAAAAAACTTTGCTAAATGCAGAGTTTGAACTCCGCTGGCAGAGTTGCCAAACTTTGCATTTTTCTTTGGTGGGAATCTGGGCTTTGTGGGGAAAATGTACAACATTTTTGTGTAGGAATTTTCCCCTTCACTCATCTGTAGTAGTGGAATACACTGTCACAACTTCTTGTGTACAAACATGCAAGTAGTGATCCATCAAATTAGTGTGAAATCTAACTGTAAATGTGTCTATGTTTTGTTTCAGTTTGTATTTTTGGTTTGTCTTTGTGATGATGAAAATATTGAAAAAGTTGTTAACCTCGTCAAAACACATTTGCCTAAGGTTACATGTGTCAGACACTGTGGGAAGGATTTTCAAATGGCTTAGATTGCTACAAACCACAGGTGCGCTAATATATGACATATGGGGCTTATGGCAATCTAATGGGATTTTCTATTCTGTGTGGCAACTGCCACAAGTTGAACCAACATTTTCTGGTCTAACTTGTGGCAGTCCTAAGTCCTTTTCTACAGATCATAAGTTAGATATTTGAGACAAGCTGTTGTAAATCATGAAAACGGTCTCAACTGCATCTGAGATTGTAAAGTTGGATGCAGTTGCAGCCACAGGGTTGGCACACTGCTAGAACCTAGTGTCATGGCACAGGGCTTGGTGCAAACCCTAAACTGTGCTGTGAAAATTTGGCCCTGTTTCTTATTTTGTTATGTAGAAGACTCACTATCTTGCTCTATCTCATGTGAATCATGATGTTCAGCCAAGGACAAATCTTTGTATGTTTTCCCAGCTTCATCAACACAGAAAGCTACTTACTTGCTCTGTGGATAGTAGATTTCTTCCCAAAATATATCTCTCTGCTCATTGTGCAGCCAAGCCCCATCAAAGAGGTCGAAAATGTATCTCTTTTGAGATTTGGAAACTCTTACAACTTTATCTTAAACTTCAAAACGTTTTCTTTAATTCTTCTGTGACTACAAACAAATTGTTTACTCTGAGTTGCAATTTCGTAAGATTAGTTTTTCTTTCAATTTTCTTATCTTTACATTTCATTATTGCTGATATTATCTGCTCTGTTTTTGTCTGATGGATGCTAGCCATACATCAATTTTTGTTTTCTGTTTTCTTTGCTGCCTAATAGGCTGCATTGTTGACTTGTGATTTGTTCTGTCTTTTTTATATTGTGTTTTCTGTTCTGTGGCAAACTATGAACTTTGTCTTAGCCATATCTGCCATGTTTCTTTGTATTTTGAATTACTGATGATTAACAGGCATCAGTTGTTGACTGTGTCATCCTATGTGTTACTGCACCATCACATTTGTAAGGCATGCCATGGTGTATCAATATTCCTTTTCTGCTATTGTATAATTTTAATTCTTTGTCTTGAACACATTCTTTTCAAATCACTGAATTCCTTTCAGAAGTTCAATGTACTACCTGTAAAAAATAGACAAAAAGACACTTTTTTTTAGAAGTTGACCTACTGTAGTAGTAGCATTAACAGCATAAAGAAATAGATTTATTATAGCCAATGCTTTTATTTATTTTTATTCCCCTTATATCAGTTGCATATATAAAGGCCAGTCTCCATCATCAGAAATTCCTCTGGTCCACTGTTATAATATTTTGCATCATCACATCTGGGTGGGGAATCCAGGAATGTTCGACATTTTTATTAAATTTTCTTTTAGGCTAAGGCTTTCTGGAATGGGGTAAATATTTTTTCTAACGTATATTTTTACCAGCTTTACAATACCATATTTGTTCTATTTTGCTATATCCATCATCATTTTCAACCAAACAGCATATCTTAGTGGTTCTACAATTTTCCATTTTAACAGAATACATTTTCACTACTATTGTTATCAGTGTAAACAATTTTGTTCCTCTGAATTGAAATATTGATTCACAGGTTGCATACCCAATAATGTGATTAATGGAGTCATTTTACTGAATTTTGAAAAATCTTACAACATAATTGTTCAATGTCATATCAAACATTTGAAAGACATGGGCATAATCCAATCATATGAATTAGTGTGCTGGTAGTATTAGCACACCTAGGACATTATCATTTATATTATGATTAAACTGATGACATTTCTTAGGTGTATAGTACATTCTGTGAGTAGTGTTCATTTGAATTTGCAGCATTTTCACTGACTGAACATTATTTATATATGCTTCAATTATATTTTGCCACATTGCATCCATTAGGGTCAGTCCCAGATCTTTTTGCATTTGCTTTTAAGTTTAGTTAATTTTTGATCTTCTAATAATTTCTTGATAAACGGCTGAAATCAGCTTTTACCCTCTTTATTATGTCAAAAAGTGTATAGCCAAATCATTTACTGTAGAAACCTTTAACCATGTAAAATAAACAAAATACTCACAGACATTATTCATCAGTAATACTACTGAAATAATCATGACAATTGCTTTTTACAGTGTTTTTAGCATTTCCATCATTTCCATTGAAAAACTTTTGTGACCCAATTTTCCTCTTTAATGAACTGAATCTTCTTTCATGAGTTTGCTCCAAAAGAAATTTACAGCACATGAAAGATGGTCATTTCTAAATAAGAAATGGAATCCCGGAACAATCAGAATGCAGTACCAAAATCTTCACAAAACAGGAAGTCAGCCATCTTGACTCAAGATGGAAAATGAAATACTACACCCTTGTGAGTACAGCTGTCACATTGTATACAGTTTAAGGTGTTTAGAGCTATAATGTCAGTGCAATCAAGCCAGATCTTAGTATTGCATGTTGTAGTGATGTGAAATATGTAACTTTTATTATTGTAGTTACTGCAGTGTGTATGCAATTCAATATAATAGAAATGCCAAAGCTATATAAGCATGTATTTTCTTCTTTCATGAGTCACTATTCTTCTTTGTGTGCAGCTCATGACTGAAGAATCAGCTCAAAAAGAAGAAGATCAAATCAGGGATTTTTTAAATGTGAAAAAATGTTGAACAATGTACAGTGGTTGTTATAGAAGTCTGGTACCCGGTATACCTCGGTCTCTTCTCCAAGCAGTGTACGCGGTACCTATCAAAGTGTTAATGACATGTTTTATTTATTTATTTATTGAGAGAAATTGAATTACAATCCTTTGAGTCATAGACTCCTTTTCAAAGGCTCCCGTCAGTACAGGAAGACACAAGCACTACATATAATAACAGTTATACATTGTTCACAAGGCACAGGGTTCTTACAATACAAATGTTCTACTGCCTTAGGGCCTGGGTAGGCCCTGTGTTATACTGCTAGACATGACTGGATACAGAGTTGAAGGGTCTTTAGCAGGGCTCTGAGTCAGAGTTCATTTACAGCAGGATTGGGAACCTTTATTTTAACTACACCTTCATTTGAAGGTGTTAGCTCCCTGTTGAAGCATGCTGAGTTCAGAATTAATTTGACCCTGAAATCAGCTGCTTAAATGTGCCAGGTGGTACTATTAGAGGTAAAATTTATCTTGTTAAACTGCAGTTTTCCTGTGTTTGTCCTCACAATCCACATCTGCTTGATGATATTGTAAATGGGGCTGTATATACACTGCCTTTGCTATAATGTGTAGAAAAGGAAACAAAACATGTGACAGTGTGCATACAAGAGGATTCACTGACAGCATAAGTCTTTACAGTCTGGGTGCATTTTGTACTGTGAAATGCATTATTCAAAAATAAAATTACAGTGGTAATCATGTGAAAAAACTATATTCCATCGTCAGCCAGGTTACTGATAATTAGGAGTCTGAGTGACAGGGAGAGTTGTCAATACTTGTAAATTTCACTTGGGCTCCATGGCGATGTGTTTTCATTGAATACACCACATCTGAGAGATTTTTAAGTAGTTTATATCAGTAATAAATGACAGTGAACCTAAGTTAGTCCAGAAGACCAGTGCACCTACTGTGTTCATTTTAACTGCAGCCTGGTTGACAACTACTTTACAAAAATCAGCTGTTACATTTCATATTGCTAGCACACTGACATTATTCCTATTTAAAATGAGCAAGTTTGCAACATTTAAAAATGTGACTTTCACATTCAGTGCTGTATCATTATTCACTGCATGCCCAAATCCGGTATAACAAAATGTGCCATTTAATTAAAATTCAATTCCCCTGATTTAGGGTCACTAACCTTACACTGAGACAAGTTACTGGGGTCTTGTTTACTGTGGCCCAGCACCAGTTGCAAAAAGTAGCCCACTCTCATAAGATCAAGCTGCCTGATACATTGTGAAAGGTGGACTCAGTTTCAGCTTGATGCACACACTAAGGAAATGAGAATATAGTCTATGCTGGGTACTCTTAGCTGTGGTCTGAGACAAATTTACTGGAAACCAATGAACTTTTTTCTGCATGTGCCGTGTGCCCAGCTCAAACCCTCTAATCAGCCATTTAGTAAAAAAAAAGAAATCTATTAACTGAAAAAAAATGATGCAACATGTTGTCCCAAAATGAAAAGAAAAATAAAATGAAAGAAACCTTCATCTGTTTACTTATTCAGCTGCCTTAACATAAAGGGTGTAACGTCACTCTGCTGTTAAACAATGTTATCTATTTGAGGGCACTTACATGTATTCCACTTTTCATAATTGCTTAAGTATTGTAAGCCAAATTGCTAATATTTATGGACATAGAGGTTGTAATCTACTTTTAAGAGTCATAGGGCACTCCCAGTCAAGAACGCTGTAGAATCAAACCCTTGATAAAAATAAGCTATACTTTTCAATTATTATACACCCAATCTAATTGGAGTTAAATGATATTATAAACAAGCTTAGTTAAATGGGCTTCCTGATAGGTTGTAAACATTATATTAGCCCTATGTCACTCTTAGGTGAATATATAGGTAGAGTCTAATTAACTCATAAACAGGGTACCTCTTTTAAAATACCTGTTTATAATAGCAATATACACTCCCAGTGGTTATATTAATGTTTGTTGATCACCCTCTTGGGGCTTGTATCACTCGCTACAAAGAAAAGAAATCTTCAAACTCATTTGAACAAATCATTTTCAGATTGACAGCAAATTAATTAATTAATTAAATTAATTAAAATAATGAGGAGTGCGAGTGAAAGTTACAGGAGAGTTGTGAATGCTTGTAAATTTCACTCACACTCCTCAGCCCTGTTAAGGTAATAAGCAAAATTTATAATTTCATAATGTAGTCAGTGAGTAGTGGTTGCCAAAAGGGTATTGGAGGCCTAGCAGTGTCACCTCCAGATGGGGAACAGAACATGTCAGGAACAACCCCCCACAAGAAGAAAACAGGTGCTTGACAGGAAATAACTAACTGTCATGATTTGTGCATGGTTTCTACCAAATTGGCCTCAATTACAAAAGACAACAGCTTCATTTGCATTGGTACACTTCAGTGAGGTCTAGTTCAGATCACTGATTTGGTTTCCATGGAAACATGTTTCTGTAGTGGTGCACACTCCCTATGGCCAAGGCTGATTATTTGCTAGGAAAGATATTTTAGAAAAAAAAAGGCAAAATATTAAAAATAATGATAATGCAAAAAAAAGCTCTGAATCTCATAAACCCATTTACAGTTTGACTGCCATTTGTGCACGAGTGAAATTGAAAGTGAAAATACACATTTTTGCAAGTTTCACTTGAACTCATCAGCAGTGTGAGCAGGAAGCATCACATCCACACACAGAAAATACAAAACAAACTAATGTTAATTAAGATAATAAATAATGGAAATGAACACAAGTATTCTACTTATGGTTTATGGTGTTAATGATTTTTTAAATCTAATTAGTGAGTAGTAAGTAATACAGTATGTGTGTTTGTGCCTAGAATAGGTGTTGGCTATCAATAATTATCTCTACATAAAAGAGTCAAAATATATAACTGTGCCATATAAGCAGTCCAACAGCCAACTGTTTTTTCCTATAACATAATAAAAGCAAGAAATAATGAAGCATGCCACACCTTTCAACAACTTGGCGACACACACTGATGGTGGGGGATAGGGAGGTCATTGGGGTGGGGTTGTCAAGTAATGTAGCAGGGCACTTGGGGCTACTAACCTTTATGGCTAGGATTGCTTTCTAATGTACTATAGTCATTGATCATCACAGAGTCTGCACAATTAGGGATGCAATACTTTTACACCAGAAACTACTAACTAATTAGATTTAAAAAATCAAAGAGCATAAATCTTAAGAAGTAGACTACTTATGTTTTTCATTTCTATTATTTATTATCTTAATTTACATTAGTTTGTTTGTCATTTTCTGTGTGTAGATGTAATGCATGCTGCTCACACTGCTGATGAGTTTGAAAAAACTTGCAAGAATTAACATTTCTCACTTTCACTTTCATTCACACATGTTAGTGGTAAATGGCAGTCAAAATATAAATGGGTCTATGAGATTCAAAGTTTTTTCTTGTTATTAGTTTTTGGTAGTCTCAGAGGATATGTGGTACTGCAGTCAACAGTGTCCATCAACTGCACACTGACTCATTAACTGCATTCCATTCTCCCCTCCACTCACAGATTGCTCTTGACAAGGAATGAAGGCTAGCTCATACTAGGAAAGAGCATTTGTATACTAAATAAACAGTTAACACTTCCATTTAAAGCAGGTAGTTGCTCTATTGCCTACTGAAAAGAAATGTAATGGGGGATGGTATGGGGTTGATAGGGTGTTAATGCATGTGACCAATTGCCTCAGAAGACTCTGAAGGTTAAGGTCTTACAGTATTTCTGTTTTAGAAAAATCTGGTGGGGGGACATATGTATTTGAAATTACAAAAAAAAAAAGAAAAGAATGACTACCAAAGAAGAAGAAGAATTTGTTTGTAAGAAAATAAGACAGTCCCCACTGACAAAATTAAAACATCTTAATCAGTTATTTGATAAATAGTAACACCACATGTTTTCCTGAAATAACACTGCATAGAAATGCATGCAGTATGTATTTGATAAGATGCCATATTGTTAATGACTGTACATTTAATATATAATGTATGGCACAGTGTGGTTTTATATGCTAGAGGCCTCCACTCTTTGAGACCATTATGATGTTTAAAACAACTTTTGTGTATTTAACTTCACTAATTTGCTGTTTTTACTACTGTACAGATAGCATGGTTATGAAGATTTGATTCTGCCCATGCTGCTCATCTTATCTTCTTCTATTACCCTAATTCTCCAACCATATTGTATGGACTTTTACCTAATGTATGATTGCTTTGGACCATGGGTTAATATAAATTATTCCCATGGACCATGTGTGCTGAAGAACAAAACTGTCTTGCCTGGACGCTGGATGAACCAAGAATATATGGTGTCACTGGAAAATTATTCTCTGTAAAACACTATAGTAACACAAACAAACAAAAAAGAACAGCAAATCTGTGCCTCAAAATATGCAAAAGTCCTTATAATAGCCATAAAGACAGGAGACCAGTAGCATGTATAATCACACCGTTCCATACTGTATATATTAAATCTATATTCTTGAACAATATGGTATCTTATCAATGACATACTGCATTTTCCTTGCAGTGTTATTAATGAAAATAGACACTGATAGAATGTGCGACATTCTGGTCATATAGCATTGTAGCCCTCCTTACATACTTAGGTTTAAAATACTAGAACTGTTTATAAGAGTGGTGCTGTGACTTTGAAATCTATTTATGCGTGTTTACCTGTGGTCGCACTCTATGGTAAATTACCTATGAAATCAGATAGATCAGATTAGCTTTCTACACGCTTGTTAGCACTGTGGGTGAAGAAATCAGAGGAAATGTTGTATCTGTTGCCAAATGGTGACCAGAGAAATGAGACCTCAGCAGGGACTTAACTGGGAACAGCCAGCACAAATATACAGCATTTTATAGGTTTTTATCTAGGTCGCTATACATCAGTAGTCAACATAACGGGTGTGCAAAGTGGAGAGTCTGTTGGAGTGTGGCAGACTTTCTAGCAGGCCCTCCAAAACAACTTACACTAGCTTGTTTTTAATCAGCTTTTAAATAGGATATTGAAATCTGTCAACACAAGTCATCCTGACATAACACTGCATGGGAAAGACCATACTGTACAGTATGTTATTGATAAGATTTATTTATTTATTTGCAAGATTTACCAGGAAGGCACACTGAGCAACATGCTTGATTCCAGATGCGACCAGATGCCATACTGTTAATGACTGTACATTTAATATCTAGTGTACAAGCAAGTCCTCTATCATCCCCATTTAGTCCGTGTCACTCTCAAAAATTGATAATTATGAATAGCTGTAAATACAAATATTGGCAGCACAGAACCACAACCTAACAAAAACTACTTAAACTCACTTGGGGAGATTAGTGTATGCCATTTTCAAACCCATCATTTTGTGTATGTGTGTTTGTCTGTGTGTGTGTGTGTGTGTGTGTGTGTGTGTGTGTAAGTAATTTTCTTTTACCCTGTTAGGGATAAATATTAAATGGAAATACATTACCACAGAGCACATCAGAATAAATGACCTGCATGTGCTTCACTTGAATAAAATTCAGACACAACCAGCAGTAACTGACCATCATTAGGAGATAACGTATTGGCAATTACTGAGGGTCAAACTGTATTCACTAAAACTAGAGAATAATATGTACTGTATAAATGATCCTGGGGAATTATTGCTACATGGCAAAATAATCATCCAGCCCAAAATTGTGTTTACTACAACACTTCTGAATCCGAAATGTCTTGGGATGCTAGTGAGCAGGGTTAAAAAATGAACAAAATGTAAAATGGGGGTGAAGTGCGGGGAGGGGCCCAAAAGAGGAAACAGACAAATAGGCTTGGGTGCCATAAACTAAGCCTCCTATATTGTGTGCAGACATTAGATCAAATGCTGACAGATAACCTAAAACTCTAACAGTGAGGCAAATAGCATAGCAGTCCTGTATTCTGTACCAGTACTTAAAGAGCAACACAAAACTCATATCATTTTAAAACACCCTTCCTTCTCCTCCCACCCCCATTTTCCTTCCTTTGGGAACTTTAAGATATTTGTTACACTTGACTGTATCTGAGTTTTTCTGCCTAGGTTTTTTTTATAGTTCAAAGTTTTTATTAGTTTTTCATGATACAGATATATCAACCAATAATACATCTGGATACAAGTAGGTGTTGGCCACCTACAGGCCACTGTCCATGTTGTACAGAAAGGAAAGGAAGGCATCTGAGTTAGTAAACAGTAGCATGACCATACCATATTTCATCTTAAACAATAGATACATACCTGAGCTTATAGAGGAGAATACAAACCAAAATGAAGACAAGAACATCTGATCAACCTGTCAACAAGGCATCTAATGACCCAAGTTTTTAACCTCATGTGGCTTCCCATTCTCCTCTGTAAACAACATGAGAAACACGAAAAGAAAGCTTCAGACCGTATCATATATGCTGTAATTGTTTTCTAATATAACTATTTACAATAACACTTAACAAACTTCACTGTACTTGTAGCTTTAGCAAAACTAATACCACTATTTTATCTGAACAGATGATTAACCAGGCATACAGCAGGCTCAGAACTGATAAGGCTAGTAAAAGGAATCCATGAGCACCTGCCCTTATGCATTCACCCTATCCCTACCCTGGGTGCATGAAATGATAGAAAGGTTGCCCAAATGTTGGAAATCTACTCTCCAGGTTCCCAGCATGTAGGACCTCCACCCATCTCATATATAGGGATCAGTGATGCCAGAATCTCCTCCATTTAGGGGACAGTAGCTGTTCATCAGTGACAAAGTAGCAGGCATTTTACTTGCATACCCAACAACATGTACCACTTAAATTCCTGACTAGACAGGGGACATGTCAAAGATTGAATCCCCAGGATCATAGACACAGGGGACCCATCAGTATGTTTATTTAAAATCTTAGTTCCCAGTTGACCAACATGACTCCATAAGTTTTGAAGTGCGGGGCACGACCAGAGGATATGAAAGAGATCTCACCCTGGTTGGTGGCACAGTCAACAACAGTCATCCTTAGGCATTTTGAGTTTGCACAACAGCGCTGGGGTCCTGCATCACCAGTGTAAGATTTTATTTTGTAGTATCCTACTGCGTACATCTGTGTACCTGCGGTGTGCAAGGTACTAGCATTTAGCCCACTGTGTCTCCAAGATAGTTATACCCAAAGCTGTTTTCCAGTGCCTCTTGGCCTTCTCCATTTGGTCAGGAGGGCCTCTATAATCAATGAGTACAGATATCCATCCTGACCTTTAGCCAAAGTCAGCCACTTGGAAAAGGCCTTGCTATCCAGGGAATCCTTATGGTACTGAACCAGGAGTGACCTTGTAGCTTTCCGAACTGCAAGTATCACCAACAATCTCTGTAGGATACCCCATCGTTCCTGGAGTTCCTGAAAGGATTCTGTGTGCCTACCAGATAGTGCAAGTATATCTGAAAGGTATTCTTTCCCTTTTGGGCCTAAGAGGACCAATAAACCACTGCCTGTGCAACGGTAATCTGGGAATTGTCCCAAAAAGGGATGTGGCTAACAAGGGTAGGTGAGGACTTAAGCTGATGATGTAACTGTTTCCAGTATTGAATAGTTGGGTCAGTAGTGGATATGGGTAGAAGGTGCCCCATGGAGGGGTACCAGAGTGTGAGACCTTCACAGTCCTTTTCCTTTCAACATCACTGTGGAGATTCAGGGTGGGGTCAGAACCAGTGTAATGTTTGAGCTGTATGGAAAGCCATCTTACATCTCTCCAGCCAAGGTAACCCCCACCCTCCCTTTTTCAATGGGCTCATAGTTGAGTCCAACTATACCATGGTGTTTTCCTTCCTATATGAAGGTGCCTATCATCCTGTCCTATCTAGTGTACCAAGGGAAGGAAGATACAAAGGAATATGGAATAGGAGGTAGGTCACCTTTGGGGCCATTGTCATCTTTATGGCTCATCTCTTCCCTGCCATAGTAAGGTTTAACCAGGCCCATCTGTTCATCTCCTCCCTACAGTCAGCAAAGAGAAGCCCTAACTTCCTCTCCCATACCTTATGCAGGTGCGAAATTTTAATCCCTAGGTATATCAAGTCTTCTGTTATCCATTTAAGTTCCATTAGGGTATCGTGTTAGGTTACAGTGTGCATTAAAGGGAAGAATTTCCATCTTGGTGGCATTGACTTTCAGGTCTAATATCTTGGTAAACACTTGGAGGAGATTTGTAAGGGGAGACTGACCGGTGCAGATCTGCCAGGGGATGAGCAGGTCACTGGCATACAAAAGAGTGGTGTAACAATGGCCTTTTATGTGAATACCCTTTATGTCCTCATGTTGCTGAATGGTCGTGGCTAAGGGTTCCACTGCCAGGACAAACAGCAAGGGCAAAGTGGGCAGCCTTGTCTGGTGCCACGTCCCAGAGGAAAGGGCTTGACATAGTGGAGTTGGTAGGAACTTTGCCATTGAGGATGTATAGATGGCTTTGATCCAGGCACAAAAGGTAGGCCTCAAACCCAAATCTCTGTAATACCAATAGAAGATAGTACCACTTATTGAATCAAATGCCTTTTTAAGTCAACAGCTATCCCAGCTGCTGGTGTGGGGAGAGTTTTAGCTATGTGCATTAAATTGATTACTGACTGGATATGATCCACATTGTATCTCCTTTGAATGAATACAGCCTGGGAGGGATGAATTAACCCCAGAAGAAAGGCTTTGAGATGGTTGGCTATAGCCTTAGCAAATATTTTATTATTTACAGATATTAGGATATGGGCCAATAGTTGCCAGCTTTAGTGGGGTCCTTCTCTTTCTTTGGGAGAATAGTTATCATTGCTTCCCTCATAACTGTGGAAACTGCCCCATGGTAGTCACCCTTGATATACTTGACTCAAAATTGGGGTAATAACTGGGGCTAGGGCCTGAAAGTATTTGGCTGGAAAGCTGTCACCATCTGGGACTTGCCTTTTGAAGAGACACCAATGCCTGACAGACTTCCTTCTGTTAATGGGGCTTCTAGGGACTCACAGTTTTGGTGAGATAACTTTGAAAGTTGTAAATTATCCAGAAATTCTTGGGCCTCACTGGGTAAAGAGGTGCATATGGTGGTATACAGCTGTCTATAGAACTCTGTCATTATATTGTTGACCTCTGGGGAGAAGACTGGAGCTTCTGGGTTTGAGGGTCCAGTAAATGCATAGATACATAGACAGTGTGGGCAGATAGCCTGTGGCCCACCCAGTCTGCCCATTTGAGCGTGTAAGTTCAGTTTATGTTTTCCTCAAGTCTGTTGCCCCTACCCATGACCTCCAGAATTCCTTTCTGTCTATCCCATGCATTCTTAAATCCAGTGATTGTTTCAGCCCCCACCACTTCCTCTGGCAGGGTGTTCCACTTGTCCACCACCCGTTCTGTGAAGAAAGTCTTCCTCACATTTCCTCTGAATCGTCCTCCCTCCAACTTCATCCCATGCCCTCTAATCCTGGAACATCTTTTTGCTTAAAATAGTGTATTTCTGCACCCTGTTCCTCCCTGTAAGATACTTGTATGTCTCTATCATATCCCTCTCCTTCTCTCCTCCAGGGAGTACATATTCAATTCCTTCAACCTGTCCTCATAGGACTTGTGATGCAATCCATGTACCATCTTTGTTGCCCTCCTCTGAACCTTCTCTACCCTGTCTATGTCCTTACGTAGGTAAGGTCTCAGAACTGTACACTGTACTCCAGTTGGGACCTCACTAGTGTCTTGTACAGTGGAATTATGACCTCCTTTTCCTGCTGGTGATGCCCCTGCCTATACATCCCAGCATCCTATTTGCTTGACCTGCTGCCTTGTCGACTGTTTCCCTACCTTGAGGTCATCAGAGATGATAACCCCAAGATCCCTTTCCTGCTTGGTGCATGCTATATCCTTACCCCCAACTGATATATTGTGCCAGGGTTTTGTGCCCATATGCATTATCTCTTGCACTTCTTTGCATTGAATTTCAACTGCCAAACCCCTGACCATTCTTCAAGTTTCTGCAGGTCCTTCTCATTCTGTCTACACCCTCTGGTGTGTCTACACTGACACAGAGCTTTGTGTCATCAGCTAACAGTGAAATTCTGCCTTCTAGGTCTGCACAATGTCACTGATGAAGATGTTGAATAGGACCAGTCCCAGCACTGATCCCTGTGGTACCCCACTGGTCACTCTTCCTCTGTGGAGTGACAGCCATTTACCACCACCTCTGTGTCCTGCTGCCCAGCCAGTTACCTACCCACCACACTACTGTCCTGCCCACACTCATATTCCCCAGTTGTGTAATAGTCTTCTATGTGGAACAGTGTCAAAGGCCTTGCTGAAGTCCAGATAGGCCATGTCCACTGCCCTTCCCTGATCCACCTCCCTAGTCACCCAGTCAAAAATTCAATGAGGTTGGTCTGACATGACCTCCCCTGGTGAAACCATGCTGGCTTGGGTCCTGTAGTCCATTGACAACCAGATGTTCCACCAGTCTCTCCTTCAGTAGTGCTTCCATGATCTTCCCCACTACCGAGTTGAGGCTGACTGGTCTGTAGTTTCCTGCTTCCTCTTTGTTCCCACTTTGTATAAGGGACTACATCTGCTGTCCTCCAGTCTTTGGGTACCTCCCTGTTTCCAGTGATTGGCTAAATAGGATAGCCAGAGGTTCAGCCACCACCTCTCTTAGTTCTTTAAGGACCCTGGGGTGCACCCTATCTGGCCCCATTGTTTTATCAGCTCTTATTACTTCCAGTTTCTTCAGGACTCTTTTCTCGAGTAAAGGGACTTGTGTCCATTTCTGCACCATTCTCACCCCTTGTACTACCTTCAAGCCCATTACCCTCCTCTTCCTTAGTAAAGACTGAGCAGAAATACCTGTTCATTATGTCAGCTTTACTATTGTCATCCTCCACGCGCCCCATCCTCCCACTTGCTGCAATATGTTGATTGGTCTGCTGCTTCCAGAGATGGTAGGCCAACATCTGCCCATTCTTATCCCCATTTTCCCAGTATGTGTGCCTAATCTGTAACAGATCCAATTCCGCCTTCCAGAGAGAGTTGTTCACCTCTAGTCGAAGCCTAAGGATGTCTTTTCCCAGCTGAGAGCACCTTGTGGGGTCTTTGACTTTTTAATTGGTTTCAACCCTGGTCAGTTGTTGTTCCAGGGACTTCAGCTCAAGGTCTCTCTGTTTCCTTCTACATGACAAAACCCCATGATTGCCGCCTGTATTGTGGCCTTTTAGGCTTCCCACATACTGCTGACTGACATGTGTTTCATAGATTTTCTTGAAGAACTGTCTAGTTTCTTGTGTAACCATTGAGTAAAATATGGGTCTTTTAAAAGTAATGAATCAAGCTCAGCCACGCAGAGGTAGATTTAGTTGTGGGACCCCACAGGAAAAGGAGCTGCACCGGGCATGGTCAGAAAGAATAATGGGGAGGATGTTGGTACTGATGGAGATCTGAGATATACTGGGGATACTAGCCAGTATTCAAGTCTGCTAGAAGTGCCATGCACACTTGACTGGAAAGTATAGTCTCGCTCCTGAGGGTGGGTCAGGGGCAAATGTCCACCACGGTATGTTCTTTCATAAGTTGGTGCAGTGCTATAGTGGCCCTTGGGTGTGGGTCCTTCCCTGTGACACTTTTATCAATGATGGGAGCTAAGGTTAGGTTGTTATCTCCCTCATTAGTATGGGGACACCCTCCTCTCATGGTATCTATTTTATCTGACACCTCCTAAAAGAACTTTGGGTCATCCTTGATGGTGCATATATGTTGATCTACAAGAGCGGCCCCTCCATTGTACTCACCAGAGCAGTAACCCAACATCCCTGTGGGTCTTTGTTACATTTACTAACTACCCACAACAGACACTTGTGGATAAGGATAGCCTCTCCTCATTTTTATGTTGATTGCACTCATGCACAAGAAACATATTGCTGTAGCTTGCTGCAAAAGCAGGTTGTGGAGGCGGGCACTGTTGTGGCTAATGCCCCCACAGCCTTGAAGGCTTGGCCCACTTTTCTCCAATGTGGTGGCATGCTGCTGCTGACACTTCAGCCAGTAGTGCCGCAACCTTGTAAGGTTTCAGCGCTGCAATCAGGGGCCATCTCGCCTTTGCAGCATAAGTTATTCCCCTGCAATAATGGAGTGATCCATCATTGCTGGGCGGAACCTTGGTACTGATATTGTTTGTGAACATGGTGGTGGCTTGCCACTGTGTTCACAAACAATATAGTAAGCTCTCAAAAAGGAGGGGTGCTCAATGCCCTTGGCAGCATGTGCCCCCACCACAAGTGGTTGTTCGCCGACGGGCCCCAATTTCCATCGGCTTCAGTCCCCCTGCTTCCATTCAGGTTGCTGACGGGGAGCCCACTCCTGTCGGCTTTATCTCCCTCTTCCCAGTTTGATTTGCTAACTTGGGAACCCACTCCCATCGGCATCATGTTCTCCTAGCGAGAAACCTAGGTGTGTGATGAGGAGCTGCCCAATCCCCTTGGCTATCAAGGGGCCCCCTCATGCCAATGGAGTGTGCCCAATCCCCAACAGCACAGTCACCCCCAACAAAACAATAGGTTACCACACTGGGAGCCCACCCAGTATGCCAAATGTCCAGAAATGCTCCTGTAAAATGAACCATCCCGCAATGTCTTTTTTTTTTACCTGTCAAGCAAAAACGGTCCTCATCGAATCCGCGGGGCTCCCCTAACCTGCCTACCCTCTGCACACCCTGCCTCTCCACACCCCTGTCACCCCATGCTACTCTCTGGAGCCCAGCGCATGATCTTGTGGACCGGGAACACATCTGCACTCTTCAAAGCCAACCACAAAATGAGGAAATGGCGGTAAGCTGAATAATGGCATAAATAGTTTTTTTCAACTTTGATGCATATCTCAGGCATTTATTTGAATTTTGCACCAAATTTTCAACATGGGGTTTTGGGACCCCTCCTCATGAATTCAGCCACTGTCATGGCATTATTCTGCCCCGAAAGGTGATTTCACGGTCACTGCATGGAATCACCTTTTGGGACTGATTAACAAAGCGACAGTGCCAGTGTTCATGAGGTGGGCTCTCAAAATCTATGTTGCAAATTTGGTGGGAAAAATAAAAAAATTACTGTTTTACAAGTGTGCATTGCGCAGGTTCCATGCACAAGTGTAACTTTGCAAGTTTGCAATATTTTTACTCCAGATTTTCAACATTGCCATTTTTATGCACCTCCTTATGAAAAGTGCAGCTGTCATTTTTACATCCTGGCTGAAATGTGTTTTCGCAAGTCCGTGAAGAATAGCGGGTGATGTGGAAAATCAGTGTTCAAGATGCATTACAAAAATCACAGTGAAACTGTTCAGGAGCAGAGGTCCTAAATTGCCTATGTTGAACATTTTGTGATGAAACTCCATAAAATTACTGTGTTACGAGTCAGCATTGTGCAGTTTCCACGCACCTTGTAACTTTGCAAATTAGTAATATTTTCACTCCAGATTTTCAACACTGGCATTTTTCACACCTCCTTATGAACAGTGCAGCTGTCATTTTCACATCCTGGCCAAAATGTGTTTTCACATTTCCAGTGCAGAATACCCCAGTCGCTTTCAGAAATCAGTGTTAGGGACAGATTAGGATTGAGTGAGTGAGACAGGGGAGTGAGTGAGCTCAGAGACTCTGTTGGGACTGCTGTGGATTTCTTTGTGGGCAGAAACCGGTAGCAATGCAGGCAGGAGCCCAGTACAAAGGGGCAGCCTGCAGCCCAGCAGAAATGGAACGAGCAAGTGAGAGAGGGGACTGAGCAAGCTCAACGGAGCTCTGTCTGGACTGCTGCAGATTTCTTTGTGGGCAGAAAAGGTACCAACAGAGGCAGGAGCTCAGTACAAAGGGCAGCTTGCAGCACCAGGAGAAACAGAATGAACGTGTGACAGAGGGGAGTGAACGACCTCAACAGAGCTCTGTCGGAACAGCTGCAGATTTCTTTGTGGGCATAAAACAGTGTGAACACATGCAGAAGCCCAGTACAAAGGCAGCCTGCAGTGCCAGGAGAAACAGAACGAGTGAGTGAGAAAGGGGAGTGAGCGAGCTCAATGGAACAAAGCAATCAACATTCGGCATTAACAAATGCTTGTTTTGTGGGGCACAAGCATGTACCTCCAACCCCACCCAGTCTCTGACTAACTTGTCATGGTCATTACCGTAAGCTTGGTTTCTTGTAGAAAGGCAATTTTGGGCCTTTGTTCTCTTCAGGTATGTCAAAGCTTTCTTTTTCTTCATGGGGGTATTGAAACCCTAACTTTCCAAGTGTAAGCAGGTATTTCAGACATCATCTTTATACCTAAGGTTTATTACCTTTTGATCTGTTTGGATTCCTAAAAAGAGCAAATGACCAACATTTATGCCCTGAAGGTGCTTTAGTAGCACCAAGAATGAGATCCTACAAACCCATTCCTGCCAATATTGAAAAACACTCACTTTACCTGCTTGCTGTATCCATCTGTGATGTATTAATGCACTATGCTGATAAAATCATGAAATGCTACAAACAACCTCCCACAAAACTTCAATAAGTACCATGTGCTGCAGAACAAGTACACCACAGTGATCTGGCTCACTAAATCAGAATATTACAACTCCTCCCTCAGTCAAATTGAAATAGCCCATCCAAGTTCTGGAAGGTCATCTACTCCCTCTTCTCCTCCCGGCTGCTAAACCAACACCACTCCTAAAAGTAAACAACTCACTCCTCTCTGACCCAGGGGTGGTGGCTGCCGAGTTCAACACATACTTTACCTCTGTGCCTCAACTCTCCTCTCCTCCCTGCCCCCACTTCTCCACCCAGTCCTACCATAGGAGTCTCAAACATGCTAGGCCCTTACACCTTCTCCTTCTGACCTATCACACAAACTGCAGCCCTCAAGGACCTACTGTCACTAAGCCCTTCTAATGGAAATTCACCCAATGGGCTGGACTCCAAACTCCTCCACCTCTCTGCACCAGCTATAGCAACTCTTCTGGCAAATCTCCTAAACCTCTCCTTTGACAATGTTGTCTGTCCCACAGGCCTGGAAACATGCCATTGTCATTCCCTTCTAAAGGGGCCCTTTCTTCCACCTCAAACTACCACCCTATCTCTCTCGTCCCAGTCTTTGCTAAGCTTCAAGAGCACCTTGTTCTAGCCCAACTTACCTCCTTTCTCTCCGACTCTAACTTCTTCATGCCATTTCAGTCTGGCTTCAGAAAGGCCACTCCACTGCATCCTCCTTGTTAAGACTCATGGACACCATTCTTCCAAAATGGATAGAGGATGATCTCCTCAACTATATTTGTTAACCTCGCTAAAGCCTTCAACATGGTCTTTGGCAATGCTCACTGCTGGTCTTGCTCTGGACTGAAACTATCTGTTACTTTTACTGCATCTGGTTGCCTGCTCCTGATTACTGCACTTATTGTCTAAGTCTATTTTTTTTGCAATACAGATTGTTATGAAGTTTTATGTCCTAATTACTACCGTGCCAGCTCCATTGTACCTGTAACTCCTTTGTATTTCATTTTATGTCCTTGTAGCTGTTGATCTGATCTCTGTACTTGTTTTGTTCTCTCCTGTGTCATGCCTGAAAATAGGCAGGTCCTGCCTAGTGCACCAACCTGGTTACCAAAAGCAAATAAATAAATAAAATAGAAAGAGTGATGGATTCTGGACCAGTCTTCCACCAGTGATAATGGTGGGAGCTAAAATAGTGGTGGTGGTGGTGGTGTTCAAAAGTGCCTGAGATATGCACAAGGAATCATTGTGGAAAGGAAGGAGGAGGAGAAAGAGCTGTAGATCATGTGTGGTCTGCAGTAATAGTGTAGGTAGAGAAACTGGCAGACTAGATGGGCCAAACAGCCCTTATCTGCCATCAAATACTATGCTTCTGTGTTTAACAACCTGTTCCTCTTGAAGAGCTTCCAGCTTTACCGAGTGAATCTGAGGAGTTCTGAACCACCAGTTCCTTTACTCCTGACATCACCAGAGCAGCAGTTTCCACTTTTGATGACCCCTGCAGGAAATTGCTCTGATATGGTCTCCTCATTACCATGGACCAGGGCAAGTGCCTACTCATCAGAATTATGGACAATTTTGACAATTTGTTTTATATCCAAACATTTTGGAAGAAGGCCTTTTTTAATTATGATATTATTTATTTTAAATTTTAAAATTTATATTTTAACTTCACTTTAGTGTTTCTGTATTTTTATTTACAAATAATAATAAATGTGAAGTGAGGGCTCCATCTGGCTGCAAGCACAGGAACCTCTGGGCTCTACACTTCTATGGGTACAGATAAAAGCATACAACACCCTCCAGACCGTGTGCTATGTGAGATGATCCATCTGGCTGCAGGACCACAGGGCCCATGGACCCTGCACTTCTGTGCAGCTACAGATGCAGCTGCACAGGCCCTCCAGACTCTGCACCATGTAATAGGTCCATCTGCATATGAGGTACAGGACCCATATGGCCCTGCACTTGATGCATTTGTATTTTTATTAAATTTCATTTTTCTATGTTTTTGTTTCTAAAATATTGTAAATGGTATGTGAAGCATCCATTTGGCTGCAGAATCACAGGGCCTTCTTGGCCCTGCACTTCTGTCAGTACATGTGCAGACATGCATCACCTCTGTGTCCTGTACCAAGTACAGTATGTGGGTCCATCTAGCTATAGGTACAGATTTGTTTTGCCTTTTATTTGCATCAGATTCACCACCGATGTAAAGTCACAGTGCTGGCAGTCTGTCCTTCTGAGAAGTCATGCCTGCAGCTTGAGGTTGTGCAATGCTGGATGTGGATTGATTCCAGTGACAGGAGATCCAGTTGTGTCAGTAGGGATATTTGTTTGTCTACCAAAATCTGTATTATTGATGTGTACTATGTTCTTCAGGGCCACTCTGTAGCTATGAAGATCACTGTGCTCCTGGATTCCTGGATTTTGGAACTATTCATGCTGCAGAGATTGTCGGAAAACATATGCCATTTTGACTGTCAGGAAGTGGACAGGCATCTACCCTGCTGTTTCATCCTCTTTGTATCTTGAGAATAACTTTGTGGCCTGCATGTTTGTTCTTGTGGGCATGAGGTCTAATTCAAAGGCCTGCACTAAACCCAAATCTTCTGGAATACTCACTGGTTGAAAAATCACTCCCTGTATTGAGTCTGTGCCTGCTGTTCCAATCTTCCTGCATGTTTAGTTCTCCTGCTAAGCGGATTGCTAATGGACTCACTAGGTGAACCACTGCTGCTTAAGAGACTAGTTGACTCTCTGATATCTGTCTGTTCTTTCTTCCCCTTGTTTGTTTATGTATGACATTATCACTTTGTTGTGTGTTTGTATTCTGATGCGACAGCTCCTGTCCATCACCAATTGATTATTTTATGAATTGGGGAGGGACAGTTTTCTTTCATAGTTCTGTGAGGCATGATCCCAATTGTTGAGGATAAACCATTGTAGTGGCTTCATACATAATCTTGCCCAATTGTGGAGTCAATGTAGGAGGCCATGAGCCCTAGTAACTGCATAAGATCCCAGATCATAGAGAATTTTCTGAAATTTTCTATTTTTTCCTGGTTCACTGTACTCAAGATGAGGTCCAATCAGTGATCTGTATAGAAGAATCACCACCTTTCTTTTCTGGGAGTTATGCCTCTCCTATGCACTCCAGCATCCTGCTAGCCATTCTAACTGCCTTCTCCCATTGACCAGCCACCTTAGGTCCTCAAATATCATTACCCCTAGATTCCTTCTCCTGCCTGGTTACTGATGCCCCCACTGAGTACTTCACCTTTGGGTTCATATGTCCCAAGTGCATCAATTTGTATTTTTGTGTTGAATTTCAGCTGCCATACATTTGACTATCTGGCCTACCAAGATCCACTTCATTCTTTCCACGCCCCGTGTGTCAACCTCTACTGAAGATCTTTGCATCATCTGAAAGAAGGCACACCTTCCCATCCAGCCCCTCTGCAAAGTCCCTTATGAAGATATTAAAGAGGACAGGCCTAGCACAGACCCTAAGGCACCCCCATGTCTCACCTGCCTCTCAATAGACTGAACTCCATTCAATACCACACTTTGTGTCCTTCCACACAGCCAATTTCTAACCCACTTTATCACCCTGGATCTGAGCACCGGGCCACTCAACTTGTTTGTTAGCCTTTATGTGGGATGCTATCAAAGGCCTTGCTAAAATCCAGGTAGGTCACATTCTGGATTTTGGAATCCTCTGTTTCATTATTGAACCAGAATCCACAAGCAGGTAAGAGCTCTGGCATGCATAGAATCACTATAGTCAATCTGAAAACAAAAATGCAAGACAAAACAAACAACCAAAAGTGCAACTGGCAGTGTGTATTCTGAGCTTAGGAGTGAATGAATCCTGAGAGGAACACACTATATTGTTAAATCTTGAACATTAGGTGAGAAGACCCTGAGCCATGCTTTGAAGTGGAACCCTCAATGACTCACAGTCTGGAATTATTCATTGTACAAAGGCACTTGGTAAAATAAAGGCCATAACAGCCAAACCACAAAACAAGCAGGTAAGATAGCTGGCATGTATAGTATTACTATAATCAATCTGAAACTATTCCTAAAAGATATGAAGAACCCAGTATACTCAGATCAAAGCCCACTGTAAGAAAACATTCAGACATACTGTTTGTTAAACAAGCTAGAAATCAGCATTAACAAAAAAAACTCCACACCTGTGAAAATGCAGTTAGACTTTAGGCAAACAACAAAAAGAGTGGCAGATAAAGGAGAACACTTTACACAAACCACAAATGCTGACTGATACAAGGCTGGACCCCACCCTGAAGGCCTCAGAGGTAAGGTATCAACACAACATTGAAAATTGAAGTGGAACCTTTGTAAAAGAGCCTTGGCTCAAAGGTATTAATTCCTAGAACAATAAACTAAACTAAACTAAATCTAAAAATCATACAAATTTGATCTCAAAGCATCCAGAAAGAGTCTTGGTCAAAAGTTTAAAAATAAAAGAAAAATGAACATGATGTGAAAATTTCCTCATTGAAATACATACTGTAAGCAGGAAAAAGAAGAATGCAAGATTAAACACACAAGTATCTGTACCCAAGCAGAATGTGCAACAACTAAGCTGGCTGCCAGCAATGCCAATACAAAATGGTTACTTAGGCTGGCATACAAAATGTCTCCTAAGTACTATCCCAGCCAAGAAAATAACAGCTGCAAACAAATGGCTTCCAAAATCTCAAGCTATCATGAGATATTGGCACCTAGGCTGTGCCTCCTAAGATGTTCACCAAGAACCGGGATCTCATGAGATCTCAGCACTGTGTTGAAAGTCAGTCTGTGCCAGTCCCCACTAAGACTAGCTAAGAGCTCAGGTGCATGACATTTAAGCCAAACTGGATAATTTCTAACAACAGTAATTTCCACCACATGAGAAAAAGCTTTCAAAAATGGCTTCTAAGATCTTGTGACTCACAGAATCATGGCTAGGATGATTACATTGGCAGTCATGCAGCCCCAAGTAACATAGATGACCCACTAAATGAAAGGAAAATGGAAGAGTGTAGTCTTTCTGTGACTCCATGCCCCAATCAGTTCAGAGGGCAGATTCAGTGCTAGTGCAAGCACTAGGGAGCAGACAGGATTTCAGGCTCTGTAGCATTCCCATGCCTGCAAAATGGAGTGGCATGCATGTTCAAGTTCACGCTCAAGTTCAAGTTTATTGCAGGAAAGACTCTGTTGAGCAAGCTCATTCACAAGAATGTCCTGAGGCACATACATATACAGTTCACAATTACATAGACAGGAGATATAAAATGTAGAACAACAAAGAAAAAAAAATATAATACAAGAGGTATACACAATAGAAGTCCTTATGCTATATATGCAGTACATTCCAGCTTTAACCTTGTCCTAAATTATGCAACACACTTCAGCTTAATAAGTAGAGGGCCAGTTGGTACCTAGGAAGTTGACTTGGTGTTGGGGCCCAGTAGCACCTACATATGTCTTTTAATTTAGAGATAGCTAGTGTTTTGTAGGAGTTAATTGATATGATGCTGGTTAGCTTCAGCATGGCTTGTAGTAGGTTCCAAATGTTTGGGAGGGCATGTAACAGCATCCAGAACACCTTAGCATCAGCTAGAAAGGAGATAATACAGCTCCCAGTATAATCTGACTCACTGAGGCATTGGACATAAAACAACTGGTAAGAAAAACCTCCTGGATGTAGACAACGCCATCTGACTGATTGTCAGTCAACATTTAAGCAACATGCAAATGTCATAGCAAGGATCAGGCATTAGTTACCCACACCAATGTTCCTGGTGTTTTCAAGTGGTGCAGTAGCAACAGAGTTAGGGGTAGTCAAATGTATAACTAGCATCTAGAAAACAGAGCCACTGCAATCACCACTTTTGGCTGGGGAAACAAGGCTGAAAGCACACAGCACTAATGGTAACTGCTAGAGACACAGCTTCACAAACAAACTCTGGCCAGACCCGATACAGCAGCAGCAAGGAATTTTGGGTAAAATATTGAAAATTACCAAAGTTATGAGCCTGCATTTGCACAACGTAATGTAGCTCATAAATATGTTATTTTTATATTTTACACCAAATTTTCAACATAGCCTTGTTCTGACCCTGCCTAATGAAGAAGGGCAAAGAAAATATGCATCTCCTAGTTTAAAGGTGATTTTATGCTATGGACTGCAAAATCACTTTTCAGAATAAAAACACATTTTGGGCAGGAGCTGAAAAATGACAGCTGTCACATTCATGAGGTGCTGTAAAGAAATGGCTATGTTGAAATTGTGGGGTAAAAATATTGACTATTACCAAACTTATGAGCCTGCATTTGCAAAATTCAACATAGCCTTATAACTGTTTTTAAAATATTTGAATACAAGATTTATAACATAGCCTTCTTATGACCCTGTCTGATGAACAAGGGCAGAGGACATTTTCAACTTCTGTCTGAAAGGTGACTTCATTCAGGGACAGCAAAATCAAGCACTGAAGAGTTAGTAAGCAAGTCAGCAAACAAGCAAATACTGTACAGTCATAGTTTATTTTGAAAAAATACAGGCAAATGACAGCATAACTCAACATTACTGAGAGAGAGAATGAGAGAGACAGACAAAGAGTAAGCAGTAGGGTGAGAGTTGAGAAGCTGTAAGTAAGCAGTCAGCAGCAGCAGACATAGTAGGTAACAAGTAAGCCAGTACTGTAACTTGGTGGATGGGTAAATAGAATGTATTTGTTTACATATAAAAAATTGTGAAGGACTGGAAGAATAAGGAAGCATTTTGTGAAAGGAAAGAAAGCCAAAGGATGATCTAGAGAACTTTTGAAAAATTACCTCTACCAAATTGTTAACTGATGTTGCATTTTTCACATGATTAAAAAATGGCTGCCAGTTTTAAATGAAAATTGTGAAAGATGACACTGATATCTTTTAGGTGCTGCATCTTGATTGCTGTGACTTTTTACTTATTGTTTGTGCTTTTCAATCTTATGGGTAAAAGCAAGTTTTGGCCAGTCAGAAACCAGCATCCTTAGGGTTCATTTTATAATCCAGGGTACTGTTACCATATCACTGTTACAGTGTCTAACTGAAATTAACTATAGTACTCGGCAGTTTAGGATCACGTATGGAACACTGAGCATTGACTTGGATCATTGTACCTGGGATGTAGGACTTCTTAGACAGCTTTGCATTTTAAGCCTCGAGCAACACTAATGCACTCCATCAGACTCAATAAGTGGCACAGCCTACTCTCAGTCATTTTGCCATCCCAAATCATAGTGCTGTTATTAGTAGAGATACTGCTACTATCTAATCAGAGTGTTCTGTCCCTCTTCACATGAAACACTTTCATTCTGCTAGGAGTGTCTCATGCACAGCTACCCTGGAAACAAACTCTTCTTGAGAGTTTACTTTTTCTTTTTTTCTTTTTAAATGGCAGCACCCATAGATCAAGCATTTACTAAAACATACAATGGAGATGCTCACAATTTAAGAGTGGTTTAGCTTACATCCACTGGGTGAGAAAATGACTCCACTTTGCTGTTCTCTCAGACTTTGAATGTGTATGAAACCACTCAAATCACAATGTGAAACACTATGGATTTATTAATACACAAACAAAAGCAAGAATCCTGAAAAAATCCAGGGTCATAGCAACCTAGTAATTTAAAGCAGCAGTATGAGTTAGTAGAAAAGAAAAACATTAAATGATATCATTTTGAGTAATGATGCATTTCTGGCAAAAAAGTCAAATCCATTGTTCTTTCATTGTATTTTATTCCTGAACTGACTTATGGAGTTTGGGAGTTTTAAAAGCAACTGCACTTTGGCCACTTCCAGTAAGACTAAGTTAAACATTTTGGTGCTGTTTGCCATTAGTAATGTGTGCTAGCATCCTCCTTATATATCCACAGTATAAATCCAGTATATAAAGTAAAAAAATAACCTTAAGGGAAGGGATTTTAAGACTTGTGAGAGGCACCCATCTTTAATGACATATCATTAGTGTTGCTCAGTATTACTTGATACTGTAAGGCAGAAGGAGGCACGAGGCCCATCATGACTGCCTCCCCATACCATGTGGGGAATTTAACCTTTTACCAAAGAGCTATTTATCAAGTTCTGTTTTAAATTTGTGGAAATCAGTAATTTCTGGGTAATGTGTTCCATAACTTAAATGCCTGAATTGTAAAGAAATTGTTTCTTTTATTGGTAAGTGCACATTCAATATGTAACTGTTGGTGAAAGAACCTTAACTAAATGGGTTTATGAGTCAGTTTAATGTTACATTCACTAGCCAAATCTGGATCATGTAAGATGTTAAATAACATCAAGAGATCACCTCTATCTCCTCTGGTTTGAGATCATATAGGTTTAGTGCAGCTAGTCTATTTGGGTATGACAATCCTCCTAACCTGTAGTAAGAAAAGTGTTTCAAAAAATCAGAGAGAAAGAAGAATATACTGAGAAGGAACCTAGTTGCAAATAATGAAATGTTCAGTTGATTAACAAATACTGCTGCTTTAAAGCTGGATGAGACCCTAGGTCCATCTTGTTTATCCCTCACCTCAGTGGTGGTGGAGGAGTGTACCAAAAGTGTGGGGGTCAGAATTGCACAGAACACCTTAGCCCCAGGCACTGTTCAATTCAATGCCTGACCTTCAGCTACAAGGGTGAGGAGTCACTTGACCTCCTAACCCCTGGCTTTGCCACCTATGCCCACCCTTGCTTCATAAGCAGGATGAAAAGGGCATTCTGTGTAAATATGTAGAGTTCCTATTCACTGGGATTTCCTTCCTACTCTGCTACCCAGGGTACCCATCACTTCCTTATTAAACAGAAATTTATCCAGTATTACCTTGAGAGACATTAGGTCTTCATATCCACTACCTCAGCTGGTAGTCTGTTCCACAGATTCACCATCCTCTGGGAGAAATTTGGCATTGTACAAATAAGCCTGCATTAACTACCTCTGAGCTTCTGGGTGTGTCCTTGCATCCTGCTGGAGTCAATCAGACTAAATATTCCCAATCCTTCTAATGAAAAGCTGCGTTTTGTTTTCACAGAACTGAACTTATTTCATGGTTTGGATGCCATACTGTACCTCTTAAACCCTACTTTACCAACTGATGTGGAGAATACTGCATAAAATAAAATTAAAAGTCAGAGACAAATGACCAAAATCTGTGAATTCTTAGAGACTGATATTAGCAGCTGAAGAATCTGTACAATATCAAACTTAGTGTGAAATATAGTTCCTTCTCAGGAAAATAGATTGCAAAACCAATTGCTTGCATTATTTATTCTTAATCCTAAAATTCAGTGTCAAGTGGCAAATGTAGATGGAAAAGTAATTGGGTTTAATTATATCACAAGGAACTTTATAATCCAGAAAAGGGAGAGGAAGAGCTTGCTGCTGCCTTGTTCAGAGTACAGGAGTATCAAAGAAACCACACACACACACACACACAGAGTAAGAGTTTGGTGTGGACTTTAAGTCCAAGTCTTTTCACTTTATGCATCAAACTGCCCCAAGGAGGAGCAAAGGAAATGCATGAGGCAGAGCGAGGTAGTTTTGAGATTTTGCTAGGTCATAACTTTCCTGGAATGTTGCAGCAAATCAGAGCATAATCTGTTTCTACTTTGCTGTGAAAATACCTCCTGCTTATGTGTCACCATTTTGTTGGAACTTGTCTTTTCATACTGCATTTACGGTGACAGAGCATGGGGATCTACCTGCAGATTGTGACTTAAGGATTCAGCTCTGCAGAATATAAAACACAGTGCTATGCAGTACTTGTCTTACAGGATAAGTCATTGCTTCAGCTCAGAGAAGGTATCAAATTCTGTAAGCTGCATCACATGCTACTACTAATCTTTCCAAATATATGTTGAAAACCCCTACTCGACTTTTCACAACTGCATTTTATTTCACATCAAGTTGAAGAGTTTTACCATTTAGAACACGGGACACTGGATACAACTCTGATCTGTGAAACAGGAGCTCTATGTGAGATTCAATACCACCCCAGGCACCCAGTATGAGACCTTGATCAAGTCACTACACTTTAATTTGTTCACTTTTATCCGGGGTAAACTGGAAAAATTTAGTTGAAGGAACTGTCTTCTCTAGGGATAGAAATACCCTACAGCATTTATGATGAAAGGTAACAGAAGTGTAAGAACTCTCATATGATTGTTTGAGAGGTTGAGGACTGAGTTTATGTGGTTTCCTGTAGAATCTAGCCCTGCTCTCTTTCAATTGCAATAAAATTGAAGCAGGAACACCAAAGTAAACTGTATACTGCACACCAGGTGGAAATAAACTGTAAAAGAATGATACATTTATTTAGTGAATGTGCTGCAGTTTGCAGAGGTGAGCCAAATTTGATAACTGGAGTTTTAATGCATATTAAAATTGGGTTGGGTAAAAGTTTGATGGCTGCTGATTGGCTGAATCAGGTTGGCACCTGTATTTTTACTTCAGCCTAATTCACATGGAAAAGTGTCAATGCAGCATGCCTGCTTCTCCAATTACATAAGTAATAACACATGATGTGGTGTGTGGTAATGTTGAATTACTGCACACTCCAGGAAGGTTGTGAGGCACGAGGTGCAGCTGAGTGCCTTCAACCATCTGGAAAGTGCAAGTGATTGACAGTATATCCTCACACCCTAAGGCATGTTACTGTGCTTATAAACTGGTTTTAAAGGAAAATAAGAAAAACAAGAAACAGTAAAATCTGAACTTTGTGGTAATGTGATATGAAAACATGGGTACTTTACCACTTTTAACCAATCAAATATCCTGCATAAGCTAAGCCATTTTATAACACACATTAGTGGACACATCTGTGCATTTTACTTTTATAATTGCAATGTTTTGGGACTACTGTAGTTCTATCCTCAAAATGTAACATGTTTAATTGATTGCTTAAGACTATACTTACACTGGTTTCCAATAGTGCTTGTGGGAGCTGTTATGTTTCAGAGTATATGATGGCCTCAAAATGATTATATGCTGTTGCAGAAAAGTTCTCTACTTGCCTCTTTTATTGGCTGCTGCTGTAACTGCAGAACTTTGTTGTGTGTGTGTGTGTGTGTGTGTGTGTGTGTGTCTGTGTATGTGTGTGTGTGTGTCTGTGTATGTGTGTGTGCACACGCTTGTGCTGTGTGTGTTGGTGGGGGCTGATTACAGCAGCAGACCATGCACTCTCTTCTTTTCCTTTCTTTTCTGGCAGGTCCATCCATCCACCTTCTGCACTGGTCATGCCCCCGGCTTCCACCAACCGTCAATTGCTCACATTCTCCTGGTCACCCCAGACTTGCCACCCAGAGATCAGGGCCGTGGCACTGGTTCCCATAATTCTAGTGCCATGGAACCAGTATCTAGTTGGGAGTGCTGCTGGTGATGGCGGTGATTGAAGCCTGGGAGAGCTTCACTTAGACGGATGACCCAATCCCCCATTTTCCATTTTTTCTCTGGGAGGTGGGGACATGCAATGATGTCCAGCATCTGCCCCGCCTCCAGTCTATGCTATGCTAGTGCCGATAGCTGCATGAATCCTGGCCTCTGCCAGGGATCCATCTCACGCCGGACATTTCTCCACCTCCTCCTGGAGAAGGACAGTTGTCTATAGGATGCTGTATCCTTCTCTCCCTAGCTGGCCCTCCAGCAACCAGGGTCTGTTCCCAAACCTGGGATGGACTGCGCTGTGGAGTCAACTGTTGTGCCAATGGGCCAGCTTTGGCCATGCACTCACTTCTGAGTAGTAGTAATGTTATCATTTTATTTTCCTAAGTGTAGTCATGTTCATGCTACAGAAATGGTAGTATCTATGTAGTTCAACCTTTTTTCACAATTTATTTACACAGGATATCACAGCTAAAATGCAACATCCCATTTCAAGTGGGATCCTGAATCAACCCATTACTGCAGCTGAGTGGACTGGAGCACTGAGAGGTTTAGTGATGTGCCTAATGTTACAAGGTGAGTATTTAGCTCTAGCGGGTTTGAATCTGTGATCTTCTAGTTTTCAAACTGGTGCTCTAACAACTGGGTCGACACTGCTTCAAACATGGTAACAGACGGAAGACATCAGATACTCAGATCTTGTCATGATGATAGTGATATAGAGGATTGTGTATGAGCACTCATATCCAACAAGGTTATTTTCTGATAGAGTGGTTTCTGTGGTGACAAGAGATCTTGAGAGTGAGATTCAAGAGGTCTTGTTACTCTGGAAGCCATGAGGATCAAAAATAACTATATTATGAGTGCTCATACAATGTTTTATGTTATGGGCACTCATTCCCGGCAAACAATGTCCCCAAAATAATTTTAAAAGCCTTACTGTGGCATGTTGCTCCAATGTTAGTTACTTCCAGTTGGCCTCTCACCACCATAACCCCTTTATTCAGCATGTGTGACTACATTCAATGGTCTTATGCTGCACTGGTGATGTACTCAGTGTAGCATAACAACATCGTGATGTACTCAAGACAGCAACAGTGTTCTGAGTATGGATTTCTGCTGCTCAACGGCATTCACCATACACTGTATCACTGTTATTTTTAAGAAACCCTTGAACTGGCAAGGCTTTACAGGAGCAGTTGAAACTGTAGGTTAGTGCAAAAGGATCCAGTGCTTATTTTTTTCTTCTGAATACTCCAACTAATGAAGAGCAAATTTTTATGTTTTATTTTTGCTCTCAAGCTTAAAGTAGATAAATACTTGAAGAAAAGGGATGACAAGATATTCCCATGGTGCATGGGGAGTATGAACTCGATTGGCACCAGGGTCATGGCCTTCTTTTTTTCCTATAGTCGTCTGGTTGTAATCCATGAGATTACTTTTGGATTTTTATGATTATTGTAATTGTTGTTTGTGCAGCAGAACTCATGTTTGCTCTCTGTTACTTGCCAAATTCACTAAGGATTCCTTTTCTCACTTTGGCTTGCTGCAGGACTCTTGGGAAATAGACACTGCTAATTGGCTAAAATTGAGCACAGTGGGTGCCCTGATTGGCCAGACAGCCTTACATGAGAAGCAGCACTTGCCCAGAAAGTTGGTCCTTTGTACTGTGGGATAGGCCTCAGAAATTTATATCAAGTTAGTGGCAGCGAAAGTTAGGCAGATAGGCTGGTGCTTCAGTACTCCCTCACAGCTAATTTAACCAGTCTCAGCCATTCATCAGTCCAAGAGGGCAGAGAAGTGCATGACCTAAAGGAATAACATCTACAGCAGGCTGTGACCTGTAAGTGTAATGGAGAATCCTGCACTCCAGCTCAGCATTCTAGCCACCTAGCCATCCAACCGTCTCAGCCATTCATCAGTCCAAGAGGGCAGAGAAGTGCATGACCTAAAGGAATAACATCTACAGCAGGCTGTGACCTGTAAGGTGTAATGAGAATCCTGCACTCCAGCTCAGCATTCTGGCCACCTAGCCATCCATCCATCTAAGAGTGCAAGTTAACGGTCCATAACACACAAATCTATAGCAAATCCTCTCCTGCATACAGGAAATGATGCGCTAAGTGGGACCACTAGCTATCTAAACATCCAAGGAATCAAAGGCAGAGTTTGGGGTCACCCACTTGTACAGCAAGCTGGGTCCTTCAGAGAAAATGAAGGATTCAAGAAAGTAGTCCCATTGGACTTGGGTCACATGAGGAAACAAATAAATAAAATAACTCCCATCTTATATTATTTTGTACCTACAAGTGAGCAAATGACTGTGGATGTGGCACATGCATTCCTCTCTTTAATTCTGGCCTTGCACAGCTGAAAAGTGCGAGGGCCGAGGCTCTGAGTCCCCGATGGCAGCAGCAGCCATGGCAGATGCCCACAAGTCAGTAACTGAATGGGACTGGGAGGATGGGTTTGCACCAGGGTCACCAGTAGAGCAGGATATGGTGGTGGTGCACATGTTCAAGAGGGTAGAACTAGCACCATCTCTAGAGTACTACTGTGAAGTCCACTAAAGAAAAACAAAAGAATCTGTCTTTTACTCCAACCTTAAAATGCCATGACAAAAGTAAGTTGTTTTCAGAAATAACTAGATGTCATGGCCCAGCAAGAACAGGCATGTGCAGTAGTTGGGGGTGTCCCATGCACTGAATTTTTTCTAAGTAAAAACAGTGCTGTGTGGCTCTGATAGAGACAACAGGCGGACTGCTTTATGGACATGGAGGTAACTGTGCTGCATGTCTAACAGGTTGTTCAATCAGAAAGAATGCAAAGAATGCGGAGTCCTTTTTGAAAGCAAAAGGACTGGAGGGCTCTGCCCTTTGCAGCACAAAAATGCACAGTGCCTTAAGCAAACTACCAAGGACGAACAATTTTTGAAGTAACAGAGAAACCAGGAAAAACAAACATCAAAACATAGTGTATAACCAGCATTAAACCCCCAGAAAAGAAGATGACAAACTGGAAAAGTTAACTATACCAGAAAATCTTAGCCTAGAAGCCTAGGAAAACAAACTGTGCTGGCTTGTGGGGGGGAGGCAGAGGAGCTCCACCTAGAGAAAGCTCAACACAAAATAGTTAAAATACATTATTTCAGGGGTCACGTGACAAAGGTGATGTGGTAGCAGCGCTTTCCTAGAAGTTCCTGAGCTCAGCCAAAAAGAACCCTAAATCTTCACTTTTTACCACAGCTATCTGATTTTTGAGTTTACCTGTTAAGCTGGGAGCCCTCAGAGCCATCATTTCTCCTGCCTTAGTTTTCTGCTGGTGCAAAAGACAGCTGCGATTTCGCAGGGATGAGGATCAGTCTGTATCTAAACAGGCCAAGCGCCTGAGGTGGAGCACATCACCACTACAGCCTGTGGTGGAGGATCATGATCTAAGCCAGCAGACCCAAATCACCAATGAATTATCTGAAATTAAATCGTGGGTCATGCAGATTCTGGAACAGATGGCCAAAATCAAGCCAACACTGAAAGCTTTGGCCACAAGGATGACCGACACTGAGGTCCGTATTTCTTCATTAGAAGACCGTAATAACAAAATGGAGCCAGAAATTATTCAACTGTGCTGCTGCTTCCACTCCTAGAAGTTAAAGTAGATGATTTGGAAGGGAGGAATTGGTGCAATAATTTAATCATCCTGGGCCTACCTGAAGGTGAGGAGGGCGAACACACTGGAATTTGTTCAGAAATTGTGCACCAAGATAGCCGGTCCTTCTCCAAATGGACCAGCTTATGTCATTGAAAGGAACACAGGTCATTAAGGACACAGCCTTTACTGGAGGAGCCTCCAAGACCATTGATATTCAAAATGTTAAACTTTCTGGACCGGATTATGTTTTAAAAAGCCTGCAATTTGGATAGTATACAGTGGGCTAGTAAAAAATCAGAATCATGCCACACTTAACACAATGCTTGACAAGCAAGATCTGCTTACCGGCTGCTGCTGAATAAGTTATGGGCCGCACAGATTAACACAAGCTGTTGCACCCTGCAAGGCTGGAAGTTGTACTGACTCATGAAAAGGCTGTTTGAATCGGCTGAGCAAGCATTGGGGAACTTTCAAAGCTTCTACCTAATCTTTTGGAGCAAAACTTGAAAGAGGGCACAAGAGGAATTTGAGGTGGAAATGGTATTTAAACCACTGTTTGTGATGATGTGCTGAGCTAGACCAACGCTTACTTTGCAGTTAATATGTGACTGTGGACAGCATGGTTTGTGGTCACCTTACACCAAAGCTGCTATTCCCATTCTTTTCCTTTTTCATATAGCAATCTGAGAGTCTCAGCACAGGGAAATTTTTGTTTAACTGGTGTTTTAGGAAACATATCTGCGTTTGTTATCCTCTTACATATAATTTGTGCTGCAGAAGAGGAGCGACCACCTTCTGACCATTTCATGCAGGTACTTAATGTTTGTTACCTCTGCTGGGTGCAATCAATTTTTAAACAGCACTATAATTACTGGACCCTTGCCTTACTTTACTTTACTTGCTTTTCCATCTTAAAAGGACACGAATAGGAGGTCAAGGAGGTTGCAATGCTACCTAAATGGACTCTTTTGTTTGGTTGTCCATTTAACTATACTAATATATAACTTTAAGTTCTAGTGTGGATGGAAATAGTTGGGACTCCCAGACCCTAAATCTGTTTTTGGAAGAGTTCTTAATTTGATATGGAGTGGAGACATTTTTTAGTTAATGGCCAATTGCAGTTTAACAGTCTATGTTATTTTAAACTGTGGTATTATTAAGTTATAGGGCTGGGTCTTAATGGCTCCTCGCCCGGAAATGTACCTTTAAGAGTTGGGATAAGGCATTAGGCCTGGTGTGAGAGATAGTTGTACATAGTTTATTAAAGCAATAAGGGGTTTATTATGCTTTATTGGTATTATTTGTTGTTGGGCATTTTGGGGAGGGAGATACCATGCACTCTTTTCAAGTGGAAAATGTACTTGCAATCTGTTTACTTAATTTATATGAATAATTTTTAATGTGTATATCCTGGAATGTTAGGGGCTGTAAAGATAATAAATATATATATATATATATATTACCCAGGCACTTGAGGCAGTTAGCACCACAAATTATGTTTGTACAGGAGACCCATTTACTTTAATCTCAGACAGATTATTTGAATAAATCCGGGGTGGGGAAGGCTTTTGGGGCAGGGAATAGCACCAGTCAGTGTGGGTGGCTACTTTAATCTTCAAGACAATCACTTTCACCCTGTTGACTGAGAAAAGAGACCCTACTGGAAGGTTTGTTCTGCTACATGGTTTCCTGGGTAACTGGGAAATGTTACTAGGTTCAATATACAGACCCAATATGAATACTCCCAGTTTCTTCCATAGCTTAGCAATAGAGATAGCCCTGTACAGCCACCTACTTATTATACTGGGGGTGACTGGAATCTAGTTCAAGTCAATGACCTGGATCTACCTATCACAGGAAAACAGGTCTGTCCCCGGGCAAAGGGCACTTATAGAATTTATGGACCAACTAGGACTTCTTGACCCATTGCGATTACTCTACACCTACTACAAAAGATTACACTTTCTTTTTGGTACCTCATCAAGTTTCTTCCCACATAGATTTTTTCCCTTATCTCAAAAGAGTTGGTGCCCTGGTTGCAGCAGTGCACTATCTCATTGAGAGTTCTCTCTAACCACTGCCAATTATTCTACATCTTGAAATACCATCCTTCTCTGTGGCCTCATATTTGGTCCCCGAATGACCAGCTTTTGAAAGATTCTGAGATGGTCCTCAAGCTGCAGCAATATATGGATATGACGATTCAGCAAAACATGTATCATTTCATATCCTATGATGTCATTTGGAGCAGTTTAAAAGCTGCTTGGAGGGCGAGCTAATCAGATTGGCTACAATAAAGAAAAGAAAAGAGAATCTTTCTCTCTGACCTTCTCACCTGCATACGCTTAAAGGAGCAGTCCTTGTCGGCTTCATCTATGGAGGAGTATAGGGTGGAACTGGGCCAGCTCAGGGTACAAAATTCACATTATTTGATGTCTAAGATAGACAGGGTAGCAAGTAAGGTTAAAGCAACCTATATCGGCCAAGGGAAAAGGCTGGCAAACTATTGACTGTGAGAATTAAACGCTAAACTACTTTGAGATTGATATCCTCCTGAGGGATCCAGATACCAGGGCAGGATTCTCAAAAGCAGCAAAAATCCCACAGCTGTGGGAAAAAGGCTTGCAGCACCGCGGAATGTAGTTGTGTGATATCCTTAAAGAAAATCCCGAGCTGAGGGAAATCCTCAAAAGTCCTTCAGCTGTGGAATCTCCAGCAGCTGCATGAATCCTGCAACTGCTGCAAATCCACAGCTGCAGAAATGGCTGAAGAGGCACAGCAATAGTAAATCCATGTAGCTGAAGCAGCAGACATTAACATTGCTGCCATTGTACGAGGCTGACAGCACCCACCAGGATACCTGCAACCAGTCCCTCAACTGGGATCACTGCAGCACCACAGGTACCAGCAATACCATGGCACCACAGTAGTCAACAGTCACTGCTGGTCGTCCTTCCCTGGGTGATCCTGATGCCCATGGGGTGGCACTCACTGCAGGCTGGTCAGGCTGTACTGCCTGTGGAGCTCCATCATGGGCTGCACAGGGTCTGGTGGTTGTTGCCTTTGCCATACTGTATCATGGCAATGTGTGCTTTCGTTGCTGTAACATCAGCCACTGCTATACTATCTGAGATGCTATTACCTGTGGATCACCTCCACCTTAATTGAATTCCAATTCTTGGGACAGTACTGCAGTTTGCTGAGGAGAGTTACACCTCATTCCACTGTGTGTAACATTTTTCCACAACTGCAGAAAAAAACTGGCTGAGAATAGCCTTGCAGGAACTGTGCCATACTTATCTCACACTCTTTTTCCTCAGGGACTTCCACAGCTGCACTTTTTTCCACAGTTCATAGTGTTTTTTCCACAGCTGCGGAGGTTTTTGTAAACAGCACTTAGAGCCATCTCTCCTTCTTTCCATAGCTACGGCAGTTTTGGGGACTTAGGGAAGGTGTTGCACCTTCTGAAAGCTTTGTGAATCCAGCTCCAGTTCTCTAACTAACAATTCTCAGTCAATGGGGAAATCTTTCTAAATTTTGTAGTTCCTTGTATACCACCATATTCTTCTGCAAGATGAAGTAGATCAGAACATAGCTTCATTTTTGTTATCGGTGGATATCCTCCTAAATGACATACAGAAAGCATCCCTGTCAGGCCCAATCACACAAGTAGAGGTAGTATCAACAATAGATACTTTGTGGAAGAATGAATCTCCTTGACCTGATGGATTTTAGTCTCAATTCTATAAGGCAAATAAACAAACTTTAGTTCCTATTGTCACTGAGTTGCACAATTTCTGGTCCCTTCAGCCACCAGTTGATAGTTCTCTTTTGGGCAAGGATTGTCTTGCTGCCCAAACTTAGCAAAGATGTCTCTAGACCCGAATATTATCGACCCATTTTTTTGATCAGTAGTGATCTCAAGATATATGCTAAGATCCTAGCAAATAGATTAACCTCGGTTTGGGAAACATTGATAGGGCCTGATAAGGTGGGGTTTTGTGGCAGGCAGGAGTACTAATTCTCATTTTCAGAAACCTTTTCACCTCATCTCTGCATCTTGGGGACAGAGAACTCCTCTGTGTTGGTCTCCTAGAAGCAGAGAAAGTTTTGACCGAGTTTCATGGAATACCTTTTTAAACATTGGAAGCCTTTTCTATGCCATCTGATTTTATTGGAAAAATTAAGGTATTATACCAGACCCCATCTGCCCATATACTTTGTAATAATGAGACCTTTTACCTTTTACAGGTACATAAGTGAAAAAGAAAGGCAAAGGGAGGATAGTGAGACTGAAGGTGGAGGACGGGGCCGCTTGGAGGATGACAACAGTAAAGCTGACGTATTGAACAGGTATTTCTGCTCAGTCTTTACTGAGGAAGAGGAGGGTAATTGGTCTGAAGGGAGTACAAGGGTGAGAATGGTGCAGAAATGGACACAAGTCCCTTTACTCGAGAAAGGGTCTTGAAGGAACTGGAGTAATAAGAGTTGATAAAGCATTGGGGCCAGATGGGGTGCACCCAGGGTCCTTAAAGAACTAAGAGAGGTGGTGGCTGAACCTCTGGCTATCCTGTTTAGCCAATCACTGGAAACAGAGGAGGTACCCAAGACTGGAGGACAGCAGATGTAGTCCCCTTATACAAAAGTGGGAACAAAGAGGAAGTGGGGAACTACAGACCAGTCAGCCTCACCTTGGTAGTGGGGAAGATCATGGAAGCACTACTGAAGGAGAGATTGGTGGAACATCTGGTTGTCAATGGACTACAGGACCCAAGGCAGCATGGTTTCACCAGGGGAGGTCATGTCAGACCAACCTAGTTGAATTTTTGACTGGGTGACTAGGAGGTGGAACAGGGGAGGCAGTGGACATGGCCTATCTGGACTTCAGCAAGGTCTTTGACACTGTGCCACATAGAAGACTATTACACAAACTGGGGAATAAGGGTGTGGGCAGGACAGTAGTGTGATGGGTAGGTAGCTGGGTGGCAGGACACAGAGGGTGGTGGTAAATGGCTGTCACTCCACAGAGGAAGAGTGACCAGTGGGGTATCACAGGGATCAGTGCTGGGACCAGGTCCTATTCAACATCTTCATCAGTGACATTGCGCAGGGACCTAGAAGGCAGAATTTCACTGTTTGCTGATGACACAAAGCTCTGTAACAGAGTAGATACACCAGAGGTGTATACAGAATGAGAAGGGACCTGCAGAAACTTGAAGAATGGTCAGGGTTTGGCAGTTGAAATTCAATGCAAAGAAGTGCAAGATAATGCATATGGGGCACAAAAACCTGGCACACTATATCAGTTGGTGGTGAGGATATAGCATGCACCAAGCAGGAAAGAGATCTTGGGGTTATCATCTCTGATGACCTCCAAGGTAGGGAAACAGTGTGACAAGGCAGCAGGTAAAGCAAATAGGATGCTGGGATGCATAGGCAGGGGCATCACCAGCAGGAAAAGGGAGGTCATAATTCCACCATACAAGATACTAGTGAGGCCCCACCTGGAGTACAGTGTACAGTTCTGGAGACCTTACCTACGTAAGGACATAGACAGGGTAGAGAATGTTTAGAGGAGGGCAACAAAGATGGTGCATGGATTGCATCACAAGTCCTATGAGGACAGGTTGAAGGAACTGAACATGTACTCCCTGGAGGAGAGAGGAGAGGAGAGGGGATATGATAGAGACATACAAGTATCTTACAGGGAGGAACAGGGTGCAGGAATACACTATTTTAAGCAAAAAGATGTTCCAGGACTAGAGGTGGGATGAAGCTGGAGGGAGGACGATTCAGAGGAAACGTGAGGAAGAATTTCTTCACAGAACGGGTGGTGGACAAGTGGAACACCCTGTCAGAGGAAGTGGTGGGGGCTGAAACAATCACAGGATTTAAGAATGCATGGGATAGACATACAGGAATTCTGGAGGTCAGGAGTAAGGCAACAGACTTCTAGGAAAACATAAACTGAACTTACAAGCTCAAATGGGCAGACTGGGTGGGCTATAGGCCTTATCTGCTGACACTGTGTATGTATCTATGTATCTATGAGATAACTAACTCTTTCCAAATCATGCGAGGCACTCGACAAGGCTTCACATTGTCACCCTTTCTTTTAACCTTTATTTGGAGCCCCAAATCAGAAGGATTAACACATCCACACTGGTTCAGGATACCACTGTGGGGGATTCTTTCAAATTCTCAGCTTTTGCTGATGACAATTTACTACATCTAAACAGATGGGAAACATCGCTACCAGCAGCCTTGACAATTATCTCTGAGTTTAGTTCCTCTCTGGTTACAAATTAAATCCTCAAAACTACAGTCTATCCTCTATCGCCTTCATTTTCTGGCTCACTAGCGTTGCCTTGGGTCTTAAGGGACATTTCACCATTAACATACTTGGGTATTAGGATCTCTAGGAACCTTGGGAATTAAAGCAACTTAATTAGACCATGTGCTCCAGCAGGTGAAGGAGATCTCAATAGATGGAAACATCTCCCTCTGACACTGTGGGGCAGAACCAATATTATTAAAATGTGTGTCCGCTCTAAGCTGTTGTACCCTTTAGGTATGCTTAACATCTGTCTACCCAAGACATGGTTTAAAGCTCTAAACACCTTTTGCTCTGCATTCATTTGGGCTGATAAACCCCCTTATAGGGCCTACTCTAAACTAGTGCACCCCTACAGCCTTGGAGGCTTGCTGGTACCAGATTTTTTAATACTACCTGGCCCTTCATGATGCCTCCTAGTTTAACTGGGGAGTTCTTAAGCCTGTGGAGCACCAGGTCCCTAGTTGATTAATTACAGAGAAAAGTTTAGCTCAGAGTATAAGATCTCTATAAACTCATTACTGTACCTTCCATATTCAAAGTTACCACCTGTCCTTTGAGACAATCCTATTGGGTGGAGTGTCAGGGTAGACCAGCAAATGTGCCTTAAGTTAAAATAATACCTAGAATGCTGTCTGAACAGTCAGTTTTTAAAACCTCAATTTCTGTATAGCTGGAAAACCGATTCGGTCCGCTTTTCTACCCCTATTGTCTCAGCTCAAAGTGCAGGATTTTTAACGGAGCTGGGATGAAGTCTCCACAGCTATATTTAATCAATATAAGCTTCCTCCCAGTTCCCATTTTAAGCTTTGGCAACTGTGCGATTGCATTAAGCAGTTTGGGAAAAGCATGGCCACTCCTTGGAATTACAACCACGTTCTCAGACATCATTCAATACATGGAGAAGAGAAAGGTGATATTGAATATCTCTAAGTTTTATGGAACCATGACCTGTCCAATAAGTCTAAAATTGCACCCTATTGGCAACATTTACTAAAATTAAATTGATCTGAGGACAAATGGCTGTCAATCTGGTCCTTGATATATAGTTATTTGAAGCAAGGCCGCCTAAGTCTTATTCAGTTTAAGGTCCTGCACAGCCTATACCTTACCCTAGTATACTACATTGAATGAAAAGACTTCCTACCCTGGCCTGTGCATCCTGTTTGGCAGAGGTGGCCAGTTTATATCATAAATTGTTTGAGTATCCTCCTGTAAAGCAGCTGTGAAGCAAATTTCTAAGAGACTAACTCCTTTATTTGGTGGCGGTAGTTATTTTTACCCCAGAGGTCTGCATTTTAGGCAACTATTCTAGCATTACAAACCTTAATCATAGGTATTATATGGCAATTTCTGTCATTGCTAAGTTAATTATTGTTAGACATTGATCGGAACTGGGCCCCAGCTATTTCAGAATGGGTCCAGGAATGTCTAATGACTATTTCAACTGAACGATAGTTACAGGTTATGGTTTCAACTCACCTTGTACAAGTGATTGCTGGTTGTAGTTATATAACTATTTACTTAAGTAGACAGGGGCACTTTGGGATTCTACTTATTTTAGTGGAAGGAGTGCACTGGGGGCTTGGGAGGAGGGGATTCTAAGTTTTTTGTAGACTTGTCTTTCTTATTTTCTTTTACTTTATTTCTTTTCTTGTTCATTTCAGTGGATTGCATTGACCTAGTATCCTGTATTAACCTCCCAAAGTCTGTACTGGTTGTTATGTTTTATTACTGGAAAAATAATAAAAGTTTATTATGATAAAAACATTATTTCAGCCGACAGAAAATGTCCAACAATGAAAAATCAATTTCTCAGAAAGAGCACATTAAAAGACAATTAAACATACCTGTAGCAAGAAGCTAAACATTTCTTATTCTTACTTAATCTGCTCAAGTCGATAGCATCACCCCCATCCACACGGAGTCCCCTAGGATCTGTCCTTGGCCCCACTGTTTTCTCCCTACTCATAAATGACCTCTCATCCATCTGTTCCCCTCCCAAATCCATATGTACATGGATGACACTGTGATTTACCACTCTGGTCCCTCTGCCACTATTGTGGCTGCCCTGCAACATGATTTCAACAAAGAGCAGCACAGTTTTCATCTAAACCAGTTAAAGTTAAATTCCAAAAACACTGTAGCCACATACTTTGGTTCTAGGTAGAGACTGTCCAATTCCAGAACTTTCTACATTCTCTACCCTGGATGGCTCTCTTTAGATACAACCCATTCTTTTAAATATCTTGGGGTCTGGCTGGATAGCAGTCTTATTTATTGAAAATGTATTTCTTTATTTATTTATTGAAAATATCAGAATTATTTATTTATTTATTGAAATGTTTCACCAGGAAGGCACACTGAGCAACACGTTGCTCATCTCCTGTGTGACCTGGGGAGGGTACATAGAGGGTACATAGAGGATAAACAGTAATTTCAGTAGATAGATAATTACAATAAACAATAGATACAATCAGGTTCATGAGACAATAGTTGCATACAGTGAATACAAACAGTGGGTAAATTAACAAATGGCAATATGGTGCAAGTGAAGAGAATCATGAATGTGTCTATAATGGAGAGAAATAACTAAAAGGAGCAAAGTAGATATAGACAGTGTAGAGAAGTTAGACAATGGTAAGTGCTTGTGCTTTTGTCACTACCTCAAGTGCGGGGGATTGGAGCAGGTAGGTTTAAGTGTTTTATCGATAAGGGTGAAGGGGGCAGGGAGGGAAGTCAAACCCTTTGGTCCCTCCAGGATGTTGAGAACCCTGCAAGGTGTCAGGGTATTCTTGAGGCAGAGGGGTAGCTAAGGGAGAGGAGGAAAAGGGAGGAAGGAAGGAAGTGTGGGGAAGTGGACGGGTCCCTCCAGGATGATTAGAATCATGTGAAGGGCAAGGGGATCCTTCAGGGTGCTGAGAACCCTGTGAAGGGGAGGGTCCCTCCAGGATGCTGGGAATCCTGCAAGGTGGCAGGAGGAAGGGACAAACAGGGGATAGGGCTAATTGACAGAATAGTTACAGGATACCATCTGGTAAAGATGGGCGTGGGAGGGAAGTAGAGAAGGGGTAGGAGATGAAAGATAGGGGAGGGGGATGGAGGAGAGCTAAGCCCAGAAAGAGGACCCCTTCAGGATGCTGGGAACCGTGCAAGGGGCCATGGGAGGCTATAAGAGATTAAAGAGGGGAAGGCGGCAGGGCTTGATTATGATGTTGGGAAAATCAGTCCTGTGCAAGAATATAGGTTACAGGGGGTCATGGCAATAGCAGTTGGAAGATAGGTAATTGTGAAGGGCTGAGCTGATAGAGTTGGTAGAGGAGGGTGGCAGACTTGGGAGGAAAGGAGTTCCAGATTTTGGGAGGCAGTAAGAGAATCAGTTTGTCCAGTAAGGGTGGACCACTGAGGGATCAGTAAAGAACGAGGATCTAAAGGAGTGGGAAGGAGGGAGGGGTGATGAAAGAGGGGAGAGATATGATGGGAGTTCACCCAACCAGTGTTGGAGGTGAATTTTGTGCAGTGGAATAGACGTCTGTTTGTTAGAAAGGGGAAGGACAGAGCATGGTATAGATTACAATGATGAGTGCGGGAGGAGCATCTGAGGGAAAAGTGGCAGAAGAGTGGAATAGGGTGTCTTATCTAGTCAGGGAGGATTTGGGAGCAGCACCATAGACTATGTTGCAGTAGTCGAAATGGGAAGAATTATCTTCTGGATACATTCACGCCTGGCTGCAGGAGGGATGCTATTGAGGTTTCTGTAGAGGGCACCAAGCTTTGGGTGCAGTTTTTCAGAATGGCATTGATATGTCCAGAGAAGTTGAGGTGTTGTGACAGACCCCAAGATATCTAAAGGAGGAAGTGCCTCCAATGTGGTCCCATCCAGGTGTGTGGAAGGAGGGAGGTTGGGAAGCCTAGAGAGTCTCTGCTTGGTGCAAAGGTCATGGAGACTGTGTTTTGGCATTAAGAAAGTGATTATGGTTAGCAAACCAGAGCTGGATTTTGCTGAAATCATGCTGTAAGCTGGAATGTAATCTCAGCAGGACTTGAGCTGGATGCATACAAGATGGTATCATCAGCATACATGTGGATGAGGTGGAGGCAGAACAGACTGAGGGCAGGTCATTTATGAAGATTGAGAATAGTAGGGGACCAAGTACTGAGCCCTGAGGGACTCCTGTGGTGATCAGGAGGGGAGGTGACACAGAGATCCTTACTGATTGAGTACTACCAGTGAGGTAAGCCCTGAATCAGTTAGTGGCAGAAGAAGATAGGCCTGCTGATGAGAGATAGTCCAGGAGGGAGGTGGGAGACTGTGTCAAAAGCTTTGGCAAGATTGACAAAGATGGCTGAGCTAATAGGCCATTGTCCATCCCAGAAAGGATGGAGTCAGTGAGCCTGAGCAGGGAGGCGGTGGTAGAGTGGTTTTGCCTGAAACCAGAGTGAAAAGTGTGAAGAAGGAGGAATCAGTCAGATAGGAGGTAGTTGGGTAAGAACTAAGTGTTCTTCGAGTTTAGCAAGGGTAGAGAGGAGGGAGATGGGGAGGTAGATGTTAGGGAAGAAAGGCCCTGCCTTTGGATGGGGGATGACTGCATGTTTCAAGAGAAGGGACTGTGCCTGGAAGCAAAGGAAAGGCTTAGGATGTGGGAGAAGGGGTAGGCAAATGACAGGAGCAGAGAAAGAAAGAAGCTTGGGATTCAGGTCATCAGGGAAGGAACCTTTGAAGGGTTGATAGTAAGCAGGGCATTTATAGCATCATCAGTGGTGATGGTAGAGAAGAAAGAGTGGATGGGAAGGGGTAGGTGGAAGAGGCAGAAGCTGGGGAAGAGAAGGACGGGAGTGACTTTAGTAGCTCAGCAGCACATGTAGTGTAATAGGAGTTGAATTCTGCTGCCAAGGTGTTTGGGTCTGCCACAAGAGTGTTGTTTAACCTAAGGACCAGGGAGGAGGGTGAGACAACGGAGTGAAAGGGCATGGACTACCTTCCAAAATTTAGAAGGAGTTTTTATGTTCATGAGGAAGGCTGAATTGAGTATTTGGACTTAGCTAATCTCAAAGTCTTAGTATTTTGTAGCCGACGATTACGCTGAGAGGTTGCTAGGGGACTGGGTTGATTTGTGGAGCTTCCAGGCACGATCTCAAGCCCTGTGGCAGATGAGAAGTTCAGGAGTAATCAAGTAGGTGATTTCTCATACTCTTCAGGTTTTTAATGGGGTGAAAGCATCCCAAATATTTAGAAATGTGCCTTTGAAATAAGTGAGGACTGGTCCAACGAGGAAGAGGAGGTCAGGGGTGGCCAGTCAGAGAGGATGAGGCTGCACAGGAGGGGTTCTAGGTTTAGTGAGTTGAAGGAGTGTAGTTGGAGGGTTTTATGTGGAATTTAGCCCTGTGGACTTTTCTGACTATGAAAATTGGTTTATGGTCACTGAGGACATCGGGAATGATACTGGATTGATTATTTTGTGTGGGTGGGAGGTGATAGACCAGTCAATCAAGCAGTGGTTTGGGGTCTTGTGGTTTGGGCGGGTGGGTTCTGAGATCAGCTGGGTGAGGTTTAGGGCACCAATTTCATTGCATGTTTTGGCAGATTTGTTGCACATCCAGTTTAAACTGAAGTCTCCCAGAATGTATAATTCTCTGGAGTGTGAAAGGGTGGTGATTAAGGTGATTAATTCAAGTGCAGTGCTTGGCTGAATGTTATGGGGAGTATATACTGGCTATGAAAGTAGGAACGGTGATGGGCAGGGTCACTTGGATGGTTAAGGCATCTTGAGTCACTGGATTGGAGGAAGAGTGTACTGTAGAATATCATAGAGTATTGAGATATAGATGGCCACACCACCACTCCTTCCAGCCCAGTCTTGCCTTTGGATGGAGTAGCCTGGAATTGAGTCCACATGGTCTGGGATCATAGCCTTTAGCCATGTTTCTGTAACAATTGGTATGTCAGGTTTTAGACTGAGTGCCATAATTTGAAGGAGGTCAATTTTAGGTGCAAGCTGAAGATGTTAAGGTGTAGGACCTTAAAAGGTGGAGGAGGTGGAGGGAGAGGGGCAGATGTAGGGGTGAGGACCTTGGGAGGAAGGGGCAATAGGTCCAGGGTTAAGGTGTACATTACCTGAAGATAGCAGGAACAGGGCAATGATGAAGAAGTGAATCTTTAGGCATTTAGAAGCTTATGAGAGGAAGTGATTCATTATGCATGGTGGAGGGGGGTTGAAAGAGAAATGAGATGAAGAAAGGCAAGATTAGCAGACTCAGGGGAGAGGGAGGCCTGGGAGGATAGGAAATGTGGCCAGTGGATGAAGAGGGGTGGGAGTGATGGTGAGGATGAAAATAGAAGCCTGCATTTATGGGGTATGGGCAAATTGCAGGTTCATAGGTTCAGAGGGTAATGTAAGAGAAGGGGATAGTGAGAAAGGAGGGCCGAAAAAGGGTGAGGGAATGAGAGGAGAGATTCATTTCAATGGATGGAGAGGAGAGATTCATTTCAATGAATGGAGAAGGCAGGAATTAGCCAAGCCTGGAGAGTTGGAGAGTGGTAGAATAAAGTAAGTGGATTTGTTGAATGGAAGGAGAGTGAGGAGAGAGGAAAATGTTGTAGTTTGTCCATGTATTCTATGGAGAGGCTACAATGGTAGGTTTAGGATATTTGTCCATCTAGTGGATAGAGAAAATAACATAGAGAGGGGAAGTAGGTGCTTAGTAATTTACACAGGGAAGGACACCTGACCTCCCACAGCTATAAGTATAATAATAATAATGTTCTTTATTTGTATGGCTCTTTCAAAACCAAGGCACCTAACAAATATAAAATGACATATCAGACAATCCAAACATCTTAAAAAATAAAACAGCTAATACAGTTAAAAAGAAATCAGTCACCAAATGCCTGGTACCACAAATATGTGTTTAGTGCCTGTTTAAATCCCTCCATGGTCATGCACTCCGTAACTGATGGGGTAGAGAATTCCAATGGGTTGGAGCCACATGCATGAATGCCCAGTCCTGGAGATTTTAGGCACACCCAGGAATCTCTAGCAACCCCTCGTTAGCTGAGCGGAGCGAATGCTCAGGGCAGTAAGGAACCAGGGAGCTCTTTCAGGTAGTCCGGGTCCAGTCCATGTATGGCTTTAAAAGTCAATAAATCAACTTTAAGGTGATCCACCACTGTTCTGGCAGCCAGTGCAGTCTACAGCACTGGCAAAATATGACAGGACCGAAGTCCCCATTAAGAACCTGACTCGCAGCATTCTGCACTAGCTGTGTGTGTAGGATTTCAACCCCAGGTAGCCCTAGTTAAGGGAGTTGCAATAGTCCAAGTGCAAGGTCACAAAGGCATGGAACAGTGTAGAAAGATCACGGATGCAACAAGGTGCTTAATCCTGGAGATAGTCCTCAGATGGTAAAGAGGGACCCGACAATGGCTGACACCTGCAAACACAGAGTTATCCCTTTGTCAAAAGTACTCAGGTTTTGCACCCGTTTAGAGGTTGGGAGTGGTAGCCCCAAAGAAAAAGCCCAGAGGGCGAACCAACCCCGCACTCGATCCGGCACACCGGATCCACAACCAGCACCTCAGTCTTCTCTGAGTTCAACTTCAGCCAGCTTGAGTCCATCCAGTCCTGGATTTCTGTGAGGCAGTAGTTAAAGACTGAAAGAGCTCCATCCTGGTCAGGTGCAAAGGAAAGGCAGAGCTGGGTATCATCAGCATAGCAGTAAAACCTCAGCCCATACCTTCTTACAATGTCTCCGATGAGCAGTATGTACACTGTAGAACAACATGGGGGACAACGCTGAGCCTTAAGGAACCCCACATGACAGAGAAACTGGGTCCGAGGAATAAACTCCGGACACCACTCTCTGAGTTCTTACAGTGAGAAAAATGTAACCACCTGAGGACTGCACCCGACAGTCCACAGATAAACCTCAGGCGATCAAGTAGGACCCCATGATCCACATTGTCCATGTCGATGACAGATCTAGAAGAACCAAGATGGAATGTTTTTCTGATCTCTGGCCATCAGGACATCATTGAACACCCGAACCAGCACTGTCTCAGTACTATGCCTCTTTCAAAACCAGACTGGAGGGGTTCATAGATGTCATGGATGGTCAAATGGTTCTCCAGCTGTATGGCCACTACTTTCTCAATCACCTCCCTAAAAAGGGAGGTTAGATATTGGTCTGTAGTTTGCATGGCAGTCAGGGTCCAAAGAAGCTTTCTTTAAGACAGGTGTTACCACCACCTCCTTTAGGGAGCTAGGAAACCTCCTATTTCCAGGGAGCACCAGACTATCCATGCTAGGACCAGAATGATGGAATCAATACAACCCAAAATCAGGGAAGTTGGTCCAGGGTCCAAACTACAGCACATAGGGTGCAGACCGGACAATCCACATGACATCCATGAACTCCAATCAGTCGAAGGTACAAGAGGAACACTGAGAGGCAGTGACCATGCACTGGTTGAAAGCAACACCCATAAGGCATGCTGGTTGGAGTGCCACCATGATGTCAACCACCTTAGTCGCAAAAGAACCAAGCAAGTCTGTTGCACTCTGCCTCGTGAAAAGCTTTCCAAACTCTGTAGAGAGGCTGGGCTGTACAGTCTGTCTACAGTGCAAAAAAGCTGAGCTGGTCAATTCTGAGTGGCTGAAATCTCCCTGACAGGAACTCTGCCTTCTTACAGCTGATTGCAGATTGATAGACAAGATAATGATCCATCAATCTGAGGTGGTCGGCATCAAGGGGGATTTCCACCAGCAACGCCTAACTTTCATCCTAGTCCCTGCATCCCCTCAGAGTCCTGTCAAACCATGGAGATTGAGGGTAAAGGAGAGAGGATGAATCGGACAGGAGGAATGACATCCATAGCCACTGAAATGGCCATGTGTAGGCCACCATGAGGGCCTCCTGGGTTGCTGTTTGCCTCAGAAGGGACAATAGGTCAAGTACTGCCGCCAGGCCTTAGAGCTAACATCTTGTAAAAGGCGATACTTGACCATCTCCACAGGGGTAGGCCTGTGAAGGGGGCACTAAAACTAAATCCCACTGTGCAGTGATCAGACCATCCAACTGGTTCCACCCCAAGTCGGAGGCTTCGATCCCCAGGAGGAAGACTAAGTCATGAGAGTAACCATGTTTATGAGTAGCAGAGATAGGGCAGGGGTGATTAGTAGAGATATTAGGAGGATTTTAAATAGTAGGAATGGTGGGCTGAGCTGTGTCCGAGAGCACAGCAGGGACTGGGGCAGGCAAGTCCAGGGAAAATTAACAGGACAAAGGGGCACTGATCAGCAGCATTTACAGGGTTCTTTAGCCAAAAGAGGTGAGAAGGAGTAATTGAGGGGTGTTGAGACAGGGGGCTGTGGAGGCGCTAATGTCAGTGGCAAGCAGAATGATTTAGAGTCGGAGGAGAAGCAGAGATAGAAACAGGGCAGAGTGTTTTCTTAATGACTTTAAGGCACTCTAACAACATTCAAAAAGACTGTAATCACTTGCATGCAAAAGTGCCGATGGCAGCACCTAGCTACACACTAGTTAGGCACATAGAAGTCATGCACAGTTAACAATAGTGACTAGGCAGTAAATCACTACACTTATGGCTAAACAGTTCTTTACCCTTATTTGCAAAGAGGAGTTCCTGAAAACAGCTTAGCAGAAAAGATATAGTCACTTGGAGTACATACCATAGTGATGTGATATCAGAGGAGGCTCTTTCTACCCACGTGCTCAGACTGAGATGGGGAATACGCTGCACATTTAAATAGCACAGGAGAGGAGGAGTGTGAGGGGCCAAAACCTTAGGGACTGCTGACTTCAGGAGCGGGTCTCCTGATGAATTACAAACCTTGAGTCGGAAACTACTTACAAAGGCTCCACGTCAGGAGAATAACAAAATGAATACAATGCATGTTTACAAAGAAGTTACATAGCAAAAATAAAATACTGAAAACCAATAAAATACAAAAAGAAAGCTGTGTAAGTTACAAATATAAGTACTAATACAGTGTCAACGTCATAAAAGATTGTGCAAAATGCTAGGTGGGACACAGCAAATATCAAGAAAACAATGGAGGGAGAACACTGTGGGAAGAGAAGAGGTCGAAAGGGTACTAGTAGGAGAAGAGGCAGCTGAATAGGACCTTGTCACATAGTAAGGAAGACAGTAGCAAGTAGCTAGGAATGGGGATAGGGAAACCCATGACAGTCATAGGGAGGAGGAGGGAGGACTGGGAAACTGTTGGAGGAAGAACGAAGGGGGGGATAGCTGGGAACCCATAGAAGGAGGAAGAAAGATAGGGCAAGTGGAGTGTGGGAGGCAAGGAGTAGGGATAGGAAAGATAGAGTCAGGGGAAAGCAGGAGAGTAAATAAGAGAAATAAGAGAATGTTACACACTACATGTATCCACACCACACTACATACCACACTGGATGCAATGCTAGAAGCAGTCACAACTATTTAGAGATATTAGGTGTTGCCGTAGTTTAATTTTAAATGGCCCTGTTTTTTCAACTGAGAAAACCTCATGTGGAAAACCATTTAACCAGAGAGGAGCCCTGTACATAAAACACACTGACCAAGAGCAGTTCTACAAAAATGGATGTGAAAGGATACTTTAGAGGAGCTTTTAGTGGCCTTAGGAGCAGGGGCAATAATGAGGAGTTATGGGTAGTAGGTAGTGAGGGACTGAGGGTAATCTTATGGCGAGTGGACAGGCATGGTATTAAAGTCTTCCTGTAAAATTCAACCAGTTTGCTTGTTGATAGAGGTCAGTGGGTGATTAGCTCCGTGAGTGAGCTGCTGGGGAAAGTGAAGCCTGCTTTCTGGCTTCAGGACACGCTTGGTTGGGCAGGTGATTAGCTCCATTAGTGAGCTGTTGAGGAGAGTGGGGGCATCTTGATTTCCCTCCCACATTGACTCCATATGTGCCAAACTATGACCTAAATGTGGAGTCCTCTATTGCACAAGGACAGCCTCCCTTATCAACCCGCCTAGATCTGGTCACCAAAACAATTCTACCCATATTTGACTATGCTGATATTGTTCATGGCTCAGCTCCTGCAACCTCCCTTGCTAGACTCTATACCTTAGTCAACTCATTCTGCCAGTTTGCCACCTCCTCCCCACACCACTGTCTCATCTACTGCTCCCTATCCCTAACCTCCTACCCACCAGTCACCAGATCCATAGTCTCTTTTCATTGCCAAATTCTGGCTCGACACCCCTCCTACCGCATCTCCTGCCTTTCTCCATCTAGCTTTTCCCATATTCGCTTCACTCTAGGGATGCTCATACCTTCTCCCTCCCCCAATCTTGCACATGCTCAGGGCAGGCAGTGTTCTACCATATCCCGCACCTGCATGCTTTGCTGAATGATGTATTGTATAGTATAAGTGGACAACATTCAGAAGATAGGAAATTATGGGGGGAGGTGCCATGGAAGGTGAGATGACTTCAGGTGACTTTAGGGTTTTAGATTGTAGTTGTTGCTGGTATGTATTCTACAAAACTTTAACACAGTAAGCAGTATCAGAAAGAAATAAAGCCTGACAATGAAAGCATCAGTGCAAGAATGCGGTTACAGTTTTGACTAATACTTTTTATTCTATTTTACATTGCCCTCATCTAATAACTTGTGTACATGTATGTTACCCTTCATTCAACAATATATGTTATTCTGCATTACTCCATTTAAAAAAAGAGAAATAATAAAAGTAGTGTTTATTGTAATGTTACTCTGTGACCTGGTTTGTATCAGTATTCTCAGCTATTTTTGAACAGATACTGTTGCATTATGTCATGTAGCACTGTCTGCTGCATGTGACTTCATTGTAGTCACAACAGAACTGAATTTAAATAGTTGCTGTCCAAAAGTATGTGAGAATACTGATCCTACTGGTGCAAGGCCGATTAAAATGAGCACTCTTTTATTACTTTCAAGACGATAAAAATGTAGTGCTGCATACTTAACTACTGAAAAGGATATCATTTGTATACACAAGTTATTAGATTAGGTGGCAATGTAAAATAGAATAAAAAGTATCGGTCAAAATTGTAACCGATTCTTGTACTGATGCTTTAATTGTCAGGATTTATTTCTTTTGGATACTGTTTACTGTGCTAATGTTTCATAGTCTACATACCAACAACAACTACAATCTAAATACCCTAAAGTCACCTGAAATCCCCCCACCTATCATGGCAGCCCCACCCTGTATAATTTCTTACCTTCTGAATGTTGCCAGCTTACAGAATACATCATTTAGCATGCAGTATTAGTGTTACGATGTGAATAATAATCCCTGAAAAATGTTCAGAAAATTAACAAGGATTCAGAATAGTCATAATAAGTATAAATCCACAGCTCCCCTAATGTTCCACCCGTAATGGTTTCCCCAATATAAACAATTTTTTTCTAATTATTTTTTTTATTGTATTTTGTAAAATTCTCATGGTCACCAACTTTTCGGATGCGTGCTTTCATTTATTTTGTATTTGTACAGAACCACATGCTGCAGTACACTTTTATTGAATCGGGTGGTGTATCGCCATAGTGTAACCTGTACTGAGATGATAGTGTCTGCAGTTTTGCAGACTCTGCTATGACCTTTGAAAATAAAGGAAAGTAAACAAGAACTCTTAGAAAGTGCCCTTCTATTGTTGAAAGCATAATGGTGAGATACATTTGTGAGAGGTGTAATTTGAGTTGGAATTATGACTTTTTCCCTTTTTTTTGTGTAAAGCAGCAGATCAATAATCAAAATTCCATAAAATCACCTACCATGCGAACCCCACCAAATGTCCTATATTGTGAAGATCCCACTGTTTTAACATCATGAAAATCCAGATGAAGTATAAGGCCAGAAATGCATCACAGTGTCCCATCTTAAGTGAGATCATTGCCTGGTGGTGACACCCGTTTCTGCTGCTGCTGTTGTTGTCCCACTGCTTTAATGGCATGAAAAGTCCATACAATGCACAGGATACATCAGACCTCACCCAACAACTTACACACGGAAATCTGGCCAATGGAAAATCATGTACATAATGCTCACAGTCTGGGAAACAAGATCCCAGACCTATAGGCAAAATGACAAAGGCTAAACTGGACATAGTAGCCATTAGTGAGAAATGGTTTACCAGTAACCACACTTGGGAGACTTCAGTACCTGGCTATGTACTGTTCAGAAGAGACCGAGGTGCAAAAGGGGGTGGAGTGGCCCTTTATGTCAATGAAAATATCAAAGCTACAGAAATTCAGAATACACTTAAGGAGCCAGAAGAGCTGATGGTCACCCTGAAAACAGGAAATGGGACAGTCATAAGAACCGGGGTTGTCTACAGGCCTCCAGACCAGGGGAGGACATAGACACATTACTGTTAGAAGATATAGAAACATGACAGCTGTGGCCTGGTGGCACTGAGATTGAAGCACTGGATGCCACCTCACGCTACACTGGTGACCGGGTTCGGGAAACGTGCCCGGCGGCGGGTTTGGCTGGGGAGGATTGGGATTGAGCATCAGTAGACCGCCTCCCAGTCCTGGGGTGGTTAGGGAATTCGCCACATTGTAGTGGCCCCTGGGACATTCAGGAGCACTACTAGTGCTGGCGATACTAGAGGGGAATGCGGCGACATTAGCATGCCAGCCGGATGTCATTGCATGCCCGCATTCCAGGGCACCAATCAGAGGAAAAGGGCTGGCGCGACTGCAGCTTGATGGCTATGCTCTGAGCTGCCTGGAGGACTTTGGTGGAATCCTGTCCGGGAAGGTCTGGGGCTGTTCTGGCTGGCTGAGGCAGAGGGGAGCCCTCCAGCAGGATGGCAAGATGGCCATCCCAGATCCTCCTGGGTGCAGTTTGAGCTACCCAGTTCTCCGGGTCACGGTGCTGGTGGCTGGATGCCCTAAGCTGGCACTGTGCCACAGCAGGCAGAAGAAAGCATTACATGATAAAAAACATGACAGCTAAAGGGAGGTTCTGATAATGGGAGACTTCAACATGCCAGATACAGATTGGTCAATACCAGCTGGAACATCTGCCAGAATGAGACACATAGTGGATTCCCTGCAGGGGAGGGCCTCAACCAACTTGTGCAACAACCCACAAGAGACAGGGCTATCCTAAATCTAGTACTGAATACCAGTGAAAGGATCACAGATCTCCAGGTAGAAGGTCACCTGAGTGCCAGTGACCATCACATGGTATGGTTCAATTTGGCCACTAGAACTAAATCATCCCATTCCAAGGCAAAAATATGGGACTTCAAAGGAGCTGACTTTGATAAGATGGCCAATAGAGTTAAGCTAGCCCTGGCAAAAAAAAATACAGGTGAGGAGGTACAGGCAAAGTGTGCAAGCATTAAGGTTGCAATACTAACAACATCCCATTGTGTTAGAGAGAAAAGGAAGTGCAAAAGAAAGGAAACCACTTTGGTTCTCAAAACAGTATCAGAAAAGGTCAGATCCAAAATGCTGACCTTCAGGAAATATAAGGGAATGCAGCAGGATGAAGATAGGAAGTCATACCAAACTTCCCTAAGGGAAGCAGGGAAGGCAGTAAGGCAGGCAAAGGCCCAAACTGAGGTAACACTAGCACAAACAGTAAAAGAAGGGGACAAGACTTCCTATAGATACATTAGTGAAAGGAGAAAGTCCAGAGGGGTATTGCTAAGATCAAAGGGATAAGGGAGCATGGAGGAGGAGGACCATGTAAAAGCATCTATCCTTAATAGATACTTCTGCTCAGTATTTACTGAAGAGAAGGTGAGGCAGGGCCCACAGATCAGCACCATGAACACAGGGGATGGAGGTGTGTACTAGTCCCTTCACAAAGAAAGGGTCCTACAAGAGCCTCGATAAGCTCCAGGGTGGACAAGGAATGGGACCTGGATGGCATACATCCAGGGTACTAAAGGAGCTAAGGGTGGAACTAGCAGAGCCATTATCAGAACTGTTTAGTGAGTCTCTGAGCACATTAGAGGTCCCAGAAGACTGGAGAAGAGCTCATGTGAGTCTGCTCCACAAGAGTGGTAGCAGGGAGGAGGCAGGGAACTACAGACCAGTCAGTCTTACCTCAGTAGTTTGCAAGATTATGGAGGCACTCCTTAAGGAAAGGATAGTGCAACACCTGGAATCCATAGGAGAACAGGATACAAGACAGCATGGGTTTACAACAGGAAGGTCCTGTCAAACTAATCTAATCGATTTCTTTGACTGGGTAACCAGAGTGGTGTGTGCTAGAATAATAAAATACATCAGGCATAGTGTGGTTTTCTTTTCACTCTTTCCTATCTTCTTGCCTTTTCTGACTTTTCTTTCATTTATATCAGGGTGGCCACCCTGATATTCTTCACTCTTGTCTTTTCTATTCCATTCTTTAATGCAGCCTGAACCCCTCTTCATAGGAAATCCTTACAATATTTATCTTATTGTATCCCTCTTAAGCAGGTTCCTTGGTGGTAATTTGAAGGGTATCTGTATGAAGTGAGTGTGAAGGCAGCTAATTAATGAAGCCCCAGTGAGATGTGATGCACCGACGACATGCAAACAGCTTTTGTGTGTGCATATTCACACGACGCATCGACGGACAGTCGCATAGCTCAGGAGTGAATATGATCATGCAGGAACTGCAGCCCAAAAGAAAGCTGTAAATAAAAGAAATTAACTGTTGATGGTGGTTGAAAAGCATCAGGGCTGGGTGAAATTGTAGAGAAAGCCCTGCTATGTTAAAAGGAGCTGCTTCAGGGTTGTGAAAATAAACTGTAGCTTCAGCACTTGGGGGCAGGATGGGGTAAACGCCTGAGTAAATATCAGAAAAAAGAAACAAAATAAGCACACTGGTGAGCATGGGGTTAGAAAATGTCCCTCTTCAAGAGTGTTTGCCTCATATGATTAGGAAGAGGGTAAATCACAGTGCAAGAGGTGTAAATATAAGAAACTGCACAGCAAGGTTTGAAATACAATTTAGAGCCAACGGCTGAAAGATTTCAACCATCTGTTATGAACAAAAGTTCCCTGGGAGAAAATTATTCAGTTTCTGTGTCCGAATGAAAGGGGACAAGGCTTTCTTTTAGTTAAGCTGCCATGTGTCTCCTAAGTCCTTTACAAATAAAAATGTTGATTCTGCCTTCATAAAGTTTCTAGCATAGAAAGTCATACCTTGACAAAACAAACAGATAAAGGAAACGCCCTTGTCTGTTTCAGTTTCAAGATAAATGCTTCTTCTTCTAGTAAATAAAAAAGGTATAAAAGGTATCATGTTATTAATAAAGATATAAAAGTATAATTACCCTGTTTGTGCAATATATGAGCTAGGTCCTGCTATAGGTCTGGCAGCCCCAAAATGACAGGTTTTATAGACCCAGGAGAGAGTGATGTCATAAGGGGAGGAGCTAAACTAATGCTCTGACATCATTAGCCCTATAATTAAGCATGTAGCTCCCTTCTGCCTTAGTGTACTGCATTAGATGAACATCTGTTTAAATGTTAAGAACTTGAACACATTGTTTGATGTTTTAAAACATGTGTATGGTATATCCAAAGGCACCAGTAGATTGTTGTGTCTTAATTATGGTGTCACCAGACTCATAAGGTCACCTCTGGTTGACTTAAAAAGTGCTCCTCTAGTGGGTTTGAGATAGTAGTGGTCAGTAGCTTTCTGATCACAGTGAGGAAAGGTTCTATTGAGATTGTGCCAGTTTTCACACTGTTCTATGGAAGGGAGACTGCAGGAATTCTTTTATGTTGTCTGAAAGAAAGAAGAATAATAGCCTGTGTTCTGAGGTGTGAAGGACTAACACCATTTATTTTCTTTCTGTATATAATAATTTTATTGATTTATTGAGACAATAAAATGATAAATGCAGAAGTATGCATTTTTTGCATCTTAGCTGGTTGTAAGATCTGTTATTGGAACCCACACTACCACAACTGGTGTCAGAGTGGCATTTCAACCTCTGATGTGTCAGAAGGTACTCCAGAGGGTGTTGCACTGAAAATACCCTTGCAGATGCAACAACCAGAACAAGTGGAGCTGGAAGTATTACATCTGACCAGGTCTGTAAGACTGAAGACTGGTGTACAGTTGTTGCCTGGGATCGAGCCTGGTACCAGACAAAAAAGATGGAAGAAAGAGCACGGCAGTGGCTGGTAATCCAAAAAGGAGGAAGCCAGATGACCCCAGCACCGGAGGACCCTAGTGAATTATCGAAATGGCTTTGTCTATGTCAAATTGAGATGGAGCCACAGAGAGAAGAAGACCAGAGATAGAGGGATGAAGACTGGAGGAGACGACAGAAGAATGATGGAGACAAGATGAAAATGGACAGCAATCCTAAAAGCTATTCAGGACATGACACAGGAGCAGATGGAGAGAGCTGTCCCTAGAGACATAAATTAACAAATTAACGGAGGTTGATGATATCGAGGCCTATCTGACAACCTTCGAGAAGGTGGCTCAAACCTGCAACTGGCCCAGAGATCAATGGGTGATTTGTTTGGTCCCACACCTCTCAGGACAGGCACAGTTAGGTCTATAGTCAGCTAAGTGGAGCCGACAGTATTAACTATGACAGAGTCAAAGAAGAAATATTACATAGGTACAACATAAGTACAGAAACTGATAGACAGCAGTTGGCCAGCTTGGACACCCCAAGGGAAACCAATGCTCGCTTGAAGAACTACTGTGGCAAGTGGTTGTAGCCCACCACCAAGACCGTATCAAATAATGGAACTGATAATAGTAGAACAGTTTATCCAAATACTACCAGTGGATGTTCAGTTGCGGTGAAGGAGCATAAACCTGAGACAGCTTAAGACACCACATGCTAGTAGAGGACTACGTTAGCACGAAGCACTCGAGCTAGAGGTAACCAGAGTAACCCAGGACTATCCAGCACACTGGTAAGACCACCTTTTATGCTTCTCATAACCAGAGACAATTTTATCAAAGGAAAAGAAGGAAGAAATCCTTATACCGAGATTATATGCCATGGTTGTCTCAGAAAAGGACATATCGTGAGGAACTGCCCTAATAAATGATCTGATTTGGTGCATCTTGCCCTAGCTAATTTTAGGTATGTTACCTCAGTGGTTATTGGGGAACAACAGATTTTAGGCCTGCTGGACTCTGGGAGTATACAGACTTTAGTTAGAGCTGATTTAGCCAAGTATGCCTAAGAGTGACTCAGATACCACTGTTCGTTGTGTTCATGGAGACATACATCAATACCTCACAGCATGTCTGAACATAACTGTAAATAAAGAAAGCCATGACATGTTGGTAGGCCTTGTTCCATATCTTCCCATACCCATAATTGTTGGACAAGACTTTCCTTATTTTGATCAATTAATGCAACAATATAAAACTTTTCCAGAAACAGTCAATGTGGTCACTAGATCCCAGTCCAAAACACAGCTCTTACAGGATGTTTTTTTTTTGAGGAGGACTATTTTGAGACTGTTAGTAGAAACAAGAAATCCAGAAAGGCCAAAAGAAGAGAAGAAAGGGCCTGGAAGGAACTTCAACAGGCTGAAAGTCAATTTTGTATTTCAGGAACCCAGTTCAAGACATTGTACATGACCAAAAATGTGATAAAACTTTACAACCTTTATTTTCACAGGTGAACAAGGCTGGACATCCCGGACAATCTTGTTTTATACTTAAACACAACATACTGTATAGAGTTGTTATATAACCTGATATAGCTGAAGAGATTGAACAATTGATAGTACCCAGCAAATACAGGGAGCAGATATGCACCTGGCCCATGACACTCCTCATGGCTGGACATGAGGGCAGAGACAGGACAGTGCAATGGATCTTATCCAGGTTTTGCTGGCTTGGGGTACATCAGGATGTTGCTGCTTATTGTCAGTCATGCTCACAATGTTAGTTAGTAGCAAAAGGGAAAGAAAGATTTAGTACCCTTACAGCCCATTCCTCTCAGAATAACTCCATTCAACAGGTAACAATGGATGTGGTAGGTCACTTACTAAGGAGTTCAAAAGGGAACCAATATATTTTGGTTATATGTGATTACACCACTCAATACCCTGAGCGATACCAATGAGAACAGTCACCGCTTCATATTGCTGCGGAATTAGCCAAAGTATTCAGCAGAATGGGTATACCAAAGGTTATTTTGACAGACAATGGTAGTAATTTCACGCCTATAATGTTACAGGAATTATACAGATTATTAGGGCATCTGCAGTAAGAACATCACCGGACCATCCCCAAACTGATGGGTTAGTTGAATGTTTTACAAAACCATGAAATGTATGTTGCAGAACTATGTGCAGGAGGAAGGTCGAGATTGGGAAAAATGTTTACCCTATTTACTGTTTGCATATAGGGAGTGCCCTAGGCACCACTGGTTGTCCCTTTACCATGCTGTTTGGACGTAACCTTAGGGGCCCATTGGATGTTGTAAAGGAACATTGGGAACAAAAGATAATGTGGTCTGTAAAACATATTAGAATATATGACCTCATTAAGAAAATGCCTGGTAAAATATGAAACCATAGCACACCAGAATGTAAACCAACGACAAATGAAACAGAAAGAATTACATGATGTGGGGCTAAAACTAAGACATTTGTGCCCAGTGAAGAAGAATTGTTGTTATTACCTTCCACTGAGACTATGTTGCTGATGTGTTGGCAAGGGACATATGTGGTATTACACCAGACAGGCACAGTAACTTATGCCATTGAAATACCAGGTCACAGGCCAGTAAAACTAATCTACCATGCCAATCTTTTAAGGAAGTGGGTGGAAAACTAAAATCACGGTGCTATTCATACATCCTGAACAAGGAGGACAGAATTAGACACAGTGTATGAATTGACCCAGGTGCATCTCTTGGAGTATTTTGCAGATACATTCACTAAAAACCAGGGAAAACAAGAGGGTGGTATATGAGATAAGGGTTACACAATCTAACCAAAACATCTAAAACCCTATAGATTGCCTGAAAAGATGAGACCAGAAGTAATTGCAGAGGTTAAAAGAATGGAGCAAGCAGGAGTTATTGTTCCACCCTGTAGCTCCTGGTCTTCACCGATGGTAGTAGTACAAAAGAAGAAGGTGGAATCAGGCTTTGCCTAGACTTCCAAAAAATTAATGAGGTTTCTGGAAAGAGGGAACTGTGAAGGCAATCTGGGTCACCTTGATAACAAGGGGGGCAAGAGAGTAAAAGAAGTGGTGTATTGACCCCTGTGCTGGCAGAGGAGCTGGAGGATAGTCTGGTGGCAGATGTTGGGAAACACTGCAGACTGGGAAGGGAAGGGTGGTGGTGTTGGGAGACTTACACATGCTAGGAATAGACTGGGAGACTATGACATCCTTGGTGGCCAGGGAACAGAGGTTGTTGGATGTCTTTCAGGACGTGTTCCTAACTCAGCAGCTGCAGGAACTGACCAGGGAGGAGTGGATACTGGATGTGGTCCTGGCAGACAGTGACCAGATTGGGGACCTGGAGGTAAGGGACCCATTGACAGGGAGCGACCATGCCACGGTCTGGTTCTGCCTGAACCTAGGAGGGGTAGAAGGCTGCACAAAGATGGAGGTAACTGACTTCAGGGGTGGATTTCAAGGAAATGGGAAGGATCCTTAGGAGCACTTGGATGGGATTGGACCAGACATGGGCGTTGACAGTAGGTGGGAAATCATCGGGGGGGTGCAGCTACCAGCATCTGCGCAAGAGTAAGACAAAATGTGGTAGGGCCCAAAACCCTACTGGTGGACCAGGAAGATTCAGGAGGTGGTGAGGGAAGGAAGGTGGCCTATAGGCAATTCAAGTGCTCAAGGAGTGAAAGGGACAGAGGGAGTATGAGTTGATGGTCAGAAGCACCACTAGGAGTGTGGCTAAGGCAAAGAAGGAGCAGAACCTGGCCAGGGAAATTAGGAGAGGAACAAGGGTTCTTTAGATACATTGGGGAAAACAAAGGGTGAAGGGGCAGATTAGCAGGATTAAAACAGGGAGGGATGGGCACAAGACTTGGGGAGCAGGCTGAGGTACTAAATGAGTACTTCACCTCAGTTTTCACCAAGGAAAATGGGGGCTGCATCATCACATGGAGGAGATGGTGAAACTGAAGAGGGGACCTCACCGATCGGGCGTGTCTGGGGAGCATCACTGGTAGTTAGGGGGGAGGCAAGCAGGGGACGAGGTAGCGGAGGTGGAAATCATGGCAGAGAGAGTGAGGGAAGCCCTCAGGTCCCTTAAAATGGAGAAAACAACAGGGCCAGATAAATTACATCCCAGAGTGCTTAAGAACTAGCAGATGTCCTGGTGAAACCCCTGGTGGAGCTCTTCATCATCTCTGAGGACAGGGTGAGTGCCCAAGCACTGAAAGGTGGCACATATAGTGCCGTATCACAAGGGAGGATCAAGGGGGGGTAGGGAACTACAGGCCCATCAGCCTGACATCGGTGGTGGGCAAGGTGATGGAGGGCATTGTCAAGAAGAGACTAGGGGACCTGAAAAGTTGGGTGCCTGGATGATAGAAAGCATGGATTCATCCTGGGAAATCATGTCATACAAACCTTGTGGAATTCTATGACTGGGTGAGTAGTGCCTTGGACCTGGGTAGACCAGTGGATGTCCTCTTTCTTGACTTCAGCAAGGCATTTGACTCTGTTCTCACAGGGTCATGTTGGACAATCTGAGAGAAATGGGGTGGGGAACCAGATGATCAAATGGATAGGGAATTGGCTCCAGAACTGGACCCAGAGGGTTGTGGTTGGCGGACAGTCTCATCCCAAGGAAGGTCATTAGTGGAGTCCTTCAGGGATCAGTCCTTGGGCCCCTCCTGTTCAAGCCTACCATCTCTGACATAAGAAGGGTATCAGAAGTGAGATGAGTCTCTTTGCAGACGACTCCAAAACTGGGGGGTGGTGGATGGGGAGGATGGGAAGGTGGCCCTACAGGGGAACCTAGAGGCTCTGGAATGGTGGTCTTGAAAGCAGAAGCTGAAATTCAACGCAGGGAAATGCAAGGTACTGCACCTGGGAGCCAGAAACCCAGGCCAAGTGTACACCTGGGGAAATGCTACAAGTCTCGATAGTAGAGAGGGATCTGGGGGTGGTGGTGGATGTCAAGATGAACAACTCAGAGACTTGTAGGAGGGCAGTGGCAAAGGCCAACAGGATGCTTGGATGTATCGCTAGGGGCTCACTCCAGAAGGAGGAAGTGATACTCCCACTGTATAATTGCTTGGTGAGGCTGCACCTTGAGTACTGCATGCAGTTTTGGAGGCCACATTTTAAGAGGGACATTGAACTCCTGGAGAGGGTCCAGAGGAGGGCAACCAAAATGATTTGGGACTTGGGGATAGGACGTATGGGGAGAGGCTGAAGAGCTAAATATGTAGACATTGGAAGAGAGAAGGGACCGGGGGACATGATAGAGGTCTATAGGTACATAAAGGATAAATAGAGGAGGAGCAGTCAGGATGCTCCAAAGGAAGGAGGAGGTGAACTAGAGGGCATGGGTGCAAGCTGGAGGGTGGGAGATTCAGGGAGAAAGGAGAAGGTGCTACTTCACTGAGAGGGTGGTGGAGCCATGGAATGCACTGCCCAGGGGCTGATGGAGGCAGAAACAGTACAGTAGTTCAAGAGGGGTGGGACAGGTACAGAGGAAGGGTTCTGGAAGCAAAACCAGTGCAGCGAGAATATCCGGACTGGGAATGGAGAAGCCAGAGAGGAGAGAGGGCAGCAAGGTCAGCTCCCAGGGTGGGGCTGACCAAATGAGCAGACACAAAAGACTGTTAGGCCTATTCTGCTGGCATTTTAGTATGTTAGTATGTTTCAGAATTTGATGGATATCCAATGCCACTCATTGATGATCTATTAGATCAGATAGGGTCTGCCAAGTATATTAGCACACTAGATTTGACTAAGGGGCATTGGCAGATACCCTTAGCACCCCAGGCCAATGAACTGACTGCTTTCTGTACCCCACTTGGTTTGTATCATTTTACTACTATACCATTTGGTCTTCACGGAGCCCCGGCTACTTTCAAAGGTACATGGATCATGTTTTAAGATCTCATAAATGTTACAGCACAGCCTATTTGGATGATGTTGTCATTTACAGTACAGACTGGGACTCCACTTAATATATCTTAGTGCTGTCATACAAAGTATCAAAGATGCTGGTCTTACCATCAATCTCTAAATGTGCAATCCAAAACCAAAACCTGCTACTTAGGCTTCATAATTGGACATGGGATGGTTAAACCTAGGTGGACAAAGTTGAAGCTGTAGCGAATAGTCCCATACCCACCACCAAGTGACATGTCAGGTCTTTCTTGACTGGTGAGTTATTACCGCCGTTTATCCCGGATTTCTCAACAATTGCCACACCTCACTAAAAACAAATTTCTTTTTTTTTTTTTCTATTTTCTTTACGGCTCTAACTGCCAGGAGCCCATGACGCCAGCTCACTCTGCCCACCCCACATTGACCACGGCCCTTTCTGATACCCCCGTGGCTTTCCACGGTGGGGCCATGGCACTGGGGACACATGCCATGGACATCGGACTAGGTCAGAGGGGCTGGTCTGAGGGGCTAATTGAAGCTGTGCTGGGCTTCATTAATGGCTCCCGCGGCATTCTCCTTTTCCCTTTTTCTGGGAGGCGGGACTGCAATGACGCCAAGCATCCTGCCCGCCTCCAGTACGCTGCTGTTGGTGTCGGCAGTCGTGGTGACTCCTGGTCTCCACCAGGGGTCGCACAGACTCGCGCGACATCCCATCCTTCCCGAGAAGGAGAGCAGTCTGTGGGACGCTCTATCCCTCCGGCCAGCCCTCCAGCGACCAGTCCGCCTCGGCTGGTCGCCGGGCGCCGCAAGTGGAAATCCCACTGCTGCACCGCGGCCTGCTCACTAAAACAAATTTCTGAATAAGCTAAATGGAGTCCAGCCTGTGAAGAGGCATTCCAAAAGATCAAAGCAATTCTGTGTTCAGCTCCAGTTCTGAGTAGTCCAGATTTTTCTAAGCCCTTTGAAATACAAACCGATGCCTCTGACACAGGTATAGGGCAGAATTAACCTAGCATAGCCATGGAGAGGAACACCCCATATTGTTCCTCAGAAGAAAACTGCATGAAAGGGAGAAAATATTCTACAGTGGAAGAAGAATGTTTAGCCATAAAATGGGCAGTAGAGGCCCTTAAATATTATTCATGGGAAATCAATTTACAGTAGTAACAGACCATAACACATTATGCTGGCTGAACTTAATGAAAGAATAAAATGCACGCATTTTATGGTGGTATTTATCATTACAACCTTATAAGCTTACTGTGAGACATAGAACTGGTTCTCAGCATCAGAACACAGATTTTCTATCATGCTATGGTGCTGATCAACGTAGTGCATCTCTTCCAGGTATGGAAAATAGAATTAAAAGTGTATTCATGGTGCTGAGAAAGCATAACCCCAGGGAAAAGAATGGATTACAAACAGTCTTGTATAGTCTGTAGTAATGTTTTGAATGCTGTTTATCCTAAATGGTCCCAGGGGAAATTCTGAAGTGGGTGGGTGGTGGAAGTTCCAACCCTTCCAAGGGTGGGAGGTCTTAATGCAACAATTGGTTAGTTGCCTTCCTGTGTGGAGGAGTGTGCTAGAATAATAAAATATATCAGGCATAGTGTGGTTTCTTTTCACTTTTCCTATCTTCTTGCCTTTTTCTCACTATCCTTTCATTCATATCAGGGTGGCCAACCTGATATTCTTCACTCTTGTCTTTTCTATCCCTTTTCTTTAATGCAGCTTGAAACCCTCCCCATTCATGGGAAATCCTTGGCAATATTTTTCTTATCTTATTGTATCCTCTTAAACAGGTTTCCTGGTAGTAATTTGAAGGGTCTCTGTATGGAGTGAATGTAAAGGTGGCTAATTAATGAAGCCCTGACAAGATGTACATACCTATCGCACAGCTTTTTGGCGCATAGTCACACAATCGCATGATCGCACAGTCGTACAGCTCAGAGGCGCATGATCGCGGCGTGGAACTGCAGCCCAAAAAGAAAGCTGTAAAATAAAAGAAATGAACTGTTAGTAATGGTTGAAAAGCATCAGGCTGAGTGAAACTGTAGAAACCCTGCTACGTTAAAAGAGCAGCTTCAGGCTTGTGAAATAAAGCACAACTGCAGCTTGGGGAAGAGGGGGTAAACACCTGAGTAAAGTCCTTTACAAATAAAAATGTTGATTCTGCCTTCATAAAAGTTTCTAGCATAGAAAGTCATACCCTTGCAAAAACAAACAGATAAAGGAACGCCGCCTTGTCTGTTTCAGTTTCCAAGATAAATGCCTCTTCTTCTTCTAGTAAATAAAAAAGCTATAAAAGGTATCGTTATTAATAAAGAAATAAACTTACCCTATTTGTGCAATATATGAGCTAGGTCCTGCTATAGGGTTGGCAGCCCCAAAATGACAGATTTTATAGACCCAGGAGAGAGTGATGTCATGAGGGGAGGAGCTAAACTAATGCTCTAATATCATTAGCTCTATAATTAAGCATTCAGCTCCCTTCTGCCTTGGTGTGCTGCATTAGATGAACATCTGTTTAAATGTTAAGAACTTGAACACATTGTTTGATGTTTTAAAACATGTGTATTGTGTATCCAAAGGCTCCAGTAGATCGTTGTGTCTTAATTATGGTGTCACCTGACTCATGAGGTCACCTCTGGTTGACTTACAAAGTGCTCCTCTTGGGGTTTGAGAGACTGGTGGTCAGTAGCTTTCTGATTACAGTGAGGAAGGTTCTATTTAGAGTGTGCCAATTTTACACTGTTCTATGGAACGGAGAGACTGCAAGAATTCTTTTATGCTGTCTGAAAGAAAGAAGAATAATATCCTGTGTTCTGAGGGTGAAGGACTAATACCATTTATTTTCCTTTCTGTATATAAGATTTCTTTTGATTTATTGAGACAATAAAATGATAAACGGAGAAGTATGCATTTTTTATGCATCTTAAGCTGGTTGTAAGATCTGTTATTGAACCACACTACCACATGGTGGACCAGGGGAGCAGTTGTTGCCTACCTTGACTTCAGTAAAGCTTTGGATAATGTTCCACATAGAAGATTGATTAAAAGCTGGGTAGGCCTGGTGGGTCAGAAGTTGGTCAACTGAGTGGCAAACTGGTTGACAGGCAGAAAACAGAGAGTGGTGGTAAATGGTATACAGTCAGAAGAGATGCGAGTCACAAGTGCGGTACTTCATGGATTAGTCCTGGGACCAGTCCTCTGCAATATCTTCATCAGTGACACTGCAGATGGACTGGAGGGTAAGTTTGTCTGTTTTCAGATGACACCAAGATCTGAAACAGAGTAGATGATCCAGATGGGGTGGGCAGAATGAGAAGAGATCTGGATAAACTGGCAAAATGGTGGAAGATTGGCGACTGGGGTTTAATGCAAGAAGTGCAAGATCATGCACATAGGGAAGAGAACCCTGAAGCCACATATAGGCTGGGAGGAGTTGCTGGCAGTCACAAGGGAAGAAAGAGACTTGGGCATTATCATCACAGATGACCTGAAGTCATCCAAGCAGACCACTAAAGGAGTAGGTAGGCTAGGGGGATGTTGGGGTGTATTAGTAGGGGTATCATAAGTCACAAGAGGGAGGTAATAATCCCTCTTTACAAGACACTGGTTAGGCCCCATCTGGAGTACTGTGTGCAGTACTGGAGGCCACACTTTCTCAAGGACATTAACCAAATTGAGGCAGTCCAGAAAAGGGCAACCAAAGTGGTGCAGGGACTGCATCAGAAACATATAATAACAGATTAACGGAGCTCAATATGTATACCCTAGAGCAAAGGAGGGAGAGAGGTGATATGATCAAAACTTTCAAACACCTTAAGGGCATTAGGGGGAAATTGTTTAACCAGGAAAGGGAAATTGTTTAACCAGGAAAGGCACACTAAGCAGAAGCTTGTTGCCAGGTGTGACCTGGTATCACAAGGAAGTTAAGTGACTTGCTCAGGGTCACACAGTATGTAAGTGGGGCTGTGGGATTCAAACCCAGGTCTCCAGGTTTGCAGCTTAGAGCCTTAAACCACTACGCTATACTGCCTCCATTAACAAGGTGAAAGAGTCTAACGTGTTTCAATATAAGAAAAATAGCAGGACAAGAGGACACAGCATGAGATTAAAGGGAGGCCAATTAAGGGTAATGTGAGGAATTATTTTCCACAGAAAGGGTGGTGGATGCATGGAATGGCCTACCTCAGGAAGTGGTGGATATGAATACAGTGCAAGGCTTCAAGCAGGCATAGGATAGGCATAAGGGAGCAATACAGATGAGTATGAATAGATAGGTCATTGCCAGAGCAAGGCCCATGGCACATTCATAAGATAGAAAAGAAATGGGCAGACTGGATGGGCCTTGAGGTCCTTATCTCGCCATCAACTTCTATGTTTTTATAAAGAATAAGGCCAGAAATGTGTCACAGTGTCCCAACTTTATTGAGACCATTGCCTGGTGTTGAGGTTGATGTCTCCTGCATCACTGATACATACTGCCGTTTGTGTGTGCCTTTATTCTACAATGGTGTCATTGCTTGCCACAGTGAATTTTTTGCATAGACAAAGCAATTTAATTTATATTGAATCTTGTTGTGTGTTGTAAGCAGTCTGGTATGTTGTTCCTTTCAGGGAACCATAAAACATATGGAATGATTCCATTTGACCCTGGGAGAAAGATGTTCACATCCACATGCCAGACATATGCTATGAGTAGAGATGCATGGATATCCAATCCAGTATCCGGATCCAGCTGGATATCAGGCATTTCTATAAAATCTAATCTGGACAGATAAGTTTAAAAAAACAGATCAGATAGTTTCCTCAGTCAAACTGCACTTACTTCACTTCACTTCACAGCTGCCTCTGAGCTTGAAGGTGACATTCCTGTGCCGTGGCAGCCTGTGGCAATGTTGAAAATGGGAACGGTGAAGAAAACTGCCCTGTCTGCCTGTGACTTGCCTCCTCTTACTGCTTTTTAAATTGACTGAGCGTCTGATTTTAAATTTAACTTAAAGCTATGTTATTGCTGCTGCTGCTACTACTGATACTGATACTGATACTGTCTTTTAAAGTGACACCGTCTTTTAAAGTGAAATTTTGCTGAATGCTGATTGCTGATAAAGTGTTCACACAGTTTCAGTTGGACTGAGAAAGGCACATTGAAGAGACAATACATTTCTACTTGTGAAGCTAAGTAGCTAATTGTTCTGGCTACTGTAAGTGGTTCCATTGACAGCTCATATATACAAATAACCAGCTAAGCAGTTAATCTTAAAGCTAATTAGTGCAGCTTTTAACCAGTTTGTATCCAGCTATGGCTCAGTGGTGGACTTATTTTACCATAGAAAATGAGAATGATTCTAAAGCAAGCTGCAAACTTATTTAAAAAAACTTAGCTATGTTTTTTATTCTAACTATTCGATCCGGTAATATCCTTCCCAATCCGGTTGTCAGAACAAAATATCTGAAATCTGATATCATGTAGAAATTTAGTATCCATACATTCTAGTTATGAGTCCAACACCCATTGTGGTACTGTAACATTTAATTGTTATTCAGGGGTGGGTGGTGGGGGGATACCGCTGTGTTTGACTGAAATATTATCATCCTGATTTTTTTTTTCCTCAAGTGGTATGCACACTTGTGTTCTGCACGTTAGGGATGGTTGATGACTTTGGTTGGACAGAAACTGGCAAGTCATGTAAGGTAAGTATAATTTATTTATTTATTTTTTTATTGTGGCTATTCCAAATTCTGGAGATTGCCAAATAGTGGTGTTGTGTCAGTTACTATCTAATATTGCAATCATGTGTTTCAGTAATGCCCAGCTTGACCTGTCTCTGGCCACATCAAGGCTAGGCTGCAGATTCAACAAGTGTTTCTCAGCACCCGCATCAGTGGAATGTCTTGACTAACAGATGCAGTGTCACCACTCACTGCCTGTGTGGCATGTTCAAATGGCCTCAAAATTAATATTATTGAGTTCATGAGTCTCCATTGTTCAGTTGTCATAGACATTGAGGCTCCTGAACTGTCATGGCTAGAGTGCATAACTAGATACTCAGAGATGGCATTGTACTGCTCATACAACTGCTCTCCATGTAAAGGGTCGAGTTCCATCTAGTGACAAATTCAAGCTTGAGGTGGTGCTGAGGGAGGCTGTTCAACATGCAGCAGCTCCTAAACTGGTCACAGGCCTTTCCAGAGCGCAAAGTGGGCACAGATACGACGTGCAGCAGGCAGCATTTGCTTTATTTTGGGTACTGCAGAAACTCCAGCACCACAGGATTTAAACAGTGGGCCATGCAGGGAACCCTCACAAAGCCATCATTGTTGATACAGTGGTAGCCAGAGACATAGTCAGATATTTCTAAATGTCTGTGAGATAACTGGATATCTGAAATTTCCTGCCTGCCTGCAGTACCACTATGGGCACCACAGAGAATCTCTTTAGATATTTCATGAAATATCTGACCGTATCGTGGCTGCCACTGTACATTTAACAGCATTTGATTCATTATCACTAGGTCTGAAGCCAGCTTTTAGGGACAGGGGATGCAGCCACTCATCAGTTTCTGTCAGTAGCAAGTCTAGCGTGTTTTCACCTGTATGATCCTGCTACACTATGCATTGCAAGCGTGGCATGCTGTCTAATGACATGAAGATTTCTACCACCACAGTCTGACTTATTACCGTGCTTTCCCATCCCACCATCACAGACAATCCCAGGTAACTGCGCCCAATGTGCAGTAAACACAGATGGGAACTACACGCCATTTTGCCACTTGTCCACATATCCATGCTTAAGTGAATGTAAGATGATGTGGAATGCTGAAGTTCATGTCTTACAGACTCTGTCACCATCTGATACAACTCAGGGACAGCATGGGTGGAAAAGTATGTCCTGGACAGGATCTTCCATTTAGGACATGCACATGCCGCAAGGCATCAGAATCCTGCATTCTCTACAAAGGAGAATGGCAAAAGTCAATTGCCAGCATTTCCACTACTGCAGCATTGAGTTCATGTGCAACTGCATGATTTGGTGTATTTACTGTTCCAGGCAAAACGCTGTGCAACGGGGCTGCATTGTTCAGTGTTTTTTTTTGCAAGTGGCATGGCAGATGGCTCTCTTCTGTGGACTGACATGGATAGGGTATCTTTGACTTGTGATGGTGAGTGCACAGGTGACATGCCAATAAATGTAGTTATTTTACCTGTTTTAAGCACTGGGTTGATGTACTAGAATTACTACATGGACCACCACTGCTACTCTGACCACTACTTGAACATTCAAAATCCTCCTCCTCCTCATGCCATTTGTAATCCTCCTGTGTTATTTCACCATGTTTACCGACATGGCTACTTTCACTAAAGGAACGGGATTCCATGCTCACTAAGGTGGATGAGGGTGAATGCCCAGTATGGCATTAGCTCCCTCTGGTGCTAAGTCCACAGTGCCATGTGCCTGCTCTTGAGATGAGTATGCTGGCCCTCCAGCCCAGATGACTACACTTTTTATCATGCTTCAGACATGCTTGGTAAAGTGGACAGATAGCCACTGTTTCATCGCTACCATCTTGTATGAAAATATCCCAAACTAGGGATTTTGATGCCCTACTCTTCATATGTTGCTTCTGGGGTTGCATATGGAATGGCAGTTTTGGTGGCAATGAAATGGGCAGTGTACTGCATGATTTCTGGTGTTGTGCACACTTAGACTTTGATTGAACAGCACAGTCAATGACTATTACTTCAGGGTTAGCAATAGACAATGCTACTTCAGAACATTGAGAAGGGGACTGACAAAAGACTGTTTACAAACAGCCACCTTCACTTTCTTTTGTCCGTTCCCAAATGAGGTCGCTAGCATTAACATCATTATAATCATCATCCACAAATTCACTTTTGAATGCTTTCCTCCTGTGGAAATATTCCAACCACAGCCTCAATACTATCATCCACACTTTTTCGCCAACATCTGAATGTTTGGATAGCCTAACCTCAAGATCAGTGGAAACATGAGACTGTGAGTCATTAGCATGATCATAATCATGTTCAACTACTGTGGGTAGTGGGACATCAACAACACTCAAGTCTGTGGATTCAACATTTTCCCAACTGATAAGTTTGCCTGGGTTGAATTTGTAGCAATACACATGCTGTTATCAACCATGCCATTGTTAAATTTACTACCAGCATGGACAACAGTGTCTCCAAACAGCATTGAAGTGACTGATTTCAGTGTGAAGAACAGAGTCAGAGAAATTCCTTTACTTGCAGCAACTGCAGCAACTGCTACCTTTCCTTCTGCTGCATACTACCATGGCTACAACCACTGCTTTTAACACTGCTAGACTTGCTACTAGCCCCTGATGAACCTGGCCATCATCACAACAAATTCCACTGCATTAGTCTTATTAAGCAGCGCCACAGCCAGAAACAACTTTGCATGAATGAATCTTAGCAGGCTTTTTAAGAATACACAGACAATTAGCAACTTATTATTTCAGTTGTTTTGGGGATGGAAGCAAAAATGCAAGTGATGCAGCTGCACAGGCACAAGTAACACAAGACCTGAACCAGTCTTCAAAAATCCAGTAGTCAAAATAAAACAATACCTTGTTTTGTATGTGGGTGGGGGCATCTTTAAGTAGGGGAAAAATTTCAGGCAGGCTGAGACATTCAGAGTACTGCTACTGTGGTGCTGCAGTAAAATGAGTATCAATTTATACAACACACACACGTTAAAGGTCAGCCACAGAAACTTTAACTGTTCAGTAAACTACAATAAAGCCTTTCATAGTGACTTAAAAATGCCAAGCAAACAGAAAAAACAATAAAAATTAGATAAGCGTACTGTGTGCACCTGAACACACAAATAAAAATTCTCCAACAAAGTTGGAAAACAATCTTCTCACTAATCTCTTCTGCACCACAGATCCTCTACTCCCTGAAGCACACATCTACAGTGTCTGTCACTACAGAGACTGAATGTACTTAATTAACATTAAATATTCACACAAAATCAATAAATGCTTGATGCTCCAGCTTTCCACTATACACACTATGCTGAACTGAGGCTGCACAAAACAATATAGAGCCCATGTAACCTTAAGCCCCATGAATCATTGCAAAATTTACATTAAAGAGCAAAAAACAGAATAAGGCGAGTAACGAAGTCCATAGTTAATAATGAGAACTTTACGTTACTTCGATGCAAAGTTTTTTATTTTACTATGCAGAAAATTACATGACATTCGGTTCTATGCGAAATACTATGTGTAAATTTTAACCACTTTGCTCATCTCTACTAGTGGCAAAAGTAGTAAAATTCAAACTTAGGTTTCCAACCCTGAGATTCCACTCCCATCCTCAGCTTCCAACTCTAAGACTCAACCCCCATTGCATGCAGAAACAGTGTGAGGGTTGTGCCTTGGCATTCCAAACCCTAATGCTCACACCATTCATTTATTCTGTACCCATCTTAGCTTACGTAGTCTTGAATGGTTGAAAGCCAAGGGTGGGGTTGAGTTTTAGGTTGGAAGCCTAAGATCAAATTCTCTACTTTTGTTGCTAGAACCTTAATGGGGCATTAATGCAGTTTTTTCCATTAAATATATATATATATATACATACACACACACACACAAGAAAATACAAAATCACACATGCCCCCACAATGCAAATCACCACAGAATGTTATGCTGGTCCAACTTTAAGCAGAATTGCATGGTACCGAAAGGTCTCTCACACAGTTTGCAAAGGTGCTAACAGAAGACATAGACACGTGTTTCATCCTACCAGGACTCATCAGTATGCCTCGTCTGTTTGACACCCCAGTGGGATGGACCAGCTACCCTATAGGCAGTGTGCCTTGGATATATTGTGGTGAACCCATTAAAATAAAAAACTATTTAAAGGACAAAGAACCTCTGTGCGCAAACACTGAGGCAAGGGTTACCTAAAGGGCATTTGGCTGGGAAGCCAAGTTTCAAGAAAATACAAAATCACACATGCCCCACAATGCAAAGCATCATGGGCTGCATATGCAGATCACCACAGAATGTTATGCTGGTCCAACTTTAAGCAGAATTGCATGGTGCGAAAGGCCTCTCACACAGTTTGCAAAGGGTGTTAACAGAAGACATAGACACGTGTTTCGTCTACAGGACTCAGTGTTTGCGCACAGAGGTTCTTTGCCTTTTAAACAGTTTTTATTTTAATGGGTTCACCACAATATATCCAAGGCACACTGCCTATAGGGTAGCTGGTCCATGCCACTGGGGTGTCAAACAGGCGAGGCATACTGATGAGTCCTGGTAGGATGAAACACGTGTCTATGTCTTCTGTTAGCACCCTTTGCAAACTGTGTGAGAGGCCTTTCAGCACCATGCAATTCTGCTTAAAGTTGGACCAGCATAACATTCTGTGGTGATTTGCATATGCAGCCCATGATGCTTTGCATTGTGGGGCATGTGTGATTTTGTATTTTCTTGAAACTTGGCTTCCAGCCAAATGCCCTTTGGGGTAACCCTTGCCTCAGTGTTTGTGTACAGAGGTTCTTTGTCTTATATATACATACATATATATATTTAATAAATTTCATTGATTTATTAAAGCAAATAGATTTACATCCTTAAAGCTTGCCTTTTAGTTCCAAATTTAAAACCTATTTGTCATTTCCTAAAATGCAGATCAAGGTATCTTTGAAGTGTTTCACACTCTACGCTGTTAACAATGAGTGCTGGTAGAGCATTCCAGGAGTAACTACCCTCTGACTATACCAATGCCTTCTTGCATTATGTTCCCATGTAGATCATATCAGTTGTTTATTGTGTCTTCTACTACCAAACTCATCTGTCCTAGGGTAAATTGCTATCTCAGTTTGACAATTGACATCACCCATAACCCTATACAATAGGCACATGTCTCCCTACACCTCCTATAACACAATGAATAGAGGTTAAGGAAGAGATAATCTATCTGAATATGGTTTAGATTTCAACCCGTGTATAGATCTGGTAAATCTCCTCTGGACAGATTCTAACTTAATAATGTCTTTCCTATTTTGTGGGAACGCATCTAGGCAGCATACTCTAAATGGGGTCTCACCAGAGCCACATAAAGTGGAATTAATACTTTTGCATCCCTACTTGTAATGTATCTTAAAATGCAATTCAAATTTTGATTTGCCTTTTTCATCTGAGTCCTGCAGTGGGTGCTAAACTTGAGATCAGAACTGATTGTAATACCCAAATCTCTTTCTTCCTTAGTTGCTGTAAGTGGTCAATTTGCAAGTTTATAAATATTCTGATTGTTTGATTTGCCCATATGCATTACCTTGCATTTTGTAGTGTTCAAAACTAGCTTACTGCATGAGCCTTGGTCCAATCAGAAATGCCATCTATGGCATTCTGCAATTCCATCACTTCTTCCTGATTGTTCCTGATTGCCCCACCCTGCAATGATCAGTAAACTTACACAACCATTCCTTGTATTGTTTGCTTGAAGGGAGGTATTATATATATATATATATATATATATATATATATATATGTATATACATATATATATATATTAAAGTGACTAGGCCCCAAAACGGAACCCTGGGGTACACCACTAGTAATGGGAGATCAATTTGAAAATTGACCCTTGATGGACACCCTTTGTTGTCTCCCCTGCAACCATGCTGAGACCCAATTGGAAATATCAGAATTCAGATTGATTTCTTCCAACAGATTTAGTAATTCCATATGAGGCAATTTGTCAAATGCCTTCACAAAATCCATATACACCACATCAACTGAGTTTCCATTGTCCAATTCTCTATTGACATTTTCATAGAATGCCAGCAGATTTGTCTGGCAAGACCTAGATTTAGTGAACCCATATTGTAATGGATCCACCAAACCATTAACCTCCATGTGGTTTATAATTAAATCTTTAATTACACCTTCCAAAACCTTTCCATCAGTGAAGTCAAACTCACTGGTCTAAAATTTTCTGGTTTAGACCTAGTTCCTTTTTAAAATGGGCACCACTGAAGCTATTTTCCAATCCTGGGGCACCTTTCCTAGACCCAGAAAGGTCTGGAAAACATAAGTAAGTGGAGGGGCCAAAACAGCTGCCAATTCCCTCAATACCCTGGGATGCACGTCATCAGGACCAGAAAATTTACTGATATCTAATTTTGAAGATCTATCGTGAATATCTTCATCCTTAATAATAACTTGTCCAGGGCTTGAACTATATTTCCCACTATGTGTTCTTTGATTACCAGCATTAAAAACTGAACAAAAATATGTGTTTTGAATGTCAGCCATCTCTTCGGGGTGACTATCTGTCCCATATTATTTAAAAAGGGCCTATCATATTGTTTCTTTTCCTCTTACTATTTATATACGAATAAAATGATTTTTGCTATATTTTACTTTGTCTGCAAGTGTTAATTCAAATTGCATTTTGCTTTCCTAATTTTTATTTTGATCTGTCTGAGACTTTCTCTGTAGGATTTGTAATTTAAAAGTGAACTATGGCTTTTGTACTTTTTAAACAGTCTATTTTTCTATTTATAATTTTTTGATGGAACTATTCATCCAGGCAGGTGTGTTCCTCTTGGAACTATCGTGTATATTTATTTGGTATATATTTTTAATAAGTTATTTCATCCTAGGTAGCAACGAATTGCACATGTCTTGGACAGACATACCATGTAAATCTCTTTCAGTCCCAGCAAGCAAGCTCCTTTTAATACTAATAAAATCAGCTCTACCAAAATTTTATTTAGCTGTTATACCTGTTATATTTTCATAAATGGCTCAGAAATGTTAAAATGAACAGAAGAGTGATCTCTATTTACTAACAGACTTTTACTAACACGTTACAAACTGAGTTACCCATATTAGTAAGAACCAAATCCTAAATATTTGACCCTAGTACTACTCTGCACCAGCTGTCCCATCTGTTCAAACATCTCAAGATACCTCTTATTTATGTTGCCATTAGCCTGCAATCTTTTCCAATCAGTGCCAGGCAGATTAAAATCACCCACTAAAAGTATTCTATCCACAGGATCCAATTTACCTATTACATTAAGTATTTCAATATCATCCATTAGGGCAATGGAGAGTGCTCTATACAGTAACCCTAAGAATGATGTTGGAGCCTTTATGTGAAACAGCTTAACCCACAGAAACTCCAAATCGGACATATCCCACTGTATTTCTTCACATTTAATAGATTCATGTATAAAGATAGCTATACACCCCTTCCTATAAGTTCTGGATTTTGAGAACAAATTATAACCTGGGACACTTTTTCCCATATATCCTTACCATCTCACCATGTTTCCATGAGCATGGCCAGATGTATGTTGTGTGTATGTAACAGTAAGCTGAGTTCATCAAATTTTTCCCACAAGGCTCCTCGCATTAATGAGTATCACGTTCCATTCTGGGAATTTTATGGGAACAGAGTTTGTGTCTAAATGATTACTGAGTTCCTTACAAAGCTTCCTCCAGTTTAAATCAAAATTTTGTTACTTCGTTCACTTTTTCCCAAGATCCTTGTACCTGAATAGAAACATAGAAACATAGAATTTGATGGCAGATAAGGGCCGCTTGGCCCACCTAGTCTGCCCATTTCCTACCTAATGGATAAGCTGCAGATCCTAGTTAACCAGCAGCCTACTTCTTTCTACCCCACCCCTAGAATTGCCTTATGACTGTCCCATGCATGCTTGAATTCAACCACTGTTTTGACTCCACAACCTCCTCTGGAAGGCTGTTCCATGCATAAGAACTCTTAAAACTGAAGGTGAACAAAGCAATGGGGCCTGATGGGATTCATCCCAGAATTCTAAAAGAACTAAGGGTAGAAATAGTGACACCACTAACTACCCTCTTTAACAAATCATGGGAGGATGGGGTGGTACCCGAGGACTGGAGGAGGGCAGATGTGATTCCCCTCACAAAAGTGGGAGCAAGGCAGAAGCAGGAAACTACAGACCTGTTAGTTTAACCTCAGTGGTAGGGAAAATGATGGAACCACTTCTGAAGGAAAAATTGTTGAGTATCTAGAGGCCAGAGGGCAGGACCCAAGGCAGCATGGATTCACAGTGGAAGGTCATGCCAGGCAAATCTGATAGATTTCTTTGACTGGGTGACCAAAGTAGTAGATGAGGGAGGGCTGTGGACATGGCCTACCTAGACTTTAGCAAGGCATTTGACACAGTCCCACAAAAGATTAATATACAAGTTAGCCAGCCTGGGAGTGGGTCCCAAGATGACAGTCTGGGTAAATAATTGGCTGGAGAATAGGACACAGAGGTAATAGTAAATGGAGTCCACGCTGAAGAAAGGGGTTACTAGTAGGGTACCCTAGGTTCAGTATTGACTGTCCTCTTCAATGTCTTTATAAGTGACATTGCAGAGGGACTGGAAGAGAAAGTATGTGTCTTTGCAGATGGCACAAAGATCTGCAACACAGTTGATGCACAAGGTGGGGTGGAAAGGATGAGAAGGGACTTGGCAAGGTTAGAGGAATGGTCAAATGTATGGCAGCTTAGATTCAATGCTAAGAAGTGCAAGGTAATGCACCTGGAAACAAAAACCCAGGGAAGAGTACACAATGGGGGTGAGATACTAACAACAACAAAATGGAAAGGGACCTGGGGTAGTCATATCAGATGACTTAAAGGTGGGCAAGCAATGTGAGAGGACAGCAAGGAGGGCTGGGGGATACTGGGATGCATAGGGAGAGGCATCACCAGTAGAAAACAGGAAGTTATTATCCTCTGTACAGACAGTTGGTGAGACCCCATCTGAGTACTATATGCAGTTCTGGAGACCCAATCTCCTCAAAGACATAGACAGGATGGAAGCTGTCCAGAGGAGGGCAACTAAAATGGTGCAGGGTCTGCACTGGAAGACATATGAAGAGAGACTTAAGGAGCTAAATATGTATAGCTTTGAGGAAAGGAGGGAGAGGGGACATGATAGAAACTTTCAAGTACCTCAAGGGAATCAACAAAGTCCAAGAGGGTAGCATCTTTCAAAAAAGAGGGTGCAAGAACAAGGGGCACAATTTGAAGATAGAAGGGGTGGCTCAGAGGTAACTTAAGGAAGTATTTTTTCACAGAGAGGGTTGTGGATGCATGGGAACGCCTCCCAGAGGAGGTTGTGGAGTCAAAACAGTGGTGGAATTCAAGCATGCATGGGACAGTCATAAGGCAATTTAGGGGTGGGGTAGGAAGAAGTAGGCTGCTGGTTAACTAGGATCTGCAGCTTATCCATTAGGTAGGAAATGGGCAGACTGGGTGGGCTAAGCGGTCCTTATCTGCTGTCAAAATCTATGTTTCTATGTTTCTATCCACAACCCTCTCTGTGAAAAATACTTCCTTACATTACCTCTGAGCCACCCCCATCTTCAAATTGTGCCCTTGTTCTTGCACACCTCTTTTTTGAAAGATGCTACCTCTTGGACTTTGTTGATTCCCTTGAGGTACTTGAAAGTTTTTATCATGTCCCCATCTCCTCCTTTCCTCGAAGCTATACATATTAAGCTTCTTTAGTCTCTCTTCATATGTCTTCTGGTGCAGACCCTGCACCATTTTAGTTGCCCTCATCTGGACAGCTTCCATCTTGTCTATGTCCTTGTGGAGACTGGGTCTCCAGAACTGCACACAGTACTCCAGATGGGGTCTCACCAGCTGTCTGTACAGAGGGATAACAACTTCCTGTTTTCTACTGGTGATGCCTCTCCTATGCATCCCAGTATCCCCAGTCCTCTTTACTGCCCCTCTCACATTGCTTGCCCACCTTTAAGTCATCTGATATGACTACCCCCAGGTCCTTTCCATTTTTTTTTTTTTGTTAGTATCTCACCCCATTGTGTACTCTTCCTCTGGGTTTTGTTTCCCAGGTGCTTTACCTTGCACTTCTTAGCATTGAATCTAAGCTGCCCATTTGACCATTCCTCTAACCTTGCCAAGTCCTTCTCATCCTTTCCACCCCACCTTGTGCATCAACTGTGTTGCAGATCTTTGTGCCATCTGCAAAGGACATACTTTTTCTTCCAGTTCCCCTGCAATGTCGCTTATAAAGACATTGAAGAGGACCGGTACTAATACTGAACCCTAGCGGTACCCCACTAGTAATCCCTTTCTTCAGAGGACTCATTTACTATTCCCTCTGTCTCCTATTCTCCAGCCAATTCTTTACCCTGGCTGTCATCTTGGGACCCACTCCCAGGCTGGCTAATTTGTATATTAATCTTTGTGTGGGACTGAGTCAAATGCCTTGCTAAAGTCTAGGTAGGCCATGTCCATAGCCCTCCCTGAGCTACTACTTTGGTCACCCAGTCAAAGAAATCTATTAGATGCCCTTGCTAAAGTCTAGGTAGGCCATGTCCACAGCCCTCCCTGATCTACTACTTTGGTCACCCAGTCAAAGAAATCTATTAGATTCATCTGGCATGACCTTCCCACTGTGAATCCATGCTGCCTTGGGTCCTGTGCCCCTCTGGCCTCTAGGTACTGGACAATTATTTCCTTCAGAAGTGATACCATCATTTCCCTATCACTGAGGTTAAACTAACAGGTCTGTAGTTTCCTGCTTCTGCCCTGCTCCCACTTTGTGAAGGGAATCACATCTGCTCTCCTCCAGTCCTCAGGTACCACCCCATCCTCCCATGATTTGTTAAACAGGGTAGTCAGTGGTGTCACTTTTTCTACCTTAGTTCTTTTAGAATTCTGGGATGAATCCCATCAGGCCCCATTGCTTTGTCCACCTTCAGTTTTAAGAGTTCTTTCAGAACCCTTTCTTCTGTAAATGGGCTGGTATCAACTTCTGTATCCAGAGTGTTTCTATTGTTTGTTTTAGGTACCTCCCTTTCATTCATAAATACTGAGCAAAAATATTTGTTTAGTATCTCTGCCTTTTCACCGTCACCCTCTGCCCACCCCTCCCTTTATTAAGCCTCACTATTCCTCCTTAGTCTTCCTTTGCTCCTGATGTACCTAAAAGGTTTATCCCCTTCTTAACTGAGTAGGCTAACTTTTCCTCGGTTCAGGCCTTTGCTGTTCTGACTGCCTTCCCAGCTTCCTTTGCTTTAACTGATACAATTGTCTGTCCTGCTCCTTCTGTGATTCCTTCTACTTTCTGAATGCTTTATTTTTCTCTTGAACCTTCACTCCACCTCCTTTGAGAACCATAGTGGTTTCTTACATCATTTTGTTTTATTTATTTGCTTCACACAAAGGTTTGTTACCTCTGTGATGGCAGTTTTTATTATTCCCCATTGTTCTTCCACCCTCCTTCCTGCCCATTTGCTAGTGCATTCCTTAGGCACTCACCCATTTTGGCAAAGTCAGCCCTCCTGAAGTCCAGTACTTTTGCCTTGTATGACTTGACTCTATTGCAGTGTTTATTGTGAACCATACTGTTCGATGGTCACTAGTTCCCAGATGGTTACCACTTCTACATTTGTGATCCTCTCTCCATCTCCATTTGAGAGAATCAGGTCTAAGATTACTCCTCTCAAGTGGGATCCAATATTAATTGTCTAAGGCATTCTCCCTGTAGGGCATCTGAGTAACCCACTCTTAGAGTGGCTGCTGCAACTGCACTCCAATTAACATCTGGCATATTCAGATCACCCATCAGCAGTATCTCCCTTTATCTGCCATTCTAGTATACTTTCTATCATTTCTTGTCCATTTCCTCCCCCTGAGGGGGTCTGTATACAACCCCTGTGCAGATTGTGGTGCCATTGCCTGCCTCCAAATTGACCCACAGTGCTTCTTCTTCTCCCTGTTTACCCTTTGTTCTGTTGCTTTGATTTCTTCCCTTATGTGAGAGCTACTCCTCATCTTTTACCCTCCTGTCCCTCCTGTAGATAGTGTATCCTGGTATGTTTACTTCCAGTCATGGTTCTGTGTGTACCATGTTTCTGTGACTGCCACGATATCCAGATGTTCCTCCTCCATCAAGGCCACTAATTCAGGAGCTTGTTACTCAGACTACTGGCATGGGTACTCATTGCTCTCCATTTTAATGACTTTATCTTCTGTAGCAGCATCCCCACTGACCTTTCCACCTTGGTCTTTTTCATTTAGTACCCTGTTTTGTGGGGAGGCTGATTTTCCTGCTGCTTATCAGTGCCTCACCCCTTGACTAGTTTAAAAGCTTGCCAATGAAGCATTTAAACCGATTGCCCAAAGACTTGTTCCTTCCTGGACAGATGCAGACCATCCTGCCAGTATAAGCTGGTGTCCTCCAGGTGGAACCACAGCCCCAATGAAGCCAAACCCCTGTGCTCCACACCATTTTTCAACCATTCATTAAACTGCATGATGCAAAGTACCCTCGCCTCACCCATGCCACTAAGAGGCAGCACCTCTGAGAAGGATACGTGTGTGCTACTTGTCTTAGGTCCCTCCCCAACTCTACAAGTCCTTCTGCACTGCTCTAATCTCACGATGAGCCAAGTCATTTGTCCCTAGGTGGACAATGATGTCCAGCTCAGACTCCCTGCAGCAACTGTTCTCACTATCCTAAGGATGCACTTCCTGTCCATCCAAGCCATGGCACCAGGCAGGCACCTACTTCAGTTTTCCCTTGCCCCCCAGTTCTATCCCCTAATAATTTAGTCCCCTACCAGGAGTTGCTTCCTTTCCCTGTGATTCCCTCTGCCTCTTTCCTGAGTGCCTCCCTTGTGACAGTTGTCTACAACCTCTTTAGTCTCCTCAGTGGGTGCATCCATAGGGAACTATGCTCCCCAGAATGGTGTATGGATTGTGGAGTGGAACAACTGACTGGGTGTGCCTCTGTTTCACTACCTTTACCCTCCTGAGCCCACTGTGGTCCAACTGCTTGCACTTTCTTCACAACCTCTGAGGTAGTGGTGTTGGCCTGGTGCTCCCTGGATGGGAGGTTCCTTACTACTGTCCAGTGTGGCCTGAAGATGGGCAACTTCTCCCTCAGGGTAGAGAGTTGTCTGCAAACAGGGCAGCATCTCATCCTCCAGAAAGACTCCTGGAAGACTGCTGCCCCACAGCCATTACATTGCACTACTTCCCACACGTCTGTCTACCTTGTTTAGTGTTTTTTGTGTGTGTGTGTGATTGGTTTTGTTATATGAAATATATGTATTATATAATGTGTATGCTTATGTTGTCAGTGCAGTGTGCTAGATAGGATATGACAGTGATATGCACCTTCCCTCTTGAGGAAATGATGTCAGAACCCCAGGTTATAAACAAACTATTTCCAGGGTGGGTGGGGTGAGGGGTGGGAAGGGTTTGGGCCTCAAACTGTGCCCTCACAAAAACAATCAGCTAAAGCTCTGACCTACCACTGCGATGAGTACCTTCCTGTCAGCAAGATGCCTCACATGACAATTTGACAGAGAAAAACCCTGCTAATCAAACAGAGAAAATCCAAACATCCAAGTCAGACACAGGTAAACCTCCCCAGCCCCAAAATAGCCTGGTGACTTGTGCTCTGAAAGCAGTCAGCCCTAAAACACGTCAGCTGTGCACAAGGACAGACACAGTAAACAGTATTCAGTCGCTGTGGGTTTAAAATCTTCCTGCACTGAAAATCTTAACAATTGTAATAAAAGTAGAGCAAGGTCCACCTCTCTGTTGATTGAAAGACTGCCTTTTCTGATTATTCTAAGTTCCTTATTTCACCTTCAGTTGAAGTATCCTCCATCTGAAGAATATTAACTTTCCTAAGGAATCTGCTTCAAACCAAAGACAATTGTAAATTATAAGGTTCACTCTCCTCTGTTGTGAGCACAACTCGCTTTCTTGCAAATCCTAAGTCCACTGTTGCAGCTTCCAGCCAGAGGTAGCTTCACTTGAATGATGACTTAAATGTAGACCATCAAGTTTAAACAATACCTTTCTGTTGAAAGTCATGGAATTATCCATAAATCCTATATTTTCAGTTTTGCAAAATTGCCTCAACCACAAATAATTTCAGAAATCTTCTAACTGATACTGGAGTTGGTAAAATGCTAGAGATTATTATCTCCCATTTCTTTCTTTAATCTTATTAATTATAGTTTTAAATTCTGCCTGAATATTATCCATCCTGCTTCTACCCACATCATTAGCACTCATGTGTAAAATCACAAGAGGACTTTCTGTATTCTAGAAGTCCCTCCATCATTATAGAGACATCATGGAGTCTAGTTCTCTGGTAAGGTACTAACTGTGGTATGCTTCTTTGCATCTCCAACATACTGCCAGATTTATATTCCTGATAATGGAGTCGCCAATCACCACTATGTTCATATTGACCGCCTCCTTTATTGTAATGAGGTTAGCATTTGCCTGTCCATGAACTTCTACATTTGAGGCAATATCCTCAGTTTGTAGTTTTAGGTCATATGCCCCCAGTGTGTCCTCATTATCAACAGGCAAACTTCCATATTTATTGGTTAACTGAAGAGGGTGAATTCAACACAAAATCTTGATTATGGTCACTTACAAGTGCACTTAATCCCCTAGTATCTAATATATATCTATGTATGTATATTATATATTGCAAAAAACTGCATTAATGCTCCAGTTAGGATAAGCCACACAAGTAGGAAATGTGGTATTAGGTTTTCAAAGCTAACACCCCACACCCACCTGCACACACCAACAGTTATCGGGTGTACTCTTGGAGGCCGCTGGCCCTAACACTCACCCTTTCCAAAAGTAAATAAGCTTAGATGGGTACAGTACAGGAGAATGGGGTGATTGTTAGGCTGATGACTCCTAAGGAACACCCTTGATGCCTGTTGGTGTGTTCAGGGTGGTGTGGGGTGTTAGCTTTGAAAACTCTAATGCCACATTTCTTTTGTGATTTTATCCCTAACTACAGAACTAACACAGATTTTTACAATTTATTTCCTTACTTTTAAGATATAATTGTATCCTTATTTGTCTGTGGAGCTCCTATGCTTCCATAGATGCATATATGTATGTAGCTGTGAAGCACCTCCAGGCTCTGTGCTTCCATTTATAGGACAACAGTGTCCCAATTATCAGCATAGCCATCCTCTTACCCCACCTCATGTACCAAATAAAGAAAATTTTCAGATTCCCACCAAAACATAATTCTGCACATCAGCAATGCCATTCCGTGCCAAAGGTGTTAAAATATATTTGCCCAAGATTCGAAATATGACAGCTGTGACACATGAAGTGGGGTAATAAATGACTATGTTGAAAATCTGGGTTAAATATTGACAATTTCCTGGTTACAAAGTGTGTAGCAAAATTGCAATGAATGGTCATAACTTTGGACTATTTACATACAATATTTTGACCCCAAATTGTCAGCATAACTATCTTATTACCCCACCGCATGTACTCTATACAGAAAATGTTTGAATGCCTGCCAAAATTTAATTCTGAGCAACTGCAATGCCATTCTGTGCCACAGGTCAGAAAACACATTTTGGGCAGGATTTGAAAATGACAGCTGTGACATACATAAGATAGGGTAATAAGGAGGCTATGTTGAAAATCTGGGTTAAAATATTTAAAATTTCCAAAGTTATGAGTGTGCATAGTGAAATTGCAATGAATGGTCATAACTTTGGTATTTTTTCATATTTTGAACCCACATTTTCAACATAGCCTTTTATGATGTCACCTCATAAATCCTATAACTGAAAATTTTCAAATCCATGCTAAACCACCACTCTGTGCCATGGGTGTGAAAACACATTTGGGACAGGATGTGGAAAATGACAGCTGTACTGTTCATGAGGTAGTGTGAGACATTGGCTATGTTGAAAGTTTGGAGTCAGAATATTGAAAATTACCAAAGTTATGTGCGTAAGTAAGTAAATTTCAGTGAGTATGCATAACTCAGCCATTTTAGGAATTGATTCACCAAATTTTCAACATGGCTATTTTGTGACCCCACCTCTTGAACACTGTTGGTGAAATTTTGTTATTTTGTTCTGAAATGTGATTTTCATCAGCAATGTTGAAATCACCTTCTGAGCTGAATAATGAAATGTCAATTGCAGTGTTCATGAGGTGGGGTCCATAAAGGCCATGTTGAAAATTTTTTCAGAAAGTCCTACAAAGTGCTACATTTATGAACATAAGTTCAAAACACCATTGAAATACATTATATGGCACTCACCTTGATTCCTCAGTTCCCTGTTCAGCTTTAAAGAGTGAAGACATGTCCCAGTCTGCAGAAGATGACTACCTATGACCTCCTGAGGTAAGTATAGTGAAAGGGGTGGTGGTGGGATTGTGGGTTCTCAGTGGAAGGGGCAGGGGGATGGGGGATGACAACGGACCATTTTCTTTTTTCAGGTTACAACCAAAAAGACGTTTGGGGATGGTTTTCTTCTTTACAGGTTAAAACAAAATAAATATTTCAGGACACTGGGGTGGGCTCCCCAGTTTCCCACACTGCTGGAAGGGCTTTTAATGCTAACATGGGGACTGGGTCCTGATGTCAGCAACAAGGCAAGGGTCTGTGGGGAGATATGACACTGGGGTGGGAATCTCAGTGTAAGATTAGAAAAGGGGGATGGGGAGGGGTAGGTGGGGAGAGGCAAAAGCTGGGGGGAGAAGAACAGAGTGACTTTAGCAGCTCAGCAGCACATGTAGTATAATAGGAGTTGAATTCTGCTGCCACCATGTTTGGGTCTGCCACAAGAATGTTGTTTAACCTAAGGACCAGGGAGAAGGGTGAGATAGCAGAGTGAAAAGGGCATGGACTACCTTCCAAAATTTAGAAGGAGTTTTATATTTGTGGGAAGGCGAATTGAAGTATTCAGACTTAGCTAATCTCATAATCTTAGTGCATGTGTTTCATAGCCAGCAGTACACTGAGAGGTTGCTAGGGGACTGGGTTGATTTGTGGAGCTCCCAGGCATGATCTCGAGCCCTGTGGCAGGTTAGAAGTTCAATACTAATACAAAGTAAGTGATTTACTCATACTTTTGAGGTTTTAATGGGGTGAAAGCATCCCAAATATTTAGAAATGTGCCTTTGAAATAAGCTGAGGGCCTGGCCCAACGAGGAAGAGGAGGTCAGGAGTGACCAGTCAGAGAGGATGAGGCTGCACAGGAGGGGTTCTAGGTTTAGTGAGTTGAAGGAGCATAGTTGGATGGTTTTATGTGGGGATTTAGCCCTATAGACTTTTCTGACTATGAAAATTGAGTTATCATCACTGAGAGCATCAGGAAGGATACCGGATTTGATTATTCTGTGTGGGTGGGATGTGATAGCCCAGTTGATCAGGGAGTAGTTTGGGGTCTTGTGGTTTGGGCGGGTGGGTTCTGAGATCAGCTGGGTGTGGTTTACGGCACCAATTTCATTGCATGTTTTGGCAGATTTGTGGACAGACAGTTTAAACTGAAGTCTCCCAGAATGTATAATTCTCCGGAGGGAAAGGGTGTTGATTGAGGTGATTAATTATAGTGCAATGCTTGGTTGAATGTTATGGGCAGTATATACTGGCTATGAAAGTAGGAATGGTGATGGACAGGGTCACTTGGATGGTTAAGGCATCGTGTGTCACTGGATTGCAGGAAGAGTGTACTGTAGAATATCGTAGTGTTGAGTATATATATGGCCACACCACCACTCCCTTCCTTCCAGCCTGGTCTTGCCTTTGGATGGAGTAGCCTGGAATTGAGTCTGCAAGGTCTGGGATTGTAGCCTTTAGCCATGTTTATGTAACAAATAGTATGTCAGGTTTTAGACTGAGTGCCATAATTTGATGGAGGTCAATTTTAGGTGTAAGCTGCAGATGTTAAGGTGTAGGACCTTAAGACTTTTAGGGAGGGTGGAGAAGGTGGACATAGAGGGACAGATGTAAGGTGAGGGCCTTGAAAGGAAGGGGTGATTGGTCTAGGGTTAGTGTACATTACCTGAAGATAGCAAGAGCTGGCAATGATGAGGAAGTGAATCTTTAGGCATTTAAAGTGCTTATGTAGAGTGTGAAAGTGATTCATTATTCACAGGTGGGCAGGGGGTTGAAAGAGAACATGAGATGAAGAAAGGCAAGATCAACAGACTCAAGGAAGAGGGAGGCCTGGGGATAAGAAAATATGGTGAGTGGATGAGAGAGGGATGGGAGTGATGGTGAGGATGAAAACAAAAGCCTGAATATATGGTGTATGGGCATATGATAGGTTTATAGTTTCAGGGGTAATGTGTAAGGAAAGGGGGTAGAGAGAAGGTGAGGAGCAAAAAAAAGGTGAGGGAGAGATTCATTTAAATGGATGGAGAGGAGAGACCATTTCAATGAATGGATGAGGCAGGAATTAGGCCAAGCCTGGAGAGTTGGAAGTGGTAGGATAAAGTAAGTGGATTTGTTGAATGGAAGAAGAGGAGGAGAGAGGGAAAATGTTGTAGTTTGTCCATGTATTCCATGGAGAGGCTACAATGGTAGGTTTAGGGATATTTGTCCCTCTAGTGGATAGAGAAAATAACCTAGAGAGGGTGAAGTAGGTACTTAGTAATTTACACAGGGCAGGTCACCTGACCTCCCATGGCTATAAGTATAATATTCAGAGCTATTCAGAGCTGACAGACTAACTAGAGGAGAGGTGTGGCAATCTATGTTAAGGACAAGTACTCAGCATCAAGTCTTGATTCAGTTACAATAAAAATGAATTTGAATGCCTGGCTATTAAGATTGAGTTAGCCACCTCCCTTGTGCTATGTGTAATAGGTTGCTATAGACCACCATCGGTGGGGCTGCAGCTCCTTACGCATCTTGGTGCTCTATTAGGAAAGGAATATTTTGAAACAATTATCCTAGGAGATCTCAACTATGACTGGCTAGCCAAGTCTTCTACTCCTCTTACCTCCTTCTGTGATTCCCTCGGCTGACACAATTACTTGATGAACATACACATCCAAATAAAAGGAACCTGAGCAATAGTACTCTTGCCAGATGTCATACTAGTCAATAATCCCCACCTATTTTCTTATGCTGGTACCTTCTTCTGATGTTAGCGACCATTGCTTTATTGTGGTCGCCAGATTGATGCATAATTCAGTACCTACAGTTAAATTTAATATTAAAGGTCCCGGCCGGAATTTTGATCAGGCTGCCTACATTAATGACCTGAAACATTCTATTGTGCTGGCAAGACTTCTACTTAGCCAACACAGTTAACCTGGCCTATGACATCTTCTATGAAATATTTGTGAGGCACTAAACAAGTATGCCCTATAGTGAACATTCTGTGAGGAACAAAGCTTATCACTGGTTCTCTGCTGAATTGAAGACTGCCTTGTTGGCAAGGGACAAACTCTGAAAAATGCACTTAGATCTAGGTTAAACATTGATTGGTGACAGTTCAGAAAAGCTTGGAATGCATGCACAAAATGGTTAGGAAGCAAAGGCTACATTCTCCAGTAATGAACTAGACTCTGCTGCAAAGTGTTCTCTAAATTTTGGAAGACAATTATGAAATGTCGGGCACACCGTGCAACTCTCTGCCAGTAAAGATTAAAACTCAGGGGATACTACTATCTGTGATAAAATGGGAATTCTAAACTCCTTTAATAACCATTTTGCCACCACTGGTCTTGCATTTGACAGCTCCCTGCATGCTTGGCATGTTTGCAACTTGAGTGCAAGATGAGAAATCTCCTGCCCCTGCCCAGGCTTCAGATTCCAGTTTGCTTCCCTGAAAGAGGTAGAAGAGCTTTTGATTCAGTCAGACTCTAAGAAAAGTGCTGGTGCTGATTCACTAGATCCCTATTTCCTTAAGATTGCCTACCATGTACTAGCGGTGCCAATCACTCATCTCTTCAACCTATCACTGTCTCAAGGAGTATTCCACAGATATGGAAAACCACACATGTCATTCCCTGTTTAAATCAGGGGACCCTTGTGATCTGAACAATTACAGACCGATATCTCTCCTACCTATCTTGTCAAAACTCCTGAAAAATAGTGAGTAACCAGCTCAGGATCTACATTGAGTCAAAAACCTATTAAACCCTATGCAGTCTGGCTTTAGATCTAGACACAGTATTATTTCAGCACTTGCCAAAGTAACCAATGACTGGCACCATGACCTGGACAGTAAACATGTTGTCTGTGCTGTATTCTTAGACCTAAGTAAGGCTTTTGACACCATGGATCACAGCCTGCTCTTCTCTTCCTTGAGGAATATAGGTCTTGACTCAGTTCCAATGAGTTGGTTTACTGATTATCTTCAGGACAGCTTCAGCAGATCAAGGCTGAGGGTCGCTATCCTCTCTTAAACCACTTCAAAGTGGAGTGCCTCAAGGGTCAATACTCGGACCATTACTGTTTGCTATTTATATTAATAATATTGATGATAGTATACATAAGGCATACATCTGTTTGCAGATGACACTGTTCTTTATCTTAGTCATCCAACCCTGAAGCTGCTCTGTGCAGATCACCAGGAGGAATTTAACCAGCAGCAGAACAGCTTATTTTTAAAAGCTCCTCCTAAATGCAAAAAACTAAAGAATGCTTTTCACCCCACAGCCTGTGGTGAACCCTGCCACTAATGGAACGTTACATTTGATCACCACAATCCTCGAGAGAACTTGGAGTTTGTTCCAAAGTTTAAATATTTGGGAGTGTGGCTGGATCAGAATCTCCTTCATAGAACATATTGAGGACTTGCTAAAGAAAGTAAGACAAAGACTGGGTCTTTTCTTTAGGATTAACCAGTTTCTTACTAGTGAGGCAAAAAGCGACTGGTCCAAACAACCATTCTCTCTCTCTGTAGTTGACTATGCAGACTTCTTATATAGTCAGTGCCCTAAAGCCTCTCTTGACAAATTGGACATGCTTTATCACAGAGCTATTAGGTTTATAAGCCTTCCTCTCCACCCACCACTGTGCATCATATGCAGCTGTAGGGTGGAACTCTCTTATATTTAGGTGGAATAGAAATGCGGTGATTTGGATGTTCAGAGTGGTCACAAATAAGCTTCTCCAATATATCATTGACTGTCTCCCCGCTAAGCACAATCGAAAATATGTCTTAAGAAGTGTCTCCCTTATCACATTGTGTATCCCCAAGATTTTTTCCCACCATGTTAGAGCAGCAATTAGCTTTGTGTTACCATCCTTGTGGAATAAACCGCAAAATTGTTGAAATTGAACACTCTTATCAGTTTGGATTTATTCAAGACCCTTTATGTTCGGACGGTGAGGAGTTCCTGTAATTGCTTCCCTCATCACTAATCTACCCTGTATTATAGGCTGCAGCTTCTTATAGACTATATTATAGTATAATGCTGGCTTCATGTGCCCTCTCTACTCTAATCTCATCACAAGGTCATATATCATTAAACTGTATGGGAATTCTATAATCGCTTCCCTCTTCCACAGACTGCCTATGCACCATTTTTCCATGCATGCTGCTTGGGCCATTGCTCTCCTTCTCCCTACCTTGTTCTTCACTATATCTTCCCATCCCCTATCCCCCCACTGCACCTCCCCCTGTTCATCAGTTTCTGTTTGTTGGGAACTCCATGCATCCCCTCAACCTAGCTGTGCATCCCAGGCCAGGACTAAGTACTGTACTGGCTACATTATTCACCTATCTGTTATCTGACTGAACCATTGTTATTTTCCCTGAAGCCATCGAGGCCTACCAAATCTCACATATATTACTTGGTATTACTTGGTATGAAAGAACAGAAGAAGGCCAGAGCCATCGAGACTGTTCCCACACTATGTGGGACATTATTTATCTATTATCCCTCAACCAAACATCTAATTTGTTTAAAGACAGTGGCACTAGTTGCCTCTACCAATTCTTGTGGCAAGGTGTTCCATACAATGGATGCTCTTATTGGAAAAAGTTTCCTTTTGCTGGTTTTATAAGTTTTTACTTCAAGCTGTTTATTATGCAGTCTCAGAACATGTCTCCTTTTGGAGAGTGTTAGACCACATTTTTCCATTAGATCTGGTGAATTTATTAAATTAAAACCATAAGCATATCACCTCTTAATCTTCTAGTTTGAAGAGAGAAGAGACCAGTAGCTTTTACTCTGTTCTGATAATCCAAGTTTGTTAATCTTGGAAACATTCTAGTTACTCTTCTTTGAACCTGTTCAAAAATTGCTATGTCTTTTTTGGTTTGCATTCCAGAAAGGGGAGCCATAGTTTAGATATGGCTTTAATGTATGCCCTATACAATGGAATAAGGCATTGTTCAGTGCGATTAACAAAAGTGCTTTATTTGCCTCAAAAGTCTGTTGGTCATGCAAGCGGTTCTAACACAGAGATCATTTGATGCAAGTTTATTATTAACATATATCCCTAAATCTTTTTACAATTTGATGAGTGAAGTGGTAGTCCATTTACATAATATATCGTTTTTGGATTATTTACACTGAAATGTACTATTAAACATTTATCTTGATTAAACTGCATATGATTTTCATTTGCCCAAAGTGTTAATTTTTCCAAATCCTTCTTTAATGCAGAAATATTTTCTTGATTATTAACCTTGCCCCAATTTAGTATCATCTGCAAATTTAACCATGAAGTTATTTGGCCCTGTTTGTAAATCACTGATAAAGAGATTAAACAATGTTGGTCCCAAGACCAACCCTGTGGTACACCACTTGTCACACTACTCGAATATGACACAGTATCCTCTGTGCTGTTGTATGCTTATCTCTGTATTGTATCAGATACTGTATTATGCACCTTCTTTGTATTATTCGTTGTTATGATGATGATAATGTAACAGTGATTGTAAATAATTTTTGTAATGTAATTGTAATGTATTTTGAACTGTAATAACCAGGTAAATCTTGCAAATGAGCTTGCTCAATGATGTTCACCTGGATAAATAAAGATTTGATTGATTGATTGATTAATTGATAATAATAGTATTCTTTATTTCTACAGTGCCTTTCAAAAACTAAGGCACCTAACAAATATAAAATGACATATCAGACAATCCAAACATCTTAAAAATAAAAAGCTAATACAGTTAAAAAGAAATCAGTCACCAAATGTCTGGTACCACAAATATGCCTTTAGTGCCTGTTTAAATCCCTCCATGGTCATGCACTCCAATAACCAACAGGGTAGAGAATTCCAAAGAGTTGGGGCCACATGCATGAATGCCCGGCCCCAGAAGATTTCAGGCACACCTCTTGAATCTCTAGCAGCCCCTCGTTAGCCGAGTTGAACGAATGCCCAGGGCAGTAAGGAACCAGGAGCTCTTTCAGTTAGTCTGGGCCCAGTCCATGTAGGGCTAATCACCTGCCTGACCTCTATCAACAAGCATGTTACCCTTCTTTCAACAATATATGTTATTCTGCACTACTCCATTTTTTAAAATGAGAAATAATAAAAGTAGTGTTTATTATAATGTTATTCGGTGACCTGGTTTGCATCAGTATTCACAGCTATTTTTGAACAGCTACTGTTCCATTATATCTTGCAGCACTGTCTGCTGCATGTGACTTCATTGTAGTCGCAACAGAACTGAATTTAAATAGTTGCTGTCCAAAAGTATGTGAGAATACTGATCCCAACCTGGTGCAAGGCCGATTAAAATGAGTGCTCTGTTTATTACTTTCGAGTCTGATAAAATGTACTGCTGCATACTTAAATTGTTGAAAGAAGGATATAATTTTATACACAAGTTGTTAGATTAGGTGGCAATGTAAAATAGAATAAAAAGTATCGGTCAAAATTGTAACTGCATTCTTGTACTGATGCTTTAATTGTCAGGTTTTATTTCTTTTGGATACTGTTTACTGTGTTAATGTTTCATAGTATACATACTAACAACAACCCCAGTCTAAATACCCTAAAGTCACCTGAAATCACCTCGCTTACAATGGCAACCCCTCCCCACATAATTTCTTACCTTCTGTATGTTGCCAGCTTACAGAATACATCATTTAGCATGCAGTATTAGTGTTACAATGTGAATAATAATCCCTGAAAAAATGTTCATAAAATTAACAAGAATTTTGTGACAGTCATAATAAGTATAAATCCATAGCTCCCCTAATGTTCCACCCCATAATGGTTTCCCAATATAAACAATTTTTTCTTATTATTTTCTTTATTGTATTTTGTAAAATTCTCATAGTCACCAACTTTTGGATGTTGCATGCTCTCATTTACTTTGCATTTGTGGCACAGAACCACACGCTGCAATACACTTTTATTGAAGCGGGCGGTGCATTCCTTAGTGTCAACAGTACTGAAAGTGTACAGTGTCTGCAGTTTTGCAGACCCTGCTATGACCTTTGACAAATAAAGGAAAGTAAGCAAGAACTCTTAGAAAGTGCCTTTATATTGTGAAAAGCATAATGGTGTGATACATTTGTGAAAGGTGTGATTTAGGTGCAATTAGGACTTTTTCCCTTTTTTGGTGTAAAGCAGCAGTGCAATAATCACAATATCATAAGATCAGCTACCATTCCCCAACTCCACCAAATGCCCTATATTGTGAAGGTCCCACTGTTTTACTGTTATGAAAAGTCCAGATGAAGAATAAGGCCAAAATGCATCACAGTGTCCCAAATTAAGTGAGAGCATTGCCTGGTGGTGACACCAGTTGCTACTGCTGTTGTCCCACTGCTTTAATGTCATAAAAGTCCAGATGAAGAATATGGTCAGAAATGCGCCACAGTGTCCCATCTTAAGTGAGACCATTTCCTGGTAGTGATGCCAGTTGCTGCTGCTGCTGCTGTTATCCCACTGCTTTAATGTCATGAAAAGTCCAGATGAAGAATAAGGCCAGAAATGCATCACAGTGTCCCAATTTAAGTGATACCATTGCCTGGTAGTGAAGCCAGTTGCTGCTGCTGCTGTTGTTGTCCCATTGCTTTAATGGCATGAAATGTCCATAACGATGCACAGGGAAATGCCAGACCTCACCCAATAACTAATACACCGAAATCTGGTCAATGGAAAATCATGCACAAAATGCTCACAGTCTGGGAAGCAAGATCCCAGACCTGCAGGCACAATGACAGAGGCTAAACTGGGCAAAGAAGCCATTAGTGAGACATGGTTTACCAGTAACTACACTTGGGAGACTTCAGTACCTGGCTATGTACTGTTCAGATGAGACTGAGGTGCAAAAAGGGGGGTGGAGTGGCCTTTATGTCAATGAAAATATCAAAGCTACAGAAATTCAGAATACACTTAAGGAGCCAGAAGAGCTGATGGTCACCCTGGAAACAGGAAATGGGACAGCCATACGAACTGAGGTTGTCTACAGGCCTCCAGACCAGGGGGAAGACATAGACACATTACTGTTAGAAGGTATACAAAACATGACAGCTAAGGGAGAGGTATGGAGGTACTGATAATGGGATACTTCAACATGCCAGATATAGATTGGTCATTACCAGCAGGAACATCTGCCAGAATGAGACACATAGTGGATTCCCTGCAGGGGAGGGCCTCAAATAACTTGTACAACAATCCACAGGAGATAGACTATCCTAGATCTAGTACTGACTAGCAGGGACAGGATCACAGATCTCCAGGTAGATGGTCACCTGGTGCCAGTTACCATCACATGGTATGGTTCAATTTGGCCACTAGAACTAAATCATTCCATTCCAAGGCAAAAATATGGGACTTTAGAGGGCTGACTTTGATAAGATGGCCAACAGAGTTTAAGCTAGCCCTGGAGAAGAAGAAATACATGTGAGAGGGCACAGTCAAAGTGTGCAAGCATTAAGGATGCAATATCAAGTAACCTCCCAATGTATTAGAGAGAAAAGGAAGTGCAAAAGAAGAAGGAAACCACTTTGGTTCTCAAAACAGTAGCAGAAAAGGTCAGAGCCAAAAGGCTGGCATTCAGGAAATATAAGGGAACGAGGGATGAAGATAGAGGCACATCAAACATCCCTAAGGGAAGCAGGGAAGGCAGTAAGGCAGGCAGGCGGCCCACACCGAAAACACTAGCACGAGCAATAAAAGAAGGGGACAAGACTTTCTATAGATACATTAGAGAAAGGAAAAAGTCCAGAGGGGGGTATTGCTAAGATCAAAGGTGATAAGGTGCCATGTGAGGAGGAGGAGGACTATGTAAAAGCATCTATCTTAAATAGATACTTCTGCTCAGTATTTACTGAAGAGAAGGTGAGGCAGGGCCCACAGATCAGCACCATGGACACAGGGAGATGGAGGTGTGTACTAGTCCCTTCAAAAGAAAGGGTCCTACAAGAGCTCGATAAGCTCAGGGTGGACAAGGCAATGAGACCCGATGGCATACATCCTAGGGTAGTAATGGAGCTAAGGGTGGAACTAGCAGAGCCATTATCAGAACTGTTTAGTGAGTCTCTGAGCACAGGATAGGTCCCAGAAGACTGGAGAATAGCTCATGTGATCCCGCCCACAAGAGTGGTAGCAGGGAGAAGATAGTTAACTACAGACCAGTCAGTCTACCCCAGTAGTGGACAATATTATGGAGATATCTTAAGGAAAGGATAGTGCAACACCTGGAATCCATAGGAACACAAGATCCAAGACAAAATGGGTTTACAATAGGAAGGTCCTGTCAAACTAATCTAATAGATTTCTTTGACTGGTAAACAGTGTGGTGGACCAAAGGGGAGTAGTAGATGTTGCCTACCTTGACTTCAGCAATGCTTTTGATACTGTTCCACATAAGAAGATTGATTAATAAGCTGGGTATGCTCAGGGTGGGTCAGAAGTTGGTCAACTGGGTGGCAAGGCAGAAAACAGAGAGTGGTGATAAATGGTATACAGTCAGAAGAGATACGAGTCACAAGTGGGGTACCTCATGGATTAGTCCTGGGGCCAGTCCTCTTCAATATCTTCATCAGTGACACTGCAGATGAACAGGAGCTTAAGGTTGTTTGTTTTCAGATGACACCAAGATCTGCAACAGAGTAGATGATCCAGATGGGGTGGGCAGAATGAGAAGAGATCTGGATAAACTGGCAAAATGGTCAGAAGATTGGCAACTGGGGTTTAATGCAAAGAAGTGCAAGATCATGCACATAGGTAAGAGAACCTTGAAGCCACCTATAGGCTGAGAGGGAGTGCTGGCAGTCACAAGGAAGAAAGAGATTTGGGCATCATCATCACAGATGACCCGCAATCATCCAAGCAGACCACTAAAGCAGTAGACAAGTCTAGCGGGATGTTGGGGTGTATATAGTAGGGGTATCACAAGTCATAAGAGGGAGGTAATTCCTCTTTACAAGACACTGGTTAGGCTCCTATCTGGAGTACTGTGTGCAGTACTGAGGCCACACCTTCACAAGGACAGTAATCAAATTGAGGCAGTCCAGAGAAGGGCAACCAAAATGGTGCAGCGACTGCATCAGAAAACATTTGAGGACAGATTAACAGAGCTGAATATGTATACCCTAGGAGGAGAGGTGATATGATCGAAAGTTTCAAACACCTTAAGGGCATTAACAAGGTAAAAGAATCTAACATGTTTCAATATAAGAAAAATAGCAGGACAAGAGGACACATCATGAGATTAGACGGAGGCTGATTAAGGGTAATGTGAGGAAGTTCTTTTCACAGCAAAGGTGGTGGATGCATGGAATGGCCTACCTCATAAAATGGTGGATATGAATACAGTGCAGGGCTTCAAACAGGCATAGGATAGGCATAAGGAGCAATACAGATGAGTATGAATAGATAGGTCATTGGCAGAGCAAAGGCCGATGGCACATTCATATAAGGTAGAAAAGAAATGAGCAGACTGGGTAGGACTCATGGTCCCTATCTGCCATCAACTTCAATGTTTCTATAAAGAATAAGGCCAGAAATGTGTCACAGTGTCCCAACTTTATTGAGACCATTGTCTGCTGTTGAGGTTGATGTCTGCTGTATCACTGATACATGCTACCCTTTGTGTGTGCCTTTATTCTACAATGGTGAGTAATTCTTCACCACAGTGAATTTTTTTGCATAGACAAAGCAATTTAATTTATATTGAATCTTGTTGTGTGTTGTAAGCAGTCTGGTATGTTGTTCCTTTTCAGGGAACCATAATACATATGAAATGGATGCCATTTGACCCTGGTGGACATGATGTTCACATCCACATGCCTGACATATGTTATGAGTAGAGATGCATGGATATCCGATCCGTATCCGGATCCAGCTGGATATCTCGTGATTTCTATAAAATCTGATCTGGATGGATAAGTTTCCAAAAACAGTCTGGATAGTCTCCTCAGTCAAACTGCACTTAGTTCACTTCACAGCTGCCTCTGAGCTTGAAGGTGACATTGCTGTGCCATGGCTGCCCGTGTCGATGTTGAAAATGGGAACGGTGAAGAAACATTGCCCTGTCTGCCTGTGATTCGCCTCCTCATACTGCTTTTTAAATTGACTGAGCATCTGATTTTAGATTTAACTTAAAGCTGTGTTATTGCTGCTGCTGCTGATACTGATACTGTCTTTAAAGTGACACTGTCTTTAAAGTGAATTTTTGCTGAATGCTGATTGCTGATAAAGTGTTCAAACAGTTTCAGTTGGACTGAGAAAGGCACATTGGAGAGACAATACATTTCGACTTGTGAAGCTAAGCAGCTAATTGTTCTGGCTACTGTAAGTGGTTTCATTGGCAGCTCATATATACAAATAACTAGTTACAGTTAATCTTAAAGCTAATTAGCGATCTTTTAATCAGCTTGTATCCAGCTATGGCTCAGTGGGTGGAATTATTTTACCATAGAAAATGAGAATGATTCTAAAGCAAGCTGCAAACTTATTTAAAAAAACTTAGCTATGTTTTTTATTCTAACTATTCGATCCGGTAATATCCTTCCCAATCTGGTTGTCAGAACAAAATATCTGTAATCTGATATCTGGTAGAAATTTAGTATCCATACATCCCTAGTTATGAGTCCAACACCCATTGTGGTACTGTAACATTTAATTGTTATTCAGGGGTGGGTGGTGGTGGTGGGGATACCGCTGTGTTTGACTGAAATATTATCATTCCTGATTTTTTTTCCTCAAGTGGTATGCACACTTGTGTTCTGCACGTTAGGGATGGTTGATGGCTTTGGTTGAACAGAAACTGGCAAGTCATGTAAGGTAAGTATAATTTATTTTTATTTTTTTTATTGTGGCTATTCCAAATTCTGGAGATTGCCAATTGTAGTGATGTGCCAGTTACTATCTAATATTGCAATCATGTGTTTCAGTAATGCCCAACTTGACCTATCTCTGGCCACATCAAGGCTAAGCTGCAGATTCAACAAAGTATTTCTCAGCACCCGATCAGTGGAATGTCTTGACTAACAGATGCAGTGTCACCACTCACTGCCTGTGTGGCATGTTTAAATGGCCTCAAAATTAATATTATTGAGTTCATGAGTCTCCATTGTTCAGTTGTCATAGACATTGAGGCTCCTGAACTGTCATGGCTTGTGTGCATAACTAGATACTCAGAGATGGCATTGTACTGCTCATACAACTGCTCTTCCATGTAAAGGGTCGAGTTCCATCTAGTGACAAATTCAAGCTTGAGGTGGTGCTGAGGGAGGCTGTTTTCAATATGCAGCAGCTTCCTAAACTGGTCACAGGCCTTTCCAGAACGTGCAAAGTGGGCACAGATATGATGTGCAGCAGTCAGCATTTGCTTTATTTTGGGTACTGCAGAAACTCCTGTACCACAGGATTTAAACAGTGGGCCATGCAGGGAACTATCACAATGCCATCATTGCTGATACAGTGGTAGCCAGAGACATGGTCAGATATTTCTAAAATGTCTGTGAGATATCTGATATCTGAAATTTCCTGCCTGCCTGCAGTACCACTATGGGCCACCACAGAGAATCTCTTTAGATATTTCATGAAATATCTGGAAATATCTGACCGTATCATGCAGCCACTCATCAGTTTCTGTCAGTAGCAAATCTAGCATGTTTTCACCTGTATGTGATCCTGCTACACTATGTATTGCAAGCGTGGCATGCTGTTCAATGCCATGAAGATTGCTACCACCACAGTCTGACTTACTACCGCGCTTTCCCATCCCACCATCACAGACAACCCCAGGTAGCTGTGCCCAATGTGCAGTAATACATAGATAGGAGCTACCTGCCGTTTGCCACTTGTCCACATATCCATGCTTAAGGAATGTAAGATGATGTGGAATGTTGAAGGGCATGTCTTACAGACTCTGTCACCATCTGATATAACTCAGGACAGCACAGGTGGAAAAGTATGTCCTGGACAGGATCTTCCATTTAGGACATGCACATGCCACAAGGCATCAGAATCCTGCATTCTCTACAAAGGAGAATGGCAAAAAGTCAATTGCCAGCATTTCCACTACTGCAGCATTGAGTTCATGTGCAACTGCATGATTTGGTGGGTATTTACTGTTCCAGGCAAAAATGCTGTGCAACATGGGCTGCATTGTTAAGTGTTTTGTAAGTAGCATGCCAAATAGCTCTCTTCTGTACACTGACATGGATGGGGTATCTTTGACTTGTGATGGTGAGTGCACAGGTGACAAGCCAATAAATGTAGTTATTTTGCCTGTTTTAAGCACAGAGGTTGATGTACTAGAACTACTACATGGACCACCACTGCTACTCTGACCACTACTTGAACATTCAAAATCCTCCTCCTCCTCCTCCTCCTCCTCATGCTTGTTGTAATCCTCCTGTGTTATTTCACCATGTTTACCGACATGGCTACTTTCACTAAAGGAAGGGATACCATGCTCACTAAGATGGATGAGGGTGAATGCCCCAGTATGGCATTAGCTCCCTCTGGTGCTGAGTCCACAGTGCCATGTGCCTGCTCTTGAGATGAGTATGCTGGCCCCAGTGCCCAGATGGCTACACTTTTATCTTGCTTCACACATACTTGTCAAAGTGGACAGATAGCCACTGTTTCATCACTACCATCTTGTATGAAAATATCCCAAACTAGGGATTTTGATGCCCTACTCTTCATATGTTGCTTCTGGGGTTGCATATGGAATGGCAGTTTTGGTGGCAATGAAATGGGGTGTACTGCATGATTTCTGGTGTCGTGCACACTTGGACTTTGATTGAACAGCACAGTCAATGACTATTACTTCAAGGTTAGCAACAGACAATGCTACATCAGAACATTGAGAAGGAGGGACTGACAAACAGACTGTTTACAAACAGCCACCTTCTCTTTCTTTTGTCCGGTTCCCAAATGGGTCACTAGCATCATCATCATCATAATGATCATGCACAAATTCACTTTGAATGCTTTCCTCCTGTGGAAATATTCCAACCACAGCCTCATCACTGTCATCCACACTTTTTCACCAACATCTGAATGTTTGGATAGCCTAACCTCAAGATCAGGGAAACATGAGACTGTGAGTCATTAGCAAAATCAGAATAATGTTCAACTACTGTGGGGACATCAACTACACTCAAGTCTGCAGATTCAACAACATTTTCACACCTGATAAGTTTGCCATGGTTGAATTTGTAGCAATGCTCATGCTGTTATCAACCATGCCATCATTACATTTACTACCAGTATGGACAACAGCAACTCCAAACAGCATTGAAGTGACTTATTTAGGTGTGAAGAAGAGTCAGAGAAATCTCTTTACTTGCAGCAACTGCTACCTTTCCCTTCTGTTGTATACTACCATGGCCATAACCACTGCTACATAAACAGACTGTTTACAATCAGCCACCTTCACTTTCTTTTTGTGCTAGACTGCTAGACTTGCTACTAACGCCTGATGAACCTGCCTCATCATCACAACAAATTCCACTGCTAATAGTCTTATTGACAGCAACTCCACAGCCAGAAACAGCTTTGCATGAATGACTCTTAGCAGGCATTTTTAAGATTACACAGACAATTAGCAACTTATTATATTGGTTGTTTTTGGGGATGGGAAGCAAAAATGCAGGTGATGCAGCTACACAGGCACAAGTAACACAAGACCTGAACCAGTCTTCAAAAATCCAGTAGTCAAAAAAAAAAAAAATACCTTTTTTTGAGTTGGGGGGCAGCTTTAGCTACACAGACAGAAGCAGGGAACAATTCCAGGCAGGCTGAGACATTTTAGAGTACTGCTACTGTGGTGCTGCAATAAAATGAGTATCAATTTACACAATGCACACACAAATTAAAGGTCAGCCACAGAAACTTTAACTGTTCAGTAAACTACAATACAATCTTTCAAAGTGACTTAAAAATGCTAAGCAAACAGAAAAAAACATTAAAAATCAAGTAAAGTTGTACTGTGTGCACCTGAACACACAAATAATACAAAATTATCTAACAAAAGTTGGAAAAACTACCTTTCTCACTAATCTCCCTTCTGCACCACAGATCCTCTACTCCCTGAAGCACACTTCTACAGTGTCTGCCACTACAAGACTGAATGTACTAAATTAACATTAAATATTCACACAAAATCAATAAATGCTTGATGCTCCAGCTTTCACTATACACACTATGCTGAACTGAGGCTGTGCAAAACAATATAGAGCCCATGTGACCATAAGCCCCATGAATCATTGCAAAATTTACCTTAAACAGCTAAAAAACCAAGGCTAGTAACGGAAGTCCATAGTTAATAATGGAACTTCACGCTACTTTGGGATGCAAAGTTTTTCACTCGCTATGCAGAAAATTACATGAAATTCAGGTTCTATGTGACATACTATGTGTATCACATTTTAGACACTTTGCCCATCTCTACTAGTGGCAAAAGTAGTGAAATTTGAACTTAGGTTTCCAACCTGAGATCTCACCCACCCCACCCTCAGCTTCCAACCCTAAGACCCAACCCCACGTTGCATGCAGAAACAGGTGTGAGGGTTGTGCCTTGGCATTTTAAACCCTAATACTTACACCATTTCCTTATTCTGTCCCCATCTTAGCTTATGTAGTCTTGGAATGGTTAGAAGCCAAGGGTGGGGTTGGGTCTTAGGGTTGGAAGCCCTAAGTTCAAATTACCTACTTGCTGCTAGAACTAATGGGGCATTAATGCAGTTTTTCCATGAGATATATAATATATATATATATATATACACCTATATATCTATATATAGACATACATACATACATATGTGTGTGTGTGTGTGTGTTATATATATATATATATATATATATATATATTATAGAGGCAAAACTCCGTTTAATGCATTAGTTAGGGTTGTTCCACAGCTACGACAAAGTGAGGAAATTCACTGTTAGGGTTGAAAACCCCTTGGACCCCCACCTACCCCCAACCGGCATTGGGTGCGCATTGGGATCGTGGGTCCTAACTCTCACCCATTCTCCTATACTTCTGCTGCTTTACACATGTCATGGGGTGAGAGTTAGGCTGACGATCCCAATGCGCACCCCAATGCCGGTTGGGGGTGGGTGGGGTCCAAGGGGTTTTCAACCTAAGCAATTCCTCACTTTTGTCGCGGAACAACCCTAACTAATGCATTAAATGGAGTTTTGCCTCTATTCCTTCTTTTGAGAATGATAACAGAAATAGTGACTGTAATGCAGTGGCGGGAGCTGGCGCCCGCTGCATGATGTGTTGTGGCATACTAACAGGGACAGCAGCGCAAACAGAAATGCTAACAGTGGCGCATGGTAACACAAGCGAATGAGAACAGAAAGGGTAACGCACATGGTGGCGTGAACAGGAATGGTCTGCCACGTGATGTGTTGTCACATAGTAACATGGTGCCTGCAAACAGAAATGTCAATGGGCATGGTGATGTAAAGTGAAACAGTAAGATAAACAGTACTGTAGACAGAAATGGCAAAAATAACAGAAACGCAAGCGCAAAATGAAAACGCGAAGGATAATGCACATGGTGGCGCAGGCGTCAATGGTAAGTGAAACAGGTACGGATCCGTAAGCGGAAAGGGCAACAGTAACAGTAATGAGTGCACAGGCTGGTTTTCCCAAAACCTGCATTGAGAAAGACAGTGAGTACAAATAATGTATGCAAAATAATGAGTATCGGCGCAGAAAATGAGATCTTGGAATACTAAATACATTATATCTCAGGAACCGTCTGACGTAGAAAAAATTTAAAGTCATATTATTTACAACTGTCCTGGTTAATTTAAATCTAGCCCCATTAGGAGCTAAGAAGTTTTCCGACGAAAAGTCCGTATCTCGCACCGCTTCCGAATACCGGCCCTGAAGGCGGCGAATGCCGTAATGTTATCCTATGGAAAAGAAAAGTTCGAGTGCTATAACTTTGCCTCCTGTAATGTTTTTCACCAAACTACTGAAAGGCACATCTGCGGCTGTTGGCTGTCTTCCTCCAAATTTCAGGAAAAAGACCGAACCGTTATTTTGCAGCAGGGCTCCAAATGATTTCTGTTAAGTGTCGGCGCCGTAATGTTATCCTATGGAAAACCGCCAATTTTGGAGTGCCGTAACTTTGCCGCCATGTGATATTTTTTCACCAAACTACTGAAAGGCACATCATGTACTGTTGGCTGTCTTCCCTCCAAATTTCAGGAAAAAGACCAAACCGTTATTTTGCAGCAGGGTGCCAAAGGATTCCTGTAATGCTTCACCAGAATGTTATCCTATGGGAAAACTGTCAACTTTGGAGTGCCATAACTTTGCTGCCGTGAATATTTTTTCAATACAACACTGAAAGGCACATCTGTGAGATGTCGGCTGCGTTCCTTCAAATTTCAGCCCAAAACTCCCAACGGTTATTTTGCAGTGTAGTGCCAAAGAATTGCTGTCATTTTCCCACAGACTAGAAAATTTCTTCGCACTTATAAAGCTTTCGCAAAAATTTGTGACACTTTGTGAGCACGAAAGTAATTTGCAAAGTACTTTTCCAGAAATTTGAAAACATATTTCTGGGGTGTTTTACCACAAAATAAAGACATGGCAAGCATCCTCAGGGCCGACTAGGTGAATACAAAAAATTAGGTTGCTAGAGGGTCCCAAATTTAAATGCCAACCATTTTTCTGATCACCAACTGAAAACAAAATGGCCGATTTGGCGAAAGTAACAGGCCCATTTGTAAAGTAAAAATGCATTTATGGAAGTGTTGAACTTTTGTTAACTTTCCCATTGACTTATAATGGGAAACTGTTTTTGAATAACTTTTGAACCGTTTAATATTTTTCACGAAATCTTCAAAAGGCACATTGGGACCCCGCTGCACATTTCCTGAAGATTTTGGGCCAGTCATAAACTGTACGACCTGTGAGCGCGACCACAGAATTCCAGAAAAGCGTAACGTCGCGACAGATCACACTTAATAACTCTGCAGCCTTATATCTGACCAGTACAAAACTTGGCAGATCCCAAGGCCTATGGTTCTTGATCAAAAATTCCAACTTTCAGGCAAATCCATCAAACGGTTGCAAAGTTATTAAGGTGCAAAGTTTTGGGGTTTAACATAGAAATGGCTCCTCAACCCTAACTATGGTAGCACTACCGTGCTACCATAATATATGTATATTATATATTGAAAAATAACTGTGTTAATGCTCCAGTTAGGATAAGCCACAAAGAAGGAAAATGTGGTATTAGGTTTTCAAAGCCAACACCTCACACTCACCCTGCACACACCAACAGCCATCGGGTGTGTGCGCTAGTCATTGGCCCTAACACTTACCCTTTCCATAAGTAAATAAGCTGAGATGGGTACAGTACAGGAGAATGGGGTGATTGTTAGGCTGATGATCTCTAAGGAACACCCTTTGATGCCTGTTGGTGTGCAGGGTGGGTGGGGTGTTAGCTTTGAAAACTCTAATGCCACATTTCTTTTGTGATTTTATCCCTAACTACAGAACTAACACAGATTTTTACAATTTATTTCCTTACTTTTTAAGATATAATTGTATCCTTATTTGTCTGTGGAGCTCCTATGCTTCCATAGATGCATATATGTATGTAGCTGTGAAGCACCTCCAGGCTCTGTGCTTCCATTTATAGGACAACAGTGTCCCAATTATCAGCATAGCCATCCTCTTACCCCACCTCATGTACCAAATAAAGAAAGTTTCAAATTCCCACCAAAACATAATTCTGCACATCAGCAATGCCATTCCGTGCAAAGGTGTTAAAAATATTTTGCCCAAGATTCAAATATGACAGCTGTGACATACATGAAGTGGGTAATAAAATGACTATGTTGAAAATCTGGGGTAAAATATTGACAATTTCCCAAGTTACAAGAGTGTGTAGCAAAATTGTAATGCATTGTCATAACTTTGGAATGTTTACATATTTTCACCCCAAATTGTCAGCATAAGCTATCTTATTATCCCAACCGCATGTGCCCTATACAGAAATGTTTGAATGCCTGCCAAAATTTAATTCTGAGCAACTGCAATGCCATTCTGTGCCACAGGTCAGAAAACACATTTTGGGCAGGATTTGAAAATGACAGCTGTGACATACATAAGATAGGGTAATAAGGAGGCTATGTTGAAAATCTGGGTTAAAATATTTAAAATTTCCAAAGTTATGAGTGTGCATAGTGAAATTGCAATGAATGGTCATAACTTTGGTATTTTTTTCATATTTTGAACCCACATTTTCAACATAGCCTTTTGTTATCGCCACCTCATAAATCCTATAACTGAAAATTTTCAAATCCATGCTAAGCCACCACTCTGTGCCATGGGTGTGAAAACACATTTTGGACAGGATGTGAAAATGACAGCTGTACTGTTCATGAGGTAGTGTGAGAAATTGCTATGTTGAAAGTTTGGAGTCAGCGTATTGAAAATTACCAAAGTTGTGTGTGAGTAAGAAAATTTCAGTGAGCATGAATAACTCAGCCATTTTTAGGAATTGTTTCACCAAATTTTCAACTTGCCTTTTGTGACCCCCGCCTCATGAACACCCATTGGTGAAATTTATTATTGTGTCCTGAAATGTGATTTTGTGCAGCAATGTTGAAATCACCTTCTGGAGCTGAATAATGAAATGTCAATTGCAGTGTTCACAGGTGGGGTCCCAAAAGGTCATGTTTAAAATTTGCTAACAAAGTCCTACAAATGCCACATTTATGAACATTAGTTCAAAACTCCAATAAAATACATTATATGGCACTCACCTTGATTCCTCAGTTCACTGTTCAGCTTTAGAGTGAAGACATGTCCCAGTCCACAGAAAATGACTGCCTATGACCTCTGGAGGTAAGTATAGGGAAAGGGTGGTGGTGGTGGGGTTGTGGGTTCTCAGCGGAAGGGTTGGGATAGAGCAGGAGGACAGTGGGGATGACAAGGACTATTTTCTTTTTTCAGGATACAACCAAAAGGCGTTGGGGTATGGTTTTCTTCTTTACAGGTTAAAACTAAATAAATATTTCGGGACACTGGGGGTGGGCTTCCCAGTTTCCCACACTACTGGAAGGGCTTCTAATACTGACATGGGGACTGGGTTTCTGATGTCAGCAACAAGACAAGGGTCTATAGGCGAATCTGACTCTGGGGTGGGCATCTTGGTGTAAGATTGATTAAATAAATAAATAAATAAATAAATAAATAAATAAATAAATGATGCCAATCAGAGGGTGGGGTGACCCTAGGCACAAGGGAAGATATGGGAGGAGGTGGGGTACCACTTGACACCAGGGATAGGGGACAGTGATTGGTAGGTACAGGGTACCACTAGACACTGGGTAAAGGGTAGCTCACAGATGAAACTGCAGCCAGCAGCACAAGTTCCAGCTGCGGCTGCAGAAGTCAGAAAAATCCTGCTGTCTCATTCAAAGAACAAGCGGTAAGTGCTCCTCTCACTAAGTTTGGCACCGGTAGAGGTGCCTATTAAATGTATATCTGGCCAATATACTTAAAAACAAACATCAGAATCTAGTTAAAGGGTCCTGTTTAGCTAGTTTCTGATGTTTGTTTATTAAAATCACAGCATTTTGTGTTTATTCCACGTTTGTTGGTTCATGGAAAAGGGCAACAAGATGGTGGCATGGCACAAAAAATATTTAGCACTGTGCCAAACAAGTGGCTCAAAAGCAAACTGAGTATTTGCAGCATAAACATTTTACTTTCACCACAGAACATTATCTCATAACCCTACTGCACACGCCATGTAGAAAAACACTAAAATTTAAAGTCTTATAACACTGGAACCCTTTGATATTTTTCACCGGATCTGTTAAAGGCATTACCTTAGGACATGCCACGTGTTCCTGTAAAGTTTGGGGCAACAATTCCTTTCCATGTAGGCTGTAGGCTGCAGCAAAAAATATATACATTTTTCTTAAAATTACACATGCAGATCTCAGAAAATCACAAGCTGCCATCACAAAAATGTCCACACCTCAAAACTTTGCCTCGTAGACAACACATGCAAAATTTCAGCTCATTCCATCAGAGAGCTAAAGATATTAATATGCAAAATTTGAGGTTTAACATTAAACAGGCTACTCAACCTAACCATAGTTACACTATCGTGCATATATATATATATTAATATTAGAGGAAAAAACTCTATTTAATGCATCAGTTAGGGTTGCTCCATAGCGACAAAAGTGAGAAATCGGTGTTAGAGTTGAAAACCCTCTTGGACCCCTCCAGCCCACCCCTCAACCAGCATTGGGGTGCGAGTTGGGGTCATCAGACCTAACTCTCACCTCATCACATGTAAAGAAGCTGAGGAATAGGAGAATGGGGTGAGAGTTAGGACTGATGACCTCAGCGTGCACCCGATGCTGGTTGGGGGTGGGCTGGAGGGGTCAAGGGGCTTTCAACCCAACACAGAATCTCCTCACTTTGTCATGTGGAACAACCATAACTGATGCATTAAACAGAGTTTTTGCCTCTAATTTCCCTTCTTTTGAGAATGATGATGAGAAATACTGAATGTAATGCGGTGACAGGAGCATGGGGCCCTTTGGGCCCCTGCCTTCCGACACATGATGTCTTGTGGCACAGTATCAGGAACAACAATGCAAACAGAGGTGCCAACAGTGGTGCACATGATGTATGGCAGTAAATGAAGTAGGAAATGTTAATAGAAGCGCCAAGCACAAAGTGACACAGAAGCGAACAGTGACACAAACAGACATTGAAGTGCGTACAGAAATGCAACTGGTAACATGAACAGTGATGGCAGCGGTATTTTAAATGGAAATGTTAAGTGTCACAGCAAAAAGAACGTGAAAGGAACAGAAACAGAAACGCGAATGCAAGCGCATGTAAGCATAAACTGTAACACGACAAGCATGGTACCACAATTTAAATGTAAACGTAACGTTAACATGAAGAATAACACAAAGGAAATAGAAGCGAAATGGGAGCAGAAGCGTGTATGGAAACGCAAAACCGAAACGCTCACGGCACAGTACCGCAATTGTAAATGCAAATGGTATGGGTAACAGCAACAATAACAGCAAAGGAAACAGAAACACAAAAGGAAATGCAAGTATATGAAAATGGAAACCAGAATACGACGGGCACAGTAATGCAACTGCAAACACAAATGGTAACAGTAACAGCAAGGAAAGATGCAAAATGAAAGAAAAGCGAGGCGCAAACAAAGGATTGCCAGAAACACAAACAGCAATGTGCACGCTGATGCAAACAAAAAACACAAACAGAAACAGTAGTGGAAATGCAAATGGTAACAGTAACAAAAATAAAGCGCCAAATGACAGCATAAAGGGTAACACACATGTGGCATACACTGGACGATAACTAGCAAAGCGGGGACATAAATACAAGTGAAAACAGTAACTGTAACAGTAATGAAGTGCATACCCTGTTTTTGCCAAACAGGTACATAGAAACACAGTGTTACAACGAATGTATGCATTGTAATGGGCATCGAAGCTTAAAATGAGCCTTGGAAAGTACTTAATTGCTAATATTTCAGCAAACACATGATAGAAAAATAATTTAAATTTCACAGAAATCATGATTTTCCTGGCTAGATTCTTGTTACCCGTATCAAAATCTGTATCTCGCATCGTTTTGAGATACGAGCCCAAAATGTCGGTGTATGCCACCATGTTAGTCATGGGGAAAAATGCCAACTTTGGAGTACCATAACTTTGCAGCCATGCAATATTTTTTACCAAACCACTAAAAGGCACATCTGGGAAATGTTGCTGCGATCTCTCCAAATTTCAGCTCAAAATACCAAACCGTCATTTTGCAGCAGGGTGGCAAAGAACTGCTGTCATTTTGACCATAGTCTGAAAAAGTAGTGTCGCGATTTGTGACAGCTTTCGCAAACATTTCTGTAAAAGTGTTGTGAGTGTGACACTACTTTGCTAATAATTACTTTTCAAGAAATTTGAAAACATATTTCTAGGTGTTTAACCCCAAAATAAAGACATGCCTAGCATCCTTAGGGCTCAACTAGGTAAACACAATAAGAATTGTGCCCCTAGATGGTCCCAATTGTAAATGCCAAGCATTTTTCTGATCACCAACTGAAAACAAAATGGTGCATTTACAACACTACTAGGCCATTTTGACACTAAAAGTGCATTTGTGACACTTAAACTTTTGTTAACTTTTCCCATTGACTTATACTGGAACTTGTTTTTGATTAACTTTTGAACCGTTTAATATTTTTCACGAAATCTTTGAAAGGCACATTGAGGACCATGGCCACACATTCCTAGAAGTTTTCGGACCAGTCACACAAACTATGCGACCTGTAGACATGAGCAAAGAAGTCACCAGAAACCGTAACGCTGACAGATCACATTTAATAACTCCGCGAGTCGTGTATATCCCACTCAGTATGAAAGTTGGCAGATCCCAAGATGTATTATTCTTGATCATGGATTCTAAATTTCAGGCAACTCTGTTGAACAGTGGTAAAGTTATTAAGGTGCAAAGTTTGACCCTTTAACCTTAAAGTGCTACTCAACTAACTATGGTAGCACTACTGTGCTACATAATATATAAATATATATATATATATATACTGTTTATTAGTTGCAAAAACTATGTCAATGCAGAATTAGGGTTGTAAATACAAAGTGTACAAAGATGGGAAATGAAAACACATTAAGATTTGTATTCTGGAGTATTTGTGAATCAACGGTGGGGTCTTACTTGGGTTGTCAAACCTAATGCCCACCCCCAGCCCATAGCCTTCTGTCTGACACACCAGATACAGCTTCAAACTAGTGCCTCATAGTTGTACAATATGGCCAACATAATCTGTCAGAGCTTTACATCACATTTAAACTTGTCTGATCCAGGGTAGGTGCGATGAGCGCTGACAACCCTAAGTAAGACCCCACCACTGATTCACCAATACTTCAGAGACCCAAATCCCTAATGTTTTTTCATTTTCTGTCTTTGTATGCTTCGGTTTTACAACCCTAATCTCTTCATTAATGTAGTTTTTGCAACTAATTTCCCTTCTTTTGTGATAGTGAAATTGTATCATCATTTGAGCAGGTCCCTTAGAGTGAAATACAGTATTGGAGACAGTCCTGATGCAGTATATGTGCCCAGCATACCCCAACACACATGTAGATACCTTGTGGGTGAGGTTCCTTAACCCACCACAGGGTGTGGCGTCTGTGCCAAAACACTGCTCTGTCCCTACCCAGGCTGTGACTGGTATTGCATGCTACAGCACTTTCCTCATCAGTCTTATCTCAGTAAGCCAGTTCACTGAGTTCACACCTTCACTCAGCTCACTGACATGGTAAGGCAGCACATTCCCTAGAGGTGCAAAAGACATCTCTGCAAACAATGTTACTTAATAAATTCTTTGTTTTTTAATATTTTGACCCCAAACTTTCAACATAATCTTCTTATGACCCGACCTGTAAACCATTAGGTGAATATGTTCAAATCCACACTGAAATGCCATCCCATGCCACAGGTGTGAAAATGCATTTCAGACAGGATGTGAAAAATGACAGCTTTACTGTTCATGAGGTGTTGTGAAAAAATGGGTGTGTTGAAAATCTGGAGCCAAAATATTGTAAACTATCAAAGTTACACACCTGCATAGACAGTTTTCAATGCAAGCTTGTACCTCAGCCATTTTTGGAATTTTTTCACCAAATTTTCAGCATGGCATTTTTGGGACCCCACCTCATGAACACTGACACTGTCATTTTGTTAGTCAGTCACAAAGGTGATTCCTGGATAATGATGGACACAAGAGAGAGCCAGATGTGTTTGGTGCCTGTCTCCAGGAGTCCACCAGACTGAGTGGCCAGGTAAATCTTGGGGCTGCTCTACCCACCAATCCCCTGAGGGCTGTGCTATGCAATGCCAGGTTGAACAGGAACAAGACTGCAATTATTGCAGACTTGATTTCCTCAGTTGATCTGGCTTGCATCACAGAGACCTGGGTTGGGGATGATGCTGGCCCTGTTTTTGAGGCTGCCATCCCTCTCGGGTACACCATGGTGCACTGCTCCAGAAAGGAATGTAGGGGCGGTGGTGTAGACATCTGTTTTAGATCCAACTTGGCTTCACTGCACCCAGTGGGAACCCTGGGTTCTTTGAATGTGTGGCCACCCATGAGGGTCCGGGTACAGGCTGCAGGATTTTCTTTATTTACCACCCCTCTGAGGCAGCGGGAACTTCCCTTGAGAGTTTCATAAATTCATTATGTGGCAAAACATTGGAAACCTCAGATGTACTGTCTTGGGGGACTTCAATGTTTGGGCTGACTAAAATTTTCTCAGCGTGGTCATAACCTCCTCCAGGTTATGTCATCACTGGGCCTGTCGGACAAGTTGTTTCTGCTGGGACACACCAGGGTGGCCACACGTTGGACCTGATGTTCTCACTGTGGCTTGAGATAAATAATCTCAAGATTGATCAGGTGGCATGATCCGATCACTACATGGTGCAGTTCATGTTTGGGGCTCCCACCAGATGCCTTCTCCCTACAGAGATGATGAGCTGTCATCCTTTGGAGGGTGTGACCCTGTAGTTTTTTGGGTGGCAGCTGAGCTATCTGGTATGAGTAACGCATGCTCTGGAGGCGTTGGTGCCAAGGTGGGCTCTTATAGTAGAGTGTTATCTGATGCCATTGACTCCATTGCACCTGTCTGTGTACTACCCAGATCTTCCTACCTGAGGTCCCCATGGTTGATGGGGACCTCGGGAGATGAAGAGAAGGGTCAGAGGTTGGAGAAAGTCCAGCCTGGAGGAGGACAAACTGGCCCTGTGTATGCATTATAATACTTACCAGGGGCAATCAACCATAAGAAGGCAGTGTTCCTGTCCAGGAGATTGCTGCCAGGAAGAACCGACCAGCTATACTTTTTCAGACTGTGGACAGGCTGCTTGTCTACAGCTGAAGAAGTTTTTCAAATGCTGAATGTGAAGAGTTTGCTTGGTTCTTCTTCAGACAGAGTGTCCGGTATCCAGCGAGGAGTTCCTCCTGTCAGCAATGCCATAGCTGGCAGTGGTTTCCAGAGGTGTGCTGAGTGGACTCCACCTGGTTGGGAGGAATTTAGACCAGTGGAGGTAAGTGAGGTCATTGGGGTGGTGACCAATCTGAAGCACACTTTTTGTGAACTGGATCCGGTGCCATCCTGTTTCTTGATGAGATGCATCGACACCGTAGGCCCTGTGTTTGCTCTGATTGTCTGGTGTTCCTTATCTGAGGGGTCTTTCTGATGCCTTGAAGGTGGCATTTGTGAGACCACTCTAAAGAAACCATCATTGGACCTGGAGGTCAGGGCAAATTACCACCTATCCAATCTTCCCTTTTGGAGAAGGTTGTGGAGAAGGTAGTGGCGCTTCAGTAGGAGGAGCACCTCGTGACCCATGAGTTGTATGAACACTTCCAGTTGGGGTTTTGGTGAGGCATAGCAAGAAACTGTGCTTGTTCAGGTGCAGAATGATGTCCTAGGGCTAGAGATCGAGGAGAAAAGACAATTCTTGTTCTCCTTGATCTCTCCTCAGCATTTGACACTGTGGACCATTGTGTGTTGCTTGACCACCTTAGGAACTCTGTGGACTCACCGGCACTGTCATCTGCTGGTTTGAGTCCTATTTAACCAACAGGAGGCAACGGATTGTGATGGGAAATTTCTCCTCCACCCCTAGTCCCTTATCTTGCAGAGTACCCCAGGGATCGGTGTTGGCCCCAGTGTTGTTCACAGAAAACATGCTACCCCTGGAGGGATCATTATGAAGTATGGCTTTGGTTTTCATTGCTATGCTGATGATACCCAGCTATACTTATCTTTTGCCCCAGGAACATCCAACCTTGGTAGATGTGCTAAACAGCTGCCTTGCTGAGATCAACGACTGGATGGCCTCTAGCTGGTTGTGACTGAGACCCAATAAGATGGAGGTATTGGTGGTGGAGTTGAACAGAGTACATGATAGGATGGCCTTTGAATCAGAGACTGGACTTTTTCTGGGATCTGTTTCATTGAAGGCCTCCTCTAGGTGTGAAATTTTAGCGTTATTCAGGACAGGAGTTTGACTATGGTGGTGCAGATATCTTCCACTGTCTGCTCCTGTTTTTCCATCTCAGAAATGTCACCAGGATAAAGCCCTTGTTCCACCTCTGTACCTCCCACTTTGATGCATGCCTTAGATATATCTAGGCGTGACTACTGTAATGCACTCTACCTCGGGGTCATGGAAGGATCTCTCCTCAGACTGCAGCTGATGCAGAATACAGCTGCCCAGTTGCTACTGGGCAGCTGAAATTTTCCATATTACACCGGTGCTGCATGAGTTGCACTGGCTGCCGATCAGGTGGAGGATCCTTTCTAAGGTGGGTCTTCTCACCTATAAGGCCCTACATGGTCAGGGCCCTGGTTATCTGTCAGACCTTCTTGTACCTGCTCTCTCAGTTAGCACCTCCATTCCCTCCTGTGGAGGCCCCCTAGCGATTCCCAGGACGAGGTTGAAATTGGCTGGTTACAGGGCCTTTAGTGTTGCTGCTCCCATCCTGTGGAATTTACTCCACTCTGGGGCTAATGGGGTTCCTACCTTGGAAGTATTCAAGGCCCACCTAAAAGATTCTTCTATTTGCTCAGGCTTTTCTGGATTGAGCTACTCATTTATAGATTCGCTCTGACTATAGCTGCTGAAAATGTATTCTTAGTTTACTGTTTATGGGTAATATCTATTTGAAGAGTTAGTATTTATATGTTTATAAAAACTTTTTTTATTTTATTTTATTGATTTATTCTGTTAAATATGTGTTTATCTATTTGTATGGAGCCCAGAGCCTCTGGGTTTGGGCATCTTTAAATAAATTTTGCCTTCCATTCCATGCAGTGACCATGCCATTCAGTGCCACAGGTGCAGAAACACATTTTGGGCAGGATGGAGCTGTACTGTTCACAGGTGGTGTGAAAAAAATGGGTATGTTGAAAATCTGAGTCAAAATATTGTAAATTATGAAAGTTATGTGCCAGTGTAGAAAATATGCAATGCATGCAGTAATTGACCATTTGTGGGAATTTGTTTCACCAAATATTCAGCATGGCCTTTTTGGGACCCTACCATGAAAACTGGCACTGTCATTTCATTAATCAGTCCCAAAAGGTGATTCCTTGCAGTGACCATGCCATTATGTGCCACAGGTGTGAAAAACACATTTTGGGCAGGATATGAGCTGTACTGTTCATAAGATGGTGTGAAAAAATTGGTATGTTGAAAATCTGAGTCAAATTATTCTAAATTACTAAAGTTATGCACCTGCATTGAAAATGCACAATGCACGCTAGATGTAGCCATTTTGGATTTTTACATCAAATTTTCAGCGTAGTTTTAGATACCACCTCATGAACACTGGCACTGTCATTTTATTTATCAGTCTTGAAAGGTGATTTCATGCAGAGACCACAAAATCACCCTCTGGACCTAGTTAACAAAATGATAGTCACAGTATTCATGAGGTGGGGTCCCAGAAAGCTCATATTAAAAATTTGGTGAAAAGATACCAAAAAATGGCAAAGATATCAACATAAGTTCAAAACTCCATTGAAATACATTATGCAGTACTTACCTTTATTACTTTGTTTGTGGTTCAAGTTTGAAGAGTGCAGACATGTGCAGGTTCTGAAGATATGAGCATATGACCTCAGAGGTAAGTACAGGATAAGGGGATAGGCAGTTAGTAGGAGGGTTGGAATGGGGGAGGGAAGGGAGCACTATGAGGGACCGTTTTCTTTATTTCAGATTTAAATAAAATAAAAAAATGTTGGGGATGGTTTTCTTTCTTGCAGGTATACATATAAAATTAGTCTATTTTGGGACATGGGGGTGGGCTCCCAGTATCCCTCTGCTGGGGTTGGGGTGGGAGGGGTAAATTAGGTGAAACAATAGAACTGGGAAATGTCCTCTGCAGTCCTTCCCACCTGTGCACTTCAGTGAGGTGTGCTAATGCTTGCTACTGGCATGTCGATCAGCAACATCTCTATAGTTTGTGATCATGTGAGCCCACCCAAAACTGGGCAGTTGTTGTCATGCATTAATCTATTTCAGTATTGATGATCATGCAACTGCCATCGGGGAATATGTTGCCTTGCTTCCCTGCCCTGTCAGTTATGTTTCCGCAGCCTGCTTCACATTAGCCTGTGTTCCTCTCAGGAGAATATGTGAACCTTGATCATCAGACCCAGTACTAATAGTGAACATCTCCTGATGCTGCAGGCATGTGAACATGTGTATTTGTTTATAATCCTGTTGCCACTTTGCTAGACAAGCAGTTGCCATATGTGCATATGCAGTAGTGCCAATAGTTAGAGTTGCATGGCCACATCTATGTTAAACCCAACATTTTGCACTATAATACCTTTGCAACCATTTATCTGATTTCCATCAAATTTTGAATGTGCTGTCTGGTACCATAAATCTCTGGATCTGGCAAGTTTCATTCCATTTGGATATGCGGTTATGGACTGCTGAGTGCCACAAAATGTGAAATTTACCACTTTATGGAAACTGCTTGGGCATAAGTCTGAAATGGTTTTGGGGTCTGGTCTGAAATTATTACTGTATATGGGGTCTGGGTCAGTGATGTGTATTTTGAAGGCTTGGTGAAAAAATATTAATCCATTGAAAAGTTATTAAAGTTGAAAGTTTCTCATTATAGCCTATGGGAAAAAATGTATATCCTCTGTAAAAGTATGTTTTACTTCCGTGAAAGCACTTTAGACTTTTGCAAATGGGTTTTGTAATGTTGCAAATCCTGCCATCTTGTTTCGATTAGTGACATGGAAAAAACACTGTAATTCAAAACTACTGGCCCCTGGTAAACACCCACATATGCATTTAACCAACCGGGCCTGAGGAATACAATCCTGACATTAATTTGTAAAAATAATGCTCGGAAATATGTTTTTAACTTTTGCCATTGAAAGTGTCACAAATTTGTGGAAGTACATTTGTGAAATTTTCACAAATTTGTAAATCTTTGCAAACTTACTCACAACTTTCCAGAAGCTTTCACAAAACTTTTGAAAATTTTGTGAGACTATCACAAATTTACAAAAGTACCAAACAAAAATTACTGTTTCATTGGCCACTTCATAGCAAAAAAAAACGTTAAGACCTTTGAGCTAAAAATTGCAGGTAGGAAGGGCTTGCATCTTAGCTGTGCCTTTTGCTGGTTTGGTGAAAAAATATACATCAGTTGCATAGTTATAACATTCTGAAGGTTAGAAATTCCCATAGGATAACATTGTGTTGGCTGCGAACATTTCGAAAATGGTTTGAGAAACAGATTTTTGGCTAAGCACAGCTTATTAAACATGTATGCAGGTTGCCAGACCATGATTACAACTGTGGGGAATTTTTCCATTGTTCCTATGGTTACTGAGATATTGCCCCATTTGCAGCACAAGTGTTACTTGGAATGTCTCTAGGCCTACTATGTATCTATACTTGTGGGTAGATGGCAGCACAGGGTACAAAGGGCCCTGTGCTTCACATATGGATACCATTAGGCAACACTGGGAGTGCAGGGCTCTCCATTATGCAGTACTGGGAGCGCAGGGCCAGGAACCCTGAGCTCCCACAGGAGATGAAAGTTCATTACAACTCTCTACACTTACGTATAGATGGGAGTGCTCCCATATGAAAATCAGAGACAATGACAATATGCATGCATGATGGGGGCCCTGTACTCCCACAACCACATACAGTTAACATTACACTTTCTGAAAAAAGGAAATTCTTTAAACTCCATTAGTTCATCGGTTAGGTTTCTATTACAGAGACAAAGTTTGGAAATTTGGTGCTAGAATTACCTACCCTACCACTCCACCTCACCCCCCTCTCTCCACACTAACAACAGGCATCAGGCTGTGCCTTGAAGTCATCAGGACTAACTCTCACCCAATTTTCCTTTACTGTACTATCTCAGCTTCCTTTCAAATGGAATGGGGTGAGAGCTAGGCCCGATGACCCCAAGGCAGACCCCAATGCCTGTTGTTGGTGTAGAGAGTTGAGGGGTAGGGTGAGGTAGGGTTGGTAACCCTAAAACCAAATTATCAAACTTTTGTCACTGTAATAGAAACTCTAATTGATGCATTAACAGAGTTTTTTTTGCAATGAATATATAGTGGTGTCCCCAGGATGAAACCCAATTATGCAGCATTTTGCAGCAGTCTGTAGATTGCCAGATTCCATTGAATAAAGCACATTTCTCACTGGCAATTAGTTCTTTTGTCATTCAGGAAATGTGACACTGCCAGGATGAAGTTAATGCCACAGTTTCCTGCATGACAAAGGGGGCTAATCGCCATTGAAATTTCAGTGCTTTATTCAGTAGGTCTGCTGCAGAGTGCTTTAAAAGTGGGTCCATCCTGGGGACACCACTGTAGTTAGGAATCGAGTAATCAATTTAATGTTAAACCCCAAATTTGAACGTTAATAACTTTGCAACTGTTCATTGGATTTGCTCAAAATTCAAAATCGTGGTCTTGGATGGTGTATCCTTGATCGCCAAGTTACACTTTCGATCATATTTGAGTTTTTCCTGTGATGGCCAGAAAAACATGTTTTGCTTTTTTTGCCTATTTTTGCTGATTTTTGCCCATAGCACTGAGGCCAAACCATTTGGAATTTTGGTCTGACATTTTCAGGATAGAAAAGTTTCCCAAATAACAATCCAGAATTAGTTTGGTGAAAAAATAATATTCCATTCTAAAGTTATTTATTTTGAATTTTCAGGTTTTGAGCATGCTCAGTTCAGTTTTTGGAATATTTGTATGTTTTTGAAAGAGTATTTGCCTTGTGATCAAGGATTTTGTCACCTCACAATTGGAGATTTATAAAATCCCGTTCGTGAGGGAAAATTCCCTTTGCTAGTTGCCATCTTGTTTTCATTTTTTCCCAAAATAAAATGTAACTTGTCCCATGGATGTGTTTTGAGGTAAGTGAATTATGGGTTTGTTCAGGGTGACACCCAGCACAAACCCACAGCTTTTGTATACTGTGGTTTTGTTAAAAACATCTGTTTTAATTTTAAAAATCCTCTCAGCATTGTATATATGTTATTTCAAGCATTACAGAGTGTGATATTATGTCCTGTACCTTTCATATGTTTGAATGAAAGGTATGACAGACTTGTATCCTTGTTATATCTTGAAAATAATAATAAAACTTTCATGATAAAAAATTCTTGTTAGTCACTCACTTCTGAACCTTGATCGTGAGGTGACAAAATCATTGTTTCTAGCTATTAAAATCCTTTATCGAATTTCCAGACCAGATGGGCCGATCTCACAAACAAGGACTGGCTCACGAACAGGATTTTGTCAGCTCACTAAAGGGGATCGGCTCTTGAAATGATGTGACAGCTCTAAAAAGGGGATTGTTTATTTAAATCACCTTTCGCGAAGCTGTCAAAAACCCTTTTTCGCGGAGGCAATCCCCTTTTGTGAGTTGTCAGAATCCTTGTTCGTCAGATCAGACCAGATGACCAAAATCTCATGAACAAGGAATTCTCATGAACAGGAGTTTGACAGCTCGCAAACTGGGATCCACCTGCAAATGGGGATTTTGACACCTCACAATCAAGGAATTTAAAACATTTCAGTGCACTGCAAATAAACGGTTTGGTCTTTTGGCTTGAAATTTGCAGGGTACAAAGTGGGTGTCCACAGATGTGAATTCTGCTGTGTAGGTGCAAAAATTTCATCAGTTTCATAGCCATGCCATTACGGTTGAGATATTTCCCATAGGATAACATAGATACATAGACACTGTTGGTATATAATGGCCTATGGCCCACCCAGTCTGCTCATTTGAGCTTGTAAATTCAATTTATGTTTTCCTAGAAGTCTGTTCTTACCCTGACTTCCAGAATTACCTTTGTCTATTCCATGCATTCTTAAATCCTGTGATTGTTTCAACCCCCACTACTTCCTCTGGCAGGGTGTTCCACTTGTCCACCAACTCGCTCTGTGAAGAAATTCTTACTTACATTTCCTCTGAATTGTCCTCCTCCAACTTCATCCCATGTCCTCTAATCCTGGAACATCTTATAGACACAGAACATTGTATGCCTGCAGTGCCTTTCAGTGCCTATCTCTCAGAAATGATTCAAGATACAGATTATTTGTTTCAGTAACCTTAGTTCACCTTAGGTGAACCTAAGTTTGCAAAGAGGTTTCAAAGTCATGATTACAACTGCAGTGGAATTTTTTCATAGCTGCCACGGTTACAGAGATATTAGCAAATTAGTGTTACAAGGGTTCCCTTGTCAGCTCTATGGGGTGCTGTATGGTCTCCGTAGTTATGTGTAATCAGAGCACAGGGCCCAGAGGACCCTAGCTCTAACATAATGCATATTATGCAAAATGGGCAGCTTGAAGGGAGCTTGGGCCTGAGGCCTGTGCTCCCACCAACACATACTAGTTTCCAGTTACATTACACTTCTCAAAAGTAAAGATATTGCAAAAACTTCATTAATGCATCAGTTAGGGTTGAAGTGACAAAAGTAGGGAAATGAGGCATTAGGGTTGATATCCTAAGACTCCCCACACCCTATCATCCCACCTCACCACACAGACCAACAGATGATGGGCTGTGCCTTGAAATCGTGTGCCTAACTCTCACCCCATTCTCCTTAACTGTATCATTTAAGTTTTGTTACACATGGAATGGGGTGAGGTTAGGCCTGATGATCCTAAGGCACACCCTATCACCTGTTGGTCTGTGGTGGGTGGGGGTGTGGTAGGGTGTGGGGGCATTAGGTGTTAACTCTAACACCTCATTTCCTTAATTTTGTTGCTTCAATCCTAATTGATGCATTAATGAAGTTTTTTGCAATGAATATATATATATATATATATATATATATATATATATATATATATATACACACATATATTTAATGGCACAATTGTTCCACAGTGACAAAAGTGAGGAAATTGATGTGAGAGTTGAAACCACCTCCTGGACCCACCCCCAAGCCAGTACTGGGGTGTGCATTAGAGTCAACAGCCTAACTATCACCCCATCACATGTGTAAACAAGGTGAGGTGGTGAACTATAGGAGAATGGGATGAGAGTTAGGACCAATGACCCCAATGCACACCCCGGCTGCCAGCTGGGGATTTGAGGGTCCAAGCTGGCTCTAACCCTAACATTGAATTTTCTCACTCTTGTCACTGTGGAAACAACCTAACTGATGCATTAAATGGAGTTTTTGTGCCATGAATTCTTCTTTTGAGAATGAGGACTATAAATAGTGAATGAATGTTGTAGGGAGCGTGGCCCTTCAGGCCCCATGCTCCCACCACATGATTTGTACTGAAATAGTAATGGTAATGACAAGGGAAATGCAAGTGCAAATGGTAACACACATGGTGATGGAAACGTAAATGGTAATGCAAACAGTAAGAGAAACGCAAGGTCAAAGTGACGCCAAAGTGAACAGTAATGCAAATGGAGAGCAAATGCAATTGCATATGGAAATGCAACTGGTAATGTGCATGGTCACGGTACCACAATTGGAAATGCAAATGGTAATGGTAACAAACAAGAATAATGCCAAAGAACAGAAACAGAAATGCAAATGCAAGTGCAAGACGGAAACACAAACCGTGAATCTGTACAGCCATGGTACCGTTAATCTGAAATGCAAATGGTAATGGTAACAGCAACAATAATGCCAAAGGAAATAGAAATGAAATGCAAACGATATGGAAAGAAACCATAATGCACACGTGCATGGTAACGCAATTGAAACGCAATGGTAATGCTAACAGCAACGGAGATGCTAAATGAAAGAGAAACACAAATGCAAATGGAAGGGTGGCCAGAAATGCAAATGGCAATGCGCCGTGACGCAAAACTGAAATGCAAAGACAAACAGTAGTGGAGATGTAAATGGTAACAGTAATGCAAATGCAAGTGCAAACAAAAAATGCAAAGGGTAACACACATGGTGGCGTGACACGGGAATGCTAACACAAACGGGTATGGAAACTCAGTGGAAACACTATGTAACAGTAATGAAAGACACCCCATTTTGCCCAACAGCTGCATAGAGAAACACAGTGAGTACAAAGAATGTATGCACAATAATGGGCCTCGGACCAGAAAATGAGCTGTTGGAATACTAAATTGCTTATATCTCAGGAACTGTCGACATAGAAAAAAATTAAATTTCATATGATTCATGACTTTCCTGGCCACATTTGCACTGAATGCTTAGCTAGGGGCTAAGCATTTTCCAATGAAAATTCTGTATCTCGCATCATTTCGAGATATCGGCCCCAAAGGCTCAGCAGTCACTGCAATGTTAGTCTATGGGAAAAGTGTCAACTTCAGAGTACCATAACTTGGCATCCCTGAAATATTTTTCACCAAACCACCAAAAGACACATCTGTGGGATGTTGGCTTTGTTCCCAGCAAATTTCAGCCCAAAAGACCAAACTGTTCCTTTACAGCAGGGTGGCAAAGAATTCCTATCATTTTGGCCATAGTGTTGCAAAGTAGTGTCATGATTTGTGACACTTTCACAAAAAATCACAAAGTGTCGCAGGTGCAACACTAGTTTGTTACACTACTTTTCCCAAAATTTTAAAAATATATTTCTGGGGTGTTTAACCCAAAAATAAAGACATGCCTAGCATCCTCAGGGTTCAACTAGGTAAACGTAAAATGAATTGTGTCCCTAGATGGTCCCAATTTTAAATGCCAAGCATTTCTGTTATCAGTAACTGAAAATAAAATAGCTGACTCACGACACTGCAGTGGTCATTTGCGACACTAAAAACTGCATTTGAGACACTGTCGAACTTTTTGTTAACTTTTCCTTTGACTATAATGGGAAACTTGTTTTTGAATAACCTTTGAACAGTTCAATATTTTTCACAAAATCTTCAAAAGGCACATCAGGGACCCCAGCCTTACGTTCCTGAAGTTTTCAGACTGGTAGCACAAACTGTGCAACCTGTAGGTGTGAGCAAAGAATGCATAAAAAAGTAAATGTGCCCCGAATGTTGCTTAATAACTCTGCAGCCGTATATCCAACTGGTACAGAGGTTGGCAGATCCTAAGATCTATGACTTTGCCCTGAGCTGCCAAATTTCAAGCAAATCTGTTGAACGGTAGCAAAGTTATTAAGGTGCAATGTTTAACCATTTAACCTTAAATGGGGTACTCTACCATAATATATATATATATATATATATATATATATATATAAGAGATATATATATATATATATCAAAAAATTAATTTAATGCATCACTTAGGGTTAAGCAACAAAAGTGGGAAATGAGACATTAGGGTTGAGCCCCTAACCCCACCACCCACCCCATCCTCCACAGACTGACAGATGCTGGGGTGTGCCATGGGGTCGTGAGACTAAACTTTCACCCCATTCCATGTGTAAACAGGTTGACATACTACAGTAAAGGAGAACAGGGTGAGAATTAGGCCTCATGACTCCATTGCACACCCTGGCATCTGTCAGTCTGTGGAGGATGGGGGTGGGGTGGTGGGGGGTTTGGGCTCAACCCTAATGTCTCATTCCTCACTTGTCACTATAGCCCTAACTGATGCATTATAACATTTTTGCAATGAATTTACTTACTTTTGAAAAAGTGCAATATAGCTACTAAATAGCATGTGTTGGTGGGCCCTGCACACCCACCAAGCTGCCCATTTGTGCTGTACGATGTGTGTCTGTGGCAGCATGGCCCTCTTGGCCCCTGCCCCACTTACACATAGCTACAGAGCCATACAGCAGCCCTATAGGGCATGGAACCCTTGAAACACTAATTTGCCAATATCTCAGGAACTGTAGTAGCTAGAAAACAAATTCAAGTGTTGTAATCATGACAGCGAGTTCTGCACATGACATACCTTGACTGAATCCATATCTTGCATCTTTTCTGAGTTATGGGCACTGAAATGCACTGAAAAGGCACACTTTGGAACCCTTTTAACACTAATTTGAAAATATCTCCGTAACCGTAGCAAGTAGGAAAATAATTCCACTGCTGGTGTAATCTATGATTACAAAACTTGTTTCTGCAGGTTAGATCACTAGAGGTGATCTAACCTGTAGCTATAAAAATCCATATTTTGCTTCATTTTGAGATACAGGCACGAAAGCGTCATGGGTGTCACAATGTTATCCTATGGAAATGTTTCAACTTTGGAATGTCATAAATATGTACCCAATGCAATTTTTACACCAAACTAGTGTACATCACATCTGTAGGACACCCTTTGCACTCTGCAAATTTCAAGCCAAAAGTCCTTACCGTTTCTTAGCAGTGAACTGGCAAAGTTTTACAAATCCTTGTTCTTGAGCTGTCAAAATCCCGTTCATGAGGTGACAAAATCATCATTCATGAACCGATCTCATTAGTGAGATAGGCACATCTGGTCCTCTTCTCACAAATGGGATTGCTAATGACTAATGGGGATCGGCTCAGGAATGGTGATTTTGACAGTTCACAAATAAGTATTTTCATTAATGATCCCCATTCATGAGGTGTCAAAATCCCTGTTTGTGAGGCGATTCCCCATTCCACAGTGTCACAATCCCTGTTCTTGAGCCTATCCCCATTTGTGAGATGTGGCCATCTGATCCTTATCTCATGAACTGGAATTTTGACAGCTCAAGAATGGGATTGGCTCACGGACGGGATTGGACACTTCATGAACAGGATTAGGCGAGTCATGAATGGGGATTTTCAAATAAACAAATGGCCATTTTTATGTTTGCTTGCGAGCATGTGCAAGAATCATTATCTGGCAGCTTCTGAGAAAGCAGGTTGTGGCAGCACGGCACTGTGATAGCCAATGGAGGCATTGCATTTGGGTGCTTGGCACTGGTGGACCAATGGAGGTACAGTGTGCTGATGATGCTGGCTTCCAAAGTGCCACAAACTTGTAAAGTTTTCCCCACAGCAATCAAGAGGCTGCCTCATCATTGCAGCGTCAGCCATTCTGCTGCAATGAGAAGCAACCCGTCATTGCAGAGGCGGAACATTACCTAGTGTAATATTGTTTGTGAACATGGCAGCAAGCTACCGCCATGTTCACAAAACAATATAGCCCCCACTGCTGAGTGGGTGCCTAATCCCCTCGGCAGCATGTGTGCCCCCAAAGCAGTCTTTGTTTGCAGATGGGGCCCCAATCCCCGTCCAGCTTCAGTCCCCATTCAGTTTAATTTACCGATGGGGAGACCACTCCCCATCAGCATAATGTCCCCATCCCAGTTTAATTGCCAATGGGGATCCCACTCCCTATCGGCATAATGTCCCCAAAAAGTTGGTTTGTGCTGAGGGGTGCCCAATCCTCCTCAGCTCTTGCGCCCCCATATGTGCTGACAGTAGTGCCCAATCCCCCATCGGCTACAGCCACCCCAAAAATAAAACACTTGGGTGGCATGCTGGGAGCCCACCCCAGTGTGCAAATGTCCCTGTTTAAAAAAAAAGGTCCCGTGATGGTTTTTTTTTTTACCTGTAAATCAGAAAATGGTCCTCATTTAGTCTGGTGGCCCCACCCCAACCCACACCCACCTCCTGCACACCCTGCCTCTTCACACCCCTCACCCCATACTTACATTGGGAGCCCAGCGCGACAATCTTGGTGGACTGAGATCACGTCTACGCTCTTCAAAGCCGACCGTGAGCTGAAGAAAAAGCAGTAAGCTGTATAATGGCATAAATAGTTTTTTTTCAACTTTGGTGCATATCTCAGGCATTTTGAAAATTTTGGTACCAGATTTTCGACAGGGGTTTTGGGACCCTACTCATGAATTCAGCCACTGTCATGTCATTATTCGGTCCTAAAGGTGATTTCGTGGTCACTGTGCAGAATTACCTTTTGGGACTGATTAACAAAATGTCAGTGACACTGTTCATGAGCAGAGGTCCTAAAATGCCTATGTTGAAAATTTTGTGATGAAAGTCCATAAACTGACTGTGTTAAGAGTGTGCGTTACGCAGTTTCCATGCATTCTTGTAACTTCGCATTTGTAATATTTTCACTCCAGATTTTCAACATTGCTATTTTTCCACACCTCCTTATGAACAGTACAGCTGTCATTTTCACATCCTGGCTGAAATGTATTTTTGCACTTCCGACACAGAATAGCATGGTCGCTGGAAATTAGTGTTCGGACACATTAAGAAAATCACACTGACACTGTTCATGAGCAGAGGTCTTAAAATGCCTACAGTATGTTGAAAATTTGGTGATGAAAGTCCATAAATGACTGTGTAATGCAAATGCATTGCACAGTTTCCAAGTATGCTCAAAAGTGTGAGCATTTTAATATTCCTACTGCAGATTTTCAACTTTGCCATCTCTTCACACCTCCCTATGGATGGCACAGCTATTCTTCACATCCTGCCTGATCTGTGTTTTTGTACATGTGGTGCAGAATGGCACGGTCGCTGTTGAAATTAAAAGTTCGGGACACATTGACAAAATCACACTGCCACTCTTCATGAGAAGAGGGTCCCAAATGCTTTCATGAGGTGGGGTCACAAAAGGCCATGTTGAAAATTTGTGAGTGTAAATACCAACAAATGCCTGAGGCATTAGGATTTCTAACCATAATGTCCCACCCTGTACAGACTGACAGGCATCAGGGTGTGCCTTTGATTGCTGACTGTACTGCTCATGCAATCCCCACCCCACCCTCCAAGCCACTGACAGGCATTGAGGTGTGCCTTGGACTCTTTGGCCCCAGACTTCATCCTATTCTCCTATGCTGCATCCATTTCAGCATATGTCCTTATGGAATGGGGTGACTGTAAGGCCAAACACCCAAGGCACACCTCAACACATGTCAGTGTTTGCAAAATAGGGTGAGGTGACATACCATGACCATCATGGGTGATGATCCAAACACTTACCCCAATGCCTGACCTTCTCTACAGGATGAAGGTGAGGTTGGTGTGAAGTTCAATACTCACTGCCATTCCTATTCTGCATCTGTCTAGCTCCTATATTTCCAATGCTAATACCAGCAAGCAAACATTTGGCATTGACAAATGCTTGTTTAATTATCTGATGGAAATAAAACACATGGTTTTGTAGAGGGCATCGCCTGAACAAAACCTGTTCATTTATTCACAAAATGTATCTCTGGGGCAAGTAACATTTTGTTTTAGGGCAAAACGTGAAAATAAGATGGCGGCTCACAAACTGGAATTTTTTCTCACGAACAGGGATTTAATGAATCCCATTTGTAAGCTGTCAAAATCCCCGCTCATGAGCTGAAATCCTTGTTCGCAGCTGTGCTTCTAACCAAAAGATTGAAATGAGCATACTCAGAACCCGAATATTCACAATTTAATAACTTTGGATCAGAATAATATTTTTCACCAAACTAATGTTGGCCTGTTCCTTAGGATAAGCTCTTTCTATCTGGAAACTTTCAGGCTAAAATTCAAAATGGTGTGGGTACAGAGTGATGAGGAAAATTCAGGAAAATTGGCAAAAAAGTGAAAAACACGCTTTTTCCATATGCGCTGACAACAAAACTTGGCAAGTCAAGAGATCTACCCCATGGCACAGTACATACCAAATTTTATGTAAATCTGTTGAACAGTTGCAAAGTTATCAAGGTGCAACATTGGGGGTTTAACAGTAAACTGCACACTAACCTTAATCTATAGAGGCGCGATTGCGCCTCATAAAATATATATATATTTTTTTTTCTTTTGCAAAAACCTTGTTAATGCAACAGTTAGGTTGCTTCCACAGTGACAAAAGTGAGGAAATTCAGTGTTATGGTTTTCAACCCTAACTCCGGATCCCCCCAACACACACATACAAGCCGGGATGATACAAGGCAACACAACCAATCAGAAACAGACAACGTAAGGTAACAGAAAGAACATACAACTCTGTAAACATACCATAAGAGGAATACATCATCATGTTTCCACAACTGTATCACTTCTGCTGCCATCCTAGTGTCTTGGGGTACACCCACATGCGGTGCAAACATGTGGGAGGTGTTAAGAAGGCTATGTAGAACATTTGGGATGAATATTCTTTGACATGGGACTGGTATGACTATTTCTTACTATTTTGCTACACCTGCTAATAACTGAATGAGTGGAAGTACAGGAACCAGACTCTACTGTATTTGCAGTTAGATGCATATGTCCATCTGTGGAGGGATAGGACGGCATGGTCTAAAGCAATCTACAGTGTAACTGTGACATATACATACTGTTCTTCTGTTTGGATGGAGGGTGGAAGTGCGTGATCTGAAGTACCATGTGGTTCCACTGCTAGATATGTACACTCTTCTACTATCTGCATGTAGGGATGTGACTATATGGTGAATAACCCTACACTCCAGACCTGATATATGCAGACTGTTTTAGTATCTGGATGGAGGAATGTGTTCCCACCATTACATAAAGACACTGTTCTATTATGTTAATGTGAGGTTGGGAGTGCACTGTCTTTTGAACCCTGCACTCCCATCCATATATTGACATAGTACATCAGAATCCATATAACACACTATTCATATGTCACTGTGGGACCCTGCCATCCCAATCCTATATCAAGATAGTGCAACAGTATCCATATGTCACATTGTCCATATGTCACAGTGAAAACACAGGGTCCTTTGGACAGTGCACTACCATACCTCTATTGAGACAGCCAAGAGAATCCATATCTCATGCTATCCATATTTTGCACTGTTCTCATTGTGACATATAGATAGTGTGTCATATGGATTGTGTTGTAGTATGTCGATGGAGGAACTGGATTGCAGGGTACGAAGGACCCTGTACCCTCACCCTCACTATGACATATGGATAGTGTGACATAGAGATTGTGTTGTATTTATATCTTGATGGAGGGATGGGGTGTAGTATCTGAACAACCATGAGCTCACACTGTAACATATGGACAGAGTGGCACATGAATAGTGTTATACTATGCTGATGCAGGGATGGGAGGACAGGGTCCATAGGACCCTGCATTCCCACTGTGATATATGGACAGTGTTGTTTTGTCTTGATGAAGGGATGGCAGAACAGGGTCAAACCCACCAAGCAGTCCTACCATGACTTATGGGTACTATTGTACTATCTACATGGTGCTATACAGTTCATGCAATGGCCATCTTACATGGTTGCACAGCACGTGGGTGTACCCCAAGACACTGGGATGACAGCAGAAGTGATACAGTTGCTGAAACATGATAATGATGGATGCCTCTTGTGGTATGTTTACAGAGTTGTATGTTCTTTCTGTTACCTTTGGTGTCTGTTTCTGCTTGGTTGTGTTGCCTTGTACCATCACCTGCTTTTATGTATGTTGTGTGTGTGTGGGGGATTCAAAGTTAAGGTTTAAAACCCTAACGTCAAATTTGCTCACTTTTGTCTCTGTGGAAGCAACCCTAACTGTTGCATTAAAGGAGTTTTTTGCAAAGAATTTCCTTCCTCTTTGAGATGTTGTAATGAAGTAAATATATACACAGCTTTTAAAGTATTCATTTTTAAAGTGGGAGTCTGGGCCTCTGTACCCTGCACTCCAACCTGCCTCTAAAAATGTAGCATACATTACTGCTAATATTATCCAAATCTTTGTTTCACATATATAACCATACCTCCTACACATGTACAATATGTGTAGCACCATCTTATTATATTCATTTCTGCTTCTTTAGAAACCTGGACAGTTTATGAATCATATACAGTAAACAAAGAAGCACAATAGACACAGAGAAATAAGTTTTACAGAAAATGTATCAATCATTAAATGCAATTGTGTTTTAAAGAAGGCTAAATTGCACAACTTACTCAGTTTCATAACGTCACTGTGTAGTTCGTTACAGAAGTATATAATATGTTTTCAAAAACAATATGAGACTGAGCATGTTAATGTTCCTGGGGTGGGCAAAACCAAGTGTGGTAAACAATTAACAAACTATTTACATAATAGCAACATATCCCAAGATTGCGCTATAGTGTGTTACTATGCTGTAATATTTTAATCTTAAGTGCATCTGGAAAAATTCTTCATCCAACCCTTAATAAAGATGATAAAAAAATCAGGAACATACCTTGAACTGAGATTGAGCAGTGTATGTGATTTACAATGCTCTTTCATAAATAACAAATAGTTCATATCTCATTCTATATAACATACCTTGTAAATGAATATATTCTATGACAAAAGAAACAATATAATAATTCAGCTTATTATTTGTAAGTTGCAATATGATTCTTTTAAATTTTTCTAAGAATTATTCATACGAAATATCAATTATTAACATAAATCAGATAGTATATCAATCTAAATGCGAATTAATAGTAACATCTAAAATGTTTTAAAAGCCTACTCAATGATTACTAAACAAACCACATATTCATCTTTCTGTAATGCATTTAATCACTGCAGGTATGAAAAGTAACAAGTTCTAATGGTAAAACGTTATACAGTACAAAAACACACACTGTTATTCAGGTGGTATGTAACCTCATCACTCTAAATTATGATTAATGAAACAATTATTACACTCAAGAGTGTATAAAGAGTTCATAGAGGCTTATAGTCACAGAAAATGTAATAACATTTTTACATATATACAATAGCAATCAGTAACTATTATACAACAGGGGTGAGATGATATGCCATTCTTTATTTCTTTATTTATTTTTCTTCTTCTAGTTGTCACCCACTGACTGGCCCTCTTCCACCCCCATCACTACCACCAGGCGAAATGCTGGCCAATGCCTCTCACCAATTTGAAGGCGCCAGCTGGCCTGGTGCAGTCAGGAGACCAGCTTCATCACACTGGTCGGCTTCTTTTCTCCTTCAGTTTTGTCCCACCCTGAGCGCTGAACCAAGGCTTGCAACAATGCCAATGGCTGAGCTGTGCATCTTCTATACACAGCATGCCGGGTTTCTTGCTTGACTCTGCCTCCTTTGTGTGGGTCCATTGTGCCAGCCCCCAATCACTGTTAGGGGCCAGCCAAGCAGCAGACTCCTTCCCCACCCCTCCTGGGAGAGGAGAGCTGTCCTCTGGATGCTTGATCCTCTCCCTCCCGACCTACCCCAGTGACCCACTTGCACCACAAACCCGGGTCACCAGCATGGCAGGCAGTAAGACAGGATGCTTCAACCCTTCATGCCACTTGACTGGCTTTCATTCTTTATTTCAGCATAAAACCACCACCATGAGATATCACACTCTGCTGACATCACCAGAGTGTGATAACTAGAGTTTTCTCAGTTATCATGCCCCATTGTATAAAGGGATACATGATGTGCACTCATGTAATATGGAAAATATTTTCACTCCTGCACAGTGACCTCTGGATACTCACCCATGGCTTTGCCACTCGTGAATATCCAGGGTCATATAAAAGTGAAAATACTTCTTATCTCACTCATGCCCATCATGCATCCCCTTATTACAAAGCTTCAATGTAATAGTGTTTCATAGTAATGTGCTGTTTACAACACTAAGTAAACTTGGCAGTAAATATGTCCTTTCAAGTGAACATTAGACAGGTGTTACTGAGACACTGCCTGCATATATAAAATATCAGGTATGTCCTCATTTTAGATGATAAAGTATTGCACAACAGTATATATGCAAACAGATCTAAAGCTGCAGTGGCAATTTATATCACAATCTGTCCTCCTGCATCACCAGACAGATGTGAAACGTACATAACATACACAATGTATAAGAAACATTGCAAACCAACAAACATGGTTATGTTTCTCAGCATACTTAATGTACAGTGCATTGACATACAATAGTGTTGACAGCAATCACAACACATTCTATGTCACATAGCACATTAGCACAGAAATCTTCAGACTAGTAGAACAGAGCTGCATATACATGAGATTTTGATATGCTGTTAATATGATTATTCCACAGCTAAAGTAAGTGTTGTATATTAAGTGATTATGCACACAGCCAGCACTGATTCAGGCACACTTAGGCTACATTACAACAAAAATCACAGTAACGCTTACATTAACTGTTGGCATCATAAGTATCTGTATGTGCCTAATCTGTTTTACTACTCTTCATAAACTAATATGAAAAGAGCAATACATGTAAAGGAAAGGTTGCAGAGCACACTGTTATGACTACTATAGTGTGTCAAACACAGTGATATCACATTTATGTCAACTACTCTTCCGGAATTGTAATTGCATCAAGATGACTGCAGGTGCAAAATTGTCCAGAAGATGATATTGCCCATCTTTGACTACTACGACGCAGTTCTATGATGCTGCTCCCAAATCTTCCCTGACTAAGTTGGACACTCTTTAACTCCTTCTGCTGCCTGCTATTGACTCCCTTCCTGCTTCCACCACTATGAACTCCATCGCCTTTAACCTTCCTTCCACTGTCTCACAGACGCATCTCTCACTGTGCCAAACTAACCTCCAAATTCTGGTTCGGGGCTCCCTCTCATCTCTCATCCTCTGTCCACTCCACCTCCCCACCCACTCTCTCAGATCAAATGTCGCCCACACCTTGATGGTCCCCTGCCACTCCACCCTCATTGGTCAGACTGGTTTCTCCATCATTTCTCTAAAATCTAGAATTCCCTCCCCTGAAATATGATACTCCTCCTCCAACTACTACCTTACCTCTTTCCTACACAATTACCTTTCCCTCAGCTGTTTCTGCTTTAACCCACCTTAATAACTGTCCCCAGTTTCTGCCTTCCTACCATAACCTCCCCGGCAGAATTCTCAACATCCTGAAGGAAATCAGGAAATAGCTACCTTCTCTTCATATTCAGTTCTTGCCTCCCCTCTCCATTTGCCCTTCTGGGTCACCAGTTTGCACAACCTAACCCCATCCTTTTTACTCCAACAGCACTTGTGTACTACCTCGAACCTGCTCCTAGTACACTCATGCACTATAAATGATTCTATAGGTTTTGTATGTTCATATGTTCTTTATATGGTTTTGGACATGTATTGTAATTTACCCAATGTTCCTTTACTGTTTATTGTACAATACTTTGTGTTTCAACTGTTGCACAATCTTACAGTGTTGTATTGTTTGTACTACCCACATACTATTGTAACTGATCATCCTTCACAACCCTATGTAACCCCCCAGGTCGCACCGTGAGATGAGCAACTTGTTGTTCAGTGTGCCCTCCTGGTGAAACATCTCAATAAATAAATAATAATGATTTCCTGATCTTGTCTCTGCAACATAATACTGTTGAATTGAGCACACTGCTTGAGTCAAGGTATGAGACACACAATCCGAGCAGTGTCTGAGTACACATTACTAAAGGCATCACATGCTGCAGTCAGAGATGTACACTCATTACTGATATGGCATGTGCTCAACAGATAAACATTGTGCTGTGAGAAAGAGCTAATGCGAGCCTGATCCAACAGTACCTTGTAGGCAAGATCATGACTCTGCCACATGTTTTCATACAGCTCAATGTAAAGGAACAGTTCCCAAAGATTGATTCCTCCAATCTACCCTATAGTACTCTTAGCTTGCTTTACAGTCAGTGCTGTGAAGACATGCTCTCCATTCACAAGTGCAAGTTTCAGAAGGTCCCCAAACACAACAACACTGTTTCCACCAAATGGCTCACCAGGTCAGTTCCAAAACTCTCCTGGAGACATAGATGAGTACATGCAAGCATGACATTTGAAGCCATGTTGATCTCATCAATGATCAGAAGTTTCATCTTGGCAAACATTGGGCACAGCTCAGATGCCACCTCATGGGACAGTTTTTGGTACTCTCCTGTTTTGCCATGTTCTACAGGGAGCATAGACAACTGTTGTAGAGTCACACCACCAATGTTGTATGCAGCCAAGCCTGTAGGAGCAGATACAGATACAAACATCACTTCTCCTGTATGTTTCCTTTTCTCCACTGTGATTGCTTCAATAACAAAATGTTTGTCAGTGCCAGCAGAACCACTAAACAAATATTAGTAATGATTTGCAGTTTCCGCATGTACATTGTTTCTTCTCATGAAGGGTGCCATGTCTCACTGCTTTTGTCGCAGCATCATAAGCAGAAAAACTGCTGTCTATTCAGTTGGTCTATCAATAAGACTAGGATCCCTTGTCACATGAGAACCATGTTCCATGGCACTCTTGACTTCACTTATCAGAACCACTGGATCATTCATTGAGAGAGAAGCTCAATAGTGCTCTGTCCCTCAGGATCTAAGTTTTCCTGAGAATTTACTGGGGTACCTTCCTCAAGCTTTTCTAGCTGATCCACCTGATCCTTTTCTAATTCCAGTCTATGAATGTATGCCTTGGACTGTTCGCTCTTGAAGGTTTCATATGTAAGGTAGAACTGTTCTTCATATGTTTCAAGTCTCCTTTAAGTGTAGTATCATCCTCCATGGATTAAAGAGGAACATTAGAGCAAAGCAATCATGTTCCTTACTGTCAGTTATGGAGATACTCTATTTACAGTGGTCAATTAGCCTGGGTCTGTGCCTTTAGCAAGACACCCATCAAAGCCTCTGATATGTAAATCTCTCATGTTTGGTCATGTTCTACATCAGTCTTGTAGTCATACCACTTGGCAACATGGTAGAGGCACATATCATCCATCACACTATCCAGCATGGGTAGTACATGTCGATCAGGTTGTTCTTCAAAATGTTCTTGGATGAAGGGCAGTGTAAAGCCGATTCTTCAATCTCATCATGATACTTCAAAACATGCCTTTGTTTCTATTTGTAATTAACACTGAGAAATCATACAGCATCAGACTTGCCATACAAGTGTGTTCCAATCAAACAGTCACTGGCTTCATAAGCTTCATACTCCCTGTGAGACAGTGTCTTTAATCCCAGTGACCAGGGCTGTGAACTCAATGATCGGTTTGAAGTTGCAATATCTTCCCAAAGCTCAAGCAAATTTGTCTGCTTATGTTTCGTAATGTAAGAAGTGACGACTGAACAAGAGACAGAGAGTTATCGGTGACAAACTGCACATCAATATTTGCCTGCCACATTAGAAGAAGAGCAGGGTTGTAGTCATTGATAAATACCTCATTCTCCTGTCAGGGTAACACATAGATCCTTTTAGTGGACTTTGCCTTGAGATGGTGATGCATGGCTGAGAACAAGTCATTCATATGTCCTTGCTGGCAGACACATCTAGGGAAACCAAATTGACACCTGGTGTATCAATCATTATGACTCTTGACTGGTCAGCATCAGTACTTCCCACAAAGATGCCACTGAAACTTCTGCACCAGCTTTCACAGTGTTGGACTGTCATACTTGTCAGGGATGTGACACATGACCTAACGCTGAATGAAGTTCAGAACTTCAGCTGCTTCATTCTCACCAACATGAGGAGCACCTTTAATCCACAATAACATATGGATGTGGTGCACCTTGCCTAGTAGTCCACCCCTCCAAAAGTAGTGTTCAACTAATCCAAGAGGGTGGATTGTCCTTTCACAATATTAATGTCAGTATCTCATGGAAGTGATGCTAAAATGTCAGGACACAGAAACGGGATCCAGTGAGCACATCTCACCAAGTGTCATTGATGAAACACCATTGACATCAGCACTGGCCTACCTCAACAGTTCAACTAACTCACTGCACAGCTCAGAGGAATGAACCAAGTGACTTCACCATATTCAGGCAGCATAGTCATGACCTCTGAGTTTCTATGATACCAGTATTCTTTTGTGCCAGGCAAACTTGAGAGTATAGACGCCAAATTCACCTGCAGTGTTTCATCCTTTTCTTTCAGTTTTTGAAGAAACTCAACTGCTGTGATTCTATCTAGTGGAGTAGTCAACTGCAGAGTATGTGCAGTGGATGAAGAGAGGATACTAAGCTCACTCACAGCAGGTGGTACAAAAATATTGTATATTCCTATGGAATTTGCCATCCTTGTTTAAGACTCTCGATGTACGATATTCAGCACCTTGAACATGCACCTCACGTGCATCTAAATGGCCTCCTGTACCTTGAGGGAATAAATCTGGGAAGCAACATGCTTCCAGTGTTTCCTATATGCTAACAGGACTACCTTCAACCTGTTTCATCTGGTACAGGTTAATATTATCACCAATTGGATACCTGTCATGTAGAGGGTGAATTGTGTACTGCTCATACACATCTTCATGAGTTGCAACATCAACCTTCTCAATCACTGACTTCCTAGTGTCCACCACTCAAACTGAGCAATCATATCAGAGAGTTCATCAATGTCAAGGCCAGCATAGAAAGGATTATTGCTCTTTAAGTAATGTAGAGCACTTTTCACTTTCTGCACATTGACAACATCTTGTCAAATGACCTTTGACTTTGTTGGGACACTGTTCACTAGTATGACAATGCTGTATTCATTTGAGATTGCCTCAGCATTCTTCTTTAAGAGGCAGTGACAAATACATGACAGACCCTTTCAGAGATTTCACATATCTCTTTCTGGGGCAAGTTTCTTGTCTTAGTATTCAAGCACAGAATAGTCTGAAATGGTTTCATCATTTGTATGAGGATCTGTTCAAACATATTCAGTGCAGCGATCTCAGTAGGTGTCACATCTGCCTCCATGTTGTTCAATACAGACCTCAGTGACAGAGTGTCATGCTTCACCTTTGTGAAACAGTACTGACATATGGTAACCAGTGGATCCAGGTCAAAGTCATGCTTTACTAGTAGGTAGCAACAGTCGGTGCCCACATGCCATTAAAAGATGTAATCTTTTCAAGATCAACAGTAACGGTCTGGTGCCTATAAATTGGTCTGGGACATGAGACACACACACAGACAAATTTCTCTCTCTTTTCACAGTTCAAACTTGCAATGGGTTTTCCAAATGTCTTAAGTATATTGGATCCTGAAGAGAGAGCACATAGTGTAGTTGTGGAATTGTCATCACATGGTGCATCATAGCGTTTAGTGTTATGTTGCATATCCTCTATTACAATTTTTGCAGCTTGCATATCTCCTGCTTTCAATGACTGGTCAATCTGTTTGTATAGTGACACTGCTTTTCTCACCTGGTATACTTATACACAAAGCTAAGCATCACAGGATTGTGCACAGCAAGCATGCGAATATGATGAAACACATTGTTGCACACATTGCTATCTAAACAAGCCAAGGAATGCTCCAGCAATCCTTTATGCTTGTGAATCTCACAGAGATCAGTCTTGTGTAATAAGCTGTATCTTTGTTTCTTCTTTGTAGGCAACAAAGTGATTCATGAACTGTGCAATAGCATCAATGGACGCTGACTAAGATTACTGGGACAAGTGACCATCAAACAGTGTGGTTCATGTTAAACTCAGCTACAGAGTCAAGCCATACAAAAGTGAGGGTACTGGACTTTAGGAGGGCTGACTTTGGCAAGATGGGAGAGTGCCTCAGAAAAGCACTAGCAAACAGGCTAGAAGGAGGTGTGGAGCAACAATGGAGAATTATCAAACTGCCATCACAGAGGCAACAAGCCTTTGTGTGAAGCAAATAAACAAATAAATGAAAGAAAAAGCCACTATGGTTCTCAAGAGAGGTGGCTGTGAAAGTCAGGAAGAAAAAGATAGCATTCCGGAAGTATAAGGAAACACAGAAGGAGCAGGACAGAGAGCTGTACCAGTTAAGGCAGAAAGAAGCAGGGAGGGAAGCAGAATAGCAAAGGCCCAAACTGAGGAAAAGATAGCCAACTCAGTTAAGAAGGGGATAAAACCTTCTATAGGTACATATCAGCGGCGAGAAAGACAAAGGGAGGGATAGTGAGGCTGAATAGAATGAACGGTGGGTGGGCAGAGGGGACAGTGAAAAGCAGGAATACTGAATGAATATTTCTGCTCAGTATTCACAAAAGAGGAGAGGAAGTCCTAATCCAATTAACAGAAGCACTCTTGATAGGGGAGTCGATCCCAGTCCTTTCACAGAAGAGAAAGGGTTCTGCAAGAACCCCAAACTGCAAGGTGGACAAAGCAATGGGTCCTGATGGAATTCACCCCAGAATTCTAAAAGAATTAAGGAAGGAACTAGTGAAACCACTGGCTACTCTTTTAATAAATCATGGGAGGATGTGTGGTACCCGAGGACTGGAGGAAGGCGGATGTGATTCCTTCACAAAAGTGGGACCAAGACAGAGGCAGGAAACTACAGACCTGTCAGTCTGACCTCTGTGGTAGGGAAAGTGATGGAGTCACTCTGAAGGAAAGAATAATTGAGTACCTAGAGGTCAGTAGAGCACAGGATCCAAGGCAGCATGGGTTCACAGTGGGAAGGTCATGTCAGACGAATCTAATAGATTTCTTTGACTGGGTAACCAAAGTAGTAGACCAGGGAGGGGCTGTGGACATGGCCTACCTAGACTTTAGCAAGGCATTTGACACAGTCCCACACAAAGATTATTAGTCAAATTAACCAGCCTGGGAGTGGGTCCCAGGGTGGTAGCCTGGTAAACATTGGCTGGACAACAGGACACAGAAGGTAATTGTAAATGGAGTCCACTCTGAAGAAAAGGCGTTACCAGTGGGGTACCGCAGGGTTCAGTATTGGGTCCAGTCCTTTTAATGTCTTCATCAGTGACATTGCAGAGGACTGGAAGGAAAAGTATGCCTTTTGCAGATGACACAAAGATCTGCAACAGGGTTGATACACAAGGAGGCGTGGAAAGGATGAAAAGGACTTGGCAAGGTTGAGGAATGGTCAGACGTATGGCAGCTAGATTCAATGCAAAAAAGTGCAAAATAATGCACCTGGGAAACAAGAACCCAGAGGAAGAACACACAATGGGTGGGGAGGTAGTAACAACAACAAACAGGAAAGGACCTGGGGTAATCATATCAGATGACCCAGGTTAGCAAGCAATGGAGAAGGCAGTAGGAGGGCGGGGTATACTGGGATGTATAGGGAGAGGCATCAGCAGCAGAAAACAGGAAGTTGTTATCCCTCTGTACAGACAGTTGGTGAGACCCCATCTGAATACTGTGTCCAGTTCTGAGACCCCATCTCCGCAAGGACATAGACAGGATAGAGGCAGTCCAGAGGAGGGCAACTAAATGGTGCAGGGTCTGCAAGAGAAGCCAGATGAGGAGAGACTAAAGGAGCTTAATATGTATACCCTTGAGGAAAGAAGGAGAGGGGGGACATGATAGAAACTTTCAAGTACCTCAAGGGAATCAACAAAGTCCAAGAGGGTAGCATCTTTCAGAAAAGAGACTTGCAAGAACAAGGGACACAATTTAAAGATAGAAGGAGGGCGGTTCAGGGCAATGTGAGGAAGTATTATTTCACAGAGAGGGTAGTGGATGCATGGAACAGCCTTCCTGAGGAAGTTGAGGGGTCTAAAACTGTGGGAGAATTCAAGAATGCATGGGACAGACATAGGCAATTCTTGTGGGGGGCAGGAAGATATAGGCTGTTGGTTAACTAGGATCTGCGGCCTATCCTGTAGGTAGGAAATGGGCAGACTAGATGGGCCTAGCGGTCCTTATCTGCCGTCAAAGTCTATGTTTCTATGTTTCTACATGTCCATGATGCAACATTTCATGTATGTCTCAGTAGTTGAGTCTGTGTCATTATCTGACACACTTGGTTCATCAGTGTGTGTGACACTCAACACAATACAAGCCTTGTCACCCTAGTCAATAGAAATTGTGAGATCTTTAGCAACTGCATGGTAAGAATCCTGCCAGAAATAACCTTCCGAAAGCTGTTTATGTAGCCATGGTCCTTAAAGACTTTCACTAAAGTTGTCACTCTTCAGAGTAACAACATTTTACAGCCTAGCATGAAAAGAGTTCAGAGCAGCACTAACCCATTCAATCTGCTGCATCATTTGTCTCAACAGACGTGCAAGGACAGCAAGTGCCATGTTCACAAAAGTGCAAACCCTAAGACATAGTTTCATTGAGGCAACTTGACTCTTCATTCGCTTGCTCCTTGCCGCCTCATCAGGCAGAAATAATCTGATCAACTTTAGCTTTTCAGGCTGATTTCCAGAAAAATTTCAAGTTGCTAAGATGGCCAGTAATCACAGAGGTGTGTTTCAGTTTACGGGTTACATTGGCAATGCCTACAACCCGAACGGCTCTCCTATGCTCCTTACTACCAACAACATGTTCATGAGCTATGTGCTTTCTAGTTGTTGATGAACAGCTAACTGAGGCAGATGTCTCACGAGCAGCAAGCAATCTTTTCTAACATACAAACCTTTCAGCTGCTCTTAGGATTTCTTGTGGCATTTTTGCTACCTACATTACACTTGATCAACTGAACATTACTATGGTACTTATCCTCCTATGTTTATTCACTTATCTATCTCTTCTACATTCTAGCACGTTAGAAACACAGTTTTCACGTTATGCTATGGACCAGGATCACACACCTATAAAAGAAAAGAAAAAACAGTAATCACTTTCATGAAATTCATCATTTGTAATAAGACATTCAGATGATATTCTAATAAAAAACATTACACCTATACATGTCCTATCTCCAAACAGATGCAACACACACATAAATACTGTAATGCTTTGAATACTTGTGATCATTAAAAGTCAGATTGAACAAATTAATGTACAGTATAGAATTAATAACATTTTCCTCTAACAAGTAATTTCATCACAATTGAAAACCCTGAAAAATGCAGTTTGTCATAAAATTGAAATGTTTTTGTGATAAGAATATTTTTAACCACAAAAACAAAAACTATGCCCCCACACATTTCCCATAAAAATCAATGGTATTTTAGAGGCAACAATAATTTGATCACTGTAACACACTTACCAAACAAGAATTTCCATAGATACAATGATATTATCATTAAACAAATATGTAGACATGTAATAAAATGGTAACAAGCACAGTCAGCATAAAACACCAATGTTTTCGTGCTAACTTTTTGGCACAAATGTTTTTGTGGTATGTGCCCTGACCTTATGTAAGCCAATGATGTTGTCAAACCAAATTTTTGCACACAAAACTCTGCATGTGCAGGCACATTTTCCATACAAAGCAATGACGCTTTCTTTGAGCTCTAAATAATGTGGTCATGAAAGTTTTCGAGAACTGAGTGCACACTATTCAATGTAATGATGTTGTCGAGCTAAAAACATTTTACTGGGAAAGTTTTCAAGGAATGTGAACATGCTATGTATCAGTCAATGTTATTGTCGAGCTAAAAAAATTTAACCATGAAATTTTTCATGCACGTGAGAGTGCCCTATGTAACTAAATATTGTTATTGTGATAAAATATTATGTTACCTCACAACAAATGTTCAACCCGAGCCAACCCTATCAATTATAAAGGAATTGTTGCATGGCAACAAAAAATCTAATCTCACAAAAATATGTTGAGCTTATTTGACCCTTAACCTTGGCTACCTATGATCCTTGTCAACCAAGAAGTGGCTCAAATCACTCCCCAAAATGCTAGCAACCACATAATCATGTACAGGATAGTAATACAGTTATAGCCCTAATTATGCTGTCAAAAGCACATATGATCAACATAGTCATTAAGAAAGAAGTGATAATGTGACTAAATTATCCACTAAGCCCACTAAGAGCAGTCATGTTTTTTCTGAAAAACATTCATATACAACACGTAACCAATCGCAGTGCAGAAAAATCAAGATTGACAGTCTACAGTACCAAATGGTACCATATCACTAATGTATGCATTTTTAATATTGTAAATATTAATTTTAGACAACACAGAACTTTCTTTCAACCATCCAAAAATACATTTCATGAAGAAGAAGGAGAAGGAACTAACTCCATTTTGTTCTAACTGGAGAGCCTCACTAGAACAACTGTAAGTAAATAACATTTAGATTCCTTTTAAACCCTTAGTTTCACTACTTCTTTCCTGCTAAAAGTAGGGTTGTTTAAAAGGTTTTTTTCTCCTCATAGCTTACTGCAATCCTGAATATGTACAAAGTTCAGCTTCTGCAAATTCTTCACAGTTTAATGCAGAGCTTGAAGGAGTACTCACCCACAAATGCCAGCTCAAAAGGAGGGAGACAACAGTAGGCATGTGTATATGCTTGAACTTCACAGCCAATCAAAATGTATCTTCTACTGTGTTTTTTCACATCACCCAATCAGATACTATCAATTCCTCCCCAAAACATACTGGCCCAGATATTCAAAATGCGCCAGGCTGTGGCGCAAGCTTGGGCAGCTCAACTTGGCTGTGCAAGTGTGTGGACTGGGCGATATTCAACGGATCTGCGCCATGGCTCAGCAGCTTTGAATATCGCACCCTGGCCACCCCCAGTGTGCATGGTGTGGCACTACACCAGTGCAAGTGGCCAGTGGTGGAGCACATGGAGATGCGCTAGCACAAGTTTCATTATGCCATACACATCCAACCACGATATTCAAAACTTGACATGCAAATGGGGCCATAATGTATGCAAGTCACATGGGGCCATTTGCATGTCATTATGGCCCCATTTGCATGCAGGTGCACCGATCCTCGATGACTTGCACCTGGTGCCTGCCAGGCAGCAGCTGTCGGGGACTGACACCCCTGCAGCCCCATCATAGGCATTTGTATAAAAAAGAACATGTCCTATATCCCTGGTGGTCCAGTGGACCACTTTCTACCCGATCACAGGCATTTGTATAAAATAAGAACATGCCCTATATCCCTGGTGGTCCAGTGGATCGCTTTCTGCCCGATCACGGGCATTTGTATAAAATAAGAACATGTCCTATATCCCTGGTGGTCCAGTGGACTGCTTTCTGCCCGATCGCGGCATTTGTATAAAATAAGAACATGTCCTATATCTCTGGTGGTCCAGTGGACCGCTTTCTGCCTGATCGTGGGCATCTGAATAAAAAGAACATGTCCTATATCCCTTGTGGTCCAGTGGACCGCTTTATGCCTGATTGTGGGCATCTGTATAAAATAAGAACATGTCCTATATCCCTGGTGGTCCAGTGGACTGCTTTCGCCCGATCACGGGCATCTGTATAAAAAAAAGAACATGTCCTATATCCCTGGTGGTCCAGTGGACCGCTTGCCCCATCATGGACATTTAGAAAAAAAAGAACATGTTCTATATCCTGGTGCTCCAGTGGACCGCTTTCGCCCGATCGTGGGCATTTGTATAAAATAAGAACATGTCCTATATCCCTTGTGGTCCAGTGGACCGCTTTCTGCCTGTTGCGGGCATTTGTATAAAATAAGAACATGTCCTATATCCTGGTGGTCCAGTGGACTGCTTTCTGCCCAATCACGGGCATTTGTAAAAAAATAATAATTCCAATATCCCTGGTGGTCTAGTGGTACTCCCCACCCGCCTGCCACCCCGCGCCACACCGACTGACACCTCAGTAGGGCTGTCACTCATTGGTCCACAGCGTGAGCCAATGGGTGTACAGCCCCACTGGTGGTCAGTCGTGGCAGGGGCAGCAGGTGGGTGAGGTGCTGCCACCTGCCGGGCTGACTGGGGGAGCAGGGCGGTGGGCCAGTGGGTGGGTGGGGGCACCACCTAGACCACCAGAGATATTGGAATTATTTTTTTTTACAAATGCCCACGATGGCAGATAGCTGTCCACTGGACCACCAGATATAGGACGCAAGTCTTTTTATACAGATGCCCGTGAATCGGCATGGGGGCACCGCCAGTAGCCGACTAGTGGCCACCAACAGGTGGCAGCTGCCGTGTTGCACCCTCGCAGTGCGGCAGCTCACCTGTGGGTGGCCATCAGTTGCTCCTTTTTTGGATCAACTTTGTGCTGGCACAGGTAGGGTTGCACATGCATGGCTCTGCACATCCTGGGCTGAATATCGGGCTGTGCAGGTTATGCATGGTCAAGCCCCCTACCTGCACCTACATACATTACTGATGCGCTCCAGGCACATCGGGTTTGTGCCACACACTTTTCCTTTTGAATATCGCCGGGGGGTATCAGTGGGTTGCGTGGCAGAAACACTGTTGCGCCCATGCACAACCCTTTGAATATCTGGGCCACTGTGTTTTGTCTATGCTACATCCAATCAAACCCTGTTTATTGGCATCTGCAAAGTGAGATTTTCTTATTGGAACAGACCTACTGCTATCAGCCAATACATATTTTTAATACTCACTGTTACTACCTGTCTGTGCAAGATTACACTGGCACAAGGAAATTGTTCAGTTTGACCATTAGATCTCACTAGCTAACAAGAAACACAGACTGACTTTTCAGAGCTCTCTGTCACTCTGTTTTCTAAAGCAGATTCATTATGGCAGAAAACTCCAGACTCACCGCTACAGAAATAATTATATGAAATGTTTTCATGCTGCACACATAAAACTACCCAAGTAATATGCTTGCTGCAAATATGATTTAAATGTTAAATTGGAACTGATTGCATCATACATGGCATGCATGCAGCAAGTGTGGAAACCATGATTTTATGTTAAATTAAGAAATACTGCATGCATGTGGTGCGGGAAAAAGCAAGCGTCACTGATAACTGCACATATAAAAGTTAAGGACTTGCTTAGGATCACACCATTTACAAGTGGGGTTGATGAGATTCAAACCCAGATCTTCATGCCTCCATTTCTTCTGGCTTGCAGTTCAGTGCCTTTAACCACTAAGCCAAACTGGCTGCATACATTTGGCTCGCTTGTACTTCAATACATACTGTATCTGAATACATCTACACGCATGCAGCATGCTTGCAGCCACTGTTATGCTTTTTACTTTCTCTTGCTCATCTCAGTTTCACAGTTGAACTGTAGCAATCATACCAATGGAAACACGTGTGGCTTTTCCCATCCCCCAATACACAAACTTACAAAACCACTTAATTATTTTTTCTGGCCTGTATGCCTACTATTTTCTCCATAGTTTTGAATGCTTCCACACAAACAGACTTTAAGGTGCAAACACATAAGTGGCAATAACTCCACACATATACACACACACACACACACACACACACACACACACACACACACACACACATGCACACACACACACACACACACACACATAGCCAGTCCCCATACACACACACACTGTAGTGGGTATAGCCATGCTGCTACAGACAACCCACCAAGTATAGTTATAAGAAAAAGTCTCTTACTTGAGTACCAGGGAGCCAGAGGCAGAAGTCTGTAAGAGATGATGTCCATGGGTCAGAGTTCTGGGCGTATCCCTTGAAATCAATGGAGTTATTTTTTATTACCATTTTATACATTATGATGGTGAGTTGGAGACTAATAAGCCACTGTTCTACTAACAAAGCCTTTGTTAGTCAGTGGCAGCCTTCATCAATCTCCAGCTCTCCATCAATAATGTATAAAATAGTAATAAAAATACCCATTTGTTTCAATGGTGCACACCCCTGCAGTCTCCTTTGCCCTTTGTCATAATGTCACACCTGTAAACAAGCTCCAGCTTAGTGTGCCTTTCCTGGTTAAACAATTTCCCCTTCCCTTTCCTGATGTGCCTGAGCATGGGGATGTGGAGGTCAGCTTCACTGAGGGGAGGGTGCATAAGCCTGACTATAGTAGGGCTCCAATAGTATGTGCATATCATACCGCTCAACTGTCCGTGAATGCAAAGGACAGCTCTAGAATGTCTGTAACATCTCTATAAGGTACAACTTATTTGTTTTGACTGAAAAGTGATATGCAAATTGGGAAAAATTCAAATGTATAAGACTCATCTGTGTATACCCTGGAGCAGTGCATCAGATTTGGGCTTAGGGGTGTGGTCTGGTCGCCAACGAGATGGCTGCTTAACTTATGAGCTCTCTGTGGTGGGATGTAATCTCTGCTTGGCAACCTCAACCATGGGGAATCCTCCCAAAATACTGTACTTGGTCGACAGGCATTTTACCCCCGACCGGCCGGTGCTAGAGTTTGGTGGATTCGCAAATATTTTCCTGTTTTTCAGTATCAGGAGTCCATGAGTTGTTTCAGAGTTCTAGGCCTCTCGCCTTCAGCTTGGCCTATTCTACAACATTGCCTAGCCATTCGACCTGTTTGTCGCGGTATACTGCGTTACGATTATTGCAGCCCTTAGCAGCTCTGTTACTCCCGGTGTACTGGTATGCCACATCCCCAGCCTACTTCTACCTGTAGAAGCTACAACTACATCCACTTTGCAACCCACCTCAGTGGCTGACTCTCTGTAACAAATCACTCACATGCTGGAAACGCTGCTGTTGTGGGTGGACAGTATTAACACAGCTCTTACAGGCACAGCAGCTGATGTTAAGGTCCTCCAAGACCATATGAATGTTGGGAGCAATGGACAGAAGCTGAAGCCCAACAAAATTCTGTCTGGCAAAGACTGTTGGAGCATGAGGCGTGCTCTGCAGAGCTCTGGGACCACGCAGAGGATCAGGAAAATCAGGGTGCTGAAAACTATTCACATTCTCGGCATCCTTGAAGGCTCTGAGGTGCCAATGTGGAGAGATTCCTCAATGAGGTGCTGCCGACTATGCTAGGGGACAGGTGGAGGGTTCAGTTGAGGTGGAAAGGGCCCATAGACTCACTGCAAGGAAGGTGGATCTGAGCAGGGTCCCAGGCTCATTATAACCTATCTCCTTATTTTTCCATGAAAGAAAGACTTTAGGCAGTACAGAGATCTGGGGAGATTAGATGGCAAGGTGCCTGCATTTTCTGTTACAGGGACTTGCAAGAAAGACAGCCACATGAAGGAGAGCTTTCCTTCCTCTGAAAAAAGAGCCATGATTTTTAAGCAGACATAAAACCTTACCCAGCTGCAGGTGTCAAGAGACGGCAGGGAATTGGTGGCCTCACATCCTGGAGAGGTGGAGCACTGGATTTTGTGGTTCTGGCCTGCCCTACAACCACCAACTACATCTCCCAGAAAGCTGTGGAGCCTGCAAGGCTGCCTCATCCCTCGAGAACCATTCTCCAAAGGCACTGTTTCAAAGGGACATGATTTGCAATGTACCAGTCCCATGGATAACCACCCTCCCAGCTCCAAATGTAAACTTGTGATGGCCCCTCCCAGTTCCCAATTAGACACCCCTTGTCAGCCTTGCCAGTGCATAATAGAGCTCCTTTCCTCTACATATGCAGTGCTCTGGTAGTGCTCCTCCACCTTCTCCAGCTTCTGGTCCCACCTGCCAAGATATCTAGGAGGCTGTATCCTCAGACAAAGACATTGGCTGCTGGGCTCCTGGGACTCAGACCCTATGGCCACTACACTACCTCTAGACTGAGCCAACATTCTGGATTATTCATTAGTGAAAGCTGTGTCTTTGGAGGGCCAATCTGACCTGGACTTAAGACCCACACTGATGCTCTAGCTATCTCTGAGCATCCTTCATAGATGTCCTTCCTGAAGCTGGGGGACTCTGGGTTACATCGACTGGACTGTTACTCTCAGAGTTGTAGCTGTTTGTATTGGGCTTTGTATTGTTACTGTACCTTTGTGGGTATTTTTGTCCCTTGCCTGAATACTGGTCAGGTATTCCTGCTTGGTTATCAGTGTTTCCACCCCACTAAGGAGGACCTTCGATTGGGACATGTAGATGGTATCCCTCCTCCTCCCTCCCTTTACACCTGGCTTTGCCTTGGCCGTCAGGTGATTCTGCAGCTCTTTCATCTTCTGGGGCCTTGATCCTCCTCAGATGGGTGCTGTATCTGGGTAGCCTGATGGGCTGTTTTCCCCTGGTCAGCTCTCCATTTTAATACCCCTCATTGCACCTCTAAGGATGCCACAGTGCTTTAGTGGGCTTATTGCCTGACAAGCTGCTGTTCCATATGGGTTTTCCTTGCTTCTTGGCTGATTGGGCGGTTTGTTTACATATAACTTTTTGCCAATTGTACGGCTTCTGGTTGGAGGTGGCACCCTCCCCTCTACTTCCTTTTTCCTCCCTCCCTCCTTGCCTCCTCCTTCCCCTCCTTCTTTCCTCCTGCCTATCCCTCTGACTCTCTCCCATGTCTTCCCTGGGGTTCTGAGGGCTCCTGACTTAGGGGGGGCACATACCCTCCCAGGTGAGGGGTAGGTTTTGCTGATTACTGGTTCACTTCCCTTTGGGGTGCAGACTGGCATAGCTGAGGTCCCCATTGTTCATGTGGACTTCTTTTGCAATAACTCTCTACCCTTTAGCTTGTTTACACTTTTGGTTGTTTACTGTTAGGTACAGTAGCTTGTTAGTTTTGCATATTGCATTAATCATAGTCGTTTGTTCATATTCTTAGCCTTAGGTTTAATTAGTTTAGTAAGATTATATTGTACTAACCTTTTGCTTTTCTACATTTAGGACTTCCACACTCTGTGTTCAGATTTTTCCTCCTTTGCTTCAATTTGTCATAATCGTCTGGCTCAGAAGGTATCTGTTGGGTGCTGTTCCTCTCTGACCCCCTTGGGCTGCCTCTCTCTGTTGTAAGTAATTATCTGTTGGGGAGGTAAGTGCATTTCCATTCTTGTTCAAGCATTATGCTGACAGCACCTTTACAGGGGTGGAGGTGTGTCTCCTGAAATGATAGAGGCTTGAACCACCGATTAAATATACAAAAGTGTTACAATACCTCCGCTCACTGGGTGCAGAAGTGGCCTTCCTCCTGGAGACACACTCACACTTAAAACAGTTCAGTGACTGAAAGAATCCTAAGTTGGCGGTATTAGCTAGTTAAGCCACTATGAAATCTAAGGGGTGGCACCTTCATCCACAAAGCTTCCCCTGTTATTGAGGCCACCAAGGCTGATGGCCACGGATGGTGGATAGTGACTAGGTTTCTGTACCCTGGGGTATACTTGTCATGGTGAATGTCTATGGCCAAACACAGATTCTGTGGACATCTTGGCTGGCATTGCCCAAGCTCTCGATTCTCCGGTGTGGGCAGGAGGCATTCCCATTTTATTGAGGTGACTTTAACCTGGTGGTAGACATTTTTTTGACAAATTCACCCCACACCCAGGGCATCCCTCATGCTAGGGCAGCGCTACAAGACTTGATGGAGGAATGGGGTTTGGTGAACTTGTGGAGAAGGGATATCCAGCTGGGAGAGACTATACCTTCTATTTCCCCATACATGATATGTATAGTCTTATAGACTATTGGTTTGCTAATCAGAAGGTGGCCACTTGCACAGCAGAGGTCAGGATTGGTAACATTCTCATCTCTGATCATGCCCCTTTCTGATGTACCTTTTCCCATCACACCTAGGCCACCCTCCACCAGATGGAGGGCAACCCCGGCCCTCTCTGACCCAGACTTTTGTGCTATTATAAGGGAGGAGGTGAGATCTTATTTCAGTGTCAATGCTGGGGGGTATGTAGCCCAGGGTATTGTCTGGGATGCTTTTAAGGCAGGTCCTTGGGGCGAATCATTTTTACTTAGCTGCCAAAGACAAAGCGTGCTGGCAGGAGTAGCTGCCTGTAGACCTAGCTAACTGAATTGGAGGGCAGGTTTAAAGCTTCCTCTCAGATGGATCGACCTTCTTCACTTTATTACGGGCTTAAATGGTTGTAAATCCGATATATGAATTAAATAAATAAATAAATATCGCCTCAGTGCTCTTCTGCACCAAAAAGCAGAGTGGATGCTCATCAAGTCCAAGCATAAGTACTGGGAAGGGGAGATAAGTAGTAAGCTGTTTGGCCTACCATTTATGGAAGCAACAAGTGGCTTCTAGAATACATGTATTAAGGGACAAGGCAGGCAAGCTGGTTATGGACCCCAGGGCATTAACGCCACAATGCGATCTTTCTACAAGGCTCTTTATCAGTCCAAATCTGTACTGGATGATTTGGGGCCCGCAAAAGGCTTGGAGGAGTTCTAAGAGGGGGTCGCCCTCGCCTTTCCTCCAACACATGTCAAAGCCTTGAGGCCCCCTAACAGAGGAAGAGTTGCGTTTCGCTTTTCAAATTGCGAAGGGAAAGCACCAGGCCCAGATGGCATGACGGTTGAACTATATCAGATTCTACATGACATAATTGAATCCCCCTTCTCCAAGCCCTTCAGGCGGCCCATGTAGATGGCTTTCTTCCCAATCATGACGGAAGCCTCATCACACTGCTCCTGAAAAGTACCTGATTTGTCCGATTGTGCTAATTACCATCCCATCTCCCTGTTGTCAGTTGATATGAAGATAGCCACCAAGATCCTGGCCAATAGGTTAGTGTCTGTTCTCTTCTACTCATTCATCCATCACAGACTGGCTTTTCCAAGGGCAAATCTGGGCTGGACAATCTGCAGCTTGTCCTTGATCTTAAGTGGCTGACCATGCAATCCAACACGCCAATGGCAGCATTAGCCCTGGACTTTTCAAAGGCCTTTGATTCAGTGGAGTGGTGTTATCTGCACCAGATCCTCTCCAGTATGGGTTCAGTCCCTACTTTTGGAGGTGGGTCTCAGTCCTCTACCACTCCCCTATAGCACATACTCACCAACAAGGGAATCTCACCCTAATTCCCCTTCAGAGAGGCACTAGGCAAGATTGTCCCCTCCCCCTTCTCTTTCTGCTCGCTATCCACCCCTGGCCAGGAAGTTAATAACAGTGTAGAACATCTCTGGCATCTCTGTGGGGGCCAAGATTATCTGGTCAACTCATACATGGATGATGTTCTTCTTCTGGTTTCTAACCCTGCCCATTCACTAACCCATATCTTGGGTATCCTTTAGATTTGCCACCCTGTCTGGGCTGGTTGTCAATCAAAAGAAAACAACCCTTTCCCCTTAAACCTGGCCTGCTCAAGGATTGTCTTCAGGAGACTGATTTCTCCTGGGCCCCTGAGGCTTCTCTTGTCTTGGGGTATTCATCTCTACCAGCTGGAGTGATCTTGAAGGATTCAACTTTTCTACTTTGCTTACCTCACTCACAGTGGGGGTAGACCACTGGCGTAAACTCAATCTGACCATAAAAGGTAAGACTGAGGTGGTGCAATGCTCCTTCTCCCAAGACTGTCCTATCTTTCCAGTAACCTGCCTATCAGACTCTCCCCAAGCTATTCCAATCCCTGCACAAGTTGATTGCTCACCAACTTTGGGAGGTCAGACTAACTCCGCTGGGGATGTGGATAAGCTCCAAACCCATTGGTCAAGAGGGGGCTTCAGGCCCCTGGTTTCAAGGCCTACTAATGGGCCTATACAGTGGCCCAAGCTACCAAATGGTTTGCTCTTCCCTCCTTTGCCCATAGATGGGTCTCTGGAATCCTCTTTACTAGGAAGCAACTGTTCTGGTCCTTTTGGGGTGGAAACGCCTACCTCCCTGGCTATCACCCCTATTATGGATGAAACTATTGTCACTTGGCAGGCTGCCATGACTATCTCACATACCCTTCCTAAGGCCAGCACCCTCCATCCAGACTTTGCTCCCTTCTGGTGTAATGACTGTATTGTAGGTGGACAGCAAGCCTATTTCCTGGCCTTTCTGGGAAGGCAGGGGGTATTAGGCTGGTTGGGGATCTTTATATACCCGGTTCTTCTACCCTCCGGTCCTTTGATCAGCTCAAGGTACAGTATTCTGTACCTCACAAGATTTTTGAAGGTTTCTCCAGATCAGGAAGGATATTCACTCCTACATTACTCATCACACTTCAGAAGATAAGTGGGCCTGGATGAGCAAACTCCATGAGCCTGAAGCTTACAAGGGTCTGGCAGGGATAGTGTATCATGTCATTTGTGACTCTCAGTCAGATCGTACTGTTAGCTGCCGCAACAATGGGAAAGTGACACTCAACTCATGTTATCACCTGAACTTTGGTCTAGGTATCTTAAGGCCTCTCACTCAGTTTATAGGGATGTTAGAGTCAAGCCATTCAGACTAAAATCCTACTAAGATAGCACAGAACCCCAGCGGTGCTCTACCCAGGGCCTCCTCACTAATTCTCGATCCTGGAGGTGCAACCAGGATTCAGCCCATTTGCTACACATTCTATGGTCCTGCCCAGTTCTAGCACCCTTTTGGATGGCAGTGCTGAATGACTGCTCCCAGGTAGTAGGTACCAGGTTGGTCCCAACCTCCCCTTTACTTTTACTGGGCAACCTTCCTGCCTGATCCCTCTCCTGACTCCTTTGAGGTACTGAGTCCTCTGTGCCATGATGGAAGCCAAGAGAGCCATCTTAATGATGTGGATACAACCGCAACCTCCTTCACTTGTGACATGGCATGGGACTCTCACAAGACTGGCCTATTTTTGAAAGGCTTTCTTATGTGGGCTTACATCAGCTCCCAGTTCCACAAGAAGTGGGACCCATACCTGCAGTCTCACCTATGCCTCATCTCACCACCATCCCCAGGTAACCCCTGGGGAAAGGTTGTGGACAGTCTCTTCTCTGTCTCCTTCCTCTGGCTTAAATTGCTGCCTTCACTGCCCCAGGCACCCCTATTCAATATTTTACCCCGAGGTGTACAGTGATGTGTTTCAGAGCTGGACAGATTCACTAATTTGGATCAGCACTTTTATTCTTCTCTATTTAGTATACTCCACTTTGGATGTTTTGCTGTGATGTGTATTGTATGCTGCCTCCAAATGTTGTCAAGAAGGACCTTGCTTCCTGTATGGTTGTCTATTATTGGAAGTGTCAACCTGTTCTTGCCAGCCCTGTGTGGTTTGTTCTCTAGTGAAAAACTCAATAAAACTCTTTTATGATAAAAAAGATTTGAATTTAAATCCACCCAGTTACTAACCAATACTTTTCCTGGCTGAAGTTCTGTCCCCCACCCCAAAAGAACTTTGTTCCAATTTTTCTACCGACTCTATTCCACTCAATACCCATCCCCTATGAGTCACAAAGCCACCCAAAGGTGAAGAAACATGAAACACACATCAATATTTCAGTCCTTCCTCCCACCCTCCCCAATCCCCTGTAAAATAAATTATTTACTTTTACTTACCCAGACATATGGCCAGAACCTGCAGCCTGGCATAATTTGCCACCAGCATAGTTTTCAGTCCACTCACCCTCTATCCTTCCACCAAAAGCTGGATGCTAGAACCAACCATCACAGATCCCCAATGTTGTCCACTACCAAGTAACCTCACTCAACCGAACCCACCCAACCTGGGTTGCTTGCATCCTGCTTGGGTGCTGCTGTGTGCTGCCACACTGTATTGATCAAGGCCTATGAAGGCCACCACACTGCTGTCACCACTGCTGCTAGCTAGCTTGCTGCCATGGGGGTCTGTGCTGTTTTTTTTTTTTGCAAGGCAAGCCTAGTAGAGTAAGTAGGTATCCTAGTCTTGACTTAGCTTCTAGATCACCCTCTGCCCATTCAACCAACAGGGAGATGGAGACTCACCAGAGTTGACCAACAAAATATGCTGCCACAACACTGCTATGGAGAGTTCATTGCTCACTGACTCCTCCAAGCTGTAGTGTGCAGTCTGTGTACTGTGTGCACGAAAGACAGTGTCGCACTTGCAAGACTCATGTGCTCTTTCTTGGCTGGAGCTCATCCACGTCACATGTAATTGTGCCACCGCTAGTAGGTAGAGAGTAGAACAACACAACACAGACGTAGTCGAGTCTGGAGAGTACCTGCAGCATGATCACACACAGACCAGGTGGGCATTTGTTGTGCAAAGATTGAATCCAAATTTAAAGCCATTATTGCCACACTATAAGAACAATCTAGGCACAAATATGTGGGGGCAACTGCACCTCTGCCTCACCGAAATGGCACTCCTGTTTAATGGTAGAAATTCATTCTCAGGTGCTAATGCAATGATTTCCACTGTGTTCTGAGGTATTGAATCTCCATGTTTCGTGATAAGTCCTGATCCTCATGTGGGTTAGTGTTCCTCATTTTTAGAGTCCATGTCCCTCATTTCAGTGAGAAAATGTGAGGTATGGTGTATACTTCCAAGACCCTACTCAGCATAAACAGTGCTGACCATGGCCATAGTGTATATGCTCAATACAGAATGACAAAGGAAAGTAAGTGAGATGAAACAGTCATGGAGAAACACATTTGTAGCACTAAATATGCATAAAGGGATTTGTATGGTCCAAAACAAAAAGGATAGGCTTCACAACACAGAGGCCCTCTTTGTACATCTGGAATGGGGATGTTGACTGGCTATATCCTAGACATTTAATGTTGTTAGCAAACAATACTTTTCAAATAATACAGATTTAATGACAAAATCAAAAGCCAATAAATAACTTGCAAAAGGATCATAGTTAATGAGTTTAGTTAATTTTCATGGTAATTCAAATAAAATGTATTTTAATGACTGTAATTGCTAGCAGTGCTATAAGAAATAGAAACTGATTAGTTTTTTAAATGAGATTTGCACCAACTTAGCTGCTACACACATGGCAAGCATGCAACATGTGAACCTAATGTGAAGTTTATATGATGTTCAAACCAGCTTAACTGCTGCACTCATGTCAAGCGTGCAACATACAAACCTGATGTAATTTTTAGATGTTCGCAACAACTCACCTGCTGCGCACATGACAAGCTTGCAGCATGCAGACCCAATTTTCTTTTTAGATCTGGTTTACTGAGGATCACTTTGTGTGTGTGAACTGCATGCAAACATTTCACAATTAGCATGTGGCATGCATTCTGCATGTACACAGCACACCTATATTTCTGTAAGGGTACATATTAACATTTCTTTTGTAATGTCTTCTCTTTCAGAATATGACCAACTGCTGGACATCTGAAGTGGCGAAAATAGCTGATCCAGCAATACTAATGCGTGGTACTGATCTACCACTTGTAGAGACCTGGAAGGGGGTGGCCAGGTACCTCAGAAATGAGAAAGGTTTGCCACGACAAGAGGTTGAGGAGGCACAAGGCAAAATGGAAGCTGGTCCACCAAAATTCTACAGATTGAAGGATTCTGGGAAAGTGCCAGAGAGGGACTGGGCCTAGTATGACCAGGCATACTAGCTGTGGCTCCAGGCAGGAAACTTACTTTCAAGAACGTGTCTTGCACCATAAGTAAAATATCACATTTGCATGAAACAACAGTATGTAGCAATTAAGCAATAATGACCTCCAAGGCTGATCATTTCTACGGATAAATGACCATCTAGGAGTAGCAATGTTACTAAGGCACAACAGAGGGCCACCCTCACCTAGTCGGTCATCAATCTCTAGAAAATGACCAGCTCTGAGGTCATTATTGTGATTATATTCACTGGTGTATTGTGCTTATACTGTGGCCCTTCTTTCTTGTGACAATAAAAAAAAAGATGGTAGAGGTTTTAGAAATCATGGTCAAAGTGGAGCCCTGATATTGACCACAAGCTTATATATACATATTTGGCGATATACATATGCATAACCATGTAGCCAGTGTAACCGATGCAGTTTTCAGCAGTGATTTGTAACACTTCCAGGCATCGCTTTTTGTATTATTATTATTTTGAGCCATCTTCTCCAGCTGAAAACTCTGATTAGTTTTAAAATATGTGTTTACTTAAATGGATATAGTGAGAGGTGTATCAGATTTTGTATGGCGATAACAGCTCCATTTTACAGCAGTGATGTACTGAGCTCCAGAGAATGAAGGAACAGACAGTGAAAAAGCATAAGAAAATCAAATGTTTCAAGGTGAGCCCAGTGTTACAGTGATACTGTTTTGCCTGTGTTGTGGGTGTTCCCATATTTTAAGACACAGTGGCAACTGTTTGTGGGGGACTTGTTACAGACAATGCTTACTCGTGGTAGCGAGTCAGCATATTTTCTATTTGTTCAGGAAGCTAAGAGTGATTTCAGTGACTAAGAGTTCCTGATGCAGCTGTCTGGTGACTGGTACTTGTTACCATGGGGTAACACTATGATTTACATGTTGTAACTCATGCCAGACAGCCAATAAGCAAGCAGTATTTTCCAAACCATTGCACAATTATCATCACATTACTTCCACATATAAACACTCTCCTAGTCAGTATAAAGCTAGCATACATATAGTGTTAACCCAGTTACAATCCCTTTTTTCTATTCCAGAACCAGTGAAGACCAGGTCCTCACCTGATATAAAGGTGGAAGAGTTGGAGCCCAAACATCTCACCGTATGCATACTTAAAGAGCCACTGACACCTCAAAAAAACTTTCAAGAACATTATATTTGAACACAAAGCAGCTTGTATTTCTCTTTAGCTCTGTATGTCTTATCTTCATTATTTATTACTGAAGTCAGATGCATGAAAACAGAAGAGTTGTTCCCTGAGGGTTCATCACCTCCTATTGCTTCTTCCCAACCTGATGTCATAATACTGTGCTTATGACATCACAGTTATTCCATAGCAATAGACTGTGATATCACAACAGAGCTTTATGATGTCAAGTAGGAGTAAATTATAGAGGCAGATCAGCTCTGAGGGATAAAGATCCTGTTTTTGTGGGAATTTCTTCAGTAACAAGTAATGAAGAGGAGACTTCTATAGAAGATCTGTGAAATACAAACTGAATTGTGTCCAACTATTATGTTTTCCAAAGTTTTTCAAAGGTGTCAGCTGCTATTTAAGCTAACTTCTGATAACTGTATTAAAGATTTACCTCCTTCTAACGTTAACAAAATGTGACAGCATGCACCTTTTTGTCAAAAAATGACAATGTTATATTTCACAGCAATGGCACTAACATTTTTCTCAATGCTTTAGTCAATCACAATGCAGTCTTTCCATGTTGTTCATTTGTTTCTAATTTATACTGCCAAAATTATGATACTAGTGTCATGCAATGTACCAGTATACAAACAAGTCGTATGGGGACTCATATCAGTAGACTGCAGCAAGTAAAGGAGGGAAGACAGCAATCAGTAACTGATATACAAAGTAAAACTGTTACAAAAAATGTTTGTGTTGCATTTCGGATCTATACAGCTAACACATGTCCTCAATAGCTCAGTCAAATATTTTTTCTCAATTGCAGTAAGCACAGTTCAGACAGAAACGTATTAAAGTTCCATGAAAACTGTTAACATAAAACTACAGTTGTGGCAAGTATAAATCAACACAAATATACTAATACTTATGATGCCTTTTTTTTTTACAGAAACACTAACAACACACCAAGCAGTTTGTGAGCACCTGGACAGTCTGATACAGGCACAAAAGAAACCAATGAAGATATGAAAACAACGATACAACTATTAGAAAAAATAAAATCAGAAGAACATAACAAATAAAATAATCCAAATTGAGAAACTGATTCAGGCAAACACCAACCAAATCAATTACCAGTGCCACACTGTCCATGCACTCACAACAACTATGCAGAGGGAATAGAGCAATCAAGGGCTCCAGCAAAGGAACCTGCACTACCACTGCAAGGCCCTGGTCTTCAGTGATGACCAAGTCTGTCCCTCCTCTGCCCCTCTAGGGAACTGTTCCGAAGCAAGATCAGCTTCAACTTCCTCCTGCACCCTCCCACCTGGCCACTCCCTTTCAGGTGTCACCTGGACACAGCCTCCAGCAGATGAGGCAGCTCTCATGAACCCTCTTCTGTAAATACTGTTTTTAAGATCCATTAATATTTTTTTATTATTATTATTGAAGGTGAAGTAACCATTTTTTTAAGTTAAAATTGCAGAAAAATATATATTTTTGTAATATTTATTTAAACATGGAAAACAAAGTATTAGTTTTATTTAGAATCTTTATGAATATTGACATAATCATGTATTTTATTTAAAATGTGACTTCTTTCATAGCACACGATATAAGCCTATTTACAAATGTTAAAGATAAAACAATTATGAATGTTTTTCTAAGCTGAAAAAACAATTGTTTTTATTAGAAATATATATTTTTTGTATATAAAAAATGTAAAACATTTTCAACCCCATAAAAAGTATTATGAAACAATTATAACCACCCAACACAGTCTCTGTGGACTCATTCATAATGTTACATGTGTATACATCCTATATTAATTTTACATACAGTACAAAGTAATACATATCAGTAGATAAAATTTCAGTGTTTGGTGGGAGTGTGGGTCATCCAGGCCCAGAGATCCCATCAACCACGAAACTATAGATAATAATATGCACAGTTTAGGTGCTTGAGGGGAGTGCAGGCTCAATGGGCCCTGCGGTCCCTCAACCACTAACCGCCATACTAATATGCACAAGTGGAAGTACAGCTCCTCCAATAGGGTGCAGCCTTCCACTTGTGCATAATGTGTCTTCTAGTCTGGTCTTCAGGGGCATGGACCATCCACTCTATGCTCCCATCAACCACTGAAACTATACATAGTAATATGCACACAGTGAGAGCACAGGCCCTCGGCCCTGTGCACTCCCACTCTGTGCATATTAATATGTACAAATTTAGGTGGTTAAGGGGACCATGTGCACTCCGAGGCCTGTGCTCCCTCAACCACCACACTCCTTGCATACTATTATACACATGTGGAAGCACAGGTCCTCCCCCAGAGCCATTACTCCCCTTTGTAGCATATTAGTACTACAGTTTTGATGGTTGATGGGAGCATGACCTATCCACACCCTGTGCAACCATCAACCATTGAAACAATACTTAATTATGCCAAGTGGGAGCATGGGATCTCCGGGCCCTGCCTCCCACTTGTGCATGTGGGCTAGCACAGTTTATGTGGTTGAGGGATATGAACCCTCAGATCCTGTTCCCCTCAAGTTCCCAAATCATATACACTACCCAACTCTCACCCCTATTGCATGTGCAAACAAACTGACACTCTACAGTATAGGAGAATGGGGTGAGATAGGTCTGATGACCTCATGGCACGGCCCAATGACTCTTGGTCCGTGGAGTGGAGGTAACCCTAACATCACATTTCCAAACTTTTTTCACTGTGCTATCAACCCTAACTGATGTATTAACAGAGTTTGTTGCAATGAATTCTCTTCTTTTCAGAAACTGTTATGTAAGTGTTTAGTTGTATGTGTTTGTGGGACACTGCCCCACAGTAAAATAAGGACACTATTATACTATCTCAAAAAGTAAGAAAATTCATTGAAAAACCCTCAGTTAAGGCATCAGTTAGGGTTCTAATAGAGACAAAGTGTGGAAATTCAGTATGTTCCCAACCCTACCACCCCATCCCACCCTCCACACACCAACAGGCATCAGGATGTTCCTGGGTTGTTGGCCCTAACTCTCATCCTATTCATGTGTAAGGAAGCTGATATGGTACAATATAGGAGAATGGTGTGAGAGTTAGACCAGATGACCCCAAGGTACACCCCAACACCTGTTTCCTTACTTATTGAGATAGTATAATAGTGTCCTTATTTTACTGTGGGATCGCAGGGTCCTTTTGACCCTGCACTACAATACCTCTGTAGATGCTCATATGAGTGAAAGTTTGAAGCACAGTGCCCTCTGCCCTGCACTTCCATGTGTTGAACAACAGTGACTGAATTGTCAGCATAGCCATCTTATTATCCCACCTCATGTACCCTGGTACAGAGAAATTATGACATGCAAGGCAAAACTTAATGCTCCACTGCAATGCCATTCAGTGCCACAGGTGCGAAAAACTTTTCAGGCAGGATGTGAAAAGGACAGCTGTACTGTTCATGAGGTGGTGTTTAAAGTGGCTAGATTGAAAATTTGGTCAAAATACTGAAAAGTGTCAAAGTTTTGCATGTGCATTGAATAAATTCAATGGACGCATGTGACTTGAGCATTTTAGAGTTTTTTCATCAAATGTTCAGCATGGCCTTTTGGGACCCCATGTCATGAACACTGGCACTGTCATTTAATTAATCAGTCCTGAAAAGTGATTTTGCACAGCGCCCATGGCATTCTGTGCCACAGGAGCAAAATCACATTTCAGGCAGGATTTCAAAGTTGACAGCTGTACTGATCATGTGGTGGTTTGAAAAAATGGTAATGTTGAAAATTTGAGTAAAATATAAAAATTGCCAAAGTTACTCACATGCAGAGCAAAATTTTAATGACCGAGGCGTAACTAGGCATTTTTTTTTTTTTTTATTTGCACCAGATTTTCAATGTGGACTTTTGGGACCCCACCTCTTGAACAATGGCACAGTCATTTTATTAATTTGTCCCGAAAGGTGATTTTGCACAGTGACCAAGAAATAACCTTTTGGGACTGACTAACAAAATGACAGTACCAATGTTCTTGAGGTGGGGTCCAACAAGCCCATGTTAAAAATTTGAGAAAAATAATGAAAAATGGCAGAGATATGAACATAAGTTCAAAATGTTATTGACAGCCATTATATGGCTCTTACTTTGATTCTTCAGTTCATAGTTTGGCTTTGAAGAGTGCAGATGTGTTCCAGTCTGCAGAAGATGACAGAAGAGGATCTCCAGTGATAAGTATAGGGCAAGGGTGGGGTGGGGTGGTGGGTTGCTCAGTGGGAGGTCAGGATGGGAAGAGGAAAGGGAGACTACAAGGGACCATTTCCTTTTTACAGGATGCAAAAAAAAGATGTCGGGGACTGTTTTCTTTGTTTCAGGTACATTGACTAAACATTTTGGGACATTAGGGATGGGCTCCCCAGTGTCCAAAATTACTAGTGAGGTTGGGGGTATGGCGTACGTGACACTGGGAGTGGGCTCACCAGTGTCCCACCTTGTGGTGGCTACTGCCGACTGGGAACTGGGAACCCCGATGTCAGCAATGTGGGAAAATATTTTTCCTATTTGTGGACACTGGCATCTAGTGCCAAAATGGGAATTGGCAACCCGATGTTGGCAAATAGGATCCTAGTTTGTATCTCATCACATGAACTAGGATCTTACTGTATGACGCTGATACAAACAAGGAATTTAAATGTTAGATAAAACAAATTTTAAGGGCATATTTCAAGCAGTAAAGTGCAGAATGCACCTAAGGTCCCAATAAGCAAGCTTATATGTATTGGTTCCTCCTCAGAATATCATTCTGGAAGGTTTCCAAAATTTGAATCTTTCAGGCAAAGTAAAAATGAAATGGTGGCCATACAAAGTAAGAATTTTCCCATACGAAGCAGGATTCCTACTTGTTTCATAGAGCTATCTTGTAGTGCTTACTGAGCATGTTCAGAAACAATTTGTTTTCACATTTTTAAATTGCAATAACTTAAAAACTGCTTATTATTTTCACCAGACTAGCAGATGGCACATCTGTGGGATATTCCTATTTGCACTGAACATTTCAGACCAAAAACCATACCACCTGGGTTGTAGACAAGTTCAAGAAAATCCCAGCAAAGTTAATGAGCGAAAACAAGTTTTGTTCACCTCTCCATAACTCAGAGACCACAATCTGACCAAAGCGTAACTTGCCAGTTCAAGAGATTTGCCCCACAGGATAGTGCATACTAAATTTTTCGTAAATCCATTGAACAGTTACAAAGTTATTAAAGTGCAAAATTTTGAGTTTAACACTGAAGTGCCTATGCCTACTCAACCTAACTATAGGGTCACCACTGCATATATACAGTGGTTATCGCACTAAAGGGCATGACTGCATATACATATATATATATATATATCTAGATAGATATATAGATAGATATATATATACTTCATATCTTGGTAATTGCACAAATGTTGCCTGGTGGCAAAGTATAATGCACCAGTTAGGGTTGAACTTAATGCCAGATCATCCACTGTGACCATCACAGTGCTGGGTTGCCTCCTGTCAATGGTGTGGTGCATGTTTGCCCGGGTGACACTGTGCCTCCACAGTTGCTGTCCCACCTCCATGCTGTGGCTTGTGTGTGTTGCAGGGGCTGTGTACCACTGTCTGTGATCATGATCCAGGCATATGTTGCTTGCGACAGGGCCACAGTTCATGCCCCTGCATATGACCTCACCACCCATCTCCAAAAGCAACCTGCCTACCCTGGCGTTCATGCATTTTCTGGCATTGTCCATGGCCTTGTGCTTTTAACGTGTCTCCATACCCTCCTTGAAACCATGTCTCGACCACACCAGAGTTACCTCTGACCACCATCTTTGTATCTTATTAATGTCCTCCTTAATGTAATATATATATTCAACCAGGGTCTAGTCCCCAGGTTATTCCCTCCTAAATGGATAATTAAAGGTCCAGGTGACTGTGATCCTTCCTCATCTCCCTCAGTACTGGCAGCAGCTGTGCCCATTTCATATCCTGAGTGCCTCCAGGTCAACTTGATCCAATTAATGTCCAATATAGCTGCTTCCCCTGAGCCCACTGGATGCCCACCGCTCAGCCCCATGGATGAAGGAGTGATCACAAATCCAGGCCTCCATCCTCCTTGTTGGTCCTGGATAAATTATAAACATAAAGAGAGTTAGATACCTGTCCCACAGCCACATGGTCCTTATCTCCTTATCCACCCAGCCCTGACCCCAAGGTGAAGTGCCCCCCCACTTTATAATGTCATGAACCAATTGCTTGTTTGGAGAAAAAGAAAACATCAGTTTTCAAGTTGTTTCACATCACAGACATATCATTTAAAACAGTTGGAAGACCACCTCCCTTTTGTTGATGTCTGGTGGAGCCGCCCTGGGCTGCCAATATTGATGCTGCCCCAATGCAGAATGAACGTGAAGAATATCCACTGGTTCCTCCCCATGAAAGCCAGACTCTTTTTAGTACCGCTACTACCCTGTGACCAGGACCCCATCACCATGCAAAACATCAAGGGGTTTTACTCCATGGTCAACCTGCTGATAATGCATGCAGGGTCACCACTGGACATATGGCCCCATTTTTATGTCTCTGCAACAGTCCCCATGCCCTTTTCCCACCTGGTCGGTCTTTGACCACCTGAACAGCACTGATATGTCTTCCTCAGTCCAAATAGTGTCTCCCCACTGCAATCCTGCAGAACTATCTGTTTATCAATGCCCTATAACCTCGTTGACTCAAAATGCCCTGCTGTACATGATGGCATAAACTGACTGAAATAAAACGGCCTCACTAATAGATGTACATACCGGTGTAATGCCCTAGCAGCTGCTCTAAAGTGCCTCTGTGAGTGGTCTTCTGTAGTCCTGTACCTTCTCTGTACCCTAAAGCCAACCTTGCATCATACGTCTTATAACATTGTGCTTTGTAGGATCCCTCCACCCCTTAGTGTACACACCTGCCCTATTGCTGCCAAATGAACCCCCATGGTCACATGTGCCATCTTATTCCTCCACCCCACCACTATAAATTGTGCTACCTTGTCCCCTGATACTGCCCCACTTACCTCACAGCCATTTTGTACTCGAAAGCTTGGAATGCCCTCCAGGAGGTTTCATATGCTTTTATTATCCTAGGTGACCAGGAGTTGCAAAACAACTGTTCAGCTTCATCAATCCAATCTTCCAAATGTACTCTGGAAATTTCATCTGCCCTGGTTCTGCCCATGGAGCGATGGCTTTGAAACTTGCCCATCTGCAGGCAGGAGAGGCAATCAGGTATCACATTATCTACACCATCAATGTGCCTAGCCATAAATGACATAATCGATATCAGTCCCCTTAACGCCAGCTGTCTCAGTACCTTCATGACCCTTTTGGACATCATCCCTGTTTGTTGAGCACATCCATGACTGCCTTGTTGTCACTCCAAAAGGTGACCTTCTGGTTCCTAAGGGCTTACCCTCATACCTCCATCGCTATCCACATGGGAAGATCTCCAAGAAGGTGATATCTCGTGTCACTCCCACCCATGCCCACATGTTGGGCCAGGCCACTGCAAACCATTTGCCCACAAAGAATGCCTCCATTCCAATGCTCCCAGCTGCATCTGTATACAGCTGTAGGTCCGTGTTAAAAATACATTCTTCCTGCCAGAAGGTCCTCCCATTGTAGTCAGCTCAAAAGGTCTCCCGATACCTGGAGGTCTTCCTTGGTTCCCTGGCTATATCTACCCAGTGATGAGGTCTAGAGATGCCTTGCATAGCCCTAACCAGACATTGTGTAAACATGCACCCAGTTGCTATGGCCCTACACGCAAAATTCAAATGACCCAACAATTGCTGTACCTGTTGAAGAAGCACCTGGGCTGGGCCTTGACTTCCAGTAGCAGGGTTCTTAACTTTTATCTTGGTCTAAGACAGCCTAAATGTTCCCAATGGTGTCTATCTCAATGCCCAGGAATTCTATTGTCTGACTGGGACCCTCCATCTTGTCTGGAGATAACAGCACCCTGAGCTCCCTGCACATGGCCTTGAAACATCTCCTCTGCTTGTTGCCACCCTCCCCAATCAGAGAAAATCATTCAGGTATTAAATCACTGCCCTGTACCCATATCTCATCTGGAAGGCCCACTGTAGCCACGTGCTGAACAACTCAAATGTAGCACATGTGACCGAGCAACCCATGGGCATGGCTTTATCAAAATAGTATCTCCACCTAACCTGGAATCCCGTAGGTCCCAGTCCTCAGGCAGTACTGACAGCAGGTAGAATGCCACCGATGTCTGTTTTGGAAAGCCATGCCCCTTCTTTTGCCCTAATCAACCTGGACCGCTTCCTCTAAAGTGACGAGCTCACCCTGCTATCGTTCTTCTGATATAATCATTGACTAAGTCACAGTCCAGATAAGACAGGTGGTATATCACCTGGAATTCACCCAGCTGCTTCTTGGTACTAGCCCCAAGCGGGTTATCCTCAATTCTGGTAATGGTAGATGACTGAATGGGCTTTCTACCCTACCCGCCTGTATCTCTTTCTGAATCTTCCGCCTAACACTGCTTCCTTACCCTTTACTCACTTCAAATATTTTGCCCTATTCCTTTTTCTGCCCCTGGAAATGCAGGATGAAACCCTCTGAAACCCATCTATTAATATGTGGGCTGCTTCTGCATTAGATAATGCCTTGCCCAGTCCACCAAAATATCATATTTAATAGGGTTTCAGCCAGCTGAAATGCTCTACCTTCAGCAATCCTTAACTATCTTGATGGCTGCCATAGAAGGCCTGTCCCCTGCCCCTGCCTGCTCCCATACCTCTAGCCCTCCCCACTGTTGCCTTCTCTGACCCATCTGATTACCCCAAAGGAATGATTATAGGCTGTATTATGGTTCCTATTCCCTTTTTCCAGCTGTACCTACATTTTGACTCAGGGTGGCTACCACCACATTTGAACAGGTGTGGTGAAATGGCAATTTGGCCAGGAGCAAATGGTCTGGTTATAACCCCAGCAGCACTTTTGTCCTGCCCTGGTTTTCTTGTCCCCTTCACTATCCTCACTGGCAGTGCCTGTAGCAAATCTCCAGCCACCGCTTTTTTTTTTTTACACATCACCTTTACCAAAAACTTCTGCAATATTCACTTCTGATGGTCCCAATCTTCTCTCATTACTTACCAATTACCCTTTACTATTACTGACTAATTCACTATCAGTTAAATAATTTTGCTAGTTAACTGCAAATAAAATCCTAATAATGGCAACTGGCCAAAACCAGATAAATACTCAGAAAATTGCCAAACCCGACATGCTTTTCAGAGAAATTCTCTTCAACAAATTTGTGAGCTCCAGGGCCTGTGCAAAGCCTTAAGTACCTGTTGCTCTACTCTCTCTCTCTCTCTCTCTCCTAACTGTCCAATCACTTACCCCAACTCACCACAGCTCTGACCGCATAACTCCTCCCCTTCTGACCTCACTTACCCCTCCTACTTTCCTCTTCCCCTCCTTCCACCAGCCCTTCCCTGCCAATCAGCCTACTTAAACACACCCACCACCTTCTTTTGGTCTGGGCTCAGGAACAATAGGGTCTGCCCTTTAACTGGGCAACCCTCTTATACAGCTTACATTGAACCCTAACTAGTGCATTTATGTAGCCTTTTGCAAAGAATTCCTTTCTTTGTGAGATACTTAAATCATATTCTCATCCATGTAGGTCCCTTTGGGGCCTACTTAAACAGAAACAGATGCAAAGGTGCTCTGGTCCCTGCACCAAAAAAGTCCGTCTGCCTGTGGAACTGCAGGGCCCTGCAGGCTTTGCAGTTCCATACAACATGGGTTTGTGTTGTGTACTACAGAAGCATAGGGCCCTCTGTGCCTGTTCTATCATGTGTTGACCAACACAGATACACAGGCACAGAGTTCATCTGTTAGCTGCCATAGGAATAGGCTGTAATATCAATACTTATTATGGGTACTCAGCTAAGCCTTCAGCCTGGTGTCTTAAAATATATATAAAACCATATAAAACAAAGTAAGACTAGCTCAGATTCTTACTTCACAACCTACTGTATAAAATGTTCTGATAATTATGAATAACGTTTCTGTCACACCTTTGGAGATATATAAACTAGATCTTATTTTTCCTGTACAATATAACTAATAACTAATAACTATTGCATAAATATGGAATCTTGTAAACACTGTAAAAGCAGCATGCATATAAGACAATAAAGCTTTCAGAAAATAAACAAAAACAAGAAAAACAGAATAAATAAAAATTCAAACAAATAAATAAAGTAACTAGACACAACATACTATTTTAGCATGTTTTGTGAACAGCACCATTATTCATATCTACTGTAAGCACTTATGAGTTTCTGTGCATTAGTATCTTGGCAATTTCTTTGAGTAAAACTTGCTCAAATACTTTTTCATATGCAAAATGTTTATATATCTTTGTATAGATTTGAGCATCTCTATACATACCCCAAGTCTCAAATGTAAGACTATTTCCCCATGCAACCCCAGCTAAGTCCAATTAGAATATTACAAAAATTGCAAAACTAATATTCAAGACATGGTTAGTGGCAAGGTTTGGGTTTTCCTCTTAATTTCAGAATGTTGGTGAGCATTCTTCTTCCCCTTGATGGCAAAAGTCTTGTTTTTCCTATCTTTACTTTATCTATGCTTGAACCCTATACTCTGGGGCCCATCTGGCATCAACAACAATGCAGGCTTGCTTCTGGCTGGTTAGACATCAAGATTCAGGCTTAGTCCTTTGTTCAGGTTATGGTGGGAATTTCAAAACAGTACTGTATAACAGCAAAATGTCCATTCCACGAACACAGTTCTTTTCAGCATCACAGTTAGAAGTCTTCTACCCTGCTCCTCAGGGTAGTGGGCTGTAATACCTCTTGGCCAGAGCATCATCACTGCATTGCTCTGACATCATTTCACCAGTTCTGACTGGTTCTTGCAAATGAGGTAGGGATGGCTAGCCTTTGCTCTTAGGACCAATCTTTCTTTGTAAAGTCTTTAGCTTGGAAACTTTTCCTTCTCAAAACAGCTTTTCTCCATTGCATCCAGATGCAACTAAATACAAACTTTAAGCATATTTCTGGATATAGGATAAACTACTATGAAGTTTGATACCAAACATGACAGGTGTTTCTTTACTATAAAGTCATAATTCAAAAGTCCTCATAGACTCTGTTCTTTATGCAGATTTATAAAAATAATATATTTATCTACTTGGCAGGTCTTAAGCTTTCAAATGAAGAAATTCTTCAGGTCCATGGCTAGGAAAGTTCATTTAATCCAATGATGCCTCTTTTTGAAGAGGAATGTACTGTATAGCAGCTATATTGGTTCCCTCTTTATTTAGCGTGAAGTGGGATGCAATACTATTTAGCGCCTGTTAAATTAGCACATCAGCTTCATGTCCAATTACAGCACTATGCTCCCTGTAATATTAGCGATCAGCTTATTTTAGCGCTTTTGTCAGTTAGCTTAATATAGCAAAATAAACTGAAAGCTAATATTTCCTGCTATACAGTATTTGTTCTCTGGTTTCCTGCTGAGAGTTATTCAAAGTTATTCAAGCAAACACAGCCTGTAAACTTTAAAGTTGAATGGCTCCATCCTGCAATAAGCAGCAAACTCAGAAATCACATTTTTGGACTTGTCATGACCTGACTTCTCCAAAGAGACTAAACACAGATATGCCAGTTCTTAGGCTTTTAGCACAAAACTCTTTAGTGAATACCATTCTTCAATGGTTGCTGCAGTCACAAAATTTGGTCCTCTGATAGGCTACAATGTCCTTTATTAGATGGTGTAGTGTTTGTGCTTTCAGTATTTTTATTTACTGACAACAAACAAAAGTGTCTTCTTTACATTGAAGTCTATAGGAGTTTTAACTCTTGGCTTCACAGTAACTGTTACAGTCTTACATAGAGGGATAGCTGTATCACATCACTGGTCAAGTTGCTATGACAATTATCTTGTCTCTCTTTGGTTAGCTGGAGACAAACACGAAAATCAAGTCTATACAGGGGCCCAATTAAGGAGACCACCCCTTTTGAAATATGAACCTGAATGGTCATTTTTTTAAAGATCTATTCAGACATATTTTAAACTCTCTTGGAAACAGTTTTTTCCCTTGCTTACAGAGTTCTTGCAGTCAGAGTTTAAACTAGCTATCTTGGTATTGCCTCCCAGTTGCATTCCAAGACTAATAGCATAATTAGATACTAATAACTAGATATTATAAAAATATAGTAATAATACAGAATAATAAAATTATTATAAAAATATTTTTGCAATTTAGGATTAGTTTCCACATAGACAAAGTGTAGGATCCTGTAGCACCACAGGAGCAGATGTGCAGAGCCCTATGTCAAGAGAAGATTTATCTTCACTACATGGTATTTGGGCCACTGTGGACAACTCTGCACTTTCCTTTCCAGGCTTGGTGGTGGTGCTGCATGATAGCACTATCCCCACAGCCTCAGCCCGCATAGCTCATTCAGTGAGCTCACCCCATAAACCTGTTAACTGGTACATGATCACAAGGCACTACCCACTGGGGTAAAGGTTGTTAGTACACACGCTTTAATTATTTCTAAATTCTGACACACATTTTCAAGCTAGTAATTTGATGACTCCTCCTTATAAACATGGCATGTTGTTTTTTTATGGAATAGTGGACAAAACTTAATTTTGCATTACAAGTGAGAGCACATTTCACCCAGGATTTTAAAAAGACATGTCCTGTTTATGAGGTGGTGTTAAAAATTACTATGTTGAAAGTTTGAGTCAAACTATTGATAATTACCAAAGTTATGAGTGAGCATGGAAATGTCAATGTACAGTCATAACTTTGTTTTTGTTTGTTTAATATTTTGGGCCCAAATGTTGAACATAGTGGTCTTATGACCCCATGTCATAAACCCAGTTGAATGTTTTCAAATTCTGCCCGAAATGTAATTTTGCAGAGCAACTTCAAAATCTCTTTTAATCCCAGATTAGAAATTTTCCCTGCCTTGCTCATGAGATGAGACCCCAGAAAGGTCATGCTGAAAGTTTGGTGTAAAAAAATTGAATATTAGCAAAGTTAGGTGCAGTCACATGAGTGCCAGAGAAGAATGGAAGCCTAAGTGTTCAGCTCTGTGCTGCCCCCGTTACCTCACTCAATCTTGCACTCTGAGCAAAGTGGAACAATCGCTTTCTGCTGGAGTAGGAAGCTTACATGCTATGCAACCTGTAGAAGTGCCTTCTGCTGATCTATAATCTCTACAAAAGCAAAACAAAATGGATCTCTAAATCACTACCTCACCAGAACTGCCTGAATCCAAGGTGGCCACTACAAGGATTGATCTTTCCAAACTCCCAATCTGGTATGGAAGGCCAACTTAATTGATCAAATTGCTGCTTCAGTGGAGGCAATTAGAGCGATGGTTATGGACCTTGCCAGTCTGGACTGATCGGGTTGGAAAAATTGAAACAACAGTATCGGAAGTAGTTCAATACAACAGTGCTCAAGACCAACATTCACAGGCCACAGAAGCCCATTGACTTGGCTCACTGCTAAAATGGAAGACCTTGAGGGATGTGGAAGAAGGAAAAGCCTCAATTATTGGCCTACCTGAAGGTTTGGAAGAACTGGACCCAGGTCACTTTCTTTGGGAGAATCTACCCAGCTGGTTCCACTTATCTCCCACAGAATACAATTTTGAAATTGAAAGGATCATTGGATGCCGAGCCCCCAAAAATCATGCCAGTGCAAAAACCTTGGCCCTTGATTTTCAGACGCTGCATTTTCAGGACAAGGATTTGATATTGAACAAGGCTAGGGAATTGAAAGGCACAGTGATCACAGAGACTTGAATTTCTTTTACCCCACTTATCTGAGTAATGCTGGAGCATTGGCAGAGCTTCGACAGAGTGAAACAAGGCCACAGAAACTGGGAGTTTGTATACTATCCTGTATCCGGCTACTTTAGTCATCATTATGAGGCGATCCATTCAATTTCAGTCCCCAGAGGAGGCAGACAGATATATTCAGTTGCACCTCAGACCCTCCAGATCATCATCCAAAGCTCAAGCCCAGATCCCTGTGCCTATTGAACAGATGGACACCCACTCTGCTGCCATGAACCCTACTTTGATACCACACCATGATTGAGTTAGAGCCATGAGTAATGGTGTCTCAACCTTGGGGTTATAGGTTCATAGGTATTGTCTGAGTTTAGGAGGTCACTGACCTATGACATCTTGCCACAAATTAATGTTTGATACCCATGTAATCATTCAGGTAGTGTTTAAAAGCTTCCAAAGGGATGCTTGTGATCACACCTCTGGCAAAGAATTCCATACTGACATTACTTTTGATTAAACCAGTTTCCTCTTTTTGCTGTTCTTACTACTTCTCCTTAACTCTTTGATTAAACCAGTTTCTCTTTTGCTGTTCTTACTACTTCTCCTTTTAATTTTAGTTTATGTGACCTTGTAATTTTGTTTACTTGTTCTGCTTAGCCCGTACTCTCCCATGTAATTTCACTGTTTATTGATGTGAAACCAGACACATGACACCTCTGATTCTTCTGTAGTCCACTGAGTACAGACCCAGCTGTCTTAGCCTATCTCCATATGTTTTATTGTGCATGTTCTTAATTTTTTAGTTGTCTCCGTTGAATCTTTTCAATATGTTTCCTCCCTCCTTTGATTTGGGGCACAAAGGGGGCACAGTAATCCAAATGAGGCCTAACAAGCACTTTATAAAGAGGTACAATTACTGCTGGATCTCTACTCCTTATGTTCTAAACACGCACCTCATAATTTTATTGCATTTTTAACAGGAATCATGGTATGGGTATCTTTGTTCACAATGGTGAAACCCAATCCTTTCATGTGTTGTTTCTTGTATTGAGATGTTATTAATGTATATTCATATCTAGGGTTGTTATGACACAGGTGCATTACCTTACATTTACCTTCATTAAATATGAGCTTGTTTCTTTTGGCCCAGAATCTGAATTGGTTTAGATTTTCTTGCAATTGTTTTCTAGCTCTTTGGCTGTTAATAATAGCACCAATCTTACTATCATTTGCATATTACACCCATACATTATCAGATGTTTTCATTGATGATATGAATATATTGAAAGAGTAGGCCTCAGGACCAACCCCTGGGGAACACCACTAGTTACTTCTCCCCAGTTAGAGTAATGACCTCTGATACCCACCCTTTGCCATCTAGTACCTAACCAGTGTGGCCCATGATATTAGCTTTGGGTTCAGTTATAGCTCTATTAACATGTCCAATTAGTATCTTGTGGGGTACTGAGTCAAACACCTTGGAATAATCCAAGAACACAATGTCCACAGGTAATTCTTTATCCAGGGCCACACTCACTGGTTCGAAAAATGAAGAAGATCAGTGAGACATGATCTCCCAGAAGTAAAGCCATGCTGTGTTATATCAACATACCCTTGATGTGTTATGTGTTTGAGTATATGATCTTTTAACTCCTTCCAGTACTTTTCCCAAGATAGAAGTCAGACTTATAGGCCTATCATTGCTCACTTCTTGCCTGTTCCCTTTTTATGTATGGGTGTTATGGTTGCTTCTTTCCCATTCTAGTATTGTTGTTCCTTCACTTACTGATGCTGTAAACAATTTTTGTAATCAGGCTACCTAGTTCTTCTGTTAGTTCTCTTAAGAAGCTGGATATACAGTATGCTGTCCAGTCCTACCGATTTATTTGGTTTGATTTTATGTAGTCTTTCTCTTACATCTTGCTCAGTTATTACTATTTCTTGTGTACTATAACTATTTTGGTCTGTGTTGTTGTTCCATGCTTCTTTTGACTGATATGTACTTAGGAAATATCTCTTCAGTTCATCAGCAATATTCTGTCCCTATATTATAAGTTTGTCCCTATTTTTAGAGGTCCCACACTTTTTGCTTCCTTTCAATGAACCAATACAATTGAAGAACTGTTTTTTATTGTTCTTAACAGATGTAGCCAACTTTAGTTCAACTTTTCTTTTTGCAGGTTTTATCATGGTTTTGCATTTATTTGCTTGTTTTACATAACTGTTCCACTTTTCTTCAGTAGGCCGTTGTTTGTATTTCTTACATAGTTTAATTTCCTTCTGATGTTTCTTCTAATGTGTTTATTACACCTTTGCAGCATTCGCCAGAACTTTTATATTTCTTTTTCTCTGGTACCCATATAGTAATGCAATGATCTAGTTAGTTTATGTTTGATCTTATCCCATATGTCATTCACCCCTAGTCCTCAAGTTCATATTTCCAGTTCCATACTTTTAAATAAGTCTTCACATTGATATAGTCCACTTTATGGTAACATTTAAGCATTGATTCTCCTTTGATAAACCCTCTCTATATTCATCCTTAAGGGAGTCATATTGCGGTCATTTTCACCTTGGGGTTGTTGTACCACTAGGGCTTGTAACCCCTTCCTCAAAATTACGAAAAGAAGATCCAGTTTGTTTTCTCCTAGTGCTTTCATTCACTAGTTGCTCCAAGTTTTTAGTATAGGTTTTCAATAAACTTATTTTCAAGTGGATTTGAACTTTCTAGCATGTCCCAGTTTATATTTGGGACGTTGAGATCTCCTAAAGGATATATTGCCCTCTATGTCCACTCTTATTTAGTGCAGTTAGGAACTGGTAGTTATGTTCTGTATTGAGATTTGGAGAATGATATCCTACACATAAAGGAAACTTTTTATTTACAGACATTTTGATCTCAACCCATAAGAGTTCTACATAGAAACAGACTTTGACAGCAGATAAGGACCGCTTGGCCTATCTAGTCTGCCCATTTTCTACCTACTGGATAAGCTGCAGATCCTAGTTAACCAACAGCCTATTTCTTCCTACCCCCACAAGAATTGCCTTATGTCTGTCTCATGCAGTCTTAAATTCTCCCACAGTTTTAGACCCCACAACCTCCTCAGGAAGGTGGTTCCATGCGCCCACTAACCATCTCTGTGAAAAACACTTCCTCACATTGCCCCTGGAGCCGCACTCTATCTTCAAATTGTGTCCCTTGTTCTTGTGCATCTCTTTTCTAAAAGATGCTACCCTCTTGGACTTTGTTGATTCCACTGTGGTACTTAAAAGTTTCTATCATGTCCCCTCTTCCTCCTTTCCTCAAGGGGTATACATATTAACCTCCTTTAATCTGTCCTCATATGGCTCTGTTGCAGACCCTGCACCATTTTAGTTACCCTTCTCTGGACTGCCTCCATCCTGTCTATAGAAACATAGAAACATAGAATTTGATGGCAGATAAGGACCGCTTGGCCCACCCAGTCTGCCCATTTCCTCACCTAATGGATAAGCTGCAGATCCTAGTTAACCAGCAGCCTACTTCTTCCTATCCCCACCCCTAGAATTGCCTTTATGACTGTCCCATGCATGCTTGAATTCCACCACTGTTTTGACTCCATAACCTCCTCCAGAAGGCCGCTCCATGCATCCATAACTCCTCTGTGAAAAAAATGCTTCCTTAAATTACCTCTGCGCCACCCCCATCTTCAAATTGTGCCCCCTCCTTCTTGCACACCTCTTTTTGAAAGATGCTACCTCTTGGACTTTGTTGATTTCCTTGAGGTACTTGAAAGTTTCTATCATGTCCCCCTCCTCCTTCTTTCCTCGAGGCTATACATATTATGCTTCCTAAGTCTCTTCATATGTCTCTGGTGCAGACCCATGAAGAGAGACTTGTCCTTGTGGAGATGGAGTTTCCAGAACTTGATGCAGTACTCAGATGGGGTCTCAACAACTGTCTGTACAGAGGGATAACAACTTCCTGTTTTCTGCTGGTGATGCCTCCCTATACATCCCAGTATCTCCCCAGCCCTTCCTACTGTCTTCTCACATTGCTTACAACCTTAAGGTCATTGATATGATTACCCCAGGTCCCTTTCCATTTTGTTTTTATTACTACCCCCCACAGGAATATTTTGATTAGGTGTTATCTCACGGGCTTTTATGTCCTCACTTTAATAAATTGCTTCTCCTCCCTCCTCTCAGGACCATCCTTATGAAAGAGATTATAGCCCGTATCTCAATGCCCCAGTTTCCTGTCTTATACCACATTTCTGTCACCGCATATATTGCAAGTTTTCATCATTTATTTTAATTTTAGTTCATCTAGTTTGTTTCTTAGACTCCTTGCATTTATTAATAACATTTCTAGATCTTGCGCCTTTATGTGATTGGCTTTATTATTTGAAGGTCTAGTTATATTGTTCTTACCGCTTGAGTTTTTGTTAGAACTGTGATACTAAAGTCATCCCATCACCCCGTGCTGCAGTTTAAATCTTCCCTTATACTTTCAGTGAACAGTTTGCCTAGCAGCTTGCTCCCTGCTCTACTCAAGTGCAGCTTGTCCTGACAAAACAGATCTCTTTGGTCTTGAAACCTTTTCCATGTTCTTATGCATTTTATCCCTTTATTAAGCATGATTGTCTCAGACAGTTGTTTATTTTATGATCTTCCTGTTGGTTCTATAGTTTGCTGTAAGTGTGGGTAAAATTTCTGAAAAGATAGTTTCACAGTTATATTCAGACAGTCTGAAGTAAATTTCTTTAAATGCATCAAATATACCTTCTATAGAGTTGTGCTTGCAATGATTTGTCCCACATGTATCAGTACTAATGAGTTATCTGAAGCTTTTTCCATAGTCTCTGGTATTATTGTTAATATATCTCTTAAACCTGCTCCTGGAAACAACAGCTGGTCACTGTTTCTTTCACCAGTTTGGTGGTGAAGTGACCAGTGTTCCTAATTATTGAGTCTCCAAGTATGTAAACAGGCCAATTTGTTTGTATTTTTATCCTCTTACTTGTCCCTTTGCCATTTTCTTGTACTTCCTCTCTATCCATATTGACATGTGTGCCTGTTACATCTTTTATCTTTTCTTCACTTATATTTTGTGTTTCTATTGGAGATTCATTGTCTGCATCTAGATTAGTGACCACATTTATGAGGTTGTCTGTTTGTTGTTCTCTATTTCGACCAGATACATCAAGGGTGAAAACTCATCTGCAACAGAATTATAAATGTCATTGCTCTTCTCCCTCTTTTAGGTAAATTAATTCTCTCAATCAATTCTCACACTTGTCTTTTCCTGACACTTCTTTACTGATCCCTTCATCAGCAGGGATTTTTTTGTTGTTATCAGTAAGTTTTGATTTCCTGAAATATGCTTTGTACATTTTAACTCCAGTTCTAGACACATTTTCACCCTTAGCTCTTTCAGTTCTGTGCATTCTTTACATGTACTGTGTATGAACTAAAGTCCAGTATTTCTGTTATACTGAACTTGTTACAAGTGTCACATTTCACTCCTATCCCCCCACCGGAAGGTTATATAGCTAGTGTCCATTCCTCAATCTTGATATAGCTCCTAAGCCCATGCTACAGTATAACTATCCCTTAAGGAAGTTACTCTCCTGACTGTAAGTACAGTCCTTTCCACCTCTAAATCTATGACATTTTTCTTCTGGCTACAACCTTCCCCTTGTATGGCATGACCGCTTATCCATTCCTATCCATTCCCTTCTTGAGAGGCAACACCTAAACCCAGATGGGACACTCAACTCACCTCCTATCAGTGGACATCGAGGGACACAGAATTAGGACTGCTTTTCTGAAATGTTCACTGTCCCTAGCTGTTAAGAATCTCATCCCTGATGGCCAGTCCTGAGCTTGGCTTTTGCTCCCACCATTTCCTGGCTTTGTCAGTTTTCTTTTCCCTCAGCTTTGGAGGCTTACTTATACCAGGATGACCAAAGCACTTGGGGTATACTCTGGGACCAGGATATTTTCTGTCCTTGAAGACGGTTCCATTTCAGTGGGTAACACCTCAACAGCCTGCCTTCCCATGCCTTTAATGCTGACTTGGCGGTAAACAGTTTGGGCTCAACCCAGGCTGTGTGTTTTTCACTTTCTGCTTTGTAAACTTTAGCGGTGATGAACTATTGCGGGGTGCAGTGGCTCATATGGCTTATGGAGGAATACACTTCCTTATTAAACTTTTCCAGACTGCACCATATTGTAGAGCTTGTACCCTTCCCCATGCATCCCTTCTGCTGCTTTTCTAGAAGATCATTGAGGGACACAGAAGGGTCATGGCTTAGCAGATATAGCTGGCACCAGACTGTATCTTGTGTGGCTCAAGATGTTATGTTTTCTTTTGCGCTGCCTCAGACGTACTTATTTAAATCCTCTGTATTCAGTTAGTGTTATCTTAACACTGATGATGCAGTCCTGATGCTGTTTAATTCTTTTGAATTTCAGCACATTATTTAGAGGCACAAGAGTGTTGATTTGCTCATTGCATGTTGTACTGTCTTATGGGAAATGCGGTTTGATGTTATTTACTGCACTTTTCCTTATGTTGTAATTGTTTGTTCAGTGGTGTTTGCCTGCTTGGTACCAGAGGCTTTTTAGAGTTAATCCTCACTTTGTTGGCTACTCTATTACCCTCCTTTTATTCGCAGCTAGAATGTCTGCTATGTATATAATTGGGGTTTATGATTTGCCCCTTCTCCTTGTTTTTCTTCTTCTCATTCCCTAGATTTGGATATTAGTAGATATCTCACCTTTTGATTCTAGGCAATGAGTTATGTTTTTTATTACCTGCTATTTTTTGTACTCTAGGTAATGGAACTAAACACAGGCCTTAATCAGTGTCAGGTACTGTCTCCCACTCTATTCTATCCACTCACCTTAACACTAGTTTAGATTCTTTGGTCTCCTCCCCTTCTTTTTACAGGAGTGGAATCTGGGGGTGGTGGAAATTCTCTCACTGCAGACTTTCTGGGACTCATGTGTGTATTGGCGTAATAGCCCCAATAGCTTCTATTAGAGAAGGGACCTGTGTGCCTCCTCTGAGTGTGGGACCACCAGAGATGTCTATTTTTTTGTTGGTATTCTGTATGTAATACATCCCAGTGACACTTATTGGGAGGGGGACAACCCTTACCCTTTTGGTTTCTATTTTACCTGTTCTGGTGTCTACAAGGGACTTTATACTCCATGCAGTCCCACTTCCTTGTGTGGTTGAGTATATTTTGTAGTTTCTGGTGGGTGGGAGGTGGGGATTGGGGACCAGGGAGGGTTTGGACATTTGTTATGTTCATGTTGTGAATGTATCTTATCCAACTATGTCATCACTTAATCATTTGATGGTAGTTTCCGAAATGTTAGCGGTCTTAATTGTCCAAAAAACATAGAAAGGAATTACAAGCACTTTGTGATATTAACTGTGACATTGCTGTCTTAAAGGAAATGCATTTTGTTTGAAGGGACTCTGCATGTTTAGGCCGCATGTGGGTAGGCTAATATTTTTACAATGCTTACTTGACTAGACAGAGCGGAGTGGCAATCTTGTGTAGAAAAGGTCTCCAATGGACCATCTCACAGGAATTTAAAGATACTGAGGGTAGATTCCTTCTTCTTTCAGGTTTATATCAAGGTAACCTGCTTGTAGTGGGAGCATCTATGCCACTAACATTCCTGACCTTTCCTCCTATCAGTCATTTTAAGCTATAATACCTGAGATTGCTACCTTTATTCTACTGGGAGGAGATCTAAATTTAGCATTGATCCTCTTTGACATGACTGGTTCCATCCCAAGCTATGAACCTATTCTATTAATCCAAGTGGCTACTTCATTGCAAGACAATGGCCTATTTGATATGTGGCATACCTCCACCCTACTGACATAGACTTTACTTTCTATTCACCCTCCCATGACTCCTATAGCTGAATTGATGTTGTCCTGGCCTCTTCTGACCTGATATCTCAAACCTGGGGAGTATCTCAGTGGAACATTCTGTTACAGATCATGCCTTGGTGTCCCTTTCTCTGGCTGAGGCTCACCTGCTACCTAAGGTAATAAATGGAGCCTTAATACTTTATTTATTTTTATTTATTTATTGAATCTCAGAATTAAGACCTTTGAGCCAGGGGCTCTTTACAAAGGCTCCACATCAACAAGGAATTATACAGAGGAGGGAGTAACAGGCATGAGTACATTGGGTACACATAAGCAGGCTGGGTGAGATACAGTAAATCCAGGAGACATTTGAAAATAAACCTAGTGCATACAATACATAATAATACTGATATTAGTGCTAGGATTTAAAATACATAATTATACTGATTTTAAGTGTTAGGTTAAAAGGTAACTAGAAGCTTTTGGAGGACAGGTGTACAGGCAAAGAAAGCCAGTTAGACACAAACTAGAATAGTGATGAGTTATGAGGCATAACAGGCCAATAGGTGGAGGAAGAAAAGAAGAAGAAAGAGCAGTCAAGGAGATTGGCTTTAGATAGGAGATAATAGTGGTGATTTTTCAGGTTGTAGTGTGGAAATGTTGCAGATGACTGTAGACTCAGTGGTGACACAGAATAGCAGCCTAAAAAGGTGTTGTCATTAAAATGGCAGGATAGGTATAGCTAGAGCCAGCAGGGTTAAGTGTGGCAGTCACAGCTGCTGTAGTTGGCTAGGTGCTATCAAGATAGTTTTTGAAAGGACCAGTTTTTGAGTAGATTGAAGGTGTGTGGGGAGGTTGTTAAACAAGCTAGGTGCTCTGTACATAAATGCCTTTTGTCCTTGAGATGTCCAGCATAAAGGTACCTGAAAAGTTAGGTTGGGTGTGCTTCTCAAGAAGCACGTGTTAGTGTGGGCCCTGTTGAGCAGGATTCAGTTACACAGTGGCTTAGACAAGTTATTGTTGACTGCTATTTTCTGAATGACACCCTGACTGCTCCCAGGCTACCCAGTGGAAGCTTTGAAAGCAGTGCTTCAAGGGCAACTGATAGCTTATGTCTCTGCTATCAAGAAACAGCGTGATAATAACCTCCAGACTTTGGAATGAGACCTAAAAACATTAGAATTGGATGCAGCCTGGTACCCTGCTAAAAACCCTCACACTAGAAAGAAAATCAAGCAGATAAAAACTCAAATAGGAGACATATTACAATACCAGACAGATTATGCACTGTATAAATTAAACCAAAAATATTGGTAGGTCAGTAGAACAACCAGGAAGTTCTTGCAGCCAAGCTTTAAGGCTCAAGCTATGGAAAAGTACATCCTAGTTATTCACAGTCTACACGGGTGTAAACTGACAGTCCCAACCAATACTAACCAAGCCTTCTAAGACTTCTACTCCCTCCTTATACTCCTTGGATATAAACCATCCATCAAGCCAACATGCTACCTTTTATTCCAATTTACAGTAACCACAGGTCCCAGCCTAATACCTTCCTTTTCTTACGTCCCCAATCCAGCCAGTCAAGGTGCTTCAAGTAATTCAGAGCATGGCCCAGTGGAAGTCCCGAGGGCCCCAATGGCTTCCACACTGAATTCTATTACACATTTAGTGATTTGTTTGCTCGAAACTAGAGTTAATGTTTAATGAAGTGTGGACAGTGGGACCATCCCCCTTTTTTCACAGGTGGTTATTACACTTCTCCTTAAAAAGGACAGCATACTTTGCTCTCATTTCTGTCTGATTTCCTTGATTAATGTGGATGCAAAAAATTGCAAAGATATTAGTTAAATGCTTGAAAATGATTATGCCATCCTTATCCATCAAGACCAGGTAGGTTTCATCCCAGGGAGATTAGGATCAGACAATATCCACAGAACCTTAGACCTTATCTGGGAAGCTGCACTTTACCTCATCTTGTTGCCACCCTGTCTTTAGATGCAGAGAAGGCATTTGACAGGGTGGAGTGGGAGTATTTATTTGATGCTGTTAGTAGATTTGGCTTCCCAACATCCTTTATCTCCTTGTATGTCTCATATATACTGTACTTCCCCATCGGCAGCTGTTCTAACTAATTCAGTACTATCCCCTATTTTCCTCTTCATAGAGAACTAGATAGAAACTGGCCCCTGTCCCAGTTCTTGTTTCTTTTAAGCGGTTGAACTGTTGGCATTGAAAATAAGGGCTGACCTCATTTCCAGGAATTGTGGTGGAGGCTTCCCCATCAAATTTCATTGTTTGCTGATGACATGACCTTGTTTTTGGCCAAACCCTCAACATCTCTCCTGACAATACAGGAAATCTTGGGGACTACTTCCTTACTGTCAGGATATAAATTGATCAGTACAAAATCCAGTTGTTTCCTCTAAATGACTCCTGTACTATGGACCTATTTTCAGTCTGTTCCTATCAGTGGTCTTCAGATTGAGTATTTTTCTGGGTATCATGCTTAGAGCTATGATTTCAGCTACATTAGCAGTTATTACACAGAAAATGCTAGACAGCCTAGATTCTGACCTGCAACATTGGAAACCCCATATTATCTCTTTATGGGTAGATTCAATGCATTAAAACTAATTGTACTCCCAGAACACACTATATCTTGGCCAATCTACCTATTTCCTACCTGGGGCTGTTTGCTGTTTTTCAGAGGTTCTTGGACAAAATGTCATGTTTTATCCGGGATGGTAAACCACCAAAATAAACTTTAAGACTCTCAATGGCTCTACGATGCTGGTTAGAGCAACTAAGTTGTTGACTGCCATCACAGCGATGGATTTATGTCAATTCCAACTTGTGGTTGACATAAATCCAAATGAGAGACTTGTCTGTTTTTTCAGGGACCTGCACCTCCGAACCCCCATGCAGGGGCTCTGCCCCCACATCCTCAATCTGAGTATTCCAACTCTGAGACAGAGTTGATCGGGAGGTGGGGTGCAGGACCAGGAGAGAGAGTGCCAGGGCCTTGGTGACCATTACAGCGAAAACATCAATTTTGTTGGCATCTACATTTTCACTGTAATAGTGTCACCATCCTGGGGCATACCCTCTCCAGTGCCACTGGAAGGAAGGAGGATATGGGCAGCCTGACTTTAAGCTCTTTCACACACTTACTTTGATGCATCAGGCTGTAATCAGTTATGCTTCACACTTAGTACATCCAGTTCCAAATGGATTTCCTGGAACTGACACAAAGGCCGACTGCTGACTCCTGGGCCTTAATATTTCTGGGTTGGTCCCTCTGTACTACTGTCTCCCTTGTTCCCACTTCACTAAGCATATCTGATCAAAATACAGTAAACAAATAGGTGGGAGAGAGGACATGATAGAAACTTTCAAGTACCTCAAGGTAATTAACAAAGTCCAAGAGGTAGCATCTTCCAGAAAAAGAGATGTGCAAGAACAAGGGGCACAATTTGAAGATAGAGGGTGGACAGCTCAGAGGTAATGTGAGGGAAGTATTTTTCACTGAGAGGTTGTGGATGCATGGAACAGCCTCCTTGAGGAGTCGTGGAGTCAAGAACAGTGGGGGACTTCAAGATTGCATGGGACAGGCATAAGGCAGTCCTAGTGGGGGTAGGAGGAAGTAAGCTGTTGGTTAACTAGGATTTGCAGTTTATCTGTTAGGTAGGTAAATGGGCAGACTAGGTGGGCCAAGCGGTCCTTATCTGCCATCAAATTCTATGTTTCTATGTTTCTATGTTGTAACCTCAGACCCCCCGGCCCCTGTGGCAAACCCAGATTTTCCCATTGAGGGCCACTCTATCCATTGGAGAGACTGGAAGCTAGAGGCATTACCATGTTGTGCAATATGTATGACCCACAAAACAAGCCTCTTCTACTCATTTGAAAACCTCTAGTCTAGGTTTCATCTCCTTGTTCCAATTTCTGGAGGTATTCACTACTGAGAGGGCTCCTCAAGCATAAGGTTTCAAAAGATCTGATTCTCCCATAACCTCTGGCACTTGATTAGTGGATCAATTCATTGAATGGTGTATAACAACTCACAGCTAAACTCAAACACCTCTTACAATGGGTTCTTCCTCCCTTGACAAGTCCCAGGGCCAAATGGGAACTCGAGCTGGGTATCAATTCCCTCAGGAGTGGGCCAAAGTCTGGCCAAATGCATTCTTGGCCTCCCATGAACTTCAGGCAAAATTAATGCAATATAAAATCCTCCACAGGGCCTATAGGACCCCACCTGGCTCTGTAGGGTAGATGTTTTGGATCATAGTGACTGTTGGAGATGTTCCTCCCTGCAGGTAACACTAACAAACAACCTTTGGATATACCCAACTTTTGACCACTACCGGACACAAATATGGTCTACCTGCATTAAAGTATTGCCAGGTTTAGGGGTACAAGACTCACAGTTGGCACTACTTGGCCTACCACAACCTAAGGTGACCCTGTCCTAGCAACAACTCTTATGGCTCAGTGGGACTCTGGCAATCACTAAGTGAATTCTTCTGTGACATTGGTGGGGTCTGGACACCTAGCATCTGAGGAAAGGTTTACCTTACTCACACTAATGGCCTGTTTTGAAAGAGCTGCACATGGCATAGTGGACACACTATCAGAATATAAAAAATATGAGCCCCCTTCCTGAATGCTTTTCCCAGGGTCTTTTTCAACACAAGCCAAATGGCTGTCACCTGAACATCCCCTTCTCTATGCTGCAAGTTCCAAAATGTCATAATCCCACCCAGGACTTAGACATATTCTTTATGAATTAGGTCACCTTTTGCCCTCTCTGATGGATTGATACCCCTCTGTGGGACTCACTTCTTCCTGATAACTTTGGGCCCTCCCATGAAGGCATGCCCCTTGCCACCACGTTACCTTTCTTTTATTATTAATCTCAGTTTATTTTAATGGAAAAATACCTATGTAGTCACTGGTACCATTAATTCCTTTAACATTCTCTATACCCCATTACCACAGAAGTGAACTAACACATGGATTCATTCTTGGACTTTTTCAATCATGCACATTTTTCTCCCCTTTTTTCCCCTTCCCATCCCTGACAATTGTAAGTTTCCCACTGAATAGGGACAGAACATATGCACACATGTTCTTGATTTCTCACTTTAAGTAATGTTTAGTCTGATGTAAAGATTTCTTAAGAGTTGATTTAAGTTTTGAGAGAGGTTTTAAGGTACTGTGATTTTGCTATCTGCCCTGAGCACTGTGCCCCTCCTCTTAGAGCTGTAAGTCTGTGGGCTGCACCCTTGACCTCGGTGTCCCATTGAGGCTGCTGCAGTGCCCCTCCAAAAAAAACCTCATATGAACCTCCTGCCTGTTCTTTTTTCGTTTGTGCTGCAGTGTTAATCAGAGCCCTTCCATGATTGTATTGAAGCTACTGTTCTCTCCTGTTGAGCATACTGCAGTGTACCTCTCAACTCCCCAACTCAAGGCTTCTAGGACTTCCTGCTTAAACTATTTCTGTTTAATTCTCAGCCCTCCCAACTGTTAATTTCTTTGTTTTCTGACTGCCTCCCTCCAAGTCTCGCTATTTAATTTCATCCTCTCACCTTATCTCACCAGGGGACAACTCTGCCTTTCAGGCTCTCTCTCTCAAACAAACTGCATTGGTAAGCAGAACAATGAGAAGCTGCCCAATGCCGACCCTTAGCAAGGTACGGGTTGGAACCCTGAATTTTGGCATCTACCCCTGGAGGAATATCACTGCCCAGGTTTGCCAGTGTTTTCACACTTTGTGCAGCAATCCCAAGTCTTCTAGGAACTGCTGCCAAGAAATTAATGCTAGGACTGACCTCTGCTTGACATGTTCTTAATTTCTCACTTTAAGTAATGTTTAGTCTGATGTAGAGATTTCTTAAGACTTAATTTAAGTTTTGAGAGAGTCTTAAGGTACTGTGATTTTGCTATCTGCCCTGAGCACTGTGCCCATTCTCTTAGAGCTGTAAGTCTGCGGGCTGCACTCTTAACCTCGGTGTCCCATTGAGGCTGCTGCAGTGCCCCCCAAAAAAACACTTGCTTCAGAACCTCTGTGCCTGTTCTTTTTTTTTTTTTTTGACTTGCTGACTTTTCCATTAGCAGAATATATCCTTTAGCCACTAGAGGCCAGTTATAAGCACACTTACCAATCCAACACAATATAGTTCCTGTCTCATTTCACTTATTGTGTGGTCAGTCTATCACTATTCATCTGTCTTTGCCCTCCTCTTCTACTTATTGATACTGATTTTCCCATTTGCAGCTTATAGTCTTTTCAGCCCACTAAAGGGGTTTTCTCCAACCCTTCCAAAGCTGCTCTACATCTCCTTACTCTCTACTACTCCTGGCACTCTTCCTTTACTGCTCAGCTGCTATGGGCACCTAAACTCCATTACTAAGTCTGCTGTCCTTCACCCTCTTGGTACAGACCTCACACAGACTGAAACACCTTCTCCCACACTAGGCACCTCATCCCCAGACTACCCTACAGTGACTCGGCCCTCCCCACCCTCGATACACCCATGACCCCAACACCCCACCCTGCCAACACCCCCACTCCTCCACCTCCAAGGCCTGACCTGGACCCAGCTCTCCCTGCCATTCCCACCCTTTGCACTTTATCTAGCCCATGCACCCTGATTCTAAAATCCTCAGCTGGTGTTGACCCAAGAGCCTCCATCACATCGGCCACTCAACCAGAATAATTACACTGCTATTATTATTATCTGGTAATGTACACCAAACCCAGGACCTATTGCTTCCAGCCTTTCTAAACCCTGTACTGCAACTGGCCTCCGCTTTGCATCCTTAAACATTTGCAGTCTCCTAATGAAATCTGCTGCCCTCCAGTGCTGGGTCATTCAACATCAACTTGACATAACTGCACTGGTAGAGACTTGGCTCTCCAAATCCACCCTGACTCTGCTATCACTCTCCCTGGATATACTATCTACAGGGAAGACTGAGTAGGCAACGCGGTGGTGGCTGCCCACTACCCGTATGGGGCTCCCTTATAGGTCCAGCACTCCCAGCTCCTAAACTTGATTATGAAGCCCAAGCCCTCACCTTAAAATCACACCTGACCCTGCCACATGCCCTCTCTTCCTCACGGTCTCCCTCACTTACCCCTGAGGAATCAAACCAAGCGTCCAGTCCCTCATTGACTATCTCACATCTCTCCTCACAAAGTGGAGCAAGTCATCCTAGGTGATCTCAATGTTAACTTGCTTGCCTCCACTGCCTCCCATATAAGGGACTCCTTTGCTGTCCTGGATATGTCCCAGTAAGTCACCCAGCCCACCAGATTCAACCACTCTGCTGGCACCAGCACTCTCAGATGTTGTTATATCTAACTCTCCATATAAAATCCGGGATGTCACTGTCCTCCCAACTCTTTTAGTGATCACTCCCCAGTCCTCTGTCTCTGGTCATCCTCCACTCTGAAGCCAGTGTCCCAGGCCACTCTACACTGCTGTTTATGCCCCAGCAGCCTCAGAAAATTAAAACAATACTCAGCCCAGCTAGACTGGTCCCCTATCCAGCATGCTTCTGACATTGACTCAGCTCTTGACCACTCACAAAATGCCTTCTGTAAGGCTTGTGATCTTTTCACCCCCTCACCAGGATCCGCTCCAAAAATGCAATGCCCCATGGATCACCCCACCCCTCCTCCAGAGACTCAAAAACAGAGATAATCTCTGGCACATTGCTGTAGAATCTGGAAAGGCATCTGACAGACAGGCCTACAATTCAGAATGCAATAAGTGCACTTGGGCCATTAGGCGGCCAAGGCGAGAGCATTACCAGACCATCCTCACTTCCACTTGGGGTTCAGCCCGGACCTTCTGGGATAATATGAAAGACCTAAATGGGAAGTCCGCTCCCCCACCATCTCAGCTCTCCATCAATGGCACCCCACCACATATCCACTCCTCATAGCCAATTGCCTTAACACTGCCTTCTCTGACCTAAGCTTGGTCCTGTCCAGCAGCTTCTTTGACCAAATCCCCACCTCTCTCCCTCCGGTCCTGCATCGCCCACCATTCTACCTGTGCACCCTATCCCCCAAGAAGCCAGGCCACACCTGCTAAAAGCCTTAGGCAGCAATAACCCCAGCAGTGACCCCTTCGACTCCAGGATCCTCTGTATGGTCTTGGACCAAGTCCAAGTCCCCTGACTGACCTTCTAAACTGGTCTCTATGCCTGGGTCAGTTCCCAAGTGCTTGGAAAACTGCTGAAATCACACCTATACATAAGAGTGGGGACTGATCCACCCCAATAATTACTGGCCCATCTCCATCCTCCCTCCACTCTAAAGCCCTTGAAAAGTGGTGTTGATCCAGCTCTCTGAATACCTAACCAAATATGACATTATGTGCCCAGAGCTTCACGGTTTCCACTCAGGACACAGGACAAACACGGCTCTCCTGGAATTCTCCTAACACCTGCATGTTGCTCTCAACTCTGGCATTTGCAGGAGCAGTGTTCATTGACCTCTCCAAGGCCTTTGACACTGTCTGTCATCCCCTTCTCCTCGACTCTCTCCACCAACTTGGCTTCTCTGGTGGTCCCATTTCCTGGTTCTCTAGCTACCTCTCTGCTAGATCCCAGCATGTCAAGATCAGTGGCTCCCTCTCCAGTACTCTTCCCATTCACTCCAGGGTCCCTCAGGGCTCCATCCTGGGTCCAATACTTTTTAGTCTCCACCTCAACACCCTCCCCAGCTCACATACTGGTAAATGCTCCTACACCGATGATGCAGTCCTTGTTGCCTCACATCCCAATCCCACCTCCAATTATCCTTCCAGCAAGCTTACAACTAGCTAAAGGTGGTTCGAGACCGCAGACTGGTCATTAACTTAAAGAAACCAAATCAATGCTCTTCTCCCACCACCAAAATAAAGCTAAAAATACTCCCTCTTGATTATCCCTAGCACTCTGCACCAGCAGAACAAGTGACCACATACAGTACCTAGGCATCATGTTCATACTGCCCTCTCCTTCCACACCCATATTAATGCCCTGTCAGCCACCGTTAACTCTCGGATTGGCCTACTATACTGGCACAGAGACTGCCTGCTCTAGGTTGCCATCAGGCTGGCCATCACCTCCTCCTCTTGTCCCTCGTGGACTATGGCTTGCACTATCTATGCTGCAGCTGACAACACTGCCCTCTCCAAAATCCAACTCTCCATCAATAAGGCATGTAGGCTCCTGACCGGTGCCCCAGCTGAACTCACACTTGCCTTATCTATACTACGACCAATCTTGTCAACTTTGAGGAGCAACTGCTCTACACTGCCTTCTTGCTAGAAACCTCTGCTAGGACTCTCCAGGGGTCTCCACCTCCCTACAGCAGCCATCTTCGTCGGTCACCACCTGTAGCTCTGTTAAGGCCACTTTCAAGGTGCCCAGAACCAAGACCTCTCTTGCCCAGAGATCCTTCCTCTACCAAGCCCCACCTGGTTCAACTCCCTCCCTAGCTGCATCTCCAACTTGCCAAAATTGGCTTCTTCAAAACAGCCCTTCAGAACCATATCTTTAATACTCACTGTTGTAGGTGCAACTAACACCCTGTTGTAACCTGTGGTTCCCACCTGCCTTGCCCCTGACTCAACAATGTCCACTGGACAGCATCTCCTTCTCCAGCTCTACCCTTCCCTACTAGGTCCAAACAGGGATGTAACCCACTGTCTTCTCTGAGGACCTACTATATCCATGAGTGTAACTCACAATTTTGTAACATTTTGTAACCTAAGTAACATACAGACTACTACATTATGTAATCTAAGTGTATCTATGTTAAATATTCCTTTTCTTGCACTTGTAATGTTATCCTCTGTTTTAATCTGCACTGTAATAACTGTCTTGATGTCTGCCCCCTGCAACGAGGTTCCTTTGTAAATGAGTCTCTGACTCAAAGGTTGTAAACCCAATTTGTAATGAATAAATGAATAAAAACACTATGTTTCTATATTGATTAGAGCTGAGGCTTTTTCATTAGCGGTACTATTTAATAGCAATGTACTGTGCGGTTTTCAACTGTGTTTTTCTTTCTTACATACCTTATGACTCATGGACTTCTGTTCATCCCATGAGTTAATCATTTCAAACCAGTGTAGTTGCATCTAGCTCACCAGTTAATGTTATACACTTTCTGTTACAGACCTTTAGCTTGAATATAGAAGTTCCACAAACAGTATAGCCCTGAGGGGTTGCATTAACTTTGAGTTTTGGACATGAGAGTCCTGACACAGGGCAGGAGAAAAGTACTTTGTCCTTGTACTTCTAATTTACTGACCTCATACTTTTCTAGTTACTGCATGTGGTAACTTTTCTGTATGTTGTTCTGTTGCTGGTCTTGGCCTTGTTAATGACTGTTTCTTGTTGTTCTATAAAAATCAATAAACACTTCTGTTACCAAAAAAATAAATTAGCAAAGTTATGAGCGAATGTTGAAATATTTAAGCGTTTACTCATAACTTGGTCATTTTACCATATGTGTCCACCAAATTTTCATCATAGTCTTCTTATGACCCCATTTTATGAACCTACAATGGTAGTGATATAAAAGTTGACTGTAGTACCATGGTATGTATTGCAGTAACTGCAGAAAATAACATGGTTTACCACATTCACAATGAAAAAAAAATGCATGTTATACAGTACTTTTTACCGCAATAGAGGGTAAATACCATGATACTGATCGACATTTATATAACTACCACTGTCGGAAGAGAAAATTTTCAAATCCCACACTGGAATGGTGATTTTGTGGAGCAACCCTTGAAATCACCATTCAGAACAGATTTGAAAACTTCACCCACCTTGTTCATGTGGTAGGGTTCCAAAAGGCCATGTTAAAATGTTATGGAAAGTTCAGATTGCACTGAAATTCATTAACTGTACATACCTTATTTTTCATATTGCAGTCATGGTTGCAGTAGGAGGATGTCTTTTGACTGGAAGGTGGAGCTGTCTCATTGCACAAGTCTAGGTGAGATGTGTGTGTGGTGTGGTGAGTGCTGAGGTGGGGCTGGTGGGGTATGGGGACTCAGATCAGCACAGGACTGTTTTCTTTGCAGGTTTAAAACATTTTAAAAATCAATGAAGGACTTTTTAACAGGGGATGTGAGCTGACACTAGGGCATTTGGCAACTGATTGTCAATATTTTCTGTTTTGGCAGTACCAGTTTTGGGCACTCCAGCATTGCCACTTATGTATTGGGGGATGAGCAATATGGAGGGGAGGGGATGGTGAACTGGGTACTGAGGTTGGCACTGTGGTCTGCTTATTTATCAGGAAAACACATTTGGGAATGTCAAGGAGAGCTGGATGAGCTGAATGGGTGAGAGAGTATGCCGATTACTTTTCTTTAGGTGTAAGATTAAAATTCTCTGTCACACCTACTGTCTGTGTGGCAGGGGATTCTCAGCTCACAACATGGAAAACAGCTCCTCTCACTAAGCTGGGCACTAGGATTTTGGGGTGTCCAGAAATAATATTTCTAGCCCTAATGTTAAAGAAACAAACACCAGAATCTGGCTAACAGCTGCCATTTAGCTAGGTTTAGCTGTTTGTTTTCTAAAATACATAATTTTAGATATTTTCCATGTTTTTATTATTGGAAAAAATAAGATGGCAGCCATTGCAACCCCCAAAACCTGTTTTCAGGTTGTGACAACTAAGTGATGGGAGCATAAAATGATCTCATGACCCCAAAAGTTTTATCTTGTATCAGGGTTAGCTAAAAACTTACTGAGCATGCTCAGAAAAACATGTACATCCTTATGTCTCTGGAACTGATTAATATTGTTTCACAAAACCTAAGGAAAGGCCATACCTTCTCAGAGGCTGCTTCTACTCTAGCAGTTTTAGAAATAAATTATGCACTATCTAGTCTGTAGGTGAGACAAAAAAGATAATAATTTTAGGAAAAACATTGCACTTCATTGAAAATTGAAATTCTGCATGTCATAAAGCACACAAGTTGCTGTCATGAAACTTTTCACAGCTTGAGAACTTGCAACTGAGACAATGCATGCCAAATTGTGAGTAATGTTTTCAAAACCAGCAAAGCTATTAAGGTGAAAATTTGAAGTTTAACATTAAACACCTTACTCAACCCTAACTAAATTGATGCTACCACACCAGAATAATTATAGATGTGTGTGTGTGTGTGTGGGGGGTGCATTTGCAATAAAGCTGAGTTTCTAAAATATGCAAAGATATACAAAACTACACATATTCCACTATTGCAAAGTAGCATGGGAAGTATATGCAAATCAGTAAAAACAGAAAGAGTAACTCCATATACTATAAATACTCAATAATGTTATTTTATTTCTTCCACAAGTGACAAACATTTGATGATTGTAGACCACTTCCAAAGGAGCTTCTTACATTGTGAAACTGGCCCATCCTGGTAACATTTCAGCACACCTGAGTGGTGGATACAGTTGTGGAATGCAGCAGTTGCCTGGGAGGGCAGGATAGCTGAGCAATGCACTAAACATTATGAGGTTCTACTGAATGGACAAGTGAGAGTTGTAAAATGGCAGCCCAGCTGCCACTATTCCTGAAGAAGTGTCTAACACCACCAAACATTAAATCATTGGTGGAAGAAATAAAAGAATATTATTGAGCATTTACATGGAGTTGAGCTTTTTTTTTACTTTTGGGCCCTGTGCTGTAACAAGGACTCTTGTAATCGATATGGTAGATTGCCATCACACTGCAAAGGGCATCCTGGAACTTTATTATTTGAAGTTTATGGAAATTACAGGAAGGGACTAAGACTGGGTTAGCTTTAAAGATCTACTGATGCCTCAAAACTTTAAAAATGTAATAATTAGGTACAATTCTGGTTGCAGTCCATTTATAATTTATATATTTCTCCTACCAATTAATTTATTACTTACAACATTTATATGGATAAATTATCTGTATCTGTATCTGTTAGAGTTCCTTTTTAGTTTGTTTGCCTCATAGCTTGCTCCCTACTTCAGTTCATAATGCTCTGTTGTGACATAACAATTTGTTGGCATGGGAGTAACTATGATGTCACAAGTAGTGCTCTATGACTTCAGGTAGGCAGAAAGGAATAGCAATAGATGAACTCTTCAGGAGTCAAGATCCTGTTTTCATGCAGATGACCTCATGAGTAAATAGTGAGGAGAATGACTACACAACTAATGTGAAATACAAGCTCAAATGTGTCTAAGTATGATACCTTGTTAAATTTCTCCTGAAGGTGTCAGCTGCTTTAAGCAGGACAGATCATGTCTGTGTCTGCTGTTTTCAACTTTTGCATAGTGTTTGCTATGCCTCATGGCACCATTGAATCTAGCCTAAAGCTGAGCCGCTCTTAATTCATTGAACTAGTTCAAGTTCTGCTAGTCGTACTATACTGTACTTTATTGATCAGAAAATGTTTGTTTGGACATTGAGGAACATCTGCTGCTCTTATGATATCTGCCATGTGCTCATTAATTTCCACCTGGGCAGCTACCAAAGATGGCAAACATTATGTTTGTTTAACATCTCATACAAAGGTGAACCTTAACAGTACAGAAATCACATAGCACTGCATTACAGTGTCAGTTTGAGTATTGACCCAAAGTGTCCATTGTTGGAAAGAAATTCATTCATCAACCCCTAGAGTGACTTTGATAAGTATAATAAAACTGTCCATGTCTATCTACAATATGTTGTTATCCATATCTTGTTTTAATCTTTTCCAAGTGCATTCAGAAATACTATTAAAGCAATAGTGTAATACATTACTTTTAGTAAAACAATTATGTAATATGTTTCTCTTAGCAAATCAGTTGCAACAAAGAATTAAAACCAGTCTATCAAAATATTCCTGCAGGATCATAAGGTGTATAGGAGGCAGTGTAGCCTTAGTGATTAAAGCACAGGCATGTGATTCTGTAGACCAGCAGATCTAGGTTTGAATCTCAAAACTGACATTTACTTATGGTGTGACTCTAAGCCAGTCACTCAACTTCCTATGATTTAAATTCCACCGTTTCTTGTAAGTAACCTCTCAACCTCTCCTTAACCTTTCACTGGTCAACTAGCAACTGCTGCCAAATTCCATCAATTAGAAGTGAAATATCAAATAACATTTCTTTCTTTACTTTCCTATTGTTAACTAGAGATACACTTGCAGACTGTTAATATCCATATACCAGTAGTGCACACATCAAATGGAAAGATGTGGAATCTAATATTCAGACGATTAGAGTTATGCTTCTGTGAAATGTTAAAGGAACACTCCTGACATGCTAAGGAATTATGTATAGCAATAAGGACTTGTCTTCACTGTCATGAGGAATTTTATACAGAAGTCTTAACTTATTTTCACCAATCTTTTTTGTTGTTATATTTGCTAAATGCAGACCCCTGTAAGTTAACCAGTGGGACTGCATATGCCAGTATGAAGAGCTATCAATCTACTGTACCTGTGACAGATTTAATGCCTGGAGCCAGGAGCCTTTGATGTGGCTGAAAAGTAGAGAGGGTATTCCTCAGAGTTTTTAATTCTGCCTTATTAAAGTTGTCAATCAGGCCAAGAGGTGTTAGGCTATCAGTATCCCAGATAACATGCCCTCTATTGACTGTTTTTCAATGTTAAAGTTCTTCAAGGTTTAACTCATATTACTGCTGAATCTTTCTTAGTTTTAAGACTAGAAGCTCTGTGTTTTAGTTTGATTCATGTCTTTACTACTTTTAAACATTCATCTGGTTATGTTCTCTCTATCTTGCTCTCTTTCTGCTTTCTTTAAGACACATACTTAGAAATAGTCAAAGAAAGTTGCTGTACATGTTTGGGACAAGTATACTATTTTATGCAGAGTCTTTTGTAACTGCATAAAACAAGTTACAAGTGCATGGTGCATGCGGTAGTAGGCAATATACAGTATGACTCAAAATATTGCTGTTCAATGTATGTCATACTATGCACAGTGTCCACAATAACCTGCTGCAACAAACACAGCACTGTGTGAAACAATGCAAGATAGTACTGAACCTTCAGAGTGTCGTGATAACCATGCACAGCTTTGTAGGATTGTGGTACAACTGTAGCTTGGACATTTGTCACACAAATGGTGGTAGAAATATGTTTGTGAGCAGGAAGTGAGTAGTTCAACCACTGGCTTTCAACATTTCATAAAATGCAATAGATTTAGTTGCCATCATTTGTAAGTGCTCAACAGTCAATTCATCGTGGGTAACCAGTTGACTAATAACATTCAAAATATGGTGGTAGAGACAAATGTTTTACTGGCTATTGGCAACCCGGATACCTGATTTGTCCCACCTCGTTTATGAGGGTAGGAAAGTGAGATGGGTGGGAAATGTGGTTGGTATATTCCAACCATGGTGGTATTTGAGATTTATGTGGTAGCAACCTTAATGAGCATTAAAGTAGTTTTTTCCATAAATGTTGTTACTTTTAAGATATTTTTGTAGTAATGTCATTTTATTTATTTATATTCTCTTCTTCCTCTTCTCTCTTTCTTCTTTCTTTCTTTTGTTTCAGACTAACACCTTGAGCCAAAGGCTCCAAGTCAGTAGATACAGAACAAAAGAACAAAGTACATACATGTGAACAAGAAATTAACATAAAATGCTAATGCTAGTGAGTGCAATAGTTAAAATACAGCAGTTCAATTACATACAAAATGAGAAAATTACACAAACAGCACTGCAGGAGTGTGGTACAGAACTTGGGAGAGTCTGGCAGTCCTGGACAGAGGGTCCCAGGCTACCAGGTGGTAAACAAGCATTTGTCAATGCCAAATATTGCTTGCTTGTATGTGCTGTTTAGGTATTTGAAGTGATAGTTCCATGCCTTCCTCCCAAGACATCCATCAGGCTCCTTCCGCTCAGTATTCACAGAACAGTGGAGGCAGAGGCACAGCAGTACAGCAGCTGCCAAGGGCGAAGAGGTGGACAATAGTCCATCTAAAGGCAAAAGAGTCCTGCAGAGCTCACTAAATTGAAGGTGGACAAAGCGATGGAACCAGATGGCATACGCCCAAGGATATTAAGAGAACTGCGAAGAGAGATAGCAGTACCTCTGGCAGCCATGTTCACTGAATCATTCGACATGAGTGAATTGGAGGAGGGCACATGTGGTCCCTCTACACAAGTCCGGAGGAGGGAGGAGGCAGGGAACAATAGGCCGCTCAGCCTCACCTCAGTAGTGGGAAGATCATGGGGACATTGCTTAAAGAAAGGATGGTGGGGCATCTAGAAGCCATCAGAGCCCAGGACCATAGACAACATGGATTCACAGTGGGGACATCATGTCAGACAAATCTGGTTGATTTCTTTGACTGGGTGACAAAGGAAGTGAATCAGGTGGGGCAGTGGACAACGCTTCTTGATTTCAGCAAAGCCTTTGACACCATCCCATAGGAGGCTGATAAACTAGCTGGGTAGGCTGGGCATGGGGAAAGGGTGTAAACTGGGTTAGAAACTGGCTAACAGACAGGAGGCAGAAAGTGGTGGTAAATGGTATGCAGTCTGGAGAGGAGGTCGACAGTGGGTGCTGCAGGGATCGAGTCCTGGGGCCAGCCCTGTTCAATGTCTTCATTAGTAACATTGCAGAATGTCTGAAGGAAATTTTTCACCAAATTTTCAACATAGCCATTTAAGACCTTTGCTCATGAACAGTGTCACTGTGATTTTCTTAATCTGTCCCAAACATGGACTACTTTGCGAATGCGCCATTGTGCGCTACATGCGGAAACACATTTTGGGTGGCGTGAAAAATGACAGCTGTACTGCTCATAAGGAGGTGTGTAAAATGGCAATGTTGAAAATCTGGAGTGCAAATATTAAAAATTTTCCAGCTTATGGCGTCGTGAGGAACTGCATAACACATCGCCTATAAAACAGTCATTTTAGGAACTTTTCACCAAATTTTCAAACTAGCCATTTTAAGACCTCTGCTCATGAACAGTGTCACTGTGATTTTCTTAATGTGTCCATACAATGATTTCACACATCGACTGCGCCATTGTGCGTTACATGAGGAAACATGTTTTGGGCAAGATGTGAAAATGACAGCTATACTGTTTATAAGGAGGTGTGGTAAAATGACAATGTTGAAAATCTGGAGGAAAATATTGAAAATTCGTGAACTTACGAGCATGCATAGGATCAGCACAACAAATGCTCATAAAACAGTCATTTTGGGAATTTTTCACCCAGTTTTCAACATAGCCATTTTAAGACCTTTGCTCATGAACAGTGTCACTGAGATTTTTCTTAATCTGTCCCAAACATGGACTGCGCACTCGACTGTGCCATTGTGTGCTACATGCATGCAAACACATTTTGGTGACATGTGAAAATGACAGCTGTACTGCTCATAAGGAGGTGTAGTAAAATGGCAATGCTGAAAATTTGGAGTGAAAATATTAAAAATAGCGAACTTACGAGGTTTAGGAACTGCTCAACGATGCCGTAAAACAGTCATTTTAGGAATTTTTCACCAAATTTTCAACATAGTCTTTTTAAGACCTCTGCTCATGAACAGTGTCACTGTGATTTTCTTAATGTGTCCTATACATTGATTTCACACACCGACTGCGCCATTGTGCGCTATATACAGGAAACACATTTTGCGTGATGTGAAAAATGACAGCTGTACTGCTCATAAGGAGGTGTGGTAAAATGGCAATGTTGAAAATCTGGAGTGTAAATATTAAAAATTCACAAACTTATGGCGTGCATAGGAACTGCGCTAATGCACACTTGAAACAAATATTTTAGGAATTTTTTCACCATTTGCAACATAGCTTTTTGAGTATCACCCATGATCACTTCGGCACTGTCATTTTATTAATCAGTCCCAAAGGTGATTTTTGTGCAGTGACCAGCAAATCACCCTTCGTGCCTGATTAACGCCATGACAGTGACAGAATTCATGAGGAGGGTTCCAAAAACACCATGTTGAAAATTTGGTGCCAAAATTCCAAAAATGCCTGAGATATACAGTAAAGTTGAAAACCCTATCTATCCCATTATACAGCTTACTGGCATTTCCTCAGTTCATGGTTGGTTTTGAAGCGTGCAGACCTGTTCCCAGTCCACCAAGACGTGCCGCACCAAGTTCCGGAGGTAAGTATGGAGTGAGGGGGGTGGGCAGGCAGGGTGCCTAGGGTGGATGCGGGTTGTGGAGGGGGGCAGGGAGAAGCACAGAGGGACAGTTTAGTATTTACAGGTTTTATTTTTAACAAGACGACAAGGGGACGTTTGCCACGCTGGGGTGGGCCCAGTGTGGCAGCTGGAAGGCTGTTTGGGGCTGGAGCCAATGGGGATTGGGTTCCCCATCAGCCATAACACATTTTGCCATGCTGGGGTGGACTCCCAGCTTGGCACCTGGATGCTTTGGGGGGATGGGGCATGGGCCGTTGAGGTTAGGCAACCCCATTGGCCATAACAAATTTGCCACGTGGTGGGCTCCCAGTGTGGCACCTGGAAGCTTTGGGGTGCATGGAGCCAACGAGGGTTTGGGCAGCCCGTTGGCCATACAATGTGTGCATGGGGGAGGGGAAGGCGATGAGCATGCACTATGCATGCGTGCATATGTGGTGTGAAGGGGAGCTCTGCTCACTGGACGGGAGCTCTCCATTTCAACTGTACGACACTGCATTTTCAACTGCTGTCATAGACAGCTGCTGTAGTGATTGGGAACTGGGGCCATGCCTGCAAACACACTGACTGAATTGAAAGATGGGTGCCACACCTCCAAAACCGGATGATGCTCACTATGTTTCTTGCACATGCATGCAAGCAATATAAAAGGTGAAAGCAGTAGCAGGCCTTGTCTGTAGAGAGGCGGGGGATAAGAGAAGGTGGAGGGGTGGTGGAAGTGATGGAGGGAAGAGATTGGAAGGAGAGGTGGAGGTGAAAGGGTGTCAAAGGGTTGTACATGAGCTGGATGGGGTAGGATGGGAGATGAGGGGCAGGAAGGAAAGGGGAGAGAGGGGGTAGGTGAAGGTGGTAGGGGTGGAAGGATTGGTGGGTAGAATTAGAGGGTTGGTAGAGGTGGCAGGTGCAGGTGGCGTGGAGGAAGGGTATGTAGGTAGATGGGGTAGGGAGTGTCATCAGTTAGATGGAAGCAGCAGTCATTAAAGTTTGTTAAGTGGGTTTGTAGCCTTGTTTTAAACTGACTGAGTTTGTTGCCTTCAATCAGGGCTGGAAGCAGATCATTGCCACTTCAGTCCTCGGTAGGAAAGGGATCTCTGTGCTAGTGATGTGCACTTAAAGGGTACTATAAGCCATCCTTTGAGGCACTTCTGGTGTCAATAGCTAGTTGGGCAGATTTAAAGAGGGTGGAGGTGAATGCAGGTGTGAGCCCCTGCAATGACTTTTTCACCAGCAGGTAGACCTGGTATTGAACCCTAATATGGAAGGGAGCCATCCAGTCTCACTGTAAAGGGCACAGATATGGGTTCGGTGGTTGGGCCCCCTAGAGCTAAGCCAGGCTTTGTTAGTAGGGTTGGGTTCTGACCTTCTTCAGCATGGAGTCAGATCCATCCCATAGATCACTAATCCATAGTCCATGGTGGACAAAACTGATCAACATGTCACAAGTTTTAAGGCTTCAGGAGTTATAAACCGTCTGTGGTGATAAAGTACCCCAGTTTTACATTAGCAGTTTTACAAGTTGCTCCACATGGGTTGAGAAGGTTAGAGTGTCATCAGGTAGACACTTAAGTATTTAAATGTGTCTACCTGTTCAAGTGTGTCACCTTGTGACTCAGAATTTTAGGGGGCTGCATCTCTTCTTGTACTGAGGCATAGAGAAGAGCATGTGTTTTTTTATAGTTGAGTAAGAGTTTGTACTGAGAGAACTATGATTCAAGCTTTTGATAGTTGGCTTGCAGTTCAGAGGAGATAGAGGCACAATTCTGTGGGGTACTGAAATGATGGCATCATCCATGTAGAGTACAAGGTGACCTGGGCAAGTAGGGGTAGGTTTTTGATGAAGAGGCTGAGGAGGAGTGGGCCTAGCATGGACCTTGGGGACACCTAGGTACACCTCCCAGATTCAGAGAGAATGCCACTAATTCTTACACATTGTGACCTATTGATAGGTAACTATTGAACCAGGCAAAAGTGACTTTGGACAGACCTGTGGATAGGAGAGAGAGCAGGAGCAGTTGGTGGTTAACAGTGTTGAATGCCTTAGTGGGGTCTATAAAGATGGATTCCCACTGCTGGCCCTCTGTCCAGGGCCCTGTGGAGCTGTGTGGTGTAGTTGACCAAGGGAGTGAGTGTGGAGTTTTTTCTGAATCCATGTTGCTGCCTACAGAGTAAATTATATTTTCAAGGTACTCGTGAGTTGGTCGAGACCATTCTTTCTGAGGGCTTTGAAGGGGGTTATAATTGAAATGGGTTGAAAGTTAGTTGGTTCTATCACTGGATTTGATGACTGGGGTTACCAGTGCAGCCTTTCTATCTCAGGGAACACACCAGATCTTAGGGATGCATTGTGGTTCTTGGTGAGTGGAACCCAAGTTCATTTAGGGTAAGGACAATCAACTTCATGTCTATTTGGCCACTTCCCATTCTTTGTTTTCCTAGGACTTGTCTAATGTACTTATAGCCTCAGATGGTGATGATCCTCAAGTCAAAAGGTGGTGGACTGCTGTTGAGTTAAGAGGATGAATTAAGGTCGGATAGCTGGTCAGGAGGGATATGGGTGACATAGTTGCTGGATAGAACATTGCTTAGATCTGTAAAGGCAATGTTGAACACATTTGCAATGTCATTCAGATCCTGCAGAGTTACAGAGGGGGTTACTATGAGGTCAGGTAGGGCTCTGGAGGTTTTGCCCATAATGGATTTCACAGAGTCCTAGAATTCGACTGGCCCCCAGCTCCCGGCCTATGGGTCCCGTAGTATGAGGCTCGGTGAGTCTAATGAGCTTAGTAAAGCTATTCCTAGCTGCCTTGTAAGCTATGAGCTTGACCTGAGCCCCAGCTGTTCTGACCTTGTGCCACAAGTTGTCTCTGAGATGAACACACTGAAGTAGTGAGCTAGAGAGCCAGAGGTTATTGGACCCTCTTGCTTTTTGGTTTTAAATGGTACAAAGATATCGTACACTTTAGTGAAGATCTAGCAGAAGAAATCTGGGACCTGATTTTCATTCCTTTCGGTGTCCAGCGGTGACCAGTCTGCTTCTTATTCCTTGTGTCAAATGACACCAGGTGATGTCACTATCCTCCCCTCCCTACCCCTACCCCCATCTTCCCTCCCCCATGCCTTTCTTCCTTCCTTCCTTTCCTCAGGGGCCATATGACAATTTGGCCTGCCTGTTATTGGCAACCCCATATGTCATCTGATCCCCCTGGGAAATCAAGCTTGCTCACAACTGCTAGGTTTGGGTGCTCGTTGTCAACAGTTTATTCTAGGCACTAATTAGTATTTACATTCCAAAATTATTGCATCAAACTTTACATTTTTAAACAGCAACTATAAATGTCCATTATTGCTTCTGGAACTTTCTTCCTTCCTGGTCATCTTCCTCTTGCGTGCTCCACCTTCAGGGTCCAGACACTCAGATCCGACCCCCACACCCTGACCTGTACCAGGTGCCAACTTACCAGGACCTCCACCCTCCGAGGTCTGGACACTCTGATCAGATCCCTAGTCTCTACCCTTCTCCCCACCCCTTTACTTCCATGCCTGGGTGCCATTTGCCCAAGCACATGTTGCCCTGCCTCTCCCATTCCTGCCTACCCCTTTAAGTTTTCCTCTCTTACTCCTCCCTCTTTCCACTGACCCATCTCCCACTGGTGATGGAAGATGGGGCTCACCACTTGAGGGCAAGTATCTAGGACCCTTTTTTAATGTCACCCAACAGGTTTATTATGGGCCTCAGGAATAGGCATGCCAAACTCCCAGGTGCACCCCACCTGCATACCTCTGCCCTCTCAAAAGATATGTCTCTATGCTGTATATGCATAAAAGGAGACCCAAAGGATATCAACCTACAGGCCCATAGCTATCCTCTCTGTGCTAAGCAAGTTACTGGAGAAGCTTGTTGCAACCCAAACCATTGACTATCTTACAAAGAACAACCTTCTCTCAGACACTCAGCATGGTTTCAGAAAATGACACAGTACCTCAACCGCTCTTCTCAGATTCTCCACCGATGTACTCTGCAACATGGACAAAGGCCTACTCATTGGAGCAGTATTTATTAGTCTTACCAAAGCTTTTGATCTTGTTGATCATCCTCTGCTTCTCTCAACCCTGCATAGACTTAACGTCTCATCCTCAGTAGTTGACTGGTTTAACAACTACCTATCAAACAGATTACAACTTGTTAAATTCAACTCCACTCTCTCGGATGTGACCAGCACTGACATTGAGTACCCCAGGGCTCCATCCTGGGACCGCTTTTCTCGCTATACATCAACGACATAGATTATGCCATACTCTCCTGCTCCACTATCCTATACACTGATGATCTCATCCTCTACTCCAGCGCTGAGAAAGTTAACATCATTAACAAAACCTCTCCTCGGTTTCAGGAATGTGTAAACATGGCTAAATGCTAAGAAGCCCATCCTCAACATAAAAAGACCTAATCCATGCTATTTGGCACTGCCCCCAAACTCCTGGCCTGTAAGGAACCCTCTCAGTCCATGACTCTGGGAGTCTCTCATCGACTGTGTCACATCCTTCAAATACCTGGGAGTCCTTGATTTCAGTCTGCACATCCAGTCAACCTGTAAAGCAACAAATGCCAAACTTGGAATCGCCTATAAGACTTGTCACCTGCTAACACCATCCACCAAACTGGCATAATGGCGTATTCTGCTTCCAGCGCTGACATATGGTGTCTCCACTTTGCTAATGCCCATAAGACTGCTCTCCATAAATGGGATGTCGCGATAAAAACATATGTTGGTATGCCTCCTCTTCCCATCACCTCAAGCACCATTGCACACTGTATAGCAACCTAGGCTGGCTCTCCCAACTGCCACCGACTGTACTCCCTAGTGACCCTCACAGGCTCTGTAATCGTAATCAAACCCCTCCTCCCTTGCAGCTCTACTTGACCATGGACACCTGCCCATGTACTATGCTAGGCAAACAAATTTCTACTTACTGTACCCAGGTGTCTTACTTCAAAAAGCTCTGGAGCATTTCACTGCACCGCTCCGGCCACCTGGAACTCTCTCCCTCCTCCCTGAGGTATGCTAACTCCCACCCAATCTTCAAAAAGAACTATATCACCACCTGTCCTGGGACCCCTGCACATGCTTTGATCCCATTTAATGCCTCACAGCTAACCACACTTATTTTGCCCAAGACACTGCTGCACTTCTAAATAAACTTTGGTATAAAATGTCTTTATAGCTGCCACTTAGCCCAGTTTCAGTTGTTATTGCATGTACTGTCACTTTATCATCTCTGCATAGCTACATGTATTATCTTGAGTACTGTCTGACTGATCTGTATTCAACTTACGTGTATTATATACTATGTACCTGTACTATATGCTATGTATTGTATAATCCTCATCTCATTTTATGTATGTATTCTACCGGTCATGCCTGAAAATAGTCAACTTTGGCTAGTGCAACTAACTCCACCACTCTGACTTCCTTGGCCCTCTCCAAACTCTCTGAGATGTGATTTTGACCAGCTGATGACCACCCCAGCCACAATCCCTTCACTCTTTCCAGGTCTGCTGTCATGGCCTGCACTAATGCCCCCCACGGTGTTTCTTCCAGGTCATTACCCCTATGTATATGATGAGCAAGCCCAGCCTGCTCCAGCATATCCATAGCTCTCCAATAGCGCATCAACTGTGCCCATCCTATGCCCTCATCCTGCCATTGCACTCTTGTGTGCTCCAATTCCATCCGTAGCTGAGTCCCACCACCCAGGATGCCACAAATCTCTGCCCAGTAGATAAAGGAGTGCCCCGCCAATGAGACCTGTCATTTTTTCCTGTAGGGAAAAGAAGAAACACCATGTGAGAAAACCACTCTGTCAATTAGCTCACATATCTCCTATAGCAGTTGGATCTCCACCTCCCCACCTACTTCAATTCCACCTCAGTTCCCCCTCGAGCAGCAGCCTCTGAGCCACCCCTATGCAAAAGAATGGGGCAAATTCACCAGGGTCTTCACCGACAAATGTGAGTGCCTTCTTAAGGTCCATTTTTGACAATGTCAACTGAATGACTACCCTGTCCTGTCCCCACTTGATGTCCCCTGCTTGCAGACATTGGGCTGCCCTGACTTCCATGGAGCTACCACCTCCTAACTCTGAAAACTCCCTTTGCCATGACTGCAAAAACACTCTAAATAAGTAGGCTTCCTTGCTGTGGTGCATACATGTTGTAAGGCTCCCATAACTCTCCTGAGTAGGTGCCCCATCATGGGCCTTCTCTTTCCTTTCTCACCCCATGCCCCTCTGCCAACCTGTGACCATCCATCTCACCTTCTCCCTGCAGTGGCATCTGGTCACTCCTCTCTTACAAGTCCATCCTATGCCAGCCAGATGCAACCCCATTATGGTATGGGCCATCTCCTCTTCCCACTTCACCACTATGTATTGCTTCTCTTGGTCCTCAAGACCAGTCTCCCATGTCCCAGCCTGTTCTAGCCCCCACACCCATTCATAAGCTTTTAGCATGTTGGACACCCAGAGCTCTGGTACAATCCTCTGGTCTTCTCCTCCAACCTCCCATAAAGGGTCTGGGACCCTGGTCCTCTGTGCCGCTGCATTTGGCACCAATTCCCAAAACCTGTCCAACTGTAAATGGGGAGACTGTCAGCCACATCATTTTGAAGACCTTCAATGTGCTGTGCTTTAGTGACAAATTCAGTTGCAATGCCAACAGGAGCATATGGCGATCACCCTTCCTACTAACTCAGTAGTCCCCCTGCCTGTTTATTACCTCCACCAACCCTTTATTGTCACACCAGAACAGTATGCGCTTCCCTCATCCTGTACTCTACCTCCATCACTGACCAAATGGGAATATTTCCAAAAGGTAATGTCCTTCAGCAAACCTGCTTCCTTCCAGCCACTTGGCCATGCCTCTCGAGATCCAGTCCCCTTGAAGTAGACCCCATCTCCAGTGCCCCTGAAGTCAGTGTATAACTCCAAATCTGTGTTGTACACCCATTCTTTCTGTCAGAAGATAACCACGTTATACCCTTCAAGGAACTCCTTCCATACTCCTAAGTCCTCCAGTACTCCTTTCGTGATGTCTACCCAGTGATGGGGCATTTTTGCTTTCCTGTGGACCTCGTCAGCCTCCTGGTAAAGGGTCTGCCTGGGCTTATGGCCCTACAAGCTAAATAAAGGTGCCGCAGCAGCTGCTGCACTAATACCAGCGGCACCCTCCTCCTCCCTTTTACTTGGGCTAACAGACCCATTAATCGGGCCACTTTGTCCCCCGCAGGTGAAAACACTCTGTACCATACCCACCTCAATCCCCAGAAACTCCAACTGGCAGCTAGGGCCTTCCATCTTCCCCTCCGCCACTGGAATGCCTATGCACCTGCACATTTCTTTAAATTTGCTAACATCGCTTCTGTCTCTGTCTCGCTCTCCCATGTGAGGCAGAAATTTGTCCAAATAGTGGACCACTCTCTGTGCCCATATCTCCATCTGAACACCCATTGCACCCAAGAACTAAATGCCTCAAAGGTTGAACATGCCACTGAACATCCCATAGGCATGACTTTTTCAAAGTATAGCCTTCCTTCAAACTGAAACCCCAATAGATCCCAACCTTGGCCCTCACCGCAACAGCCTGAAAGTGGATTCAATGTATGTCTTAACTAGCTATGCCCCTGCACTGCCCTTATCACCACCACCACCTGGTCAAGGGACACATATGAGACTGCCTGTAAGTCATCAGGGATCCCTTCATTTCAGATACCTCTTCCAGATAAGAGAGGTGGTGTGTGAGTCTAAACTCACCCTCTTTCTTCTTCAGGACCACCCCAAAGGTGACACCCTAAAATGGGGGCAGGAGGTTCATTGAAGTGGCCTTGAAACCCTCCCTGCCACCACCTCCTTCTGAATTTTTGCTCTGACAATGTCCTCCTTACCCTTAACTGATCCCAAATTTTTTGCTGTCATTGCCTGTGCCTCCTCAAACCCACCCAGAAACTCTATTTAAAACCTTTCTGCAGGAATGCTGCTCTTGCTAAGTCAGGGTATTCCTGCGTCCAGGCCTCCCTCCCTCCATGTATAGGAGTGCATGCTAAGGAAAACCCCAGCACCATTCCTCCTTCTCTGTCAGTTCCAACCGTAATTTGAGTGGTAACTGCCCCTGCCCTGTCCACCCACTGCCCCTGCCTGTTCCTCCTCCCTCCCACCGAAAGGACTGCTCCTGATAATGTCCCTTGTGGTGCACCCTTTCCCCACTTTGCCGGCAGCTCACCACTGAGTGTGGGACTGCACAGCATGAACAAACGGTCCCGGAACTTGCAGTTCACCCACATACACAAGGCCCTGTTGTAGCCCCAGCAGGTCTTCGCTGCGGGATGGGGTACCCTTCTTCTGGCACCCTGGCGGGACCACCTACCGGTCCCGATAAAGTTTGAACCCACAACTCAGAATGCATACAGTCCCACCACAGGTTGCCCTTTGCCGCCATCCATTTTCTTAATGCCTCATCATACTTCAACCAGCTTCCAATCTTGGCCTTGTATGCATCCCTCATAATAGCTGTGTAAGCAAGAGGGAATTGCCAGTTCTAGCTGCTTCTCCAGGAGCAGCGCCCTGTATATGAGGAAGCCCACTTGCCAAGCATCGATGTTTTTCCCTTGGTATTTCACTTCCTCCTCCTTGTACCCCACTACTGCTAGTGCCATCACCATCTTGGATTTTCCCACACACTTCTTCTGCTTGTATTTTTGGCCATGTCCCCGACCACCAGCCCAAAATGTCCATGTATTCCTTTCCAGATCTTTTCCTTTAATGAAGAAGGCACATGGTTACCTAGCGTGAAGCCTGGGGCCCATCATACAGTTTCTTCTTCCCCGCTAGCTTATCCATGGCCCCTATCCTTCCTTGTCCTTGTCCTTGATTGCTTCCAGCACCCGTTTCATCCATTCTATTCCCGTGTCCCCATGCCTAACAGCCCTTCCATGTACTCTTCCAAATTGCCCTCATTTGTAACATCTATATTACCCTTACCACCATTTGGGCTTGGCACCAATGGCTCTGGTTCAGGCTCGGTGGAGAACAGGTGAGGCTGGGCCCGTGCCTCATGACCTCTTCCTCTCCTGCAACCCCCGCCTGTCATTCTCTCTCCTTCCACGTCTTTGATGCCTCTTCCTCTTCTTCCCTCCGCTGTTCTACTTCAACCAACTCTGTCATTTTAGCCATCGGTTTAAATGCCTCTTCCATCATCTTAGCGCTGGAAGCGGGACCTTCTTTGGTGACACCTGCCCACTGCTGTAAAGCTACAAAAACACAAACAAAAGGAAGTCATTGACCAACATGAGTTGGACCTGCCTTCCATCTTCCCTCTTTCTGCCACACCGGCCCTTGCCAAGCCTTAACCTGCTCTTATTGTGCCCTCTGGCACCCACCATGGGCCTTTCCACCAGGGCACCCATCACCCCTTCTGCCTTCTGGCAACCTTTTGTGCAGGCTCCAGTGCCCCACATAATGCCCTTGTTCCTTGATTACATGCTCCTTCATTCTTCCAGGAGGTGGGGGATGAATTCACCTCTTGTGAGAGGTCACCCTTGGTGCCCTCCCCCCATATGCAGTGCACCCAACATGCCCCTTACCTCCCTGGTACCCCTTCCTTCCTCCTTTCCTCTATCCCAGCAACTCTTGTTGGGCCCATTAATTCCACATTTTCCTCCAAGATAGCAAGCTGTTTTGAGGCAAAATCCGCTCCGTTTTAAAAAAACTGCCCCAGAATGTCCTTCAAATGCCTTTCCTTTGTTGACCCTTCCTTGTCCAGGCCCCAGGCTTGTAGGCCACTCGCTTCTTGAAGACCCTTCTGCCCTGTCTGGGCCTCCTCCTGGCTTGCAGGCTGCCTGCTCCATTGAATTTATGTTTTGGCCCTGTTTGGGCCTACTCCTCCAACATGAACCATCTGGCGCAGTCACCCGCCTGCAGGTGCCATTTAGCCACCTTGTGGAAATTGCACTTCTTCCTTTTCTCCACCATGCCAACCCACCCAATTGCCATCAGCCTCAGTTTCCTTTCCCATGCTTACTGTATCAGTCACATGGCCTGCGCCTTGTGGCGAAAATAACACCCTTCCCTCATCTACAGGCCAACCTCACTTCCTCTAGCCACTTCTGTGCCTCCTGTGTCCTTGCTGCCCTTCAGATGTTTGTTACTCCTGTTCTGGGCTGTCTGGTCACTCCCACTTCCCCCTCGTGGCCTGCATGCTCGCACCTCCTTGAACACGCCTCTTTCTCTCACCCAGACTGCCCATTTGGTCTCAGCCTTCAATTTAGCTCCATTTCTATGAAGAAAAACTGTCTTCCAAGCACCTTCATCCCCCGATGCACTCCAAAACCTTAGCCTTGAACCTGCTCACCTCACACTGTCTACCAGTGTGCCACAACCCTGGATGACTATGAGCTCCCGGTCTACTTCCAACCATGACTTCACAAGAAAAATGTGGAGCAATGCCTGCCTCACCCCCAGCCCTTTCTTACAATTGAACCTCAAAACAAGCTTTTATTTTAATCTCACCCATGAAGTCCACTTCTCCCTGATCTGAGTGCACTCAGTTTCCATGCCTCATGGACCAGGGAGACCCAGCCAGACATTCCACAGTGAAATGACCAGAACCCAGAAACCACATGGCAGCTTCACGCCCACATATGCACTAAGCGCCCGAGGCGTTGCTCACGCCACCTGACAGCGCCTTTGTGCCTTAACATTTATCTACATAGACTTAAACCTACAATTTACATGACCAAACAAATACCTCCTCACTCGGCCATCACTCACTGAAAACCCACTGGCCCCAGCTACCGACTGCCTTGTGATGAGGGACCAACAGTTCTGTCTTGATTCATTCTTCAGTGACAGACTTCAGACCCAAAGCTCTTACAAACATTCAACCACAATGCATGGATAAAAACTTTTGAAAACCAGCTGCAACTCCCTAGGACCCAAAGGCTCCATGAGGACCACAGCCATGTGCCTTACCTGATTATTGCCAACAAATGTGCTGAGACTTCACCAACCAAATAATCCCAGCAAAAGAGGGCTACTGAAGGGTTGCACAACCTTTATACCCCTCCAGATCCTCTCAGCCAGGTTCACTCCAAATCCTTCCCCTGGCCAATGGCTTGCTTCTAACTCCTTGTGTCAAATGACACCTGGTAACCTCACTTCCTCCCTCCTCCCCTTCCTCTCCCCTTCCCCTCCCCCATGCCTTTCTTCTTTCCTCAGGGTCCATATGACAATTTGGGCTGCCTGTTATTGGCAACCCTATCTGTACAAACTCTGATACAAATAAATAATGTTAGACAAACACCTAGCTTCATGAGGAGAGGCAGCAGGAGTGGCATGGGGTACCAGTACTACACTGGTGCAAAAGACACAGCATTTTATATGCTTGTAAAAATGTTTGGATCAGTATGCATTGCCTCCCAAACAGAGAACACTCTGTGCCCCAAGGAGTGGCGTGCAATGCTCTGGCAGCTGTTTTCACTGTCAGATTTGCACTAGTGCAGCTCATCTGCACTGCTGGCAGCAGTGCAGATCTGTAGTGTAAACACACCTAAAATGTCAAACCAATTTGCTGATGTAGCATGCCTCAATGAGCTGCATACAGTACATGCTGCTGGAGCCAACAAAAAGCCTGGCAAAACTGTTTCAACAAGTTGCAGCTCAATGTTGCATTACATTGTGAACGAAGAGCAAATGTATTCAAGATGAATTCTAAACTAGAATTTGTTGTTTGTTGTGCATAAACAATCAAGTAGTGATTTGACAGGTATTCTGGTACACAAATAGCAGGAAACATGAAAATGGAGCCACATACTAGTGAGCCAGTCTGTTAGCAAACCTATTAAATGGAAATAAAATTCTTCTGAAGCAACAAACTTAAATAAAGTGACTGGAGTTTTATATCAGTGCAATGCAATAGTATAAAACTTAGCTTAGAACCTCATATGCAGATGCCCATTCATCAACAAGCCTTTATTTCAAAAATTGTCAGTATAGATAAGAACAGTTAATTCCACTCTAGGATTTCTACCACTTCTGTAGCCTTCATGGCTCAATTGTCGAAATACATACAAGAAGCCAAGATTTGGTAACTGGTCCTTGGGCATTTCCTTTCTTTCACTGGTTGTCTTGCATCCCAAGAAACAACGGCAACAAACAAAATGCAAAACAGGACACAGTGGCTGTTCTGAGCTTTTTTTTTCCCCAGATCTGGGGTAGCTCCTGCCTCTTGCTGACATTAATTGACCACCTGATCTACCTGGAATGAGTCAAACCTCAAGCTGATGTTTCGTGTCATGTGATCTCATCATCAGAGCTTTTATTTTATTTATTTATTTTATTCTAGGATTACAAGTACCTTTGAGCCAAGGCTCCTTTACAAAGGTTCCATGCCAAGTGGGAAACAAAAAAAACATGACAGCAATGCAACTGGCAGAACCGAGCAGTTGAATATATACATTTGGGGAGGAAGGTAACAGCACAGGGCATTGTATAAACAATGCAAGCATGGGATTCCTAAACAAACTCAATGTTTTGAGATACAGATAGTTGAGGGAAGGAGGGTACAAAGTCAGGACACAGGAGAGGAGCAGCTGTCGGCTTTATCAGACTTACAGAAAGTGCTACTGCTGGGGGTCGGGAAGGGAAGGTGACGAGAGAGAGGAAGAGGAAGAGGTAAGTGCTACTGGGAATAGCAGATTATGAGTTACAGTCACAGGAGCTGGAGGCAGAGAGGTAGAGGTGAAGGTTGGTTTGAACTGGCCCAGCTTTTGAAGAGAGGTGAGGTCTTTGTTGAGTCCATTGAACCAGGTGGGTGCATGGTGAGCAAAGGACCTTTGTCCTTGTGGTGCGGCACCTGGGTATGTGCAGTATTTGATTTTACAGACTTTCTAGTGGGTGGGGTGGAGCTGGGCTTAGGCATGTTTTGGAGTCCAGGGGTGTGAGGCCAAGCATGATCTTCTTTGTCATTAGGCAAGTGTGATATTTTATATGGTTGGATAGGTGGAGCCAGCCCATTTGGGTGTAGAGCGCACATATGTGGGTGAGATGGTGGGATCCTGTGATGAGATGGCATGCTTTGTTTAGGGCCAAGGACAGGCACCTAAGGGCTGTATCAGTAGCAGAGCCATAGACAACCAGTCCGTAATCAATTAGTGAGACCACAAAGCTCTGCACAGCTATCCTTAAGACATCTGTAGTGAGGCATTTCCTGTGCCTATAGAGAAGACCAATGCGCTTATTAACAGCATTGGCAACAGTGTCAGTGTGGATGTCATAGGATTGGTGATCGTCGAGAGTGATTCCAAGGTATCACTCTTGCTGGCTTTGATCTGTTGTGGTTCCTCTTTAACCACAAAGGTTTTAACCATCCAAGGTCAGGTACTGAATATGAAAGCAAAGAATTTATAAACTGTTCAACTGAGGGAGTTATCTATATGCTGACTTGCTGATGTGGATTGGCATACATTGACCAAACAAAAGGCCATTGAAAAAAGAATTAGTGAGCACAAGACCACTATTAGAACACAAAATACAAAATAGTAATGGCTAAACATTATGTAGAGGCCAGTCATGGGTTAGCTGCCTCACTGAGACATGTAGGCATAGAAAAGTATCAATCCCAAGAGAGGGGGAACATACAGAATTTATTACAACAAAGAAAAGCATACTGGATTTTGAACTTAGATAAAGTACCCCTGAGGACTGAATGAGGATAATGGATTTAGTAGTTATTTGGGACAGCAATAAACTTGCTGGATGCATGAACCTCCTACAGTACATTTAAGAACTTTTGCTAAGAAATTAAGCATTGCATGTATTTAAAAAAATGTGTATTGTTCTATCGGTGTTGGCTATTCATCTTTGTTAATAGATAGTTTTGGGGATTTTGTATGCTAATATAATTTCACTTATTTATTTACATGTTTCAACATTAATAACATACATCTCATTTACAAGGTTGTCCCAGTTAAAGTTGCATAGCTTTGGCATTTAGTAGCATTCCCATGGTGACCCTAGTGGTTAAAGAGAGAACCACAACAGATCAAGCCATCTCTGATGATGGGGTCACATGACTCTGAAACATCAGCTTGAGATTTGACACATTACGTGTAGATCTGGTGGCCAGGTAATGCACAAGAGGTATGAGCACCCTGGAGCTGGGGAAAAGGAAAAGCTCAACAAGCCCAAGTAAGTTTTAATTCCAGAACAGCCCTGGTGTCCTGTTTTGTGTTTGTTTGTTGCCATTGCTTCTTGGGACACAAGACACCAGTGGAAGCAAAAGATGCCCAGGATCAGTTACCAGCATCTTGGCTTCCACATGGATTTAGGCAATTGAGCCGTGAAGACCAGCTAAGTGGTAAAATCCCAGAGTGGAATTAACTTTTCTTATCTATACTGACAATTTTTGAAATAATGACTTGATGAATGGGCATCTGCATATGAGGTTCTAAGCCACGTTTACACTATTTGCATTGCACTGATATAAAACTCAAGCACTTTATTAAAGTTTGTTACTTGAGAAGAAAGTTTTTTTTTTGTTTTTTTCAATTTAATCTGTGTGCTAATAGACTGGCTCAATAGTGTGCAGCTCCACCTTTTTGTATTTCAGACGAGTTGCAAAAACATTTTGTTAAAGTTGCTGTTGAGCTATTTCAGTGTCAACAAGCAACACAGTGTGATTTGTCAATTCATTGCTAACAAAACAAAATGCAAAACCAACTCAATGGTATAAGAACTTAATGCAAATTCAGCTGCACCATATTTAAAGTGGCTCTTCAGTGTAAAGTTTCTTTATTTGTCTGAAAGTCCCTGAATAGCTCTTTCAAATTAATGTTTTGGGACATCTGTAGGTGTCAGCAGTCCAAAGATATCCAGATCTGGACCACCTTATATTACTGTAAATCAATGTAGCAGTCATTTCTTGAAACCCTGAGACAGGAAGTGATGCCTCCAGTTGGAAAGATGTGTACTGATAAGCACAGTTTCCAAAACAGTAACATTACTTTCCTTCTCAAGGTTCCATGAAATGGCGTCTGTCATTTAGCAATACTGTATAGGGTTAATTTAAACATGACTATGTCTGACTTGATGACAACTAAACTATCTATAGATTCACCCAATAACTTTAAAGAAGCTTTGCATGTTCCTTCAGACTTTGTAGGACCTTGCCCACCTACCATATGAGCTCTCTTAAAGGTAATAGGAAATGATTTTCCTATGAACATCATTTTCTATTTCCTGACATTAGCCCCTCCATCAGCAGCCAACAGCTGACAAAATTTGCCCTCCTACCTCCCCCACCCACCCACCCACCCACCCAAGTACTGGTCATAAACAAAGCTTGATTGACAACAGTGTCAGTAAATATAACTGGAGACCTGAAACTGTAATCTGGGAGTGGATGGGCCCACATGCATGAGAAACCAAGAGTTACATTGTTCTATGATCATGAGTTGGACTAATCTGTACTGATGAAATATTGATCTGAAGCAAGTAAAAATGTGTCTAAATACTATGTCAGTGAGTTAGAGGGCCCATATTAAGCGGTTTCAAGTGTTAATCTTAATCTCAAGTGTTAATCTTACCAGCACACCCTTGCTGCAGGATACACTTGTCCTAGTTGAGTAATAGTGTAATTACAGGAACGATCTGCATTTAACTTACAATCCATTGATCTAATTTTACTGCCTAGATGAATTTGAGTTTTATGGTATATAACTACCTAAGTTGTTCTTCAAAATATTAAATATCTACCGATTCTACTAGATAAACAACTGATGTGCCACGGCCTGACAAGGGTGAAGTATGAAAGCTGGCAGACCTGTGGTATGCAGTCTTGGTTACTTTCACTCTAATGTACCTCAGTTAGTTTTCCACTGATTTTTATTCTGGTCTACTGCATCTCTTATGTTTTAGCTCACACTAAATATACAGATGTAGTTTCTTGGTCTTAGCACTGCCTGCTGATCTGTTTACAATTCTACTGAATCCCATCATAGATGCTGTTATTTTGCTTGTATGCTTTTCAGTCTTACTCTAGCAGTGTTCTATGATACTCCTCAGCTACTGCTTTTGAAATTGCTTTTGTTATTAGTATTGGTAATTGCTGTTATTAGGTGCATATGTTATTGCTTAAACTGGGTCTACTCTCAACACTTAGTCTTGCTTGCACTTTTATCTACACATTTTGCAACTGCTCTACTGTTGTTGACACACCTCTTTTAACACTGTTGATATAATTACTGCCATTTCACTCAGTTAGTTTTGTACAAATGCTGCTATCATTACAAGTATTTTAGCCTGTGACTCTCAATGTCTAGAATTTTGCTCTTGCTGCTTCTGCTGTATTCTATGTTGCTATATGATGACAAATCTTAATCACTAACCTTAGACACCCCTACCTCCCCAGTCCTTCCTCCATTTCCTATTAAGTTCCACCTCCAACTGCTTTAATCTTTTTCTCTCCTGCAGTTCGGTGGACCTACCTATCCTCATTCTCACCATCCTCTTAACACAAACCCTTATACATCCTCCTCCATCTCAGATCTCTTTCTCTCCCCTTCATCCTCTCCCTGCCTATCTCAACTCTGGTACATCCTCCTCCTCTTTACAAACCCTTCCTACTCTTACTATCACTCTTCCCTTTAATTTCCCTACTTTTTCCAGTTATGTTTATTACCATCTCCCCTCCTGTTTACCCTGATGTCTCTCCAGTCATCTACCTTTCCCTCACTAGCTCCCCTCCTCATCATCCACCTCCCCACCTTTCCTTCCTCTTGTCTCCACTCTTCTTCACTCTCCCTGGTCCGCCAGATCCTCACTCCCTCACTTCCCCTTGCCACCATCTTGCAACTCTTAGTTCCATGCTTCCCTCCCACTGCTCTCCCTTCACATCTCCCCTACCCTCTGCCTTGCAGATGCATATCTATCCTTATCCCTACTAAGCTCATCTCTCTCGATGCTGCTCCTATCTGCTGGAGATATGGAACCCAACCCAGGCCCTGCTCACTCCTTTCCCTCTGACCTGCCTAAAACATTGAGAGTGGCACACTCTAACATCAGGAGCCTCCTTTACAAGACTGATCTTCTCCAGTCACTCATGGTTAACATTAAACCAGACTTACTGATCATCTCAGAATCCTGGCTCTCCTCATAAATCCTAGATAATGCCATCTCCATCCCTGGCTACTCCTCATTTGCCAGGATCACACAAGCAGGAGTGCTGGAGCAGCAATATACCTCTCATTCTAAATCCAGTTCACTCCTATACTCTCCATCTCCTCCCTCTGCCTATAAACTATTGTTTTTAAACTCTTCCTCCCTTTCTCCTCCCTATCTTTGTAAGTGGTGTCTGCTGCTGCCCAGGCCTCTTCCTCCTTTATCTCTGAGTCTCATCACTATTCTTACTACCCACTCCTCAACCAGTGAACTCCTCATCCTTGGGGACTGTAACTTGAATTGGCACTCCCATACCACATCCATGCTCTGCAGTGACAGCTCAACCCTTAACCCGTCCCAATTTATCACTGAATCAACTTGCCTCAATCACAAATCCTCAACAATACTCATCTGAACTGGGATCTCGCCTCCCACCAATTGGATAGTTGCTGCCAGCATCCTTCTGGATGCACTCAGTGACCACCACATGATTTACTGTGTGTGCAAAATACACCACCCCAAGGCCCCTCTGAAACTTCTACTGATCCAATCTTTCAGATCCTTGGACTTGTCCTCCTCAATGTGGACATAGCAACAATGGACTGGTCTCCCATCTCCACTGCCACCTCTGTAGATTCCTGACCTCAACTATTTTAAGACCAAGTTCTTGACTATCTGGGACCAACACACTCCCTCATGAAACCAGGGTCAGAGGTTTGCACATCCCCGGTCTCAGTTGAACTAATATTCTGTCTGCAGCACATGACCTTGCTTGGTTAGTGCACAAGGCTCAGGCTCTCATGTGGATTTGCTGAAGTACAGGACCCTTTGACATGCCTGCACTAGGCCATCAGACCTACTAAAGCTGAGTATTTTTCCTCCACCTTTCAGAACAATATTAACCACCCTCCAAGTTTTGGAAGGTTGTCCATGTCCTCTTCTCCTCCCTCCACCCAGTCCCTGCCCTGTCCTCAAGGTGATTGATACCACTATTTCTTATACCCTTTCAGTGGCTTCCAGGTCAAATACTTTCTTCACCTCCTGTGCCTACACTCTTCTCTCCTCTCCCCCTCTTCCCACTCACCACCAGCCCCCCAATCCCTCCACCCTCTCTTTCATTTTCCCATCTCTCCCACTGACACCTAAATGTTCTTCTAGCCCTTAATCCTCACAAGAGCAGTAGCCCAGATTGGTTCAATTCCAAACTTCTCCATCTCTCCCTGTCTGTGCCTGTGCCTCCTTCTAAACCTCTCTTTTCCCTTGCCTCTGTCCCTGATACCTGGAAGCTTTCATAGTAATTCACACTCCCAAAGGCAGCATCCTTTCATTTCAGGCAACTACCACCCCATCTTCCTGCTCGCCATCCTTGCCAAATTAAACAGCATTTTGTAGTGTCTCAGCTGTCATCTTTCCTTGACTCCATCTTCCTTTTTCAACCCTTTCCAGTCTGGCTTTTTTATAAGTGCCACTCCACCTCAACCACTCTCCTTGGCTTACTGACTTTATTCTCTAGCATGGATCAGGGCTATATTACTCTGCCATCTTTGTTGATCTGGGCAAGCCTTTAAAACCTAGACCACCCCTTCTTCTCAACAAACTTACAGCAGCAGAGCACTTTGTCCCAGCCACTAACTGGTTCTTATGGGTAGAACTCAATCAGTTAGAACAGATAACTACCTATCTCCTCTCTTCCCATCACCACTGGTGCCCCTCCAGAGTCTGTCCTCAGCCCTTTACTTTTTTGGTCTTCCTAAATGATCTCCCGCTGCCTACTTCTCTGTGTCTATACATATGTACACAAATGACACTGTTCTTTATACCTATGGTAACTCCCTTCTGATGTGGTAACCGGTCTTCAGCTGGACTTCAATAAAGTTCAGCTCTGGTTTCACTTGAATCAACTGTCCCTCAGTGCCAGGAAGATGGCCTCTATGACATTTGGCACCAGGCAAATGAATTCTGAGTTGACTGCCCCACCATCCTTTCACACACTTGGGTCTATGATCAAGGATGCCACCTTCTTCAAGCACTTTGGGGTCTGGCTTGGGTGACACCATGACTTTTCTGGTGCCACCTACTAGAAACTTCACCCAAAACTGGGTGCAGACACCATGATTGCATCCCTTGCTGGCCGCTGTGCCATTGTCCAGAAAATGATTCTTCTGATACTTGACTATGGTGACATAATTCATAGTGCAGCCCTGAAGACCACCCTCAACAGATGGGACACCTCTTCACTCCTTCTGTCAATTTGTTCTTGACTGTCTGCCCCATACTCCACTGTGTTCTTTGCACCTCTCTCCTTCCTCCCTCCTTGAAGTCAGATGCCTCATCCATTGTTCTTTCTTTGTTGCTAAATACTGGCTTGCCACTCTCTCCTCCTAACTTTCCTCTATCCTCTCCCTTTCCTTGCACTTCTCCCCTCACAACTCTGGCTACCACTCCCTTGCTCACTCCTCTAGTTCTACCACTGCTAGATGGTCTGCTTTCTCCCACCATTTCCTAAACTGTGGAACTCCTTTGGCATTACAAGGGATCTTGTAGGTTGGCGTGAGTGTGGTGCAGTGCGCTCGGTGGAGTTGAGAGGTATTAGGGTGGTCACAGCAGGACACGCCTGGGATTAGTTGGAGCCTAGACAGAGGCCAGACATGTTTGGTCTTCATCCCAGGGTGCTCACCAGGCTGAGTGGTTAGGTAGCTGGGGCTACAGCTTCTACCAGTCCCCTTCGGTTGTGCTGTGCAATGCCAGATGGATGAGGAACAAGATTGCAATTATGGTGGACTTAATTGTCTCTGTCAATCTGGCTTGCATTACAGAGACCTGAATGGGAGACAACACAATACCAGGCCAGTTTGGAAGTGACCATCCCCAGGGGTGTTCCATTGTGCACTGCCTGAGGAAGGAATACAGGGGCAGGGATGTGGCCATGTATTTTAGATCCAGCCTGGGCTTCACTGTGCACCTGATGGGGTCAGCAGGTCTTTGAATGTGTGGCAGTGCATGGGGTCCAAGTGCAGGTTGTTGGATTCTCCTCATTTACTGCCCTCTGGGGCTGGGAGGAGATTTTCTGCAGGTCACAGACTTCATTGACAGTGAGGTCTTGGAGTCCCACAGATGGTTGATTCTGGGGACTTTAATGCCTGGGTCAATGACAAACTTACAATTTTGTCATGACCTCCTCCTGTTGATGTTTTCTGGGCCTGTCACAAGTAGTTACCTCTGAGCCATCACCATGGCCACATGTTGGACCTGTGTCTCACTGGGGTTTAAGGTGACTAACCTCAAGACTGATCAAGTAATTTGGTCTGATCAATGCATGGTGGAGTTCTTGTTTGGGTCCACCCTGAATGTTCCTCCTGTTGAGATGGTTAGCTATCACCCTTTGAGGGTTTGGCCCAAGATGGACTGCTGGTAGTTGCTGGTTTATCTAGTGTAGATGCTGCATGTGCCATTGGCATGGGCGAGATGGTGGCCACCTTTAACAAGGTGGTATCTGAGGCATTCAATGCCATCGCACTGGTCTCATTGAGATCTCCCTGGTTTGATGGGGATCTCAAGGTGATGAAGATCAGGGCTCAGAGTTGGAGCGTTACTGGTGGAGGACCCATTCAAGGAGGAGGACAAAATGGCCTTGTATGTATTTATTATTATGAGTACCAAGGTGCAATCAACTGTAAGAAGGTAGAGTTCCTGTCCAGGAGATTGCTGTGGGAGGAACAGACCATCTCATCTTTTTGGACTGTGGACATACTCTTATATCCAGTCTGTCTATAGCCAAAGCTTTTCAATCACATTGAGTGAGGAGTTTGCTCAGTTCTTTTCTGACAGAGTGTCCTCCATCTGGTCAATGATCCCATCAGTGAGGCAAGTGTTGCCTCACAGTCGTCAGCCTGGGGTGGGCAGAGGGCATCCATCTGTCTGGGGTGAGTTTAAACCAGTGGAGGTAGCTGAGGTCATTGAGGTGATCTGAAAGCTCAAGTACATTTATTGTGAACTGGACCCTTGCCATGATTTTTTAAAGAAATGTGCAGAGACATTTGGCCCAGTGTATGCTAGTATTGTCTAGTGCTTGATGTCAAGGGAGTATTTCTGGAGGCCTTGAAAGAGGCTCTGGTGATGCACCTCTGAAGAAGCCATTTCTTGACCCTGATATCCTGGTGAATTACTGTCCAATCTTCAATCTACCATTTTTAGTTAAGGTTGTCAAGAAATTAGTGATACAACAGCTCAAGGAGCACTTCACGTTTTTTGATATCTATGAACCATTCCACTCTGGTTTCAGGGCCAGGTACAGCACTGAAACAACATTAGTCAGGATGCAGAATGACTTCCTCAGGACTAGAGATAGAGGAGACAGGTCAGGTCTTGTGCTCCTCAATATCTCTTCAGCATTTGATATGTGGATCACATTGTGCCCTCTTGATCACCTTCAATGATATTGTTGATCCACCGTATGTCAATGACTGGTTTGAGTCCTATCTCTGGCAGGAAGCAGCAGGTGATGATGGGGAATTTGTCCTCCTCCCAAGCTCCTGCCATGTGGAGTGCTTCAGGGCTTGATCTTGTCACTGATGTTATTTGTGGTGTACATGCTGCCCTTGAGAGCTCATTAGGCATTACAGTGGGTTTTCACTGCTGTGCAGATGATACCCAACTGTATATGTCCTTTGCTTCTGGAACACATGATGCCATGGAAGTGATTAACAACTGCTTCGTTGAGATAAATGATTGGATGTCCTCCAACAGATTGTGACTGAACTCTGACAAGACAGAAGTCCTGGTAATTGAGCCAGGTCATGGGCATGATGGGAGTGCCTTCAGAGTGGTGACTGGATTGTTTCGGGATCCACTCCATTGATGGCCTCCCTAGTGTGCAGGATCTTGGTGTTATCCTGGACAACAGACTGACACTTGAAGCTCAGGTGTCATCTGTGGTCCAAAGTGCTTTTACCACTTGAGGAATATTGCCAGGATTATCCTTAGTTCCACCCAAGAGAAGCCATCACTGGTACATGCCTTTGTCACATCCATGCTTTACTACTGTAACGCCTATACTTCAGCATCACTTGAGGGACCCTCTGCTGGCTGCAGCTGGTGCAGAACATAGTTCCTGTTGATGACGGGCATGTCTATGTCCAGTCATGTGACTATGGTCCTGTGGGTTCTGCACTGGCTGCCTGCCAGGTGGAGGATCATCATCAAGGTGGGATTACTCACTTACAGGCCCTCATATGGACTAGGCCCTAGCTATCTGGCTGATCTCCTAACATGTGCCATCTCAGTCCACTCCTCCACTCCTCAACCAGGGGCTCCTCATTGTTCCTAGGGTCCAACTGAAAACATCCTGCAACCGTGCTTTTAGCATCATCAGACTGGCCTCTGAATTCCTTTCCAGCTTGCATGAGGAGGGTCCTGACAGTCAAAAGCTTTAAAAGGGTCTAAAGGCTCATCTGTTTTGCTTGACTTTTCCTGATGAAAGTGATTAACCAGCACTAGTGTGTATTTTAATTATATTTTGATTTTTATTGTTATTTATGATTTTAAATTATTCATGCATACCATATGTGATATTTATTTATGTTCTAAACCTACCTGTTTTATGTGAAGGGCCCAGAGACCGAGGGATTGGGCCTGCATAAATAAACTTTGCCTTTCCTTGCTCTTATCTGTCCCTCCATTCCATCTCGTCAGTCTCTATTCTCAGTTTCATATCCCTTCCTGCAAATGCACCTGATTCCACTTTTCTGCACCACTGCTCTCCTACTCTCTCTCTCCCCCACTCTTCTTCTTCTTCTATCCTAGTCACTCCCCAAGCCTCCTTGTGAAACCTCTGTTCTTTATCCTGTCTTTCTCCTCCCCAAACTCCTCTGCCTTCCCCTATTCCTCCTCTCCTTAACCTTGCATCCCCTGCCTCCCTCTCTATTCTCTCTTCTCCTCCCTAGCCCCCAGTTTTCCCTCTATTACCTATCCTGTACCCTGCAATACAAGAACAACTTCACTGTGCTACAGTACTCCTCATACACTGTATGTACTGTGTATGGGTTGCTGCCCTGCTGTGTCACCTCATAGCCATTCTTCATCTACCTCCTTTCTCCCATGTAAATTTACAATGTTCAGCCCATCTCTCCTCTTCCAGTTTCATCCAAGGCACTTTTCTTTATAAAGTTTTGCATTCTATTGTTACAACATGACTAGCTCCTAACATATTGTCACTTTGTTTTCAGTTGCAATTGATTGTGGCCTGAAATTTGTTATATGTTTGTACCTGTTGTACTTTTAATATTTTTGTCCCCTTCCCCTCACCTCCCAGGACACATCTGGAAATGAGCTGCTACTCTGCTCAGTATGCCTTTCCTGGTGAAACGTGTGAAATAATAAATAAATAAATAACGTTTACACAGTTACCTGTCCTCCATTTTCCTTTCAGTGTCAGTTGTGTATTCTGATATGCTTTGACCAATGTCTGAGAAAGAATCGACCTTTAGGATACCTACAGATCTATATAGAGTTCCCTCTCTTAGTATCTACTGCGCTCTTTTCACATTTATTTATGGCATCAGTAACATCATTCCATGCTATTTAACATAATGGCCGGAAGGTGTTACTGATGTTACATAAATGTTCAGAAAACATGAAAAGGGAGCCTAAGTGCCAACAAGAAAGAGATTCAGAGTAGCTACAAAGTAAAATATAGATGATTAATTTAACAGAACAGGTCAAAACACATAAAAATATTGGATAGACATTAGAAGGAAAACAGGAGAGTATCTATAATGTTTGGAAGATTGTTTCTGATCACCTTTAACAAAAGAATGTGTGCAATGAACAGGAATGAGTACTCCACCAATTTTATAACAAAGCATAGTAATAATTTTGGGATTTTGAGCAGAAGCAGTGTATAAAGAATTCAAAACACTGCTGTTATGATCAGACCACTCCAGACAGCTGTATTTTGTGCTATTTGGGTTCTTAAATGAATTTCTGAGGCCTAATCTTTTCAAGAAGTAGACTGATGTCTAAAGAATTTATTTTAATTGCAAACTACATACAGTATAATATAACTTTCTAAAAGTAGCCACTGAAAACAATAGACCATTTTCTCTCTGTCCAATGGTCTCACCCTCTACATATAAGCCATATGTAAGTATTTATTCCATAATTATGAAAACCTTACCTCTTGATGTCTCAGTAAATTATAACATTTACTTTTATAGTGGTCAATTGTTGTGCAGTAGGAAACATAGCTTGTGATTGTTTACATTCTGAGTAAGGTGCCTGCCTGGTGCCATGGCTTGGAGGAAGGAAGCATCCTCATGATCACGAGAACAGCTGCACGGGAGTCTCGAGCTGGACGCTATTGTCCACCTAGGGACAAATGACTGGCTCATCATGAGATTAGAGCAGTGCAGAAGGACTTTGTAGAGTTGGGGAGAGCCTAAGACAAGTAGCACACACAGTATCCTTCTCAGAGGTGCTGCCTGTCAATGGCATGGGTGAGGAGGTACTTTGCACCATGCAGTTTAATGAATGGTTGAAAAATGGTGTGGAGCACAGGGTTTGGCTTCATTAGACTGGGGTTCCACCTGAAGGACACCAGCCTATACTGGCAGGATGGTCTGCATCTGTCCAGGAAGGGAACAAGTCTTTGAGCAATCGGTTTAAATGCTTCATTGGCAAGCTTTTAAAGTAGTCAAGGGGAGGCACTGATAAGCAGTAGGAAAATCCCAGTCTTTCCCTACAAAACAGGGTACTAAATGAGAAAAAGACCGAGGTAGAAAGGTCAGTGGGGGATGCTGCAACAGAAGGTAAAGCCATCAAAAAATGGAGAGCAATGAGTACCAATGCCCATAGTCTGAGTAACAAGCTTCCTGAATTAGTGACCTTGATGGAGGAAGAACATCTGGATATTGTGGCAGTCACAGAAACATGGTACACAAAACCATGACTGGGACTAAACATACCAGGATACACTATCTACAGGAGGGACAGGGAGGGTAAAAGAGGAGGAGGAATACTCTTTACATAAGGGAAGGAATTAAAGCAACAGAACATAAGGGTAAACTGGGAGGAGGAGAAGAAACACTGTGGGTAAATTTGGAGACAGACAATGGCACCACAATCCTCACAGGGTTGTATACAGACCCCTTCTCAGGGGAGGAAATGGACAAGGAAATGATAGAAAGTATACTTAGAATGGCAGAAAAAGGAGATATTGCTGATGGGTGATCTGAATATGCCAGATGTTAACTGGAGTGCAGTTGCAGCAGCCACTGAAGAGTGGGTTATTCTAGATGCCCTACAGGGCATGCCTTAGACAACTAGTATTGTAGCCCACTCGAGAGGGAGCAATCTTTGACCTGGTTCTTTCAAATGGAGATGGAGAGAGGATCACAGATGTAGAAGTGGGTAGCCATCTGGGAACTGCGACCATCGAACAGTATAGTTCACAATAAACACAGCAATAGAGCCAAGCAATACAAAGACAAAAGTACTGGACATTAGGAGGGCTGACTTGCTAAAATGGGTGAGTGCCTAAGGAATGCACTAGCAAATGGGCAGGAAGGAGGGTGGAAGAACAATGGAGAATAATAAAACTGCCATCACAGAGGTAACAAGCCTTTGTGTGAAGCAAATAAACAAAACGAAATGATGTAAGAAACCACTATGGTTCTCAAATGAAGTGGCAGTAAATGGTTCAAGAGAAAAGAAAGCATTCAGGAAGTACAAGGAATCACAGAAGGAGCAGGACAGAGAACTGTATCAGTTAAAGCAAAGGAAGCTGGGAAGGCAGTCAGAACAGCAAGGGCTCAAACCGAGGAAAAAGATAGCCAACTCAGTTAAGAAGGGGATAAAACCTTTTATAGGTACATCAGGAGCAAAAGGAAGACCAAGGGAGGGATAGTGAGGTTTAATAAAGGGAGGGCGGGTGGGCAGAGGGTGACTGTGAAAGGCAGAGATACTAAACAAATATTTTGCTCAGTATTTACAAATGAAGAGGGGAGGTACCTAAAACAAACAGAAACACTCTGGATACAGACGTTGATACCAGCCCTTTACAGAAGAAGGGTTCTGAAAGAACTCTTAAAACTGAAGGTGGACAAAGCAATGGGGCCTGATGGGATTCATCCCAGAATTCAAAAGAACTAAGGGTAGAACTAGTGACACCACTGACTACCCTCTTTAACAAATCATGGGAGGATGGGGTGGTACCCGAGGACTGGAGGAGAGCAGATGTGATTCCTTCACAAAAGTGGGAGCAAGGCAGAAGCAGAAACTACAGACCTGTTAGTTTAACCTCAGTGATAGGGAAATGATGGAATCACTTCTGAAGGAAAGAATTGTCGAGTATCTAGGGCCATAGGGGACAGGACCCAAGGCAGCATGGATTCACAGCGGGAAGGTCATGCCAGACGAATCTGATAGATTTCTTTGACTGGGTGACCAAGTAGTAGATCAGGGAAGGGCTGTGGACATGGCCTACCTAGACTTTAGCAAGGCATTTGACACAGTCCCACACAAAGATTAATATACAAGTTAGCCAGCCTGGGAGTGGGTCCCAAGATGGCAGCCTGGGTAAAGAATTGGCTGGAGAATAGGACACAGAGGTAATAGTAAATGGAGTCCACTCTGAAGAAAGGGGGTTACTAGTGGGTACCACAGGGTTCAGTATTAGACTGGTCCTCTTCAATGTCTTTATAAGCGACATTGCAGAGGGACTGGAAGGAAAAGTATGTCTCTTTGCAGATGACACAAAGATCTGCAACAGAGTTGATGCACAAGGTGGGGTGGAAAGGATGGAAGGGATTTGACAAGGTTAGAGGAATGGTCAAATGTATGGCAGCTTAGATTCAATGCTAAGAAGTGCAGTAATGCACCTGGGAAACAAAACCCAGGGAAGAGTACACAATGGGGGTGAGATACTAACAGCAACAGAAATGGAAAGGGACCTGGGGTAGTCATATCAGATGACCTAAAGGTGGTCAAGCAATGTGAGAGGGCAGCAAGAAGGGTTGGGGGATACTGGGATGCATAGGGAGAGGCATCACCAGTAGAAAACAAGAAGTTATTATCCTCTGTACAGACAGCTGGTGAGACCCCATCTGGAGTACTGCATGCAGTTCTGGAGACCCAATCTCCACAAAGACATAGACAGGATGGAAGCTGTCCAGAGGAGGGCAACTAAAATGGTGCAGGGTCTGCACCGGAAGACATATGAAGAGAGACTTAAGGAGCTTAATATGTATAGCCTCGAGGAAAGGAGGGAGAGGAGGACATGATAGAAACTTTCAAGTACCTCAAGGGAATCAACAAAGTCCAAGAGGGTAGCATCTTTCAAAAAAGAGGCGGCAAGAACAAGTGGGCACAATTTGAAGATAGAGGGGGTGGCTCAGAGGTAATTTAAGGAAGCATTTTTTACAGAGAGAGTTGTGGATGCATGGAACGGCCTTCCAGAGGAGGTTGTGGAGTCAAAACAGTGGTGGAATTCAAGCAAGCATGGGACAGTCATAAGGCAATTCTAGGGTGGGGATAGGAAGAAGTAGGCTGCTGGTTAACTAGGATCTGCAGCTTATCCATTAGGTAGGAAATGGGCAGACTGGTGGACCAAGCGGTCATTATCTGCCGTCAAATTCTATGTTTCTATATTTCTATGTTTGTATATGTTATCCTAAGGTGGATGCATTCATTCATTCATTCATTCATAAAACAGCTTTCCTCTATTGTCTTATGATGCCCTTTTGGTTAGCTGTTGTTTGTGTACAGCCACCTTGAATTATTTTCCAGATTTGGGAGGTGAGTGCTTTCTACAACAGCACACATGACCCCTTCTACTAACTTTCACAAATTTGTTACCTTTATTGCACCACCAATTAAGTGTCTGTAGAAGTGTCAATACTCTGGAGATGATTCTGAAATAGGTCACCATTCAGCCAAGTTGAGGTCATGGATAGGTGCAGTATGTTTTAATCCTAGAGGCTGTCTACTATGTTTTAATGTTTAAGTGGAATGCAAATGTAAAATGTACATTAACACATGGATGTATTAAAATGCATGAGGCAGGGCAACATACATGCATATTTTAGTTCCCAGATGACTAAAGAGGAAGGCCAAGGCTCAGTCATCTGAAAGCTGCTCATTATCATCTGCTACTTATGGTGTTTTAGTGCATTAAATATTTTATGAAATAAAACAAGTAATCTCTAGCTACATACTATGTGAGTAGCAGTTGAAACAAGGGACAAGTACCACTCACTAGCTTTAATAATTCAACAAATATATGGTGCATTTTTCAACTTCATTCCAAATAGCATTCAACATATTGTATACTATTTTGCTCTGCAAACCATTACTACAATTGTTACAGTTGGCTTACTTCCTGCACAACAGAATTTAAGACCTTGCTCAAAAAGCTTATACTTACTTTTCTGGATCCACCTGTATTTAGAAATGTAACATACTGTACATTTGTTCCATGCTAAAACCTATCCCCAACCAACAATTTAAATGAAAAAGTAGGAACAGTTGTTTTATTGCTGCCAGTCTATGAGCTTCAAGTTGAAAACATTTACAGTAAACTGAAATACATCCTAATTATTGTAGTGAAATACATAGTCTTGGATTTATTTTTATCTTCTCACAAAATGTGAGAACTGATGCAAAGTGAGTGACTGCCATCACCTGTGAGTTACAGTAACTGAGGTATTTGACTTACAGTATTATAATATATTATTATAGATACTGAAAAGTGATATGCAAATCATTTTTTTCCTGGCTGAAGTTCTGCCCCCCCAAAAAACAATATTATATTATATATAATACATTATATATAATATACACTGAAAAGTGATATGCAAAGAATTTTTTTCAGGCAGAGGTTCTGACCCCCAAAACAAAAACAACTTTGTCCGATTTCTCTTCCCAACTCCATTCCAACAAAAACAACTTTGTTTGTTTGTCAGTATATATTATAATATATACTGAAAAGTGATGTGCAAATAATTTTTTCCTGGCTGAAGTTCTGACCCTCCAAACAAAAACAACTTTGTCCTGATTCCTCTTCCTAACTCCATTCCATTCAAAACCCATCCCATATTGGTTGTGAAGCCACCCAAAAGCACAGAAATATGAAAACACCTACTGAGTCAGTATCTTGTATGCTTAACAGTGTACATTAAAACCATGCAAAATGAATATGCTGTAGGGTAGAGCAAGAGGATGCAAAACCACAAAAGGATGTATACATGGTAGTGCATCCTCACTCTTCCCAGGTAGGGGATGAGACCTGTGCCTGGAGGTGGGGCCAGTGAGCAGCTGCCGTGGCTCGATGGGATGAGCCACAGGCAGAAAGGGAGGAGGAGGTGAGTTTGGGACCAGGTTTCAATTCCTGTTCCCAGACACAAGGAATTTTTATTTTTGCACTTTGTGTGATGTTAAGTATTAACTCCCCTCCCCTGGGTTGATTATTTTAGTTGGGGGTTGGGTATTGCAGCCCTCTGTAATGGGGTGTGGTGCAGAGCCCCCACAAAATAAAGACATAAGCCACTTGCAAAATATCATGCTGTATTGGCAGCATGGTATATTGCTGTGGCATAATGTCTTGCAACATTATGATCCTGCGTTGAAAACACATCAGTATTTCGTCCTTCCTCCTTCCCAATCTATGAAAAAAACATTTACCTTTCCTTATCTGACCATCTGGCTAGAACCTGCAGGCTGATTCAGTGTGCCATCAGCCCAGTTTTTAGTCCACTCATTCTTCGATCCTTCTGCCAGAAGCTGGGTGCTAGAACTGAATATCCCAGGTCCCCAGCGTGGTCTGTGATGAAGTCACCTCACCAAATAAACCCACCCAACCTGTGTTGTTTGCTTCTTGCTTGGCTGCTATTATGGCTGTGGCCACACTGCACTGATCAAGGCCTATGAAGGCCACCCACACTGCTGTCACTGCTGCTGCTAAACTTAGCTTCCTGCCGTGGGGGCCTGTGCTATTTTTTGTTTTTGTGAGGTGAGCCTAGTAGAGTAAGTAGGTAGTCTAGTCTCCAGTTAGCTTCTAGCTCACCTCTGTCCTTTCAGCCACCGAGGAGGTGGATACTAACTAAGAGTAGACCAACAAAATATGCCACCACAACATTGCTATTCAATCAATCAATCAATCTATATTTTACCAGGTGAAACATCATTGAGGCAGGCTCATTTACAAGGCAGATCTGGACTAGGTACATGTGGATAAAACATTTTGAAAATATACAAGAATCACAAGATCATCGGAACAATACCATACATAGTACATGAAGTAACAAAAGATAACATTTCATACAAAGCTAGTACTCAGTACACATCAACAATTTATATATAGTATTTACAAAGTCAGAAGATATACTGGGGTAGGTGGCCATAGGGATAAATGAGAAGTCAGATAGCCAGGAGAAGCCAGGGGGTAAGGAGAGATGGATAGCACTAGCCAAGGTAGGAAGAGCAATGGGGGACAAGACACTGGAGGGTTAGTCAGAGCTCGGAAGTTGAAGTCAATGAAATGAAGCAATTACAGGACTCTTTGAAAGCATATATGAACAGGGGTTTGAAGTAAGCCAGTTGTATGGGAATGTGAGCTTCAAAGTCTTTTGTATGGCATTCAAATGACAGGGAGGGCATGGCTTATGGCTGCTACACCAAAGTGTGTTCTGGCTTTAGGTACTACAAGGGAAATGTAGGTGAGACTTCTTAGTGAGCAGTATCCAGTGGTTGAGACAGGCAGACAGTCAGAGATATACAGTACTGCAGGAACTTATTTATAATGGCTTTGTAGGTCCAGAAAACAGCGTTTTGTGACATCTGAAAGTGAGGAGCTCTATCCTACCTTGGTATAGAGTGTGCAGTGATGGGTAGAATATGGAACTCCAGTAATAAATCTAAGTGTGTGATGGTACAGGGTGTCCAGTTTAGACAAGGCAGAGCTCAGGCCTCACCCATAAATTAAGTCGGCATAATCCAGCAGAGGCATATAAGTGGTTTGGACCAACCTAGTTTTAACTTCGATTGTAAGAATATGTTTAAGCTGGAAAAGATGCCAAGCCTCTGTTTTAATTTTTTAAGAGCTCATCAGTGTGATTCATGGAGGCTAGTTTGTGGTCTATCCAAAGACCAAGGTATTTGAATTTTGCTACAAATTCCTGGGACTTCTAGTAGTGTGGTTACCTGTGGTGCCATACCAGGGTTATAGAGTTTTAGGATGTTGACTGAAGGTGAAAGAACCTGGCCTTCATTTCCTTAGCATTCAGTAATAATTTAAAGTGCAGTAGATTTTCTGTAAGATGTTGAAGTCCATTTGGAGATCCTTACAAGCAAGCTCAGAGATAGGTCTATGTACAGAACTGCATTGTCTGCAAATAGGTATATCTTTGCAGATTTAATTCCTGGATTAATATTGTTAATGTAAATAGCAAACAGTTAAGGGCCTAGTATGGACCCTTGTGGCACACCTCTTTCAAGAGGTTTTAGTGGGAAAGGTCCTCATCCACCTTGACTCTCTGGTATCGACCTATCAGATAATTAGAAAACCAGTTCAAGGCTGATGGCTCAAGCCCAAGATTTTTAAGGATGGTCAGTAATAGACCATGGTTGACCTTGCCAAAAGCTTTGCTTAGGTCAAAAACAAAGCACAAACATGATTTTTCATATCCAGGGCCTTTTCTCAGTCATTAGTGACTTTGGCAAGTGCTGAAATAATACTATGACATGGTCTGAACCCATACTGGACTGGGTTAAGAAGATTATGATTCTCGAGATAGTGCCTGAGTTGAAGTTGACCACCTTTTCCTACATTTTTGACAGGGTGTGGAGCACAGAAACAGGGTGGTAATTGTTTAGGTTGCTAGGGTCACCGGCCTTAAACAATGGCATGACATGTGCTGTCTTCCAGATTTAGGATGACACCCTGTGACAGGGACAAATTACAAAGGTGGGTAATAGGAGGACAGGATGTAGTAACCCAATTTAAGGTAATATAGCTATATTGGATCTGCACCTGCACTTTTCTGGTGTCAGGTTCTACAATAGATCCTCCGCCTGTTTTATGGAGACAGAGCCAAAAGAAAAAACAGCTACCTGTACAGGTTTGGTCTGTAATAGGCAAGCAGGATCATGATTGCACAGCTGCACCTGAAGGCTATTTGCCAGGGAGGTGTCAAATGCTAACCCAGCTGTGGCAAATGGATTATTGAGGAGGTGAAGGATCTTTGTTTATCCATGATTGTGGAACCATCACAGGAGATTTTTGGGGCAGTGAGCTAGCTGGGCTATGACCCTCTAGGTCTTTGAGGGTCCTCAAAATTTAGATGAGCAGTTAGAGGAGGATTCAAGCTCAGCATGGAAATAGCTAGCCTTTTCAGCTCTGGTTGGCTTTGTGCAGCAGTTTCTAGCAGTTCTAAATACTGCCCAGTCAGCTGGGTTTTGGTTTTATGGACTTTCCTCCAAAGGGTGTCCCTGTTGAGAGTGAGCAGCTTTTAAGTTGGCTGTGAACCAGGGACAGGTCTTATTTTCATGTGAATTTTAACCAAGGGCACAACGTCTACTGATGGTATCAAGGAGAAGGGTTTGGAATATTTCATAGGCCTCATTAACCATAGTTGCAAGATAGACATTTTGCCAGTTGGCATAAAGGAGATCATGTACAGTAGGAAAGCATTAGGGTCAACGTTCCTATGGCTTCTCTTGAAAGTATTTGTAGAACTAGAAGTTTGCTTGGGAAGGACCTCACGCAGGCTATAGTGCAATGATCACTGAGGTCATTGAAGAAGACACTGGAGTGAGTAAAGAGATGAGGCTTGTTCACAAGAATTAAATCAAGCAATGTGCTATAGTCAGGAATCTTTGTATTTGGCTGAGTATCTTCTGTTATTAGCTGCGTTAACCCAAAAGAGTCACAAAAGTCTTTTAGAGGCTTATATGTGACACATAACCAGTCAAGATTAAGATCACCCAAGATAATAACCTCAGAGGACTGATGGTAACATGGATTGCAAGTGAGTCAGTATCTTGAGCCCAGTGGAAGGTGGCCTGTAGCATCTGATAACACATAAGGATACCGAATGTGAGAGCTGGACCTTTAAGGTGAGACACTTAAATTACTTGGGCATGGAAGAAGAGTCCACTATAGAGGCAGAAAATCTGTCCAAATGTAAATTGCTACCTCCCCTCTTGTGCATCTATCGGCCCTGAAGATTTTGTGTTCAGGTATTTTGATGGTGTTGTCCAGAGTAGATAGTCTCAGCCATGTTTCTGAGACTACAAGGACATCTGGCATAGAATGACAAACCCAAGCTTGTAAGTCATCAAACTTCGTAACAAGCTACAGGTATTTATAAGAAGAAACTCATCCCCTTTTAGTGAAGCAGTCTCGAGAGGTCGTAGATTGGATGTAGCAGATCAGGGTTAAGTTCAATATTGACTGCATATGCTGTAATAACAGGAGGATTTTTAGGGTGTCTAGTAGCAGCCTAAGGAGGCGGGCCTTCTTTTGCAAGTAACAAGCTTGTGCAGGATGAAGACACATGTGGTTGGACTCAGTAGATCCCAGTGTTGCATATAATGACACCCTGAGTGAGAGGGTAAATGTAGACCTGATAATGCACACCAGTTCCAATAGATGGGATAGTCTCAAATGCAGTATGATATTAGTACCATAAGACACACAAGTACTAGGAGGAGTAAGAGGTTATAAGTGGGGTAGGTGATCTGGCTCAGGGATAGTGGGCAGGGGCTATATGTGATAGGATAGGAGGGTAGAAATATGTATTTGGGCTTAGCATGCAGTTCTGGTGTTTGGAAGGCCAAACTACCTAAACAAGCTAGTAACAATGTTAGGAGTACAGTTTGATGACAGAGAATACACGTGTATGGTTGGGGCAGATCCCTATTGCAGTCAGGATAAGCAGGGGCTTGTCTCCTTAGGTAGTGGCAGTGCTTGGGTTACCTCCATGGGGGCAGCACAAACAGAAAAAAAAGCAGCAGAAGGAGTCTGTAACCACACAGTCAAGAGGTGAAATGAACTTGTCTCTTTAAGCATTAGCAGCAGAAGTCACAAATAAGATAGCAGCATTGGCAGTGGGATGGGGAACGAGCATTTAAAGAGTGCCAAGATGGTGGTGGATGGGAGAAAATTCAAGTTAGGAAGGAGAGTGTGTTCAGAGGAGAGCCCAGAGCCACTTGGATCTGTTGTAAAGACACACCAATCAGTGGGGAGCTGAAGCAGCTCAGCCAATAGCAGTCCAGTATTGGGAAGTCCAGCCAATCAGACTCCCAAGTTGAGGCCCCGAGTCTTACAGGCAGCTCACCTGGATTTGTTGCTTCTCTGACCAGCTGGGATAGGAGGCTCAGCTGGCAGTCTTTGGCTGCTGTGCAGCAAGTCCGTAGCTCAGCCTGCTCCAGGGATACTGGAGAGAGGGAGAAGAGTGACAGATCAGGAGATTAAGTTCCACTAGCAGTGCAAGCTCAGAGGTAAAATGGAGGGTGGAGGAAGAAAACAAACAAAGAAGGAGAGCAGGTTTAATGGCAGGGAGGGTCGGAAGCCAACAGCTTATGGGGAGTTGTTAGGTTGGTGCATGCCTCGGATCCCTAGCTAGCTAAGCAGTTGAGACAGGAGGCAGAAACAAAAGAAATGTAATGTTGGGGTCAGAAATGAAATAAGGAGCAGGGAAAGGTTAAGGGTTTTAGTACAGGGAAGGCGAGGTGTGGAGAAATGAGATCACAGTACAGCTGTTAGATCAGGGTATAAGAAAATACAGTATCTAAAACACAGTTACATTCCCAGCAATAACCCCAACAAAACAGTCATAAAACACAGTTACAATCCCAGCATTCCTCTTCCAGCAACTCCCCAGGGAGATCCAGGACACACAGTTCATAGAATTAGAAAAATGCAAAATTTACAGCAGAGTCATAGAATAATCCCGGACCCAATAAAATACTTTTCCCAAAATTCAAGTTAGGAAGGAGAGCATGTTTGGAAGAGAGCCTAGTGTTACTTGGAGTCATGGTAAAAGGCATATCAATCAACAGGGAGCGAAGCAGCTCCAGCCAATAGTGGTCCAGTATCGGAAGTACAGCCAATCAGACTTCCAGTTGAGACCCTAAGTCTTACAGGCAGCTCACCTGGATTTGTTGCTTCTGCTGCTAGTGGGGATAGGAGGCACAGCTGGGCAGCCTTGGCTGCTAGCGAGGAGGTCTGCAGCTCAGCCTGCTCAGGGCTACCTGCAGGAAAAGAGAGAAGAGGGACAGATCATCAGATTAAATTCCACTAGCTGGGCAGGCTCAGAGGTAAAATGGGGGCAGGGGCAGAAAACAAACAAAAGGAGATCAGGTTTAATGGCAGGGGAGGATCAGAAGCCAACAGCTTAATGGGGGTTCAGTGCTCACTGACCTCCAAGTGGTAGTGTGTAGCCTGTCTACTTGCATGACTCATGTGCTTTTGCTTGGCTGGAGCTCCTCCATGTCACATTACAGCACCGCCTCTAATAGGTAGACATAGTCGATAATGCAATACAGACACTGTTGAGTCAGGAGTGCACCTGCAGCATGAGTGCACAAGCTAGGGAGCACTTATTGTAGAAAAGATTAAATCCAAATTTAATACCACTGTTGCCACACCATAAGAACAACCTAGGCTCAAATGTGGGGAGGGGAAACTGCTCTCCTCTACCCTACTTAAATGACACCTCTGCTTTATGGTAGAAATTCATCTCAGGTGCTAATATCGGTACAAGTAAATGCAATGGTTTCCACTGTGTTCTGAGTTACTGTGTCTCCATGTTTCAGGATGTTTCCTGATCATTGTGAGGTTAGTGTCCCTCATTGTCCCTCATTTTGAGTGTCCATGTCCCTCATTTCAGTGACAAAATGTGCGGTATGGTGCATGTTTCCAAGACCCTACTCAACACAAAAAGTGCTAAGCTTGGCCATAGTTTATATGCTCCATACAGAATGACAAAGGAAAGTGAGCTGAAACAGGCATGGAGAAACACATTTGTAGCACTAAATATGCATAAGGATTGTATGGCCCAAAACAAAACTTAAGGCTTCACAAGATAGAGGCCCTCTTCGACATCTGGAATTGGGATATTGGCTTACTATATCCTTTGCATTTAATGCTGTAAGTGAACAATACTTTACAGGTTAATGGCAATTTAATGACAAAAATCAAAAGCCATTAAACAACTTGTAAATGGAACAGAATTATTTGAGTTTACCTAATTTTAAAGGAAATCAATGAAAAGGGTATTTTAATGGCCCTAATTGCTTGCAGTAGTATGAGAAATATAAATTTAGATGAGATTCGCACCAGCTTATTTGCTGCACATGTGGCAAGTGTGCAGCATGTGCACCTGATATGATTTTAAATGATGTTCACACCAGCTTAACTGCTGCACTCATGTCATGCTTGCAACACACAAAACCTGATGTGATTTATAGATGTTCATACCAACTTACCTGCTGCACATATTCTAAGCTTGTAGCATGCGGCCTGATGTGTTTTAGACCTGGTTCACTTATTGTTCACTTTATGTGTGCAAACTGCATGCAAATATTACACAATTATGTGTGGTATGCATTCTGCATGTACACAGCACATTTATATTTCTGTAAGGAAGTATAGGAAAAAGTTAGACTTTTACAAAATTGACATATGTGGATCTCAGAAACCGCATAAGCTGCTGTCACAAAAATTTCCACATATCAAGACCTTGCCAAATAGACGAAACAAGCAAAACTTCAGGTAATTTTGTTAAATTGTGCCAAATATATTTATGTGCAAAATTTGGGGTTAACACTGAATACACTACTCAACCCTACTGTGCTCCTATAATAATTAACAGATAATAAAAAACTCTCCCATTTAAGAGATGCCAATCAAACTCAGTGTATCTTTTTTTTTTTTCTTCATTTTGTACTATTACTTATATAGAGCAGATGGAGAAACCCCAAGCAGCTCATTACATCTGTGTTTATTATTTTTTAATTTTTGACATATCATTCAGTCTTAATACAAGACAGTACTTCTCACCATATGAAAATATCATATGCTGTATCTAAGTACTGTACAGAAAGGGTCCACAGGAGCAATTACCAGGATATTAGACATCTTGGTTGACTACTAAAAATAGTTTATGTAGCCTATGAGTTCAGGCTACCACCAGACCAGCCAAATGCCAGACGGAGTTCTACAGATTTCAATGGTAAGCTTTCTTGAAGTAGGCCTTATTCCCAAAGTCAGTATTAAGCTGCAGGCTAGCATGCTGTACAGCACTAAAGGATTAGCACTTGATACTTTTTATGATTGAATGGCTATGATTAAGACTGACATTGCAAAGAAAAGTTGAAACAAAATTAAAAAACATGGCTGTGAAGAGTATTTCCTGACCTGCTCCATATATGTGATAGTCACAAAAATTATGTGTTTTTCAGTGTGCCTTTCAAGAGGCAGAATTTGCTGTTGTTGTTGTTTCTTTGGACCTGGGCTGACAGGAGCACCACTGATAAAGAAAGATACAGAGGCTATATGCAACAGGCAGCCTGAAAATATGCAATCCATCTTAAGTGTGATTGAGCATGAACAAAATCCATGAGCAGCAGAGCAGGGGTGGAAGCCTTGTAAAACAAAAGTGATGATAAACCATGGGGCTAATTCCAAGTCACATGTATGCCTTTCATGGGCATATCTGGAGTTGTGCCATGCGGTAAGAGGCCGGGACCCCATGGCCATATCTCCAAGACAGGCAGGGGTCCCTAGCACCTACGCCCCATGACTTGTGGCAGCTGCAGGCTACGCCACAGGAATTGGGCGCAATGGACCTGGTGCCACAAGCCATGGCATGCAAAGTACTGCACTCCCAGAGCCCCCCTGCCATGAAGTGCACCCACAATCACCTAGGGGCATGGGGGTCTGGCTGGGTGGCACAGGCATTTGGGGAGCAGTGCAGTAAACAGACCCTGGGGTCCCTGACATTCAGGGGTGGGGAATGACTTTCTTGAAGGGAGATGTAGTAGGGCTATGTGCTTCCGTGGCATCATGGGGGCATCCATCATTTTGCAGGACAGATGCCCCTTCGACTACCTCCATGCTGGTCTAACTTCGGCAGCACCATAGCAGATGTTGGAATTGCATAGTTGGGTTATGGCAGCCACTCTTTCAGAATAGGGCACAGTTGCTGCCATAACCCACTCTTGCGCCATGCCACAGTGGGTTATGGGCATAGTGGGTGGCGTAGCCCACCTTTGATGCAACTCACATATAGCATGGCACAAGTAGCATTTTGGAATTATGACTTGTGTATCTCATGGCTAAAGTGCATTTATGCCATGGGGTTCAAGCGAATTGCCTTGTGCCATGAGCACATTGTCCTGAATCGGGCCCATGTATTTTGAGTGAGACCATTGCATATTTGATTTATAGAATAGTTACTAGAAATAATGCTTAAATATGCCATTTGTATGAGGGTTTTACTGTTTCTCTTTGACTTTAATAACTATCTGTAGTGGTTCACAGTGCTTTAATGTCATTAGCATTGAAGAGCCTTTTGATTGGTTCAGTATTCCATCATGCTGTACCCAACAGGACAAGAAATCATCTGTGACATACCCAACTCACAAGATACCATGAGAAAGAAGGTGCAAAAGGGAAAAAGTGCAAAATTAAGACTGTGCTGCTCAAAAATCTCAAATCTGCTAGCTTCAGTGCTGCACATGGCTATTGTGATGTCATCAGCATTGTTAAGTTGCTTTCTGGTTGGTTCAGTATTCCATTGTTTCAATGTGACCTTTCAGCTTAGAAGACAGCACTACTATCTTCACGGTAGGCAGTGAGATAGTAGTGACAACTGCAGGAGTATTAACCCATGCAAGTTGTATAAATACATTTATTCATATTTTCCCCATACTGTAAGTAGCAGTGTATGTGGGTGCAAAAATAGATTTTAGGCAGTATGTAGGGTACTTGTCTTTCAAATTGTAACAGGTAATGTGGGGAACCTAGCTTGGAGATTAATCTAGGGGCTGAGTAGACTCGAAGCCCTATAAATCAGGTATGTAATTGTGGGGTTGAGCTGCAGAGGTTTAGTGCCTTCTAACAAGATCACTATAATAGATCCTCTTGCCCAGCAAGTCCCATCACTCTCATGTCTCGGGTTGAGTTGAACAGCTCAGAGTGGAACAGATTACTGGCTTTTTAAGTGTTGGCACACATCTGCAGGTGACCACAGGTAATCAGGGCCCCTGCCAGTTTGACAAGAGGAGGTAGTACTTAGCTTACTGTTACCTGTATAAGCTACAGGTGGTGCAATAGAGAGTATCTTCTGGGAAGGAAACAAGCAGGACGTTGTTACAGGTGAGAATATAGGAGACACCCTATCTAGGGTAAGGTGCAGTAACAGATCAGGAAGGGCAAAAGGAGGGTTAAAATTAAAAGGAGAGGTGAAGAAGCAGAGGGGTACAGGTGAGATTTATCCAGAGTCAGCAAGGGAGTAAAGGGGAAAGCAAGTAACACTCTATCTAGGGCAAGGTGATAAAGTAAATACTGATAGAGGATGTAGATGGAAAAGGATCAAACACAAGAAGCGGACAATAGAAGCAAGGTAAATTGAAGGCAGTAGGTAGTGATACATCCAATTCTAGTTTAGAAATGGCACAGTGCAATGGTTGTGGAGCTGGAGTGTTCCAAAAACATTCAGGAGACTGAGATGCTGCCCCATCTGCATACACCTCTCTGAGTTGAGGAAGGAGGTCACTGGTCTCTGGGCTGAGCAGGCTAGGATCCAGAGGACCTCCCGCCCCACCCAGGAGCCACCAAATCTAACAACATTGTTCCAGAGGTTGCCAAGGAAAAGGATGGCCTGCTGGACCTTGGGAGACTATGGGAGGGTGGGTGTGGCAGGTCAGGGACACATTCTGCAGTCTGTTCCACTACAAAATTTCTTCCTTCCAGATGTCTGTGGGGACAGCACTTCCAAGAGCAGGCACTTGCAGTAGTGGCAGGAGGATGTGGAGCTCCTCTGAAGTGGAAGCTCCAAGGTGGGAGGGAGAGAATGCCAACAGAGGGAAAGCAGCTTCTGGTGGGTGACTCAACTTTAAGGAGTAGATTTGGGAACAGGGAGGGCATGAGAGAGGAGGTTAGGTGCTAACCTGGCACTACAGCTCAGAGGGCTGGACCCCAGATCCTAAGGATTGCTGGGCAGCAGGACATGAGGGGAGCTGGCTGTCATTGTCCACTTCAGAACTAATGTCCTAGAAAGCAAGGGAGGGTGTTTGGATTATGCAGGAGAGTTCAGAGAACTCGGGATGGACCTAAGGCAATTAATGCATGCAATGGCATTCTCAAAGTGCTACCTGTCTAGGGCCAAGGGAGATAGGTCACTCACACAGGAGCTTCAGCTCATAGTTGAAGGACTGGTGCTGCAGAGAGTAGGGTTTGGCTTCATTGGGAAATGGGACTGACCTAGAGGGATATGGGTCTATACTGAGGTGATGTCCTGCACCCGTCTGGGATGGAACTGCAGTCCTCAGTGGGTGGTTTAAATATTATTTTGATTAACACTTAAACTAGCTGAGGGAGGTGGTGGAATGTCAAAGGAGGCATGAACTTCCCCTCCCACACACAAACTGAAGCAGCAGGAAGGGAGGACCTGACAGGAGGAAACTCCCTCAGAGAGCAGGTTAAGGAAAGCAGAGTAGTACTGAGCAAGGGGACAGGAACAGAAGTTGTAAGAAACAGAGGGTAAAATGAGGTGAGACACAAGCAGGGGAATTGGGGTTGCTGGCAGGGTGGAAGCATGCTGTGAGGGCCATGTGTAAATGCAAGGAGTTTTGGAAATAAATTTCAGACCAGGAGGCCATCATAGCAGAATCAGACCAGGATCTTGTTGCCATTATTGAGTCAAGGTAGGCGAGGGAGCCATGGCTGGGACATGGCCATACCAGGTGACACTCAGGTCAGAAAGGATAGGGAGGGAGAAAGAGTGGAGTGTTGTGCTGTATATAAGGGAGGGTATCAACGTGAGTAAAATGCAAGAGAACCAGAAGGCAAGATGGGATTAGAGGTGCTGTGGCTCACATTGGAGTCATGAGCTGGAGCCACTATCTGCACTGGGGTGATATGGAGATCTTTAACACATGGGGAAGAACTAGGCAAGGCACTGGGGAAGCCATCAGCATATGGCAGAAAAAGGGAAGGTGCTGCTTGTGGGGACTCAGTCTGTAGGATGCAGATTGGTACCTCCCAGCTGTGGCCCTCATCTAGAAGCAGGCCTTTCCTAGACTCCTGCAGGGGGCATTTCAGGCAACTAGTCAGAGTCCAATCCAGAACTGAGCACACTCTGGCAGAAAGTAGACACTGTTCTCCACTTTAGGGAAAAATAACAGAAGTGCCAATTTGTTGATGTGCAAAACTTGCAAGTTTGGATAAGTGCAACAACAATCATTCAGCCTTGAAAGGAGATTTGAGTTTTGGTAAAAGGGCTTGGCTAAGCCCCTGAATGCACTCAAGTCTCAGCACTGCAAGATGTGGACACCATCTTCCTGGATTTGATAACTTCACAGAGTGCTCACCCAAGATGAGGTAATACTCAATATCATCCTCACAAATAGGATGGTGTTGCAGCTGTCAAGGTGTAATGCCACCTGAAACCAGCAACCACTATACAGTGTGGTTTAACATAAGGACAACAGCGGAGACAAACCACACAAGGACAAGGTCCTGGACTTAAGAAGGCAGATTTTAAAAAGTGGATGAATGCCCCAGAGATGACATAGCAGGGGATAGCCTGGGTGGAGTGGAGAAACAGTGGGTCAAATTAAGGGATGGCACAGTGAAGGCAACAAACCTCTTTGTGAAAGAAGTGACCAACAACAGGAGGAAACAGACACTCTGTGGTTCCCATGGAAAGTGGATGAGCAGGTAAAGGCTCAATAGCCAAAGGAGTAAATAAAGGGGCACACAACTTTTTATTTTGGATACATAAGCGAAAAGAGGTAGATAAGGGGCGATTGTCAGGTTAAGAAGCATAAGGGAAACTGCTGCAGAGGATCAGGAAAAGGCAGATGTCCCAAATGGATAGTTCTGCTGAGTTTTCACAGTGTAAGGTGAGAGGGAGGACCACATAGAAGCAGCAGGAACACTGGAGGAAGGAAGTACATACAAGTCCATTCACAGAGGAAAGAATTCTGAAAGGACTTGTGAATCTGAAAGTGAATAAAGCTATGGGGCCAGAAAGACTACACCAAGGCTGCTGAGAGATCAGGGAGGTAGTATAGCATGGTGGTTTTGGGCTCTGAGCTGCAAATCTGGAGACCTGGGTTTGAATCCCACAGCCCACACTTGCATATACTATGTGACCCTGAGCAAGTCACTTAACTTCCCAGTGCTTCCAGGGTGCATCTGTAAACAAACTTTCAGTGTAGTGTCTCACCTGATTAAACAGTTGGGAAAAAAAAGGTACTGCATGCCCTCTGACAGCCATATTCAACAATACACTTAAAACTGGAGTGGTTCCAGAGGACTGGAGGGGCAGATGTAGTCCTGCTTCAAAAGTGGCAGCAGGGAGGAGGCTGACAACTACAAGCTGGTCTGTCTAACATCAGTAGTGGGAAGTTAATAGAGACCATTTTAAAAGAAAGGCTAGTGGATTTTTTATATCCAGCAGGTTACAAGACCTGAGACAGCATTGATTAATGGGGTGAATGTCATATCAGACAAACCTGACTGATTTTTTCAACTAGATGACAAGGGAGATAGATCAGGGTTGGGCAGTGGATGTAACCTACTTTCACTTCAGCAAGGCTTTCACCACCGTACCTCATAGGAGGCTAATAAGGAAACTGGATAGTTTGGAGAGGAACCCAAGGTGGTAAACTGAGTACAGAACTGATTGAAGGATAGGTGGCAGATGGTGAGGCAAACAGACCTCACTCTAATGAGGGAAAGTGGCCACTGGGGTACCGCTTGGCTCAGTAGTGGGACCAGACTTCTTCCATGTTTTCATAAGTGACATTGCAGAACAGCTGGAATGGAAGGTATGTCTATTTGTAGATGATACCAAAATCTGCATTAGGGTAGGCACTCTGCAGGGGGTGGAGAGAATGAATTGAGACCTGAGGAAATGTGAGAAGTGGTTGAGGTTATGGCAACTTGGTTTCTATAAGAAATAGTGAAAAATCATGCACATAGTGCACAGAAACCCAGGGGCAGTGTATATAATGGAGGGGTATTGGTGGTCACTGAAAAGGAAAGGACATTTAGAACATTATATCTGATGACCTCAAGGTGCTGAGGAAGTATGGTAAAGCAGTGAGAAAGGCCAGCAGAATGAGTGCATAGGGAGGGAATCACTAGCAGAAGGAGAGAGATATTGTTACCACTATATTGATCATTGGTGAAACACCACTTGCAATACTGTGCCAAGTTCTGGAGACCACATCTTAGGAAGGACATGGAGATGGTGGAGGCTGTCCAGATGATGTCAACTAAATGATGTAGAAGCTGTATCATAAGCACTATGAGGAAAGACTGAGGATCTCAGCATGTATACCCTGGAAGAGAGGAGCAGGGCATGATAGAGACCTATAAGTACCTCACTAGGGTGAATAAGGTAAAGGAGTGGTGTATTTTTAGAAGAGAGGGACCGAGAACAGCACTGGAAAAATGTGGTAGTAATCCTTTATTTTCAAGAACGACAGTAGTGCAATACCATCAAACTATAGGCCCATTAGCCTAATACTAGTACTACTGAAAGAACCACTGCACACCCTCAGAGTGCCGGCCATTGTGCATCCATCATTAGGGCACCAAACGTAAAGTCACCTCCCCCAAGATCTGTCATCCTGGAGTTAAAATCCTAAGTAAGTGGGGTGGGGGCAGCCCTAGCAAAAAAAACACAATTGACAACTTATGGGATTGGTGCCCTAATGCAAGGGTGCAGAAGAGGCAGCAAGTTCGAAGGTGGAACTGGAAGATCATGGAAAAATTCTGAGGGAATACATATTGGAACTATAAGAGTCACAGGGATGGAAAAATGTCACACAATATGGCTTCACTAGAGGTCTTATGTCACAAACTTAACAGAGTTTTATGAACCTATAAGTGAGTTATTAGATATGTGCATACCAAGGACATGGTGTATTTTAGATAAGGTACCACATGGAATATTAATAATACATTTCAGATATGAATAAAGACATTGGGTGCTATGCACAAATGCCAGACGGGTATTCATGAGAGGCAGGTACCCTGCTCATGCAGCTTGCACTTACAGACAGGTGCACAGGGCATGACATGCACTAGCACATGTCAATATGCAATGCCTGTCTGCAGCCCTCCCCGGCGTGCTTCTGCATGTGAAGTGGATTGGAGAATAAGTGGGCATCCAATGGGATGCCAAATCTGGTCCCATAGTGGATCCCTTTCTCCAGAGGGAGTGGGAGATTCTTAGATGGCACAGGATGTCCTCTATGTAAAAAGACTGATGAGTGTCCGAATGGCTGGCTCCAACCTCACAGTCAGCCAAAGGCTGAGGCAGAATGGTGAGGGATTCCTCATCCCACTTCAGCCTGTGGATGATAACTGAAGAAGTATGCATAAGATACAGCAGGGTCCTTGCTGCCTTATCCTGTGCCTCCTTGTCCCCTCCCTCTCTCCTTCTCTGCATCCATGCCTATAGCCTCTGATTAAGGCCATAAATACATCTATCTCTCCTGCCACCCGTCCCTCCTTGTAATAACCCTCCAACTTACCTCTCCCCATAGAAACACGTTCTCTTCTGCCCTGACCACGCACCATCCATTCCCAAACCTCTGTCAAATCCCCTTATACCTCATATTTTAAACCTAATCCCCACATATTCTCTCCTCAACCAAACAATTGAGCTGCCTATTCTGTAATCCATGTAAATATGTAAATGGTGTTACTAGTTTTTGCCAAGTTGTTATACATCTATGTACTATTACCCTTAATGCTATTATATATCCTGTATATTCTGTTGTTCAGTGTGTGTGTACATTGAATCGTACTATATCTTTATGTAAATTGAACCTTGACCTTACCAGGTCCATCTTGCAAATGAGCTCTGCTCAATGATGTTCACCTGGATAAATAAAGATTTAATTGATTGATTGATTGTCCAGCACTCATGCACTTCCATGAATGCCACAAAGTGTGGTCAAACTCCCAGACATACCCCTGAATTGGCCATGCACATAGCTGCATGACTGGTTGGGGATCCTGTGTGGAAAGGATGATGGTCCATTCTATGACTTCATGCCGGGTCCTTGGGACCCCAGTTCACAACATTCAGATGTAGGTTGTCTATGCATTACGATCTGTAGTGTACAGGCAACCTGGCCTTTGAAGCTAGGGGTCATTGAAAGTAACATTTTCAAGTTCACTAGTGATACTGCAGTGGGGAAACCAGCATTAACAAATCAAGAGACAAGTAGACTGCAGGGTGATCTGAATAAAGCGAATGAGTGGGCCTATAAATGGTGTGTGTGGTGTTTAAAAGAGAGACATGTGTAGTAATACATTTTAGGAACCATAATCCCCAAAATCAGTACTATCTAGAACATCATGTACTTGTATGTGTTGAGGAGGAGAGAGAGATCTAGGGTAATAATTCAACCTGACCAATCATTTGCAATAAATAAAAAAAAATAACAGTTCTTAATGCTTTGAGAATTGTGGGCAGCATTAAAAGAAACTTCAGTAGCAGACACAGGATGTCATATTGCCCCTTTACAAATTACTTGCTAGGCTCTATATGGACTAGTGCTCACAGTTTTGGTCTCCATCATTGGAAGGAGAAGTTAAAACATTGAGGACAGTTAAAAATATTTACTAAATGCATAAAGGAACTGAAGTACTTGATTATAACTACAGACTAAAAATACTGGGACTGCATAGCCTGTAGAGAACGAGAGCAAGGAGATCAAATACTAATGCACCATAATAAAAGATAATCATCTGTATTCAGAAATGGACTTAGCTCAAAATAAATGTGCTGATTATATAAGGGATAACAACTTACAACTCAGGGAAGAAAATATAAAACCAACATTAGGGGCCATACTACATCCAGAGAGTAGTGAAATCTTGGAATGAATTGACAGATGAGCTGGTAATGACAAAAGACACAAACAGTTTTAAACTTCAGCTGGATAAATTCATGGATACAATGCCAGATAATTCCACAGGGTAGAGGGAGAATGGGTGAGAAAGATCATAATAGGTCTGATCTCATTGTAACCCCAGATGGTGCTATCCCAAGGGCTACTACCCCTGCCTGCTTAACCACTAACAGGTTGAAGGGCCCAGGTCCAGTGGTGGATGCCTCCACCCAGAGGTCAGGATATTACTGTCTGGTATGACTTGGTCACAGCCCTCTTGGACACTGCAACCCCACTTTCTTCCCACTAGTGGCCCACACAATGTATCAGAAGTACCTTCACAGTATACACTTACCCCCGGACTGGTTCGGTCAGCTTGACTCTGGGGACCCCCTGTAAAGCAAGATGGTGTAATACAATGGCCACTGTATGATATTTCAACATCAACACATATCTTAGTCAGTGTAACTTTGCTGAAACAACCAAATCTGATTTACTTAGGGGATGGCAACAAGGACAGGGGAAATCAGGGTAATTAAGTCAATCACACTATTATTCAGAGCACTGTGCACAATGTTAAAGTCCCTATTAGTCACTGTCACTGGGTACCCAGGATAGAGAGGGCTAGCCAAGATCGGTGCAGCTGGTTGGGGCCAGAGGATGAAAATACTTAGCAATACCCAGTTTGTAATCTGGAGCCGTTGGCTCAGTTCATGTATCAAGAAAGAAAACAGATGAAACACTTGCAATTCAATGGTACAGCTGGCAGGAGCTACGCTGATTTTACTCACGACTTTGTCTGGACACCTTTCACACAGCAGGGGAACATGGGCCTGTGAACAGGACACACCCCACACATTTATATGTAGAAGAAGCTTCCCATACCAGGCAGCTGCTTTCATAACCCATTCGACTTACTGCCAACCCGTGAATTTGTGATGCAGCTTCACTCTCCTGACAGACCGAGCGCGATGAAGCAGTTTCTCCAGTCCTCTACAGGGTAAGCCTGGTTCCTGGCCACACAGCCTCTCCTTTTCCTCCAAACACAGCGGATTCAGTCTGAATCACCATGGCAAATGCGCTGCCCGACTTTTTGTCTCCACACATGCTTCCCACATGAAAACTCTGCAGCACAGAAGCCCTGAGCTCCTTCCTCCATCACAGCCACAACAGATCTGCCTCGGCCACTGGCAGGAATTACAATCTGGTGCCACCCGACCCATTTGGAGGGCTTCAGATGCCAGTCACTTACAACTTCCCCATTGGTGCGAAAAGGCTACTGTCCAGAACTTCACTTCCCAGAATTACTGGCTATATCCCCATTGGTAGCCAGCTCCTGAGAGAGTCCTAATCCTGGTTGGTCGCTCAATACTCCACTTTAAGTGCCCTCCCTCCTGATTGGATCCAGTTTGCAGTTCCGATCCAAAATGGAGGGGCAAAGAACACAAAGTCCCAGCTGCAAGAAAGGCAGGTTAGACAAATTACAGTTTTACTACCACTCTAACAGATCGCTAGCTAACAGTTACATCCCTGGGGAGTGCTTGGCTTTGCCAGCTTAGCGACGGCAGAAAACATCTTATATCAGCAGCCCGAGAGCGGGACTCGAGCAGGAAACCATACAACCCCTCCAGTTCCAGACTTTCCTGTAAAGCAGACAGCTCCTAAAGAGACAGTACCAGAGGCTCTAGAAGCACTCACAAATAGGCGTCTTAATTGTGAACACCATCTAGGCTGGGGCCTTTAGGCAAGCTACTAGGGATTTTTGGGAACCCCCATTTGCAGGGGGTTACATCATTCCCAAATATTCTTAATATTTTTAATGTCCTAAGGGGCATGCTATGAAGTTTGAAGGGGAAATTAAGAGGGGATGTGAGGAAGTATGTCTTTATGAAAAGAGTAGTGGATGCCTGGGAATTGTCTTCCAGTAGAATCAGAGGGGTGAGAAGAGTGATGGACTTCAAGCATACATGGGATAGGCACAGGGAATCTCAGAGTAAAAATGGGGACAGTAGCTATAGATCAGGAGAAGTCAAATGTAACAGTATAGGCAGATACAAAATGGGTAGTGATAAGCAAAGGACTCAACAAGTCATGCCAAAAATGGATTGCAGACACCACAGGTCAATTTACCAAGCTGTATAAATTTATTGTGAGAAAGAAAAGAGTGACTGGTGTGGCCAGGAGACTGCACCACTAGGCCAACATTTACACTCATTACGACACCTTGACAAAGCACTTGTAATGAGTATGAAACATCATTATAATTAGGTAGCCTCCTAGGCTACTAATGATCCTCTGTTTTTTTGTATGTTTGTTCACTCACAGTAGTTATAGAGCTTGGCAAATCAACCTGTGGTGTCTGCAAGCTGTTTTGGCATGGGTTTTGAGTCCTTTGCTTATCATTGAACATTGTGGGACTTGCCAGCACCCACCCCATGGAGTGACTCTTTTTTTCTTGTGAGGTACAAAATGTGCAGACAGAATGGTCCAATAGGTCATTATCTGCAGACAAATTCTAGGTTTCTATGAAGCACGATGAAATGTGAGAGTTTTGGGGTATGCTTTATAACATAATTCCAACTTTTCCAATTTTCACTCTTCAAGGTTGTATTGTAAGCATTTACTTCCTGCTGATGATGAAGGTGGACTTACAGTAGTTACAAAAACATCTTATAAAGAGACTGTCGTGTCAGCTGTTCTTTAAACTCTACAGATCTAGTCTACCCATAGCTACATGCCATGCAATCATTAGTGAGACATATTGTAGAGGACAGCAGTGTGAGTCACGCAGCCACAGTACAACTAGCCAGCTTTGTGATTATTGTTTTGTTACACAGATGAACTTGCTTGCAGTTGCTTTAATGAAGGATTTTTTAATGAAGATTGAAAAGCACTCATACTATCTGAGTAAACAAAACATAACTTGTTTAGTGCCTCTTCAAAGTGATATTAATAAGTACTAAATAGTTTACAGCTCTGCAACCTCAGAAAATGTCACAGGTTTTACTCTCAAAGACTGTTTTAAATTATGCTATATTATGTAATCAGCTCTGTTTGCTGGTCTTTCAAGTTTTGTACTGCAGTATATTCCAGATCATTTTAAAGTTTGTGCTTATTCATAGTGCCAATTGGATTTCATCATACTCAGTAATGTAAGTGCTTGATTGAATAACATTTAAAAGAAAATGATTTGTGAATAATAGTTTACTACTGTTTAACAAAACAGTTTTATATTTTCTTCAAATATTGCATATTTTTCTCTGGCTAGTACCGAGAGATATAATGGTAATCATTGCAGGGATGTGATAACTTAAAATTCTCTTTAGTAATGTACTACCAAACACACCATACAAGAATGCCTGAAAAAGAAATGTGCAAAGGTCAAAGTCAAGCATTCCACAACAGAAGCTACTCGTTTGACAGCACTGTTTTGAAGAGCTGATTGATTTCATAATCCATGGAAGGTCATTCACCAGTTCAAGGTTGATGTTTCGCACATAGCAGCACCATGCATATATTATTTTTATACAATAAAGTTGCATTACCATGGGCAAGAAACAATAAGATATGAAACCAATTCACATTAAATTCTGTATATGTCCTTGCAAGGCAGTGAAATACATCTTGGCAAATCTTTGTATCTTGATAATCAGCCTATATTTTTTAGGTACTGCCTTATTTCAAATAAATTAACAGGGCATCACAATTAGGGCAGAACAAATGTTATGCAAATCTAAATTATCCCACCCATGCCTTGAAAAAAAACTTTTTAATGTAAATTGAAAACTGACAAACACGCTTGTCAAAACTCTTTGATTTTCATATATTAGTAAAAATAAATATGTATGAAATCATTTGTCAAATCATTTTCTTTTTCATAACAGCTCTGGTATATGCATTTATAAGAGATTAAGTACATTTTCATTCAAAGTAACATTTAAAAAGTATTTTTAAATGGTATTTTAAACTGATTGTTCTTCACATGACATGAGTAATGTAGGTACACAGTTCCATAATTGTTATGCAAGAATAACAAACATCAATCACTCAAAGCATTTATTTATTTAAACATGTGTCCTTTGGATAAAACCTATTGAATATAGCATTTTATTTGCATTTGGTTTCCTAGTGACAGCAGTAGGTTGGACCATCAGTTAGGACATATAAAATATATTGATAACCCTAGCACAACCACGAAATACACACTATAGGTGCACTAATACAGTAGTGAAGCAATATTCTCTCTGCTCACATAGGCCATGGTATTTACTGAGTAGTTTAGTGAGTCAGTAAATATACCACATAATGTATTAGTACCGTAGGTTCATGTGGCTGGGAGATATATTAAGATGGTTTGTTAGTATGCTGAAGTACTGTATAGCTAAGTAGCTTGTGAAAGGTTATCAGGTACTTCCACAAGCAATTGCTAGTTTTCTTTGTATGCAGTTTAAGTATTTAAAGCACCAGAGAGACTGTTCTCACAAAACATCTCTCATGATGAGTCAATGGAAACATAAACAGAGAAATATACCTATGATTATCATTGTTAAATCTGTTTACAAAATAAGGGCTACCCTTTGACTGTTTAGCATAAAGGGTCTACAGTTTCTAAAAAACTGTTTGCTACCTGGCTGGACCAGTGGCATGGAGGGCTGAAGTGGTGAGGGCCTCACCTCTTGCTGTGCTGGTGGCCTGTGTTTGGGAACAAGCACCGGTTGCTGGGGGTCATCTCTGGGGAAGGCTGGGAGTGGATTGAACTGGTGCTTGTCAGCTCTCCTCTCCCATTTTGGTGTGGTTGACCTTCTCATCTCCAGGCTGCCACAAGGTGGAGGTCTGGTCTGGTGGTAGCTGGGAAGACAAGCAACAAACAAATGTCACAGGGTGGGGGAGGGATTGGTGGTCTTGGGACACATGTGTGCTCTTCATGCGATGTGCTTGCCAGTATGCTGTTGCTGGGGCTTGGATGGGAGAAAATGGTTGAAAATGGAAGCATGGCAGACACTAATGATGCCTACTCACCACACCCCCCACCCACTACATCATGAGGGTACCAGGTGGGCAGAGCTGCATTCAGGCATCAGAGGGGAGGATAACCCTCCCTCCTGACCCAACTTTGGGGTACTAGGTGCCCAATGTAAGTCTGGAGAGCTGATGGATGGTGGGGTGGTGGAGTAGGAAATTGAGGGCAGCCAAGCCTGCTGTGGTCAGGAGCATGAACATAAGACACAAAAAATATGCTACTTAATAGCACTAGGATATTTTGAAAACAGCGCATCGTTACCAGGAGAAACTTTTATATTACATGATTGCTCCATTTTATCCACTGAGTTCAGTGGAATGAAAACAATTGTTATTCATGGATAAGATGATGTTCATGGGTGAGGTGCTGTTGTTAACATATGTGAACAGCACCTCAATCATAAATAACAAGTGCTCACATTTTACATGGCCAAACAGAATAAATATCAAACATATAGAATAAAAAATGCAATTATCTATTCACATCCTCAGCTGTCCAATCCAACTTGAAAACAATCTCCTCATCCTATGTTTTCCAAGAGTGAAATGAGCCTTCCACATCCCTTTACTGTTCAATCCATACCCACAGTCTACCCATGGAACCTACCAAATGAATTTCTGTGTTCCCAGCAGTCATCTTGGCACTTGTGGTGTGAAGTTGGAAAATTCACTTAGTGAATTAATTTGTGAATTCACCACAATTCATGAAGTTAATCTGCCTTGTGAAGTGCCAATTCATAGTATTGGGATAACTCACAAATTGCAAATTTGATATCTTTGTTGGCAAAGTGGAGCCCACGGCAACGATTGCAATGTACTATGGGACTGGAGGTCGACATTATTGAAATGAGCTGCATGTCATGAGAAGGCTGTGTTCTGTGCAGTCTTCTGAGCAGAAAGTTAGAGAAAGTCTGTTAGTACTTATATGAGCAAAGTCATCTTTAAAATCCATCAGAAAACAGAGATTTTGAAACCAAATCACACACAAATAGTTCTGGAGGATCTTGGTTGCTAGATTTGGGTTTTTGTTTGTTTTGCTGATTATTTAGTTTAAAGTAGTAATTTTGTTTTGTCTACAGTGAAGCACTGCTATGGGGAGGAGAGGTGTTTGTTAGACAGCCCAAAAGGTCAAGACTTAGAGCCTTTTTGATTGTGAGCACTAGTCTGTCTGAAGCAGATTTCTCATATTCGTTTTTGTAAGTCTTCCTTATTAATTATTTTTTGTCTGTGGTCTGTGATTTCTCATTTTATTTCTATAGTTCAGTTTGGTGTGGTTAAGTGAAGTATTTTGTCAGTCTCTTTTATTTTAGTTTTAGTTATTTAATTGACTTCTTAAAGTGATGTTGTTCTGTCACTTACTCTAACATGTTAATTCCTCCTGCTGTGTGTCTTGTTAATTCCTGTAGTGTTAAAATAATTTAATAAAAAAAAAAAATTTTTGGTGGTTTTACATAACTACTGATAGCTACTGTAAGTAAACTTTGTTTTCAGATCACAGTGCTAATCCCTAGGGGAAGTGTTGTCGGCTGCTGCTTGTTACTGCAGGGTTTTTACATATTTTTCCTCACAATATTATAAATCTAAATATATAAAATGACAGGAAGAAATGCCATACTAAAGGAAGAAGGATTGGAAGGCAGCAAAAAGTTGGAAGTTTTGTGGGGCAAAAGGGTGTTGCAGCTTAAAAACTACAGCTGCAGCAACGTCTCTATAGGTTCCAGTGACAACAGTGGTAGTAAAGAAGGAGTTGCCAGCAGTGGCAGTGGCATTACTGTGGCTACATTTTTCTCTGCCACACCTATGGCATTCATGCTGATGGAGCCTGAGGAAGATGGTGTCAGGAAAACAAGAACAAGAAGTAAAGTTTCTGGTTCAGGTAGACTGATCTTGACGATAGTGTTTCATTTCCAAATGAGAGTATGGAGCTTGAGCGTGAACTGGAGACTGAGGAGGAAGATCTGACTGTTGTGAAATCAGAAATAAGTAAATTGAAAATGTGTCTCTGAGTCTGGATGATGAGAAGAGAGAGAACTTAGAGAAAGTGAAGATAAGGACATGCCTCAGAGAAGGAGGATATCACTGGCTGTGGGAGTGATTATTTGGAGCCCCTATGGGAGCTGGAAAAGAAAAACAGGAAAGGTGGTGCTGCTGAAGATGAATGGGTTTGCCCACCACTATCTCATACAAATACCAAAATCCCCTTAATAATACACCTGGCACTTGATTTTCAAAGATGCCCTTTTGACACAAATGCAGAAAAACCTTGTGGGTCTGCAAAGTTTTTCGACATACATAGTATATTCCATTGCAGAGCTGCTTACAACTGACTTCATAATTTACAGCAGCTTGTGGCAGTTGCACTAAAATGCTGTTCCTGGTAACACCAGGGATAGCATCCCCACAAGATGGGAGAGTGTGCCAGGGTACTGATCACACCACATTCTAACCCCATGTCATGGTAGGGACCTCAGCTCACCCACATTGTTAACTTGTGTGTTTCACACAGAGTGCCATTGGGAGAAGGAGGCCAGTCTGAATCACCTTATCAGAGTCCCTAAAGCTATGTGGCCACCCATGAAGAAATTCAGATTGCCACCCATGCAGAGATTTTTTTCTGCACCAGCTACTGCAGAGTGGGACACAGCCCACAAATGCTTGAAAATTTAGCCCTGGTTGTTCCTTTTACTGATGAGCCCATTTCACTACATCAGAAACTCAGTGTTGAAATTTGTACAGACTGACACACTGCACAGTACCATGTAGCAGCATGTAGCAGCCAGACATATTTATTCTGGTAGTTGAGAAAATTCTGGAGTGCAGAATTTATGTATATTAGGGGTTATTCTCCAAGGGTGCAAGGTGCGAAGCAACTACACATTGCTTGCATCCCTGCCTACATGGACATGGACAGAAGCAGGGTGTGCAGATGCATGAGTGGGAAGCACCACAGGGCACCCGCCTGTGGCCCTACCTCCAGTGCGCATGGGCATGGGGTGGATCAGTGGATACAGGTGGGCATTCAATGGGTTGGCCAGTTCTGGCCCACTAGTGGATCCCTGTACCGCACAGTGTCGAGGATGCTAGGATGTACTGCGGGCCAAGAACATCGACACCAGGCATGTGCCTGGGCAGCTTCCCCTAGCCCAGCCCATGCAGTGGTCAGGTGGGCTGGAACAACTTGTTGAGGTCCCTACAGTGCTTGCCACTGCTGGAGGCATACTGTTGGGGGTGCTGCAGCTATGACTGCCTCTAGTTCGCATAGCTCCCCAACCTGGCACTTCATGCTTTTAAGCATAGGGTAGAGTGTGGGCATGCCTCTCTGCCCCCCTGGACTGCCCCTTCACACAACCATGGGCAGGCAAGGTGATCCAGTGCATGCCAGCCCCACACCTCTGTGTAGAATTGGGCACAGGGTGCAGTAGCTGTGGAATGTCTATGTGCTACAGATAAGAGGCAATACGCCACTCTGCACCTTGAAGAATAGGCCCCATTGTGCTTCTTGAAAATTTCCACTAAAGTGCATTACAAGAACTGTGGTGGGTGAATGACACACAGCACAGTACCATGTAGCAACTAAACTAATTTTTTTTTTCTTGTAATTAAAAGTGTATTGAATTCCAATAATCAGAAAGGAACCATTATACAAGCATTCTTCCTGGTTGGAGCTTAGTCCCATGGATTTAAAATTTAATGGAAGAGTTTTCTTTTGTTTTTAATAAATAAGTAGAACATAATTTCCAGGGACAGTACATGCATAATGCAAATTTTGATGCAATCATGTTCAGGTATCTCCTATGCACACATGTGACCACTCAGGATTGCTTAGTTCTCTATTGTTTTTCCCATTTTTATTAATTAATTGATTTTGCATTTTGAATTATAACAACAATCCATATACAACATTCTTTAACAACCTGGCTGGGATTGTTCCTTGGATTAACTGACTAAAATAAGAAGAAGTGTGTACCACAATTAAAAGAACATTAGTCATATGGATGAGCATTATTTCAGTTAGCAAACCTGCTAGTTAACCAAGAAGTTGAGTGTGTCAGCATGCACTTGTGGTTCTCTACCACACTGATCCCAGATGTGTCAGCATTGTATTTAGCAGTGCTCTGGGTTCGTTCAAGTGCACTATAGGCATACAAATGAACTACATTACAACCCCACCTGGCTCTTCCTAGTAGGGTACTAAGCTTGGTAAAGAATGTATAACTGATGAATGTGTCAAAGCAAGGGAGCTTTAATCATATCAAACATAGTAACTTCAGATTCCTAATGCTGAAGGCTTTGCAAACATAACACACCTATCAACCACTCAGTCCTTGTATAAGAGTAATTGGTTGTTGGAGTGTACCATTGTCTGGAGACTGGATTAACATATTGTGCTTGCCCTAAGGTGTTCCCTTTTCCAGATGTAACTGGTAATGTGGCCTGGGCTATGGTAGCTGAGAGATGGTACTGCAGCCTACTACAGTAAGTCTACTAGTATAAGGCATTATGAGGGACCACTGTCTGGTTTGCATTGGAGTATGAAACATCCTGCTGAGGGCTGCAGTAGGGAGAGTCTAAGAATGCTCCCATGTTCTTTGAATGTATGCAGCCTGTTCTTGTTGGCATGCAATACCCTCTCATAACTGACACTCTCGCCTAGTTCTGTCAGCCTATTCCTGTATATAGGGTGGGCTGGGGTCGCTCCAGTAGTATAGCAGGATGCTTTTGTAGTGATAAGTGTCCCCATCAACCAAGATTCCTGCTCACATATGCTTCTCTAGTCAGCTGTGTACTGGACTGTTTCCTAGCATCACCAGGGATAGTGTGAGGGGACTGGATATGACATGATGTCACTGGATATGCACTGGACCTCCTCCCAAAGTCTTGGACAGCTTGACATTACCACAGTATATGGGTAGTAGAGCCCACTGGCAAGCTACATCCCCGCAAGATCCAGGCAGGTAGAGGCCTCACTCCTGCAGTTTGAAGGGGGTTCTGTGTCATCTATGTAGGATTTAAATTATGTGAATCTGTTTTTCATGTTCTTGATGGCCTTCTGTGTATTAGCCCAGCAAGTTGCTCTGAGTTCCTCCTCAACTTCTAGAGCCAGCCCCTGACCATCTTTCTCAGACTTTCTGAGTAGGGTCTGGGAGTATATCTAGCAGGTGCTGGTAGACATCCTTGCTCCATGCCAGCTATCCCCTGTAGGCCACAAAATTTCGTTGAAAGGGTTTGGTGCTGATTTGGACAGATCTGGCCCAAGAACACCTTGAGTGCATGCTGCAGCTGTGTAACAGTGATGTTGCTTAGGTACTCTGAACTCTTGTTTAATCTGCATGAAGATTTTGAGAGTGTGCAGCTTATGGTGTACAATATCTGAGAGGAAGTGGGTGCCTACTGTTACCCTATCCCAGTACTTAATGGATTCTTCCCTATTTTGGGACGAGGTTCTCCCACAGAGGAAATATTGCACTTTCTAGAGTACATCCACTCATTTTAAGCATTTCCTCCGCACTTGCATTGAGTGTGAAAGTATTGGGTGAGTGACCATGTTTTTGGTAGCATTTCAAATTGGAGTATCTCAACCAGTGATCCTCCAGCAATTAAGGCCTCACAGTCTACCCATCTGGGCTTATACTCTTTTAAGCTCCAGGACACCATCTGTACCATCTGAGTAAGGGTGTGTGCCATTGTCTGGAGCTAGAAATCTAGGAGTTTCAGTCCCCTCACCGAGAGTCCAAACTCAGCTTAGGCCAATTTATGCACCCTGGGCCTGCTCCCAAAATAACATAAGCAGTTTGGTATGGATTGCCTGTAACAATTTGCAGTCTAGTTTCATGGGGAGGTTGTCCACCATGTACTGGATTTTTGAGCAGTCTTCATCTTGAAAGCTTGTGCCTTCCCCAGTGAAAGATGTGGTAGTTCCTATGCATAGTGCTTAGTTTGTCCTGCCCTAGTTACTGCAGGGTCCAATGATTTTTGACTCCAGGTATTCCACATGTTTAGAGACATGGAAGAGACCCCAGGGTAATGTTGTTATCATGTTATTTGTGGAGAAGATGCCAGGAACTGGGACTTGGAGGCAGTGAGTTTGTAACCTGATAAGCATCTGAATTTGCTTATCAAGGATTGGAGAACTGGGACCGATTATTGTATGTCATTGAGGGTTAGCAGTATGTCATCAGCATATGCCAAGAGTTTATGTTCCCCTCCTGTTTCACACCCTTTATATCTGGGGCTTACAGAACATCCTGCAAGACAGGCTCTAAAGCCAAGATGAATAGAAGGAGAGACAATGGGCAGCCTTGCCTGGTGTATCTGCCTAGTTGGAAAGGAGGCGAGAGCTTGCCATTGGTGATAATTTTTCTGAGATCTACTGTTTTTTCTTCACTAAGGTGGCATTTAGTAGTGGGTAGAGGCCCAAGTGGACCTATCCCTGTGGAGAGTGTTATCAAGTTTGCAATGTTTGGGGTCCTTATACTTATTGCTGATACGGTAGTCCAGTGCTATGGCTTATCAGGGGAGCAGGCTGTATGAAGTTGCACCAGGTTAGATGGAATCAGTCTGTCAGGGAGATAGTATCCTAGTGGGATTAGGCAGAATGCATAATTTAAGCAAGCTTCCCAAACCTCTGCTTATGCCCTCATTCTGTTTCCATTGGTATGCAGCACTTTTTCATTGCTGAAACAGTCATTCTTTCTTTCTTTATTCAGGAATTTGGATACAACCTTTGAGCGAGGCTCTTTTACAAAGGTTCCACATCATTTAACAGTGAAATAGATGCAAAAGAATACAATACAATACATGGAAATTGATCACCAAACACACAGAAAGTTGCAAAATACTAACTCTAAATTGTCATTGAATCTTGCAGTGGAGGCACCTTTGAAGTAGGAATGATTACAGTTTAGTTGAGGTGCAGAGGGACCTCCCACCGTGTGTCCCAAGCCTGTGCAGGAAACTGGGGAGACATCTGTAGAAGGAGGGAGAGTGGGGTGGTAAGAAGAGATGGTGAGCAGCCAAGGCAGGCATTGCTGAAAAGCACACGGGGATTTGGCAAGAAAGCTGGAGGAGGAGAGAAATAGGAGAGGGGCTGGTGTAGAGAGGCAGGGCAGGAGTGGAGAGTTGGGAAAGCAGGACTGCAAGGAAGACAGTCAGGGGTGGGGTTGAGGCTGTCAGTGGCCCTTGTGCCATGCACGAATGATGGCACTGTGCAACAGTCATAGGAGAGAATATTTGTATACAGGCTTAAAGCTTAGTCCATAAATGATGATAGATTGCCAAGGAAATGTGTAGAAGAAGAACTAATCTACTTCAGTCAAAAACTATTCTTGTAATGAAGGATGGGTCTGCTCCTTCTAGTTCCTCAAGAGGATCTTTTTGCTTGCATAGTGAATGTGTTTGCTGAACTCCCAGCATTATCCGCTGGGAGGTAAGGGCTAGTGTTTTACAGGATTGTGCTGCAAGCTGACTGGACTTCATCCCAATAATTTTTTTTTTAGCTTTGGGCAGGATCAAACAGTGTAAGCTAGATAGTTAGTTTATTGATTGATCATAGAGTTATTATAATTCAGTAAAATCTGTTTACAATAGACAGTAACAAAATAAAAATAAAATCACTTTTCCTAAAAAATAAATCTTGTATATGTGTTGTATATTAAAATCTTAACAGTGCAGTATGATTACATTAAATATTTAATTCACTCATTTTTCAGATGTAGTTTTTTGATCCATTTTTTCAAGGAGGCCACAGCTGCTAGAATCTGTATAAAGTATGATTTCAATAAATACATTGCTTGATACTTCTGTTCTATATCTAATTCAGCCAATATTTTTCCTAGATATTTTTCCTAGAAAACTATACAATGAACACAAAATTACTGTATGTGTTAAATTGTCCATACCTATATGGTGTTTACACATCAGGTAGATTGTTAAAAAGTCATTGAAGTCTTTGACTCTGATAATGTTCAAATCTGAATTTGGTTATTAATTTTTTCTGTGGATTTTAACAAGTACCAAATATCTCTCAAAACGATACTCCTTTTATTAGATGCAAACCATCTACTGGTTTTGAATTGAGCAGACAGACTGAATTATTTTTTTGCATGTGTATCCCTAAATCTTTGCTTAACAAGATTACTATCTTCATTAAACAGTTTAATAGAAATGTCTGATATACATGTGAACAAAATGGATGATTTGACACCTTTTATTGGACCAACAAAAGATTTACAAAATGATTAAGCTTTCAGAGATAAACATGATAGTAATCAATTCAATATTACGATTCATAATAAATGTTATACCTGGGTAATATACTTTTTGGCTGAAGCAAATTAGTTCTTACACATTTGTAAATTACACATTTACTTGGCAGTCTATCATCATTTATGGAGTAGGCTTTAAGCCTGTATACAAATACTCTCTCCTTGATAAAACAATCCACAGGTAGTTATCCCAGTTCCGCCTAACCACTGCAAATGGGGCACCAGCTGGGAGACCTAATAGCCTTGTAACAACTGGTTTGCATTTTTTCTCATTGAGACAACAGATTATAATTCATCGTTATAAACCACAGGTTATAATGGCGAACATACGCCAGCTGTCCCTTCTACTGTCTCACACTGCACCTCAGTGCACATTGGGGAAAGTGAAATACTCACACAACTCCTTTGTGACTGTCAAACTACCGTTAAATAGCCACCAAAAATAAAAATAAAAAAATCTAAAGTGACTAACCTTCTGATCTGCACAATACACACAGTCCCTAGCTCCCTCACTTATATACTCTCTCTCTCTCTCTCTTATCTCCATATAAATATTATGAAGTCATGTGACATCACCACGTAATTACCATATCTTCAAGGGAACCGCACCTGAGGCAGCCGATGGAAAGAAAACCTTGACCAGAACCTGTAAAGGACACTATAGAGAAAGGACTTAATTCACTGTTTTAGCCTTGAAGTGCAAGTTTATCTTAAGCTTCATTAAATTTCAGCAAGTTATTTCAAACAGCAGTTTCTTAATTGACTTTTGTTGCCACGTCCCTTTCTCACACAAAGCAGCTATGTTGTACAATAAAGCACCTCAGATCTTTTTAAAGAAAATCTTCAGCCAAATGTGTTTAACTGTGTGATTGTGCCACAGATGATTTTTACTATTTACATTTCACAAATGTTCAAAACAATTCCTGGTTGAGTTAAAATAAACTTGTTGACCAAAACACTGTGTAACACAAATGTTTTTTTGAATGTAGAGAAAACACAAACCAGCAATTTAATAAAAGAATGCATGTGGAGAAATGATAAACAGAATTTAATGCCTACCTTGATATGGGATGCTTTAATACACCCTTTGGCTTCACCTCGGGGTTTATGTAGCATCCTACACCTTGCGCGATGAAATTTTGTTATGCACCTCTATGCATTATTCTATATATAATAACTGGCTAGTGTTTTTCTCATATGGAAACCCAATTATAATTTGCCATTATAACCTGCAGTTTATAACAGTGAACACACACTTGGTTTTCTTGGTCCACACATGTACCAGCTGCCTCGTTACCCTTTGTCAGCACTGTTCCTTAGTGCCGGACTTTGCCGCTACTCACATTGGGTGGGTGGTGTTAATTAAAAAATTAACTGAGTTCTTTCATCTAGCATGCCTAATTTCTTTTATCAAAATAAAAAGAAAGGAAAATGCTTTGTTTCAGCAACCTGTGGCACCAGATGCTTCCCACCAGACTACGTTGAAACCTGACTGGACCGGCTGCACTAAGGATGTGTGTTTATTTTATATAATTGCTGTGTCCCCAGCAATTATATAAAGAAAATATGGGGTGGGTGTTTAACTAGAAATTTACACACCCTCAGTGTTGGATGCTTAAATAAACCTGAGCTAAGCTCTCAGGGGTTATGTAGTATCCAATACCTTGGGTATGTGTAAAATCTTGTTAAACACACCACCCCATGTATTATTCTATATTTATAATATGAACAACAATCATTCAATATTATGTGTTCCTGATGTCCCCAAATTTCTGTTCATACAACAACTGGCTTTTGATTTTGGCACTGATTACTTTACCACAACCTGTTACTGAATTTCCTCCATACTTACTGCATATGTAAAGCCAAACATTGCTAGAAGGAATTTTTTTGCATTTTATCAAGTTCTTCCAAGTGCTTATTCCACTTTATATTCTCAGCAAATATTATACCTAGTTAGCCAAAGGTTCTCACCACTTCCATTTGTATAATTGTTTATTCTCTATTTATATGATTTATCCTCTCCAAATACCATTATTTTTGTTTTTCTGTAGTTTATTAATAAACCTGCATTGTTGCACTCCAGGAAAATTTCTACAGCATCCTCTTAATTACAATATAGCTTGTAGATATTAGTGCTATGTACTCTGCATGTGCCAGTTATGAGCAACTGTAATTCACAATTTCTGGAGGGTGAAAGTCTGGGTCATAAAATGCTTATAATAACTGGGAATCATTTTCTCCTATAGGAAACCGAGGTTATAATTCACTGTTATAACCTGCAGATTATAATGGTAAACATGCACAGGGTTTCTCTCTCTCACACATGCACCTGCCTCCACTCTTGCTTCTCCACTTACTTTGGGGCCATCGCCAACGGGATACCACCACTCCAGCATCACAGTCTCCGCAGTAAGTAAATAAAGAAAAAAATTGCCTCAGCTGCTGACATTCCAGACTACTGTTATGGGTTGAAGTAGCCTAAAAAGAAAAAGGGAAATGTTTCTTCAGCAGCCACCTGGCCAGAAAGACAGCTGACTGTGCTTCATTCACCCTGGCTGCTGCAGTTTTATTTTATATAACTGCTGTGGCAAGAAAACGCTTCCAGCAATTATATCAATAAAACATGGGGTGGTGTGTTTAAATCAAGGTTTCACACACACCTCTCGGTGTTGGATGCTTAAATAGACCCCTCAAGTTTTGCTCTTGGGGTTTATGGTATCCAGCACCTGCGGGTGTGTGTAAAATCTTATTAAACACACCACCCTATGCATTATTCTATATGTAATAAAGTATTCGAAAGAGATTAAAGAGGAGTGGTGACAAATTACAGCCTTGCTTACCCCTTATTGGTAATAAATTCACAACTCTATTGAGGATCAGAGAATCTGAGTCATATGTCTTGTGGGTGCTTCACACCTTTGCATTTATCAGTTAGGAGCAGTCTCTTTCTTTTCTTTCCTTTGTTTTACCAGGTGAGACACACTAAGCTGAAAGCTTGTTTACAGGTGCAACCTGGGAGCACAGGGAGCTAAGTGACTTGCTCAGGGTCACACAGTATGCAAGTGGGGGCTGTGGATTCAATCCTAGGTCTCCAGGTTTGCAGCTCAGAGCCTTAAACCACTGCACTATACTGCCTCCTAATCTTTGATGAAGATTGTGTGGTGTACTGTGCCACCCACAGATGATTTTAAATTTTTGAACCTCTTTTTATCTTTGATTGCATTCCAAACCTCACTCCACCATCAGTTCCAGATTTGTGGGCAATTTATTATTCCCATTTCCTCTGGCCAGCATTGTCTAACCTAATTGTGGGGTCTTAGCAGTGGGTCAGGAGGTGTTTGTGTATATCATTACTCCATACTTTATCCCCTCTTTGGGCCATAAACGTTTGTCCAGGGATTGGGTTCTGGGCCTTTGAGACTTGAACCTACTATGGATCCCAGTGCATGCCTTCACTGTAGATACTTCCAGTGGTGTTGCTTGGGGTGCTAAAATTTCTGTTGTAGCTGAGTAAAGGACTTTAGGGTATTAAGGGGTGAATGGATTATATACACAGGTCTGGATTCCAGCAGCAGACCATTCTTTACATTGTTCTAGCTTCCTGCCAATGCACAGAAGGGGTTTCTCCAGAGGCAGGCATCTAGCCTTCCCTGGTATCCATCTGCTAACTCTCGTGTACCTTTACAGACTATGCGGGCATTGGCCTGGGTGGGGTGTGAGGTTAGGCTGGTTAATAGGGATCTGAACTGGGTCACCTTGGCCACTGGCCCTCCTACTACCAAAAGGTAAAAATACTGTGGGGGCATGTTGATCATTGCCACAAGGAATGGGCCATATTAAAACAGGTTGAATCGACAGTATATAGGACTTTAGATTGATGATACAGTAAGTGTAAATGGAATATATATATTAGTAACTTAATTAAGAGATTGGGACAAAAACTAGGTGCTTTATATAAATTAAGAAAGGAACTTTCATTGTAAGCAAGACTTAAAGCTTTAAACTCCATGATTGTTCCTTTTTTTATTATGGAGACATTTTGTATGGTGGGGCAGCAGAGACAGATCTTGCTAAGGCTGATGTAATTTATAACTGTTTTACTAGGGTTGTCCTTGGCGTGCCACATAACACTTATCATTGCACCATGTATAGACAGTTAAATTGGCTATATTTGGGATTGAGAAGACAGTTACACTTAGCAGGTTTTATGTTTAGGTGTGGTAGTTGATTCATTCCTGATTACTTAACTGTTATTGTATCTTTAAAAGTTCCCAAACCTGGGCTAAGATCATCAAGTGCCATTGAATTTGTTGCTCCATTTAGGAGGGAATAAAGGAGATCTTCCTTCTGCTATCTGGGCCCCCAGATTTGGAATAATTACCTAGAAATTTAAGATTATATAACAATCAACTGTCTTGGAAGAAAATTAGAGAATGGTTTACTTAACAGGCTGCCTTACCACAACCTTGCTGCCTATAGTGTTGAGTATTGGTTAATCGTAAGTGTATTCTGAGCATGTAAACAACCTGTCTTGTTTAATGAGAGTATATTTTACTCTTTTATGTATGTATGTGCATGCATTCCAATATATGTATCTATATTATGTTGTTTATGAATATTTTATAACTATTAACTAAGCATTATTTAGTCATGTTAAGAGGTTTTGTTGTATTTTCCTAGTAACCAGGATTATATAAAAGGGTATCTCTTGTAAATGAACATTAGCTTAATGAGAATTGACTAGTTCAATCTGTTGAATAAAACTGTAGTACTACCACTACTACTACTATAGTGTTAGCTTGGACCACCCAAGGTGCCTAGGACCCTTGCCTCAGAAAAGGTTCTGTAGCTTGGATTGTTTTGCTTTAATTGCTTTGAGGTCCATGTATAAAGTGAGGTTGTCTAGTACATACTGGTGGAGCCCCTATTGGTATTGTGGCAGGGTTTGTGCCAGCAGAGTAGACAACAGGAACTGTGATATAAAGATGTTAAGCTTGTATCCTGATAGCCAACTATACTGGCAAATCAAGTGCAGGAGATTTGGAATGGATTCATGTCATCTACATACACCAACACCTTGTATTCCTCTCCCATATATCCCATTTTATGGCTGGAAAGTAGGTAGTGGCCTGCTGAAGTGGTTAAAAACAGAATAAACAGCAGTGAAGATGGGGAGGCAGCCCTGCCTATTATTCCTGCCCAGTTGAAAGGAAGGCCACTCTGCCATTGGTGATTACCTCCACAGAGGATCCATTGTACAATACGTCCACCCAGCTACTGAAATCAGGACCTATGTCATAAGTGGATAGGGCTTTAAACAAGTATCTCCACTCTACCCTATGAAAACCCTTCTCAGCATCCATGGAGAGGAGTACATGGATAGGGTGGGAGAGTTTAGATATCCAAATCAGATTGATTTGTGCGTCATATTGTCCTTTCCTCTGCATTCTGGAACAAAGCCCACTTGGTCCTAGTCTACTAGCTTGGGATCATCTCTCTGAGGGATGGTCGCCATGATCTTGGCAAAGTATTGCAATACACCATGATCAATGAGTTAGACCAGTAGCTAATGCACAGGGTTGCATCTTTCCTGTGTCTGGAGAGCAGGGTGAGATGGACACTGCCCCAAGGTTCATATGCTCAAAATGGGGACTTTATGGGTGCAAAGCAAGACTGTCAGCCACAGGGTAAGCCCTGAGCCATATTATCATATGGGTGTGGTTGGCGTGCATCCTATGAGGAGTAGTTGAAGAGTATTGGGTATGGGGACCTGCATGTAGGTCTGAGTGATGAAAGTATGAGTAGATGAAACCTCCACATAGGTCAAAGTTTGTATACTGATACCTCTCGTAGATATCAGCAATTAATGTGAGAATTAATTTGATTGGCTTACGCACGAGATCGTCAACATAGGTCCAAAGTAAGAAATTAACTGTAATTTAGACAAAGATTGAGGAGGCAAATGCCTAGGATAAACAGACTGTGTCTACTTTCATAACATCCATGTAGGTACTAGGAAGGAACTGAGTTAAACACTGCTGTTGAGCTCAGTTAAAGTAAACAATTCAAACTGCCAGGAAAGCAGGAGTAATGGAAATTGAAAGTTAGTGGGCATGCTGCTAGTGAACAGCAACATAACACAGAAGAATATGGCTGCCTAGCTAAGGGCCAGGTGTAAACAATCAGGGATTGTAGTTGGAACTAAGATTGCTGAAGGTATGAAATACACTAACATGGGACCTGAATTGCACAAGGCAAAGCAATTTGTGAAGGTAGGATGCAGGAAAAACTAGAAAGCCCCAAAAGAAACAAACTGAGAAAGCACAGGGAACAGGGAGAACAGAAAGCAGCAGGAACAGGAGACAGAGAGAAGCAGAACTGCAGCCAGGGGCAGAAAGCATAATACTGACCTAAGAGTCAGAGAGGCATAAACAAGCAGATGTCTAGCAAAACTGAAACAAAAATCCAGCACAAACCAAATTGAAGCCCAAATCACAAGGGAAAATAGGAGAAATGCTGGATAAAATAGGGGGACCAAACAAATGCTGCAAAGAAAAAGTGCTTCTGAATGAGGCAGGAATGAACTGACTATATAGCTCAGGCAGGGTGTGGCTGGTTGTCCTTCACATTGAATCAGAGGAATAGCCTTTCAAATATTAATGCACATGTATTAACTGAAGTGCTTCACAATATGAACTCTCCTTGAAGGTGATTTAAACAGTGTAACAGCAGCTACCACTGTTTAATAGTTTCTTTGTTCAAGAGAAGATTCCTGGTAGTGAGGACTGTGAAAACAAAGTTTTTGTGGAGGAGGAAGGCTGCAATGAACCCGGGGTGGAAATAAGGAAATGGCTCTTGCAAAAATAAAATCCTTATGGATCCGACTGACTGGGGCAGGTTGTGGGAATGGCCTCAATGATCATATAGAACATACTCCATTCTTTATTGACATAAAATAATTCTGTGGCTAGATATGCATTTTTACTAACATTTTCTTCCTTCCTTTCTGTATGCATTCTCTTCAGCTGGACGGGGTTGTATGGAGGAGCAATATTTAATAAAATGGTGTTTTTAGAGTGTTTATATATAGGATGAATTATTGCATATAGAGAAACTTTAAAATTAATTGCACTGTGTCAAATTAATTTTACTAACTGCAGTCAGGAGATTGCTATAAAAGCTACAGGGTACCATCCTTTGAAAAGCCTTTTATGACCTGAAACATTAGGAGTCAGTACTCTCTGCTGCTGTGGTTATTTTGTGTGCTCTGTCTTTCACTCTTGTAAATTAAAGGGAAGTTAGATAATACGTTTTGATGTGGACCCCCCTTACGGCTGCAGTAGGTGTAGCCTGCAGATGTTTTGTTGAGAAAGGACTCCTGCATAAATGACCTTCCATGGAACACAATAGTCGAGTCCACTATTATTGTGACCGCCCTGAAATCAATGACAGCCTATATTTAGCATGGATCTCAATGTTAGCACAGGCTTATTTTGTTCTTTGAGAGGAAGAGAGCTGCATCTTTTCATGTGGGAAGCAGCAGTACCAGCAATGTAAGGGTTGTGGGAGGGAAAGAGGTGGAACTGTGTGCATGGAAGGTAGCGCTCTTCCAGTGGGGAGGAGAAAGTAAAGCCTGCATTGCCAACAATGTTAGAGCTGACCATCCCTTTACAGTAATGTTAAGCATGCCACATTCATAAAATGCAAAACAAAGTGAATGGTGTTTCTTTTACAGCAAGGAGCTCTGGCAATTATTTCTTCATATGTAAATGCAGTTATACTGTCTCACAACAATGTTCTTGTTGACAGCAGAAAACAATCTCTTCCTGGTCTAAATGGCAGCCCAAATGAGATCCTCCAAACAAGAACAGCTCAAATGTTTATCACCATCTCCAATAACATGCCCTCACTCCAAGTCACACTCTAGTTACAGCTCTTAAAGTTTTGATTTTTGTTTTGTTTTTTCAGTCTTTGGTAACCGGAAGGACCACTAGGCACATGTGCCTCTTTTCAGGGATGATCTTGGAGTACTGAGGTGGTTAAATGACTTGCTCAGAGTCACACAGTATGCAAGTGGAGGTTGTGGGACTCAAACCCAGGTCTGCTGTATGTACCAAGCTCATTCATTGCTTGTTACTCTAACCCTAGGCTATACAGCCAGCCCCCACCCACCCAAGTTAATGACTCAAGGACACTTAAACACAGCTCATTTAAAAGTTCTATTTTGCCTGAATTGAGGGTATATTTTTATAGTTGATAGGCTTTTGTAACCAAAAAGCTTATTTTATGTTTGAATTCAGCTTCCAAAGTACAATAAAAGAGTTTGTCTATTGATATTCCCTTTGTTATTCAGGAAAACTGAGCTCAGTCCCACCCTCAGGGATCTCCTGTGATGTCATACTGGCCTGAATCTTTGTTGGTTCATGCTGTGCATGGCTGTATTAAAAAAAAAAGATTGGTTCACAAAGCTTTCATGTGCTTGTAAACAAAATCTACAATGTTCAAAGTTGAAGAATTTGAAGATGTGGAGGACATTGATCTAAACTTTGATGTTGGTATCCAATCATACCAATCTGAGCCTCTAGTATTTAATGATATTCCTAGTGAGGGTGCTAAGCTGCTTCTGATTCAGATACTGACAATGACAGTCTGATCAGTTCTGTTGCCAGTCCCTTTAATGTCTTCAATGGTGACATTGCAAAAGGGTTGGAAGGGAATATTTGCCTGGTGCTCCCTCCCCATTTGGAGATGACACTAGCACTCATGCATGCAGACTGATGGGGCCACTGTGGTCTGTGAAGTGCACCCCTACCCGTACATACTGAGCCATCCTCCCCACACCCAAACACACATCAGGATAGCCAGCCTGAAAGAGGTCCATTCACACTAGTACTCATGCATACAGTCTTATTGGGGCACTACTGCCTGTGAAGCAAACCATCCACCCCACCCATACATATCCAGCCACCCCCACACAAACAAATACACACACACCCCAAGCAGTGCCAGCCACTCACCTCCCCTGACACTCACACAGACAGCCAGCCAACACACACGACACACAAAAGGACCAACCACTCACTCCAACCCTGCCCCCACACACAGTCAGCCAACACAAACCTAGTCACCACACACACACACACACAGCCAACACAAATCTAGTCACCACACATACACACACACACACACATATCACACCAAGCCCCCAATATACACGTACAGCCAGCCAACACAGATAAGAACACATATTGTTGTGTTGTAACCAATTTTTTTCAATTGTTTTGTTTTCCATTTGTATGCACTGTGGACCAGTAGTACTAGTTATTGTGAGTACAACTGGCAGACAACTGTTATTGGATTTCTTATATGGAGATGGGGAAAAAGCATCTAATGGACTGTGGATTAATCTTGCAGCGGAGTGTCCAATGGAAATTTCTTTACTGCCTTTTGCATGCTCTGCTGTACACACACCTAAGTGTTTGTTACATTACATTGTGTGGAGACACATTTTTGCAGGTGTGTGCAGTTTGTCAGAGGTTTTGAACTGTTCATGATTCTATAATGTAAAATTCCATTTGCCTAATAAATCTATAATCATTCTGGTATTTGGCAGTGCCTACTTTCCCCGAACAAGTGAAAGTCACAACAACACGCACAGCATTGAATGAATATACAATGCCATTGTAAGAGTCAAGTGTACATTAACTTTGAGGCATTGTTAGTCACAGTATATATTGTTTCCATTTCTCTGCAGATGCAATTAGAAAATTAATTCCTACATTGTATTCCATAATGTGTACCTTACAGATATGGTTTTGAACACCTTTGGACTGCTCTTGACTGCTGTATTCTTACACCTATAATATGTTGCCATTCTGTCACTATAACAGTAAAAAGACACCTTTGTAATGCTCTGCTTGTTTTCATGTTGGAATGTGTAGCTGCTACCATCCTGTGGCTGATAGTGAGTAATCGCTGGCAATCGCGCCTTTAATCATAAAAAATATTATAGTTTCAGGCATAAGAAAGTGCAAAGGACATCTGTAAAGGCATAAACAGTGCTGGCACTGGCAAGGGACTGACAACAAGTGACAGCATTGGGTACACAAGCTCCAGCATATGCAGTTAGTCTGAGGTTTTGGATCCTCTCAGGATTCAATAGTGACACATTATGTTGTAAGCAACTGTAAAACATGTATTCCCTTTGAGGCATTGTTAGTCACAGTATATATTGTTTCTGTTTCCCACAAATGCAATTAGAATATTAATTTACACCTTCTATTCCATAAGTGTACAACACAGATATGGCAATGCACAGAAAGTAACACAACCACAGACAGTACACATAACATTTTTTTTGTATTATTGCACATAGAATGCCAATGTCACGTGATGGCAATCACCTACAATAGGAATGGCTTGGCAGAAAGATACATGTTATGTGATGAATACGACAAATGATAGTGTATATACATGATATGTATTAGTGCTGATGGTCTGTCATACCAACTGTGTCCAAACAGCATTCATCTATTCTGGCACTGCATTTTTTAAACTTATGGCAGTCGATCCAGCTGTGGCTAGCAAGAGACAGTATTTATTTAATGACAGCAGAGTAATGACAGGTAATGTAACTAAGATATATTGCTGCACCTGTAATATGCTGGCATTCTGTCACTATAATGGTTGGAAAAACACCTTTGGACTGCTCTTGACTTCTGTATTCTTGCACCTGTAATATGTTGGCATTTTGTCTCTATAACCATTGAAAAGGCACCTTTGGAATGTTCTGCTTGTTTTCATGTTGGAAATGTGAATTTGACAGTGGTGACAGCTCTCAATTGTGCCCTATCATAAAGACATTATTATTGCTTCAGGCATAAGAAAGTGCCAAGGACATCTGTGAAGGCATAAACTTAGTGCTGGCACTTGTGAGGGATTGCTAACAAGTGACAGCATCAGGTACACTAGCTCAGGCATATGCAGTTAGTCCGTTTTTGGATCATCTCAAGATTCATTAGTGACACATTACATTTTACAAAATTGCATTTATAAACTCATAGCAGCCCCAATCCAGTAGCCACCAGCTAGATACACTATTTATACAAAGAAAGTGATAGTAATGACAGATAAAGAAAATAATATGTATTCTTGCAGGGGTAATATGTTGGTATTATGTCACCACAATGATGTGAAAGACACCTTTGGACTGCTTTGCTTATTTTTATTTATTTTTACACAACAGCTGAATTGCACAGATTTTTCTAAAGAAAAAAATTTATTTTCTGGCACAAGAAAGTACAAATAATATGATAATGTGATTGCTGTGAACTAATAAGCTTTGACCTGCCACTATCAAGTGACTAACAACAAGTAACAACAGCATCAGGCACAGGATTTCAGTCAAAAGTCCATCTCCAGAGTGAAAAACCAGTTTGATGACACTTTGGATGGGGAGTGCTGTGAGTAAGCACTCTGGAGAGGACTGCAAACACCAAAACAAGGAAGTCAAGTGCACAAAAGGAACAAAATAAAACTTAAACTTAGCAGCAGAGTGGACAAAACTGAATAAAAATTCACAGGTAGGCTAATTGCAGGGATACACTAACTGATGTGTTTGCTGTAAATTTGAAAAAACTTGCTATTTAACAAGTGGTCCTATAGAAGCAAAACCAACAACCACAAAGAGTATACATAACATTAGGGGCCTATGCATAATGGGTGTGCTCCATGCAACGGGCACACAGAGACAGAGCATGGATGGGTATGTGGCATTTGTGTACCAGACACCCTTTGCAGCATGTACAATGTGCTACAGAACACCACATAGGGCAGTAACTTGCAGCCATGCAGACCCACCACATACCATGTACGAGGGGTGTGCCATGTAGTGGCATTCATATACCACCACAGCACGTATGCAAGAAGCTGCATACAATGGCTATGCATGGTGCACAAGGCACATCCACTAATGAGAGCCAGAGGGCTGCCATAAGTGTACATGTCCGGCAGCCGAATCACTTGCAGCAAGGCACAGTGGAGGCTTGTGAATCTAGAGTGATTTCCACCTCCCTGTGATCACACCACACCACAGCCAAGGGCACAGCAGAGCACATGGCAGTTGCTGAGCTCCATCTGCCATAATAAACAAGGGCCATGCCATGGTGCACTCGATGCTCACCATGGTGGTAGGTGCCCACAGCACAGACAGTGACAATGGTTCTACCTGGACCACAGAGTACTGATATGGAGGCATGTGACACAGGACATGAGCCCCAGCCATGTGCCAGCATGCCATGGATGCAGCACCACACAGTACATGGGCCACTGTGAACACACCCCATGCCCCCAGGCCAGCAAGTAGGACTACTATATGGGCAGCAAAGGCCCTGCTGTGGTGCCATATGTGGTCATGGATAAGCACACAGAGGCCAGGCTTCATGATGGCACACACCCATGCCTGCCCACATGATGGCAAACAAGTGCCTGCCCCTTCATGGCACACCTGTGCCTACTGTCCCCCATGACAGCACACTCGTGCCTTCCCATGTCAGCACACCCATGTCTGTACCCCCATGACTGCATACCCATGCCTGTCCCCCACACCCAGGAGACAAGAAACACACACATGGATGACGTGGGAAAGCTTTTATCGCATACAGTCAGTGAAGCTAAATGGAAACAGCAGAATGTTACATAAAATGCAGCACCCCACAGACAAACATGCAGGGTTGTGGAACATCACTACCAGTGCCAAGGGCCATTACTAAAAGGTGTAAGTTCATCACAGAGGTCCGCGTGAACTGTGATTTTCCGGTGCCTATGTGACTTTTGACATTTTGCTGGTTTTCCTTTCACACATGTGCAATAGTGCTCTGTCCCTTTAAATCTGCCATTTTGTGAAGGGCAGAGCACTGAATGCATATGCACAAGTGACATGACACTCTGGAATCTCAAAAAGGCTCTTCATGCAGGTGTGCACATATTGTGGTTTTATCATCATCTGACCACGTGGTTACTCTTGTCAGTGGCGAGCAGATATCGAGGGTTTCTCTGCTGACAAAATTAAAGAATGCAATTGGCCGATTGTTCTGATCCCAAGACTGTCTGCATTTCAGGGCTGACTGCTAGAGGCATGGAGAGGGATGTAAAAAGAGCCAAAGGCAGGTGCTGTGAATGTTGGACTGGGAGGAACATGAATGAATTTGGGGGCCTGAGGGGTTCTGACTGACTGAAAAAAGATCAGTCTCCAGAGGAAGTTTCTAAGTGGTGGAAAAGCTGAAGGTATACAGTAAAAACATGTGGATCCCTCAATTAAGTGACTGGATCTGAGGGAAAATGTTGCAGGCCTGAAGGAGGTTGCAGGAAAACTGTATTGGTGTACAGGGGAGGGAAGAGTTCACTTGTGAGCTGGTGAATTTATGTGCTGTTTCTGCCATGAAACTGGGGCAAACTAGGGAGCTGAAAAAGATTTGCTCCCCAGAAGGAACTGGCTGCATGGAGACTGGCGATGTTGGAGGATTGGAGGGAGGCAGCAACAGTCACAGGCAGCATGCTGCTGTATTGAAAGAGTATTGCTGGACTGTTTGATCTTGAAGAGGAAACCTTCAAAGAGTAAAGCATTGGAAAAACAAGTCAGTGTACAAAACTGTATGCAGGCCTGGGAACATCATTTGAAAGCAACAATAGTGCTTTGGAGAGAGATCTCAGAGGCAGTAGATCATTCATTTATTTGGGAAATCCATTTTAAAATAGTCTTTGCAAATTAACTGAAGTGCGGAAAAATGAACATATGGATGAACACATATAAATAAAAAAAAATTATTTTATTGGTGCAGTCTTTGTTAAGGAGGTGCTGTGCAACTTATTTATTTTTCTGTGTCTGTCAGAAATTAATTGTAGACCATTATGTATGGGAAGAAGGAGGAACTGGTAATGTGCAGTGTACAGTGGCAACTGGAAGTACACAAGACCTGTCTCCTATCACAAATCTTGTGTATGTGCAAGCAGCTTGAAAAGGCTTGAATGGCTGCTGCAACTGAACATGTAACTGTACTTTGTTGTGTTCATTTTGCCACCTGCCAATTCATGGAAAATACCCTCAGTTTCACAGCAGGTATAAATGCAGTTTACAGTATCTTTTTTGTGAGGGATGAAGATGGAGGTTACCTGTTGTCCTGTGTCATAACATCAAATTTTGGTCACTGCAGACAGCATGAGCTACCATTCATATGATCTCGAAAATACAGCTATGCAGATATGAATGGAATTGATAGTCACACCTGGCAAATATTAGTGTATCTGATACTAAATTTAGCATCCTGAATAAGAAAGTATAAAAATGTGAGTAAATACTGTATATAAATGAAATTTTCAGCGATACATTCTCAACTTTTGTACAAATGGGAGTCATAAGTATAAAAAAGTAAGAATGACTTCTGCAACTGATTAAATAGTGAAAAGTGTTTTGGGACAGGGTATGTATGAAAGGGTATATAAAACCAAATTAATTTGCTGTCCTATAATGAACACTACCTTCCCTGAAACATGAAGTAAATGAAGCTGATTTGACTACCAAAGTTCCTTTCTTTTCTCTACATTTGTGTACCCAGGAGAACTCAACTGAGCAGCAGCATCTTATATTCAGTGATGTCATGCAGCTGGGAGGTTTGAAACATGGGGAGGTTGATGTAGTTTCTCAGGGTTACTGTGTGAGCAATTGACTGTTGAGGAATTCAACCTGGATCTCCTGTTCCTCAAGACTGTGCTGTTCCCATTTGCCATATTGTCTACCCTTCTGTTCACATATCAAGGGCCCTGATTTCAGGGTCAAGGGCAGATTCACCTTGCTGTCTCATGTAAGGGTGTGTGGTTTAAAATGTTATTGTAAGCTAAGGTCAGTTTTGACATTATTTTGTTTTCAATGCTACAATGCCCAATAAGATTAACCTGGTATGTAACTGCTATTGTTTCTATTCCTGCTGACACTTGACAACTCATGGAATTTCCTAGAATGGAAAGCAAGGTGTGACCTGTGGAGCACAGGTCTGAGTCCCAACAATGCCATTTTAAAGGACACTGTCATCCCATTTGGCTTCAAAGTGTCCCTAATTTAAAACACATTTTATGATTGTTCTCATTCTATAGAGACTGCTGATGTGGCTGGTTGTTTGATCCAGACTCCTTTTCATTTAAAAAGTAAAACAAAATGAGTGTCAACCAGACTGGTGCTACTACACAAAACATGTTTGTTTACATTTTTGACTAACTACAACTGTATCTTCCTGGACTGAGGAACACCCCAACACTATCTAGCTACTCATTATGCAGTGGGAGTAGATGAGGCTTTTGTATCACAAGTGGTTGTACTGTTTGAGGCTGTTTCTAATGTTCAGGAAGTATGCAAAAAACTTAGGTAAACAATTTGGAGCAAAACAAAGCTGTGTATAACTATACATTTCCATGCATTTCAGTTCTAATAAGCAAGAGGCAGATTAAACAACCAGCAGCATTAATGAATTTTAGAGAAGGTAAGCAGTCAAAATATGTGAGCTTTACCTTGAAATAATATGATGCAAAAGGTTGACAATGTCCCTTTAACCCTGCATAAACTTAAACAAATCAACTGACCACCATCTGTCCAGTCTCCTCTCATCCATCTCCAGCATTGTTTGATCTTACATGTTGGTGTCACTAATTGCTCTGTGTTTGCAGTGTGACTGCTGCAAATCATTCCCAGAAAATGATTTGGGACAGGGTCTGCATGGAAAACACATATCAAATTAGTTCTGAAAGGTTTTAAAAACTGTAGAAGGTATACAAGGAAGTATACACAGCAGTCTTTTTAAGGGGGTGCCATGCACATTGCTTCTTTTTTTTCTGTGTCTGCCAGAAATGAATTACAGGTCCATTATTCCTGGAGAAGAAGGAGGAATTGTTAATTTACAGTGTAGCATATGGAGGTCCTCAACATCAGTCTCCTAGCACAAATCCTGTGTATGTGCAAGTTCAAGAAAAGGCTAGGTGGAATGGATACAGTACTGTGATCTTGTGAACACAGATTTAAATTCCACCACTACAATGTTTTGTGCTGTTTAACCTTGAGCAAGTCAGTGTACATCCTTGTGCCCAAACCCTCCCAACCCCCAGTCATTGTTTGGTGTTATGTTGCGTTCGACAGGGTATTATGAAAACAGCTATGTAAAACAAAATTAATTTTCTTTTCTGAAGTGAACATCAACTGTTTGTAAACATTAATCAAAGGAAGTCAAGTCAATTTCCAAGCACCCTTTGTTTTTTCTGCAAAATGTATTTACCAATGATAATTCAGCTGAGCTGCAGCATCTCATTTTCAGTGATGACATGCAGTTGGGAGGTTTGAAGCAGGGCAGATCGATTTATTTGCCCACAGTCACACTGTGAGCAAATGGATCTTATGAAATTGATCCTGCATCTCCAGTCCTCAAGACTGGGCTGTGTCCATTGCCATTCTGACTTACCTTTCTGTTCAATCTCAAGGCCCTATGCTTTCAGTGTCAAGGGCAGAAGCGCTACTTTCTCAGTGAGAACCAACTCACTGTGGTACCTTTAAAACTTTTATTGTAAACTAAGGTCACTGGTTTTGTTTTATTTTTATTTTTGTTTTAACAATGTCCAATAAGAATGGTATGTAGTTGTCAGTAATTGCTCTGTCCATGCAGTATGACTGATGCAAATGATTATGGAAAAATATGTTGGAACAGGGTATATATGGAAAACACACATCAAATTGTTTCAGACAGGTTTTAAAAACCTGTATAAAAGGTACAGTATATAAGGAAGTAGACACAGCTGTCTTTGTTATGGTGGTGCTGTGTAACTTATTTTTCCATGACTGTCAGAAATGAATTATGGAGCCATTGTGTATGGGGAAGAAGGAGGAATTGGCAATGTACAGTGTAGCAATCAGAGGTACTCAAGGCCAGTCTTCTATCATAAATCCTGTGTATGTGCAAGCAGCAAGAAAAGGCTTGCCAAAATAGATACACTAGTGAGAGCTTAGGAGCACAGGTTTGAATCCCACCACTACAATTTTTGTGCTGTGTAGCAGTGAGCAATTCAATTGACTGTATTGTGCCCAATTCCCCCCCAAACCTGCAATCATTGTTTGGTCTTGTATTTAGCTTCCGACAGAATGCGTATGGAAAGGGCTATATGAAAAAATAATTTTCTTTTCTGAAATGAACCACAACTTGTGATAAACATGAATGAAATGAAGACGTGTTGATTTCAAGCAGCCTTTGTTTTATTTTGGGTTTTTGTGGGGTTTTAGGTTTTATTTTTGTTAAATTTCTGTACCCAGGAGAACTCAACTGAGCTGCAGCATCTCCTTTTCAGGAAGTCATGCATTTTGAGGTTTGAAGCATTGGGCAGTCAATTTACTTGCCTGGGGTAACACTGTGAGCAAGTGGATCTTATGGACTGTGAACCTGTCCTTCGGTCCTCAAGACTGTGCTGTTCCCACTTTGGCATAATGCCTCCACTTCTTTCCTCATCTCCAGGCCTTCTAGTTTCAGGGTCATGGGCAGATGCAATCTGTGTTTAGTGAGGCTAACTCACTTAAGGATAATTTATTTTAAATTTGTATTGTATAATACAATCATTTTTTACTTCTACTTTTACAATGTCCAACATGAATAAAATGTGTTGTAACTGTAGTTCGTTTGTGTTCCTTTTGACCCTGCCAACTCATGTAATTCACCACCATTTTATAAAGGTTATAAATGTAATTTTAATTACCTTACTTTGCAAGTGATGAAATGTCAGTTACAAGTGGCCCAGTAAAGTAACATTACAACCCTCCCCAACCAGTATTGCAGAGCAACACAGTTTCATATGAATAAGAGAAAGAAATGAAGTGGTTATGGTCTAAGCTGGCCTGAAAGTGCCTAAAGAGGGTGCCACACAGTATGACCCATTTTGTCTCTTACAGTTAATAAGCAGTGTTCCTCCACCCCTCCCTCACAGTAATAACTGCATGCATGCCAACCAAAGCAGCACCACATATTTGGCTACCTAAAAAGTATTGAGCTGAATTCTAAAAATATATGATAGTGAAGCAATCTGATTTGAAACTAATCCAATTTCTGCTGGGCTCATGTTTTCAAGTCTCTGCATGCCAGTCAGCACCCATGTAGCTGATTAAAATTTGTAAGCCTGTAATGCAGATGTGCCTGACCTAACCTGAATGTTACTGCACCCTTGAAATATCACAATCATGGGCATATGCAGTCATTTCGATCCTAATGTGGCAAGATCTCTGAAAGCGAGCCTATGATCTTGTCAAATACATTGACAGTACTGACAGTTGACTATAAAAAGTAAAGAGATACACACCTAAAAATTTTTACAAAGAAAAAACAGTATAAAGGTATAAATGAAGTATACACAGCTGTCTTCTGTAACATGGTGCCGTGAATCTTATATTTTATTCCTGCATTTTCCACAAATGATGAATCCAGTATGTCAGGTGAAGAAGGAAGAATTGTTCATTTACTGTGTAGCAATGGTGGGGCATTAACTACAATTGCTGAAATGAACCCCTGATTTTGCTACTGTATATAAATTTAGTGCACGCTTGTGTACTATGAAGAGGAGAGAGACATACATGTCATTGTTTTGAAAGGTTAAAAATAAACTGCATAAAAGGTAATACATGGATGTATACAGAGAATTTTCTTTAAAGTGAGGCAGCGCAAATGGATTGTTTTCCTTCAGTTGCCACAAATTATATATGGGGCCATTATTTATGTGGAAGAAGTAGAAATAGTTCATTTGTATTGCAGCATATGGAAGTTGTTGGCAGTAGTATCCTAGTACAGTTATTGTGTATGTGCATGCACCAAGAAAAATCAGGCAACAATGGATACAGTAGTGTCATGATGGGAGCATGTTTGAATCCACTACTTCCATTTTATGCAGTGTAACCTTGATCAAGTCAGTTGAACTCCTTGAGCTGAAGCCATTCCCACCTCCCCATTCATTGTTTGGTGTTATCTTTATGGTTTCTTAATTGGTCTGTGTATGCAAAATGGCTAATGTAACTGAGGACGTCTTGGACAGGGTTTTGGAACAGGGTATTGTTGAAAAGGGCCATATAAAGCAAAGTAATTTTCTTTCCTACAGTGAACTTCACATTCTGGCAAACATAAGGGGATGAAAGTGGGGTCCATTTTCATATTGCCCTCCCAGATTTATTTACCCAGGAGAACTCAACTGAGCCACAGCATCTCAGTTTTACTGAAGTCATTCAGTTGGGAGGTTTGAAGCACTGGGATGTTGATTTCCTTGCTCATGGTCACAGTGTGAGAAACTGGCTCTTATAAAAGTTGAACATAGGTCTCCCAGTCCTCAGGAATGGGCTGTTCCCACTTTGACATACTGCTCTCCCTATTTCCAAGTCCCAGTTTTGTTTTCTAAGTGTATTTGCCCAGGAGAACTCAACTGAGCAGCACCATCTCATTTCAGTAAAGTCATGCAGCTGAGAAGGCGAAGCACTTGAAGGTTGATTTATTTGCTCAGGGTCACACTGTGAGCAACTGGCTATTATGGAATTTGAACCTGGCTCTCTCGATCCTCAAGAATGTGCTGTTGACACATATTTTTGTTTCCTAAAGTGAATCTCACCTTCTGTTAAATGTGAAGGAAAGGAAGTAGATTTGAATCCAAGGCTCAGACTTTTTCCAACATTTATTTACACAATACAACTGAATTGAGCAACAGCATCTGATTTTCAGTGAAGTCTTGCAGCTTGGAGGTTTGAAGCACTTGGAGGTCACTTTACTTGCTCAGGGTCACAATGTAAGCAAGTGGCTCTTATGGAATTTGGCATTGGGTCTTGGGGCATCAAGACTGTGCTGCTCCCACTTTGCCATTATGCCTCCCCTAGATTTCCTATTCTAAAGCTCAGTTTTTTTAACTAAAGTTATGTACCCAAGAGAATTCAACTGAATTGCAGTATCTCATTTACACTGAAGCCGTGCAGATGGGAGGTTTTAAAGCATGGAGAGGCTGATTTAGTTTCTCAGGGTCACAGTATGAGCAAGTGGCATACTATCAACAACTTTGAAACTAACTGCACTACTATTAACACATTTTGTATTACTGCATAACCCAGGCAGCACCTCAAGGAAAACTAAAAATTTGGACTATTCAACTTTTACAAAATCAAACGACTGGATATAAGATGATCATTCACTGTGCTGCCACACAGACCAGATCTGCCTCTACTACAGTATATGTGTTGATTACCTTAATATCATTTGTATTGCACAGTTTGTAACATGCTTTTTCTAACACTTTTCCCTATATTCACTAATAAAGATAGATTACTATTTGCAATTCATTGTGTTGCTTCTCCATAACTACTCAGTACTTCACACACCATCATCACTATCATTATGCAGCCATATTGGCTCTAATCAGAGTTTGTTTTCTACTGGATTTTGAGTGCCATGACTTTTCTGTTCTCGTGGACTTTGTATTTGTCACAGGATATTGTGGACTCAGACAACTTTCTGCCCTGTTTTCCTCCCTGTTGCAAAAAATAAACAAGAGTGCAGTCTGACTGTTGATAAAGTTGCTGCAGCAAAGGTCAAAGAAACTCAGATCATGAATAAAATGAATGAGGCACACACACCATGCTGGAAGTATTGTTAATATCCACTACTGACACTGCAGTGCAACATGAGGGGATGCTGCACTCCTGAGATGCCATCTTTCAGATGAGACACTAAACCAAGGTCCCATCTGCCTGTTCTTGTGGTAGATCAGGTGGATGCTAAAGATCCCATGGCACTTCTCAAAAGAGTAGGAAGTTTCCCAGGTGTCCTGGCCAAATTTCCCACATTCACTAAAAATACCTCCAACAGCTTAATCTGGTTCAAGGTCAGTTGGCATTCATCTGTATCCCCTCCCCGGTCATGCCTGAAAATAGGCAGAATTTGTCTAGTGCACTTACCCAGTCAACAAAAACTAAATGAATAAATAAAATAAAAAGACTTTATTGAAGCTAACTCTCCAAGCAAACACCCATACAGCACCTTTTCAGGGCTTTGCCCCTCACAAAGCCTGCAAAGGTGCTACATGAAGTTTGTTACTGCAGAGATTTAGCTGCAATAAAGTCTTTCAACAAATACTTCCAGCATTGTGTGTGTGCCACTTTAATTTTATACATCCATCCCCTATGGTGCTGGGCAAAAGCCAGGGCCTCCCCATGTCTCAAAAACAGTAACAGACTTTGAAATGGATAGCTGGAAGTCCTCTATAGGCATAGGCATTATCTCACACCTGCCCTTACCACTCTCTGTTCCTCCTCCTTCCTGTCAGTTATAGACTATGGCCTTGAAATGTACAGAGCAGCCTCAGACACAGAACTCAAACATGTGGTCCCAGCCCTCAATTAGGCCTGTAGGCTGGCTCTTGGAGCTGACCAACTCACCCACACTGCTCTCTTTAGAGCAAATCAATTGGATCATGCTCACCAATAGGATTAAATTCCAGACATGCCTGTTAGGTAGTACATCGCTAATTGGCAAGCTCCTCCATGTCTCAATGAATTGCTCCATACTTGTTCTTCAGGATACCAGACCAGAGGCCAGACTCGGGGTTCATTGGCTGTCCCATTTAGGAAAACTTTTGGACGCTGTCCTTTACCTTCAGGGTTCCCTTGTGGCTAAACAAGATCCTGCTCACCTATTATTTGCTGACAGTCTCTCCACATTTAAGTCAGAATTGAAATGGCACCTTAATGCATCCAGGACCTATTGTTGCAGATAGATGGTGTACTACCAGTCCCTTTCACCCATCTCCTAATATTGTGAGTGTTGATAACCGCCCCTCCATCACCTGCCCCATGTCGTGAACTGTCATAGCTGGCCATTCACTAACCTGTCCTCCACACTAACTGCTTCTGCAATTAGGTGGGCCTGGCTTGGATCTCACCTCTACATGCATGCACTCTGCTCTGATTAAACACTTACTGTCCTACTGGAGGACATGCCTGGTACTAGCTGACATCCAACTCCCATTATAGCCACCCCTCCCCCAGTAGACTTGTTTCAGTCCCCATCCCTGTTACCAGGACAAAGCCTGTACCATGTGCTGCTGAGATCCTTGTCTCTGTGTTCCTTCCTAAGCTCATTGTCATATTCTGTTTAAGGTGTTTGGCAGTAGCTTCAGTAGCTGGTTATTTGTTATTCTGTATGTATATGCGATTATGTCCCTCTGTTTGCATTACCATTGCACTGTTTTTTAAATGTTACTTGAGTTGTTCTTATTGGGAACACTCCTTCCCATGAAGTGTGAACCACAGAGGAGGCAATTCCCCTTCTGTTGTAATGTATATGTCAAGTAGTTGACGTGGAACCTTTACAAAAGAGCTTTCACTGAAAGTTTTTCCCCAAACAATTAAATAAATAAATAAAATAAATTTTGTGTGCATTCACAAAGTACACTAAAACAGTGCTATAACCTGGGTTCATGGCCAGCACCTAGGATGACAGGAGCAGAGACCAGTGGGGAGGGTTAAGGCATCCACTCAGATGCTCTCCTCCCTGGGACTGAGGTTTGCCTTCAATGCTTTTCAAGCAGCTTTGGCGGTCAGCCAGTGGAAGTGCACTTGGTGGCATTGGTGACCACACGTGGCCATGCATCCTTCCGAGATGCTGTGAATACACAACCATCACATGGGAGGGGAGGACAGCAGAAACAATAGAGAATGGCCCATCCTGGGGTGCTGTATGATGGTCTTCTGTGAGTCACTACACTGCCATGCATCAAGCACACCATCTCCACCAAACATCAGAGCAAGTTATGAGGAAACATTGAAAAAATATTTCCAGATAACTGTTAATTTTGTTAAAGATGACTTTGCTGAGCAAATGCAAAGCATGTTTTGGAGGAGATTTGAAAAATGACACCTGTCAAGTTCATGAGTTGGGATAACAAGAGGTTATGCTGAAACTGGTAGCCAAAATCTGCACACATTACAATTTTAGGAGTAAACCTTGAGGAAACTCAATATTTCTTTATAAATTCATTGTTCTGTGACATTGTGACCACAAATTTTCAACACAGTCTTTTATGACCCCTCCTTCTAAACCTGGCAGCTGCCATTTTATAAAATATGGCCAAAACATCATTTTGTGCCCCAAGTACAAAAACATATTTTGGCCAAGACTTGAAAAATGACACATATCACATTCATGGGGTGATGTGAAAATATGGTATGTTAACATTTCAGGTCAAAATATTGAAAATTACCAGTTGCAAGCATGCATTGCAAAATTGCAATGTACCTTCATAACAATATTGTTTTTTTCATGTTTTGACCCCATATTGTCAACAAAGTCATCTTAAGACCCTCTTAATGAACCTAGTAGGTGAACATTTTCAAATCCCACACAAAGGTGATTTCACAGAGCAACGGAATATCATATTTTGGGCCAGATTTGAAACATTTAATCTGTTACTAGGGAGGGTCTCAAAAGGCCATGTTGAAATTTTTTGTGAAAATACTAAACAATGACTGGGCTGGAAAATGGCACCATATCAAATTTTGAATCATAGCCCTGCATAAAGAGCTGACAGAGCTTTAGGATCTGCACTAATCTTTATTTTTTCCCAGGCAGTGTGTAATGCCACCAGAGAGGAGGCAGACTGTACGTTAAGATATTTAATTGTGCTTAGCTTGGTTCCTCATCTAGTGAAAGGGCCAAGGGTCTAAAAGCATACACTGGGACTGGATGCTGGAGTGTGTTTGGGTGAGCTGATTGTTTTTGGCAGGAGCTACCTAGGGATCCACACTCTCACTCCACATCCCATGCACCCACCCCTGGCTCATCGCCTTTCATAGGACATAAGTAGGTGTCATAACATAGCTTGCTGCTCAGAGACAGGAGGTGGCAGGAAGACAGACAGGCAAGAAAAAGTGGAGGGAAAAGAAAAGCCACAAACTAAAGCAGGTTCTCACACCAGGGATACTAGAAGCAGATATAAAGCAGCAAGAAGAAAATCTCAGTAGAAGCACCTTAAACTGCAACAGGGACATATGACAGGAGTGGTGCAGTGCAGTGATTAATGGGGCAGCAGTGTTCAGAAGGACATTCTGGACACTTCAGTGCTACCAATTTGCAGGCACCTTGCTGGTCTGGGGGCAGAGGTTGCCAGTATTCAAGCTACATTGGAAAGGATTCAGGCTTCCTCTGTCTCCACCAGGAGACACCTAGTCAACCCCACTCACTCAAAGGTTGCCTAGCAAAAAGAGTGGATGGACTAAGTTGGGCTCAGGGAGGATGAAGGAAGAGGTGCAGAGACACATTCTCCCAATAGTACCACTACATAACTCCTTCACAGTTTTGGAGGATTGGGATGGTCTAGCTATGGCCCCCAAAGTAGTGACCGAGGTGGATAGAGAGGACACCCAGGATGAATCTCAAGAGGACAACAGTGGTAGAACTCAGCAGAAAGGAAGCAACTCCTCTGGTGGGGACTCCATTGTTAAGGAAATTCAGCTGGGTACAGGCAACAGTGAGCAGAGGGAGGTAAAGTGCCTACCAGGAGGCACTGCTTGGAGGATGGGGCAATCTTTGGGATCGCAAGGGCAATAGTTAGGAAGAGGGAGCTTTGGTCATAGTCCACTGGGAGAAATGACCTCACTGAAAGGAGGAACGTTTAGCTCAAGTGCAGGGAATTTTAGGAGAATGAGGAGGCCTCAATTAGACAGAAATCTCCATGTTCTTCTCGGAGGTGCTGCCTGTCCAGGGCATGGGGAGGGCAGGGCATGAGGCATTTATGACTTCATCACTTGGCTGAAGGAATGGTGCACAGGTGAGGGATTTGGCTATGGGGGGACTGAGGCAATATCTGGGAAGATGGGTGCCTGTATAAAAGAGATGACCTGCATCCTTCTGAGGCAGGAATCACAATACTTTCCAATAAGTTTAAAACTTACGTGTAGTGTAGAACACAATGACATGGACTCACCCCAACTGCACCCACAGACACAGGGAAAGGTAGAAAAGGAGCAGCACACTGAAAGAACCAGAAACCATGGGAAGAAACTAGAGGACAAATGCAAGGGTGGGAAATGGAAGAAGCACACTGAAACATAGGACACCATGGGATTAAACTATGGGACAAATGCAAGGCAAAGAACAAGGAGACAAATGCAAGACTAAGGAAAAGGAGACAAATGCAAGGGGAACAAAGGCAGGACAGCATTTCACAGAAGGTCATGCACACATATGCCTGCAGTCAAATTCAAATTCAGAAGAATGCTAGAATCCTGCCAGCAGAAAAAGGCCATTTGACACATCAGTTTGCCCAAAGAGATATCCCCATGCCTTTCTTACCTCCCAACCCCTTGCTCTCCTTACCTCTCCAGCCAAGTCCCATGTAGATATCCCATGTTCTCTTCAATTTTCTACCATATACTTCCACAGCCCATTCTGGCAACCTGTTCAATGGGCCCAGACCCCTTTTGTGAGAAGAAACACCTTATGTCCCCTTGAAATCTTCCCTTCCAGCCTGAGTGAATGAGCTCTGATGGTTTTGTTTTCCTTAGTCTTAAGATGCTATCCTTTTACCTTATTTACTCCCTTTTATGTATTTGAAGTTCTCCACCATGTCACCCTCTCCTTCTCATCTACAGTGAATACAGACCTAGCTTCTCCATCCTCTTCCCATATGGCCTTCCTTGCACCCCTGGACCATTGTGGCTGCCCCTCTTTGGACCCTGTCCAGCCTATCCTTGTCACATTGCAAGTGGGGCCTCCAGAACTGAACCCCATAATCCACCTGTGGTCTGACCAGTGTTTTTACAGTGGCATGATCACCTCCTCTTCCTGCTTGTGAAGCTTTTCTCAATGCATGCCAGCATTCTTGTTGCTTTACCAGGCACCTGTTCACACTGGTACCTAACCTTGAGACTGTCAGTGATCAAAATTCCCAGGTCCTTTTTTTTGCTCCATGGTGTGCAGTGTCTCCCCCAAGGCAGTAACTAGCCCTAGGATTATTCTGTCCTATGTGCATTATTTTGCACTTTTTGCATTAATTGTCAGTGTCAGTGGCTCAGTGAGGTATACTCGCCTCTGAAGCCGGAGATCAGAGGGCTGTGAGTTCAGTTCCCACATCTGGCACTGGGTTAATGTCCCAGTACTGACACTGTAATGCAGCATGAGAGGGTGCTGCATTCTGAGGTGCCGTCTTCGGATGAGACGTTAAACCGAGGTCCCATCTGCCTGGATTGGTGGTAGTTCAGGTGGATGTTAAAGATCCCATGGCACTTATCGAAAAGAGTAGGGAATTTCCCGGTGTCCTGGCCAAATTTCCCTCATTCACTAAAAATACCACCAACAGCTTAATCTGGTTCACGGTCAGTTGGCATTCATCTGTATCCCCTCCCGGGTGGGTGCCTGAAAATAGGCAGGATTTGTCTAGTGCACACTTGCAGTTAACCAAAACTAAATAAAAATAAATAAATAAAAATTACAGTTGCTAGTTTTCAGCCCACTCCTCCAGCCTGGCTAGATCCTGCTTCATTTCTCTACCTCCTTGGACTATCCACTCTGTTGTAGACTTTCATGACATCCATGAACAGATATGCCTTTCCATTTAGACCCTCTGCCAGGTCCCACATGTACACATTGAACAATATGGGACCCAACACTGATCCTTGTGGTACTCCGCTCATGAACCCTAACTCTCTGAGCGCCTCCCACTGAGCATCACTCATGCGCTCCCTGCCAGCCAATCCTCCACCCACTTTGTGAGTTTAGCCCCCATCCTTAGCTACTTAACTTGCTGACTAACCATCTATGGGGATGGAGTCAAATGCCTTCCTGAAATCCAGGTAGGCCACATCCTCTGCTCCCCAGATCATACACTTCTGTTACACCCTTGAAGAATTCACTCAGGTTGGTCTGACATGACCTACCACCTGTGAATTCATGTTGGTTGTCATCCATGATCTCTTCTCTTCCTCCTCTAGGTGTCTTACCAGTTTCTCCTTTATGAGAGCTTCCATTAGCTTGCCTACCACAGAGGTAAGGCTGACTGGAAGTAGTTGATGGGCTCAGTCTTCCTTCTTCCCTTGTATAGCGGTACCACCTCCACCTGCTTCCATTCTCGGTTCCCTCCTGATTCAAGGTGATAGATTAAACAATTTGGCGAGAGGCCCTGCCAACTTTTCCTTAACTCCCTTAGTACCCTTGGATGTACCTGATCTGGTCCCATAGCCTTGTCAATTTTATTTTCAGCTCCTCCAACATCCTCACACGCTGTAAAAGGACTTGTGTCCACCTCCTGGCCCACTCTCCCCATTCTCATTAATGCAGGCCCTATTTCTTCCTTCCTTCATAGCTGTGAAAACTGATGCAAAGTATTCATTGAGTAGGGTTGCCTTATCCACATACCCTTCTACCATTACTCTCCCCAAGTCTTGGAATCCTTTGCCTTCCTTTCCATCTGTCACTCACATACCTAAAAATTGTTTGTCCCCCTTTCACATCCCTAGCTATTTTCTCCTCCATACATGCTTTTGCCTTTCTAATGGTCTTTCCACTACTCTGAGTTTTTCCTTGTATACCACCATTTCCTCTAATCCTTGCAACAGTTTGTAAGCTTTGAACACTTTCTTTTCTCCTGATGGTGTCCTTAACTCACTGTGAATTACAGGGGTTTCCTGCCCTTTCTTTTGCTAATTTTGCAGATGCATTGCTCTGTAGCCTTCAGGATTCCACCCTTACTGTCACCCATGACAGCTCTACCTCCCTAGATTTTGAGTCCCTTTTATTTCCTTCCATAAGAGGTCCCTCATTTTCCAAAATTGCCTTCCTGAAGTCCAGTACCTTGGTGGTTGACCTGACCAGTTCTGACCCTGCCGAGATGGAGAACCTCACAATCTGGTGGCCACTGTCTCCATGATTTCCCCACCTCCACCCCCCACTGCCCCTGTTGGTCAAGGCAATGTCCAGGGTAGCCTCCTCCCTAGTGGGTTCATTTACTAGCTGGTGTAGGGAATGCATCCTGTATAGATTCTAAAATTCTCTGCTTTTATTTGATGAGGCTGATGGTATTTGTCAGTAAACATTGGGTATGTTCAGGTCCTCAACCACTAGGATCTCCTCTTGCTCATCTTCTCTTGTGTGTCTCTAACCATTTTGCTATCTGCTTCCACGCTGATGTGGTGGTCTGTAGATCACCCCTATCCTTACTGTCCCTCCTTCCCTCCTGCCAAGGTGACCCAAAGGATCTTGGCTGATCCTTTCCTCTTTACACTCCACTGCTCTTATCCCATGCCAAAAGTTTTTTATTGTTCTGCTAAAAGCCATTACAATATGCACAAAATAAAATTTCACACAAGATGACAATTTCATTTGCTACATATATTCCAAGCAATAAAGCACAGTTCAAGTGTATATTTAAAAATAAATATTCTGCTACTGTATATTAACAAAATATAAAATAATAGCTATTCAGACTCGGAAGATGTTTATAATCATGCATCTCATAAATGAGCTGTTTCAAGAAGTGAGTTAACCTTTCCAATACATATTCATCCTCAAAATTGAAAAAGGTATTTTAACATATAGTCAGGAGGAAGGACAAGACCAACCATGATGTCACCAAGCCACTTTGACCTTTGAGGGCTATGAAGTGGCAAATTAATAGTATATGTCAAAGTTCATCTTCTGTTTCCACATGTGCAACAGGGGATATGACTTCTTGCCTCTTCTGTCTAAAATATACATAGTTCACAGTATAAATTTCCATCCTGGATTTAGTTAATGTTCATCTAGCCTTGGGGTTAGACATCTTTAATAAATATGGTTCCAGCCTATGTGCATGTGTTTTAGCTGCTTATACCACCCAAATAATTTAAGACTGTTCAGTTTTTCAAACATATTTGCAATGTTTATGTCCTGAAGTTTGATTTTAATACAAGAGACTATGTCTTTCCAGGGCCTTAGATAGTATGCCACAAAGAATGTCCTAAACCATATGGGAAAAGGAGATTCCTAATTATTTTAATAGTAGAGGAATGATATTCCATTGAGGAGCATTTAACCTCCTCATCCAGACATTTCCTTGGTAACCTTTCCTCTTTTATCAAAAATAACTTCAGGACTGACTAAATCTGTCATTCAGCTACCAAGATAGGAAAGAAGTACTGTCCTAATTCTAAATTAAGAATGGGTGCCTTGGAATGGACTGTGGGACTATAAGAATATACCTATTCATTTTATTAACAATTATTTCCAGTTTACTCAAATCAGATAAGCCCCATATCTCTATGCATATAGTGTGGATGACTTAATTTTGCATCAAAACATTCAGAATACTTTTGACTGTGCTCTGCCCATTTAAGTAATACATATTTGAAAGCATTAAATGCAGTATTAATTTTTAGGGGGTTAAAATTAATATGACCTTTACAAAGTGATTCTGGGTAAATCATATCATTACATAGTCATAGCACTTGAACTTCTCTACCCTCTCATTTTTAATCCAAAAATTAAGGAGCTTTATATTTTGTTTTCCCAAATATAAGTTCCTTAGTTTTTGACATGTTAATATTCAAATTGTGTTTAACACAATGTTTCATAAAATGTTCCAATTTCCTTTGTAATCCCAGAGCAGAAGTTGAAATCAGGACTAGATCCGTGGTGTAAGCCAAACAATCTACTCTGGTATCCCATATTTAAGGGAATGAAATGCAGTATTATCTAAATTCAAAAGGATTTCATTAATATAAATGTTAATGACAGTGGGGGCCAATAAACAGCCTTGTCTGACCCTGAGATTAGTACAAAATGTCATTGTAGTATGCCCAAACTAGTCATATTGAACCATGGCCATGTGTGGTTATGTAATCTGATTAATATACCGAGATGCTCTGGTTGGATGCCAAGTTTCTGTAACTTGTTCAAAGCAAAGTTCTGCTTATGTTGTCAAAAGGCAATGAGAAATTGACAAAACAGCAATATAAATTACCACTCTTAACTTTAGTATATTTCCAAACTAGGTAATTCAAAACATAACAGAGTTGAATTGTAGATCTAGCTTTTCAAAAGCCATTATGAGCTTCACTAATATTGTGATTTTGTTCTAATCATAGTATAAGAGGGTCAAAATTATATTAGTGAATATCTTTTGATATATATGTAACCACCCAGTCCTGGGGTTACTAGAATCACTTCAGTATCAGTGCCAGGCAGGAGAGGCAGCTGGTGATTAAGTAGTTAAATGGGTTTTTCACCTGCTCATTCTGTTGTTTACTTGGCATCAGCTGAGATGAAAGTGATGAGCTCATTTGGAACTCTCACAGCAGCATAAGCCTTTGCCAGCTGTAGTAGAGAGTTTAGAATCTTGAGATGCTAGTCAGTGTGAGTCTGTAGTTGGAAGGAGGAGTAAGAACTGCTCAGCTGAGGGCTCTGAGTTTAGAACCCTGCATTCTCACCCTAGTCCTGTAATTCTCCAGTTTGCCAAGGAAGTGGTAGAAACCATTGTCTACAGCAGGATCACCTGATTTTCATCCCTGGAGGGTGAAAAGGACAGTTAGTGGATGGATCCTGGGGCAATCCCTTTTTGATCCAGAATGTTTTGAAACTGCCGGAAATGTCTAACAGTGAGTAGGATCTGAATTTGTGCTGTAGAAAGCAAGTACTTGTTCTGTTGTGTTCTCTGGCTAAAATGGAAATGCACAACTTTCTGTTCAGAAGTATGAGACTGTTCTCATTTAAACCTGGCTAAAATGTGGATGTCCAAATGTGTAACTATATTACATTGTTCAGGAATATAGTTCTTTCACTACCAGTGTAGTGATTTAAATGCTGGATGCCAAAGTTTCATTCAAGTAAGCATTTTCCAAAGTGTGTTTTCAAATGTTTAAGGTGTAACTTTGAAAGAATGGCTGAAGTAATGATGTGGGAGCAAAGGGTGGGCAGACCCCCCATCTGGAGTAACCCATTCAGAACTAACAGGTTCAGTAAGGGCACCTGGTTACTTTAGACATAGAACCATTGTCTAAAAATGATTTTACCTCTGAAGTGGGTTGTGCTAGTTATTAGCAAAATGTATGTTCAGTTGTGGCCAGTGCCACTAGAAGAAATATTCAATGTCCTACAACATATGAGTAACAGAGTATAAGTGTCCTGTCATTAAATGTATTGTCAGTTGTGACCAGTGCCACTGGAAGAAATGCTCAATGACCTAGCCATATGGGAATGCATGTACAACATGTTCGATGTCCTACAGTGTGGGAATGTAAAGAGTTTTCTGTCAGATACTGTTGATTTGTAGTTCTACAAGTTTTTAGTGCCACGATGTGTGTAACCTTGGGGTCCCCCTTGCTTTAGAGAACATCTTTTTGGAATAAAGCCACCTCTAGATCCCCAACTATGGTCTGGACATTTACGTTATTGCTTCTGTGTGGAGTTACTGGGTACCCCTCAGAAATATAGATCTAGAATAGCCCAAGCAAAAAGTTGTCTCCTCAGGACCTGGTTTTGTAAATACCTTTTAGGTCATATTTGCTTCTGTATATCTCACCCTAGATCTCTAGAGTAATGAGCCTGGTATACATTCCCAAAGCTAGAGGTGGTACCAATTGTCTAAATGTAGTGAGGTCTGTGCCCAGTTATGGATGGCAGGAGTAGTTAACTGTGTAAAAGTGTGTGGGGGGGTTACATATATCTATCAAACTAATAAGTCTATACATCTGAGGGTCATTCGGTTTTCTTTTAAAAGTGGGTTAATGACACTACCCTGCCAAGTGGCAGGGAAGTCATGTCCTGAATAAAGACTTTAAATATTTCTTGAAAGCTGGAGCCCACCAGTAAATGAAGAATTTGAAGATGTCACCAATTATTTTGTCCAGACCTGGTGCTTTATTAGATTTTAATTGAAGGACTGCTAAGGCTATTTCATCTCGATTAATGAAAATAAGAAGTTGGTACATGAAGTGTCTGGTATCAGGCTCATTTGCTAATGGGGATGTTTCTTCATCTGAGGAAAATACACATTTGCAAAATATATAACCTAGGTATCTGGTGAGATATGTGCTTCTACTCTAGTTGAATATTTTTATATCTGTGATTAACAGATTCCAAAACTGTCTACTATTTTTATTGATTACTGATTTCCTTAGCTTTCCCCACAGAAACTTAACATGAATTTGACATTCTCATTCTAGAATTGCTTTATATTTTTCCTCTCCCTATTTACACTAGTGAATTGTTTATAACTGTCTTTTTGTTTTTGTTTTGATTTTTAATTAATTTGTATCTTATTTCTTTATGTAGATCTTTCTTTGCTTTCCTACATCTAGAGGTAAACTAGGTTTTACCTTGTTTATTACAAGTCCCACACTGTTGATTGTACAGCAAGATTTTATCAAGATGTTCATATTCATTAAGAGAGTCAGAGTGCAATTAAAATCTGTTTCCTCTCTGTGATAGATGTACATATATAATTTAACAATCCTATAGTAGTAGACCATCAAGAAATTTAACAGTTTTATTACCTCATGTGATCCTCTTTCGGTTAACTTTTTCAAGACCTTCATTTGCATAAGTTACCATATTAGTACTGGCTGTTTAAAACATAATTTTAACTGTAATGGATTATGTGCAGATTCTGACATCTCCGTGAATTCTAAATCATAGATTAATTTAGCTGCTTCAAGATTACAGCATACATGGTCTATTATTGAGAACCCCTAGGGCCCAAATAGGTTACATTTCCTACAGCATCCTCTGGAAGATGCCCACTAAGTAAGATCATAGTTTTTTCTGCCAATACCTGGGTGAGTTGCTTCCCCCTGGAATTACTTTTCTGATCCATAGAGTTCTGACTTTGGTTATCCTAGGTTTTTTCCAGTATATAGGAAATAAGGTCAGTGTTAGTTAGATTACTTGGGACTCTTGCATTGAGGTCTCCTACAAGTATTAAAGCTCCAGCAAACTTGGAGTCAATGATATTATCCAAGACTTCATTGAGTTGAAGAACTGTATCATCCTGATTCTTCTTAAAGGGAAAGTATGTCTTAATTATTATCAACTTAAAATGGATTTCAGTGTCCTCAGACAAGGACATTAAAATGTCATCAAATGTGCTGTATTGTTTACTTACTCTTGTAAGTCAGGTGGTCCTTAAGTTAGTTGAAATACCACCCTTATTCCTTCCAGATTTTTCTCCTTATTGCAGAATTAGAGATACTAGAGTATCCTAGAATTTCTGGGCACATTCTGCTGTGCACCATGTCTCCTGGAGACACATCAAATAGTTTCAGGAAATTTTTAACTTCTGGATCAGCTATCTTCAGATGTGTCCCTTCGATATTTCAGGATAGCATCTTAATTTCCTTATTATTATGCAAGAAAGACCAGGAGTTTTTAGTAGCATTTTGTTCTTTCAGTCATTTGGTTTCTTCTTGCCTCAGTATTTCAAATCTATTTTGAGAGAAAACCTTTCCCAATTCCCATATAATGTTTATATTTCCACCTACTTCAATATTTTTGCACCTGTAGAATTCATTGTCTTGATCTCTACTCACCCAGTCATGTGGGTATGTTATATAGAGCCAAGCTCATCTAAAATATGTATATTACTTAAAAGTGCTTGTACAAGCAAAGGAACGTTTGAATCGATATCTATTTGTGATGCATTATTAATATGTATATATTTCAGCATGTTCTATCAGTTCTAAGAAATATTAATATGGGATGTTCTAATAGGAAAGATGAGATTTCATGTTTAATAGTCCATAAGTGATCATATTTGGAAGTTTCTCATCCAAAATGGTGACTGATCTACAAAACCGTACATCCTGTTGTTTGGATTCATGATGTCCAATTCTCCCCATAATATTATCTATTTCCTTACAATTTTCTTTTCCTCATTTCCCATAGTTTCTCTCTTTTATCTGTCACTAATAATTTGTCATTTAAATGTACTATTTTCTTCCTGATTCATATCTTGTTTAGGGGCTCGGATCACCTGTGGAAGCTCAAAATAACACCTGTCAGTCTCAGGTTTTTTCCCCATTTCCCATATAGCTTCAATTACTCTACCTGACTGTGAGTATAACAACACAGTTCCAAAATTATGTATTGGGTGATCTAGTGATGTATGTTTTCTTCCCTCTTCTTCTGAAAAGTGAAAAGATGACCATCCATTTCTTAAGTTTATCGTGAGTTTCTGCATGTAGTTTTGGCATCCCATAGATTTCTAGCAAATATTCCATCTCTTTGGCTTAGAGACTGATAAACTTATCAAGTACATTAATTCCTTTCTATAGGTACTGTTTCCACAGTCTGAAACAAGGTCCCAGAACCTGGTTGCAGAATTGATGGAGGAGATTTGTGTTTACTGATGTTTCCCAGACAACTTTACCATGACCTGACACCACAGCGACATGAGCAGCAGGTCACTGTAGTGTCAGTACTGAGACCTGGCACTGCTTTCTGTGGGTAATGCACCCCCTCCTTGAAGCAACTCTGACTTAGAACTGATTATTCAAGTAGCAGGGTGTGGCCAACATAAAGGAGTCACTGTAAGGTCAGTTGACAATGAAATTGTCAACCTACTGTCATAGATCCCAGATCTGGACATAGTGGCCATAACTGAAACATGGTACACCACCAATCACAACTTGGACATAAATGAACAGTTTGAGAGCAAAAGTTCTTTAAATTTGATGGACTGCATCTGACTAGGGAGGAGTCAGTGCATTGGGGCAGAAGTTTGACATCTTTGCAGAATATTTAAACTAGCAAATGGGGAGGGGTGCAGCACCCCATACTTCAAATGGGAAGAACACCCCTCCCCTCAGCTAGTGGTCAAACAGGAGTTCAGCACGTTTGCAGTTAATTTGCATCACCAGGAAAGGAAAAGGTCCAGCTCCACATATGACACATAGGGAAAATGCCAGACCTCACCTAACAACTAACACACTGAAATCTGGCCAATGGAAAATCATATTCACAAATGCTCACAGTCTGGTAAACAAGGTCCAAGACCTGCAGGCAATAATAGAGGCTAAACTGGACATAGTAGCAATTAGTGAGACGTGGTTTACCAGTGGGTTCAGTGTCCTCAGACAAGGACATTAAAATATCATCAAATGTGCCATATTATTTACTTACTCTGTAATTCAGGGTGATTCACCGTGGTTTATCAGTAACCACACTTGGGAGACTTCAGTACCTGGCTATGTACTGCTCAGGAGAGACCTAGGTGCAAAGGGGGGTGCAGTGGCCTTGTATGTCAAGGAAAATATAAAACTACTGAAATTCAGACTACACATAAAGACCAGCATTATGCATTATGTACTGTACTGTTTGTTTGCTGTGACGTATTGCTCTCTTGACGAGGTGCCTTTGTAAATGACTCTATGACTCAAAGGTCTGTAAACTGATGATATAATAAATAAATAAATAAATAAATAAATAAAGAACTGTGGGTCATCCTAGAAACAGGAAATGGGACAGCCATAAGAACTGGGTTGTCTACAGGCTCCCAGACCTGAGGAGGACATAGACACATTACTGTTAGAAGATATACAAAACACGACAGCTAAAGGGAGGTACTGATAATGGGAGACTCCAACATGCCAGATACAGATTGGTCAATACCAGCAAGAACATCTGCCAGAACAAGACACATGGTAGATTCCCTGCAGGTGGAGGGCCTCAAACAACTGGTACAACAACCCACAAGAGGCAGGGCTATCCTAGATCTAGTACTGACTAACAGGAAAGGATCACAGATCTCCAGGTAGAAGGTCACCTGGGAGCCAGTGACCATCACATGGTATGGTTCAATTTGGCCACTACAACTAAATCATCCCATTCCAAGGCAAAATATGGGACTTCAAAGGAGCTGACTTTGATAAGATGGCCAACAGAGTTCAGCTAGCCCTGGCAAAAAGAAATACAGTTGAGGGGTACAGGCAAAGTGGGCAAGCATTAAGGATGCAATACTTGAAGCAACATCCCATTGTGTTAGAGATAAAGGAAGTGCAAAAGAAGAAGGAAACCACTTTGGTTCTCAAAACAGTAGCAGAAAAGTCAGAGCCAAAAGGCTGGCCTTCAGGAAATATAAGGAATGCAGCGGGATGAAGATGGGAGGCATACCAACCTTCCCTAAGGAAGCAGGGAAGGCAGTAAGGCAGACCAAGGCCCAAACCAAGTAAACACTAGCACAAACAGTAAAAGAAGGTGACAAGACTTTCTATAGATACATTAGTGAAAGGAGAAAGTCCAGAGTAGGTATTGCTGAGATGAAAGGAGTTAAGGGTATGAGGAGGAGGACTATAGCATCTATCCTAAATAAATACTTCTGCTCAGTATTTATTGAAGAGAAGGAGGCAGGGCCCACAGTTCAGCACCATGGACACAGGGGAGGGAGGTGAGCACTAGTCCCTTCACAAAAGAAAGTTTCCTACAAGAGCTCGATAAACTCAGAGTGGACAAGGCAATGGGACCTGATGGCATACATCCCAGGATACTAAAGGAGCTAACGGTGGAAATAGCAGAGTCATTATCAGAACTGTTTAGTGAGTCTCTGAGCACAGGAGGGTCCTAGAAGACTGGAGAAGGGTTCATGTGATCCTCCACAAGAGTGGTAGCAGGGAGGGCAGGAACTACAGACCAGTCAGTCTTACCTCAGTAGTGGGCAAGATTATGGAGGTACTCCTTAAGGAAAGGATAGTACAACACCTGGAATCCATAGGAGCACTGGATCCAAGACAGCATGGGTTTACAAAGGAAGGTCCTGTCAAACTAATCTTATAGATTTCTTTGACTGAGTAACCAGAGTGGTGGACAAAGGGGAGCAGTTGATGTTGCCTACCTTGACTTGACAAAGCTTTCAATACTGTTCCACATAGAAGATTAATTAATAAGCTGGGTAGGCTTGGGGTGGGTCAGAAGTTGGTCAACTGGGTGGCAAACTGGTTGACAGGCAGAAAACAGAGAGTGGTGGTAAACAGTATAGAGTCAGAAGAGATGCAAGTCACCAGTGGGTATCTCAGGGATCAGTCCTGGGGCCAGTCCTCTTCAATATTTTCATCAGTGACATTGCAGATGGACAGGAGGGTAAGGTTTGTCTGTTTGCAGATGACACCAAGATATGTAACAGAGCAAATGATCCAGATGGGGTGGACAGAATAAGAAAAGATCTGGATAAACTAGCAAAATGGTCAGAACAGTGGCAACTGAGTTTAATGCAAAGAAGTGCAAGATCATGCACATAGGAAGAGAAACCTGAAGCCACATATAGGCTGGGAGGAGAGTTGCTGCAGTCACAAGGGAAGAAAGAGACTTGGGCATCATCATCACCAAAGACCTGAAATCATCCAAGCACACCACTAAAGTAGTAGGTAAGGTTAGGGGGATGTTAGGGTGCATTAGTGAGGGTATCATAAGTTGGAAGAGGGAGGTAAAATCCTCTTCACAGGACAGTGGTTAGGCCCCAAATGGAGTACTGTGTACAGTACTGGAGGCCTCACCTTCACAAGGACATTAACCAAATTGAGGCAGTCCAGAGAAGGGCAACCAAAATGGAGCAGGGACTGCATCAGAAAACTTATGAGGACAGATTAACAGAGCTCAATATGTATACCCTAGAGCAAAGGAGGGAGAGGTGATATGAGTGAAACATTCAAACACCTTAAGGGCATTAACAAGGTGAAAGAGTCTAACATGTTTCAATATAAGAAAAATAGCAGGACGAGAGGACACAGCATGAGATTAGAGGAGGCCGATTAAGGGGCAATGTGAGGAAGTTCTTTTTCACAGAAAGGGTGGTGGATGCATGGAACGGCCTACCTCAAGGTGATGGATATGAATACTGTGCAGGGCTTCAAACAGGCATGGGATAGGCATAAGGGAGCAATACAGATGAGTATGAATAGATAGGTCATTGACAGAGCAAGGCCGATGGCACATTTAAAAAGTAGAAAGAAATGGGCAGACTGGATGAGCCTTGCCATCCTTATCTGCCATCAACTTCTATGTTTCTATGTTTCTGTGTTTCTTTGGAAATGTACCAGGTTATGCCCTTTTCAGAAAAGAAAGGGAAGGCAAAAGGAGGGATAACCCTTTACATCAGAGATAACATCAAGGCAACAGCAATTCAGAGCTCATTTGGGTAGACGAAGTAAAGTAAGTAAAGTAAAGTTTATTTCTATAAGGTCCCTTCCCAAGCTCAGGGCTCCTTTACAAAATTCCTTAAACAGCATTAAAACCACAATAATAAATAACATTTTATATATAACAGCTTTAACATAATTTGCATCACTAAAATGCTTGATTAAAAGGAAGGTCTTTAGGACTTTTTAAAGCCCTCCACAGTCAGGCTATTTTGTCTCTGGCAAGAGTGAGGAATTCCACAGGGTAGGAGCCATAAAGACAAATGTTCTTCCACCAGATGTTTTTAAGGTTACCTGGGAATCTCTAGCAATCCTCAGCAGAGGATCGGAGGGAGCCGGAGGGCTGTATGAAGTCAGGAGTTCTTCCAGGTAGTGGGGTCCCAACCCATGTAGAGCTTTATAGGTCATCAACATGACCTTAAAAGTGATCTGCCACTGTACCAGCAGCCAGTGCAACTCGAAAGCACAAGTGTTCTATGGTTGGACCTTGGGCTTCCAGTCAACAACCTAGCCGCAGCATTTTGCACCAGCTGCAAGCTGAGAATATCCACCCCGGCAGCCCTAGATAAAGGGCATTGCAGTAATCAAGATGACTGGCAACAAAGGCATGGACTAGGGTAAGAAGATCCTCAGATGGAACCAGGTGTTTCACCCGTGCTATATTACTTAGATGGAAAAGGATGATTTGACCATGGCAGGCACCTGCCCTCAGGGTCAAGCCCTTGTCAAATATAACACCAAGATTACATACCTGGCCAAATGGCATAAGTGGGGTCTCTCCCATAAATAAACCTGAGGGTTTTCCTGCCCATGAACTTGATATCCTCACCCCCAGTTCCACCACCAATACCTCTGTTTTTCCCGGATTCAACTTCAGCCAATTGGTACTCATCCAATTCTGTATCTCAGGAGGCAGTTGTTAAACAGTGTACTTGACTTGGACTCCTGCTTGGGCACAAAGACATATAGAGTTGAGAGTTATTGGCATAGCAATGAAACTTCAACCCATATTGTCTTATAATGTCCCCTAATGGAAGCATGTACACTGCAAATAGCATGAGGGACAGAACGAACCCTGTGGCACCCCACAGCATAGACAGTGAGAGGCGGAGAATAAATCCGACACTACTCTCTGAGTCCTACCCTGCAGGAAAGATTTAAACCAACTGTGGACCACCCCTCAGTCCACAGAGAAACCACAGATGATCGCAGCACCCCATGATCCATGGTGTCAACGCTGCTGAGAGATCAAGGAGAACCAAGATAGAATGAGTTCTCTGATCTCTCACAATCAGAAGATCATTTAATTACCGAACAAGAGCCATCTCAGTACTATGCCTTTCCTGAAGCCTGATTGAGACGGTCATAGATACTTTGGATGGTTAAATGATCCTCCAGCTGCAATGCAGCCACCTATTCGACAATCTTTCCCAAAAGGGAAGATTCAAGACCGGTCTGTAGTTTTCTGGGCAGTCAGGAACAAGGGAGATTTTTCAAAAGGGTGCGTACTGTTGTACTATTGCCTCCTTCAAGGGATCAGGAAAGATCCCGCCTCCAGTGACACCGCAACTATCCCAGTAAGGATTGGGCAAATATCCTCTACACACCCCATAAGTAGGTGAGTAGGGCCCATCTCCAATCTACAGCAGGTTGGCTGCAAAGTCTGCATGATCCTCACTATATCCATGACTGCGGTTGACTGAAAGTGAACCAAGCAAATTGGGTATTTGTGTCCCTCGGTTGATCACTGCAAGACCCTATGGGAGGGGCTAGCTGATCTCATCCCTGATAGTGGACACCTTATCAGTGAAGAACATTGCAAAATTCCTCACACTGTAACTGTGACAATGCTCGACCAACTTGAAGACAGACTGGATTGCACAATCTGTCCACTGTCCAGAAGAGCTGGCCAGTCTATTCCTCGCTGTAGCAATTTCCTGGACAGGAACTCTGCCTTCCTATGGGAAATTGCTAACTGATAGGTCTTATAATGATCTAACAGTCTAAGCCTGTCCACTTCCATGTGAGTTTTTCATCAGCATCTCTCAATCTTTGGCCCTGTCTCTTCCAACCCACGGATCTCCATGGTAAACCACGGGCCCAAGGTGGAGAGTACAGGAGCCAACACAGACTGGAGAAATGACATCCAGGGCCCTCACACTGCTTCTATTATAGGCTAGCACTCAAGGACTCTGGGTCAGTGCTATCCATTGAAATCCCGAAGTCCAGCTCCGTCATTAGGCCTCTGAGTGCACCCTCCCAAATGACGGAACTGTACTATCTCCTTAGAGCAGGCCTCTTTCAGGGCTGCAACTGAACCTCAGGGCATGATGGTCAGACCAACTGATGGGCTCTACCTCCACACCAGAGACTTCCATCCCCAGATGGAAAATCAAATCCAATGAGTGTCCCTCGATGGGTTGCAGAGGTAATAACCCGTGTCAGGCCCAATGAGTCCATCAACTGAGTGCTTGACCAAATGGCGTGAGTTCACCGCCGACCCAGGCATTAAAATCCCTCAGAATTAATCCAGCAGGGGATTCCAATACCCTCTCGGTGATGAAATCCACAACCTCCCTCAGGAATTCTCCCATCACCTGGTGGATGATAAATGAGAAGTATCCTGAAGCCTGCACCTGCACCCACAATACACTCAAAGGAGTTAGTACATCTAACTGGTATTTCCTGAGGTCCAGTTCCTGTCTAAAACAGACTGCAACTCCCTGCCCCCACGGTCCACTCGGGCAGAGAATCACCGAGAACCTGTTCGAACTGCAGACTCCAAAATGGGCCCACATTTCATCAAGCCAAGTCTCAGTGATGCGCTAAGTCCAAAGATATAACAAGATCTGCCACCAAAGCAGTCTTGTTTCTGATAGATATAGTATTGCTTAACACCACCCAAAGGGACGGGACTCAAGGATGACTCCACCTCCTGCCTGACTCAAGTCAGTGCCCTTGGGTATGGGTACAAGACATGATGGACCTCGTTCCTGTATCCATTTGCCCCAGGGTGACTCCTGGTTCTACAGTCCCTATCCACCCAGTCTTTTCCATCCTCCACAAGAGTTCCAGGATCTCCTATTCCTCCACTCCTTCATCTCGAAATGCAGAATATTCGGTCTTCCTATATACTTCCGGGAAGGAAGTGGGACATTCAAAGGGTCACAGATCCTCAGTCTTGGGGACTACTACCTGACTGTGTTTTTACCAACCCAGCACATTCAAACCCTATATAAAATCATTTAAACACTAAATTAAACCAAAACCAGGCCCATCCACCTCTCACATAGCAGGGTCGAGTGCTTAACAAAACAAAGTAAAACAATGGTCTTCCCTCAGGCAGGTTTGAGAAATCTAAGCACAAGGATTCAGTCACTTTTCCACTTGTATCCACTGAAATTTAGAATAATAAAACCCTCAGAGCTCTCACCGAGAAGTATGGGCACCATTGAGCCAGGCAATTGAACAGCTATTTGCACAGGAGTCATCTGCAGACTCCCTGCTCAGGAGAGGAAATGACAAGATACTACTGAGAACATACATGAGATGACAACAAAATGGAAGTCCTACTAATGAAGGATTTTAATGTGCCAGACATAGACTGGTCCATCTCAGCAGGGGCCTGAACTAGGAAAGGGACTTCATGGACTCTTTTCTAGGGATGGCCTCAGACAGCTGGTGCAAAACCCACCACTGACAGGGCAATCCTATCTGCTACTGACCAATGGGGACAAGGTAGAAGAACTCCAGGTGGAAGGTCACCAAGGGTCCAGCAACCACCCTGTGGTGTGGTTCAAACTGGACACAGAGGCACAGTTAACTCATACCAAAGTAAAGGTCTTAGACTTCAGAAGGGCTGACTTTCCCAGGTGGGATTGCAGGTTAAGAAAACCTTGGAAAAAGGGAGAGTAGGGGGTAGAAGAGAAATGGCACACATCACGAAATCATAATGGAAGATACAAACCAACAATGTAACAGCATTTTGTCTAATACTGATCTTGTTAGTTAAATCATGTACCAGTTACAGTATAGAAGGTACATATATGCATACAGAAACAAATACAAATTACTTACAAAAAGCAATAAACAGTGTTGAAGTCTATGATTAAATGGTACCCTCATATTCATGGATAGAGTTATGAATCTAAGGGACAGTGTGGACTCCAAACTAACACTAGAACATCAGGTTCATGTTGCTGCCACAGTGACTTTTCTATCTTTGAAATGCCACCTGGATCAAGCCCTTTCTTAAGCCCACTGACTTACTGACATTTAGACTAGTCTACTGCAATGCCCTTTACCTACTGTAGGTTATACATGAGGTTGGTGTGCCAGCCGCAGCTAGTACAAAACGTGGAAGCCTAGCTGATTTCTGGAACCTTTCATTCCAAACACATCAAACCAGCACTTTGCAGTCTGCATTGGTTGTTGATTCATTGATGGATCAGTTTTAAGATGTGCTTGTTGACATACAAGGCACTGCATGGTTTGGGCCCTGGTTACTTAAAGATCTCTTCACACTTTACACCCCGCCACTCCCTTAATTCTTCTAAGGCAGGTCTCCCTGACATTAATAGATCCCATCTCAAGTACTGGGATCATTCTTTCCAGACTTCAGCTCCAGTATTATAGGTGTACCTTCTGATGTTAAGAGGAATCTCCATGGTAGACATTTTTAAATTTGTTTAAAAATTCACCTTTTAATCTCTGTTATGAATCTGGTGATATTTTTCAGTAATGTAGTTCATCATTCACTGTATCGATTGCTGTTTCAAATTGTGTTTCCAATCTATGTAAGGTACCCAGAGCCACTTGGATTGTGCACCCTTAAAATAAAATGTTCTTGCCTTTACAGTGCTGGAGATCCTAGAGGAGCTTAAGCAGATATTTTGAAACCAACAAGGCAGAGTGGGCCATTTGGGACTGTAATGTTTCATAACCTTGAAGTGTCATAGAAACAGACAGACAAATATGTCAAAAAGGACCCTAGGTCCATCTAGTCTGACCATAATATCCTATCTTCCCCAGGGATCTTTGTCTATATGGGGTTTATGTCTGTACTACCCCTACTCCACCTTGCTACTTCCCATGAGCTACTACTAAGCCTTTCCCTGTGTCAGCCATGCTTGATATCATCAGTGTTTTTTCATGCCAACACCTCAGTCAGCAGACAGTCTCTGGCTCACCCACTCTCCCTGACAAATACCCCCATGTCCCTCCTAAGTCTTCCCCTGCTACGCCCACTCATGTCACTGTGTGTTAAATTCACTATTCCTGTTATATAGTTCCTCACTGTTTGCTTTGTTCATTTGTTTCAGAACTTGAAGGTTTCAATTGTATTGCTCTCTCTCTCTCTCTCTCATCTGGCCTCCAGTGGGCACATGCTCAGTGCCCTAAGCCAGTCTTCATAGGACATGCCCTGGAGGCCATGAGAAAATCTGGTTACCATATAGTGCACAGTCTCCATCCTGTCTTTGTCTTTCCTTAGGTGAGGATTCCAGAAATGGGTACAGTACTCCAGGTTTGGCCTTACTAGTTGATCTATAGAGAAGTACTGTAGCAATACCTCATTCATCCTGCCATTAAAAACCCTCACAGTACAACCCGCATCTTAGTTTCCTACTGTAGACCTTTTGACCTTGTTACATCAGTTAGATTGTTTAAGGGATTCACTCTAAGGACTCCTAGGTAGAACTGGGTGAAAGTTGCAAATTCCGCTTTCACAGACTTTATGTGAAATTTGGAAATTTTGTGACATTTTTCAAACTTCCACCATTATCAAGATCAGAATCTTCCAAATGTGTTGGTGGATTTTCACCCTGTTCCACTGAATTTGTGGCTGAACTTCAGAATAATACATATGAACTGTGGAATAATGGTACCTTGCGACAATAGTGCCAGCAAAATGGCGCTGAAAACAAGGGTTACTACAAATCGCAGACAATCAAAAGTGTGATTGACACAACACGACCACCCACAATAAATGACTGGTGCTTAACAAATCTATTTGGGGTGAACTGTACTGTATTTAATCGGGGGCTACACTCTCACCCCTATTTCTATTATAATCAGCTCCAGAGAGGATGACAATGGGGGAAAGGGGAAACTTGGGAGAGGTGCTAAACTCGGCAGGAGGAGAATGTTGGGAGGCAAACCTGCAGATGGGGGGACAAAGATAGCTAGGCTGGGGAATGGGACCTCAGAAACCGAAAAAAAAAAAGATAAACCATCCATATGAAACAAAATAAACCCAAGCTCTGCAGCCACTCCCCAACGTGGGTTTGCTTTGATACAGAGGTAGTGACGCTACTTACTACACCAGACAGCTGACTCATGATTGCCCAATCAATATACCCTCTGTACTTTAGTACTACTACCCCTGCAGACATGTGTCACTATACTTACTCTACATTATTATATGCACATAGCCCATTTAACCATATGCTATTAACGCCACTTAGCCTGTGTTGCACCCACTGTTTTGACGTTGTTCAAATTCACTCACCATATCACAGGTTACCGAATAACAGTTCTGAGGAATTTTATTCTGCAATTTAATGGATTATTACGCAACACTGTACATGCAATTATTCCTCATATCAGTGATGAGTTCTGCAGACTTTTTCCACAGTTTAATACATTAATCCTCAATTGGTGAATTAATTCCATAGTTCATTGACTCACTGAACTGCAGAATAAATTTATGAATTGTAAATTATTGTATTAAACTTCAAAAACATTTTCTGCACTTTAATAAATAATTTGCAATTCATACATTTATTTCACTGTTATAAGTCAGATTTTCCATAAAAGTTATTAATTGTTTTTGAACTTTCTCGGAAGAAAGTCCAACTTTCATGGAAATTCTGACGGCGAAAGTTTTTTCCCACACAGCTCTACTCCTAGGTTGCTTTGCTTAGAAATAATGTCCATCTTAACACCTCCTGTCCAATACTCCACCTTGGGTTTCTTGTTCTATATGTGCATCACCTTTCACTTTTATCTTTGAATTTCAACTGCCAAATTTTGGACCATTTCTGCAACCTTTTCATGCCCCATTTCAACTACTTTACCCCTCCTCCCTGCCTAATGTACAACAAAGCATACAGTAGTATAATCTGTGAAGAGACACATTTTCCTTAATTCCCTCCTATGTCACTAATGAACATATTTATAAGGACTGGACCCAGGGCTGATCCCTGTGGCACCCATCTAGTGACCTCCTTCTTCTTGGATTTGATTCCATTTACTACTACCCTCTGCCATCTCTCCTCTAGCCAACTTCCCACTCATCTAACTACTTCACTGCACCTAGATCCTCTAGCCAATTCAGCATCTTTCTGTGTGACACTGGTAGAACGCCTTTCTGAAGTCAAAGTAGAGCAAATCCACTGCATGACTCTTATCCTCTGCCTTAGTTACCCAGTTAAAGAATATTATAAGGTTGGTTTGACAATGGCTTCCTGTCATGAACCCATGCTGTTTTCTATCCCATTTCTTTTCCATGTAGTTCACTCAGTCCTCTTTGATTAGTCTGTCCATTAGTTTACCCACAATGGAAGTAAGGATCTACAATGCTGGTGCAACAACAAAGGGCATCGACATCCTCGACCATTTCAGGAACCCATCGACACCCCCCAACTCGCGGTGACCCCAAACCAACCCACACCACCATGACCAGACAAAGTGGGGCTGTGCCCCTGCACTTATACTATAGATACCCAACTCCACGCCACACAGACAGTGGAGTTAGATATTTAGCCCCATCACCCTAAAGTATCTTGATGCAAACCCTTGTCACTGCTGATATAGGCACTTTTGGGTGGTTTCTGTGTTGGGGTTCAGTGTACTGGTTTCGCTGTAGCAATGGTATACCTGGAAGTAAGACTGACTGGTCTGTAGTTGTTGATTCAGTGCAGCCATCTGGGTATAGTAGCATACTGTAGTAACATAAGGTCTGTCACTCCTGCTTCCTGCTTCCAAAGTAAGCATGAATAAGAATGATGTGCAAACATGTACTAATTTATATTAATACCTTAATTTTGGCATAAGACACCTATTACCTATTATTTTCAGGCTGCGGGTTGGACTGCTGGTCTTTTCTGCCTGAAAATTTCTAATATCTAGGGGTCATAGTTAGTAACCCCTTAAACAAAAATGTCAGTGCAACAAAGCATATGCAAGGCTTCAAGGATGCTGGGTTGTATAAGGAGGTGTTTCTTACAGCAGGAGAGGAAGTGATTCTGCCACTATACAGAGCCCTGCTGGAGTTGTATAGAATAATGTGCCCAGTTCAGGAACCCTCATCTGAGGAAAGGTATTGATAGACTGGAATCTGTACAGTACAGGGTCATCAGGACAATCTGGGGCTACAAGGTGAATCAGATGAAGAAAGATGGAGGACCAAAATATGTATTCACTCTGAGACCACATGGGGAAGGGCATTATTGAAACGTATACATTTCTTAGGGGTATAGATAAGGTAAAAAGTAGGGATATGTTTGTAAAAGTCACTATGAATCATGAATGGAGGCTGATAGGAAAAAGTAAATAAAAATATGAGGACATTCTTCTTTACTGACAGAGTTGTAGATCATTGTAACAGATTACTGGCTGAAGTTGGGGGCAAATTCTTTAACAAATTTAAGCATGGTTCTTACAGGCAAGGGACACATATCTAAAAGTGGCATTATGGGCTTAAGTGATGTGATACCAGGGGAGGAATCAGCCCGTAAGGACAGTAGGTCAGTGAAATAAGAAAAATAGGTGAAGAGCAGACTAGATGGACTATTGGTCCCCTGCCATCAAACTCTATGTACCTATATAATTTATATGGGCTCCAGGCATCATGATATTTGTGTTTGTAATATACTGAGATATGAGAAATTACTTTCACTGTCTGTTGTGCAGAGCAAGGCAATCCGTGCAAATGTAATTGTCACCTAAAGCAGACACTTTTAACCCATTTCATAATAGTGCTGTAATCTCCAAGAGATATAGTGGTATATATGTTTTCTACTGATAATATTTAAAATGGTATCTAGGAATGCTAATGCTGTGATAATTAAATCTGCCAGAATATCTCTTTGCATCACTCTCATGGAGCGGCAACCCCTCCCATGACTTCCTATTAAGTAAACTTTCCTTTCCTTTTACTATCCATTTACATTGGTGATTTTAACAGTATGCCTCACTTAGAATCTGCCCCTCTTGTCTGGAAGATACACTCTCAACTCTTTCCTTTGCTGGTGAGCTCATCCTCATGGGTGGCTTTATCATTAACAGGCATTCACTGGCATCCAGGTTGAATACTTGTTAGACTGAATCCCTATCCCTTTGCAACTCATCACTAAACTCACTTGACTCAGTCCTCACTTATTTAACCTCACCTTCCTGGACTAGGTTTATGACTACACACCAACACATGGTTGGAGCAGGTACAATATACTACTACACATTCAGTGACCATTGTATGACATTCTTAGTCTGGAAAGTCTGGCTCCTCCCTCCTTCCAAAAGTATATCTAGTCAAGGTCTCTTGAGTCACTGAACATAGAAGCTCTGATAAGAGATCTGGCTAACTGACTGGTCCTCATGATATCTGCCCCAGATATAGATTCAGCTCTATCCCTCTTCCACTCATTATTCACTTCTGTGGGATAAGCATGCCCTCATCAGGAAATCCAGGCAAAATCATCTCACAACTTTGGATCTCCTATGATCTCATCAACTTGGGCAAGATTTGAGACCAAGCCTGGGCCAACTACATATTATCCTGCTCCCTGCAGGACACCCTCTCCTACAGGGTACTTAGAAACTCATGCACTAAGGCCATTAGTACCACCAAGTCCCTCTATTTCAATGCCAACCTGCAGAATATTATTAACTTCCCTACCAAATTCTGGAATGTGTTTCACTCTCTTTTTGACCCCCTGACACAGTCTGCTTTCCAAGTCCTCTTGGTAAATGGCATACTAGTATCTGACTCTCCTCTGTTGTTGCTAACTTCAACAAGTTTTTCACCACTTGTGCTCTATCCTCCTCCCCAACTCCTGGTTCCTTCTCCCCTGCACCTCCCTCTCTCCTGGGTTTTGACTTTCCATCTGTGACTCCACAGGAGAAAAACATCAGAGTAATGTGAAACATTGATGCTCTGTGGGAGTGCTACTTGTATATTGTTTTAAATAAAATTCATTTTAATCATCTCTAAGACTTGGGGTCTTTTTGCAGTCAGAACGTGTAGCCATGAATGTTCTTTGCATGTACTTGATGAGTTAGTTCTTTTGGCTCCTTTCTGTGGTGCACTGAGCCACTGAACATTTTTCTAGCATGCCCCAAGAGTCCCTTCTCACCCTTTCATCACTCAACCCTTCCAGATCTGGCCCAGATGGCTTGTACCCTAAATTACTTCATCTGTCAGCTCCTGCCACCCCCCACACACACATACACACATACTCACAACCTATCTCTTTCATATTTTGCACTGTTCCTCAGGCTTCAAAGTTTGCCAAGGTTCTCTCCTCCAAAAAGGTGATCCATTCATTGCTGCAAACCTTTGCCCCATCTTACTCCTCCTTCTCTTGTGAAGCTGCAAGAGAACTGACTTACTCTTGGCTACACTTCTCCAACTTCCTCTCCCTTCCTGTCTGGTTTTAGGAAGGATGACTTCACCATCAGTTCCCTACTTAGGTCACTGATTCCATCCTCTCAGGGATGGCTCACGGGACATTAGTGCAGCCATTTTCATCAATCAGGTCAAAGCTATTGATTTGATATCCCACTCTCTCTCCTGGATAAGCTGACTACTGCCAGCCTCTCAGCCATCAACTGGTCTTAGCTTATCTCACAGGCAATCAACTATTGGTACAGGTAGGAGGTGCCCTTTCCCCAATGTTCCCTAGAAGGAATGGAGTCCCATGAGATCCTGAGCCCAGTCCTGTTCTTAATATTCCTCAATGACCTCCCTCTGCCTGTGCCAACTCATATTTTACATGTGTGTAGAAGACACAGTTCTGTACACCTCAGGTCCCTCAATTGCTTCTATAGAAGCATCATTGTTGCATGACTTTCACAATTTTCTGTGCTGGTTCCAGGAGAACCAGCTATGTGTCAACACAAAGAAACTGTGTCTATGACCTTTGGTACAAGACAGAAATTGGCCCAGTTCACCTCCTTCCCATTTTCTCCATGCTAGATGGCACCCTGCTTGAGGTTGTTTCAACCTTCAAGTACCTGGTTGTGTGGTTAGATAGCAGGCTTGACTTCTCAGCTCACATCAATGCCACCAATGCCAACCTCAGCCCCAAACTTGGTGCCCTGTACGCAACAAGTAATGACTCCCGTCACTGATCCCCTGGGAGTTAGTCTCCAAAAAATAGTTCTGCCAGTCTTTAACTATGTGGATGTGGTCTATGGCACTGCCCTGTCTACTTCCCTGGCCAGACTGGACACATTCCCAATGCCTTCTGATGTTTTGCTACAAACTCTCCTTCTCACACCACCACTGTTCCCATTATTCCTTGCTAGCCATCCTTGCACTCCCAAATGTTATTAGTTCCACTGTGCTTCCTCTTCTCTAAATACTGGTTTGGGTATTTTCCTTCCTAGTTATTTTACCTCCACCCTCCAGCCCCTCTTCCTCCACCTCCTACTCCTTTTGCTACAGGGACTCACACACTTTCTCCCTTCCCCCCCTAACTCCTCTCCTGGAAAATCTGCTTTCTCATACCAGGTTCCCTCCCTTTGGAATCAGCTTCCCTCCTCCATCCTTCCCTTCCCTTCCCTTCCCTTCCCTTCCCTCCTCTGCTCCTCCTCCGCCTCCTTCCTCCTTCCTTCCTCCTCCTTCCCCTTCCCTTCCTTCCCTTCCTTCCTTCCTTCCCTTCCCTTCCTTCCCTTCCCTTCCTCCTTCCCTTCCTTCCTTCCCTTCCTTCCTTCCCTTCCCTTCCCTTCCTCCCCAGACACTAACTAAGACTTCTCCTCCCCTTGTTCATGCCAGTTGTCTTCTTGAACCATTTTTACCTCTCCTGACCCTACCTCTCAGCATTTGTTTCAGTATCCATTATACAGGTTCCTGAACTTTTCAAATTACGTTTGCACCATTGCTTTTGATTTTGAATGCTGTTTACTATTTAGTACCCAGTTGCAATGTTTGGCATTACTTTCTATATTGAAATTGACTTATACACTTTATGTTATTGTTCCTGTAATTTCATTATCAGCCTAGTTTTATTTCTTTGTAACTGTACTCTCCCTCCTTTCCCTGGGTTGCACTTAAAAACTATCCTTGGCTCAATGTGCTTCTCAAGTCACTAATTTTCAAATAACTAATAAAAATTAAATTGACTTTCGGTCAAGTAGTAATCATTGGCCCCAGATAAGCGTACATTTCTTCTCTATGAGACTTTTCCATTCAGGTCATTTATTCACTGATTGAGCTGCTAAGCAGAAGACCAAGGTTTACATTTCAAAGTGGGTTCCATTTAACAGTCTCCTACATTATACAACAAAACACTTCCATACAAGAGGCAGGATGATTCTCTGTGATATTTTCAATAAAGTTGTTTCAGTTGCTTTACGGAGTTCCACAGTACTCTTTTCTACTGAATGTCCTTAGAAATATTCAGATGTCAGCACAAAAGCTCTATAGAGGTTAACATTATAATTATTAGAGTATTTAAACTTACTGAAAAGTAAGACATATGCTTATCCTTCCTTGAAAAATACAGTTTTAAAAATGACATTATGATTGCTTAAAAATAGTTGGACATTAGAAAATGCTCTTATGATGAAATCAGTATTGCCACCTTTTCCACTTGTATTTCAAATATCATTAAAATATGATTATTTCTTGCTGTAAGCTTCATTATCCAACAATGTATGTCTTATGTTTTCTGTGTTGAATAGGATCCATATCTTATTAACTAACATTAGCTTATAGTATAGGACTAGTACATGCTCTGATATATTGCACTTTTTAGTTGCCCTGTGATTAAATCATTATACCAAGAAGCAGTCTTCATACGTTCTTAAACTAATGTTCTGAATACCTGTGACCTTCTTTTATTTACACTATTATGCAAAAGTAATTGAGTGAAAAGCAATAAGAAAAAATATGGTATTTATAAATAATCAGAAACAATTGGCACAAATGCTGATGCTTTAGTTTGATAAAGTAAGCCACAGTAACTGAAAATCAATAAAGAATATTAAATTAAAAAAGAAAGTAAGCAACAGTATGAAGTTATGATTCTATGAATGTTATGAAAGCCATGCAAAGGGGCAATCAATAGGCCAATGGAAGTATGTCATGTTTCTATGCTAGTGACCAAGTTCACAAGTGAGTTTGGAAGCTGGCACTTAAGCGTTCAGCCTGGAAAAACATGTCCCTGGGAGCTGGGCAGCAGCAGGTTCTGATGCTACAGTGACTCCTGCTGCTGGGCCAGGGATCATTCTTTTCAGCAAGAGCACACTTATTGCATGCAAGGCATGCGCCTAGATACTGTGCATGCTGCATGGGGACAGGGAACACAAAAATGGAGGAAAGCATAAAGCACAGCTGGCTGATGGTTTGCCTCTGACCAATCATGGTACCTTCCTCCACAGGATCCAGGTACCTGAAAGGACTCTTGAAGGTTCTACAGTACAGTTTCAAAGGCCTCACCATGGGGAGCAAGGTATGGGGGCATAGGCTGGTAAGTACCAGGAAAAGCTGGGTGATGGGGTTGGGAGGAACACTACAACAAATGGGTTTGAGAGAAGCATAAAAGAATGATTGGCACAGACCCTCCCCTAACTGTGTGAGTCCCTGTTTTAAATGTCCCACTTTGAAGAGTAAGGTGTAGAAACAGGGGAGAAATGTATGATGTACAGGGACTTATGAGTGAATACATTAAAGAATAGTGTAGCAAAGGTAGTTCCTGTGAGAAGTGGAACATAGCTAGATGAGTTTGTCCATATAACTGACTATGGTGGATCTTTGAGTTCACCTCCAGTGAGTACATGTTCAAGGCTTTCAGTTGTCCTTGACAGATCTGCCCTGCTGGCCCTAAATTATTTTTGTTACCATTTGCTGTATTGACTCCAGCCTGTGAATGCCCACTTTCAGGTGAGGACTCAAAATTGGATACCAAACTCCATGTGAGGCTTCAGCAATTATTTGAATAGAAGTAGTATCATTCTCTCTTCTTCTATTGTTGAGACTCCTCCTATACACCCCAGCCTCCTAGATGCCTTGCTTTAAGCTTCATTGCAGGAATTGCTTGCTTGAGGAGGCACTGATGGGAACCCTCAGAACCATCTCCTCTTCTAGTGACCAACTTGACACTTTCATCCAATATTCTGTGCACAGGTTCTTATTCCCTAAGTGCATCACTTTGCATGTTTTGGCACTGAAGCTCAACTGCCAGACCTTTGACCACCATTCAAGCCTTTCTAGATCCCTCTGAAGTTCCCACCCTATCCTCACTTTCAGCCCTGTTGCAGAGCTTTGTACCTTTGGCAGAGAGACAAAGTTTAAGGTCAATACCTTCCCCAATGCCACAAATGAACATATTAAATAGGACAGGTCCCAAAGCTAATCCCTGTGGTAGCCCACTTAAGACTCCACTTTCCCAGATTGACCCACCCTTCCACCAACCAGTTTCCTACTCAATTGGCTAATCCTTCTCTACTCCTAAATCCTCCAGCTTTTTCAGCTGTGCAGCATGGAATCAAAGGCTTTGTTGAAGTCAGTGTAGAAAACCATTGACTGACCTCTGTCCACATAGTGTTGTTGATACTGGGGACTTTATTTTCCCAGTCATAGACTGGCATCTCAATAAAGCTAACAGCCGAGCTGAGACAGACTCTCAGTCAATATCCACATACTGTTTCTTAAAGCAACATGTTCAACAGAACCATGTTTGAGGCTACCCTTCATCTTATTTTGCTGAAGTGGGATGGATCATATCCAGTATAAACTTCAAAGAACTTGTGGAAGGTTGTGACCACAACTGGGTAACCTTCTCTCTCTCTGGTGATGGGGAAAACTAGTTGGGTGTTAACTACCATGGCTAATGACCTTCAGAATGTGAACATTTCCAGGACAAAAAAAACTCTGTGTCCAAGGGTCTAGATCATTTGAAGAAATGTTGTTATTCTGAGTTCATAAGGATATTTGAAGAGTGTTAACTGGATCAGCTGAAGGAATGTCATTATTCTGAGCACATAAGGATTTGCTGAAGAGGGTTAAGGAAGAAGCAGCCTTTAGAGGTCTGCATCCCTGTAAGTAATAAGAAAAAGGGACCAAGATGTTGCCATCCTAGCCAAATAGGAACCTAAAGCAACTGAACATAAAAGAGAAAATCAATGACCACTGAAAATAGGCAGGTCGCCCAGGCTGCAGAGGAGTACAGAGTAGCACAGAGGGTCTTTAAGGTTAATATAATAAAGAAAGCTAAGGAGGGATTAAATGAGGATAACAGCAAGAGCTGGAGACAATACCAAATCCTTCTTCAGGTACATAAATGTAGTAGGAAGGTAAAGCAGTGGACTGGGCCTCTGAAAACAGGGATGTTTTAGGAACTGGCAAGAGAGCCAAGGTGGTAACTGGGATTTTGAATGACACTTAACTTGTTATCCAACAAATGACACCAAGGGAGAGAGAGGTGCTTATTTTGAGGGTACATGCCATCACTCTTAGCCATATTTCAGCCTGTAGATATCACATACACACTAATAGATGACTACTTGGTGAAGACAAGCCACTTACTGCCTAAGGCAGATGTAAAACTCACTGGGTCATAGTGCAGCTAATGGGACTGATGAGACCATTTTCAGTAATCTTTATGAGTCTATCTAGACAGGCATGGTACCAGAGGACTAGAGAATCCAAATTCAAGAAGGAGCAAAGGTCAAACCCAGGCAATGACAGGTCAGTTAACCAAATTTTAGTGGTGAGCAAGGGTCTGAAAACCATGAGAATGAGGAGAATAATGGAGCACTTGTATGAGGTCAAGGTTCTTACTCACCTCAGTGTTGCTTTATAAGAAGTTGATCATTCTAAACCAACCAGATCACTTTCTTTGAGGGACTGACAGAGAAGGTTGACAGGGCCAGATCTTTAGCTGATGTATATTTGGATTTCAGCAAGGCCATTGACACTGTTTCAAGTGAGTCTTCTGTGTATGCTATCCAAGTATGGTGTTCATCCACCATTACAAGATGGTTTGATACTTGACTGGCAGGAAGCAGAAGGTTGTGGTGAGAGTCACCACTACTAGTTAAGATGAGTACTAAATGGCATCCCTCAGGGACCAGTATTGGGACCACTGATGTTCAAAATTTTCATCAACAATCTGGAAGCTAGGGCCTCCAACAGTTTGCTGATGGTACTAAGCTGGCCAGGGTGGTGGAGTCCATTAAGGATGGACATAAATGTTAAAAGGACCTGATCAAGCTGGGAAATTAGTGGACCTATTGTGTATGTGATTCTGCTTGTTGCACTTTATGAGGAAAAGAACCAGGGTGTCATAATAGCTAAGGGTCAGAAGCAGACAATTGATGCATGACCACTGTCTAATAGAAAGAGTGTACAATAAGTGGATTAGAATATGGAGCATTACAAAAGAAATGCAGGAGCATGGTTTTCAATGCTAAGGCTGGTCTAGAGAGAGTAGACTGCATAGGGGATTAAGAAGAGGATAAATGCAGTTACAGCATTTGACCTGGTCAGATAGTTCCTGAAATGTCTCTGATATCTCCAGAAAAGTTCCAAGTTCACTTGCAGTGCCATTGTAGGGTTGACAGAGAGAATCTCTTTAGAAATGTTGCAAAATATCTGGAATATCTGCTAAATTAACACACTGTGCTAAAAATCTATTCCTGCAGCTGAACTTGTTTCAACACATAGGGAACAGAATGAGAGCCAGGAACAAGGTGAAGCCTCTGTTCACTGGGGAGGTGGGGAAAATATGGAATGAGGCAAGTGGGATAGCAGAGGATGTGTCAGAATCCAATCTGGAAGTCAGTGAATGAACAACTCAGAGTGAAAGTTTGTGGAAAGGAACAGGCCAAACAGGAGATAGTACTAATTAAAGAAAACTACACCCTCATGTCTTGTAAATGTTGTTTGTTTCCATGTCAACACTCAACTCTTTATGTAGCTGTTACAGATATATGTGACTGCTTGAGTTTATTTACATTATTCATACTAGTCCTTGTAAATATCCTGGTTCCTAGCCTACAGCATCTTATCCTAACATTTTCTGGTTGTTGAAATCTAATTATCCTGACAGCTGCATTAGCATATGAGAATGTGATGTGTCAGCACCTTTACACTCCACAGTATGCATGTCTGCTTAAAGAGTTAGTGGAACTAAAATAGTAGACAGGAAAATATTACAACTTTTAATTTAGCAGTCAGTTGTAAGATATTATTTATATTGTATTTTCTGTTTCCTTGCCCATTAGAAATGTTTCTATGTGACAGTATTATGCTGGGTATGTGGGACAACAGTCTGACTGGTAGCTGACATATTTAATTCTATTACCCTACCACATCATCAGCACTGTAACCTTACTGACTGTGACATCACTGGTTACTCACCTAGCAGCTACTGGGTGGTTCTTCCTGAGCATCTGTGATGTCACAGTCAGTGAGGGTGACAAGTGCTGATGATGTAGTGGAATGAGAAGAACTAGATCTGTCAGCTGCCAGGCAGAGTACATTTCCACTCATCACACCTACTAACATCAGGTAAAAAATTATTCCAAATAACTAGATGGGAAATAAAGAATACCAGAGATATAAAAGGTAATAGCTGACAGCTCTTAAAGATGAGCTGAATCAATGTGAATACCACATTTACCTTTGTTAACCTTGTAAATAGAGTTTTAAAGCAAGGCTTTTTGCTATTATGTTGTATTCCATTTGTGCATTACTAGAGAGTTTTCTCACTATAGTTGTACTTTCAGTATAACAATACCTGTTATAAACAGGCACTGTGACATCTTGCTCTCATATGCTAGTGCAGCTCTTGGGCACTTAGATTTTAACAGCCATAAAATGGAGACCCCATGATAGTACTGGGACTAGTATGAATAGTGAAAACAAACTAAAGCAACCAAATATATTCCAACAGCTACAGGAAAAGAATTGTCTGTTGACATGGAAACAATATTTACAGGACATAAAGGTGCAGTTTTAGTTGACAAGTATAGGGAGGGTGTGAATCTGGGAACATCCCACAGTCCTGATGGAATCTACTCAAAGGGACTAGTGGAAATGAAATCTGTTCTGTCTTTGCTGATATCTTTCAGATCTTCTTACAAAAATCCAGAAAAAGAGATGATTTCATACCTTCATTGGACCAACGAGATGTTACAAAAGAAATATAGCACGAGCTTTCAAATTACACAGAATTCTTCATCAGAAAAAATAACAGTTGATTTGAAAGAGCACGCTTTTTAAAGTCTAGATCATGCATAAAAAACAGATAAAAAAAATTAAAATCCCATTGGCTTAAATTGCTTTCAAAATGAGCATGGATGGAATAACACAGTATCATCACAAAAAGATATGTCAAGGCCAAATGTACTGAATTGATAAGATTCTTCCCTGAAAAAGCCATGAACCATTCAGATGAATTAAGCTGATGAAATCCATAGTATATAATGTTAAAAGTCTTCTAAATAAGAAACTATCTTTGTGTTAGGCAAAAAGTGGGTTTAAAGACAACCTGTCCCACAGTAAATTATGCATTAACCAACTGTTTCCATATTTGTACAGTGTAAGTACTAGCCAGATATGTTTGACTTAAAACAATTCACAGTAAGTCAATATTATTCATTAATATTTAAACTTATACTGTTTAAACATGATCTATCTGAAACTCTGTAATAAGTGATTAGAGTTTCTGCACATTCAACACCAGCCTAATCCAGACCCCCTTGTAATTGAGATGCTGTCATCCTAATGTTTCCATGTATCAACAAGTGTCTGTACATACCTAATATTTGTACTATTAGATAACAGTTTTATAACTCCAAATCAAAAGCTGAGGGAATCACTCACTGTCCCCTCTGGCCAACTATTAATGTATTATTAAATGAAACTTAACAAAGACCCCCAAGTAACTGAGATCCTGTATCCTAATATGCTAATTGTTTTATAATGTGCCAGTATATAATCAAACTGACGTATATGATAGCAGTCCTAGAAATCTAACACAAAATCAATGTGAATCCACTCTCTGGGGAAAAGCAATGTACTGGTAACTGGTCAATGGGAATCATATAACCATTTTGTAAGTGAACAAGTCATCATCACATAACTTAACCCCACTGTATCATGTCCTAGGATGTCAAGAGTTTATGACATAAAAGAAACAGTCACAAACACCAACTGCCTAGCAAATGAGATGCTATACCTAAAGTGTCCATGTATGAACATGTAACCATATATAAGCTTACACCACAACACCAACCCACTCCATGCCCTAATTTTTGGGTGGGTGAAACCAACATAATGATGATGGGTTAAAAGGATTCTATATCCATTTAGTATTAAAACATACAAAAAACATGATGTACTACCATTATATGTCCATTCATTGTTCTTGAAGAAGTTGAAAGTTTAACTAGTGTAATGTGACATAAAACCTAAATTAATGTTCATACCATCTCCCACCATATTGAAAAGTAAAATGAGCTTGATCTCAAAACCCACCTCTGTTGTGTAGTTTTGAAATGTCCTTTCAAAACCAGGACCGATATATCTGTGATGGAGTGATCAGACTAAAAGAAGTGTCATCCCACTGGTTTGCCATCATCATCATTTTAATAGTATGACTGTGCGAGGTCATTCAGATGTGGATAGGTTGTTCTATCTCTCCCATGTACCCTACTTGTGGACATCTCTTGCATTGAATGAAATAATATTTCAAGATGCACATGTATAATTCCCTGTATAAATAATTTCTGTTTTGTGGACTATTGATGCAATCAGAAGTAGAAATGTGCTCACAAGTCTTACATCTGGTGAGACCACAGGGTCTTGTACCATTTTGTGCTGTGTTGTTTTGTTCTGGTGCACATTTACTCCTAACAATCAGGTTGGTTAAATTAGGTATTTGCTTAAAAGTCTAGAGTGGTAGTTCTTTAAAAATTAATTTTATGGTCTTATCATCACCGAATATTAGTTGGAGGTTCTTAATAACTTTACATAGAAGCTCAAGGTCAGGGTGATATGTGTCCATTAAGGATATTCTGTTGGTGTTAATCTTTTCTTATACTCAAGTAGTTGTTCCTTTGTACTCGCTGTAATGCTCTACCACTCTGTCAAATTCTCTGGAAAAGTGTCCTGCCCAATAACAGTTTTTTTCAGCATGGCCAAATGTGTATCTTTGTCCTCATCACATGAACAGACACGGTGATAGTGAACCGCCAAATTGTGCATTACAGATTTTTGTGTGGCTTGTTGATTACTATTTCTATGCAAGTATCTTTGTCTGTCCATTAGTTTCCTGTAAATGCATGTCTGCAAGGTTCAATCTTTGATGGTGACTGTGATGTCTAGAACATTAACACTGGTGGCAGAATATTCCAGGAACATTTTATGGATGGTGGAGGTTGTTAAGTTCCTGATGGAACTTCTTGAGTGTGTCTGCACCTCTGTCCAAATTATAGACATATCATCATTGTAACAGAAATAACTGAGTTGTTTATGTGTACAGTGCCCTAAAGAATCTCTCTTCAAATTTGCCATAAAGAGGTTGGTATATTGTAGAGCCTATCCTGGTACCCATTCTCATTCAAATACTTTGAATATAATGTTTACCATTGAAGCTGAAGTTGTTGCTTGTCAGAATTAATTCAAGAAGTTTCCTACCACTCAGGGTCGATGTTTTGGTTCTGTCTTTTCTCATGTAGGCATTTAAGACAGGCTAAAATGCCATCCGTGTGGAATATTAGTATTTTTATTTATTTAGTTTTTCTTAATTGGGTAGGTGCACTAGCCATGAAATGACTATTTTCAGGCATGACCTGGGAGAGTAAAAGAATCAAAGACAGGTACATAGCATGAGTACAATGAACTTACAATAGCATAGACTAAAACAGTTAATAATGAATACATGCAGCCAGGACAATACCAGTCAATGCAATTCTCATAAATTTTATGTAGAGAAAACCTACACAGTCTAGGAAGAGATACCTCAACATAGTAGCAAAGAAATATTGTTCAAATTAGTCACAACAATGAAGATTCAAATAGGCAGTGAAACAAGGTAAGGCAAATTCCTGACTGTGCAGGATGCATTACCATGGCCTCTGAAACAAGACTCAGGTATGAGGGAGGGGGAGGAGGGAGTTGGGGTAAATTAGCTCTCAAGGAGATAGTAAGGATAAGAAGTGCAATGAGGTAGGGAGGTTAAAGTTAGGCCAGGCAAATCTGGCGGGTGAGTGTATTAGGGAGAATTAAAACAAGTGCAGAGATCAGCAAGGATAGATGTAAGTGCAGCACCTTTTGAAGCTGTCATGGGATCCAGATATTTGAAGTGCTTGGGGAGAGAGTTCCAAAGCTTAGGAGCAGAGTGATTGAAGGCAACAGAGCCTTTTGATGTTTTTATAGGTATATTCAGCAGGATTTATCTACAGATTGCAGTCAATAGGAGTAGGTTTGAGGTACCAGCAATGTTGCCAGTGCAAGGGGGTCTGGTTTGAGTATAGAGTCAATCAGGGAGCCAAGAGAGTATTGATGGCAAGCTGAGGGGAGACCAGCCCAGGTCTCTGTACAGTTGGCAGTGGTGCTTAAGCCATGGTTATGAGGAGGCATATTGACAGATATTATTATAAGTGGCATCCCACTTATGAAAGATGGTTTTGTGTGTGGCAGCAAAGGTCAGCATGCCATAGGTGAGGACAGGGAGTAATATGCCCTGGCAATAGCAAGTTTAGAATAGTATAGAGAGATGTTACATCCATAGTGGCTAATACGGTATTATGTAGTAAGTCTTCATAACCAGAACGTTTATGCAGGAAGTGTGTAGTGACCTGGATGTAGCTGTCCCTTACTACAACAAGTGGTTTTAAATGTTTTCACAAACCTGAGATCCCTCTGTCAGAGTTCCAGCTACCTCCTTCTAGGAAAGTAATTAAAAAGGTGGTAGCAGCACACAACTTCAGAGCTGGATGGAATGTTTCAGGATCAGTGAGCCATTTCAGTCTGGGTTTGGACCTTAATATGGCACCAGGCATCACTAGTCATGGCATTCAGTGATCTGCTCCTGGCTAGAGACAGTGGTCATTGCCCTAATTGTGAACTGCTGGATTTTCCATGGCATTTGACAAGGTGGTTCATGGGGTGCTGTTGACCCATATGGGACACTATGTAGTGCTCATTGTTATGCTAATACATTGATTTGAATCGTATTTGTCTGGCAGGTTGAAGCTAGTGGTGATGGGAGTCAGCATCTTGGTGGCTGCTGCCCTCTTCTGTGGAGAGTCTCTAGAGCAATTTTAGCTCCCATGTTATTGTCTGTGTACATGCTGCCATTGGGGAGATTAATGGTGATCTGGGTTTTTACTGTTATTCAGATAATACACAGATCTACCTGTCATGTGCATCTGATGGGGTCCACGCTGTAGCTGTGTTAAACAAGTGTCTGGTGGAAATCAAAGACTGGTTTGCCTCAAACTGATGCAGACTTAGCTCATCAAGACAGAGGTGTTACTGTGGAAGCCAGGCCATGTGGGTGTAGCAGTGAATTGTGAAGGTGCCCTGTTGCCATCATTAAATGCCACCACATTATAAGCTGCAGATAGGATGAGAAATGGGAATCATTTGTCATCTGTTATCCACAGTGGCTTTACCATCTGCATTACATCACCAAATTTGAACTGACTGAAGCCCTCCAAAATGGAAAACACCCATTCACACATTTGTTATCTGCATACTGGATTTCAATAGTGATCTCTACCAAGAGCTATCTGCAGGGCAGGTGCTTTGCTTACAGCTCATGCAGAACTCAGCAACCCAGCTGATTGCAGGGAGCTTATGGTCCAGGCATATCATGCCAGTCTTGCAAGAACTGCTTTGGTTGCAAGTGAGGAGGGGCATCAGTTTCAAGATAGTTTTGTTAGTTTACAAAGCCCTAAACAATTTGAGTCCTGGCTACCTGACAGACCTTTTGACATAATACACTCCCATCTGCCCTCTCCATTCCTCTGAGCTTGGGCTCCTCCTTGTTCCACAGTCCCACAGTAAATGATAAAGAATTATCAGGAAATAGAGCCTTTAGCAATGCTATACCTACCTTGTGGAACTTGCTGCCTGCTCATATTAGCTGTCTCTCATCATTGGAACGTTTTATGGTGTTGATCATAAGAGCCATCTGTTTGAGTTAGCTTTTAAGGCCACTTAAACTTCTAGTAGGTATTATTTAGCTGTCTTCTGTATTCTAACATTTTTTTGCTTAGTTTTGTATTTTAATGGGGAGGTACTAACAACCATAAAAATGGAACAGAACCTGGGGGTAGACATGTCAAATGATCTAAGGTGGGCAAGCAATGTGAGAAGGCAGTAAGGAGGGTTGAGGGGATACTGGAATGCACAGGAAGAGGCATTACCAGTACAAAACAAGAAGTTGTTATCCATCTCTACAGACAGTTGATTAGATCACATCTGGAGTACTCTGTGCAGTTCTGGAGACCCAGTCTCCTCAAGGATATAGACAGGATGGAGGCAGCCCAGAGGAGAGCAACTAAAATGGTGCAGGGTTTGCACCAGAGGCCATATGAAAAGAGACTAAAGGAGCTTTATATGTATACCCTTGAGGAAAGGAGGGGGGACATGATAGAAACTTTCAAGTACCTCAAGGAAATCAAAAAGTTCAAGAGAGTAGCATCTTTCAGAAAAGAGAAGTGTAAATCAAGAGGCACAATTTGAAGATACAGGGTGACACTTCTGAGGCAATGTGAGCAAGCATTGTTTCATGGAGAGGTGGTGGATGCAAGGATCAGCCTTCCTGAGGAGGTTTGGTGTCAAAACTGGAGGAATTCAAGAATGCATGGGACAGACATAAGGCAATTCTGCTGGAGGTTAGGAAGAAGTAGGCTGTTGGTTAACTAGGATCTGCAGCTTATCCAATCAGTAGGAAATGGGCAGACTGTGTGGGCCAAGCAGTCCTATCTGCCATCAAAGTCAGTGTTTCTATGTTTAAGATTTGATCTTTGTTACTTCACAGTTTAAGCTGTCACACAGCATGGTACTTTACCCTTGGACAGGCGCCTAACAAATAAACTGCCTTGCCAAAATGCTGTGTTACTGTGCTTTATTATATTAAATGAGTGGTACTTTCAGAATTTGCAAAACATATGTTCTGCAGAGTGTCTTGATTTGTCTGTAGTCCTACTGTATCCTTCCCTTGTCTGATACTGGGAGTTTTTCTAAATTACCCTGCTAGATTTGGATATTATTTTATGGCCCCTGGGATCTCCATCTTAATATGGTTTATTGTTCTTCTTGCTCCTATGATGCCTCCTGTCACATGTGACAGTGATGTATCTGGGGCCATGATTCAGCAAGCACTGGTTTAGAATCAGTTTAGTACAGCAGAGCTGTCATATTAAGTAACTTTCCTTACCCAGTGAGCACTAATGGCTATATTTACAACTTAGCAAATACTTGAGGGTTAATTGAGTGGGTTATTCTGCAAGAATATAGCTGGAGTCCTGATTAATCATAGCATTGATGATTCGGAGTGATTTGTGTGCTTTTACAGTGGTATGTAGTTTTATAGACTCAAAAGTTTTAAAAGCAAAACATTCAGTCCTGCTGGCTATACTGTGCCAGATACACACACACACAGAGCACACAAACATTGAGTTAGAGCTATTTAGTGGAGGCCAGAACATCAGGCTCCTAACTCTAGTACTTGTTGAATCAATGGTCCTGGATACATCACTGTCACATGGGACAGGCGGCATTGTAGGAAAAGAAGAGCAATAAATCTTGCTAAGATGGAGATCAGTGCACAGCAAACAAGTAAAGGATTGCACTCATGCCAGTAATATATTCCAAATTTGAAGATTTATTCCTGAAATTTCAGTTACAGTTTGAGTCAAATTTCACCATGCAAGAAGCCCCTAGCACCTCGGCAAATTGCCGTTAAAGGGGTGTTAGCCATATATGGATCTAGTTTGCATTCAAATAGCAAACCACAAAGTGACATCACTAATTGAAACAAGTGAAACCAATCATTAACCATTACTTAACAGACTACAAAAGAAAATTTTACATTATTTCTATATATACATAATGAAATATTGTAACTCATTTAAATGTTCGTTTCAAATTTCATATTGTTTTAGGTAAACATTATTACACATTTTAGCAGGATGCGTGTTTTATATTTTTAACTACACATAATGCATACTAAAGCTCAAAGTGATACAGGAGAAAACAACTGAGTATACAAAACACTGAATAGACTTCATACTGGGTGTATAAAGTACAGATCATAATAGAAAATCAAATTTGTTTTTAATGCTACCGGATCACCTATATAGGAATCATATACCTAGTAAAGCACATTATTTTGTCAATGTAAACAGTTCCCAATAGATCAATAAATACTGTACATACATACTGCCAGATGAGAGTGAAAAAGAAAGAAAAGGTGAAAGAAGGAGGAGGTTTCAGGATCGCAGTACCCTGTATTCCAGAAAATATAGTTAGAAGTTGTCCTGGAAAATAAAATAAATAACATAAATAGAATTGAATTTAATGTATATGTATACATTAATATCAGATACCATTAACTTGGCCCTATATAAGCTTTAAATACACAAACAAGTAACTGGAAGTGGGGTGGGGAGGGGCCAAAGAGAGCAATTACCTTTATTTTCAGGAATGGTTTTAGATCTCATTTTTCATTGAGACCTTTTGGTTTTATAGTGTCAGATTTATAAATGCAAAAGCTTTCCTTTGCAGGAGTAAATTCTGCCTATCTGAACTACAAATTATAAATCTAAGTAGCACTGGATTTTCAAACAGTCAGATGTCACTTTTACATATAGAAACATAGAAACATAGAAACATAGAAGTTGATGGCAGATAAGGACTCAAGGCCATCCAGCCTGCCCATTTCTTTTTCTACCTTATAAATGTGCAATCGGCCTTTGCTCTGTCAGTGACCTATCTATTCATAGTCATTTGTATTGCTCCCTTATGCCTATCCCATGCCTGTTTGAAGCCCTGCACTGTATTCATAACCACCACTTCTTGTGGTAAGCCATCCATGCATCTACCACCCTTTCTGTGAAAAGAATTTTCACATTCCCCTTAATCGGCCTCCTCTAATCTCATGTTGTGTCCTCTTGTCCTGCTATTTTTCTTATATTTAAACATGTTAGACTCTTTCACCTTGTTTATGCCCTTAAGGTGTTTGAATGCCTCGATCATATCACCTCTCCCTCCTTTGCTCAAGGGTATACATATTGAGCTCCGTTAATCTGTCCTCTATGTCTTCTGATGCAGTCCCTGCACCATTTTAGTTGCCCTTCTCTGGACTGCCTCAATTTGGTTAATGTCCTTGTGAAGGTGTGGCCTCCAATACTGCACGCAGTACTCAGATGGGGCCTAACCAATGTCTTGTACAGAGGGATTATCCTCCCTCTTATGACTTGTGATACCCTGCTAATACACCCTAACACCCCCTAGCCTTACCTACTGCTTTAGAGGTCTGCTTGGATGATTTTAGGTCATCAGTGATGATGATGCCCAAGTCTCTTTCTTCCTTTGTGACTGTTAGCAACTCCTCCTAGCCTATAAGTGGCTTCAGGGTTTCTTCCTATGTGCATGATTTTGCACTTCTTTGCATTAAATCCCAGTTGCCACTCTTCTGACCATTCTGCTAGTTTATCCAGATCTCTTCTCATTCTGCCCACCCCATCTGGATCATCTACTCTGTTGCAGATCTTGGTGTCATCTGCAAATAGACAAGCCTTACCCTCTAGTCCATCTGCAAGGTCACTAATGAAGATGTTGAATAGGACTGGCGCAGGACTGATCCCTGAGGTACCCACTTGTGACTTGCATCTCTTCTGACTGTATACCATTTACCACCACTCTCTCGTTTTCTGCCAGTCAACCAGTTTGCCACCCAGTTGACCAACTTCTGACCCACCCCGAGCCTACCCAGCTTATTTATCAATCTTCTATGTGAACAGTGTCAAAAGCTTTGCTGAAGTCAAGGTAGGCGACATCAACTGCTCCCCTTGGTCCACCACTCTGGTTACACAGTCAAAGAAATCTATGAGATTAGTTTTACAGGACCTTCCTTTGTAAACCCATGCTGTCTTGGATCCTATGCCCCATATGGATTCCAGGTGTTGCACTATCCTTTCCTTAGGAGTGCCTCCATAATCTTGCCCACTACTGAGGTAAGACTGACGGTCTGTAGTTCCCGCCTCCTCCCTGCTACCACTCTTGTGGAGCGGGATCACATGAGCCTTCTCCAGTCTTCTGGGACCTCTCCTGTGCTCAGAGACTCACTAAACAATTCTGTTAATGGCTCTGCTAGTTCCTCCTTAGCTCCTTAAGTACCCTGGGATGTATGCCATCAGGTCCCATTGCCTTATCCACCCTGAGCTTATGCAAGCTCTTGTAGGACCCTTTCTTTTGTGAAGGCAGTAGTGCTCACCTCCTCCCCTGTGTCCATGATGTTGAGCTGTGGGCTCTGCCCACCTTCTCTCAGTAAATACTGAGCAAAAGTATCTATTTAGGATAGATGCCTTTACAGGGTCCTCCTCCTCACATGCCCCTTTCTCCATTAAGCTTAGCAATACCCTCTGGACTTTCTCCTTTCACTAATGTATCTATAGAAAGTCTTGTCACCTTCTTTTACTGTTCGTGCTAGTGTTTCCTCAGTTTGGGACTTTGCCTGCCTTACTGCCTTCCTGCTTCCCTTAGGGCAGTTAGTGACTTAACTTTGTGTCCACACCTGCAATTAACAAATTCCTCATATTTGTGAGCTTGTTTAAACTTTTAGAAAAATAAGGCTGAAGTTTTTTCAGGGACAGAACTAACAATACAAATATGGGACATACAGAGAATGAATCAAGGATTGAACCAGCTGACGATTTGGATGTTTTATTAATGGCTGTGAAAGAACTGAATAGAGAGATGAACCTCTGGTCCATGGAAATGGAAATGGAGATGATACTTTGATAATCTAATGGAATCACTTGATACTGGTGTGATTCAGACTCAGACTACATTAGAAAATGACATCAGTACTAAGGACATTAAACACATGAAGGATACGATGTTTAAATGCAAGTCAGATTTTTGTCCACTAGTATTGAATAACAGTATTATCGTGTTTGAAAACTTGGTCTTGTATGTAGTTAGACAGCTACTGGAAAGTAAGAAGAAGCAGCCTATTTATGAGAATTTGAGTGGCATTGAACAGAAGGCAATAAAGGAGTTAATGGGCAATAAATATATTATCAAAAAGCAGATAGGGCACCATTGTTGTTATGAATACTGTTACATATCAGAATTTGTTTGAAACACTGTTGTTTGATGTAAACAATTATGAAAAATTAAGACGCAGCTCATCCTTTGCCTATAAAAAGAGTTATTTCAGCTTTTAAATAAAGCAGAACACGAAGGCAATATTTCTGCAACTGAATTTGAATATCTTTGCTGTGAACATCCCATTATTCCTACTCTACTGCCTCCCAAATGTACATAATATCTACAGAGCCCACCAGGTAGGCCCATTGTCTTAGGGGTGAGGTCTATTACAGAACACTTATGTTAGTTTATTGACTTCTTCTTACAGTACTGTATGCTGACTTTCCATTCTACTTAATGGACACAGGAGACACTATTAGAAATTTCAATCTGTCCAGTGGGAACTGGTGTATAAATGGATTAGCATAGATGTTGAGGGTGTATATATCTCCATAAGACACCCAGATGGGATTGCAGCATCTAGATATTATTTGGAAAGAGACCAAACAATAACTAATGCCCCAGTGGAATTTTTGATTGATGCCTACAGTTTTGTACTGTATTAGTTTTTTAATTCAATAATACATTTTTGTACAGAAGTGTGAACAGCAATGGCGGCTTCAATGGCCCCGCTATGTTAATCTGTTAATGGGCATGTAGGAACATAATTATTTGCAAGATGAAAACATCAACTAATTTCATAGAAATATAATTAAGTGGGGCTGCTTTAGATGACTGTTTATACATCCAGGATGGAGACTTTGAAAGTGCAAAACATATTGTGGACTGGCTCAATAATAACCCTTAAATTTGAAATTTACATCCTAGATGAATGAAAAGAAATCAACTTTGTGGATATCACACTTATTTTAATTTTAATTTTTTAACCAGGAGAGACACACTAAGCTGAAAGCTTGTTTACAGGTGCAACCTGGGAGCACAGGAAGTTAAGTGATTTGCTCAGGGTCACACAGTATGCAAGTGGGGGTGTGGGATTCAAACACAGGTCTCCAGATTTGCAGTTCAAAGCCTTAAACAACTGTGCTATACTGCCTCCTGCAGTTCAGAGCCATAAACCACTGTGCTATACTGCCTCCTCAATGGGAGATGATATCTCAGGGAGAGTCACAACAAAAACTATAGAAAAACACCTCAACAAATTCTGCATTAAAGGACACTGTCAACTCCGTAGGTCTCAAAGTGTCCCTGGTTTAAAAATATATTTTATGACTGCCAACATTTAGTAAAGCTTGCTGATGTAGCTAGTAGTTTGATTCTGACTCTTATTTTATTTAAAAAGTGAAAATAAACTGCCCAACATACTGGTGTTATCACACCAAAACAGGTTTGTTTACATCCTTGAGCAACTCCAAATGCATCTTTTCTGGACTTCAGAACACCCACAAACAATCTAGCCCCTCATGATGCAGTTGGAGTTTTGGAGGCTTCTTTCTTATGAGTGACTGCACTGTTTTGGGTGTGTTTATAATGTCAGGAAGTATGCAGTAAGGACAGAACCAGGACTGTAAACAAAACAAGGTTGTTTATAAATGTACAGTGCCATGCATTTCAGTTCTACTAAACAAGGAGATAGACAAAACAAACAGCAACAGCAGTGGATTTTAGAGAGGATAAACAATCATAAAATGTGGGTTTCAACTATAAATAATATGATGAAAAACAGGTTGACAGTGTCCCTTTAAGGAAAGACTGTTCCCACCCAGCTAAACTAAAAAAAAAAATCCCATATGGACGATTAATCAGAATTAGGTGTAATTGTACAGAATACGGGAATGTGTAAGGCAGGCAGAAGAAATGATGAATAAGTTTAAGGTGAGGGGTTATAGTGAGGTGGAGTGGCATACACCTCACAATCGATATTTCAACAGTGGAGTCCCCTACAGTGACAACAGCACCACATTGTTGTAGGGAACCCACTGGAACCTGGCACTGTCTGTCGGGGTCCTGCACCCCCCCACAAATTACCTCTGACCCAGAGCTGAGAATCCTAAGTGGAGGGGTGCGGGGCACAGCCCCTGAGTAGGAGTTTGGGGGTGCAGCCCATGAAGAAAACACTTTGAAACTGGCAGCTGACTGCAAATGCAGTCGACCTGTCAGGTTCACTGTTGGGTCATTTGACAAATAATTTGTTGATAACCCATCTGGAGCCAGGTGGAGTTAAGAGAAGCAATGGATAAAGTAGAAAAATATAACACAACAAAAGCTTTTGCAGTCAGAAATGTCCACTACAAAACAAAAGGTTTCAGGGTGACCTGTCACTCTTTCACGGGAACATAATGATGTTTCAGGACAAATAAGCAGCATTGTGTGGAACCACTGGGACATTTTAAAGGGAATTTGAGCCTGAAAGAGATTGTTTGTGATTCACCATGAATAATTTTCAGAAAGACCACCAGCCTACAGGGTCAACTTGTGAAAAGTCAGTTTTATAGAAAGGAAAGCTCCAATAGAACTTAGTTGCCCACTAAACCTAAGGGAGTACATAGGTGTAAGAAATGTAATATTTGTCAATATGTACAAAAGGTAGTGAATTATTATTACCAAACCAGACCGAAATTGAAATCTTTGACTTTAAATGGGCTTTTATTTGCTGGGTTCTGATTGGCTAGCACCCTGCCAGCGGGTACATTAACTTTCAGTAGATGCCCAGCAAATAAAAGTTCCATTATGAGTGCTCCTTCACATTCAAATATCTTTGTGCCCACCCTGCTTGCCCATTGGCTGAGAGTATGAATTCAATTTGAAAATACATGCCATTTTCTTTCTGCTGCTTTAGCGAGACAACTCATAAGTGCTCATAAGTTCAGTGCCAGCAGCTGGTGAATTGCACATCACACCCACTGATGGTCTTTTTCTCTCACACTTTTTTATTTTTCAATATTTTATCATCCCATTCTTTTTGCTGCACTGATAGCCCAACTCTTCAACAGCAGACCGCACTCTTGCTCTCTCTCCGATTGCTCAGTCGCCCCGATAATAAAGGTATTGTCCATCAAACTGTCAGTAGTTCAGTGACAGCCACTGAAGAAATGTACATCCCCATGTAATGGGCTCATTTCTCATTACCCTTTGTTGTTTTGACTTTACTACCCCACACTTGGTGCTACTGTCATAACCAACAGCCTGCCTCTTCAAGAGCAGAATGCACTCGCTCCGGCCGGTCACCCAGTGGCTCCTGAAAAAGAAGCAACTCTAGCTAACACTTTTATTTCTATGCAGTCTGGTATTAAACCGAGAATAGATAAGCCAGGAGGAGCATTTATCAAGCCTTCGTTTTATTTTAATTCCCTTCTGTATGCTGCTGTTCGTGAAAAGCAAGACAGTGTGTAGGAATGCAGAGAGAGAGAGAGTTGGCAGTAACGGTATATTTAAAGAAAACTCACCGCCTCCTTATTTCTCCGCATGTGGTTTCACTGAGTTGTAAAGCAGCAAATGTAAATTACCATCTAGGACAGAAGTGAGCAGCTGCCAAGGTGCCATTAGTTTCAGCTACAGCTCCTTGGCTTTCTGTTGTTTCCAGTTATCTCTGGTAGAATAAAAGACCCTGCAGGGTCTAATTGTATAAAGTGTCATGAACAACGGTTCGGTTTGGACTGGGATGTGTCTGCGCCGCTGCAAAAAGAGATCGAGAAAGAGACAGAGCAGTTTAGCAGCCATCATCCAGGCTGTTGGCAAGTGAACTGTACTTTTTAAAATAAAGACAGCCTACCAAATTGTAATTCAGTGCGTGGTGGGGTGTGTGTGTGTGGGGGGCACTGCCGTCTGCAATGTAATCATAATTTCTCCTACAGCCAGATGAGTCTTTTGGCAGAGAATGAACATTTCTTCATTTGACAGAGAACAAACATTTTTTTCATTTTATCTATTGAATGCTGCCCATTGTCTCCATTGGCAGACTGTTTTAAAATGCACTTTAGCCAAATACACGTGTGTTTCTTCTAGAAAATGGGCTTGTTATTTCGGGGGTAGGGTGGGCATACAAGAGAATGGCTCTATGGGGAGGGTGCAATGGGAGATGGAACAGCTCGGGGACTACTTTTCTAGAAAAGACTACATTATTTCTTACTCTTTTTATTTTATTTATTTATTCTTTCTAAATCCTATATAAAATACAGGTAGCCCATTTTCTAATGCAATAATACCCTGCAGGATTAGGCAGTATGGGCAATACCGTATTACCTTCCCGAAGCAAAAAGACCCTCCGCCTGCAGCATTGGGCCTCATTATGCCCCCCATGGGTCCAGTATTGCTCAATACCACCCACCCTGTCAGGTATTATTGCATACTTATTACATGCAGTACTATGTTTGTTGTTTATATCCTGTGGTGAAGTTGCAAACTATACTAAATTGGTAAGACTGTCTAGAAGTTCAAATAACGCATTCAGGAGCTGAACACCTTCCTTTATGATTTTGGTCATATCACTGTACTTTGGTACCAGTCCTCCAATTTCTCACTCAGCTGTCAGTCAAGTCAGTTGGTTATTTTAAAAAGTGGCACGCTGACAATGGAGATGGGCTCCCTGTGTCAGGTTTAAAACAAACGTAACAGCCAAGATTGGCAATGAGCTTCTGGTGCTGGCATTAAAAGCATAATGAAAAGTGACACAGGGTATGGGCTCCCAGTGTAGTTCCCCAAAAAAACTGAAAGGCAGGACCATGTAACAGATGAGACTGCACTATTACAGATTACTCCCCTAGCATAGATAAGTACAGAATCTCTTACCTGGGTCCTGGGAAGACTTGGATGGAGGTCTCGGGGAGACATCCAGTCATTACTGTAAAATAACAATAGCAATGAGGTCACAAAAGATCCATAGTATTTTATTGTGAAAATGGAACTAACATAAATGTAAACAAAATAATACTTATTTGATAGACTGTATGTTGGTGTCCTGATAGAACTGTAGAAACTAAAGGAAAAATTGTTTGGTAAGGGAAAAAATTGTAGCAAAAGTAGAGACAGTGAAACAGAAAGGTATAAGACAAGCATAGAAATTAATGAAAAGGCAATCTAGAGAAAAGGTTCAGATTAAGTTAAGACTGGGAGAGAAAAAGAGAACTAGAAACAATGAAGAGGACAAAGGAGATAGAGAAAGAGACAAAGAAATAAAGAAGCAAGTGCAGCAGGCAGGGGCAGTTCAGGCCCTTGGCATCCTGAGTGGTTAGTGTTTAAATATTGGGGCCACCAAATCAAGCACTCCAGCATTTTGAATTATGTTCCTCTCCTGAGACCCAGTTAAATGCCAGCAGTTCTTTATTAGTTTTAGGAAATCTGGGGCTAACTTTTAAAGAGCTGTCCCTACTCCCCTCTCTTGTTCCATTGTCTGCTCATGTTTGTCCTCTCACCCTTCTCCCTCAGTTCCCTGTGGTTTGATGGGGCCTTGAGGAGTTGAGGTGAAGTAGGTCAAGAGATAGTCTTGCGTTACTGGTGGAAATCGGTGTTAAAGCCAGCGGGCTTAGATTGATGGACCAATATAGGGTTTTCAATTGGCTATCTCATGTAAGAAGGCAGAGTTCCTGTAAAATGAGACTACGCACCACAGAATCAACTGGCTCAGCTCTTTCAGACTGTGGACAGACTGTGCAATCCAGTCTGCCTGCAAGTTCGAAAGCATTTTGACAAGAAAAGTGTGATGAGTTTTCTCTATTCTTTGATGATAAGTTTGCTGACATCAGATCCGAGATCCATGCAGCTCACTCTGATGGTGGTGTCAGTGGTCGGTGAGAGGCTGCTACACCTCGGTTTGGTTGGTGCAATATTGACTGTCTGGAGATCATGGATGTCATGCAGATTGTCTAGAATATGTAGCCAACCTGCTGTAATTTGGATCTGGGTCCAACTTGCCTCCTGGTGGGGTGTGTTGATGTCATCTGCCCAGTCCTTGCAGAGATAGTCTGGTATTTGTTGCAAACAGGTGAGTTTCTTGACTCCCTGAAGGAGATGGTGGTGACACCACTCCTTAAACAATCTTCTCTCAACCCGGACTGTCCTGCTAACTGCAGACTAGTCTCTAACCTTCCCTTTGTGGGAAGGTTATTGAAAGAATGGTCGTAGCACCTGGAGAATCATTTAACCATCCATGATATCTATGATCCTCTCCAGTCAGGATTTTGAAGATGCATAGCACAGAGACTGCCCTTGTTCGGGTGCTCAATGACCTCATGATAGAGCAGGATCAGAAGCACCATTCCATCCTGGTTCTTCTCAATCTCTCTGTGGTGTTTGATACTGTGGACCATGGGGTGCTGCTTAAGTATCTGCTGTTCATCTGTGGCATGTCTGGTACAGTCCTCAGATGGTTCCGCTTCTTTCTTACTGGCAGATCTCAGAGGATGCTGTCTAGTGTGTTCCTCTGACTCATTCTCTCTGCCATGTAGGGTGTTGCAGGCTCGGTGCTGTCCCCATGTTGTTCATAGAAACATAGAAACATAGAATTTGACGGCAGATAAGGACCGCTTGGCCCACCCAGTCTGCCCATTTCCCTGCTCTACTGGATAAGCTGCAGATCCTAGTTAACCAGCAGCCTACTTCTTCCTACCCCACCCCCTAGAATTGCCTTATGACTGTCCCATGCATGCTTGAATTCCACCACTGTTTTTGACTCCACGACCTCCTCCGGAAGGCCGCTCCATGCATCCACAACCCTCTGTGAAAAATACTTCCTTAAATTACCTCTGAGCTGCCCCTCTATCTTCAACATCAGCCCTTTGTTCTTGCACACCTTTTTTTTGAAAGATGCTACCCTCTTGGACTGTTGATTCCTTGAGGTACTTGAAAGTTTCTATCATGTCCCCTCTCCCTCCTTTCCTCGAGGCTATACATATTAAGCTCCTTAAGTCTCTCTTCATATGTCTTCCGGTGCAGACCCTGCACCATTTTAGTGCCCTCCTCTGGACAGCTTCCATCCTGTCTATGTCTTGTAAAGACTGGGTCTCCAGAACTGCACACAGTACTCCAGATGGGGTCTGACCAGCTGTCTGTACAGAGGATAATAACTTCTGTTTTCTACTGGTGATGCCTCCCTATGCATCCCAGTATCCCCAGCCCTCCTTGCTGCCCTCTCACATTGCTTGCCCACCTTTAGGTCATCTGATATGACTACCCCAGGTCCCCTTCCATTTTGTTGTTGTTAGTATCTCACCCCTATTGTGTACTCTTCCCTGGTTTTGTTTCCCAGGTGCATTACCTTGCACTTCTTAGCATTGAATCTAAGCTGCCATACATTTGACCATTCCTCTAACCTTGCCAAGTCCTTTTCATCCTTTCCACCTCACCTTGTGCATCAACTCTGTTGCAGATCTTTGTGTCATCTGCAAAGACACATACTTTTCCTTCCAGTCCCTCTGCAATGTCGCTTATAAAGACATTGAAGAGGACCGGTCCTAATACTGAAACCTCATGTACCCACTAGTAACCCCCTTTCTTCAGAGGGACTCCATTTACTATTACTCTCTGTGTCCTATTCTCCAGCCAATTTTTACCCAGGCTGTCATCTTGGGACCCACTCCCAGGCTAGCTAACTTGTATATTAATCTTTTGTGTGGGACTGTGTCAAATGCCTTGCTAAAGTCTAGGTAGGCCATGTCCACAGCCCTCCTGATCTACTACTTTGGTCACCCAGTCAAAGAAATCTATCAGATTTGTCTGGCATGACCTTCCTGCTGTGAATCCATGCTGCTTTAGGTCCTGTGCCCTCTGGCCTCTAGATACTAGACAATTCTTTCCTCCATCATTTTCCCTACCACTGAGGTTAAACTAACAGGTCTGTAGTTTCCTGCTTCTGCCTTGCCCCACTTTTGTGAAGGGGAATCACATCTGCCCTCCTCCAGTCCTCGGGTACCACCCCATCCTCCCATGATTTGTTAAACAGGGTAGTCAGTGGTGTCACTAATTCTACCCTTAGTTCTTTTAGAATTCTGGGATGAATCCCATCAGGCCCCATTGCTTTGTCCACCTTCAGTTTTAAGAGTTCTTTCAGAACCCTTTCTTCTGTAAATGGGCTGGTATCAACTTCTGTATCCAGACTGTTTCTACTGTTTGTTTTAGGTACCTCCCCTCTTCCTTTGTAAATACTGAGCAAAAATATTTGTTTAGTATCTCTGCCTTCCACAGTCACCTCTGCCCCTTCTCCCCTTTATTAAGCCTCACTATCCCTCCCTTGGTCTTCCTTCGCTCCCTGATGTACCTATAAAAGGTTTTATCCCCTTCTAACTGAGTTGGCTATCTTTTCCTCAGTTTGGGCCTTTGCTGTTCTGACTGCCTTCCAGCTTCCTTTTGCTTTAACTGATACAGTTCTCTGTCCTGCTCCTTCTGTGATTCCTTGTACTTCCTGAAAGCTTTCTTTTCTCTTGAACCTTCACTGCCACTTCCTTTGAGAACCATAGTGGTTTCTTACATCATTTAGTTTTGTTTATTTGCTTCACAAAGGTTTGTTACCTCTGTGATGGCAGTATTCATTATTCCCCATTGTCCTTCCACCCTCCTTCCTGCCCATTTGCTAGTGCATTCCTTAGGCACTCACCCATTTTGGCAAAGTCAGCCCTCCTAAAGTCCAGTACTTTTGCCTTTGTATGGCTTGACTCTATTGCTGTGTTTATTGTGAACCATACTGTTCGATGGTCGCTAGTTCCCAGATGGCTACCCACTTCTACATCTGTGATCCTCTCTTCATCTCCATTTGAGAGAACCAGGTCTAAGATTGCTCACCTCGAGTGGGCTCCAATACTAGTTGTCTAAGGCATGCTCCCTGTAGGGCATCTAGAATAACCCCACTCTTCAAAGTGGCTGCTGCAACTGCACTCCAGTTAACATCTGGCATATTCAGATCACTCATCAGCAATATCTCCCTTTTCTGCCATACTAAGTATACTTTCTATCATTTCCTTGTCCATTTCCTCCCCTAAGAAGGGGTCTGTATACTAACCCTATGCGGATTGTGGTGCCATTGCCAGTCCAAATTTACCCACAGTGCTTCTTCTCTCCCTGTTTTCCCTTTTGTTCTGTTGCTTTGATTCCTTCCCTTATGTAAAAGAGCTACCTCCTCCTCTTTTACCCTCTCTGTCCCTCCTGTAGATAGTGTATCCTGGTATGTTTATGTCCCAGTCATGGTTTTGTGAACCATGTTTCTGTGACTGCCACAATATCCAGATGTTCCTCCTCCATTAAGGCCACTAATTCAGGAAGCTTGTTACTCAGACTACAGGCATTGGTACTCATTGCTTTCCATTTCTTGATGGCTTTACCTTCTGTTGCAGCATCCCCACTGACCTTTCTACCTCGGTCTTTTTCTCATTTAGTACCTCTGTTTGTAGGGAGAGACTGGGATTTTCCTGCTGCTTATCAGTGCCTCCCTTGACTAGTTTAAAAGCTTGCCAATGAAGCATTTAAACCGATTGCTCAAAAGACTTGTTTCCTTCCTGGACAGATGCAGACCATCCTGCCAGTACAGGCTGGTGTCCCTCCAGGTGGAACCCCAGTCCCCAATTAAGCCAAACCCCTGTGCTCCACACCATTTTTTCAACCATTCATTAAACTGCATGGTGCAAAGTACCCTTGCCTCACTCATGCCTTTGACAGGCAGCACCTCTGAGAAGGATACTGTGTGTGCTACTTGTCTTAGGCCCCTCCCCAGTTCTACAAAGTCCTTCTGCACTGCTCTAATATCATGTTGAGCCAAGTCATTTGTCCCTAGGTGGACAATGACGTTCAGCTCAGACTCCCATGCAGCTGTTATCGTAGATCCTGAGGATGCACTTCCTGTCCCTCAAGCCATGGCACCAGGCAGGCACCTTACTTCAGTTTTCCCTACTCCCCCAGTTCTATACCCCTAATAATTGAGTCCCCACCAGGAGCTGCTTCATTTCCTTGTGGTGTGCTCTGCCTCCTTCCTGTGGGCCTCCTTTGACTGGTGTCCTCAGCCTCCTTAATCTCCTCTGGGGTGTGATCCATGGGGAGCTGTGCTCCCCAGAATGGTGTATGGATTGTGGAGTGGAACAACTGACTGGTGTGCCTCTGTTCCACCATCCTCAGCCTCCTGAGCCCACTGTGGTCCAACTGCTGTGCTTTTTGCAACCTCTGAGGTAGTGGTGGTGGCTCTGGTGCTCCCTGGATGGGGAGGTTCCCTTCCTACCATCCAGTCTGGCCTGGGGAAGGTTCCTTACTGCTATCCAGTGTGGCCTGAAGACGGGCAAATTCCTCCCTCAGGGCAGAGAGTTGTCTGCAAATAGAGCAGCATCTCAGCCTCCAGAAAGACTCCCAGAAGACTGCTGCCCCACAGCCATTACATTGCACTACTCCCACATGATTATGTACTTTTGTGTGTGTGTGTGTGTGTTTGTGTGTGATTGGTTTGTTATATAGAAATATATATATTATACAATGTGTATGCTTATATTTTCAGTGCTGCATGGTAGAGAGGATATGACATTGTTATGTACCTTGCACTCCTGAGGAATGATGTCAGAACCCCAGGTATAAAGGAACTATTTCCAGGGGTGGGTGGGGTGAGGGTGGGAAGGGTTGTGCCTAAACTGTGCCCTCACAAAACAATCAGCTAAGAGCTCTGACCCACCGCTGCGATGAGTGCCTTCCTGTCAGCAAGATACCATACACAACAATTTGACAGAGAAAATCCCCTGCTAATCAAACAAAGAAAAATCCAGACATCCAAGTCAGACACAGGTAAACCTCCCCAGCCCCAAAACAGCCTGGTGGTTTGTGCTCTGAAAGCAGTCAGCCCCAAAATAAGTCAGCTGTGCTTTAAACTCTTCCTGCACTGAAAATCTTACGAATTGTAACAAGACTGTCTTTTCCTGATAATTCTAAGTTCCTTATTTCACCTTTCAGTTAGAAGTAGCCTCCACCTGCAGAATATCTGCTACAAACCAATGACAATTGTAAGGTTCACCTCCCTCTGTTGTGAGCACAACTCGCTTCCTTGCAAATCCTATGTTCAGTATTGCAGCTCCCAGCAAGAGGCAGTTTGACCTGAAAAATATTAGCTGTTCATGGCATATATGCTGCCATTAGGAGACATTGTAAGACCATATAAGCTGGGTTTTCACTGCTGTGCAGATGATACCCAGCTTTTCCTGTCTTTCATACCCAAACATGACAGTGTGGTCTCTGTGTTCAACAACTGCCTTGCTGAGATCTAGGACTGGATGATTACCAGCTGGTTGAAGTTGAATCCTGACAAGACTGAGGTGTTGGTTGTGGACCCAGGTTGCTGGGTAGAGGGGCTGGCAGCAGGTCAGGCCTCTGAGCATTGGCTTGAGCCGACTACTGCTGACCTTTGAGCAGGCACAGAATCTGGGTGCTATTTTGGATGATAGGCTGACGCTACATTCTCAGGTGTCAGCCATCAAATCCTCTTTTACCATCTGAGAAAAATCATCTGATTAAGCACCTTGTTCCGCCTCGAATTTCCAACTTTGGTCAACGCCTTTGTGACCTCCCATCTTGATTACTATACCTCCCTGTACCTTAGGCTTCCAGGGTTGACGTCCACCACTTGCAGCTGGTGCAGAACACAGCAGCCAGGTTGCTAACTGGACTGTCTAGATCCAGCCATGTTACACCTGTGATGTGCAGACTGCACTGGCTGCCTGTTCAGAGGTGGATCTTCAAGATCAGTCTGAAGACCTATAAAGCCCTACATGGACAGGGTCAGAGTTACCTGCAAGAGCTCCTTCATCCCTACTGCCCCTCTGACCACTCCACTCCACCGAGGAATTGCTAGAGATTCCCAGGGTTTGATTGAAGACATCTAGGGCTTGTGCTTTAAATTCATGGCCCTACCCTGTGGAATTCTCTACCTCATAGGATACGAGAATGCCTGACTGTGGAGGGCTTCAAAATGCCTTAATAACCCATTTGATCCAACTTGCCTTTCCTGACTGTGATTATTAATTTGAGTATATGTTCTGTGACTTTTAAGATTGCATATTTAATTCTTGGATTTTAGTGTACAGGCACTGTGATCTTTTGGAATAGAGCCTTTTAAAAATAAAGTGCATTGAATTGAACTCTCTTGGTGGAAGTTAAAGATCCCATGGCACTTATTGAAGAAAAGAAAGGGAATTTCCTCCATCTCATTACCAGCACTCCCGATCAGTAAAACAGTCCATGTAATCCCCTGCCAGGATGCACCTGAAAACAAGCTATTGCAGCTTAATATGCCTGTCCTGGTCAGCCATTACAAATAGAATAATAGACAGGTTACAGTGAATTACAAGGCTGTAATTCCATCGAGAGGTTCTGGGACATAGATAACCTTGAAGCGAAGCTCGAGAGGGTTTCTATGTCCCAAATTCGAGATGGAATTGCAGCCAGTAATTACTGTAACCTATTTTTATTTTTTGTAATATATGGATCCGATTCCAAAATGTGCTGCTTTTAAAATTCTGTGAACTGGGCTGGCTGCCTGTTGCATTGAAGAAGTGCTCGCTGTCGGCTGACCCACGCAGACAGTATTGAAGTTGTGCCCGGATTTGTGAGGAAAGCTTTTACTTTAATTTGGTAATCCTACCGTTTATTTTCTTTGTTCATCCGGCGGGTAATACACTTTTCTGAAAATAAATATAAAAAACAAAGTGGGCATAACTCAAGTTGCTCTCGCTAATAGCGAGTAAGCGTCCGCATGTTTTTCGCGTTTGGTTTGCCCACCTACTCAGAAAGTGTGCCAATGGCATTGCATGTTTACATTGGGTGCACAGACTGGACGTGGCACCATGGCAATCACGTTTGGTGGCAGGCAAACTGGCGATGTGCTGTGGATTTCAGTGATAATACTATCGCTCAGAGCTGAAACGATAGTATTATCAGCAGTGAACGTATAGTATTATCAACAACAACCAATAGTATTATCGCTGAGGAAGGGTAGAATTATCAGAAAGGGAGTAGTGTATTATAGGGATTTTTTGTATGACTTTTGATAGTATTATTTTAACAATCCATATATTACAAATCAATAAGTAAATAATTTGATCTAAAAGTAAGCATATCTTCCCTAGTTTGGAGGCAACCAGGCAGGGACAGATCCATAATTCTTTAAGGAGCAAAACAATATTTTTAAAGTGCAGCACTTCCTCCAGGAAAAAAAGTTAAATGTTACATTTGAAAACTGAGATTAGGCTAAAATAGTTACTTTTTGCTGACCTTACAGGGTTAGCAGATGTTCCTGGATCTGCTAGTGTATCCATGATACTATTATACAGTACACTTGAAAGACAGCTACTACTCAACATAGTTTGGAGCAAACAAAATATTACCCTGAAGAAGGCAATTCACTTGCTGGCAAACAACTGGGGCCAGATTTTCAAAAATGTGACAACATGTGCATAGGCAGCAGAGAAGGTGTTGAAGGTGGGATTCTCTTGCACATCTCCACGTTTTCCCACATGTGAGTGATTTTCAATGGGAGCCATTTTGCAATGGTGTTTACAAGTTCTAGCAGCTTGCACATGGAGTCCTTGTGCAGCTGTGCTAAAATGCAGTGCTTGGTATTACCAGAAGCAGCAGTCATCCACAGCTGTGCTCACTCTAAATGTACCTCCTTTGCACAAGAAATGCTGATAATAACATTTCTGCCAGAGCAGGTTTAATCTCTGCACCATCAAGCTGTTTAGTGAGAGTTAGTCTCTGGGCCATGTGAAGCCTTTCCTAAATTGGGCCCCTAATGTTTCCTAAAAACAGTGGCACAATTTTCAAATGCTCAGGAATAGCACAAGAGGCTTGCAGCAAGGAAAAATGGCACAAAGAGCTCCTTGTGCCACACCTTGAGCCAGTCCCAATTTTGTAAGGCATCCTGCACCAGTGGCGGGACCATCTGCATCAGCTGGCCTTGCACCATACTTCTGACGGCTGTACCAGTGCACAATGGTGGAAAGGGGCTTACTGTATGCAGTGCAGCAATATCCTCTAAAGTGGATTTTGCAAGCACCCCATGGTGGGTGCATCAACCCTGCTGTTAGACTAGGTCAGAGCTGGTCTAACCCACCATGCACTACTGCAGGGGCCATTGCTAAGTGGGGAGTGACCTTGTGCCCCCTGGGAAGGTGCCTCACAGCTTCCTACACCTGCCAGATCATTGCTGGAGCAGCTGGTGGTCTGTGGTATGTATTAACCCACAACCTCCCCCAGCAGTGGTGGTTCTGGTGCATCTACTGCCCTCACACAGATTCATGCAGGCTGTACACTTGCCCCTTAGGGGGTAGTTTCCACCCTTCCCTAGCCTGATCTGTCCTATACCTCCCATGAGCCAGGATATGCCTAGGATGACCCACCAGACACCAGGGTAACTGGCCAGTGTGTCACCATCACTTGCTGCTGCTCCTGCTGGAAGCCTGTCCCATGGCTTGGCATCACCACCTGTGCACCGTTTCTTGATGCAGCTGTCAGTTTATGGCAAACCTGGGGACTTTACTGCTGGGACCCTACTTCTTGTAAAATCAGACACAGGGTCCTTGGTACTCCTGGGTTTGCCACGGGTTGTAGTTTGGTGCACCATGTGTTGATTTAACAGGACTTTTAAAATCAAGCCCCTTTTTACTGTACCATTTACATAAAGCCCTTTTACTCTTATTGAGGATTTTATAAACCACCAGATAATTTTACAGTTCTAGCAGTTTTATAACTAGGGAAAACATATGCTATTTTAGACTACAAAATAAAACAGTAGAGCTAGCACATTGGTCCTGTCTTTTGCACCGAGCAAAGTCTTCAGTCTCACCTGTAACAATCTGGAATGTGGGATGTCCTTAGAGGGACAACCGTGCCCCTGTTTTGTGCAAGCTGGGATTCATGGTTTCTTGGGATAATACTAGAGAGTACTTGGATCATCAAAAATATAAAAACCCAAAAGAGTTTAGCTTACTATAATTAGCAGAGTAAGTAATCAAACCACAAAACCCACAACTGATTTTAAAAGAGACATTCTGGCATCGGTGTAGCTTCTTCATTCTGAGACCGCTGGGACTGTTTGATGTGCTTGGACTTTAAGATGTAAAACAAATGCATCATGTTTCCCACATTATATCTCGATCCCTATCCCCGCTCCAACATCCATGTAAGGAAGTGGTCCCTTTCAGAATATTCTTTACTGCCCAGCTATGCAGTGCAGCCTACTTAAATACATACCCATATGCCACAGCACATGGAGAGATACAAAAGTGTAACCCCCCACCACAGCTTACCTTATGGGTTCTTTAGACCGCTGGATATTAATAGCTGAGCAGTCTTCACATGTTCCACATGTCATGACTTGTCTACTTGGGGCCAGACAGCATTGAGGAGGCAGTCCACAGAAACAGTATTCTTCATCCCACAGGTGCTCCAGAATCAGTGGTGAGGCTGGAGTCTTTGACGTTGCTCTGCAGCATGATTCAGCACATTGGTTCTGCTGCCGCTCAGGGCAGGTAGAAGAAAATAGCACTGAATGTCCATGGGAAATGGATATAGGTGCTAGATGACCTGCAGTTCCTGTAAGAACAACCTTCATTTCCCAAGGGAGAAGGGCAGGATTACTGTCAAGCCTTGGCCCAATTAAGGATGCATTCCTTTCCTAAGTGGGGGAGCAAGCATGATTGCTGATGAACTACAGCTCAATTAAAGATGTCCCCTCTCCTGAGGTGGGGTGGTCATTGTTGCATGCAAGACTTGGATCCAGCAAGGAAGCCCCCATCTTGAAGTCAGTGATTAGGATCACCGCCCTCCACTGCTTAATTAAGGATCCCATAGAAACACACACACTCTAGGCAGAAAAAGACCATTTGTCCATCCAGTCTGCCCTGCTTTACCCTAGCCTAGCCCATGACCTACTGTCTAGATGGGGTTTTCACACTCTCATCCCCATTTCCTCCATTCCTTATTGCTACCCCGCATAACTGTCAAATTCTTGGCTCTGTCCCAGCCATGCAATTCCCTCTCAGCCCTCTTTTTCAGAAGTGAATTTGCTTAATGCCCACCAACCTCTTCTTATGGCTTTTGCTCTCTATTCCCCAATCTCAGGCTTTCAAAGCAGGACTAGACAGATTCCAGAGAGATAATAGTCTTGGGGCTTCATAGCATCAGTAAGGGAACATTCAAGCTGATAAGCTTGGATGTGTGTGATCATACTCATGTTGGGCATACAGTAGTTCCTGACATGCAGCAGGAATAGTGAGCAGATAGGACCCCAAGTGCCTTCGGTCAACACAATAGTATGCTATTATAATAATTTTGGTGCTTCTGTGTCACACCCTCTCTTCTGCCTCAATGTTGTTTTGTATAGATCAGCCAATAACTGTATCCAATGTTCCAGATGGTGTCTGACTAGGACCAGCTAGAGACTGGGTTATTTATTCTATTATAACTTGCTTTTAAATGCTTTAATTATTCATTTGCATGTTGTTTTATTTATTTTTGGTTGTATTTTTGAGTGCAGCGCCCAGAGCCTCAGGGATTGGGCATCTTAAAATAAAATTTGCCTTGCCTTGCCATACTCTGCTGATCACCCTACTTTTGTTGCACTGTAGTTTTCCACTGGTCTTCTTGACACTGGCTGCACACTAATTGTCATACCAAGTTGCCTTAGTACTTTGTCTCTTAGCACTTGCATTATTTATACATAATGGATAGAAGAACATTTCCAGGACAATTCAGGAAAATCACCCTGGAGTTACTGTTAACATTGTCAAATGTATCTGGGAAAGCAGTAAATGCATGGATAAATCTGCTTCATATGAACTTGAGACACAGCATGCTATACAGAAAAGACACCACAATTACATGTCAACTCATGGGTTGCCGGTAAATGCAGTTTTCCACATCATAGACATCCTGACACTGGCCGGTAGCCCAAGGTGAGAAGGGTCACTTGCATGCTATAACAGGTGTCACAAGCTCTTTCTTTGAACTCCTTGAAATGTTTGGAACTGACCAACAGGCCAGAGTCTGCTGGCAGCCCAGCATGTAGAAGAAGCCAGTTACCAAATGAATGGAAGCCAACATTGGCCCTTCTGGGTACTGGAAGTCTGAGTAATATACAGTCGCCCCGATATAACGAACGATTTGGGATCCATTCTGAGCATTCGTTATAGTAACCATGTTCATTACATCGAGGACACCAGAATGCAACTGTAATGAACTTGTACATTAGTAAAAGTACAGTACTTCAGTTGTCCAGAAAAGTAGTTTATTTAATCATTTATTTAAACATTCATGCATCAAAAACATCTGCTTAATGTAGAATCAAAACTTCATATTCAAGGTACAATCAGTACTTTAATTAAATACTGTGGAAAACAATCATTTGACCAGGAAAAAATCAAGTTACTGCTTTGGTTTAAAAATTCAGTGACTTTCAGTTGTGTTGCTGCTTTTTGCATGCAAGTCTCTGGCATAGGATAACATTTTCCATAGCTGGACCAATTTCATAGGGTCTGCTTCCTCGCATTCAATCCAGGTGAGAGCTGTCCCAAAACCACAAAGAGTCTCTCCTGTTGTTGGCTTGTCCACAGAATCGTCCTCACCCTCATCATCCTCCTTACCAGAGTCTTGATGGTCAGGCATTTTACCATCTGCTGAAATTCTGACAAAATCTCAGCATCCAACATTTGTTCAACTGTGGGCACAATCATCACTTGTATTCCAATCATCTATGATTTCGATGCTTGTTTTTGTTTGTTATCAAGTTTAGATTTGTAGCCAGCAGTGCTATTTCTGCAGTGTCATCAACATCAACATCAAAATCACTGTCAATGTCGGTGGAAGGCATGCTGAATTGGGGAGCAAATGACCCAGTGTTGTGACCCAGCAGTAGTGTATTGTGGCAGCAGAGACATTATCACAGGCTTCATCTGCAAGATGTATGCTGTCGGGGACATTTCTCCCAGAGAATAGAACCAGAGATAGGAACTCCACTTGTGCACTGCTGTGTAAACCACAGTTGGTAGCATATCGATTTTGGGCTTGTCAGCCTTATGAAACTTTTTACGCTTGCAGCACTTCAATATCCATGCACTCAACAACAAAGTCACGGAGAGAGGTTCTGTTTGCACCAAGTGCATATTGTAAATTTAGAAAGCCTGTCTCCTGTGACAGTTTTGCAAGACTCTCCCAGCCTTGAGCCTGTCCAAGATCCTCAGTTTAGTTTCCACAGAATATCCTGAGCATTTCATTCCAGCGGTCCAGGAGCATGATGTTGAAGGTAAACAGGTATGTAGGGGACTGCTGTAACTGTCTACAGGTGAGGGGCTTTTATACTGCTCGCTGTACCATAAACTGATGACACTGTCGAATAACTGTCAAATAACATTACAGTACTAAACTCGAGCACCTGATTACAATTATATAACAAGCTCAAGATGGTATCATGATGGATCCAATACCTGAGTTCGTTATGTTTATAATTCATAATGATGGGGTTTGTTATAGCGGAGACTACTGTACTTTTGTAGATTGCACAAAATCTAATAGTATCTAGCAGTGTTCTTAAACAAGTTCAGCCTCTTCAGACCAGTTCAGCTCTCCTCTCTGGGGAGGGCTAGCAGGACTGCTGCCAAGTCATGGCTCCATTATGGAAGTCCCCTCTAATGAACAAGGTAGGCAGAATCACCAATGATCCGCAGTTCCAGTAAGAAATCCCTTCTCCTAGTCAGGCAGACAGGACTGACACCATGCTGTAGCTGGATTAAACATGGACTCCTCTCCCTTCAGCTCTTGTGAGGAACCTGCATGACCAGACACACAGAGATGGGTAGGGAGGGTTACCAGAGCTTGGAGTGGGCAGGGACGGTGTAGATAAAAAGCATACTATTGATCAGCAGGGAAGGCTTCATCCTGAACTGGAAGGGCTGTTTTTCAGTAGGATACTTGGTGGTGTGGCAGGGTAGGGAGTGAGACAGGTGACATTGGCAACACAGCATCATACAAATGGCAAAACAAGCATAGTCACTGGAGTGGTGAAACCACTTTGAAAACTGTGCTCCAGTGGAAACCTACATCATCAATCAGAGCAATCACAATTGGCTATGGTCTAATTTCCTACCACTTGACTTGCTTATGGCCTGACACACCTCTACAACTTGTTTTTCTTCACCATCACTTTACTAGTATGTTTTATTTGCATTTCCACAGTCAAACTTAAAAAGTCAAGAGGAACTGCAACTGATTTTGTCAGATTTATAGTTGAGGTTGCAAGGGGAAACTTGGAATACTTGGTATGCAAGCATTGTATTCTAACTGGTACCATGTTTGTGGACCCAACCAATGTACTGTACTTGGGCACGGGTCATTATGTCAAATGACATGATGCTGCATGGCACAATCGCATGCGCGATTTATGCCATGAGGCATCTGTCTTTGTTCTGTGGGGGCTACACCCCAAACCCCCATTACGGGGTGCACTCCGATCCCCTCACTAAGGATTCTCAACTCTGTGGGAGTCCAGCTCGGGTGCACAAGTTCGTTCGCCATAATGCCATACGCTATTATGTCATGCGGCATTATGACCCGCACGCTGTACTTGACCTTGTGAACCATGATATTCTTTTAATAATGTAAGGTGTACTGTGGGGACTGAGGGAAACTGCTTTTTGGTCCTTGAATTACTGTATTTGTTTGACAAAATGCGATCTGTAAGACATTTGTGTACAATATCGTCAGCTCTTCATGTCAGACATGGGGTTCCACAAGGCTCAATATTTTTACTCTTTTGTACAGTAACAATTTATCTGATATACTGTATGTACATAAATATTGTAACTCAAGGCTGTTGCTACAGTGGAGCTAGCCAGGTGCAATGCAATAAGTTGCAGTAAATGACATGCCAAAAATACTGTATAACAAAATTGATTAATTGCTTTTTAATTATACTGTTCCCTACTGCATACTGCAGCACTATTCAGTAATACTAGAAGGTACTGTTTTGTATCATGGCATGCATGGCTATATATGCTAGTGATGCAGTCCTAAGTTGTTTCAAGCTACATCTATAGCTCATACTAATTCCTCTCTACAACTAAACTTTCTCAATTTAAAAAGTTGTTTGTCTATGAATAAACTGAGGTTAGGCATTTTGGTGGTATTTTTTCAGTATACATCATAGATGGTCGATAGGAATCTGTTGAATTTTCATATATCCTGATATACATTTGGATACAATGTTTAACCTCTAGTATTCATTTTAGTAACATTACAACAAAACTAAACCAGAAATATACTATTTATACATAACATGGCATAAGATTTAAGAATCTAGATTGATTTAAAAATCCAACTCCATTATTTGACTATGGTGCTATGAATTCAGCAACAACACCCACATTAGCAAGTAAATAGTCTTTGATAGAGATGTTGCAAAATAAAATTTTGCGATTAAATCTAAATTTTGCCATGCGTAATATTTTAATATTATGCTGTTGTGGCGAACTTCCACAGGTAAATTTTGCCTTAGATTTCTGCCTGCATTTCTATTCTGTGAAATAAGGTGAAATCGGGCTAAATTGCTTTTCACATGACCTACTCTCTGTAGGTCACATGGGTGACTGTATGCAGGCACGAAGTTAGTGATTCATTTTCCTTGTGTGTAGCTGAGACTCAAGGACAAGCAGACAACCAGCAGTACATCTTTTTAAAGTAGTTTACCGGTCTGTTTCATTGTGCATGTTTTTTTACACAGTTTTTGTCAATAAATATTATATTTTGATTGTGTTTGTGTTGTTTGTTGATAATTTCTGTTAGGTGTCTGTGTAGAATAGATTTAGTGTGTGCATGTGCGGTGTGTGTAACTCCTCTCTCCTTTCTGTTAGGAAACCTTTTTTTTTCCTGTAAAATGATGGAAGGGAAAGGTAAGGGCAAGGGAACTGGGGAAGGCTCCCACTGTCCATCTTGACAAGTGGGTATTTAGGTTAGCTGAGGACCCCTCCCAGCAAGAACTTGTAGCTATCACCTCCCCTGCCTCCCCCAGCATAAGGGTCTGTCGTGTGGTGTTTTCACCATAAATAACACTGACAGCAGTGTTGTGATCTGCAAGTTGTGTGGCAGATCTGTGTGAAGGGTAAGCAATGGTACCATTTTGGAACTGGTGGTTAAAGGAGCCATCTGCAGCACCACCATGCTGCAGAGTGGCTACAAAAGCAAAATGAGTTGGCAGCAGCAGAAGGCAGTGGGGCCCAAGGGAAAAGGGCCTGCAAGAGGAAGGGGCCAGGGCTCAGCAACAGCCGGGAAGTTATCACTGGCACCAGAGAAATCATCATCAGCAGGCAGCAGCAGGCAGCAACAGCATCCTCATCCTCTCACCCTACAGCCAGAGGTGGCACCGGGTTCATGCTGGAGGTGAACATGGACAGCCTGCTTCAGCCCCAACTGGTCCTCCTCTGAGCCAAGAAAACCTGGCGGCTTGCACGGTGAGAGGTATCAGCTCTGCATCAAGATTCTGATGAGTTCCACCAGGAGGGTGGGGGACATAAGAAAACTGATGGAAGACCAACATAAAGTTTTGGACCTCCTGGTGGAGCTTCATAGTGGTGGTGGTGGAGGGCAGAATCTGGGCCTCGTGCAGGTGCCATGTAATAACACAGTCTGTAATGTGCTTGCAAGTGAGGCAGGCAGTGAGCACAGCAGCTGACTTTTCTTTTCTTTTTCTTGTCCTTGTTTTCCTACTATCACTCTTCCCTCATCTACACCCCCAAAACAACAAAACCCCAAAAATAAAAAGTACCAAAAACAAATCTTCTGTCCTCTCCTCTTTCTATATCCTCTTGTTTTTTTCTTGTCCAGCATGTTGTGTTATGTATTGTTTATGCTCCTCTCTTTCCCTCTCAGATATGAATACCCTTGCACCTACTACCTTTCATATCCCCCATCATGTATGTTACTGTCAATCATGTAGTCTGTACCTTACCTATAAACAGAGTAGCTTTCTTCTTGTTTTTGTTAATCCTTCTTCTGTCCACAAATGTCAAGTATTGTAATTTGTTCATATGAACAAAATGTTTTCCCAAAGCTATGTGATGTTGTGGCAGTTGTTTTTGCTATGTGCAGCTACAGTATCAGTTGGAATGTGTGCACAGCAAAGAAACCTAAATATGGAGCACTTTTATTATGAAGTTAAACATAAATATGTTTTTGTGCTTAACAACACAAGTCCCCTGGGCTTAGTTGTCACAAATGTTAACTTGGTTTCCTTCCTCCAGTCATGATGTTTTCTATAGTGCCCCACCACCACCCAATCCAAAATGTGTATTTGGGCCACAGTTTAACACAGCCTTTTGCCTCCATTGTGTGCCAAACCAGCCATACATGTCCAGAAATGTTACAGTAAAATGATAAAGTAAATTCAGAGAGAAACCTGGTCTCAGGCCTGATGTTTTATAGTGCACCCCACCTCATGGACCTGAAAATGAAGTTTAGTTTCTGCCACTGTTTACCAATCATTTCAGGATGAATCTTGGTGCTGCTAGTAGCCAAGAAGCCCTTCAAGTACAGAAATGTTTCTTAAAAATTGATACATTAAATTCAGACAGAAATCTGGTCTCAGCTATATGTTTCTTGGTGCCCAAACCCCCACCTGGATCAAACGATGGTCTTTGGCCCACTGTTGACAAATGATTTTATGCTGCATCTTGTTTCTGCAAGTGCAGCACAGGCAGTATATGTCCAGAAATGTTTCCAAAGAATGGTACATTAAAGTCAGACAGAAATCTGGTCTCAGCCATGATGTTTTATGGTGCCCTCCCAGCACCCAGACATTAAAATGATGTTTTGGCCCCTGTTTGCATTGGATTTATGCTGCTTCTTGTTCAAGTGCAGCACAGGCAGTATGCATCCAGAAATGTTTCCTAACAAATGGTACATTAAATTCAGACAGAAACGCGTCCGAGGTCTGATGTTTTATGGTGCCTCCCAACCTCATGGGCCTGAAAATGAAGCTTCTGCCACTGTTCACTAATGATTTCAGGATGAATCTTGGTGCTGCTAGTGGCCAAGAGGCCCATCAAGTCCAGAAATGTTTCTAAAAATTGTTACATTAAATTCAGACAGAAATCTGGTCTCAGCCATAATTTTTTTTCTAATCCTTATTATTTCTCCATCACCATGGACCCGACAGGGTCTATGACCCTTCCCTCAGAGGGTGCATCCTCTGGCCTCTCAGGCCATCATGGGTCCTGCTGGGTCCCATAATTTTCTGTTTTCCCTCCCATGTTTGTGCAATGGTGGTCATACCGCTCACCTTCTGGAAGGCAGCTGATCACCCCAGACATGGCCAACCCTTTGCTTGGCTGTGTGTATGTGCCAACCCCCAGCCACTGCTAGGTGATGTCTAACAGCATGCAGTTAAATCCTCCACCCCGAGAAGGAAAGCAGTCCTCCGGACACGCGATCCTTCCTCTCCGGCTGACCCCTATCGACTCGAAAGTTCATTCCTGAACCTGGTCACCAGTGGCATGAGGTAAGGCATCCAGCCTCATCCTCAGAACCACTGGGCTGGCCAGTCATAATGTTTTATAGTACCCAACTCCCAACCCAGACCAAACGATGGTCTTTGGTCCACTGTTGACAAATGATTTTATGCCATATCTTGTTCCTGTGAGTGCAGCACAGGCAGTACATGTCCAGAAATGCTTCCTAAAAATGGTACATTAAATTCAGACAGAAATCTGATCTCAGGCCTGATGTTTTATGGTGCCCCCAGCACCCAGACACTAAAATGATGTTTTGGCCCCTGTTTGCAATTGGATTTATGCCGTGTCTTGTTTCTGCAAGTGCAGCACAGGCAGTACATGTCCAGAAATGTTTCCTAAAAACGGTACATTAAATTCAGACAGAAATCTGGTCTCAGGCCTGATGTTTTATGGTGCCCTCCACCTCATGGACCTGAAAATAAAGCTTCATGACTGTTTACCAATGGTTTCATGATGAAATCTTGGTGCTGCTAGTTGCCAAGAGGCCCTTCAATTCTAGAAATGTTTCTAAAAATTGTTACATTAAATTCAGACAGAAATCTGGTCTCAGCCATGATGTTTTATGGTGCTCAAACTTCCTCGTGGACCAAGCGATGGTCTTTGGTCTACTGCTGACAAATGATTTTATGCTGCATCTTGTTTCTGCAAGTGCAGCACAGGCAGTACATGTCCAGAAATGTTTCCTAAACAATGGTACATTAAATTCAGAGATAATCTGGTCTCAGGCCTGATGTTTTATGGACCCCCAACCTCATGGACCTGAAAGTGAAGCTTATGCCACTGTTTACCAATGGTTTCATGATGAAATCTTGGTGCTACTAGTGGCCAAGAGGCACTCAATTTCCAGAACTGTGTCCCAAAAATTGGAACATTAAATTCAGACAGAAATCTGGTCTCAGTCATGATGTTTTGTGGTGCCCCTCACCTCATGGACCTGAAAATGAAGCTTCTGCCACTGTTTACCAATGGTTTCATAATGAAATCTTAGTGCTTTTAGTGTCCAAGAGGCCCATTAAGTCCAGAAATGTTTCCTAAAATTGGTACATCAAATTCAGACAGAAATCTGGTTTCAGTCATGATGTTTTATGGTGCTCAAACCCCACCCAGACCAAACATTGGTCTTTGGTCAACTGTTGACAAATGATTTTATGCTGCATCTATTTCTGGGAGTGCAGCACAGGCAGTACATGTCCAGAGATGTTACAAGAAACTGGTGCATAATGTTGAGACAGAAATATAGCCTGAGTCATGATGTGATGTGGTTCCCCACCACCCAGACATTAAATTGCCATTTTGAGCTCTGTTTACCAAGGGTTTCAGACTGAGTCTCAGTGCTGCTGGTGCAAAACAGGACCTACAAGTCCAGAAATGTTTCAAATTTTTTTTACATCACATTGAGACTGAAATCTGGTGTCAGTCCTGCTGTTACATGTTGTGCCACCACCTCAGGGACCTGAAAAGGAATGCCATGCAGAGAAAATGAATACCTCCTGCAAATGCTACTAAGTTCTACTTGCTATTGTTTCGTCCCTACTGCTGCTGTTCTTTTCAATTAATTGAGACAGAAATGTAGAACTATCATTTCCTATGCTGCTGTCCTGATTGGCTGTGTTGACTGACTCTGTGGTTGTAACTTGCTGGTGGAAGGGAATGAATGACAATTTGTGGCACTGTAGCTTGCTGCCTGCTGCTGTCTCTAACTATTAATTGCCAAGCGGCCATGTGAAGTATTATTTTGGATGGTTGATGAAGGATCATCTTCACAGAGTTCATACTGCTACAGCTGTACACATAAGTATCTGTCTTTTTTTTTTTCCTGTGCAAGATAAGGTGTTGTTGGGTTGGTATTGTATGCCTTGAGTTCTAATATTTTGTACTGCTTTTATATTATTTTTCAGTTTACTGTGGATGACATCATCATGCCAGGCCAGGAATCGGATTCAGGATTAGGTTCTAGGATGTTGGAATGCACCACATTTCCCAACGCAGATGTTAAGTATTTAATTTTCATTACTAATGTGGTATGTCTGTTACTGCCATCTGGATGTCTGAGTTTGATTGTAATTGTGTTCTTTTTTGCTTTTGCCAACATCAGGAATTCAGTGAAGTTAAACTCTCATTCCTGCTGCCACTGCTGCTACTGCTCAATAACATCGGGGATTTATTTAATTGTGCAATGCTTCCAGTTTTACAGTCCCTGAGGTAAGTATTTCTTCATTTGTTATAGTCTTTGTGGGGGACTGGGAGGATGTTGGTGGGGGTGGGGGTTTGGAACTTTTACAATGCTCAAAATGTGTTCTTTTTATCTTACTTCCTTAGGGGAAGGGTAATACCTGCTACTGTGCTTCATCATGGTCTGGAATCATGTGCACTGCCCAGCATGTTCCTTCGGGGTGATTTACAGTTTAATAACCTCATGGGATATTGTAAGTATACATTTTTTTTTATGCTTGTTCTAATTTGCTTGCTAAAACCAGGTATGCAGATTGATGAGTATTAGTCATTTTTCTTATCTTTGGTCTTGCTTAGGTCTCTTTCCTCTGCTGAGGTTTCATCCGATCTCTGTGTGATGACTACATCCATCCAGGCTCTGCAGGAGCTGTATTGTGTGCAAGACAGAATGTGTTGTTTGACTGTGACGTTGGCACTGCTGTCCATACCATTAATGAGTAAACACCACCCACATGATGGGAGGAACTATATGTGGAAATGGATGGTTGAGATGGTGTTTACTAAATAATTAGGTGGAGGGACTAATGTTGCCCTAATCATTTGAGGTGGCAGAGCTGCAGTAATCATGAACATTTTGAATCCAAACTGAGGCAACATACACCCCCCTACCCTCCCATGACCCCTTAGGAACCATCACAGTTTCGTTACAAGAACTTTAACCTGATAGTATAGCATAAGTAACCTTTTGGGGTAACTGGATGTTGTAATTTGTTAAGCCTTTTCATGATTACTTTGTAATTAATGACTAGCATCATTAAAGATTGCCGCCATTGACCATTTCTCAAAATTTGTTCAATTTGTGTTAACAGTTGAATGAGCATGTTACATTCATATGCGACTGGTACTAGGAGCCAGGGTTCTTCAACATGTCATGAATAGTAAGTGACAGAAAATATTTTTGGGGTCGCATGGAGTGCGTGGGTGTCAGGTGGTAGGAAGGAGAAGGGTGACCGTGTGGCATGTGCCATCATAGGCAGTTTTGAGGACATCCAGGCAACATATCTTGCTATAAGATGGGGTTAATAGTCAAGTGAAATGTTACATGTGTATCTTGATATTTTTGCTGCAAAACATTATAACTGTAATCGTGCAAAATCTTTATGGTTTATGGTTATGTATAGCTGCTGCTTTATATAGGCTGGGGACTGGGGACCAAACAATGTTTTACGGCAAAGGTGATCAAATGAAAGTGATTCACACTGCAGCAGATAACACATAACCATAACCAATACAATGGTACATAGCTAAAAATAAGTTATGGTGCTATACTGAGCTGAAAGTGGTTGGGGGTGGCCTTTGAGTAAACTCAGCCTTTTTCACTTCCACATCATCCAAGAAGCACCCTTCACAGTCTTCAAGACTGGAGTTGTCACCAGGTGGGAATTATCTCACCACTGCTGCTTCATACACCTTGCTGCTGGTGGATGCTTTTGTCAAGGAATTGTCATCATTTTCATCACTGAGACACAGTTCCTGTGGCAATACCACTGACATCACTCTGTTGTGTGGAATGTGCCTTTTGTTAATTTTTGATGAATGTTAGTATGGACATATTCATGGGTGACAAATTGGTCCTACTGTCACCACAATGGCCCCAGCTGCACTAAACACTTGTTCCACACTGACACTAGATGGTGGGCAGCTCAGGTACTTCACAATAATTGATGTTAGCACTGGCCAGTCAGTCATTTTGTTGCTCCAGCATAGCAGTGGCTCGTCAGTAATGGTAAGGTGCTTTGGGTCCTCCATGTAGGCCTCCACCATTCGTTCTGCTGCCCTGAGTTCAGCTGCCGCATCTGTCTCCTCCTCCTTTCCTCCATATCTTCCACTCCCACCTGAAAGAGAACATCCCACATGGGATTTCTTGCTGTTTTCTGCTCTGCCTTGACCATTTTCTCTGATTGGGCTGCCTGCAGCCAGCTGGTGGTGGTAGCAACACCTGTTTTGATGCAGTGCGTGCCTTTCTCATGTGTGCAGCATATACCATTCTAATGAGGTTCTCTGTCAACTTTTGTACTCTCTGACGACCTCATGCAATCATAGAAGACAAGGCCATGCTTGTAGCGTGGATCCAGCATGGTGGCGATTGCAAAGTCAGCCAACTGTAATATGCTGGATACATGGGTATTTGTGTCCAGCACATGGAGCATGCGACTCATTACATCACAACTGCCATGATCCCCACTTGCCTCCATCTGGTGTCATACATTAACTAGTGTCTGCCTCAGCACACGTATGAGTGGTATGGATTGACTTATACAAGCAGCGCCCCATTCACTGCCTGTGTAGCATGCTCGGATGGAGAGACAATGCATATTAGCCAATACATTTGGTGCCACTGCTCTGTTGTTAGAGCAATGGACACTCCAGAACTGTCACAGGTGGTGTGCACGCAGTAGGTATTCTGACACAGCCTTATACTGTTCATACAGCTGCTCAAGCATGTACAATGTGGAGTTCCACCTAGTCACAACATCAAGCTTCATCCAGTGCTGAGGCAGATGGTTACTGTGCTGTAGCTCATGTAGATGGTCATGAGCCTTGCAGAATGTGCAAAGTGGACACAGATGCAACATGCAACAGTAACTGTTGCCTTAATGTCCACATGGTTGAGAAACTGCTGTACAACAAGATTAAGGCAGTGTGCCAGGCAGGGCACCTGAACAAACCACCATCGCTAATGCACTTCACTACATTGGAGCCATTATCACTTGAGATGAATCCTGCTATGAGTGACTGTGTGTGAAGCCACCCATCAATCTCTGACAGCAGAACATTAAGCATTTTCTCAGCTGTGTGAGAACCAGTAACACTTGTCATACTCAGGGTCGCATGCTGCCGAATATCAGGTGTATTGCTACCACCACAATTTTGCTTTCTGCAGGTTTAGCCAGGCCCCAAATCAAGTACTACCCCAGGCAACTGTGCCCAGTGTGCTGTTATGCATTGATACAAGCTTGCTGCTGTTTGTCCACTGGTTCACATATCCATGCTAAGTTGGATATATTCTGAGACACTATGCTTCAATGCATGTCTAATGGAATCAGACACTCTACTGTTCAGCTCTGGCATGGCACGCTTAGAAAAATAGGTTTGTGAATGGAACCTGCCATTTGGGACAAGCACGGCCATCAACATAAGAAAACCAGCATTGTCTACAAACAAAATGGCAAAGGATTGATGGTCAGCATTTCAGCATTGGCAACATTTAACTCTCATTGAGCAGCATGATTGGGGGTACTTTGTGTGCCACTCAAGGATGGTCTTCAGAGTGGGCTGCATCTTTGGGGCTGTTCGATCGAACACTGTACATGTGGCAGCAATTATGTTCTTTAGGGGTAACACTTGATTCTTGGGACTGTGCAGACTGCATGAAACCAGTTATTTTGTTGCTTGTGGGTGTGGTGGTGTACTTTTCAGACTCAAGGAACTGGGACTTGCACCTCCACTGCTATGCCCACTACTTGAGAGATCAAAGGATTGCATCTCTCCTCCACCACCAACCCACTCTGCCTCCTCCTCCTACTCTTGCTCTACTATATTTAACTTGCCAAGGGAGATGCCACCAACAGCTCTGGCATTCTTCTGGTGTTGCTGTCATCTCAGCGAGTGCTTGTTTTTCAGGTGGGCATGTTGGCCACTAGTGCCTATGTGGTCCCCTTTTTCCCTGACTAACACATGATTGACAAAGTTGGCATATTGCTATGGTCTCATCAGTAAGATCAAGCACATAAAAGTACCAAATTAGGGACTTTGACCTCTGGATTTCAGATGCTTCTGGGATTGGGATAATTCAGAAACAGGTATGGAAGTGTGTGTTGTTTGGGCTGCTCTCATCACTTCCATAAGACTACTTTTCGAGATGGGGTTACTTGACTGCTTGGAGGTTTACTTATAAGCTTGGTGACAGATTGACCCATGGGCTGTGCATGTAAGTGGCCTACATCACCCTTGATCTTTTTAACTGAGGCTCCCATGTGGGATCATCCCAGTCATCATCATCACCACCAATAGCGATGATGTCCATGTCCTCTTCCTCTTCCCTATCACTATCTTCTTGCAGCATGGCACCTTTTTCTTTCTCTGCAACAATCTCAGGGGATGACTATCCCTATCTCCAGGATTATCAGACTCAGTTGAACACTATCATCACCAGTTCCTGCAGGAACAGGGACAGTCACACCAATAGATTTATCACCTCCTCCTGACCACTGTTCCTGTGCTGGTGTCAGTGCTTCCCAATCCTTCTTCTCACTGTCTTCATCCCCCACCAGCATTGATGCAACAGTTTGAGCCTTAAAAGTAAGACACAGGTATGCCAGTACTTCCAACAACTCTTTGCTGGTACCTGCCACACCACCAGAGCCCACAGCAGAAGACACTGATGCAGACATATGTGTGCTTTTACTGCTATAGGAGTGGGACCTGGAACTGAAGTTGAACTCTTTCCAGCAGACTTCTTAGCTCCCTCCTCCCCCACCACATTTCCTCCTCTGTACTGGGCCATCTCTTAGCAGGCATTTTTGCTGGTTGGCTGCTGCTTCAAAGCTTTGTCTTTCTCTGGGAGTATATCAAGAAAGGATATCTTGCTAACTGTATGAATAACACCTCACACTTCTCACCTACAGTACTGGCTTCCTTACAAGTCCAAACACAATCAGGACAGGTAGTAGCACAAGAGTACAACTAATACTATATATGGTAGGTAGCCTATTCTAGTAAAACAAAAGGTAACTTTTCTTTCCCCAAACAGGAATTAAAGCAACACACACAGGGAAAAAGGGCACAAGTGACCAACTTTAAATACAGATCACCTGTGTCTAGACAACTAAAGTACTGTAATATGTTATTACTTCGTTAATACCACCATTTTTTTATTATATAAATGCAGAGGCAAAAGGCAAGTACCACAATATGGTAGTGGTCTGGATGGGTGGATCTGCAAGCAATCTTTGAAAAGTACTATATTAATATATAATTTTTGATACTGCATTGGTCAGGTGTTAAACAACAATGCTATAACAGAGAAAGGGTAAGGTAAGTAAACTAAAACAGGAACACCATGCAATGTGCAGAGGCAAGCTTCAGCAATAAAATACAGTGGAGCAATTCAGTAAAGTAGTGAAACTGTAAATGGACAAGTTTAAGGGATCAAGTAAAAGTAATTAAGTTTCCATACAAAAATTTAGAACTGTTGATTTTCACAGTTTAAGTGACACAAGTTAACACTCCAGCAAACAGAACTAACCACAAACAAATAAAAATAAAATAACGGATCAGCTCTGTGTGTTTTAAACTTTAGAATTCACAATCACAACTAAAAGCGGAAGAATGGTATATATAACACAGGCTAACAGTGGCAGGAACTCTCAGATAGGACGGAGTAACTTCAGAGAAAAAAATTGTCAAGATATAACTAATGAATATAACTCACAATTTGTGAGTAATCTGTTTGTAAAAGGCTAGAAATAGCCTGCACTGGTTTATACTCCTACCCTACCCACTCAACTCCTTCCAAAGACACAGGCAAAAGTAAAACCTAATTAAACTAAGTATTATGCAAAAATCCACAAAATTAGAAAATGTTCCCTAGCAGCACTAGGAAAGAAACTGTATATTTTGGAGCAATTAGCTCTCAAAACAAGTTTTTAAGTGGTTTTAAAAGGCTTTTTGGGGCTGGCCCAGAGGCACTGAGGGCTGAGGTGCTGGATGCCACCTCATGCTACGCTGGCTACCCATGTTCGGGAGTGAGCACAGGTTGCTGGCGGTTGGCAGGGGAGAGAAGGATTGAGCATCCCATGGATGTCTCTTCCTCTCCAGGGAGGAGTTCACAGCAGTCGGCGCCTGACTGCCCCTGAGGCTGGGGGTGAGGACGCATGCCGCACATGCTGGGAGAGTCGGGGCAGGCCTGGATGGGATATACATGGATGCATGTGTGCTCATGCCCGATGGCATCATTGCACACCTCTGACTCAGGGGTACAGAAACAAGGAAAATGGTGGCAACTTCCACGTCTTGATGGCCATCCTGTGTGTTCACTGGGCGCTGGCACCTGAACTGGATCCATTGTGGTGGGGAGTTAGGGGCTCCATGCCACCCAGCTGTGGGGGTAAGCCACAGGGGTTACTGGGTGCCAACAGTCCCAGTCGAGACAGACGGTGGCTGGATCCCACTAATGGCAGGATCCGAGGCTACAGGGATGCGTTAAGGTGGCCACTGGAGGATAAATACCATAGGAGAAAAAAAGGCTTTATTGGCTCTGATGCACCACAACAGCCTGCTCTCTGACTCAACATGCTTCAGAATGAGCTGTAAACAAGCTGCATGTGATATTTGACCTATTTACCCATAATGCATTGCAAATTTCACTTTCAGAGCAAAATTCCAAAAGCAAAATCAAAAGTTATGCCAGTGACATTGTGCCACAAGGTGAAATTTTAAGCATTAATGGGCAAAATTGGCTGACTAAAGCATTTTACACGTAAATTTCACCTTTACGAAAATCGTAACACCAGGCAAAATTTTGTTTCACTTATGTGAAAATGTCACGTAATTGCAGAATTATTAATATATTTTGCCAGGTGAAATATTTCAGTTTCGCACAACATTAGTCTTGGATGATAAAATAGGAAAATGTGCTTTAATGAAAATTCAGCAGGCACACATAAAGATATAGTCATGTAAAGGATACAGTTCAATATTGATTTAATTCTTTCTGCAGCTGTAACAGCACAACTAACATTCTGCTCACTTTTAGCCAACCACTATATTTTTTAGATTTTATGCATTCCCTACTTTGCCTAGTGACCGCTTTTCCCAAGTTGTTTGATCAGAACATTTATTGTTATCAATAGTTATCAAAATAATATCAGAAGGTACTAATAATGCAACACACAGGTGCAAACTGGCAGTCTAACACCAAACAAAACATACAGCGCCTTGCATAGATGGACAGAAATCAAAACTGGCTAGATAGACAGACTCTAGTAAGTGCTTTATCCATCTTGCTATTGTATTAATTGCAGCTGATACTAAACCTATATACTGTACAGATGCAGCACAGTACAATTTGAATTACACTGTCAAAGATGATAATTGACTTTTCATTGAGTTGTATCATGGGCAATGCATGACAACTCACACTGTGTTGATTTTTGACACTAGCAACTCTAGATCAACATTTAAAATGTTTTGAAACTCATATAAAATGCATATTCAGGTCTGACGAAATGCAATGAAAAGCTGAGCTACTGTATTACTTTAGGTAAAAGTTTCTGCAACAGTTTGTGCTGATCCAGAATCATTTACTTATTGGTGTGATAGATTGCTGTGAATTTTACTTTACAGCTTGTTATGGGGTTTCACACTGAGCAGAAATGTAACAACTAAGTGCATTACTTGGATAATTGTCTGCCCTCTCTGTTTTTAAAGTTTTGTTGACTAACATGGTATTTCCAAAAGAAAGTATGAAGAGTTTTAGGCTGGAATATTCATACTCCCAGATTATGACACACAAAATGCTTGCTCCAGAAGCAAATTAGTGACTGAAGCAAATCAGTGATCTATATATTGAAACATGCCAGGGCATTTTGTGAGTGCTAAAGAAATGTTCCAACACATCAGCCAGGCACTAACCAGATTTCAGTTTCAAAACCTCAAGCTCCTACTGGCCACAGGAGGAATGTGGCCAATATGGTGTTTCAGGGATTGCAATCACAATCATGCTATTAGGGCCCATTAATGACAACTGCTGCTCTGGAGCAATCTGCTATATTAGTACCTTAAGATGCAAATGACTCCATAGCATGAACAAGGTGCTATGGGGCCATTTGCATCTCATTATTGCCTCATTATAGGCCAAGATCAGACAGAAGGTGTTCCTGACTACCCTGTCCCCAGCACATCCCTTACCCCTAATCAGCTGTGAGTATAGTAGACATACAACTTCAAGATGTCAGTCAGCAGCAGGCAATGGAGGTGAACAGAGGGTCTGTGCTTGTTGCTGAGGGGGCATGCTAGGGATAGGACAGGTGGCAGAGGAGTCTAACCTCAGGGAAGGGTGTGCAGAGACTGGGTGGGTAGTAATATTCAAACCTTTGGATAGTGGGGTGGCACTAGACAACAGGGAATGATTGGGTTTGTCTCATCAGAGGGAGTTAACTCCAGGGGCTAGAGGGACCACTGGTTGCAAGGATATATATGTATATTGCCAGGGATGTTCATGGGGCAGGGGACCACTGGATACCAGGGATATTTGTGTCTATACAGCTGGTGGGACTCTTTGATACCAAGGATATTTAATATCTATATGGTATGAGGTGTTGGGGTGTCAGGATGGACCACTAGATGCCAGGCATATTTATATCTATACAGTCTGCGTGTGTTCAGGGAGGAAGGAGGGATGACTGGATGCCAAGGATATTTACAGCTATGAGGTGTGGAGTATTGGGGTGTCAGGAGGGACCACTAGATGCCAGGGTATTTATATCTATACAGTCGGCAGTGTTCGGGGAGGGAGGGACCACTGGATGCTAGGATATTTATATCTATACAGCCGGGGGTGTCAGAGGGTTGGGGGACCTCATGGATATTTCTATCTATACAGTGGGGTGTTTGGGGCATGGGACAGGCTGCATTTCTGGGGTGCAGGTCATAAGATCTAGTTTAAGGAGGTAGTTATTAGCATGGCACTGACAACTACTTACCACCTTTCCAAACTTATCAATATGTTAGTGCACCTATGTGTAAGGTGCTATCAGCTTCTTTGCATGGGTGCACTGGCATATTTTAGGCCAGTTAAAAGATGGATAACCACTCACTAAACCATGCTATCCAATATTGCATTTGTGGACCTTTCCTGCTTTGGGGCACAAAGTGGTGTGAGCTAGTCTGTAACCCAGTTTGCAATCACTAAAAACATCTACTTAAATGTTACAAAGAATGGAAGCCTTGGTAAGATTGTAGTCTCAACAAATTTAAGAATATTGTTATAGCATTTAAAAATACATACAATTTAATCAAAAATCAGAATTTAATATATTTAAATATGTCATACGCCAGAGAATACAGTGGCTTCCCTTTACTTGAAGCCTCTGCAGGTGTTTGCTCAAAGAAGTTTTGATATACAAGGTTAACATGAATTTAGAATCCAGATTGCTTACAGCAGCAGAACTAATAAGGTTTTAGAAACAAATCATTCTGTTGAATATGAGAGTCAAATAAGAACTGGACTCCAAATGCTTATTATCTTTTCATTATTGCTTAGTTTACTATTGTTGACACAATGACTGCAACATACTTTTGATAAAACTCCTTTATACCTAGAATATTATATGTTAGAAAATCATTCGGATATGGCTTCAACAAATATGGCAGTTCAAGCCAAGGATCTTTCCACTAGTATATTGGCATTTCATGCAAATTATATAGTTTTATTGTATCAGACAAATAATCTTTTTTAAATGTGGTTGGGAAAAGTGGTAACAAAGCATACTTTATCATTTCTGTTAATATCAAAGTATTCCTCAGTCTGTAATATAGCTAAGTTCTTCGTTAGTAGCATTTGTGAAGCTGCTCAGCTGTTTCAGCTGAGTATCAACTTTTGTTTTCCAATTTACCTGTGCTAGTCCCAATTGAGATTCAGCATTGTTTTCTTTGGGCTCTTGGTTGTATCCAGTTTTAAAGAGCTGATTAAAAGTACAAGAAGTTCTACATGCTTTGCAAAATCACATGCCACAGTAAATAAATGATTATGGTGGTGTTTACTCCTAGAACTGCAATCACTTTACCATTGACCTAGTCCTCCTCTCATTCTCCTTCTCACTAACCTTCCCATTGCTATCATACCTGTTTTGTTTTCCTGTAAGCTGACACTAAAGTGGGCTTCAAATGCATGCTGAAACAAACATTTTCAGGGAAGCAAAGGGACCTCAAAGTTTAATGCAATTTTTAACTTTCCTTCTGTACATTGACTGTTTCACACGGTAATTTTAAGCAATCACATGTTACAGCAAAACTGAGCGACATGTCAAATTACTTACAGCGGCCAATCAGCATTTAACCTACTGAAAAGTGTGATTTGCTTGCACTGCACATGTCTCAGTGATACAATACTTACAGATCAACTTGTATCACCCCAAATTGTTTTTTTCTATGAAACATATGACAGAATCTACACATTATTATTAATATGAGCTAGTACTCTAGGGGCCTGTGATCAGAGCAGCTCAGTTTGCTGGTGTGGGTACAGCAGAGACAAGGACAGACTATGTTGCAGCAGACTGCAGCACCAGCAGTATTGGGAATGGGAGGCAGGCAGGGTGTTTCTTTGCAGGTGTGATGTGAACATAATTTTTTGTTTACCTCCATGTGCATGCATGAAGCAAACATGCTGTGGCTACTTGGGAGAGTAGTGGCTGCAGCAGAGTGGCAGTGTAGCAGCCACTGAAGCTCAGGATGAAGGAGGCTCACCATGTGACAGCCACACAAAGAGCAGATTGACACTGATGTTGTTCATTCTGGCTGATGGGTAAAAACTTTCTGCTGTTGAAAAGATGAAACCACACCTATCACAGTGCAGCTTCCTCCTTTCATTTACAAGACACTGCCCAGCCAGCTGAACAACATCATTAGCAGCCTGCTCCTCATCCACTTAACCACCCATCATTTTTTGTGGCTGCTAGTATCCCACTTGCAGAAAATATGTGGCCCACTGCTGCTGTTCATCATACCCATGTCTCACGTGTTCCTCAGTGCCCATGTCCCATCTGTCTCCCCACTGGTACCACCATTCAAAGAGGAATAGTCCTTCCCACTACTGACGCTCATCCTGCCCATCTCCTGGGTGTGTCCCCAGTGCCCTGATCCCATCTGTATCCCCACAGATGCCACCATTCAAACTTAATTAGTCCTTCCACTGCCACCATTTATCCTGCCCACATCCTGAGAGTATCCCAGTGCCCCATCCCATCCATATCACTGCTGCTACCAACATCCAAACAAGAATAGTCCTGCCATCTGCTGTCTTCTGTCTCATCCACCTCCCAAGTGCATCCACGGTGCCCCAGTCCCATCTGTCGCTTTGCTGCCGCCACCATTCCAACACCAATAGTTCTGCCTACTGCTGCCATTCATCCTGTCCACCTCCTGAGAATGTCCCTAGTGCCCTGTCCCATCTGTTGCTCCTCCAGTGCCACTATTTAAACACCAATAGTCCTTCCCACTGCTGCTGTTCATCCCACCTTCCTCCTATGTGTATCCTGGTGCCCCATCCCATCTGTCGAACATGAATAGTCCCACCCATGGTTGCTGTTCATCTGCCCACCTTCCAAGTTTGTCCCCAGTACTTCCATTCCATTCTTCTCCCATGCAGTGCCACCATTCAAATGCAAATAGTCCCACCTATTGATGCCATTCATCCCACCTACCTCCTGAGTGTGTCCCCACACCAATCATCTCCCTGCCAGTGCTACCATTTAAACACCAACAGTTCTGCCCACTGCTGCTACTGTTCAGCCCTCCCACCTCTCAAATGTATCCCCAGTGCCCTCAACCCATTGCTGTCCTGTTGGTGCCACATTAAAATATGAATAGTCAAGTCCACTGATGTTGCTGTTTAGCCCACAGAACACCGATTGCTTCCCAGTGCTGCTATCCCATCCTCTCCCCAGTGCTCCATTCAAACATCAATAGTCCATCCCACCACTGCCATTCACCCCGTCCACCTACCAAATATGTTCTGTGCTTGTGTTTTATCCATCTCCTCCAGTGTCACCATTCCAACAAAAACAATCCCACTCACTGCAGCTGCTCATCCTGCCTACCTTACAAGTGGTCCCCAGTGCCCCTTCCCATCCATTACCAACAATCCCATTCACTGCTGCCATTCATCCCATCTACATTCCAAGTTCGTTACTCAGAAATACAATTTAGTGCTGTACAATAATATTGAACTTGACCAAATTTCACCCTTTTGAAGAAAACTTGACAGGTAGATGCACCATTTGTTTCTTGTGTATCCCCTCTTAGCTAGCGGCAGTATGATTATTACCTCAGCACCACATCCAGCTCTTGAACCACCCCTGGGCTGTTGGGGCAGCTTCTGGATCAAACATGGCTTTGTTTCAAAATGTTTCTGCACTCCTGCTTTAAAACACCAACTTCTGCTGCTTTAGAAACATCAACTGTGAAGCACAATGAACATGTATTACATCACAATTTAAACCACACTGCTTCCAGCATGACAATACAACCCATTATACAATGAGTGTGGCCCTATAGTGTTGTAGATAAAACCGTATGACATTGGATGATGAACCCGATTCACAAATAAAGATGATATCTTATAAATCGGGTTTGTCACTCCTCATATATTCACACTTGAGGTATGCCATAATAAGCTATTAGGAAAATCCAGAAAAAAAAGAAGAGCCTCCTCAGGGTACCCCCACTGACTAAAACCATTTGGCACCCCAAATGTAGATGTAATAGTGCCACCATTTGGCGTAGCTGTCCGCATGACTGTACATCAGAAATAGTGGTCGCCCAGCCCCACATATAGCCCATAACGAAAGTAACATTAACAATCATTCATAGCCTAAATAAATATTGCTTGAGATGTGCAATCCAGTGCTAAACTGCAGTGGGTACACATTATAAATGCTGAGTATGCACTGTATATGAGAGCAGCGGTCTTTTCCTGACTGCACGCCAGAGATGGATGTCCATCTGCGTGCATGGAGAATGAACAAAATAGTGCTCCTTCATACCTATCATCAAGTGTCTGTAACAGCGATAGCAGTAGTTAACCTCAGTGTCCATAACAAGCATAGCTTCCATAATAACTCATATAAAAAGTGGAATGCATAGAAACAAGAAATGTACTTAGACATAATTGTAATAAAGATAACAAAAGTGTCTTGCACATCAAGTCTTGTAAGTTATAATTTGCTGGTTTGACACTGGGCCACTTGCTTTGTGTACTCGCTTCTTGTACCAGAGTTTTCAAACTAAAAAAAAAACCTGTTATTGGCAGACACTCTTTACAAGACATAGCTCCATACAGCCAGAAAGAACAGAAAGGTAATGAAACATCCCTAGATGAAGCAGTATTACAAATAAAAAGGCAAAGTATTAGTGTCGCTCTGTTGTGCTTCCTGTCACAGTTGAGAATTGTTTTCCATGCCAGCAGCTGATATATATATATATATATATGAATGTGCCAAGTTGAGCAGTAGTGAAAGAAATCCCACAAATAGTGTTTCTGCCTTCTCACCTAGCATATTTAATATAACACAATAAATAAGAAATGGATGTAAGCTGAAATGGAATTGTTAGCACTCTTGCTGATTATGAGGCAGATGAGGAGCCACTTTGGAACCAGACAATGTATGTCACCTGTGACCATCACAGTCACAGAGCAACTGCCAGTGAGTGCTAATGTAGTACCAGAGGAAGACATAAAAAGTGAGCAACATAACAGTCAGTACTAACTTAATAACAGACGAAAGCAATGTAGCAATCTTTAAATGTACAGCAGGGTAACGATGTACAGACGTGACAACAACTGAAGAGAGTGTAAGAGATTTTATACAGTCAAATAAGAATAGGAACACTGTAACGAAGACACAGTATGATCTTGCCCTTGTAAGCACTTACTTAGCTGAAGTACATCATGAAACAAATCTTCTAGAAGCAATAGTACCAAACAGACTTAGTACTTACTGTCAAATTTTTTGTGAAAGCCCAAAAGGATAGCAAGTCATATGAGCCAGTAAGCCTAAGGGCCATATTCCAGAGCACAGATAGGTACCTACGCCAAAGGATTCATGAAGGCCCCTCACAAAAGACAAATGTTTTGAGCTGGTGAGGAGAGTAGTAGGTGCAAAACAGAAGCAGCTAAGTCAATGGGCATGGGTTGTAAAGTACATACATCTGATGAGCTCACAGAGGAAATGATAAACATATTTTATGAGAAGCAGCAGCTTGGACCACATACGGCCACGCCTGTGATAAACAGTCTCTGGCTAGTCTGTTCAATGCACTTTGAATTTGTGGTTGCACAGAGGCAAGAAATATAAAATGGGGAGACATCTGTGTAAAAGCAGATGAGAATGTCAATAACTATCTGAAATACACAACAGAGCATCAAACAAAGACAAGAACAGGGCAAAATGTCAAGGATAGTAGGAATATAAGACCCAAGGCCTTTGAGAGCAACAGCAATGTGAACAGATACCCTGTCGACATATTCAGAGTGTATGAATCAGAGTGTCCACCTTGCACCAAGACCCCAGAAAGTCCATTTTTCTTGCAATAATAACAAGCCAGTATACCAAAGTAAGGTACAGTGGTATAAAAACAGCCTATTGGGATTAACGAGCTGGCAGAATGCAGGCCTAGACACTGAAAAGAAAATCACAAACCCCAGCACCTGTGAGCATGCTGTACAGAAATTAAATGACTGTGGCATCCCTCCAACTGAGATCATGCAAATAACAGGACATACAAATCTTAAAAGCATAAATAATTATTCCCAGTTGAATGAAAGGCAGCAGCAGAATATCTTAAACATGATTAACGGTGTTGCTGAGCAAACAAAACCACTCCAACAAATCACAGTGAATCCAAGCCCAGTATCAAGCATGGCCAGCGATGGGATGGCTACATATACCAGCCTTACTTCAAGCAGAGAATATTTCATTTCACTTCAACACAGGTTAGTAGAGTAGATGTTCCATAAATAAAACTGTAATAACGCAACACAAATAGTAAATCAAACCAGTCTGTGTCCAGTTCACAATTTGCAATAAAATAACCAAAAGACACAGACTCAAATTAACCACTATTACTTTCCTTAATTTTTTCAGTTCATCAAACGGATGTTCAAAAAAAAGAGAGTACGCGGTGATCTCGAGTGACAGTGAGTAATAGCAGGTATGAAATAAAAGCCATGAAACATATTGTCAGTCAGATCAAATGAAACATGTAATAACTGCATAGTTAATGTAATGTAAGAATAAATACCTCACCTTGTAGAGTGTATGTGTGTGTGGGGGTTGGGGGTAATTGTAACATAGTTTTCTTCCTCTGGCTGAACAGAGTGGTAACCCTAATCATCATCAAGAGTAGATAAAAAGATCAGTAGACCCAGCAATAGTCAAAAAAGAAATAAATGATGTGGGACTGGCAGGAATAGATGAATCAATAAAGATGAATTTTGCCATTTTGAAAGCTGAGTAAGATACATGCTATACAGTATATGCTGTGGATGGTGTAGTTCTGTTGTTGGTGTTTGGTGGGTTAGAGTTGAGTAAAGTATCAGTTTAATAAATCAGCAGAGAAAAAAGTTGAATGTTGTCTTTTTATACTGGTTTTCACTTGTTTCCAGGTCTGGGAAGTATATGAATAAAGAAAAAAGGAGCACAAATTTCAGGACAAAGGAACAACTAGAACCCCTCTTTAATGAAACAACAGTGTTCCTCAATATATAAACACCTAGCAAAAAGTTTTCTTTATTGCAGATGTCATGGTATTTAATGAACCGATGATTCGATATCAGTGCTTAACATTTTAATAATAGTAAAACAATAGAACTATTCACAATCTACATTAGAATAAAAGTAAAAGTGCTTAGTGAAACTGCAATGTGAGTTCTGAACTAATTATTAGAGTTGTTTTCCTTAAATAATTAGATGAAACAGAAATAGAAGCAACATGTTCCACTTTTTTGTTGGCTCCATCTTGCTAAATAACGAGTACAGTATTAAGAAATGTAACTGTCACATAAAAGAAGGGGACATTTTTCTTGTTTGAGTGCACTACACAAAAGTTGAAAAGCTGTGATCCATTGCCTTGTAAAGTAATAAAAAATGCACATGTTGGTGCAATCCAAGTAGTATGGGAACGCTAGCTGAGTGACATTATCTAATAAACAATTTGTAGTTGGAAGAAAGTTTGTGTCCATTTATTAACTGTGATAGTTCAAAACTAGCTGAAGTAGAATAACATAAGTGTAGAAATACAATGAATGTCTATTATTTTTACCCTGTTAAGACAGCAATAAACATTAACTGCTCCCAATTGCAGAAAGGTGTTAGAAAAGCAGTATCAGGGCAGAAAAGAGACAGATTTATATAGAAAGCACTGATAGAAATACACTTTTATAGACCAGAAGCAGTCACCCATATCATACCACAGCAGGTATTCCAAAGGGCAGTCTATAAGAGTCAAAAGAAACTGCATTGAGAAGGAAGTTTATGAGAAAAGGGCAAAAGAACTAGAAATCAGACTGCAGGACAGAGAATACCCTGAAAAGCCATTATCAGAGCTAGGAAAGAAGTAGATATAATGGAAAGGCCAGAGGTCATACCGAAAAGACAAAGAAAGAGCCAAAGGCGATTTAAGAATAAATTTTGTGAGCACTTACAATGAATGCCTAATCTAGTGAGATTAGTAACATAATCAAAAACACTGGCACATGGTAAGTCTGGACCCAGGTCTGAAGGATCTCACTAATAATGATCACAGGATGAGTACATAGAAAGGCAGGAGCCTGAAAGACATGCTGGTCCATTCAGTACAACCTAAGCAACAGCAGGCAAGAATGTGGCTACCAAAGTGACAAGATGGGTGCTACAGGTGGGAATTGCAAATTTTGTAAATCCCTGACAGACAAAAAAATTCATGAATCCTAAAACAAAAAGGAGACTAAAGTGAAAGGGTTCATAACTTGTGCCACCAAAGGGTCATTTATATGGCTCCTGCTGATGTGCATGTTTCTACATAGGAAAGACAAAAAGAAAACTAAAAGAAAGAGCGGGGAACATCTGAGGGCAATAAGCACATGACCAGAAAATGCACTTGCAGTTCATCTGGAAAATGATAAACCCAAAGGAACACACCTGGTCTTTTTATGGATAGAGAAGCCCATGAGGTGCCTGAGGGGAGGATTACAATAATGTTCTATTAAAAAGAGAACAATACTGGATATTTACCACAGGAGGATCCGAGAAAACAGGTTTAAACGAAAGAATTGATCTTAAACTTTTTTTTAAATCACCCCCCCAGCATCTGTATGAACAAAGAAAACAAGAGATACCTGTAGGCGATGATGCTGTATACTGAAAGTAATGTACATAACAGAATGGTCTTTTGTGGTTATTGATGCGCTAATTCTTTTTATGTCTGTTTTTTTGTATTGATATTTCCTTTAAACTTGACTGCTAAGTGGATCCTCATGAGAAACTATGCTGAAATAAGAGGAGGACACTGGTGCACATAACAGGAGTGGGAAAATAAAACAAAAATATGCTAGCCATTTAACTATTGAATAAAAGTGCCACCACACAAAGGTTTTTTTTTTTATTAGATTGTAATTTAAAGTTATTTAAATAAAAGCCACGTGAGTAATATATGTACTTGCTATTTGGAGATTGCAGTAGCCAGTTCTAGAAAGGCTCCTTTAATAATGTATAGCAAATACAACCATGTTTTTAAAGAGAAGTAACAAATTGTTTCTAAGTGTTTTGAAATATTATATCTGCACTATCACTTTAACCACATTGTATTTAACTATCGTTGGTGTGTTGGCATGTTATTCCTATGACTAAGCGCGGGGGCGTGATACACTTCAGGAGTCAGTGCATTGTTGTAGGAGGAGGGCAGGATGCAGAGGGTGGAAGCACTGTACACCTTTGAAATAAAGTTAAACACTGTCAGCACTTTAAATAAGGACTTGCTTCCTTCTTTTTGAATATTTGCACTTTGGCAACTTTGCTTTAAAACTGTGAGTAGCCGGTGCTATCATTTACAATTCCTCTGATATCTACCTGTTAACCAGCCAAGCACGGCACCTTGGTTCAGGCCCGAAACCTTTTTTCATTTACTACCTAAAACACAAACTTGCAGTACAGAGTAGTTTTTTCTCTCCCAAGATTCTGAAGTAATAGAGTGAATTCAGAGGATCAGCTAGTCCTCTGGGTGTTTGCCTTAGTTTCAAACCACTAAATCCTGTTTATTTGTATGCCTCTGTGGCTCTTTGTGTGAACAGAGAGATGATGTGAATAACTTAGTAGAAAGTAAAGCAGCTGTTCTCACTAAAGCCGCAAGGCAGACAAATTAGATTTACTTGTTGCTTGTTCTATTAAAATAACTACTTTGATGACCGTGAGCAAAATTCCCTTAAGAAACCTTCCATTTATTATAAGGGAAATGCTGTTTTCAGTATATTTAAGCTCCCCTGTAGTCAGTGAAATCACAATTCCCAGAAAGATGAAAAAGTACCTTCTTGCAGTAGCTCTTCCTGAAAGTCTGACAGTTCCTCAAGGAACTGATAAGAAATCCAGTGCTACTTGCTTTTTAAGGGCATCTACAGTAATTAGTTTGCAAGGTCCTCTGTTGTTTATAATGTAACCCCTCCCACACACACAAACACAGGTGGGGCTTACTAGTTTTGCCTGTCTGTGTCTGGTCCCACCCATCCTGGGTCTCTGAATACTCCTGAGAAGTTTCTTGCAAGCCCCTATGTGCTTGCTTGCTATGGGGCGTGGAGTTGTGCAAATAGTTGAAGTTCACCATCTGGTGGTACAGTGCAGCAAGCGCTGTCCAAGCAGTGAATTGCTGTACAACAGTGTGTGCACATTCAAAATGGTTTCTGCTCAAACATGCAGCTGTTGGTCCGCTTGTATATTCAGTTCAGTGCTGCAGTGCTCGTTCTAATTCTGCAGTTGCAGCTAGTGAGCTGTACCTTTTGTGTACTATGGCTCCTGTGATCCGAGAACAGGTTTTGGGGTTCAGAGGCACAAATGGGGACTGAGAGAAAAGTGAATCTGTAAAGAGTGTATAAATGCTATGTGTACTGTTGCATTAAATTACAAAGACTGCTCAGAAATTGTATTTCTGCCTGCTGCAGGGGACTTAATGCCATAGCACTTATGAGGCAGACAAGGATTTTCTAGAGCTTAGTCTGCAACAATAACAGCATATTTATTTATTTATTTTTTATTCGAAAATACCTTTAAGGCAAAGACTTTTTTCAAAGGTTCCACGTCAGACACAGATACAACCTGGAGAACCGTACAAAGTGGTTCAGCAGGGGACACAGGTAACAAAGAATGGTACATGAAATACAGTAAAGACTAACATTTTGGATACTAGTAGATTCAGCGTATTTGGTTCAGGAACCGTTACACAAGTTGTTGCACTTATAGTCTCCACTAATTAGCAATTTGGTGGGTACCGGTGGGAGGAGAGGTCAAGGAACAGACAGAGGCTTTAGTCAGACTAGGAAGGAGTTGAGCTGGGCTAGGAACCATGGCAGTCACAGGGATTGGAAGACTGTAGATGATTCCTGAGGTGTGCTTTGTAGGTGCCAATACTATTCATGTTTACGATGGTGCTAGGTAGGTTATTTATCCAGGTAGGGGCTCAGAAGGCAAAGGACCTTTGGAAAGTGAGTGTGCGCAGCAAGGAACTACAAGGAGTTGCCTGTTTGTGCTACATGTGTGCTGATAGCAGGCCTTGTGGGAGTAAGTGGTGAGAGACCGAGAGGGGTTAGCCAAGGGTAATCTTTTGCCATGAGGCAAGTGTGAAACCTGATTCTGTTATCTAGGCTGAGCCAGTTTGTAGCATTATATAGGGAGCAAGTGTGAGTTAGCCAATTACAGCCCAAGATGAGGTGACAGGCTTTGTTGAGGGAAAGGCGAGCCTTGCCAGTGTCGATGAGTTGGCAGTGCTAGATCAGGATGCCATAGTTGAGAAGGAGAGGACCGAGGAGGAGACTGCCAGGTGAAGGGCATCAGGGTAAGACAGTGCTTGTACCTGTAGAGGAGGCCGATCCTGATATTGAGGGTAGAACAGTTGATGAATGTGTTGGTGGAAGTTAAGGGCCTGGCCGAGTGTGATACCTAGGTATTTAAAGGAGTTCACTTGTTCAAGAGGGGTCTGGCTGGCAGTTAGTATCTGGGGACAGAGTGCTTTCTTAGATGCAAGGTGGTGTGAGAAGACCATAACCTTGGTTTCTCATAGTTAAGGATGAGGCGCTGTGTGGTGAACCATTTTCGGCTTCCCTGAAGGAGGATTGGAGGGAGAGGAGATGGGTAGAGGGTCAGGATTGGAGGAGTAGAGAACAGCGACATCTTCATAGAGTAGGAGGTTGTTTGGGCATGACAGAGGGAGAGCATTAAGGAAGAGACAGAATAGTAAGGGTCCAAGAATGGACCCCTGGGGACACTGGAGCAGACTGGCAGTCTATAAGATAAGGTAGTGCCAATTTTGACCTGCTGTCAATGGTCTAATGGAGGGCATCTGTGAGAGGCCCAGTTTGCAGAGGTTGGTTACTAGGAGGGAGTGACTGACAGTGTCAAATGCCTTGGTGAGGTCAATAAAAATGGCCCCGGTGATATGACCTCTGTCTAGGGCAGTGTGGAGGTGGTGATAAGTTCAAGCAGTGCGTTGGTCATGCTGTGACCTTTCCGGAAGCCATGTTGCTGCTTAAAAGTATACTGTGTTTGTTGAGATGGTCACGGAGTTGGTCGGAGACAATCGCCGAGTGCCTTAGATAGGGAGGAGAATGGAGATCGGTCTATAGTTGTTGGTGGATGTATGATCTCCACCTTTAAATATTGGGGTAATGGTGGCAGATTTCTAGTGCATGGGGAGTTTCCCAAGACACAGAGAATGTTTTTAATGTGCATGAGGGAATAAGTACCTCCATGGAGAGTGAGCTGTAGTAGTCTCGGATCTAAGAAGTCACTACTGTACTGGGAGTGGCTTAAGGCTTTTTTGAGGTAAGGCTCTGCAGACCTGGGGAGATGCAGCATAGGTAAAATGGGGGGGTGAGCTGGGAGGGTGGGATCACTGACGGGGTGGGTGAAAGAAGTTACAGGGGAGAACATGGCTGAGGTTGGTGAAGGCGGTTAAAGGCTGAGGCTATCTGAGAGGGATCAAATGTCAGGACCCCATCAGCCAGAATTTGTGTGAGGGGCATGGTTGGTGGTTTTCAAGATGTCCTTTATGTTATTCCAAAAATTTACTCCAGAACCCCATGTAGAGGTGAGGGCGGTTTGTAGTATTTCCGCCTTGGCATTGGGCAAGGACCAAGTGCATTTGTTTTGGGCTTCTCTGTATTTTTGTCTGTCAGTTAACTGACCAGTCTCATTGGTGAGTGCCATAGGGAATCTCTGGTCTGCATCAAGGTCAGGATGCGGTCAGAGATCCAGGGAGTTGGGTTTCCTTGACCATTATTTTGTAAGAGGGCCGGCATGTCACAGAGGACATTAAAGGAGCGTGTGAAGAGCTCAAGGGCACTGTCAGGGTCAAGGGATGTTGGTTATGAAGGACCAATCCATGGCAGTGAGATGAGTTTTAGAAGAGCTAGCTTACCAGGACCAAGTTTATGTCTTAGGATCATTTTAGGGAGTGATTTGGGGCCTGCCAGACCAGGAGAAAAGGACCGGGAATGGTCATTGATTGCATTAGGTAGTACAGTAGTATTTGTGATTTTGAGGGGCGGTTTGTAAGACAAGGTCCAATAGGGAGGAGGACCCTGAGTGCAGGTTCAGCTGGGTGGGGAGGGACAATCTGTGTAAGGTCCTGGGCAGTAGCAGCATCAATGAAGGGGCGGCAGTCTTGAGAGCCAGTTGATATTAAAGTCCTCAAACATAATTATTTCATATTTGGATGGTAAAGAGGCAAGGTAGGATAGAACCGGTGGAAGCCCACCTTCTGGTCCCTAGGGTTGATGTATAAGGCAGTGATGGGGGTAAGTGATCGGCTCAAGGGTAAGTTTGAGAGTGATGGTCTGGGGACCAGGAACGAGGTGGGGAGGAGGGAGCAGCTGAACATTTAACGTGTCTTTGTATAGATGGCACAACCTCCCCTGTTTACCCAGGCAGTCTGCCCTGAAAACATTATATCCGGGAGGGTCACTGAGGAGTCTGAGATGGTGGGGAGAGCCAGGTTTCTCCCACCGTGATGATATCTGGTTGATGCTGAATGATCCCACCCTGGAAGGAGTCCCATTTTTAGTAAGCTGCAGACATTAAGGGTGACAAAATACATTTCGCCTGTTGGCAACTTTGAGGGCGTGTGGCAGTTGCTGGTGGTCGGGGTTAGGGTGTATATTGCCGGTCATAGGAGGATGAGCAGAGAGACCTGAGGATGTGGTTCTAGGACAGCTTTTAGGGCAGTGGGGTTTGCACGGTTGTGGCCCTTTAGTGCTAAAAGTGGGAATGGAGAGGGTTAGAGTAAGGGTGAAGCCAAGATCAGGAGAGGTGAGGGGTGGGATGGTTGGAAAGGGATGGGGTGGGATGGTGTAGGACAAGCGGTAGGTTGCAGGGCTAATGGGTAAATTGAAGGTGAAGGCAGCCCTCAGGGAGAAATAAGTGGTTTCAAGGGTGGGAGGATACTCAGGAAAAATAGCAGGTGGAGGTGTCAGTACTGGAAACAACAGCACAAGGAGGGGAGTGATTAATGACATGGTGACAAAGCCAGAGGAGATTAGTGCCCAAGGAAGAGACAGGAAAAAGGAGATGATAGGAGCAGATAGTGAACTGTGGGACTGCTATTTATTAAAACTGCATATTTTGTCTGCATTAGGACTTTGAACTTGAGGCATATATAAACTGCTTATATAGATGCCATCTTTGTGACCCTGACTCTGTTTTACCCAATCAATGATCGAGGAGCTCCATGGACTGCAGCTATGGCTCCTAAATAGGGTGTGTTAACAATGTTCTTGGTGCTTTTAGTTTCAGCTAATCAGTTATCAAATAAGCCTGTTGCATATTAATTTCTTTGATGGACAGCTGTACTGACAAATGGAAGCTGCCTTCTGCTCACACTGATGTTGGGGATGAATTTGGCTCATGGGGCAGTTCTGACTGATGATCTCCATGAATGGAGGGGAGCACTGAAGAGCGTAAAATGCTTTGAAAGTTGGCCAATGCTTTGGCAGACACCAGTGGGGAGACTGGCTTGAATCTTCCTTTGCTGAGAGAACTGGCATCCGAGTGTGCAGTATGTTAAAAGAAAGTTCCTGTGGCACTTGTGAAAGAAACCACATATCGTAGTCCAGTCCAATCTGTTTATGCCAAAAGAATGACTGATGCTTAACCCTGAAGCTAAATGGTGAAATCCCATTGAGTTCCCATTGCCTGGGGAGCCATAGAGTGTTGAGGTCTGAAGCCTGAAATTTGGAAAGGCATCTCAGTGACTGTTTGCCCTCCAGTCTTGGTGGGGGGACCAGAATTGCTACCAAAGTGCTTATGTCTGCCACCTGCAAAAAGTGAGAGACTGTGTGAATCTGAGATCTAAGGAAAACTCTATGCCATTTAGGACAGGCTGGGGAGTCAGCCGGTTATTGTCACTGCTAGACAGTACCATTCATCTTCCCTGTGAATTAGATGTTTTGCGTGTGTAGGTGTAGGGCCCTGGTCCTGGTATTGTCTGATCCAGCATTCCCAAAGGAGCAACCTCTTAGGTGACAAGCTGCCAAAGCCTGCAACAGTCCTGAAGGTGACAAGCAGCCAGACCCTGTTACAGCTCAAACAACTGCCATCCAGTTGTACAGCTTGATGCCATGTTAGACAAGCTGCATCTGCCATTTTTTTCAGACTGTGTGAGTCTGAACTGCAAAATGATGAGTAATTAACACCTAAAAACTGTACCACTGCCAGCCAGCCCATGGCAATGTACAGGCCTGCAATGCTACCTGATCCAGATTAACTTTAGGGGACACTACCTACCAGTGGAGGGTGGACACTGTTAATGTTCTGTTTATGGTTTCACCAATGTTATCAAATATTGCCAACTGCTTTATTCCTGCATCCATCCATGTGTGGGTGACTGGAAGAGGAGGTAGAAAGGTACATCATCCCAGGAGATTGTACGCTACAAACAACTGGTCCACTATATTTTACTCTGGGTGGAGGCACTGCACTATTGATTTTCATCTTGGGAAAGAACTCCATTGCCATCAGAAACAGAGCCCAGGTCCCCAACCTTGGTGAACCCACAAGGCAGGGTTAGCAGCCCTTTGTTACATGGCACCCAGGTTACAATAATAAATGGGAAGCCTTCAGCAATGTCTAGGTTTTCAGCTTGGTGATTTCTGACCAGTTTATCCTAGTGTTACTGTCATCAACTACTCTTCTTTATTGCACTTACAGTAGATGAGTTATTTAATATGTGTGATATGTTGCCTTCTCTGCTATAAACAAGACTTTGTCTCACTGGGTTGTATCGTAGGATGATAGATAGATAGATAGATAGATAGATAGATAGATAGATAGATAGATAGATAGATAGATAGACAGACAGACAGACAGACAGACAGACAGACACCCAGTGCCTCCACCCAGACAGATTGTGCAATCCAACCTGTCTGCAGTTTGGTGGAGCCTTGTCACACAAAAGACGTGATGAGTTTGCTTGGTTTTTCATAGATAAGGTTGTCTCCATCAGGTCTGGTATCTGCTCTGCCCTCCTATGGGGTGTGGTGGAGGTTGGTAGAGGTTGCAGTGCCCAGTTTGTCTGGTCTGACTTTAGCTGACCAGACATCATGGACTTTGTGAGGATCATTCAGATTCTTGGGCCAACTAGTTGTAGTTTGGACCGGGCCCAATCGCCTACTTATGGGATGCATTGAGGAAATTGGCCCAGCCCTAGAAGAGATAGTCTGGCAATCATTCGAGGGGAATCTTCCAGATCCCCTAAGGAGGTGGTTGTACGACTGCTCCTAAAAAACCTCCTTGATCCAGATAATCTCACTAACTACAGACCAGTCTCTAACCTGCTCTTTGTGGGTAAGATTATTGAGAAGGTGGTTTCACTGCAGGTGGATGATCATTTGTCCATCCATAGTGTCTATGATTCTCCAGTCTGGAATTAGGAAGAGGCATAACACTGAGACTGCCCTTGTGTGGGTGCTTAATGATCTCCTAATAGTGAGAGATCAGAGGACTCATTCCATCTTGGTCCTCTTTGATCTTTCAGTGGCATTTGACACTATGAACCATGGAATGCTATTGGAGTGCCTGCAGCTCATCTGTGGACTGTCGGGTGGTTTTGATCTTAACTCGAGGCTAGGACGCAGAGAGTGGTCTCAGGAATTTATTCCTCTGACCCTCTTCCCCTATCCTATGGGGTTCTGCGGTTCTCAATTTTGGCACCCATGTTGCTCGCTGTGTATATGCTGCCATTGGGGACATTATTGCTTGTACAGTTTGAGTTTTCACTGCTATGCAGATGATACTCAGCTGTATATGTCCTTTGCACCCGAGCAGGGAGATGTCCTCTCAGTGTTTAATAACTGCCTATCTGAGATTCAGGTTTGGATGAGGGCCAGTTGGTTGAAGTTGAACCTGGATAAAACTGAGGTGTTGGTTGTGGACCCAGATCATTGTAAGGCAGGTGTGTTGGTATGACAACCCTCTGGTCTTTTGGCTAGGGGCATCCAGCGTACACCTCAGACCAGGTGCAAACCTGGGTGTTTTTTTGATGATGGTTCGACCCTAAAGTCCCAGGTGTCAGCCATTGTCAAGACCTCTTTACCATCTGAGGAATATCACCCTGGTGAAACACCTTGTTCCTTCTAATGATCTTCCTACACTGGTCCATGCCTTAGTGACCACTGCCTTGACTACTGCAATGCCATGTACCTAGGGCTACTGGGGTTGATATGCATCACCTGCAGATGGTGCAGAATGCGGCTGCCAGGCTTCTGACTGGTACATCTAGGACTAGTTATATTACACCTGTGCTCCATGGACTGCACAGCCTGCTGGTGTGATAGCATATCGCCTTCAAGGTCAGTTTAAAAACTTACAAAGCCCTACATGATCAGGGACCCTATTACCTGTAAGATCTCCCTTCTCCCTATTGCCCCTCTCAACTACTCCGATCCACCGATGAGGGATTGCTAGATATTCCCAGGGTGCAGCTTCAACCATCTGGGGACTGTTCTTTTGTGTTTATGGCACCTACCTTGGAATTCTCTTCCTCGTCAGATAAGGATTGCCTGACCGCTCTAAAGTTTTGAATCTGAACTTGAGATATACCTCTTCAGCTTGGCTTTTAGATGCAGTCGAATGTTACCATGGATCATCAATTGTCTATGGATTCTACTATAAATGTTATAATTTTAGGGTTAATAGTGTTTTAAATGTTGATGAGTAGTTCTTTATGTACAGGCGTTTGATAACAGGAAAGGCACCTTTAACAAATAAAGTCTAATTTGATTTGACAGGCAGACAGACAGACAGGCACCAGTAAAGTCACTGATAATGGTAAGGGTACTGTTCATAAATATATCTATCCAGACTCAGGTGTACAAGAATATGTGTTAAACAGGCTGTCTCTGCATCTCGTGGTGCAATCCCTAGTATGCAGTGCTGCTGGCAGATGCATCAGGATAGGCATGTGTTTCCTGAGTAAAGTGGTTTGCAGCACAAACACATTATCAGTACCATAACATTGTCACAGCCTTCAGTATGGAGATGACAAACACCAACTATAAGGGTTGCCAGATGGCCTGGGGATCACATTTCACATTGTGACAGGGTGACCCCTGTCTTAGGTTTTTCCTAATGAGGAGGCTGAGGTCTTCCGCTACCCCACCCCAAAACTGGAGCAGAAGGCCTGGAAGCCTGAAATAAAGTGCCTTTAAAAGATGTATAAAGGTGCATGCAATGGCATTAAATGCTTCAGAAAGGAAATGCATATGATAAAGTGCATTTAGTGTATTAAGGGCAGTGAAAGATATAAGTGCTGCAGTACGTAGAAGAATGATGCACATGAGTAAAAGGTATTAAGTGCTTTATATTAAAACTGTGTGCACTTCTAGGACATAGACATTTTTCAGTACATATAAAATACTAGAATAGACCAAATGCAAAAAAGAAGGTGCCTCTTGAGGGCAAGGCTACCATTAGCAGTACACAATGGCCATTTCATGAAGTAAAACCTTATTTGATAGAGTGCCCTTTAAAAGGCAGAATAAAATATATAACAGACAGAATTACTGAAAGTATTGCTAGTGCTCTTTGTCAGTAGCTCTGTAAACCATATTGCCTATGTTAGTGAATAGTGAAATAGAGGGCGCTTTTATATAGAAAATTCATATGTAGGCCAGACTTACGTCCTGACAAAAATATGACAAAGCAGGAACTGCATGTAAATAGTGTGTCCAGTGCTTTAGGTAAAATATAAAGTGCAAGGTGCTTGTGTAAAATGAAAAGAAATACATGTTCAGCAATGCACAAGGAACCTTTCAAATTTATCCCAAAATGAAGTTCTGCTTACCAGCTAAAGTTGATAGTCTGGTGGGCCAGGAAAAGTAGTCACAAAATCCAGCTCCTGATTCTGTAAGGGTCCTCTTTAGGGTTGGCAGCCCTCAAACTGCTTGTATTTATAGTGACCCAAAATGTGATGTCACTCCTATAGGGAGGGCTTAGCCTCATTCTGTATGTATGTAATGTTTTAAGCCTGAAAACAAGGCTATGTGGCTTCATTTGATGTTCCCTGAAAAGCACCATATCCAGTTTGATGTGAGGAATGTCTGTTGTTACACCTCCTTAAAATAAAGTGGGTTATTCTGGTTGGAAGAAAATGGGTGGATCACTTGACTGTGATGTCACCACATAAATGTATAAATGCCTCACCACTAGGGCTAGTTGTTACAGAGTCCAGAAAGAGAGTCAATCTTACACTGATGGTCTGAGAAGTAAGAACTTAGAGAGTGAGTGCTCCTCTGAGCTAAGTACTGCTGGGTGCAGCAGTTGTTGTTTGTTGATGACAAATGCCTGTTTGACGCTGAACTAATGCCTATTGTCTCACCTCCTAGAGATCTGGAATCATTTTATCAAAATGAAATAAAATGATAAATTCCAATCTGGCATTTTGTATGCACTAAAATTCTTGTGGTCTGCCTGTATTTCTGCTCCTGAACAGCGAACCTGTCATACACATGGACTACTTGTCCAGAGAAGTCACCAATGGGGCCCACTAGGCTCAGTGCTCAAACTGGTGCCATTCAATTTCATCATCTGTGATACTGGTGACGCATTAAGGGCAAGTTTGCCTATTTGCTGATGACACCAAGCTCTCTGGGAGGGTTGACAGAAGAAAGGAGAAAAGACCTAAGGGAGGATCTGGAAAAGTTAAAGAGGCGGTCTGGGATTTTGCAGCTTGGCTTCAATGCCAAGAAATGTAAAGGAGTGTGTAATGCACATTGGAGCTAAAACCCTAGGACTGAGTTCAGCCTGGGGTGCCAGCTATCTTCATCAGAGGAGGAGAAGAACCTTAGTATGAGGATCACTAGTGACCTGAAACACTTCACACAATGTAGAAAAGCAGCTGCAAAGGCAAATAAAATGTTGGGCTGCATTGCCAGAGGGAGGATTGCCTTTCTATAGGTCATTGATGAGGCTGCACCTGGAGTACAGTGTACATTACTGGTGCCCATATTTTAAAATGGATAAAAATATCATGCTAGAGATGGTCCAAAAGAAGGCAACAGAGATGATCATGGACCAGTAGGGTAGGACATATGAAGAGAGGTTGGAGGCCCTGAACATTTACTCCTTGGAGAAGTGGACTAGAAAGAGAAGGAGACATGGCTGAGAACTTCAACTATTATAAGGCATGGAAATTTAAAGTAATCTGATTGGCTGCCATGGTTCTTACAGGTTACATTAACCCACGTTAACCTAGCATGTAGAGCCTGATGATGGCAGATGTTTTGAAAAATAGTAGTGTAACAAGTTCCAGTTATTGTCTGTGAAGGTAAAAAAATTCCCAAACATGGCTGCTCCTGGCACCCTATACGTGTATCTTACACAGACTAAGTGAAGTGCTTTCATACAGACATACATACACTCCTGCCCTCGACTGCATGAAATGTTTAGGTTTTTGTTAAACTGAAAGCTGCTTGTAGTTGTATGTCAAATGAAATGAACACTAGGTGCAGTTCAGCTGACAGTTATTTGACTAGCGCTTTGGCTAGATTCGATTTTTTAGTGCTGTTTCTCTTTATACGCTAAACAAATGGTGATTATTTCAGGTTATTGTGAGTGGGGGACATTTTGGACTAATGAATCATAAACCCAAACATTGCAAGTGAACTGTCTCATATTGCGGTGGGGGGGGCATGGAAGCAGGAGAGTACAAGAAGAATATCTGAACATTTCTGCTGTCCGTTAACTCACGCTTTGAACAGACCAGATTGTTTTCCAAGACTTATGAACTAAGAGTGAGTTTCTGAGGCAGATATGTGTTCACACAATGACATGGTGTATTTTAATAAAACAAGCAGTGGAAAGCCCTTTTGAAATTGGACTTTGGGATGAGAATGCGATGACAGTTAGACAAGCAGGTTAGCTGACAGTAAAGCACATGTGCATTTTAAGCATACTAAACTCAAAACTATCAAAAGTAAGACATGCATTTAAAAAAATAAATACAGTACTCTCACACTGTAAGACACAGAAGGGGAGCCATAACATGGATTCATTACTGCTCCCTTTCCTTTACATCGACGGATGCTAATATATACTGTATCACCTAAGAGCGCACCTCTTGCTCACACAGTTTAAACCCACTCCATATGAAATCAACTGAGACAATTGTTAAAACAATAAATAATGAGGAGCTTGCTCTCCAAACACGTATTTGTCCCTCCTCACTGACCTTTGTGATGCTTTCAAAAGCTGACTGATTCTGATAATGGCTCTGGCTGCTTTAAACGCCTGCTGTCAGCTGGTCAGTCCTCCATGATCCACTAAGTGACTGTTACTAAAAAAGTTTTTAGAAGGGAAAATCACTTTGGCTTGGCTGAAATTATTCCTCATTCCTCCACTGACTGACTCACAGTTGTCTTTTTTTACTGTCTTGTTCAGTCCATTTTAATCTACAACTATAAAAGATATGCTACTTTCACAGATGCCTGCAATAATGGACAGAACAACGGTTTCACTATCACAGAATTTTCTATTGCAAGGGTCCAGTGTACATACCGTCAGACAGGATGCCACAGTCTTTCATGCTGTATATTAAATGGATACAGCTTTTAAAATGATTATGTGAAAGAATATGAAAAGTAACATGGGAAATACTGCAATGGGACACTTATTCTTAAATAGAGCTTTATGAACTCTATTAAACTGAATGTCTCTATAAGTGGAGGGACTATTTAACATCACAATGGGTATGTTTGAATGAACTGTACCACAAAATAAAAAGAAATAAAAAAATAATTCTCAACATTATAATAATAGCAATAATGTATGTACAGGGTTAAACTAACAGTCAGTTAATCATCCCCTTGGGGCAATATGGCACTCAGCTACACTCATGCCACATTATTCTCTGGGGTGATTAACAGACTGTTAATCTAACCCCTGTACATACATTATTTTAAATATTTGAAAGGAATAAATAAGATGTATAAAGAGGATCTCTTCGAGCTTAATTGTAACCAAAACATGAAGAATCACAGTCTCAGGCCAGAAAGGGTGAGGTTTAGGAGAAAGGCTATGATGCACTTCTTCATGGAGAGGATGGCAGGGTTGGAAGGTGCTTCTGGATATGGTGGTTTCATTGAAAAGGTAGACAGCTTCAAGAGAGGCTGGAATAGAGTTAAGAGAAAATAATGGTCAGCAGAGGGGCAGATGGAGGGATGGGGATTGGGAGAGGCAGCAAGGTCAAGAGCTCATGCTGAGGACCCAGTACTATGAGCAGACTAGATAGACCAAATGTCCTTATTCTACTGGCTTTGTTGTATGTTCAAATGTTTGTAACTTGGGTTTGCTCTATGAATCTGTCTACTGGCATTTCAGTAGCTATGAGTGCTGCCTGAGGCAATAATTCATATCCAGGGAATGAAAAGTATCATATGTTTTATTTGCAACAACTGGTGCCTGACACATTATGATTTGGTGCCTCCAGGAAGAGTGGCACTGCAAATGGGATTGGGTTTAAGACACACAGGACCTGAGCATACAAGCAAACAAGCACAGGTGCAGCAGCATAAAGAAACTGGAGGACCAAGAAAACTGGAAAAGGTTCCTCTACTGAGCAGTCCCAACATCAGCCCCACTGTGCTCTCTAGGCCATGTCTGGAGAAATATATCTGTGTTTCAACCTGTGTTGAGATAGGTAGGCCTTGCCATGGCATGGCTGGGGGACAAGACATGGAGTGGTTACCAGGATTGGGGTGCTGATGGGGGTTAAGCACAGTTTTGCTATGAGTTAGCCCATAAAGCGATTTGAAGAAAAACAGATTTAACAACCTAGTAAGAAAACAACAACATTATGTCTGAACCTCTTCATTTTCTAATCATGATAATATTACTATTAGAAACATGTGTTTTTAACTTGTTAATTTTAGCCTCAATGCTATCCATGCCCAAAACCTGCATTGCAGATACAATCATGAAACCATTCGACATTGACAAATGATTACTATATAATTGGCTGCTCTAATAAGACTTAGGAGCCTATGTTGTTGATGCTGAAGCAGACATTTTTTCATACATCTAGGGAGGCAGTATGGTCTTATGGTACTTAGACACCGCAAAGCCAAACAACAGCATACTGCCTGTATGCCATTAGCACACACCTTAACCTCCCTGTGTTCCAGTTCACTCACTTTGAGTAATGTATAGAAAAGCTGGGGAGAGGAAACTGGAGTGAGATAGATGGCTATGCCCAGTTGAAGCCATTAAAAAGGCAAGGGCTATATAGCGAGTGCATCTGCAGAGGAAGTTTACAGAGAAGGTCCTGAAATTTTTCTGATAATGCAAAAAAAGTTTTATCAGAGTTGCAGTAATTTCTTTTTCAGTTAGTTCCAACACTGTCACTGAGCTTGACATTTACTTCTGGATTATATATGCTTAGCTACTGAGGATCAATGCACTCCAGTGCTGTGACACCATCATGGAACCCTTAGCTCAACCTCATTATGTGACAGTTAACTTTAAATCATCAGCGATAAATCTGTTAAAGCTCTACAGCTACATAACTGAGCCAGGATTAACTTTTACATTCCTTAAAATATATAAAAATCAGCTCCCTACCATACAGACATGTGTAGGCATCACCAACTCTCTGTTCTATCATGGGCAAATTAATGATTAATTTTTTCCTAAATTATTTTTTTTATTTAGATAACAAGATATAAGATATAATAAGAAAACATTCAATATCACATGCATCTAACAATAAAAATACACTAAAGTGAAAAATTAACACTATCTTACACTACTTCAAGGCTATCTAAAATGAAGGCCATATACATTTATGGATGCTAAATTCATTTAATAACAAATAACCTATTTGTGCATTACAGTAGAAACTGTGGAGCCTATATTTCTCCACCAATCATCAATCAGGGTTTGTGAATTAGTTTTCCAATTAAGCAGCAAAACTTATTTACAAAACAGATAATTACAGCAACATAACTGAGCCCGAGTTAACTGATGCATTCCTGAAAATACAGAAAAATCAGATTCCTATCATTCAAGACCATGTAGACAGCCTCAACTCTTCTTTTCATCCTGTGTAAATTAATGATTCATAATATCTTCAACTTCTCCCTAATTATTTCTGAAATGGAAGCTAAACACTGGGGTCCAGATTCCAAAAGAAATGAGAAGGATGCAAAGCACCTGGGTCCTAAACAAATGACTCAAATTGCAAGTTACACCAGTGACTTGTGACATGTGGTTCCAAAAGGAGGCTTAAGTCCATGGATGGAGTGGCTGCACCAAACATGAGTTGCAACCTACCTGCATCCAAGGAAAGTTGTGCAAATGCATAATGTGACTTGCAACATGCTTAAATATTAGCTACAACTCTGAAGCTATTCCAGAAGCTGTGGAACAAGACATTGTTTCAAAACAAGAAGGCATAAGTTAGACCATGGTGGAGGTAGTCTAAGCAGACAGCAGCAGCATATAAAAGCCCCCACAACCAGGTGAGACATTGTTTAGGCAGCAGTGTGTTGAGAGACACAGCAGCAGAAAAATGTCAGCACCATTAGCACTATTGGGTATCACGATGGCAGAACAACACAATCAGAGGCATGCCAGGCAGCGTGGCAGGATCCAGGGAATGGCGGACCACTGGGCAGGGACAGTGGCATGGAGAATGGTGTCATGTCTGATCTGCACATGAAAATCCTTTGAGGAGCTCACTGATGAGCAATGCATTGCCTGCTATCACCTGAACAAGACCACAATAGGGAGCTGTGCCAGGTCTTGTGGGTGGACCTACATGGTGCTACAAACAGGAGACAACCACTATCGGTGGAGGTGAGAGTAAGGTGCAGTGCTAAGTTTCCTAGCCAAAAGGACCTTCCAACCTGCCACAGGTGACACAGTAGGGTTATCCCAGCCTGCTGTGTCCAAGTGCCTAAGGAGGTTCTTCACAGCACTGATACACCACACCTCAAAGTACATATTTATTTATTTTTTTATTTATTAAATCTTTGGAAATACCTTTGAGTGAAGCTGTTTACATAGGTTTCATGTCATACTGAGTTAAAGAAGAGGGGAGGGTGTGTAGCCAGTGGTAGCTGACAACATGTACAACATTTAAGGAAAATAGCAGTTACAAAAGTAGCTAGAAGAGCAACAAAACTATGAAGTAGGTGAGCAAAACAATACATCATGGATTTAGTCTAAACAACAGAGGGAGGATCAGCCCATAAGGCCTAGTCTGACACATAATGAGAAAGAATAAGTAATGAATAGGAAGAACAAGATGGGGAGGGAAGGACTATTGTGAAGGGAAGAGAAGAATGGGCAGGAGGCCACATATCAGGGTGTACAGGTGAGGCGGTGGGTTGTTAGGGAGGTAGAGGAGGGAAGGGAGTGAAGGGAGGGTGAAGCAAAAATTGAGGCTATAGGTGGGAGTGAGGACAAACAAAGTTGAGAGCAAGGAGGGAGACTGACTATGAGTGAGGGAGAAGGTGAGGAGGTGTAGATGAGAGGAGGGGGTTAAGAAAGAATGGGCATGTTGAAGTGCTTACAAGACAGTAAGGGCAAGAGGGTGGAATAGGTAGGATAAGTGCTGGGGCTAGAGGTAGTCCTGATTAGTGAAAACAGTCATATGTGGTGTAAGTACCGAGGTGGTGCCAACGTTTCTCTTAAATGAGCCCAGGGTGTTAGCTGAAGATATGCCACTACTAAGGAAATTAAACCAAAGAGGGTCTTGATAAATAAATGACCTTGGCATTGAGCAGTATGGCAGTGAGGGATTTTAAAGGTCTGGCTATCGGAGTCTCACACCGTAGGTTGTCAGAGGTTGTAAGGAGCTTCGGTATCCCTGGTGGCATAAGACCTAAGTTTACTTTTTTGCCAATAGACAAGTTTGGTATGAGAGTCTTCCCATGAGCAGGAGCCAATTAGCCTGAGTATACAGGTTGCAGTGTGGGCTCAGTCTCGCAGACCTGTTAGGAGGAGGCAGGCTTTTGTTGAGAGCTGCTTTAATGCAGTGGGGGCAGTGTCTGTGGCTGCCCCATATATAACCAGACCATAATCAATGAGCGAGACAACCGAGCTATGTATAGCATAGGTAAACAAGTTTATTGTGTGGCTGAACAGCCTTTACAATCAATGTATGGCAAAATACACATATATCAAACCAGTAATAAAACAAAGAATCTAACATTCATCATACATTGTTACAGCTTAAATATCTTCCTAAAATCGCAAAATTTTTGCTACATATAGCTCTTCACAACAGTTTCAGTTACTCATCCTTAAATAACCTTAATTCATTTTTTTTGTTGACTAATGGAGGAGAAGTACTTTGCAAGTCTTAGCAGCGACCATGAATCTGCTATATGCATTAAAATATCTGTTAATAAAATCGTATCTATATTGTAAAGTGCAGACAGAAAGGGACTCAAACAATAGGCCCTTTGTTGCTCATACCATTTACAATATCAGAAAACGTGAAGTAAATCTTCCCTCTGACCAATAGCACAATCACAATCTTCTGATTGGATTCCTGACTTCCCATATCTCAGATCCAGAACATTGCTGTTAAACTGCTCAAATTTGTATCTCATAAAAGTCACTCTCAATTTTGGCTCTATAATTAAATCTAGGTAAGGTTTATACCATGGTAAAATTATTGCTAGCAAACCAGCGTGAATAGTGAGAAGCTGAAATGATTTTTATGTCAATTTCATCCCAAAACCTATTTATTTGTTTGGCAATATACTTTTGTATTTGAAACTAATCATAATTCCTTGCTCCATGGCCCATCCAAGAAAAGATAATTTATGTTTTTCCAATACTTTTGTATACCATTATACCAATATCCATAATGAAATCCCAGACTATGCCACAATTCCTTTTCTTTTAAACAGTGGTATATCAATCTGGTCTTCTCACTTCTTGTTAATTTAATCCAATAATTTAACCTATTTTGCTCCATTAAAGCGCTTATATCTGAAATGCCAAATTCTGACCTCAGGTAGGCTGAGGGCAGGAATTCCCAGTTTAAACAAATAGCGGAGGACTTTAAAAAGTGGTACCATCAATCTATTTGGATCCTTAATCCCCAGATTTCAATACCATAAAGAAGTTGAGTTTGATACTTCATCTTTATAGTTTGAATTAAAGGTCTGGTACTCATACTCCGTAATTATGATAGAACCTGCTCAAGCCTTGTACAGTGTTTTTAATTTAACTTGGAGCACGTCTGCTTGTCTAGACCAGGCCTGATTTGCCTGTACCATTACTCCCAGGTACTTGTAGGACGGTACTTTCTCAACTTCTTCCTTACCAATAAACCATTTACCTTTTGGTCCTTTTGGCCAAATATCAGAATTTTGATTTATTCATATTTATCTTTAGTTTCAAACATTCCAAACTTTTATATGAGAAAGTCAATTTAGACTGTAATCTTTTTTGTTAGTGAAAACATGACAATGTCATCCGATAGGCCAACAACGACACAGGGTATTCTGAATTTTTATGGAGTCCTGAGCTCAGTAGAATAACATCATTTAACATCTTTTCAATATACAGTGTGAAAAGTAAAGGGCAAGCAGGCAACCCTGTCTTACACCTTTATTACTAACAAAAGGGCTAGACAGTTGCCCCTCACACTAATCTAATCTTGGCCCAAGTGTTAGAGTATAATTGAGCCATGATTCTTACTAATTTTGGTCAATACCTCACTTAATCAGTGATTCCACAGAATATTCCTTGATACACTATCAAAAGTGCCTGCGTAATCGATAAAGACCGAATATAATTTTTGGCCTCTTAATTTAACATATTTTCCTATTAGATGATTCAATACAAATAGATTATCAATAGTAGAGTAACTGGGCCTAAAGCCCGCTTGGTATGTAGAAATCCCTCCTGTCTGCTCCACTACTTTTCTAAGCCTCTGAAGTACTATCCTAGTAAATAGCTTCAAATTTACATCTAAGAGGCTGATTGGTCTATACATCGCTGTATCTGATAAGTTGCCTTTTTATGAATAGGAACTAGGTTTGCACCATTCCATGTTTCTGGATATTTATTAATCTCAAACACTTGTTGTAAAATACCATTAGATAACTGCCCATAGAATGGGGTCCAATAAATACACTTCAGCAGAGATCCCATCTGGTCCAGCAGCTTTATTTTTTTCAATGAGTAAATAGCCATAAGCACCTCATCGAACGAAAATTTATGGATACCGGATCAGTTAGGGATAATTGAAGAGATCTGGCGGTAATGTTTCCCTTGATCATAGAATATGTTCCTATAATATTCCACCCATCTGTTCTCTGAGATGTGTGTTTCAATATTGACTTTATAATTATTTGTTCCTTTTGCCACCAATATCCAGAAAGTTTTGGCGCCTTTGTTCTCTACTGCCTTTAGCATTTGCTCCCACTGCAATTCAAAGTATCTTTTCTTCTTCCCAGATAATAACATCTTATAACTTTGCTTTTCTTGGTTTAATTCCTCAATCTTTCTCTAGATTTATGTTTACAGTAAAATCTCTGTAGTTTCCTGATATTTGCTTTCCGTCCTTACATTCTTTATCAAACCGAGTATTCTTTCCTTACTTGCTTTTCCAGTTACTGATACTTCCATTTTATTTTTATTTCTTTGAATATTAGATACATTTGTCTCAATAAAGCTGTCCAATCCTGGGCCTTGAGTATTTGTACTGGTTTATTCAGGGATGATTTTTTAATCAGGAGGAAATATCACCTGAAGACAATTCTCCATACTAACTTTTGGCTGTTCTTATTTCTGTAAACCTAAAAGGGTCAGCAGCTAAGGTCAGTCCAGTGTTTTTAGGGCTACTAGTTCCCAATACTATAGGAAATGGTCGCTTTCTGCCTCATACATACTGCAAGATTTTTCCAAAGATCTGCAGATCCTGTCCAACAGATATAGTCTATAGTAGATGCGCCTTTGAGGAAACAAAGGTGTATTTACCATCTTTATCTCCCAGGAATCTGCCATTTAAAGGATATATGTTATGTTCTTTTAATATCTGTATCATCTTTCTACCTGTATTATTCGCTTTTTATTCCTTTGCTTGCCTCTGCCTACTTATGGCCTCCTCATAAACATAGGATAACAGAGAATTTTCTAAGGTGCCATCAAAGGCACCTATCCTGGCTTTAAAATCGCCCGCTACCATAAGCTCCACCCTTGGAAAATCATGGTAGACTTCCACTATAAGTTCATTTAGGTCTTTCCAAAGTGATTCTGAATAGTATAACAAATTATCTGGTGGGATATAGTGTTAATAATCACTATCTCTTGCCCAGCCCACTTTAGATAAATCTCCAGAAAATGTCTGTAGATTTTCCAAGTTGTTGTTTTCATAAAACTTCCCACCTTAATCCAGGTAATTAAACCACCTGAGTTCCTTCCAAAGTTTGTATTTCTACCTCCCAGGGACTGAAAACACTCATATCTATTAAACTGTAGATTATCCTTCGTAGTATGCTAGGTTTCTTGGACACAGATTACATCAAAATTATACAAAAATTTCTGCACTCCTCATCCATTATTTTATTTTGCCAGCCTGCAATATTTCAAGATAAAACAGAAAACCTGAGGTTGGCCGGGTCTGAGGATCTATAGTCATTTCATTATTGCTAAGTAGTCATTCCTTCTGATACCTGGCAAGGTACTTAAACCTATTTGCCAGTGGTATTGGTGATGAGGAACCCTTGCCAATTGTGTGGCTGGTATCACTTAGCATGTGTCTAGCCATCCTAGTAGTTCCCAAAACATGAACGTTAGGAAGAGACCTAATGCATCCAATTGTGATGTTTTGGATAGTATGGCCTCATCTAGTTTCTGATTCAAAACTTGAATGACCACCTGACTATCTAAATTAGCTCTTCTAGCTAAGATTGTCCATAGCTCTTCCACTTCTATAGACAACCGAGCTATGCATAGCAAGGTTGAGAGCCTCAGGAATAGACAATGTTTATGCCTATAGAGTAGCCCAGTTCGCATATTGACTGCCTTGGCTATATTGTCAATATGGGGAACATAAGATAAGGTGCTGTCAATAGTGACACCTAGATATTTAAAGTGTGGGACTAGTTCCAGCGGGGAGCCCCTACATTATGAATAGAGAGTGGGTAGGTTCTGTGCCTATATTGGGGATTGGTGAATAATATCATTTTTGTCTTCTTATAGTTCATAATGAGTGTCTGTTTGCAAAACCATTTTCAGCTTCAGCAAAGTGTCACTGAAGTTTGGTCTCTAAGACCTTGGGGTCTGGATCACTGGCAAACATGGCAAGGGAAGGCAATATTTATTTAAAAGATGCCCAATCCCTATTGGGTAAAACACCACCTTGTGTAGGCAATTTAATCAAGGCAGCCAACTTGTTACAGGTCTCCAAAGGGAGGACTAGAGAGGCCTTGGCTATCTCCTTCCATTGCAACCTCACTTGGGCAACGGCATTTGCCTCACCGGCCCCCTGTGGATGAATGAACTCACTGGGCACCTCTTGGCCTCCACTTGTCTGGCACAATTCAAAACTGACCTCAAACAGCACCTAATAACACTCTCTAAGTGCACCTGCCCCTGAGTCCAACCACACCTGCTCTCTCTGCCCCCAGCAAGCACTAGGTAGGCCTCAGGTACCCCTTCCTCTGTCCCTTCTCATGACTTGCCTCAGCAATCAGTCTGTGTCATGCTCCTTTGGCACCTGCCACCCCATCCTCCCTCCTCCAACTCACAGTCCTGTGAGTTTCCTAACAGTCACTACTAATGAAGGCTGCCTGGCCATGCTCCTCACTCCCCACCATTTACTTTAGCAGGTCTTCCACTCAGCCTCCTCACCCCACCATTTATCCCTATACCTTATCGCCTTCTTCCCCACTCTTCACCTCCACCGCATTACATACCTCTCTCTGCACCCTTTCATCCCACTGCCAGCTATCCCCATCCCTCTGAACTACTGACAAGGCACTCTGTGGCTGCTTATCCCCACCCAACTCACATAAATATTTTTCTTGTTATTTTAACTTGAACCTATGTTTTGAGTCATTCTGTAAGTTCTTAATCCAAGCTGTATCATTCATTGTAATGTACCTTTGCTTTCTCCTATTGTTCTTTGTTTTGCAATTGATGATGTGGAACCTTTGTAAAAGAGCTTGCGCTCAAAGGTCTTTTTCTGAATCACTAAATAAATAAATAAAATCCCAGAGGCTCTGGGTGCATACAAATCAGATAAACAAATAAACATAAATAAATCCATAAATAACAAAAGAAAAGAACATTTAAACAATCAAATCCACAAGATAAAATGTATCACAGATAGTAAGCTAAAACTAGGGGTGCAGAGAACTATGTCTATACCAAAAGATTAAAAGCTTAATCATGAAACGCCTGGGTAAATAGGAGGGCCTTAAGGTGGGCCTTGAAAATGTCCAAGGTTGGGGCCCCCCTAACCCTGAAGGGTAGCAAATTCCACAAGACGGGGCGTGACACTAAAGGCCATGTTGCCAGCCTTTTTAGCCTCATCCTGGGAATTGCCAGGGCTCCCACAGGAGGAGTAGAGGGGTGGACCAAGAGAGCGGTGCAAGAAGGTCTGACAGGTAACCAGGGCCCTGGCCATGTAGGGCCTTATAGGTGAGAAGACCCACTTTAAAGAGGATCCTCCACCTGACCAGCAGCCGTGCAGATCACGCAGTACTGGCGTAATATGCAGAAATTTAGCTGCCCTGTAAGTAACTGGGCAGCTGCATTCTGCACTAGCTGCAGCCTGTGGAGAGATCCTTCCATGACCCTGAGGTATAGCACATTACAGTAGTCAAGCCTTGATGTAACTAAGGCATGCATCAAAGTAGGAAGGTCCAGAGGCAGCACAAGGGCTTTATCCTGGCAACATTTCTAAGATGGAAAAACAGTAGTGAACAGTGGAAGACACATGAGCCTCCATCGTCAATCTCCTGTCCAATATGATACCAATATTTTGCACCTTAGAGGAGGCCTTCAATGGAACATATCCCAGAACAAGTCCAGTCTCTTATCCAGAGGCCATCTTATCCCGCACTCTGTTCGACTCCACCACCAATACCTCCATCTTATCAGGGTTTAGTCGTAACCAGCTAGAGGCCATCCAGTTATTGATCTCAGCAAGGCAGCTGTTTAGCACGCCTGCCACGCTGGATGTTCCTGGAAAGGATAAGAATAGTTGGGTATCAACAGCATAGCAATGAAAACCCAAACCATACTTTCTAATAATCCTCCCAGGGCCAGAATGTACACTGTGAACAACAGTGGGGCTAGGACTGAGCCCTGAGGTACTCCACGAGATAGGGGACTAAGGGTAGAGGAGAAATTCTCCATCACAACCCATTGCCTCATGTTGGTTAGAAACAACTCAAACCAGCAGATAACAGTGCCAGTGAGTCCACAGAGTTCACTAAGGTGATCAAGCAATACACAATGATCCACAGTGCCAAATGTCTGAAGAGAGATTGAGGAGAACAAGAATTGCCCTTTCCCTCAATATCTAGCCCTGAGGACATCATTCTGCACCCAAACAAGTGCGGTTTCTGTGTTATACCTCACCTGAAACCCTGACTGGAAAGGTTCATGTAACTCATGGGTCACACGGTGCTCCTCCAACTGAAGCGCCACTACCTTCTCCACCATCTTCACCAAAAAGGAAGGCTGGAGATAGGACGGTGATTGCATTAACCTCTGGATCCAGAGATGGTTTCTTAGGGTGGTCTCACCAATGCCTCCTTCAAGGCATCGGAAATACCCCCACAGACAAGGAACACTGGACAATCAGGGCAAACAGCGTTGATGCATCTCATCAAGAAACGCGTCAGCACTGGGTCCAGTTCACAAAAGTGTACTTCAGATTGGTCACCACCTTGATGACCTCACTTACCTCCACTGGTCTAAACCCCCCACCAGGCAGAATGCACTCAGAACACTTCAGGCGACCACTGCCAGTCCTGGACTGGCTGACTGAGGAACTCCTGCCGGATACCGGACACCCTATCTGAGAAGAACCGAGCAAACTCTTCACATTCAGCATTAGAGAAAACCTTCTTCAGCTGTAGACAGGCTGGACAAAGTAGAATGTCGACAGTCTGAGAAAATACAGCTGGTCAGTTGTTCCTGCCAGCAATCTCCCTGGACAGGAAGCCTGCCTTCTTATAGTTGATTGCTCCTTGTATGCATTATAATGCATGTGCAGGGCCAGTTTGTCCTGCTCCAGACCGGACTTCATCCAGCAGCACACTAACCTCCAACCTTTTTTCATCTCCTGAGGTCCCCATCAAACCATGGGGACCTCAGGTGGAAGATTTTGGTCATACATGGACAGGTGCGAGGAGTCAATGGCATTGGATAGTATCCTCATTATAGAGCCCACCATTGCACCAATGCCTCTGACTCATGCATTACCCACACTAGATAGATCAGCTGTTGCCAAAAGCCTCCAGGTTAATCCCCACAAAGGACAGCAGTTTATCATCTTTGTAGGGAGGCATCTGGTGGGTGCCCCAAACATGAACCACACCATGCAGTGATCGGACCATGCCACCCGATCAATCTTGAGATAATTTATCTCAAGCCCCAGTGAGAACACCATGTCCACTATGGGCCTGCCCTGGTGTGTCATGGCAGAAACAGTTTGCGACAGGCCCACTAATGACATGGTCTGCAGGAGGTTATAACCAAGCCAAGAGGATTAATCATCATCCCAAACATTGAAACCCCCATGACAATACATCTGGGGCTTCAATGTTTCACCAATGACGAATTGACAACCTCCTGCAGGAAATCCCCACTGCCCCGGGAAGCGGTAGAGCAGGAGAATCCTGCAGCCTATGCCCCTCACCCCATGGACAGCCACACATTCAAAAGAACCTGGATTCTCACTGGGTGCATGGTGAAGCCCAAGTCTGATCTAAAACAGATGGCTACCCCACCTCCCCTATGTTTCTCTCTGGGGCAGTGCACCACGGTATACCCAGAGGATGGCAGCCTCAAAAACTGGGCCAGCATCGGTCCCAATATAGGTCTCCATGATGCAAGCCAGAACGCCAAGAAATAAAGTCTGCATCATCTTGTATAGCAGGATGTGACCCTGACAGATGGATGGGAATGAGTTGAGGAAGATACTAAACAAAAGCAGTCCCAGGATGGACCCTTGTGGTACTCGAATGTATGGGTCTACTATCAGATAGGACTGACCCAATCTTTACCTGTTGCATGCGATTAAGAAGATAGCTTCTGAACCAGGCCACGGTATCATAGGAGAGACCAGCAGCTGAGAGCTGGTTAACCATTAGGGCATGGTGCATGGTATCAAAGGCTTTGGTAAAGTCAATGAAAGCTGCACCAACAAGGTGACCATGATCAAAGGAGTTATGTATGAAGTCCGGGAACTCAAGTAATGCAATTGCGGTACTGTGTCCGTGCCTAAACACGTGTTGTTGTGGGCATTGAGATGGCATTTTTCCAAGCAGTCGACTGGCTGGTCAACTACTATCCATTCAAGAGCTTTGGAAAAGGATGGAAAATTAAATAGATCTGTAGTTACTGTGAAAGGCACGGTTCCAATTTTACGCGACTGGTGTCATAACCGCAGACTTCCATTTTTGTGGAAATTACAGTACCTAAGAGATGGGTTAACTATGTGGGTAAGTAGGACCAGGATTTCATCAAGAGAAAGGGCAATAAATTTGAGATCGAGATCATCCCCACTGAATCTGGCTTTCCCAAGAACCTTAAGAAAATATTTTTGGCTACATTTTGCGAGATGACTTTGAAGTGGAATTGAGGGTGCAAGGGGCACAGTCAAGGTTCCTGGAGTTGTCAGTGTTAGAAATGGAGGTGAAGAAGTTTTGGGGGAGGACACTGCTGAGATCAGTAAATGAGTTATTAAATTGTTAGCAATGAGACTTGGATCAAGAGACAGCACCATCGATATTGAGCATCCTGGGAGCTAACTTGGGTCCTTCCCAGTGACTCTTTTAGAGTGCTCCAGAACTTTTTCCATCATTCCAGGAATGAGATACGGCTTCTATGTAATGCTGATTTTTGCTGCTTGGATGGCCCTAGTGTAGTAGTTTCTTAATTTTTACAGGCCTGTAGGTCGATTGTTTACCTGTGGCCCAGGCCCTATGCCAAAGGTGGTCCCTGAGTTGTAAACTCTCAATTATGTCAGGGGTGATCCATGGATTGCAATGGTCTTTGATTTTATGCTTTTAATGGCTGTCATGCCTGTCACAGGCTGCATTAGATTTGTGGATGAACTGTTCCAGAGCAGTGTCCACATCACAGGTTGAGTAGACTGAAGTCCAGTCAAGGTGGAAGAGGTCTGTTTTAGTAGTTCAAGGTGTTCTTTGATGAGGACCCTATTAGTTATTGTTCTGGCAGGGGCTTGGTGAATTTATTTGACCAGCAAAACACAACAGGTGAGTGGTCACTGATTGGATTGGAGAGAACTGAGATATCGGAGATGTGCGCTTGGGATTAGAAAGGACCCAGTCTATTAAGGTACAGATGCCAGGTCTATAGTTAATTCTAGTTGGAGACTCAACAAGCTGAGTGAAGTGGACTGCTGGGACTGTGTCTTTGAGGGAGTTAGCTTCTGAGGATAGCCAGTTGGCACTTAAGTCTCCAGTAGGATGACTTCTAAGTTTGGGCTCATATTACCTAGGTGATTCATGAGTGAGTCAAAGCCTAAGGTTGTCTGCCCTTACGGGATATAAACAGAGAGCACAGTAATTATTTTATTGTGAGCACCAAGTAGCACTTTAATGGCAAGTGCTTGCATGTTATCCCCTGTGTTGGGCAGTTGCATTACAAGGCCTTGTAAGTTGTTCCTAAGGTAGAGATCGCGACATCCACCACCGCTTTTAGTAAGTCTGTCCTGCCTAAAGATTGAGTAGCCTAGAATCGAGATAGATGTGTCCGGTATTTTGGATGTAGGCCAGGTTTCAACGATGGAGAGAATGTCAGGCTGTGCTGTGAGACACAAACTTGTAAGAGATCCTTAGAGAGGAGGCTGCAGATATTGAGTGACGAAATGTAAGACACATGGTTTTCTTCATGGTGCAGATTTCAGTAGAGTGTCTGGGATTGGGATGTATATTACCTGAGAGTAACAGCAGTAGCATTGCAAGTCTCAAAATGTATACCTTTGTAGCTTGTTGTTAACTTGTGGAGCCTAGTATGAGTGCACAACGGTTTAAGTTTTTCCCATATGATGATGAGATCCACGGAGAAGTAACCGGGGTGTCAGAGAGGAGCAGCAGGCCATCGACACCCAGCACCAAGGTGGAGGTAAGTCACAGTGCAGGTGAGGAGCAAAAGTAACATTGAATGGGGCAGAAGTTACTTTGCTGTAGGCACTAAGGAGGTTGGTTTCCACAGCCAGTTGGGCTTGTGTGGGCTTTGGTTCTCTAGCTTTGCCAGAGAATGTGAGCAGAAGAGCAGCACAATGCCTCTGGGAAGTGGGTATTTTATTGAGGTAGGCATTTCTGTGCCAAGCAGAGAGGCAGGTATCTAAGGTGAGACAGGAGAGGTGGGGAAGATGAGGTAGATGTTATGGCCTGGCAAGTAAAAGGAAACACACTATCAAGGTACAGTTGCTACTGAGCAGCAGTAGTTAAAATGGGTAGGATGGTGCAGGAAAGTACTAGGTTATTCTTATCCTAGGGTAGGGTGGGTCCTTTAAGAGCGCAACTGAGCTAGACGCAGATTGGAGGAGAAGAGCTGGGTGGTGCTGTGTGAGGGAAGAACATTTAATAGAGGTCAGGGCTGGAGATGGTGCGGACAAAATACTCCTAAAGAATACAGCAGCACAAACTGAAACAGCTCTGTTTTTTTAAACCATGGTGCTACAGTACCAGGCTGAATTACAATAGCCAGTAAGGAGAAGCAGTTGAGAGGGGTCAGCCTGTGAGGAGCCGAGTTCAGTTCAACTGCAGCCAATAAAATGGTGGCTTTGGATCCAGCTTCTCCAGCGTGTCCATGGTGTACCTGTGTCTTGGAGGGTGGGCAGAGGAGCAGGCATGGCCGGCTGGTGAGGAGCCAGTCCATGGAGCTGTAGGACTGCCTACCGCGCTCACAACAGCAGAGTCCTGAAAGGAAAGAGAAGTCGGTCACAGAAGTAGAGAAAATTCAAGGAGGCTAAATTGGGGATGCTTACATAAGCAAACACAACAGCTGCATGTGAAGCAGGCATTCTATGCCATGGCCCAGTCCCCCATGTGCTAGGGGTGATCAGCTGCACACACGTGGCCATTAGGGCACCATCATCAGAGGGTGACGTATATGTCAACCCCAAGGGTACCACTCCATGAACATAGAAGTAGCATGTGTCAGTGACTGTCGCACACTGGATGTGGTTGCTAAATACCTGGGATCCTGCCATGACTCCCACATATTCTACCACTGTGGCCTGTATGAGGCCTTCAGAGAGGGGAGATCACTGGTGGATGGCTGATTGGTAGATCTCAGAGTCAATACCATCTACACTGGAAACATGATCACGCCTGTTGGACATGCAGACTCAGTGTGGGCATGGAGTATGCACAGGGCAGCACAACACGACCACAAGATGCCCAGGGAAATGTGATGCAGAGAAGGGACAGCAATACAGACAAATGGAAAAGCTCAGAAGGGACACAAACCAGTCCACTATGAAGGGGCAAAGACTGCAGCCTGTACACCACCTATGACATGTGTCACCCCTACATAGCCACAAAACTGCCATGTCATGGGCACATGGGTCACAATGTGTGTGTGTGTGTATCAACAGACAACATGTGTGTTGCAGAGCACAACTGACTGGGTAAGTAAACTATGATTTGCAACACCCCAACAGGTGACAGTGGATACCCGCAACTGCTGTCGCTAATGACACCTGAGTGACATCCACAGACTGCAGCAGAGGTGCAATACAATAAAGCCCTGTCCAGCACTAGATATGTGATTGAGAGGACGTTGGACTCTAAAGGCCTGATTCAGATGCTTTGACTGCTCTAGTGGGGCCTTGCAATACAGCCCAGAGATAGCCTGCAGGATCATGCTTGCATGCTGCATATTACACAACATTGTACTGTTGCACGGTAGGCACTGCCCAATCCAGACCAGGTGGAACGCATTGCACAGGAAGGGGGACATTGAGCCTGACAGCTCAGCAACTGAAGCCAGACATGGAGGTGTGCATGTGGGACACCGCAAAGACGTGAATTCATCGAATAATGCTTCTGAGGTGGAACAACATCACCACCCCAAGGGTGCAACTGGCAGCAGTATGGAACAACAATGTGGAGGGGAAAACAGCAACACCATGGTACCACAAACACCACCCACATGACACCACAGGACAGGATACTGTCTGCCAGGTGCTAAGCAACACATATGACAGCACTGATGCAGGACTTGTGCCCACATCTGTTGTACAGCACCTTGCTGACACAGCAGCAGGCACTGAGAAGCTCCTGACCCATGTACTGACACTCACAATAAGCAATGAGAGCTGCAAGGCCACAGATCCACAGTGTGCAATGGAACACTGGAAATCAAGTAGTGTGTACATGCATGTGTCCAGTGGTAGCAGGAGGTCAAGGCGATACTGGGATGCATAGGTACAGGTTTGAGTTGCAACAGTGTTTTGATGGCACTGCCATTGTATGATGCACATGAGGCCTCAACAGTGTGCTGTGTGCAGTGCTGCAGGCCACGCCTCTGTGTGGACATTGGTAACGGTAGGTGATCCAGAGCAGGGTAAATAGGTTGGTACATTCCGTGATCAAACCACTACACTTTTGAGGGATCACAGGGCAACAGGATGAAGTCACTGGTGGTTTGGGGGATGGTGGGACCTGCTAGGCACAGTAAAGTACCCCATGGCATAGGCAGGTACACAGTGTGGTGGAAGTACAGCCATTGTAATGGATTCACAGGAACAAGGGGCATGACATGACAGTGGATGGTGGCAAACAGAGGGACTGTGTGCAGATGTCCCTCCACACAGTGTGTAGTGGCAGCATGGCATATCCTGCCACAGGGGTTTGTTATGGCATCCACAGGAGATGTGCTATACACACGCATGGAACAGGCATATGGGTACATTTCTGTGAAGACTGAGTGGAACTTGCTCAAACAGGGTGGAGTTGGGTGAACAGATATTGTGCATGACACCTGCCACTGTGTATGGGTGTTGCACTGGACAGCTGCACACACTAGCCCTGTGACCAACACTCCATGCCAATCGAGCATTCTTGGAAGACGCGGTGGCTGCAGGATCCCATGTTAATGGTGTGCTTGTTGTGATGATCTTGGCTCACATTGCCCATATGTCCCTGTGTCAATGCTCATGCATGTTGTGCCACAGTACTGTATTTTCTCACAGTGCTTCACTGCACATTTGTCTGGATCAAGCTGCGGTGGTGCCACCAGCTGCACAGTGCAACAAGTCCTGGATGCAGAGTCATGTGTGATCTGCCAGGGGTGAGTGCACTGACCTGTGGAACAGCACACTGGAGGCAGTGGAATGCCACCACCATGGTGGATGAGACACTGGTAATATGCTGCAATACTGTTGCACATCTGTCCATTGTTACATGGTCATATGACGTTTATACTGACAGCCAAGGACCATGTTGTATGCAGATCACACCACATATCCCCCCTCCCAAGTCTTCTCACACTCACCTGCAGATGCCCTTGTGAGTGTCCAAGGCCCTGATACCATCCACTGTGCTGTCCCTCACCACCCCCTCTGGCAGTCATACAGTGTCAAACCACTTGGCACCTAGGACAGTAGCACCACAACTTGTTACTACAGCCACCAGGCACTATGCACCAGCCATTGCCACCGGATCATGTTTACAGTGTCATTGGAACAGGTGTGCAGCACTGGGCAGTACATCTCTGTTGTTGGATGGTAGGTGGATCCACCATGCTCAAGTGCTACCGAAAGTTATTTGAGGGTCCTGTATGCCCTCAGGTGGAGGGTGACATACAGGCCCATGAACAACCCAAAGATGTGGGTGATCTAGTGACATGGCATGTGTACATAGCACATCACAGAACCCTACTGACATAGCAGTGCCCATGATGTCATGTACCATGTGTTGGGACTACAGCTGTGTAGTGTACAACTGTCACACATGGGCCATGTTGCTTCCCAACACACATACAACAGCACAATAGTGTTGCATGTGTGACTACATGTATAATGTCGTTACACATGCATGGCACAAAGGGAACCAATTATGCAGACAGCAATCAGGGACACGGTCAATGTGCTAAACAACAAACATTTGTTCAACAAACAGGAAAATAATACGCCCCTATTAAGTCAAGAACAACAACAAGCAATACCGCTATAGTTAATCCTCCCAGCATGACAACATACATGTAACAAAGTAGCATAAACCCAGTAATCTACAGTTAAAACTACCCCACAACCACAGTAAAAAACAGTACAACAGTTATACCTACCTCAGTTAAAACAACACTTGAACATATGTAAAGTCCCCCACCCCAGAATGCAACTAAACATAGAAACATAGAAGCATAGAATTTGATGGCAGATAAGGACCACTTGGCCCACCTAGTCTGCCCATTTTCCTACCTAATGGATAAGCTGCAGATCCTAGTTAACAAACAGCCTACTTCCTCCTACCCCCACTAGAATTGCCTTATGTCTGTCCCATGCATTCTCGATCCCCACTGTTTTTGACTCCACGACCAAACTTTGTACAGAGTCCACACAACAGTCCCAACGGTCCTGCAGGGTAGACAGCAGGGCCCTAAGGGAACCATAGAGGCAGGCCACATCCCCCATAATGGCCTCCACTAAGTGTTCACCAGGTAAGGAAGAAGGTCCAGCCCCATACGACGCAGACAGTGGAAACACCAGACCTCACCAACAATTAACACACCGAAATCCGGCCAATGGAAAATCATACTAATGCTCGTAGTCTGGGAAAAAGATCCCAGACCTGCAGGCAATAATGACAGAGGCTAAACTGGACATAGTAGCAATTAGTGAGACATGGTTTACCAGTAACCATACTTGGGAGACTTTAGTACCTGGCTATGTACTGTTCAGAAGAGACCGAGGTGTAAAAAGTGTGGGGGGGGAGGGCTCTGTATGTCAATGAAAATATCAAAGCTACAGATATTCAGAATACACATAAGGAGCCAGAAGAACTGTGGGTCATCCTGGAAACAGAAAATGGGACAGCCATAAGAACTGGGGTTGTCTACAGGTCCCCAGACCAGGGAAGGACATGCACACATTACTGTTAGAAGATATACAAAACATAACAGCTAAAGGGAGGTTCTGTTAATGGGGACTTCAACATGCCAGATACAGATTGGTCAATACCAGCAGGAACATCTGCCAGAACTAAACACATGGTGATTCCTGCAGGAGGGACCCAAACAACTGGCAACAACCCACAAGAGACAGGGCTACTTAGATCTAGTACTGACTAACAGGGACTGGATCACAGATCTCAGGTAGAAGGTCACCTGGGGCCAGTGACCATCACATGGTATGGTTCAGTGTGGCCACTACAATTAAATCATCCCATCTCCAAGGCAAAATATGGGACTTCAGAGGAGCTGACTTTGATAAGATGGCCAACAGAGTTATGCCAGCCCTAGCAAAAAGAAATACTGGTGAGGGGTACAGGTAAAGTGTGCAAGCATTAAGGATGCAATACTTGAAGCAACATCCCATTGTGTTAGAGAGAAAAGGAAGTGCAAAAGAAGAAGAAAACCACTTTTGTTCTCAAAAACAGTAGCAGAAAGATCACAGCCAAAAGGCTGGGCTCTACAGAAAATATAAGGGAACGCAGCAGGATGAAGATAGGAGGTATACCAAACTTCCCTAAGGGAAGCAGTGAAGGCTGTAGGCAGGCAAAGGCCAAACTGAGGAAACACTAGTACAGAAAGTAAAGAAGGTGACAAGACTTTCTATAGATACATTAGTGAAAGGAGAAAGTCCAGAGGGGGGTATTACTAAGATCAAATGAGATAAGGGGCATGTGAGGAGGAGAACCATGTAAAGCATCTATCCTAAATAGATACTTCTGCTCAGTATTTACTGAAGAGAAGGTAGGACAGGGCCCACAGCTCAGCACCATGGACACAGGGGAGGGAGGTGAGCACTAGTCCCTTCACAAAGAAAGGGTCCTACAAGAACTCAATAAGCTCAGGGTGGACAAGGCAATGGGACCTGATGGCCTACATCCCAGGGTACTAATGGAGCTAAGGCTGGAACTAGCAGAGTCATTATCAGAACTGTTTAGTGAGTCTCTGAGCACAGGAGAGGTCCCAAAGACTGGAGAAGGGCTCATGTGATCCCACTTCACAAGGGAGGAGGCAGGGAACTACAGACCAGTCAGTCTTACCTCAGTAGTGGGCAAGATTATGGAGGCACTCCTTAAGGAAAGGATAGTGTAACACCTGGAATCCATAAGAGCACAGGATGCAAGACAGCATGGGTTTACAAAGGAAGGTCCTGTCAAACTAATCTCATAGATTTCTTTGACTAGGTAACCAGAGTGGTGGACCAAGGGGGAGCAGTTGATGTTGCCTACCTTGACCTCAAGTAAAGCTTTCAATACTGTTCCACATAGAAGATTGATTAATAAGCTGGTAGGCTTGGGTGGGTCAGAAGTTGGCCAACTGGGTGGCAAACTGGTTGACAGGCAGAAAACAGAGAGTTGTGGTAAATGGTATACAGTCAGAAGAGATGCAAGTCACAAGTGGGTACCTCAGGGATCAGTCCTGGGGCCAGTCTTCTTCAATATCTTCATCAGTGACATTGCAGATGGACTGGAGGGTAAGGTTTGTCTGTTTGCAGATGACACTGAGATCTGCAACAGAGTAGATGATCCAGATGGGGTGGGCAAACTGAGAAGAGATCTGGATAAACTAGCAAAATGGTCTGAAGAGTGGCAACTGGGGTTTAATGCAAAGAAGTGCAAGATCATGCACATAGGGAAGAGAAACCCTGAAGCCACCTATAGCCTGGGAGGGAGTTGCTGACAGTCACAAGGGAAGAAAAGAGACTTGGGCATCATCATCACCGATTACCTGAAATCACCCGAGCAGATCACTAAAGCAGTAGGTAAGGCTAGGGGGTGTTAGTGTATTAGTAGGGGTATCACAAGTCGGAAGAGGGAGGTAATAATCGCTTCTTTACAAGACACTGGTTAGGCCCCATCTGGAGTACTGCATGCAGTACTGGATGCCACACCTTCACAAGAACATAACCAAACTGAGGCAGTCCAGAGAAGGGCAACCAAAATGGTGCAGGGACTGCATCAGAAAACATATGAGGATAAATTAACGTAGCTCAATATGTATACCCTAGAGCAAAGGAGGGAGAGAGGTGATATGATCGAAACATTCAAACACCTTAAGGGCATTAACAAGGTGAAAAGAGTCTAACATGTTTCAATATAAGAAAAATAGCAGGACAAGAGGACACAGCATGAGATTAGAGGGAGGCCGATTAAGGGGTAATGTGAGGAAGTTCTTTTCACAGAAAGGGTGGTGGATGCATGGAACGGCCTACTCAGGAAGTGGTGGATATGAATACAGTGCAAGGCTTCAAACAGGCATGGGATAGGCATAAGGGAGCAATACAGATGAGTATGAATAAATAGGCCATTGACAGAGCAAAGGCCAATGGCACATTTATAAGGCAGAAAAAGAAATGGGTAGACTGGATGGGCCTTGCAGTCCTTATCTGCCATCAACTTTTATGTTTCTTTATGGTTCCTGTTCTCCTGCTGTTGGTTGTGGGCCTGCCACATGCCATCCTCTGCTGTGTACTGCTGTTTCTGGCCCTGGTCAGCAGTTACCTTGTGCACCTCTGGGGGTTCTACTTGTGGGTCAGCATCCAACTCCGCCATGGCGGCCTCTCTGGCACTTCAGTACTCCACCACCAGCTCTTCATGCTTCTCCATGTGGCCTTGCACTCCATCCCTCCTGCTCAGCTACCTCAACAGTCTTAGCAGCATCTGTGCCACCTTGCTGTCTGTCTCTGTGTGGTGGCAGTGTCCAGGGTCCCTCCCTTGGTGTCCTGGACATCCTCCCACGTGGGTTGTGCTGGCTTCTCCATGGTGGTGTCCTCAAGTTCCTCCACCTGTTCCACCATGTTGGCCCCTCCTCCTCCTCATCCTCTGTTTCAGGTGGCAGTGAGCATGCCTCCTCCATCAGCACAGGGTGAGTAGCTCATATGACTTGGAATCATTCTCCTTCTGGTCTGCCATGGCCCTGTGGCATGGGGTGACATGGGGCATTAACCTATAACAGGGGAAATGACACATGTCAGTGTGCATGTTTGGCATTGCACAAAACCACAGTACAGGTGTTTGACCAGGTGGTGCCCATGTTTCACACATGACACCCCACAGTCACCAAGATTGCCAAAGGCTGCACCGGCAATCCTTTGCCACCTAATCTATAGATGCCCTAGCTTGATCTGTCAATATGAACAAACCATTTGCCACGTATACACCTACCTTGTCTGTGCCATCTACGCACATCATCCTGTCATCCACCACACAGGTCAGTCACCTTGTGACATCTACTTGGCCCTCTGTTGTCACTGCTCTGACCTATGGAGACAGGTAACACATTGTTATATGTGATGTGCCCATGGTCATGCTGTGGGTTGCCATGCTATCTGTATGTTGGCCTGCCTGGTGACATACTCATCTTCAATAGGTCACTGCTCATTTCTGATCCCCCATACCATCTTGTTCAGGCTTGGCCATGGACATCAGACGGGTAAGGATGGCAGGGTCCCACCTGGTCATGTCCTGTCATTTGTGTTTGAGTTGTCTGGGTGTGCATCACCCAAACAGTTCACACAAGCAGGGCCCAATGGCCCTCCACCCTGTCTGTGGCTGAGGGCAGATGATTCCTGCACCCAGGTGGCAGCAATGTGGTGTGCCATTGCTGCACAGGTTAACAAGTTGGGCTGTTTCAGCAGCCATGAAATTGCGTGCCTTCCCACTTAGGCTGGTCATTGCTGCCTCTCCTTCTTGTTCAACAGTGTTTGCAGGCCTTTACCAGCAGTTTGATGCATTCCTGCGTTGTGTATGAGGACTGTGGCATTGTTCTGTGCAATGGCACATATTCGCTTACGATGCAGGCTGCATGTGCAATATTCAACACCACATGCCACATTTGCACTTATTACTGCTGCATAAGCATGCAGTTTATGCCTCATGTTGCATGTGCGTGATAGTCCATGTTCTTTAAATTGTGGTTTCCCTGGGTGACATGTGATGCTCCTGTGGCGAGAATACATGCATATGCAGCATGCAGTATGTGACCCTGTCCGCTTACCATCACAGGCACCTGTGACACGGGCCCCTCTCCATCTGTTGCGGTTGTACAGCAGTTAAGCACACACCACCACATCCACACCTGGTGCACTTCTCAGTGTAGTTTGACAGCTTTGGGGACATGATTCATCACCACAGGGTGATCCCATTGACCATCCTATGACTGTCACCGCTCATCTACCTCCCCACCAATCATGTTCTGGCCCTGTTCACACATAACCTACACTACTGGTCACCCAATCATCTGTGGTGCAACATGTCAGAGGCCTTAACATTGTCCAGGTAGGCCCCAGCCAGGATCACACCATGGAAAACCACCCTTGTCACCCCAATGGGATGTCAGTCCAGGCTACCGGTCATGACTGCCCACAGGTGTAGCCATATGGATGTATGTCTTGCGGACAATACCCCACTTCCATGTGTGCCCATGTGCTCTGTGTCTGTGCCAGTCATGACAGTGTGGTGGCCATGTTGTGCACAGGTGTATGCCACGTTGGGGCACAGGTGTATGGCAGGCATACTGCAGGCACATGCACCATTGCCATACTGGTACTGTCCCAACATGTGTCTGATGCTCCAAGGGTGCATGCAGTCCACCATCAGTGTCCTGTAACTCTGACTGCACACTATTGTGGTCTAGTAACTGCCACTAGTGTGCAGCTGTATCCAGTCATCCTCTGGCCATACACAGCAGGCACAGCCCACTATGGGGACACATTTCAAGACATGACCTTCACATCCCAGAGTTTCAGTCTGTGTCAGACAATTGCACTACACACATGGCCCGTTAGTGTTAGTGGCTCAGCAGGTAGCACACTCGCCTCTGAGGCTGAGAAATCAGAAGGCTGTGGTTTCTATCCCACACCAGGCATTTGGGTTAAATCCCAATACTGACACTTTAGTGCAGCATGGGGGTGGGGGGTGCTGCCTCCTGAGGTGCTGTCTTTCAGATGAGACTTTAAACCAAGTTCATATCTGCCTGTTCCGATGGTCATTTAGTGGATGTTAAAGATCATGACACTTCTTGAAAAGAGCAGGGACATTTTATTACAAAAACATCAAAAGCAAATCATGATCACAGTGTTAAAGCTCACAGATTAAAATATAAAACTAAAAAAAAACAGGAACAGTATTTAAATACAAAATGGTGTTAAATCACACAAAACTACATACAGAACAGAACAAAGCGAAGCATGAGTGCAGTCATCTATTTTCAAGCAGACATCCCAAGAATTTCAATAAAGAAAAATTGCAAGCAAAGCTGTACCACAGCAGCATATGAAAAAGAAATAATAAACCCAGTCCCTATTTATATTTAATAAACATAGCGAAACCCTTTCACTAATGGAACACCTTTTGTGACGATGCTGGGCAACATCTGAATTATAGTCAAGCCATAGTTTGAGAATCAAAACACACACAGTATCATGTGATATCATCTTCTGATGAAGCACCCATTGGCATCTGCCTTGCCACAAATAATATTTTCTGTTAACATAGAAAGATGGACAAAGTGTCCAAATAATATACTGAGCCCAAGGAAGTATACTGTCCCAAAACCAACAGCTCATATGTCAAATGTGTCAACCACGGCATAGACCAGCACTGGGCTAAATGGGACCATAAAGGCGCAACATACGAAGCAATAAAGAAATAATGCTCCATAGTTTCTTCAACATCAATACAATTCATATAGGGACAATTTCTTTCCTCAAAAACCTTGTGCTTAGCATTGCCTCATACATTTATCCACCTGTACATAGATAACCACAAATGTTCCCACATAAGGGTGGAATTTTAGGATTAAGCAACTGAGCTAACACTAACACCAGCTTGATATGGTGTGGGAGCAATTTTTAAAGATGGGCCTAGTAGGAGAAACTAAGGACATGAAGGCATGATATAGCTGATGGCCTGAGCTCCATAAAATAAGTTGCTTAGAAATGCTCCATTTATATAACCTAGAAGCTGCAGGTCGGAAAAATTCGTAAAATGTAAATAAATAGTTTGGGAGGGGTAATTCTCCATGCAAACAAATATTTAGACAAATTTCTCAGGGACCAATCCACATTTGACAGACTGGGAAAAAACAAGTGGAAAACACCACGGGATCAATCATCCTGAGACTACCCTTTTCCCTGGGAGATAAGTAAAACACCGCTTTATGGGGTTTAATCTGTTACCCCAGAGCACCTGAAAGAAAAGGCTGTACAATTTGACATCCAAAGTACTAGGGGAGGATAAATCATGGCCTCATATAATAATAGGAATGATGAAACGCTTTGATAAGCTGAACACGCTTGAGCTTGAAAGCTTCCAATGTTTCCATCTAGCGACCTTGGATTTCACCATCTGAACACTCAACTCCCAGATTAGTAGAGGTAAATTCTGTGGCCCAAAAACGATGCCCAAAATTTTAAGGGTTCCGAGGAAAAGGAAATGCCTTCTATGGTTAAATGAGGGGACACCCAGAGCCAATAAATAAGCCCCTGCTCTTGACTATATTTAGCTTTGAATTTGATAAAAGAAAGTAATCCTGAATTTCTTTAAGGAGAAAGGGTAACTGAGTGAGATCTGAAATGAAATGAAAAGGCACACATCATCCACGTATGCCAGGACACATAGATCCACTCCCTCGCCCACTCCAGAAACTCCGGTCCAAGAGGGGAGTGAGTCAAATTCCTCAACAGGGGATCCAAGGTAAAGATATAAAGGAGCAGACTGAGGGGCACCCTTGACTGACCCCAGTAGGGACTGAAAACTCAGCAGTAATTTGCTGTCTAATAACTGGATGAACAATGGTTGAAGAATACAGCAACCAAATCTGTGTCACCAGAGACTCTGATATCCCATATGATAGGAGGGTAAGGAAAGAAAAGGCGTGCACCCTATCAAAGGCTTTCTCCTGGTCAATAGAGAGAATATAGCCAGTCTTCCTTGACAGTGAGCGCTGCTCAATGAGGTCTCTAATCACCACAAGGGCGTGCTGGATTTTGCAAGAGGGAAGGCCACAAAACTGTTGGGGGAAAATAACCTGAGAGGCATAGTTCCTCAATCGGAGATTTAATATTTGGGCCAAAATTTTATAGTCCAAATTCAATATAATAATTGGTCTCCAGTTGTGGAGAAGGGATTTATCTCCAGATTTGAACAAAAATCAGTAAACCGTCTAAGAAGGCAGGACGTATTTCTGGGAAGCAAAAAATAATCAAACACCAGTGCTAGGCAATATGAAAGCTCAGAAGAAAATAATTTATAGAATTCAAAGGATAATCCATCAATACCTGGAGAAACCCCATTTTTTGAGTTTTAATGATTTGTTCAATTTCTTCCTGCCCAACAGGTACTGGAATGGATGGGGTATGAGAAAAGAAATGGGAAACCAGCTGTTGCCAAATAGGATAGAATTAATCCAGACAAAGGAGGATGGGGTGGTACATGGGAATGGAGAAAAGATTCAATAGACCTGTGAATATCTGGGGTAGAAAAACTGTCTCCTTTGCTGGTCCACCAGGTATTCCATCAACACAGTGTGTCTCAGGTTTTACACACAGCAAAAGGGTCCTTATGGGAGAAGAGTGGCTCCAAATTGTAAAACCGCCTGAACGTATGAGTCCTATAGTATTAGTAGAGGCATTTCCTTTTTAACAATATGGATTTGTTAAGAATAATCCCAGTTAGTGGTATTTGCCAATGAAAACAATGTAAACAAATGCTGTCATAGAAGAATAGTTATTTTTATTTATTTCTGTTTGGGATTAAACACCTTTGAGTCAAGGACTCATTTTCAAAGGTTCCAAGTCAGTGTTGCACATACAAATACAATAAAACAAGGTATTCAGAAAAGACATTGAGACATTTACATAGGTAAGTAAAAAATATAGTTGAGGCTAATATAGGTCATCTCTCTTCCCAAAGAACTGAAACCAGGATTTAAAATCAGTTTTAGAATCTTCCCATCAAACTCCTAGGTCAGAATACAAAAAACTAACTGACAGGTGAGCAGCAAGCACCCTCAGGATCCCTTTCTAACCAAGGGATCAGTGAGTATGGGAGGTTAAGCATCCAGCGATTAGATCTAGGGCAGATCCTGCAACACTGCCAAATTTTAGAATTAACAACACATGGTCAGATTGTTCAGTGGGCTGAGTATGGAAGGAAAAGGAAGGCAAAGTGTGAGAAATAAACATGTGATCAATATAGATATGATGCTTCTGTCTCATATTTGTAAAACTAGGCCCAGACTTCTGAAATGTGCTACAGTTAATGAGATCGGTTGTATCTATTACCTGCTGAAGAGCACTGGAATCACAATACACCTTCTCCAAAACACCCTCTTTCATCATGAAAGGGCAGTTAAAATCCCCAAAAAAGTGAAGTAACCAAATATGGCTGAATTGCCTTGAAGAGAAAAACCTCTCTGCCTTTGACTGTGGGCCATAGATATTAATCAAGTGGCAATCCATGGTATCCCAAGCTCCATCCAGAATTAACACTCTACCAGGACATAAAGCCTATCAACTTATGAAGGAGACTTTATACTCATTAAACAGATTACCTACCCCATCAGCACTGTCCAGTCAAAGGACAGGTAAGAAGTCCCCATCCATTCCCCGAAAGGATCTAATTTGGTCACAGGAAAACATCCAAGTTTCCTGTACAAAGCAAAAAGTCAAACCCAGAGTCATGAATTAAGTTAAAAACTGCTAGGCGCTTTAGAGGATTCAGCAAGCTATGGATATTAATAGATGCCACTTTCAAAGAGGCAGCAGCATCAAGCAATCTTTTGCATTTTTTTCGTTTTGCCCTATACCCAACCAATTCAGGATGTAAGGGATCATGGGGATTCAGGAGACTGAGAGGAAGAATCCTCTAGGTCCATGTCTGACCATCCTTCCTCAGAGGCCAAATCCTCTAAGAGCTTCATGGACTCGATCAAGCATGAGAGAGGGAAGGTTTCGTTTTCAAATTCCAGGAAGAACATCTAGGAAGGGGCACAAGGACCCCAGCAGGTGGCCCTGCAGGATCTGGATCCTTATAACAAACAGGTGTCAGAGCAGCAATTTGCATAGGAACCACCCCTAGGGGTGAAGGGGCGGAGGAATTGGCAACACCTGTGTCAGCAGAGGAGCATCAGAAGGGGAGGACATCAACTGCAGAGGGAATGGGGGTAGAAAGGTATGGTTTGGAGCCTGAAGGGGAGGACAAGAAACAGGCACCAAATCCTGAGCATGTTGGATCAATAAATCTGGACTAATACAGGAAGCTTTGTTCCTTGCTGCCCATGAGCAGGCACCAAAACATGACCGACCTCCTCACAGAGGTCGCACTACATATGGGAGGCACCTTGGAATGCGATGTGGCCCACCTCACCACAATTATCATAACGTGGCTTATCACATGAGCTAGAAATGTGAGTTCTAGAGACACACTTGTAGCAAGCGTGAGGCTTCCCTGAATAAAAGCACACACCCGATCTCTCCCAGCATGAAAGAATTAGGCACATGAGTAACACCAGCATCAGACTGAAAAGTTTAATTTTGTATTTCAATCCCCAGTCCAAAATGATTCAGAATCCAGGACTGCCTCTGGATCATAATACTTCACATCTCTTGAGATCCAATAGGTAATGTCATCCATGTGGACCCCTTGTTCCGAAACATAACAGTAACAAATGTAATCAAGGTTTTGGAAAGAGGAATTACCAAAAGGAGGTCCACATGGGAGAATATGTCACCCGATTGTATCTCCAGAGGAGGTCCAGAGCATGGAGGTACGAAGCTGACATCATAATTATCCTCCCCACTGATGTTTATAAATGCAAAACCTATCTTGGGGAGAAATGAAGGAGTCTTTCAATAGACATTTACCAACATGATGCTTATCAGGTTGAAGTTCCATGCCTCCCTTATAGTGGATCCTGACCGCAATCCTTTGGGCTGCAGCTTCCTTTAATATTGAAAATAATTCAGACAGGAGAGATTTCTGTGGTTGAGGGAGTCCAGGGATGGTCAACCTTAGCCACAACTACATTGCCCTTTCCTGAGAATCCCTGGGACAGCAGACTGCTCCACAGGTCCAGAGGCATGGGGCAGAGGTAACTGGGAAGGGCTATTCCAAGGGAGACTCCAGAATCAATAACTTGTGGTGTAGGAGCAGTAACCTTGGGGAAGTCAACCCTTGGAAAGATCTAGTGGACACCATGCAGGGGATCCTGAGAGAAATTCAACTTAGGGTCCCATTCAGGATCAGGGATCCAAATCCCTTTTTTCAGAAAGTTTTCAACCTGCCTCACTCAGAGCGAGTTGAGGAGATCAGGGTTCTTGAAGGGAAGTTGCTGTTCCTTAATGGAAAATGCAGCTTGTAATATTTCTGTTGTAGTTTGTCTGACCGTAGGGTCAGGAAGTACTGAGGGAAACAACAGTCTGCGTAGTGGGACCAGGCGCCAAGAGGATGTGCCCATTAGCAATAGTTGAAGCAGTGCTGAGCCCTTTTGTCATCATTACCCAAGGCAGAGGTCCCATGTTTAGAGCTAAATGAGAAAACAACAGCGCCATCCTGAAGACCATGGAGTGCTGGTAAATCACTGGATCAGAAATGTCCAAGTTTTTAACACAAACCCTGAGTCCTGAGACAGAGGTACAGTCTTGGGGAGTAGAAAGAGGGATTGTAACAGGGTCTGTAAATCGATAAGTCAACAGCTTGCCGAGAGGTCAAAGTTTTAGGCAAAGCAGCATCAGAAACAATTAATTTAGTACAGTCAGTTCCTACAATGGATGGCTGTAGGCACCTGCTCAGAGCAGCGGTTGAAATGCCAGCTAATACATCAGGCACATTGGGAACGAAAGGTAGTTCAAAGGTAGAATTCTTTAAGGATGACTCACCTGACTTGTCCGGGCCTCAGCCTTTGATGATGCTGAGTCACAGGGAGCACTGACAGGCATGGACACACCTTGACATCTGCAGCTCTAGCCATTAAGAATGTACGTTTCTCTCGTAAAACCTTCTCCACGGTAAAATGCTGCAGCCAATCTAGTTGTAATTGATTCAGAAGGAGAACTTCAGTGTCAGACTGACTCGACGTATCAAAGCAATTTCAAAATTCAAAACATCACAGCTCAAATCCTCAGTAGAAAGAAAGATATCAGGAGTTTCCACTCCCTCCTGCTGAAAAACAATACTGGTGGTCGTCTCATGATGGAGCCTCTTGCAGTAGTGACGTAGGAGAAGAGGCTTGCTCCCCACCCCAGAGGCGTCCAACACCTCCGGAGGATCACTGGAAGTGGCCATCTCACAGGCCAGAGGTTCCCCTACAGTTCAGTAGGGAGATTTTATTGAAAAAACATACTTCAAACATAATACAATGAAAAGAAAGCAATCAAAAGCACACAAAATAATAATGATAATAAACAGCAAAGTGACATACTGGAAAAGAACCACCTCAGGGAAAAAAAATTACAAACTTGACAGGTCTATGACACCTGCCCCAGAAAGAACCTAGTGGCCTTCATTTATATTTAATGAAATAAGTGAAACCCTCCACCAATGTGAAACCTGTTGTGTGGAACACAATGAACAGTCCCTCCTATAGACATTCAATAGTTCATTTGTAATTAAAATGCTGAGACAGTCATATGACATCATTTTTGGTGCAGTACCCATTGGCATCTTGCTTGCCATAGGTAAAATCTAATACAACACAGAAAAATCAACAGTGTGTCAGAATGATAATGTGCAGACCCACTCCATATTTTCCTACAACTAGAATGTCATAATTTAAATGTCTTGACCAATCCATCTTCCATTTAAAAGCCAGAAAATCCCATAAAGCTGTAATATAAGAACAGTCTAAAAAAATGTTCCATGGTTTCTGTTACTGAAATACAATCCATGTATGGACAATTAATTTCCTCAACTATTTTTGCTTGGCATTACCTCTTACATTTAATCAGCCATATAAAAGTAAGCCAAAGATTCTTCCACATTTTAGAGAATTCTATGAAGGGTGAGTTGTCTGCGAATCAGACCATTATCCATTGAGGACAATTCTTAAAACAGGGTTCCAATGGGAAAGTTCAAGCAAGAATAGTCTGGTACAATGCTTAGCAGACTGCGTTTGAATGTCAATTTTCATAACCCTCCATTTATACAGTTTTTGTGCGGCTGATTTAAAATAAGGGGATATGAATATGAGGGTGTAATTTAGAGCTACATTATTCCAAACTGCAAGATATGTATGCAAAGAGTTTCTAAGCCAAACATTATGCACCAGCTCAGACTGAATGAGAGCACTGCAAACATCAAAAATTTCACTGCTTCCATCTGAGTACCTTCAATTCAGCTTTTGTAATGCTAACTCCCAGTTGGCCTCAGAAAGATTTTGGGGCCCAAAAACAATTCCTAGGATTGTTAATGGCTCACAGGCTATAGTTATACCCTCTATTTCACCCAGAGAATCCACAACATTCTCTATAAAAGTCCTTTACTTTTAGCAACATTAAGTTTAGCCTTTGAGACTAACTGGTATCTATGTAGTTCCTGTACAAAAAGACCAATCTGTTTTTAAAAAGAAACCACAAACACTGTATCATCCGCATATGCCTGAACAGGAAGGCTTCATGAGATCACCATCCCTGACACACCTTCCCATAGAGGTGTAACTCAATGTGCCTCAACAAAGGATCTAGTGAAAAATATATAAAAGTGGGCTTAAAGGACATACTTGATGTACCCTAGTCTAATATCGAAGTCTGCCCAATGAATCCATTCAAAAATATCTGAACAGAAAAAAAAGTGTACAATAGCTTAGGTCATTAAAAAAATCAAAGGGACCTTATCGTTTCTAATACTGCAAACAAATAGGGTGGTAAACCCTGACGAAAGCCTTTTCCTGATCTGCTGCAACCACACATCCGGACAAACCTACCAGGTTGCAATGGTCTATCACATCCCTGACAATCATTAAAGCATGCTGTATTCTTCATTCAGAGAGTCCACAGTATTGTTGTGGTAAAATTACCAAGGAAGCATACGATTTTAAACGGCCATTCAGTATATGAGCCAGAATTTTATAATCAGTATTGAGCAAAACAATAGGTCTCAATTATTAATGCAAGATCTATCCCCCTTTTTAAAAGGTAAGCTAGCAAACCTTCTGCAAAGGAGCTGTATTGTGTCAGAATTAAACCAGTATTCATAAACCAAGACCAGAATATCCGCAATCTGTTGACCAAGGTTTTATAAAATTGATGTGGAATGTGCAGACTAGGTGGGCCAAGCGGTCCTTATCTGCCGTCAAATTCTATGTTTCTATGTTACCATCTAGACCTGGTGAAATATTATTATTAAGATTTGTGATGACCCTTAAAATTTCTGTTTTAGTAACAGGGGTCTGTAGTTGTAGAATTTCATCTGGAAAATCAGAAACTAAAAGTGGTTTTAAGAAAGTAAATAGGTCATGTTTCAAAATTGGGGAAAGTGGTAACAGTGTTCTAAAATGCTGTTGTATCAACTCATCCAAACCCTCAGGTGAATTCACCCTTAGACCATCAGAGGAGATCAAATATTCCATAGCCATACTTCCTTGATAAGTTTACAGGCCTCAAAAGGGTCCCCGACAGGATTATTACGAGAACCATTATATAACATGCCTTGGATTGTCTGTGCCCTATCATATTGAAACTTCTTCATGTTGGTTTTACCAAATCAATCTGTGTTGAATAATCATATGTAGAAAGATTAGCTGGAGAAGATATTTTTGTAGCTGCCTTCTCAAAGATAAATATTTCAAAAGCTTGTAGTTACCCTGTGATTTACCAAACTTCATAAACCAAGTTATTATATCTTTTTGTATCTAGCCACTATTCACCTTTATCCTGGTATAAACATTCCATCAATAGTCTAGCAGTGAATAAATCACCCATGGATCGAACTACAGCAGGATTAGTCAAAACCAAGGTGTTCAATTTCCACCTCCCTCGTGAGGTAGGCCTTTTGACTTCCTGATCCAGAGACAGAATTAATAGTAAATGATTTGAAAATTCTACTGGATTACTATCTAAAATCCCTTTAGGTAAATTAGGGAGATAACAATATAATCAATGATGGATGTATAGGAATTCCTCATATAAATAAAGTTAGGGCCTTTAGTATGATAGATATGGCTCTTAATTAAACCACAGTAGTCACTAGTTGATCCAATGCATTGGTGTCACAATATATTTTCTTCCCTCATCCCATTTCCTTTTCTGTCCTGTGTTAGACTGCAATTAAAATCCCCACATAGAAAGATTTTATAAGTAGTGACTAGAAATGGCTGAATAGCTTTAATGTGAAGTACTTTCTCCGCTTTTACGAACATACGAACATACAAATGTGCAGCAGATAAAGGCCTAGAGGTCTATCAAGTCTGCTTGAATGCAGCTAGCACCTCTTAGTCTGCAGCTGCCCTCCCTTTCACCCTTCCCTTCATTGATCCTCCCCTTGTCTTGTCCCATCCCCTTTGAAGCAGTCCACTGTTCTACTGCATACCACTTCTGCAGGTAACGCTTTCCACCCAGCTACCACCCTCTGTAAAAAGTGTCTCCTCATCTCCTTCCTGAACCTTCCTCCTCCAGTCTCATATCATGGCCCCTGGTGTCCTCCTCCCTTACATTGAACAGCCCTCTGTACCTGTCTTGTTTATTCCTTTCATGTACTTAAAGGTTTCAATCATGTCCCCCTGTCTCTCCCTCCTCCAGCGAGTACATGTTCAACTCCCTCAGCCTCCTCTCATATGATAAATTCCCAGCACCTTGATAATCTTTGTCACCCTGCGCTGCACTCCTCCAGTAACTTAATGTCCCTCTTCAGATACAGGCGCCAGTACTGCATGCAGTACTCAGGTCTTGATCTAACTAACAATCTATAAGTGGCAGAATCACCTCCTCCCTCCTTGAGTATATACCTCTTGCAATACAACCCAGCATTTTGTTGGCCTTTGTAGCTGCTTTCCTACATTGTGCCGAATTGTTAATTGATCCTGCAATGAGCACCCCAGATCCTTCTCCTCCTCTGTCTGGGCTAGCTGAACTCCCCCAGCTGGTAACTCCTCCTTCGGTTCTTCATCCCAAAATGCAGCCCTTGCACTTTTTGGCATTAAACCCCAGTTGCCAGGTGTCTGACCAGGTTTCAAGCTTTGCCAGATCATCCTGCAACCCTACCATCCCCTTAGGTCATCCACCACTGCTCCTACCTTGGAATCATCAGCAAACAGACTGATCTTGCTCTTGATGTCCAATGATATGTCTGCAATGAATATCTCAAACAACACTGGTCCCAACACTGAGCCCTGTGGAACACCGCTCGTCACTACCCTTGGGTGTGAGGCTCCCCACCCACCACCCTCTGTTGCCTTCCCTGCAGCCAGTTCCCTACCCATCTCACCAGCTTTGTACCCACCCCTGTGCCTTCTAACTTACTTCTGAGACTTCCATGCAGCACCGAGTTGAATGTCTTACTGAAGTCCAGATACAGGATATCCACTGCATGCCCCTGTCCATTTGCCTAGTTACCCAGTCATAGAACTCCATCAGGTTGGTTTGGCAGGATCTGCCATATATGAAACCATGCTGTCTGCTGTCCTGTAGTCCTTTGGTCTCTAGGAGGGCTACCAGCTTTTACTTGAGAGTTATAAACCACAATAGACCTGCAATATATACCTTTCCAAGGCCATCTAGTATTAAAGCCGACATGGAACTAAATCAAATAATTTATAGAGAGTAAAGAATAGGAGTGAAAAAGTATCCCTACCCCATCTGCCTTATCGAGGCCAAATGACCAATATGAGGGCCTCAAACCCATTCTCTTTTAAACCTCAAATATGGTCTTCCATATACATCCACATTTCTTGTAGTACAAGAACATCCAAAGCCATGTCATGAAAATATTGAAAGACAGTTTGTTTCTTGTCTGCATGTTCAGCAGAAAAAAAGTGACCCAATCTAAAAGAATCATAGCTAATTTTTCTTTTCCCTTTATATGTACTCTGATCCATAGCCTGTGAGCCCTGTTCTATAACAGATTTTTGAGAGTCAGAGTCTCCGACTTCCATCTCAGAGTCTCCCAAGAGGTAAACAGGGCAGCATAAGATTTTTGATTCCACCGGGGGCAGATGAGGCAGGTTTGGTAAATCCAGGATCTCCTCCAAGGCAAAGGATCCTGTAATGGAGAGTCTGATTCACCACTAGGCACAGTAACAGGGTCCTCATAACAGACTGGGACCAGGGTTTCAGACACCACTGCCTGATCCAAGGTGTCCTTTAGGGGATCTGGAGCCAAATCAGAGTGATCAGGAAGCAATATAGGGGTTGCAACTAAGGGTCTGGGGGGTCCCGAGGAGGAGCCCTTGGAGCCATAGGAACAGTGCTAGCAGAATCCTGTGCTTGCTGAATTAGTAGCTCTGGGCTAATACAGGATGCTTTGTTGTGAGCTGCCAAGGACACTCCCTAAAACATGTCCAAAATCTTCACAAAAGATCACACAGTGTGATATGCACATTGCATCGTAACATGGCCCACTCCCTACAATTATTGCACCTAGGTTTATCACATGTGCTAGATAGATGTGTCCGGAGCCATATTTCTAGCATGCCCTCTGCTGCCCTGCATAAAACATACCCCTCGATCTCTACCTAGCAGAAAAGAATTAGGGATATGTTCTATACTAGAGTCATTCTGTCGTAGCTTGACGTTGTATTTCCACCCCAGTCCAGAAAAGTTCACTATCTAAAATAGCTTCAGGTTCTCCATAACCTCACACTTTTGAGATAGCCAATAAGTGATATCCTCTACATGGACCCCTTTGTTGCGAAACATCACTGTGACATACTTAATAAGTGGTTTAGTTAAAGGTATCACAACAAAAGGAGACTATGTAAGGAAAACTTAACCTGCCCATATCTTTCCCAGAACAAATCTAGGGTGTAGGCAGTGTGAAAACTGATGTAAAAATTATCCTACCCAGAAATGTTTGTGAAAGCATACACCTCCCTAGGGGAGAAATGCAATGAATCTTTAAGAAGGATTTTCCCAACATGGTATCTTTCAGGTCTATCAGACAAACCCCTTCTGTATCTAATCCTGACAGCATTTTGTCAGGAGCTGCTTCCTTTTTGTTTTAGTAAACAGATCAGATAATAAAGGTTTATGCTCAGAGTCAGAATGTGTTTCAACAGTAGGTGCTGCAGGAGGTTCGTTTGCAATAGTAGGAAGAAGCTTCAAAGGAGGAAAATACTGTAAATCCTGTCCTTTAATAGTATCTATAGGAAGGATTGTATCAACTTTAAAAGAGGGAGGTGGAGCAGGATCAACTGAAATCTCAGATGAAATATTTTTCCCCAGTTCCATATGGCTTCCACTCTGGGGTAACTTGAGAATGAGGAAAGGTGAATTCCACACTGGATCAGAGATCCAAATTCCCCAGGGGCCTGTTTCCGGCCTGCTTCTGACAAAGCTTTATTTGGAGACCACTGTTCATTGGGAGAGATATTTCTAGACTAACAGTAGGCCGGTGCTGTTGTTCGCGTTGTTTTAGCACAGTCTGTAATGTTCCTGTGGCGAGGAGAACTGCATCTTTTTAACTTTTACTTTGCTCGGCTTCCCTGTTTAAACCCCTGCTCCAGAAAAGACAAATTCAGTGAGTCCTCTTTGGTCTATTTTATTAGTCAGAAAATAACTGCAGGAGCATCTCCCTCGACCTGCGACTCTAAAACAAACCCGGCCGATTTTGACAAGCGTAGCTACTGGGGAGGGTGTAGGCTTAGTGAAACCACTAAGTTACAGCGCTGGCTGCGCCTCCTCAGTACAGGTCGAATCAGTTTTATTTGTACCACAGAGACTGGTCAGCAAAATCAGGCTTTAGGCACACACGAGCATTCATGTTTAGATTGCCAGCCTGCAAGTTTTCCTGTAAATAAGCCCTGTATCAGACCCACACAGCCCCAGCGATCATTTGGAAGATTGATGCCATCCCCAAGTTTGACAGGCGGGTGTCCGAAATGACAGGAGGAATATCCTGATTCAGTATAGCGAATCGAGCAGCCAAGTGTTCTTTCTCCTCTTTGTGGCGTTCTTCTTCAGTTCTGACCAACCCCACAAGTTCCAGTTTTAGTCACTAAATTACAGTCCAAATTTGTCTCCTTAATAATAGGAGACTGAGAGGTTAAATCTTCAGTTGAAATATAAACATCCACAATGTTTTCCTCTGATATCATCTCATTTGAAACATCTACCACATTTTCAGCATCTGATGGAAACAAGAAGGAAATGAGGCCAGCTCTCCTTCTCCATGACATCTTCACCCTCCGGTTGCTCCAGCCAGTGGCCATCCTGCAAATGGACAGCAGGTCCCCCTACAGCTCATTTGACAATTTCCCCAGTGCCCTGACTAAATTTCCCCATTCACTGAAAATACCACCAACAGTTTAATCTTGTTCCATGTCATTTGGCATCTATCTGCATTCCCTCCCAGGTCATGCCTGGAAATAGCCAGAATTTGTCTAGTGCACTTACCGGTCAACAAAAACTAAATAAATACATAAATTATTAGATACATGTATGGTACTTGGGCTACACTCTTTTATTTACAACCTGTGATGACACACACCCATATAGTCATACACCCTTTGGCTTCACACACCCCACACCTACACCCCTGTGACACTCCTCAGCAAAGTCTGAATACTATTTTATGTCTTCGGTTTGTCTTTTTGCTAGTATTGCAATAGTAATTTTATAATAATTTTGGGTAGGATTCAGTAATAGTAAAGTAGTCTCCCCATGAGCTGAAAAATTTAAATGAGCTATCTATTAGAAGACTCAGTAATAATTAAGTATTCAGTTAGTAGTTAGGTAGTCGTATATTCAAATTTATGCAAATTAAGGCAATGCTGTGAAGATTAGATGATCACTTAAATGATTACTTCTGAACTGTATAACAATACCAATGAAGACTAGTTGAATACTTCTTAATAGTGGTAAAGTAGTAGTGCTGTAGTACTCAATTAGTATTTATATAGTGCCATATATGTAATTTGTGCAGCACAGGCTGTGCGCTTGTGCTCCAGCTGCCTTACAGCTAACCCAGCTACAGGTGCTGCTCACAGGGACTGGTTTGAGCAGCAGCATGCATATGGCCTGTATCAGGCTAGCTAGCCTGCCCCCATGCACTGGCACTGTATACAGACCATATGCATGCTGGTCCTACTCAAAACCCATCTCCGTGACTCACCTACAGCTGGGATAGCTAGCAAGCATAGCTGCTCTACAGCATGCAGTCTATATGCCTGCAAGCCACCTTGCTGTTATGTGTCCCTCAAAGCATAGGATGTACCATGGCTTGAGGGTATCCCAGTCATGTTTTCCCTACCTCTTCACTAGTGTAAAAGAAACAAATTTAAAGTGTGCATCTGTGAACACTGCAGGTGTGACCATACTCTATCTCTCTATGTACACATAGTCTGTATGCTGCTCTTGTAATCTTCATGTGGCTAGGCTTTCATGTTGAGTGACAGCTTTGGGCTGTACAATACCCAAGTGTTGCTCAATATGCACCCATGAGCACATTGGCAGTGTAAAGCAATACAGAAATGCTGTTGCCTACATCCTTATTTTTCTGATGTATCTACCTCTGTTAGTGTTCCAATATGCACTGGCACTTTAACACGCTTTACTGTGACATGTACTGGTGCTACTTTACACATCTCCTTAGTGTAATGGTACACAGTACCCACAATCCCCTTTTCTGCATGGTTCAGGAGAACCAGTCTGCTGGCAGAATGGGAATTCAACTGGATGCCGGCTGGCATCTTCCACTTCACATGCATCTGACTCCCTGTCCCACTACACTTCTATATGCACAAGTGGGAGGGCAAGACAGACAGATTTTATAGCACACAAAAGATATTTGCCCAGCTTCAACTCCCAAAATGAAAGTCTTTATCAATAAAATAAACTTACCTTTGCTGACATTCAACCAGTTTGAAGATGATTACACCAACTGGAGGTCGAGATCTTTGCTGTCGCGGAATCACCTAAAGCAAAACCATAATTACTGAAGCTACATAGGCAAGTTACTTTATGACCAAAATGAGTGATGAATGGACTCGAACATTAAAATACAGTTGTATACTACATTTTGTATGTTCATTAGAAGAAAACTGCAAAAATGTACACTTTTCTAAATCCAATCTAAATCATGTTTACAGGCCTAACAATATTTGAATACATTTAATGATATATGTCTGCACTTACACCTTAAAGCTGACAATTATGATGCTGTCCACCTACTACAGTTACAGATCAGTAAGCAAGTTATTACTGGATACACACAGATACAAAGATGTTTAGAGCAGATAAGGGCCTTGTGGCCCATCCAGTCTGCCCTATCACTCTTTCTAATGCTATAGTACCCTAGGCCTACAAAGCCCCACTTCACCCTAGTCTGATAATTGCCATGTGTCTATCACACATTCTTGAATCCTTGAACTGGGGCCACCCCCACCACTTCCTGTGGGAGACTGTTCCATCTCTCCACCACCCTTTCAGTGAAGTAGAATTTCCTCAAATTCCCTCTAAGTTCCCCCTTTAGTCTCATGCTGTGCCCCTTCTCCTGCTATTTCCCTTCATGTGAAAGATGCTCCCCTCTTGTACCCTGTTGATCCCCTTTAGATATGTGAAGTCTCTATCATGTTCCCCTCCTTTCCTCTAGGGAGTACATACTTAGAGCTCTGAGTTTCTCTTCATATGACTTATGCCACATCCCCAACACCATTTTGTTGCCCTCCTCTGTACAGTCTCCATCCTGTCTGTCTTTTTGGAGATGGGGCCTGCAGAGACTGAACACTGTACTCCATGTGAGGCCATACTAGGGAGTAGTACAACAGTACCACCACTTCCCTCTACTTATTATATCCCTCTATGCACCTCAGCATTCTGTCACTCTTTCCAACTGCTCTGTTGCACTGTTTAGCCACTTTGAGGTTGTCTTCTATGACTACCCCTAGATTCCTTTCCTCTGTGGTAGCCTCCAGTGTTACCCCATCTTACTCAGCCCTAGGATTCCAACTCCTAAGTCCATAATCTTGCATTTTTGCATTGAAACCAACTGCCATTCCTTGGACCAGTTTTCTAGCCTTTTCAGATCCATCCTCATTTTTCTATACCTTCCTGTGAATCTACCCTGTTACATCGCTGTGTACCATCTGCAAACAGGATAAACTTCCTTCTAGACTCTCTACAACATCACTTATGAAGACATTGAAGAGCATTGGTCCCAGCACTGATCCTGGGCTCGCCACTTGTTGCCAGTCCCTCCTGTGAGCTAACCTCATTTACCAACACTCTGTGTTCTGTTACTCAACCAGTTTCTAACCCACATGACTACCTCTGTCCCCACCAGCAGATTTGCCAGCTTGTGGATTAGTCTCCTGTGTGAAATGTGTCAAGGCCATCCTGAAGTCTAGATAGGTCACATTTACTGCTCTGCCTGGTCTATTTCCTTTGTCACCCACTTAAAGAAGTCAAGTTGGTCTGGCATGACCTTCCTGCCTTGTGTCCAGTAGTCCCTTGTCTCTAGGTAGTTCACCAATCTTTTCTTAAGTAGGGTTTCTATCATTTTACCTATTATCAAAGTCAAACTGACGGCGGTAGTTTCCTGCCTCCTCCTTGCTACCACTTTTGCGGAGTTATCACTTGTGCCTTCCTCCATTCCTCCAGAACCATGCCTGTCCAGAACCATGACTGTTTCCAGTAATCCACTGAACAGCTTAGAGGTTTAGCCAGTTCACCCCAGAGCTCTTTTAGGATCCTCAGGAGTATCCCATTGGGCCCCATAGCTTTATCCACCTAAGCTGTTCTGGTGGTCTTTTACTTTATCCCAGAAAGGTCTAATGCCCACCTCCTCCCCGTTGCCCTTCTCAATTAATGGGGACCATCCCCATTGTCTTCTTCTGTGAATACGGAGCAGTATTTTTGAGGGACGGTCACATTATAGGAACATACAAACATGCTAGCAGAAACAGACTACATGTTCTAAGTCTGCTCAGTGTGCACCTAGCACTTCTAGTTTGCAGCTGCCTCACCCTCCCTTCCCTTTGTCATCCCACAGCACCACCACCTTCCCCACCTCACTCTCCTGTGTTCTCTGGCTCATGCCCTTTTAAAGCTGTTCACAGGTTTACATGATACCACCCATTCTGGTAGTATGTTCCATTTTGCTACCACCTTCTCCATGAAATGGTGTCTCCTCATTTCACTCCTAAATCTTCCCCTCCATTCTTAACCCATGCCCTGGTGTCCCTCCTTAGCTTAAAGATCCTATCTGCCGCATCCTTATTGATTCCCGTCAGATTCTATTTTATTTATTTTTATTTATTTATTAAAATGTTTCACCAGGAGGTACACTGAAGAACAAGTTACTTGTTTCACGGTGCTAAATTTCTCTGTCATGTCCCCTGTCCCTTCTATCCTCCAGGGTGTACATATTCAGGTCTCCCAGCCTGCTTTCATAGTCTCACCCTCCATTCCACATATCTTCATTGTCCTCCTCTGAACCCGCTCCAGTAGCCTAATATCACGCTCAGGTATGGCCTTCTAAACTACACACAATACTCCAAGTGCAGCCTTACCAGCGACCTGCAGATGGGTAAAATCACCTCTCTTCACCTGGACAAAAACACCCTTGCTATACACTCCAGCATTTTGTTGCTTTTGCAGCCACTCTCCTGCACTGGGAAGTGTTGTTCATGGTCCCTGTTAAAATTAGCCCTAGGTAGCTCTCCTCCTCAGTGATCCCTAGCTTAACCCCTCTAAGCCAGTATTCACTCTTTGGGTTCTTCTCCTGAAGTACATAACCTTACACTTCTTTGCATTGAACTGCAGCTGCCATCTCTCTGATCCTCCTTTAGCTTGCTTAGGTCCCCTGCAGCTGCTTCCATCTCTCCTCTCCATCCACCACTGCTCCCATTTTGATGTCGTCTGAACAAACTTACCTTCCTCACCATCCCATGCACAAAACCTGATATGAAGAGCCCAAATAATACTGGTCCCAGCCCAGAGCCCTGTGGCACCATACTCATCTCCGGCTTTGGGTTGAGGCTCCCCTCTCACCACCACCCGTTGCAGCCTCCCACTCAGCCAGCTTGTAATCCAGTTCATCATTCTTACCCCTACCTCATAGAGTTAGCTTACCCCCAAGCCACCCATAAGGCACTGAATCAAGGCCTTGCTGGAAGTCCAAGTAAAGAACATCCACCGCATGACCCTTATCCAGCTCACCTGTCACCTAGTCATAATATTGTATCAGGTTGGTTTGACAAGACTTCCCTGAAATGAACCAATGCTGCCTCACATCCTGGAGGCTGTTGTCTCTCGGTATGACACCAGACTTTCCTTTTGTATCATTTCCATGAGTTTTCACACTATGGAGGTGAGACTTACCAGCGATACTCACCGGTTCATCCTTGGTCGCTCTTGTGTAATGGCACTACATGTGCCATCCTTCAGTCTAATGGCACACATCCCAACTCCAGTGAGGTGCTGTACAGATCTGCAAGTGGCTCCACCAACTCCTCCACACTCTCAGCACCCTGGGGTGGATACCATCCAGCCCTGGTGCCTTGTCTACCATAGTACCCTCAGTCCCTCTAATCAAATCAAATCAAATCAAATCAATCTTTATTTCTATAGTGCCTTTCAAAACCAAGGCACTGCACAGATTGAATACAATAAATACAATAAAAACAGACAGTATAAAATAAAAATAAAAAAAAAACATTATAATGCTATATCTCAGGACTCTACCTTGCCCAATTCTTCCATCTGTTGCCTCTTCTCCCCTGTCTCCACCCCTCAGATAATGGTGGTAGCACTCCCCCTTTTTCTGTGAACACTGTGAAAAGTATTCATTCAGTGATTCTGTCTGTTCCTCACCCTTTTCTGTCCACTCCCCATCCTTTTTATCCTCACTATTGTCTCCTTGCACTTCCTTTTCTCCCTGCTATATCTGAAAAGTCTTTCTCCCCCTCCCGTTAATTCCTGCACTAATCTCTGCTCCCTCTGGGCCTAGGCTTCTCTCTCTTTTCTGATCACCTCCTAGACCATCTTGCATACTCCTCCCTGTCCCCTTCCTTCCTTTTCCTCCAATACTTCTGGTGTGCCTCTCATTTTGCCCTCACCACCTCCACTACTTTGCTGTTCAACCAGCATGATTCCCTTCTGCTCCTCTTACTTTGTGTTTTGGTGCAGACTTCTGTTGCCTCTGTAATCCCCATTTAATAATATTTCATTTCTGCTCCACGTCCATCTCCTGCCTTATGCTTTCCAGTTTCCCTTCAGTACTACCGCAGCCTCTCAAAGTCCGCCCTCTGAAGTTTACCACCTGGGTTACTGATTTCTCTAGCTCCACGCATTGTGATATTAAACCACACCGTTTGGTGATCACTGTTGGCTAGTGGGTCCTCCACCCTTATTTTCCTTACTGTCTCCCCATTAGTCAATACCAGATCTAAGGTGTTCTTTAGCCTAGTAGGTACACTGACCAACTGCATCAGGAGACCCTCCTGGATCGCATCCAGAAGCACTTGCTCTCTTCACACTGGAGGTGATCGAATGCTCCAGTCAACCCCTGGCAGTTGAAATCCCCCACAATGACCACCTTCCTTTTCTACATACTATTCTGATTTGTCCTCTGATTCCTGGTCAGGCTCCTCAGACTGGGACAGTTGCTTGTATACCACCCCAGTCCTCAGTTTCCTACCCTTGAGTCTAGGAGCTGCAGCCAGATTGTCTCTGTTCTCCTTTCTTCACCCTCGTCCCTTGTGCATTTGATCCCATCCCTCACATGACTGCCACCCCACCTCCAGCCCCTCCTTACGGTCCATCTTGTATAATTTGTACACTGAATTGCCAGATCCCAGTCCCTGGTGCTCACTTGCCCACATTTCTGTGACAGCTGCAATATCCACCCTCCACACTGCCAAGAGTGCCTGCTGCTCAGCTGATTTGTTATCTAAGCTTCTCGCGTTCAGCAAGACCACCGTCCATCATGCCCCTTTCCCTTCATCACCTTCCATCTCTTCTCTTCTTACTCCCTCCTTTGGGCTGCCCCAAGTCCTTCTCTGCTAGCTCGGGGGTAGGCTGTGACTGCACTCTGTCGTATCCTGTCTACCTGCTGTCCACTTGCAACCTCTAGTTTAAATCCATCTTTGTCACAGTATACCTCTCAGTCTTGCTTTAATAGCTCCTTCCCTCCTCACTCAGGTGCACCCTAAGCCTTGCAAACAGATTGTTATTGTCCCTGGTACTGCCCCAGTCACCCACAACTCCATACCCCTTAGTTTGACACTATTCCACCAACCGTGCATTCAACTCTCTAATCCTCTCCTTTCTCACTGTGCTTGCACAGAGGTACTGGAAACACCTCTGAGAAGGCCACAGACTCCACAGTCTCCTCGCACAACCTTACCACTTCCTCAAACCTCTCTTGTTACCTCAACCATTTCCCCTACTGGGTTATTTGTCCCCACATGTGCTACAATATGCAGTTTCCTCCTACCCTCCTTGCACACCTTAGGATTGCCTGTCCTGCCATGTGTGCTTTTTAATCCTGTTATGGACTCACCCATATCCAACTGTGCCTCTCCCCTTTTCTGACCCATCTGATTCCTTTCAGTATGAGTCCCAACACCGTACACCTCTCCTCTTTCCTTGTGCCCTTATACCGCCACCCAGGTTCTTATTCCGGGCCACTCAAGATGGTGCTTTTACCATTTGCCCCAATGTCTTCCCCTGCCCTCTCAATTGAGATCCCTCCCCCTCCTGTTTGACTGTCAACCTCCTCTCCCTCTTCTCCTCTCCAAGTATTTCCTCCCCTTGCCATACCATGCTCAATCTCTCCACTAGCAATGCCCCTCAGCCCTCCTCTTCAGTGAGTACTATCCTTTGTGCAATCTCCCTCGTCCTCTTCCTATGTGTCAGCAGTACAGCAAACATGTTCCTTACTCTGTTTGCCTTACTATGTATTTTCTCCTTCCTCCTGCCTACTACTGCTCCTCTTTTGCTAGGCCCTACTAGAGTCCACTCTTGATCAACTAGCTTCCTGTCTAGTTTGCCCCCTCCTCAATCCACTGTTCCTTCTCTGAGTTGCCCCCGATACTCTCAGATGTCAATCCTTCTACCAATGCAACCCTCCCCATCAACCTCCCAGCTCCCTGCCAAGCCACTGAACCTCTTCCTTGAGCCTCCTTAGCTGCCTTGTGGCATATTGGGCATCCTCCCAGCCTCCACAGTATGTTCATCCATACTTCTGTCCCACAACCACTGCACCCCACAATCCTCACATGGTTACACTACCTATGAGGACAGTAGAATGCAGTCTCTCTACACTGACTGCAATTGTTTACAAACCCAACAATAGCATTCTAAGTCTGACAAACACATACACATTCCAGTTTTGTCAGTCCAACTAACAGTGTGTGTATGCAGACTTTAGGTACCATATGATGTCCAAGCTACGGTATAAAGGATGTAATGCACTAGGGGTGGGTGGGGAGAGTTGGGTCCCTCCTGAGTACTAGAGACAGACAATCAGCTCTCCAGCAGACCCTCACTGAGACATTCAGCTGCACCAGCAAAATCCCTAAACATGTACCTTTCCAACTTAAGTCACAAAGCCCTGGTACCATATTTTCAATGTATTTCTCCACTACCCTTCCTCCCTCTGCCCCAAGTCTCATAATCCTCCCGTCTTCCTTCTCTCACTAATATAACTAATAGAATGCTTTCCTCCTTCCTTCACTGATTTAGCTAGCTTTTCTTGGTTTCGGCCTTCACTGTCCTTACTATCTTGTTCCCTAATTTCATTTTCCAAGTATTCTTGCCTGTCCTTCTTGCTTTGTTGTTGCCTTGTACCTCAGAAATGCCATCTTTTTCCTCTTACTAGCTCTGCTACTCCCTTGAAACCACAGTGGTTTGCTCTTTCTTTTGCTCTTGCTGCAGGGCCTGGCACAATGGTTTTGCAATCAAGTGCAGGGCTTCCTTATCTTATCCCACTGTTCCATTACTCCCTTATGTCATTGTATCCCTGCTAGCCTTCCTGAATTAGTTCTTCATCTTAACAAAGTCTGTCCTGCTGAAATCCAGGAGACAGAGATAGAGAGATATATTTTGAAATGTGTTTGCTCAAAGCAGACTTTACAACAAAGAAACATGACCAATGTGTGCCTTAATTTCTCAGAAACCAGAAAGTATGGATGAAGACTAGATGGTACTGTATACAAAATCTTCCAGCAGAAACAGGCCTTATGGTCTATATGAAGTTAGTCTGCTCAAATAGGCAGCTAGCACCCTTATATTGCAGCTGCCACACCTTCCTCTCCCCATTACCATTAAAATAATCTGTAAATATATGCAACCATTACATGGGTGGATAGTAGGTACCACACCACCTCCAATCCCCACCAAGGTATCAGCTCCCCTGCTACAGGCAGCCCAGGCCAACCTGCCTCACCTCCAGCTCCCATAGCTCTGCCCCAGGATAACACAAGCTTCCCCTGCCTTATGCCAAGCTACCATGGCCCACCTTGGTGCTCTGCATTCCAATGGACCTTTCTCTGGACCACACCAGCTCCCTTGTCCCAGGCTTACCTGTCCCTCCCGACTTACATGGCCTGCTTGATTTCAGCACCAGTCTCTCCAAGCCCATTCTGTCCTCTTGGGTCACCCCAGTTCCCTTGGTCCTGCCTTTGGACCACCATAGCTCCTCTGCTATGCCCGAGCCACCACCCTTCCTCCCTCAGCCCTAGCCACCCAATGACCCCCAACTATCCAGCTCCACCTGCACCATCCCTAGGATGTCCTGGTTGGCCCCAGTTCCCATGGTCCTGCCCTAGACCACTGCATTTCACCTTGCACTAGCCACCATCTGCCCTGGTTCTATCCATAGTCCACCCTGCTCCTCTGCCTCCGACTTCCCTGGTCTACTTTGCTCTCTAGCTCCCATAGCCATGCCCTAGGACAACCCTAGATCTGGGCAGCTCTGGCCCACCCCAGTTCTGTTCCCATGACCATACTCCTTAACTACTCAGACCTCCCTGCCTTGGACTAATGTGGCTCACTAACTCCCATGGCCTTGCCTCTGTTCCACTGCAGCTTCCCCCCTCCCATCCCAAGCAAGACTCTGCAATCCTCCCAGGAGAGGCAGTCCTTTGGAAGTTCAAACCTTCAGACCCTAATGACCCTCCAACAAACAGAGTTTGCCTCGCCAGAATGCTACCACTGTAATGGTGGGGGAGGCGAGTAGTATGTAAGTAATACTACCCAACAGAATGGGCATTATTGGGATATAAAAACCACCCAGGGGTGTAATGAGGACCGACACCACAGATGGAGGGCCTTATAGCCCTGGAAGGTCCATATAGATCCCATAATGCCCACCTTGGAGGAGTATTATTACACTAGAAAATGGACATGTGTGTAAATTTAAGTAATCAAATATTAGAGGAACTGCTTCTGAAAACTCAAAAGTGTTAACAGTTGTTTTTATTTGTAAAGTAGTCTCTGTGTTTGTGTGCTGTTCCATTTATTCTACCCTCCCAGTAACTGAGTCATTCTGTCTAGTGTCCACCTCCAGCAGTAAAACAAGAGCATGAGTGTTGTATCATGAGCTGTGTGTTAATCTGTCCCAAAGAAGAAAAAACAAGTCCATTTACTTCTGTGGTGATCTGGGATGGTTTCTTTTCGAGTGGAATTGGACAGACGCATGATGTGTACGATTTAGAAGGCTGGTTGGGAACATTACTTGGATAAAGATCGAGGGAGCCAGCAGCATTACAGGAAAGTAAACTGTAAAGAGAAGCAATGTGTTTTATTCATTAAGGGGTGTACAAGTTAATTTATTGTAGTGCTGTGCTGGCAATAAAATATAGAAAGCAAGACCGGAAGGAAGGTCAGATGCTTTCACTTAGGGAGGTCGAGTGAGCTGACATCGGAGAAAAAGTAAGCATGCAAATCAGGATGTGTTCTTTCTTTCTGTGAGGAATCGTGGAGGAACAGAAGCAGCATCGTGCTGGGAGTTAATGTTTTTGTTAAGAGTGGTGTGGTGGCTGGGGGCTGGTGGAGTCAGTAAGTGAGCAAAACAATGGCAGCTGCTCGATTGTAACAATTCAGGAAGTGCAATAATATTGTAGTAATGGGGAACCCCAGATTGGGACTTGTTTTTTATCAGGCATTGTTAAAAATAACAGCACCTGTGGCAGGGGCCTTAGCCAATCAGCGTGCAGGTTTTATCAGAACCATTTTCTAAATGTCATTCATGAAATGCAGAAATTAAGCCCTCCTAACATTATCAATGAGACTTGTCACTCTAGGCACTCCCTCTTACTCGGGGTGCTTTCCTGCTGTATTGTGTAGCTGACAGATCGAGCAGGTGGTCATGCTCTGGGTTGTTGGGGGTTGCAGTTGAGTCATCCTGAATATCGGTACAAAGTCAGCTTCTGCAGTGGTTTCTAAACCAGTAATCCACCTTTTAGAATGCTCAGAGAAATAATTCACCATTTAGAATATGAATTATTTCTCTGAACAACATATCAGATCACTCACGCCCCAGCAAACCAGATGCAGGGCCTGGAGCACAATCTGATTAGGACAGGAAAACCCTTCACAAGCACCAATTTCAAAATAGCGCCAGTAGAAAACAGTACCGGTGCTGTTTTAAACTCAGCACTTATGAGGGTTTGCCTGTCATGTGTATTTTGAAACTCCTGCTCATGTCATTATATATAATGAACCACCTCATTGCAGAATGCTCTGGTAACCTCACAATTTGTGAGGTTAGTGACATCTTGAGGCACTCAAGCTTTGCTCTCATGCCCATTATGTCACTAACCTTAGTCAATGTTACTTGTTCTGCACGGTAGGGTGGTTCATTATTCTCTGTATGTGCCTGCAGCCTTCTATAAAATCTCATACATAAAGTCGGGTCTGGTCAGGAGACCTCCAACAAATGCCAGGTAGGTTTGGATCTGAAAATAGCTCTCATTACCAGGCCAAATAAATAAATATCCCCATGTCCTTTAACTGTTGCTCAGGCTAAACAATTCTGAGTAGTTCACCTTGTGTATTCCTTTCAATGGATTCCCTAGTGAGGAGCACAGGGAGGGAAGTGGTTCAACACCAAACGACCAAGAGGTGGTACGCTGCATCCCAGGTTGGAGGCTTTAAGCATGGTCTGAAAACTTTATTCACTCATGCTTTTGGTGTTCAATCATCCCCTCAGTGTTATGTACCCAACATGAGCCTCCTCCCTCCAAAGCACCCAAAACATACCACTGCCTCCACAGTATACAATACTAGCCTCCTCCTCCACAGCTCCAGACACTAACTCCATCCCTCTACAGCACCTGACACTAGCACACCTGACTCCTCAGTACCCTACACTAGCTCACCTTCATCAACAGCACCCAACACCAGCTACCTGTGTCCACAGCACCCAACACCAGCCACCACTGTCCACAGCACCCAACACCTGCCACCTCCCTCCACAGCCTCACAATACTAACCCCTCCCTCCACAGCACCTGACACTAGCATGTTTTCCTTGCAGCCCCCATGACAGTAGCCACATTGACTGTACACCTTCCATAGCCCCAACACTACCCTGACTCCCTTCATCACCCCAGACACCAACCCCCTGCCTCTACTCCCGACTCAACCTCCACACACCACCCTCCTTCTCTTTCACCACAGTCTCATTGAACACCTTTCCTCTCTAGGCATTCACTTTTTAAACCCATGGATATCACCTCCTCCCTCCCTCCCTCCTGGGCCCTCAACTCCATAAATCACCCCCTTCCTCCTCAGCCATTTGAGAATCATATGTATACTTGTTACCACCTGCATTGCAAGGCCCCTCTAGACACCACCTCCTCAGACACCTGAGGCACATACATACCCTCCTCTACACTCTCCCTCCACAGGCACTGAAACTAGGCCCTCCCTCCTTCCACAACTCCCAACCCTAGCTGACCCATCTTTCAAAGCCCAAGACACTAGCATCCCACTTCTCCAGACACTAGCCGCCCCCAGCCCCTGACAATAGCCTGCTTCCTTCCTTGGCACATGACACTAGCCCTACCTCCTTCACTGGCATCAAAATTGTCACTGTCCCACTAGCTAAATGTAGCAGATTTTGCATCTAGCTAGTAAGATTTTCCTTCAGCTAGCCCTAAGGACTTGTACTGGAGAAGGCAACACTTCACAGTAAGTATACCAGCAGGGCCAGTGGAGAAGTTTGTGGGGATTTTACCTGGTTACCAAACAAAAAATTAATTTTCCCAGTCACTACCTGCTGGCTAGTGGCTGAAAAACCAAATTTTGACCCCTAAATTAAATATGACTTACCTGCTCTGTTTGAATCACAGTGACCAGGGTTGGATTGGCTTGGGTTTGGGTTATTCCGATAGTATCTAAAAGGAAAGCACAGAGAAGATGTGGAGACAAAAGTGTCAGAGGTTCTAGAGGAGAGATTAGGAGCTAGAATTAAACAAGATAAGATACTTATCTGAAATGTAGACAGTCAACATCAGGCCAGATCTGTTAAAATAAAGGTAAAAATGAGAGCATTATAGTAGCATGAGTAGAGAGAGCAGCGAGATACAAATGGTAATTCAACATAGGAGTAAAGAAAGCAGAGTTCTAGTGGAAAAGACAGAGTTAAAGAGAAACTACTGTGTCATAAGAGTTAAAATCACTAGATTTTCAACAATTGTATTTTAACTTTATTGCTTCTAGTTATTTTTTTAACTTTCCTGTGCTGTTGATCTACTAAATATTGTAGGTAGCGTAACACTTATTTCACTGAGTCTTTCAAAACCTAGAGTTCCTTCCAACCTTAAATTAGTGTCATTATGTAATTATATACCCACATAACTCATTACACCCAAATCAAACTGTACTTATCTAATAGTAAGGCATTATGGACCCCATATTCAAAGCCAGCCAGCTGTCAGCGCTACAGGGGTGCCACATGAAAAAAATGGGGACAACTGGCTCCGGCACCATATTCAAATGAATAGCATGATCTGAACTGACTGCACTATTCATTTGAATATCAGCCATGGTAGCATTGCATCCAGCCAGTGTTCACCATGCTTTGTGCTATACCACAATGGTACAGGCTAAAGACCAACCACAGGGGTAACACACAGCACACACTGGTTAGTTCTGCACCCCTATGGGCGAATATTCAAACAAAGATGCATATGAACCCACTGCACTACAAGGTCATTTGTATGCCCATTATGGACTCCACTACATGCTACTGCAGTGGCTCAGTGTGCTGGACCACATCCCTCCCATGCCTAATTACCATCCTTGTTTAAAGCAATACACTCCCTGGTGGTCCAGCAGTCTCTCACCAACCCTGATCCCCATCCTGAAAGAATTCCCTGGTGGTCCAGTGATGTCCAGTCCCTCCTAACCCTACCTGCTCCTGGCAGACAAACCCTGTCCCTGGTGGTCTGGTAGGCCCCTACTCTGGCAGGTAGTGCCGATCATCCCACTGGCCCCTCGACCCAGCACCAGAGCCAGCGACTGGCACAGCCTTCTGATCACCTCCACATCTGGTCTTAGACTGAGTTCTCTTTGTACCCATACTGTACAGTGCACCCTATGAATGCAGTACAATGCCCCCCTGCAGAAATTCACTTTGGAAAAAATTTGGTGGACAGGCAGAGTCATGACATTCATGGTATTCCCACTCCCCATACTATTTCCGTCCAGTATGATACCTGGGTCCCAAACGGTTGTCACTCCAAGAAAACTATAAAATGCACAGTACATATAAACATAAAATCTATGTCAGATATTAGTGACATAGTCTAATTTCTTTCACAAAATACTATGCCACAACAATTTCTTCTGCTAATATTAAATATTTTGTTAATCCAGTTGTTCCTGATTTTGACCCCTTATTCCAATAAAAAAAGTATATTACTTCAGCTTAAATGGCACAGGCTTGAGAAGTAAATTGCCTAGTAACATACCCTGGCTTGCAACAGACTATAATATATAAACACAACAGCATTACTACATTTGAATTCAAAGACTGGAGGAGAAAGCCTGTTCTACACACTAAAAACATATACATTCAAATAACTGCAAATGCACACATTTCTTAGTCTAAAAGTCCAGTTTCATTATGACAAAACTTTAAAATGCAGAAAAACAAAGAAAACACTAATTAAACATATGCAGCATGTATTTAAACACATGCAGCAAGTCAAGATTTCAATTGCAATCTGATCCACCACAGCATTTGGAAACTTTGCAAAACTGCACAGCATTTAAGCTAAGAGACTCTCTAGAGCTATTCTAGATTTAAAAACACCTTTCTGAGTTAAAATGTTTACAAAACTGTGAAAACAAATACTTGAAAAGTCTCTGCATATCTTTTCTCACTGGTCTTACAAAAGAAGCTGCATCTGCCAATATTGTGTTCAAACTAGGAAGAAACTAGGATGTGCTTCTCTCTGGCAGCATCACATCCTGCCAAAAGCAAAAGAATCATGGTAAATGAAGTCTTTGCTGAGTAGATTTTAAAGCAACATGCAAGTGCAAGCTGTCAGCTTTGCAAGATGTTCCAAATTATTTCTACAAAAATGAGAGTCACATGAACAATCACACAAGGTTGTATCTTAGAGGACTGGTTTTATTTAACATTTACTTGCCTGGGGTTGTCAAAAATAAAGGATCTCTTTTTCAGTGAAGTCCTGCCTTTCTGAACAAGTCTTCATAACTGAACAGAGTCTTGGGAGATCAAATATGGTCATAGCTGATTCTGAACAAGAAGCTACTATGGTAGGCTTGAAATATTTAAGCAATAAGGAATGACCACGGTTGCATTAACCTTACTTAAATCACATACTTGTGAGGTAATGTGGCATAAGGTGAAGCTGAGTACCATGCCCCATGGTGTGATTAACTTATTTGCAACCCTGTGAGTACCTCATTTTTTTAGCAACATCAATAAAAGACTCTTCAAACTAGCTATTTACATTTTTTATTAATTGTACCTGATTTTATATTCAAACAGTCCTTCCACCATCTGGTCGTCAGTCCATCCCCAGTCAGTTTATGTTCCAGTTCAGCTTGCAGATGTTCAAAGACATATGTACTTCTGCAGAGCTGTACAGCACATCAAAACATCTGTGCAATTGCAAAACAATATGTCAGATTTTAACATCATGCTGATGTCAGCATTAGCTAGCCAGCAAGTTTGTCTGACTAGGAAAATAAAAATAAAACATGCCAGTTTAGTGTGAATGTGTGGGGTTAATGGTTTAGGATGCTAATCTTGGGCTGTAAAAATCACACTGTTATCATGGCAACACTGATTGACTAAACATGTCATCACAGAGGGAGATTTGGGTACAGAGCATAGGACAAAACAATGACAACATTGTTTCCATGATGGTTGTCATGGCAATAACCAATGGTGTTAAGTGAGTTCTTTTGCACTCTGCATGCTGTACCCCCCACAACACTACCCTCCCTGTCTTAGCCAATTATCGTCACCTGAGTAGCATCCTAACCACCCTCTCTGTACCTGAATCAACACCCTACACCTCAACCACCCTCCACCCCAAAACTCCTGCAACTAGACCTGCCCCAAGTTCACCATCCCCCAGCTGACCAATCTCTGTAACTGGAACCCTTCCCCTGGCTGACTACATGCCACACCACTGCATTCCCCTTCTAGATCCCTGGCCCGGACTCCCTGTTCAAGCCTTTCTTTGTCAGTATCACTCGTGGCAAATTACAGGCTGGTGGTAGAGGGTAGGAGACTGTGGAGACAGCAGATGTGTTGGGGAAGCTATGAGGTGATGGGTCCTGGAAGAAGAAAGTGGTAAGGAGACTCAGAGTTGGGTTGTGGATGGAAAAGTTACTGCGGAGGAAGCTATGGGGGATATGGAGGAGTGCAGGCAGTGTTGGGGCCTTGGAAGGAGTTGAGGCTAGTATCTGGGGCTATGTAAGAAGACTTAGCTAGTATCAGGCAACAAACAGAAGGGAAGGAAGGGGGCTAGTGTCTGGGGCTGTGCAGGCCTGTGGAGGAAAAGTATCTTGACAGTCTGTAAAGGGTGGATGGGTATTTAATGGGTCTGGGAGGTGTCAGTGGGGACCATGCAGGAGGCAATGAGTCCAGGGTATGAGGGGCCTCAACTGACAAGAGAGGGACAGGAATGTTAAGGTTTCTGTGGCTGACAGGTATTACTGGTTAGAAAAGAGGCTGGGGAGTACTCAGGGGCTGTGAAAGGAGTGCAAAGGGCACGAGAGAGATTAGTGATCTGTAAAGTGAGGGGACATCAAGTGTTGGGGATAATTGGCCAGTCTACCCCACAGCTGGAACCCCTTCACACAGACCAGCTAGCTCCAGAAGCTGGACCCACTGAAGAACATACTGGCTATGTTCCTCCATCCCACATCATGAACCCCCCTTTTCACAGAGGGGGTTTAGTAGGAGCATAAAGGAGTTTATGTCAAGGGTTGGGGGCAGTGGACTAGCAGTCCCTAGCATCCATTGGGTAACAACTCTCTCCTTTCATTCCATGTAAATTAAGTCATTGGCATCCAGTGGCACGTCTTCACTCTCCCATCCCATATTAAAAATAAGTCTTAAGCCAGCCCAGTGGTTCAGAGGGCTGAGGTGCTGGCGTCTTACCTCACACCACACTGGTGACCCGGATTATGGAATGGACTCGGGCGCCGGAGGTCGGCAGGGAAGGAGTGGGATTGAGCATCCAGAGGACTGCTCTTCTCTTCTGGGGTGGGTTGGGGACTGGCGTCGCTCTGCAGCAGCTCCCAGTGGAGACCAGGGAAACTCAGAGGCAGCGTGACTGAGGAAATTGGAGGTAAAATCAAAATGGTGTCTCCTCCTGCCAGATGACGGCCACCTGGACCAGTGCCCCTTGGGTTCCGTGGCAGCAACCCGACCACAGCAGCACCCAGATACAATGCCTAGACTGATAGGCCATTTCTCCTTGGAAGAGGAGGACCCACCCACACAAGGGTTACGCCGGGTACACTGTGGTGGCTCTAATGTTGAGTCGAGTTAGCGGCGGAACCAAGCGAGAGGTGAGTGTCCTTGGCAATTGGCCTGAAAGAGTGGTAGGGTAGTCACAGGGGAGATAAATACATAACACAAAAAAAAGCAGTCTTTACTGTCCAGGTGTTCCTCATACCCTTGTTAAGCCACTCTACCAAAGGCAATTAGTAAAGCTGTCCAACCCACATCTTCATCTGGATGCTGTTTAACATGGGCCTTTAACCAACACTGATTACTGTGATTACAGAAATATATGCAGCACAATCAAATTTGTCACACAGTGAGCTGAGTATTATGTATTTATGTAATTGCCATTTGCACAATGACCCATGGTAGTGGTGGACCATACTTCTCATCTTTTGCCATTGGAATGAGGGACACAGACACTCTGAATTCTTGTCCTTTCTTCCTCCACCTGTGACTTGCACATACCCCAGATGGGAGAGGGGATTTCCTAGGACATTGCTCAGCTGGGAAGGCTGGTCATGGGGCTGATAGTGGTCCAGGTTCATGAAGGATGGTCATATGGGGAGGTAGATTGGGGATGCAGATTCAATGGTTGTTGAGATGCCATCCTTCAGATGAGATGTTAAATCAATGTCCCTTTAGCCCATCTCTGGTCTCCAACCAGGTGGAAGTAAAAGTTCATATGGCTAATTTAAAAAGAAAGAGCCACAGAGGACCCCAGTGCCATGGTGAACAAAGGTATCAGTGTAGGAAAAATCATATTTTAACAAAAATCCTGCTTAAGAAAGCTTATATTCACAGAAATGCACAAATCAAGAACTTGGTCACTTTAAGATGGCTTATACTGTGGGTACATGTGACAAGATGAAAATAAGTGTAGTATAAGTGAGACTAAAACACCCAAGCCAGATGAAGTAGGGTCATCCCTGAGCCTGGAGAAGTGGGGCACCCTCTGAGCCAGAAGAAGTATGGCCATACCTGCCTCCCCATGCCAGAAGAAGCAGTGCCATCTCCCTTGAACCAGGAAAAGCAGGGCCATCCACCATGAGCCAGGAGAAGTAGAGCCATCCCACCCCTTTCCAGTAGCTATCAACCTCCCAAATTGGTCCCAATGGATTGCCCAACCACAGTGGCAGAGCCAGGAGTTAGAGGTCCGTGCACTCCTCCCTTGAGTCCTCCACACCTCACAGTACAGGTACATTTTCAAATAAACACAGCCATGTACCTCAACAAAAAGGCACAAGAAGTCAGGACCCTGTCTCTCTAGTTCTGCAGGCAGCTTCTCACTTGGTTGCTGTTGCTGTTGTCTGGAATTTTACTTGAGGAACTGACTCTGTGCTGCAGCAACTGGATGGGCAGGCTGGCAAGCTGCTGCTACTGTATCCTGTTACCGACAGGACCGCTGTAGTTCTTAGAAACAAAAGTACAACAGAGTCAGTACAGCTCTTTTAAGGTTGGCTTTACTGCTGGGTCATGGGGTGGGGGTCTATTCTGGCTATTCTGCAACACAAACTTAAGGGAGAGCAACTGGCAAGACTTGGCTGAAGGGGGCCCATTGGACTGGTCATGAGTACTTGAAGGATCCACAAGGCAGAGCTTAGTAAAACAGGGCCTACTGGGTTGTGCGTGGATGCAGGTGAGGACACACTGTACTGGTCTGGGTGCATGAGAAGGGCTCAGAGGGCTGGGCATGTGTGCATATGTGGAACCCAACAGGCTGGGCTTGGGTGCATTATTAATTTTGTGGGCCGTGATGGGGAAAGATAAGGATTCTCCACCAACATCAGCAATGAACTGTGAGGTATGGAGAGGTTTACTGGGACTGTTGCAAAACAGATAAAAACAGTTAAGTGCCTCTTTGTTATCAAGAAATAATTACTTATTGTGAATTTTTCTAACTTAGCTGCTGCATGCATGCCAAGCATGCTACATGTGAACCTAATAAGCTTTATCAGGTTCGTTTAGGTTTCACATGGTGTGTGCGAACCACCTGCAGTCACTGAACAATTCTGCATGTGCACACATTCTGTACACATACTGCACACTTGTATTTTTGTAAGGGACTGGAGAAATCAGGAGCCTGCCAACATGGCTATGTGGGCTGAGATGCCTGAGGCTGGGGATGGAACTCAAAAGCTTTCTGCCAGGGCTAGGAAAGGATGGAAAATAAAGCATGCCACCATGGGGGCTGTGTGGTTTTGTGTGTGCAAATGCAGGTATTGGTAGCAGTGTATACCTGGAGTAGATTTACCATAAACAAGTTACATGTATGAAGCTAAGATGACAGTAACATTAACTGTGAGATGGAGAAAAGACAAAAAAACTAACAAAAATTAGTTTCAGTTGAACTAATCTGAAGAAATATGCATGAGGAAATTAACTCTCAAGCTCTGTTAGTGAAACCAGAACAGCAAAAGCAATTTAAACAATTACAAGGCATTTCCATTATGTTACCAATAACTATTAACTATAATGTGGAGAAAAAGTGTGTAAATTATCTAAAATTTGCGCTAAGCGTGTTCAGTGTTACTACAGTGTGCATCTAAAAATACCAAAAGTAATGCAGTCATAAAGATGTGTACAAGAAAAAGTAAGTGTGTAGTGGTTCTAAAGTGTGCATCTAAAATAACAAAAATAATGCAGTAGTAAAGGAGTGCAATAGAAAGTCAATGCAGTGTAGTTATAATGCAGTTAATAACAGCAGTGATACGTGTTAACATTGAAATGGGACCCTAGACTGCAGTGTGCACAAACTTCCCTCTGGTTATCTCTTTAGTTTTATTCTTCCCCATATATAATGGAAAATGCCTTATACTCTTGCTTCAGCCCGTCAGCTCTTCTTAGTCCCACCTTGAATTTTTTTTCACCTAACCATTGATTTTACTTGATATTAATTGAGAAAAAGCTGAAGCAGCCACATTAAAAAAAAACACATATAGTGGTTAAAATAATTTAGCTGCTACAAGATGGGTCATTTCAAAGGTATTTGAATGGATACTGGGTGCAATTTTGACAAAGATAAAAATGGAAAATGAATGGTTCAGAATAATAGAAAATGGAAAATGAATTGTTCAGAATAAACTGCTCAAAATATGGGTAATTTGAAGAGTATATCGAGCAAAAATGTAGGGTAAAGATAAAAATTTAAAATGAATGGTTGAATGGTACAAATACTAAGTAATGAAGGGACTTTGAGAATAAAACAACTGTAAATTCACCAGTCTTTTCTGTATGGGCTCCTTTTTCTGGAGGTGATCCCTTTGGCAATGTACCCCAGCATCTTGTTTGCCCTAGCTGCAGCCACCCTACATTGTGCTGATACCCTCATGTCCCCTGTGACTATTACCCCAGATCCTTTCAGTAACTGCTGTCTGCATTCCCCAAACAGTAACTGATTCTTGGATTTCTGGCTCTGAGGTGCATGGCCTTGCACTTCTTTGAGTTAAAACACATCTGCCACTCCTTAGAATAGTGATAAAGTTTAGCTAGATACCCCTGTGTGCCTGCCTCCCTTTTTCACTGTCTACTTTTGCACAAATCTTAGTATCATCAGCGAACAGGCTGATCTTATTTTTCAATGAAGACATTCAACAAAACAAGGCCCTGCACTGACCCCTGTGGCACTCCACTACCTACTGGCCTTGGCTTAGATGACCCCATAGAACCACCCTCTGTTGTCTTCCTCTAGCCAGCTCTCAACCAACTCCACTAGTTTTGCCATGCACCGTCCCTCAGCTTGCTCAATAACCTCAAAGGCCTTGCTGAAATCCAGATACAGGACATCTACAGCTTTGTCTTTGTCAGTCACCCTAGGGACCAAGTCAACAAAGTCGATTAAGTTAGTTAGGCATGATTTTCCTAAGACAATCCCATGCTTTCTGTCATCCTGTAGACCATTACTAACAAGAAAAGTTATCAACCTCTTCTTCAGAATGGTCTCCATTAACTTCCCCACTACACAGGTCCAGCTCACCAGTCTGTAATTGCCCAGTTCATCCTTTGGTCCACACATGGAGGGGCACCACATGAGTCATCCTCCAGTAACTGGGTACATTCTCTATCTCCAAAGAGCTGTTAAACAGGTCTGTCAGAGGGCCTGCCAACCACTCTGCCAGTACTTTCAGGACCCTTGGGTGTACACCATCCAGTCCTTGTGCTTTGTCCACCCACAAGGTTTTAAGGCCCTTCAGGATGCTATCCTCCTGGATTAACCCATCTGTCATCTCTGTGCCGCCTCCACCCCTGCCCCCTTTCCATGTGGTATTGGGTATCCTTTCTGAACACTGAGCAGAAGTACTGCTGAGTTCCTCTGCCTAGTCTTCCCCCTTTTCTGCCCATCCGCCTCTCTTTTGATTCTAACAATGTCATTATGTGACACAACCATTATGAAAATGGAGCCTATACTCCGTTAGAGTAACTGACTGTGTACGTGACACAGCACAGGACATGTTTTATAATTGTCTGTTTAAGATTCTTTTCAACTTTGGGAGATACTCTTGTCACTCCTATTGAGGGAATGACCCTGAATAGCTAAATTATCTGAGAAGTTTAAAGCACATAAAGGGCTCAAGTAACTGTATAAAACTCTTCAACTGAGATTATATGTATGCACGTAGCATCTATGTATTTGACAGAGCAGTATTAATGTCTTTCTTAGCATTCTTGATAGAGCAAATCTTATTGTAATAGAAGTGATCAGAATGAAAATTAACAAGCTTGCATATAACACAAACAGAAGTATTGAAATGTCTTCATTTAGCATTGATATTCAAAAATGTACTTTTAAAATATGTTATAATATTCATTTAGTAATAATTTACTCTTAAAAAATCATAGTTGAATACTTCTTAGAATTAGTATTCCTTCAGGCAGTATTCTTCTTCTTCTGATGATTACAGAAGATTAAAGATTACTAAACTTAGTCTTACGAGACAAATTAATTTCTGCTTTAAGACTAAATTTAGTATTCCACTTGGTGAGGACACACCTACACAGTCATACATCCCTACCCAGTGAGCAATACACACACACTATTCCCCTTTGTACACTGCCCCCCAACCCACAGTGACACAGTTCAGCCCCATGTATTTGTCTGTGTCCATTTTGTCATGGCTTCTTGACACTTCGCTCTTTTTGTTGTTGAAAGTCCTGTGTCTCTCCAGCTTGCTGCTGTGTCTGTTTATCCCCTCGTGCCTGTGTCCCCAGCACCCTTGACACAATTGGTGTGCTTGTCCCAGCCATTTCTGTGTCCTGCACAATTGCTGCACGTAGCTTCCTGCCTCATTTCTTGGCTCCTGTTTGTGGGGCAGGCTCTTCATGTGACTGCAGTGTGTTCCATGTGTCACTTGGTTGTTGTCCCATGACAGGCACAGCAGTGGGAATGCCTTGCTGGCCTCCAGTTGTGTTTGTCACATCCAGCTGCTATGTAGTGGCTGCTGTGCAACACTGTTTTTATCGGTGGCCATGGGTGGGCAGTCCTGCTGCCTGTGTCTGGTCCCTCAGACCCCTCCCACTGGTGCTGGGGATGTTGGGGTGTACATCTTGGCCCTGTGCTTGTGTTGTTGGCAGCTGCATGCTTTCCTGTGGCTGTGTGGTGTCCTCATGCTCCTGCTGTGCACTTGGGGGCCTCTCAGGCTGTGTTGCTATGGTCTGCAGCACCATTACAATCAGCTCTGTTTGTCTGTGCTGCTGCTTGACCGTTCTCCACAGCCATTGCCAAGCTAGTGATTGCCCATGTGCTCCTGGACACTTTATGTATGTGGCTTGCAGGTCCCCACAAGGGTGTTCAGGGATGCTAGGTTGCTGGTTGTGGCCACCTATATTGCTGTGACTAGGCCTGCCATGCATTCATCCATATTTTTGGTGCTTTTCAAGTATACCTTATGCAGCCAAGCATCTCTGCTCCTCCTGGCTGCACACCACTGACTGGTAGAATGTGTTGTAATCTGCTGTTGAATGCTCCCTTGCTCCTGTAGGGAATGTGTAACCTCATCCAGTCTAGCCTCCAGCTCCTCAATGGTGTTTGGGCTGAGGTCTTGGGCAATGTTTGCAGCTGTGCTGCACACTGCCTACATCCACAGTCTCGAGTGTGACATCCTCTAGTGTCCTTCTGTCACTATCTGGCTTTCGTCCTTGGCTGTGGCATTAGTTTCCAACAGTGCCATGTCCTGTGCACTCAGCACCTGTGATGGCCCTGTCTGTTGTGTGTCTGTTCCTTGGTGTGGGCCCCCCATGGCGAAGCAGCTCAGTCTTTACACTAAATTACTATTACCTAAGTTGGTTAATGTTTCCCTTGATAAGGAGAACAATTGCCTTGGTACTATTACAGATTCCAGTTATAATAAGCACTATTGGTCCTTACACCCTTCCTCATGCACACTTTCTCTCTCCCAGAATCCTCCTGTATGTATCCATATGTCCTCTTGCTTCCACATGCCCCATTCACCTCATGCTCTCTCCTGCTATCAGAAAAAGGGTAGACTCCAGCTAATTTTGCCTACTATTAAACATCATAAAAAACTGCTCCTGCTGTTACTTATCATGCAAGTAATGTTGAATTAGACCCGAGACACCTCTCCCCATCTCTGCTCCTGCAAGCTACCACAATTAAAGGGCTAACCTTTATACACATGAATGCATGCAGTTTACTAAAAAGCTTGATGCCATCCAAAGCTGGGCCAAACCATTCTAAGCCAGATATTTTAGTGGTTACTGAAACTTCATTGAGATCCTCCACTCAGGACCACAAAGTTAATAACCCTTCATATAACATATTTAGAATGGATAGGCTATCTAGGGAGGGAGGGTAGCTATCTATGTTACAACTAATTTCCAGCCTCAGTAGCTGGCTCGACTACATCCCCAAAGGTTGATTGCTTAACCCTAAAGTAATATCTCTCATGATCAGTTGCACTTTGTATTATCAGGTGTTATAGACCCCCATCTGCTGGTCTCATGGTATTGAAACACTTAAGTAATATTTTAGAGTCCATGTCCTCGAAGGTACTATTCTGGGTAATCTTAATTTGGATAAGCATTCTGCAGCATCAAAACCATTAAAAGATCTTTGCAATAACTTTGGGCTCACTCAAATTATTAATGAAGTCACCTGCCCTAAGATCAAAATCCTGACCGTAGCACATTACTGGACTTAATCGTCATGAGCAAACTGCACCTCTTCCACACACTTTATAGTATTCTTTTTATGATCTTAGTGATCATTGTGCTATTGCTTGCGTGAGCTCTGTTCATAAAGTAGCCTCATCTTCAAAGAAAATTTTGGCGGAAATTCAACTCTAATGCATTCCTCTATGACCTTCAGTATGCAAACTGGCAGGAGTTCCACCTAGCTCCTCCAGTGTCTGAAGCTTATGAGGCCTTTAGGCCATATTGATTGGGACCATTAATAAACATGCCCCCTTGTGAGGTTCGAACCAAAAGAAATTTTGCCCTTGGTTTATGAGCAAGCCTAAAAGCGGCATTATTGCATAGTGATGCGCTTTGAAGAAGGGAAAGAAAAACAACACTGCCGGCGGACTGGGCAGCTTTCAGAACAACTAGAAATCAGTGTACCAAATTAATCAGATCTGAAAACACAAACTACTTCCATTCAGAACTTAAAACATCTTCCAACTCTGCAAATAAATTCTGGAAAACCTTAAAGGATGTTGAAGGTCATAAATCGACTAATTCAATCCACCTAAAATCACTACTGGTGGCACTTCCACCACTGACAAGCATGCAATACTTGAATTTCTTAACAATCATTTTACCATGGCAGGGTTGGAATTTGACACCTCACCGGCAAATATCCTTAGGGCATAGATATGCATTCTGAGCCCTGAATGTCCTAACCTGGTCTCACACACTCAAAACACTGTTTTCTCATTCTGTTCTGTCTCCATTAAACAAGTCAAAGATTTACTTCTGCAATTGGATACAAAAGAATGTGGGTGTTGACCTAGTCAAGCCCTACTTCTTAAAACTGGCATATTTTGTCTTGCCCCCCAATCATCCATCTTTTCAACATGTCTCTTTTCCAAGGCTCTCTCCCTACTATTTGGAAGACAGCACATGTTATCCCACTTTTCATATCCAGAGACACCTGTTGCCTAAACAATTGTCAGCCAATATTCCTACTCACCATGCTGTCCAAATTACTGGAGAAGGTAGTTAATGCACAGCTTACACTGCATTTAGAAATTACAGCCTGCTAAATACAGTCCAATCTGTTTTTGGCTCCATAATAGTACTATGATAGCACTTGCTAAGGTTATGAATGATTGGCAGAAAGCATTAGATGCCAAGCAGTATGTATGTGCCTCGTTTCTTGACCTTAGCAAGGCCTTTGACAAGGTGGACCATGGCCTCCTACTGGTGATCTTAAGAAACATAAGGGTGGACAACCTGGCTCTAAAATGGTCCTCCAACTACCTTACTGACAGGCACCAACAGGTCAAGGTGGATGGTGACCTTTCTCCAATGAGAACCTTGCTAAGAGGCATGCCGCGAGGGTCCATTCTTGGCCCTCTACTTTTTGCTATTTATACAAAAGGTGTAAATACTGGTATCAAGTCTACAAATATTCATCTATTCACCAGTGATATAGTACTTTACATTGATAGGCTTACACCTGAGTCTTCCTGTAATGACCTCCAAAGTGATTTTGATACTACAGAAAACTTACTGCATTTGATGCTGCTCCTAAACCCCAAAAACTAAAGCTATGCTTTTCTCCCTTCAGTCTCCTCCTAAAATTAACATCTCTGGGATGGTTCCTGAGGTAACCACACATTTGGGTGAGACTCTGAAATATGTGGTGAAATTCAAATACCTGGGTGTTTGGATAAACTCTAAATTGTCCTTCCTTATGAAAAGAGAGCTTTCTAAGAAATTGAAACAAAGACTCGGGCTCTTATTTCACATCAGACATTTACTGACCCTAGAGACTAAAAAATAGTTAGTTCAAACCACTTTTATGGTGCTTTTGGACTACGCTGATTTCTTGTATGGGCATAGAACTAGATGCGGCCCTTTCCAAGCTTGATGCCCTTAACCATAGGGTGCTCAGTTTCTCTCTGGTGCTCCTTACTCCACACACTACTTTACACTCTATTCTACCACAGGTTAGAGCTCTCTCAGCTTCAGGAAGTGAAATAATGCTGTATTATGGTCTTATAGAGCTATCATCCATAAGCTCCCATGATATATTTCCGACTGTCTACCTGTTTGTACCCTTGGTAGCTACCGTTAAGAAGTCTTACCTATTTATCCATGATTATCCGAAGTTCAGAACACTCCTCAGTAGAGCTGCTATAAGCAATGCCCTTCCCATTCTTTGGAACAATCTTCAGAAAACACAGGCTTGTTGCTCCTATGAAACTGCGTTATTCAAAGCCCTGTTCTTGTGGTCCTTCATGAAGACCTGTAATTGCTTCAGCTAAGGGTTTTAATTCTTACCCACCATCATAGTTGTTCTTAGTGCGATACTGTCCCTCCCTCTAGACTGACCCTAAACCCACCTGGTAGCCACATCTTTACATCAATAACTAACAGTTGGTAGTCTCCTCCCTTATCCCTTTGCCAAATCCTGCCTAGCTGCTCTACCATTACACCCATAGGCATTTCTCCTGTCCTCCCTCCCTTATCTTCCACCCTGCTCATCTGTTCTCCTTCTCCCCCAACATATTCATTCCTTACTCTGTGTATCCACAACAGACTGAATATTTCACTAGCTTGTGTGCATTGTGTTATTAAACATTCTGTATAACTTGTTCATGTTCAAGTATGCTTAGTAGATAAGCTGTTGCTATCAATGTATATGTTGTTTATAATTCAAAAATGTCTAGTGTACACGTTGATGTACTACTGAATGCACCTTCATCAGGTCATGTATACCTTGCATTTTTACATATGTAACTTTATTTGTGTTTATCAAAGTATACATTGCTTATAATTCCAAAAATGTCTGCTGTATAAGCTGATGTACTTCTAGTGCACCATTATCTGGTCATGTATTCCTTGCATTTGTTCATATGTAATTTTATTCTGTGTTTATGTGATTTGTGTATGTGATTGTTTTGAATCTCCATGGCTATCTAGGTGGTTCTGTGCTGCTTTGTTTTGTTAATTGAAACCAGGTCCACCTTGTAAACGAGTTCTCCTCAATGGCATTCCACCTGGTAAAATAAAGAATTGATTGATTGATTGATTTTCTAATTCACTGCCATCATCAATGCTGTCTCCATCCTCTCCATCTCCCCGCTGTACTTGTGGAGTTTTAACACTCTGTCAGTGTCTTCACATAACACTGTTCTTATTGCATGTGCACTGGCAGTACTGGTTGCATGTACTGTCCAGTGCAATGACATACTACACTACACTGTACAGTTTAAATCATGCTCCTGTGTGTGCTACATGTGTCACATTCAACACAACTGTGCCTGCACATGTGTGACCCTTGGTCCTGTTGCCTGTGGATTTGTGACACCTCTGCATGGAAAAACACCTTTTTTGCTACTGTGTGTCCTGTGTATACCCCCAGCCACCTCACACAACCTCACTTGCCCCTACAGTCCAACACCCCTGACACACACACACATTACTGTTTCTATATGTGTCTGAGGCCTACCTGTACTGATCTGCATCCTTGTTGTGTCAAGGTCAGTATCCCCATGCACACTATGCCTGCTGAGGAGGCCAGCACTCCCTGTTTGTGGCTATTGAGGGGCATTTCCTGGCTTTGGCTGCCACTAGTAGCTGTGACACACTTCTTGTTGTGGGCATCCTTTCCTTGCTGTGGTGCTTCAGGTCATTAAGGCATTTTGTAGGTCCCTGACCATATGCCTGGAATAGGCCACTGCATTCACCTTTGTGGCCACTACATTTCAGGCATTCCTGCACTCTTTGTGAGTTCACTGCCCCCAGCAGGAGTTTTGCCTGGGCTTCAACTTCATTGAGGAAGACATCAGTCTCCTCATTAGTGAAGTTCTTGTTTCTGTTTTTATTTTGTGGCCTGCGACTCCGCTTTGGTGTTGTCTGGCATTTTCCCCACACTCTGTTTTGCGTTCTGTGTTATATGGTATTGTTCATATTTTGCGACATGCATAACTCTGTACATCTTCTTTGCATTGTGCTTCTTTTATCTTGGGCATATCTTTGCCATGCGTATTTCAGGCATTTCTGATGTAAAGTGGCCTCCTTCTGGAATATGGCGCATGTTGCATGTCATGATATTTTGGAAGTAATTTTCCATCTGGGCATAACTTGCAACTTGCTCATGTGAGCCTTTTTAATCTGGCCCTGAATGTCATTAGAGCTTAGTGTAAAGAACATGCACAAAACAACATGCCTGAAAACAAATAGCATCATGTTGCCTTGTAAAACATATGAAATCCAATCAGTCTCAGTTTGTAAAATATAGCAAAGCCACTTAATTAGGATGGGCGGTGTCAGCCGTTTCATGCTGATTAAGCACTATCCCAATTATCAAGTGCATGTTTTAGTCAGCTAAGAGCTTCTTCTCATGAGTTCACATCCTCAGTGAGGTAGATCCAGATCACCTGTCAACAGAAAAGAAGAAAGCCATAATCAGGGAAAAGTGTTTAATTTGTTTTGCCTTTCATCTGAATTTTTAATTTATCCTGCAAGTTTGTGGCTGAAATGTGAGTCAGGTGAGTCAATAGAAATTGAGGGCAAAATTCACTACATGAATCAGCAGATGGCCAACAGCATGAGTTCACATCATCTATGCAGTAGATTGGGACTGCATCTCAATAGAAATTGAAGGAGCCAGAATTGGGCAAAAACTCAAAGGACTAAAATCAATTAAAATGTGTGTATTATTTTTCACCTTTACCTTTCAGTTAGAGCATGTCTAGTAGAGGATACCAACTGTAGTTCTGGCTGGAGTCAGGAGTTACGTTGGTGGGAGGACTGACCACACAAAATAAAGCAGAATTCACAGCATAGACCAAGATGGAGTCAGGAAGAAGACTAGGAAGACTCACACTGGATATAGGATACAGAGAGAGACACAAGTAGCAACAGAAACCTCAGGAGAACTTTTTGTTTATTTCATTTAATTTCTTATCTTCCTTTACTTGCTCACACTGAGGATATGGCCAGGAGGACAGTATTAATGAGGTGTAAAAGCAGGTGGAAGCTCTCCTCCCTCATTTGCTCACACTGGGATTATGGCCAGGAGGACAGTGTTAGTAAGGTGTGAAAGCAATCATTTAATGAGGATTAGCAGATCAATGCAGTAATATCTAATCATTAGGGGAATTAATGGGACTGAATCATCCCATTTAAATGTCATCCACATCCTAATTAAGCAGCAACAGTGCCCATAGAGCATATGGCAATGTGATCAGTTCGATGGGACATCCAGTGATGTAGACATCCCCATTAACTGCAGAACTGATTAAGTAGCTTGTACTGTATTCTAATAAGTATTCTATTCCATGATGGGCTCCAGTGATTACACTGAAACTAACAGAAGAACACATTCTGATACAGATGATAGAATTTCTTAGTTCTGTGTCATTCGTCATTATCACTGGGCTCATCATTCACTGCTGGTATTTAGTAAGCAGTGCCCAACATAAGGAATACTGTGTGGGCAAGTATGCATAGCCAGTGTGTTCAGCCACAGGCGGGTTCTGATTCCCTCTGAACTTGAGAGTGAAGCTCAAAGATCCGTGTGAATCAGAATCCCTCTGTGGAAGAACTTACACTCTAGAAGTTACACATCAGTATGTTTATAGTATATGGTGCCCCAAAATATTGTAATACAATTCAGTCACTTGTTTTATACAAAAGTACTTTGTTCACTGCTGCATTCAGGGCTGGTAGCTAGGTTAAGTGGTGCAGTTGTTGGGACAAGATATCTGCCTATTTTCCAAGCACAACCGGGACAGTACAACACGTATGGTTTACAAAAAACAAGCAGTAAATAGTACAGAATCAGTAAAACTATCATACCACATGTGTCACATGTATGTTTTGTTTCACAACTATCCCTGCAAGGATATCTACTGGTTCTGTATTATTTGCTCTTGTTCTTTGTAATACTGTGGGTCTGTTTCCTTCCATCCTGTGTGAGGACCACTGTCAGATGTATGTTTTGCTTTCACAACTATCCTGTGAGGATATCTACTGGTTCTGTACTATTTACTACGTGTTTTCGGTAAAACCATCGTGTTGTACTCTCCCGGTCATGCTGAAAATAGGCAGGGTTTTGCCTCATGCACCTACCTGGTCAACAGAAGCTAATTAATAAATAAATAAATATAGCGTGGTATTTCTTTGGTTGCAGATCATGTTTGGGAGGGATTTAAAAAAATTGCATCTGAACTTCTTGCTTAGTGAGAAGATGATTATTGGGAGGAATGGATTTTAATTTTGTAAAACATTTACTTATCTGGTTGATCCTGTGTTTGAATTTTGTGTAATGAAAATATCAGGTTGATCCTGCATTTTTAGTGTCTGGTCGCTCCTTTATCTGCAGGATTTGTCTGAGTGATCATGCTGCTGCTGCTGCGAGTTTCTATCTGGTTGAGCTTGCAGTTTCTGTTACCTCAGATAGGTCAAACTGTGGCCTGTGCACTTTAAGAATCAGCTAGAATGCTGTTGTACCACAGAGGGTACAATTCCTTTCCATGATCTTTCAGCTGTGGTTCAACAGTGTTACAGCTGAGATAGGTGAGTTGGAACAACATTCCACCATACACTGTAAAAGTGTTCTGGAGGAGAATATACCTTCAGTTTTAGCTCCCTATTGCTTTACTCCATCTTGAAGTACTGTTTATCTGAAGACCACATCAGCAGCACTCTGACTGTCCAATCTGTAATGTTTCATGAATGTATGCAAGGAAGACCAGGTTCCTGCCTTGTAGAACATTGATACAGGTGGTTTTCCTTTCTGCATAACATTCTACTATTGCCCTTGTTGAATGCACATTTATCAAAACTGGTAGTGACAAATTCTTTGTCACATGTGCCCCTACTAAACATGTTCTGACCTATCAGCCAAGGTCAGGTTGGGTGCCTTTATAGCTGCATTGGGTGTAGCCCTGCAGATGTCTTGGTATGACAGTAGAAAGGAGATCTCCAGATACACAATGGACTAGATAAAATTAGAGGTTTTCTGGTATTACTCCACTTTAATTCAGCTGAGCAGTGTTTCAAAGTATTATTTTGTGTGCTAAGCTTTAATCTAGTTAGAACTGTCTTTCAAGAAAATTTCATAGCTCATAAACATGTCAGCTCAGTCAGCCTTTCACAGATATAAATGGAGATAAGCAGACATCCTGTGACCATAGCAGTGTGTAAGTCAAATGTCACAGAATAGAATGATGATGTTGTAAATCATCTAATGTTACAACTCTCACTGAAGATAAGTTAAAGAACCCTAAACACAGTTCATTTACGTTACAGTTTGTTTTATCGTGAAGGTTTGAAATGGACTGTTCATATGCACTTTTCATCTTAAAACTTACCTGCTGCGAAATCCGTTTGCTAAAGTATTGAAAAGGTTTGCTAATCTGTGCTAGTTATATGCCTTCTTTCTGAAAACTTAGATCAGCTAAGCTAGCTGTTTTACAGGAGTGTGTGTGTTTTTACCTTTGGATTTTAATAATCTTTACTGTGCCTGTGCTCACTATTCATCATGTTTCATGGAAAAGAATATAAAGATGTTGAGGACATACATTTAAACTTTGATACTGGTATCCAACCTCACCAATTAGAACCCACAGTATCCAGTGCTAATCAGTGTGAGGGGCACAAGCTGCATTTGATTCTGACATAGAAAATGACAATTCTGATTCAGATCGCACAAATCAGAAACTTAGTTTGAATTGTTGGTATTTTTATTATTAATACCTAGTCATTGTTTCATCTGTAATCTAGGGGTCATTGTGTGTATTATTTGGCAACACAAAGGTATTTCAGTTCTTCATATCATCTGGATACCCTCCTCTATTTTACTGTAAAGCAACTCATTGACCTATGTTTGCATCACAAATTGTATATCTATATTTTTAATATGTCTTTGTAATCATTAGTACTGAACTATTTAAAATCATACAGTTTATTGCATGTGTGTGTGTGTGTGGGGGGTTCTGCAGAGGTGCCCATGTACACCCATTGTTATCATAATTTGTTGGTGCCTTATATTAGTTTATAAAGGCTGTGTTTGGATATGGTTTCGTCTCATGTTGCAGTACAAGTATGTGCATTTTTCTCATTGTACATGCTACCTATCCTGTGTGTGTGTGTGTGTGTGTGTGTGTGTGTGTGTGTGCACTCGCAGGTGGTCCTGACTGTCTGTTCCTGTACTGCCACCTGTGGGACCACATATGAAAATTAATGTGCAGAGGTCGAAGTGGCACCCATCCCACTAGCCAAATGTTGTTAGATATTGTTTTGGGACACACAAAACTCTGTAAGAATTTAAAAAGCATTGCAAGCCTTACTTTTCACCATTTTGAAAAACAAGACCACTATCCTGAGCATGTACGTGACATTGCCATGGATATGACATGCATGATTAGGATCATGGTCCTGTTTTTAAAGTGGAGAAAGTAAGATATACAGTGCTCTTCATTATTCTTGCAAAGATCTCCATGGTCAGAACAGAATGTAGTTTTAGCCCCAACTATCACTTACATTTGTTCTGGAAATATCACACATTTATTGCATGTTCATATTAAGAAGGGCATTCAGCAGCAGAAGATTGGCCAAGCACTAAGGTGATATGCTTGGTCCGAGCTAAAGTATATATTTTTAAATTTAGGTAACAGAGCTTACTGTTACTCATACTGAGACGCATGCACAGTTTATTTTGCCATAAATGTTATTACAGGTACACTGGTCCTTAAGTTCAGTATAGCTGCTGAAAGCTGACAGTGTCATTTTATTGTGTCGCTGCTCATGCACTGCATTTGTAAAGTTTCCAGAAAGCTGCAAAGTACAGTAAGCTAAAACTGAATAGCAGCAAGAAACAAACCATTAGTTAACTTTTATTAATTAATTGCAGTGAGCAGTGTACTCATTAACAACTCGCTGAAAAATGCTAAACCAGTGAGTTGGAGAAAGTTTCATGTAACTTGTACTGTGTGTTACATTGGAATATATATATGCATGTAGTTTGTGTATATGTATTAGTCAGAGTGTGTATCACAACAATTAGAAAATGCATTTAGGTGACTCAGTAGCTAGGCATTTAGGTGACTCAGTAGCTAGTGCAAAATTATTAGTCTACATTCCCTCACTATCTAGATCAATTTCAGCCTTATGCATGTCATTGCTGATTTACATGAGTTGTCTAGTGGCAAACCCCACCCTCCAATGTCCCTCAGAGTCTGAAAGGAAGAAAATAGTCCCTTGATGTCTTTCTGTAATCTGTAGAAATGTGTGTAGACAGTGCACTTCTATGTTATACTTGAATATATATGCATATATGTGTGTGTATGTATATATATGTATATTCTATGCAAAATATATTTTCAGAGCCTCTTTGCATTACCACTCGTAATGCAGACAGTGTGACTGGCTGTGGAGAGTGAGAGGTGGGCTGTGCCAGTCGCCGGCTGATAAGGGTGGGGAGGTCCTGGGTGGGCTGGCATGGATGGGTGGGGGGCCACTAGACTACCAGGTAATAGAAATCATTATTTATTTCATTATGCTGGGGGCCGCTAGACTACCAGGATATAAACATTTATTTATAATAATACCATACAGCGTGGGGGCACTAGACTACCAGGGATGTGAAAAAATACAGAAGGTGGGGCACTAGACTACCAGGGCACTACATAGGATTATATATTTTATTGGGGGCCACTAGACTACCAGGGATGTTAATATTTTATTGTGATGGGTGGGACACTAGACTACCAGAGATAGTTAGTACATTATTTTTCTTATGCAGATGGAGACAACTGAAGCCCCTAGGCAAAACCCACAATAATTTAACACTGTAGGGCACCCTGGGCTACATAATTTCATATAGAAATCTGAACATCTCTTCCCTCTCTCATGATCACAGATTCACGCAATCAAAGATTTGTCGGCTCGTGATCAAAGATCGTTAGCGAGCCACGAGCGAAAGAATTTAAAAGCTAATAACTGTATTTTTGGACTGATTTCAATGGAACCAAAGCCATGGCTCGATAGGTCGGGGTCCCCTGAATAAAATACATCAAAGTTTTACTTCAGGAGTGACCGAGCCGAGATATTTGTGTTTAAAGGATCGAAAACTGAAAACAAGATGGCAGACCTCACAGTCAAAGAATGTTTGAAATTCCTTGGGAACAAAGTTTCTTGAACCACGAGGCTGCAAATTCTTTGACCACCAGGTGGGATGAGATGGCCAGAACCCCATTCTTTGATCGTAGAATATACATATAAATTTCCCCATTGACTTATAATGGGAACTTAAAAGTGCTATAACTTTTGAATGCCTTAATATTTTTCACCAAACAAAAGCGGCATGTTCAGCCACCAAGTCTCTTTCAAATGAGCCATCTTGCAGAATGACACACCACACAATAGCCTTGCAGCACCACATTAAGAATGCCAAAAGGTGCCTCCAAAAATGGCTAATTTTGCATTTTCAGCTTTGTACACAAAGACCAGCACTCCGACTAAAACTCAATTTGGCAAATCAAGAGATCTAGTGTGCTCCAATGCTTGTACCAAATTTCAGGTAAATCCATTGAACGGGTCCAAAGCTATTAACGCCCAAACTTTGACTTTAGTATGTAATCAATCATGAACCCTAACTATAGTGAGTAACTGCACCACTATAAAATATATATAGATATATATATATAGTAGTCAGTGTGTGTGTGTGTGTGTGTGTGTGTGTGTGTGTGTATCACAACAATTAGAAAGTGCAGTTAGGTGACTCAGTGGTCAGTGCAAAAATTGCTAGTCTGCATTTCCTCACTATCTAGATCAGTTTCAGCCTTATATATGTTACTGCTGATTTAAATAAGTGTCTAGTGGCAACCAACCCCTACCCTCCGATGTCCCTTGGAGCCTGAAAAGAAGAACACAGTCTCTCAATTACATTTTAATCTTTAATAAAAGGTCCATTGCTGATGCAGCCTTGCACCCCATCCCGAATTCCCACTGAGCACACAACACCCCACAACCCCTGACCACCCACATGTACCCTCACTCACCTGGACAGATCCCAGTGTAAAGAACCACTGTTCCATGGAAGACATGTCTTGTTGCTGGAACCAGTGAATGCTATATGAGAAATAAGGTAAGTGCAGTTGAAAACCCATTGAAATACATTGAACCACACTTACCTATTTCTCATATAGCAGCTCCCATTTCCAGCAGCAAGACCTGTCTTCGATGGAACCATGGATCTTCACACTGAGACCTGTTCAGGTGAGTAAGGGTGTATGGGGGTCTGAGGTGTGTGGGCAGGGTGCTCAGTGGAGGTTATTGGGGGGGTGGAGTCACATCACCACCCAGTCTTCCCCTATTAATCCCTGTCAAGTGTGAGGCCCCATGCCAAAACTGGAACCCCGGAGTCCCACCTTGCCTACAGGATACCCTTGTGTCTATCCTACTCCTTCTTAAATTATGTGGCAATTTTAGCTTCTACCACCATCTCTTTTAGGCTATTCCAGGCATTCACCACCCTGTTCTTGAAAAAATATTTTCTTACATTTCCCTGAGTCTTCCCCATCTAACTTCTTTTATGCCCCTTGATTTGGAGCATCTCTTACTTTGGAAGATGCTTCCTTCCTGTACTCTGTTTATACCAATGATGTGTTTGTATGTCTCAATCTTGTCCCTGCCTCCCTCCTTTCCTCCAGGTAATATATATTTAACTTCTTTAATCTTTCCTCATAGGTCTTATCCAACAGGCCCTGCACCATTTTACTTACCCCCCACTGCACCACCACCACCCTGTCTATGTTCTTTCTCAGATGGGGCCTCCAGAACTGGATGCATTATTCCAGGTGTGGTCTCATTATTGTCTTACATGGGGCAATATGACCTCCTCTTTCTACTCATGATACCCCTTTCTATGCATCCAGGCATCTGGCTAGCCTTTTCCAGCCACCTTGTTGCACTGCTTAAATTCACTTAGGTCCTCCAAGATGATAACTCCCATGTCCTTTTCCTGCTTTGTGACTGTCAGTACCTCCCACCACCTCTGTACTTTGCCCCTGGGTTCTTCTGCCTTATGTGCATGATTCTGCACTCTTGCATTGAATCCTAGCTGCCATTCTTCAGACCATTTCTCCACTTTTTAAGGTTTTTCATCATTCTTTCAACACCCCTACAGTTTCCACACTATTGCATACCTTTGTATCATCTGTGAAAATAATAATAATAATCTTTATTTATATCAAGTGTAATTCAACATGTGTCAAAGTGCTTTTACAGAATGTAAAACCATTAAAACTATAAATACTTAAAAATCCAGTATAACCAACAGACATTCATAAATTACTTGTCAAAAAGGCAAGTTAGAATAAATATGTTTTAGTGCTGATTGACTGCTCTCACAGTCAGGCACCCTCTTACCCGATGAGGTAGAGAATTCTACAGGGTTGGACCTGCAAATTCAAAGCTCGAGCTCCAGAAGTCTTCAAACAGACCTGGGAATCTCCAGCAATCCTCATCAGAGGAGTGAAGTGGTTGGAGGGCAGTATGGATGCAGAAGTTCTTGCAGGTAACTTGGTCCCTGTCCGTAGGGCTTTATAGGTCAGCAAGCTGACCTGAGGTGATCTGCCACTGAACTGTCAGCCAGTTCAGCCTGCCCAGCACAGGCATGACATGGCTAGATTGAGACAGCCTAGTCAACAACCTGGCTGACGATTCTGCACTAGCTGCAGATGGTAGATATCAACCCCTGGTAGCCCTAGGTACAGGGTGTCACAGTATTCAAGGGGAGGTCACAGAGGTGTGGACCAGTGTTGGAAGATCACCTTGTGGAACCAGGTTCTTAATCCGGCAATATTCCTCACATGGTAGAAAGAGGTCTTGATGACAGATGACACCTGAGATTTCAAGTCAACCCTTGTCAAAAATAGCTCCCAGACTCCGCACCTGTTCAGAGGTCATCAGCTGGCTATCACCAAGCAAAAGCTCAGAGGTCTGCCCAGTCAATCACCCTCTACCCGATGACCCAGGTCCACCACCAAAACCTAATTTTGTCAGGATTCAGCTTCAGCCAGCTGGCACTCATCCAGTCCTAGATCTTGAGAGGCAGTTGTTAAACATTGAGACCGCATCATTCCAGTTGGGTACAAAGGACATGTATAGCTGAGTATCATGTGCACAGCAGTGAAAACTCAGACCATACTGCTCTCTCAATTGAAGCATATACACTGAATAACATAGGTGAAAGCACAGAGCCCCACATGGCAGGAGAATGCATTGGAGGAATTAATTCCCAACACTACTCTCTGTAACCTACCAGTGAGGAAAGAATGGAACCATCCGAGGACTGTCGCTGACAGTCCACAGATTACCAGCAGGTACTCCAGCAATACACCATGATACATGGTGTCAAATGTTGCAGAGATCAAGGAGGACTAAGACGGAACAACTCCTCTGATCTCTTGTTATCAGGAGATCATTAAGTACCAGAACCAGGGTGGTCTCAGTGTTATGCCTCTTCCTGAATCCCAACTGGAGAGGATCATAGATGTCATGGATGGTAAGATGGTCATCCAGCTGCAGCATAACCACCTTTTCAATAACCTTATCCACAAAAGGCAGGTTTGAGACAGGTCTGTAGTTGGCAAGGCAGTCCGGTTGACAGATTTCTTAAGGAGGGTTGTCAACAATGCCTCCTTCAGTGGGTCATGAAACCCACCTGTCTCAGTGAAACACCAGACTATCTCTTCCAGGACTGGGCTGATGACCTCAATGCACACCACAAGGAGGTGAGTTGGGCCCGATTCAAATTACTGTAGGTTGGCTGCATACTCTGGATGATCCTCATGATATCCATGATCACCTCCTGATCAAAACTGACCAACCAAACCGAGGGCTCTGCAATCTTCCATCAATCACCGCCTCACCCATTGGAATGGGCTATGCTGATCTCTGACCTAATGTCGGCAACCTTATCTGCAAAGAGGTGAGCAAACACATCACACTTATCCTGTGACAAGGCTCTCCGAACTTGCAGACAGGCTGAATTGCATAGTTTGTCTACAGTTTGAAAGAGCTGAGCTGGTCGGTTCTGTGCAGTGGTAATCTCCTCAGACAGGAACTCTGCCTTCTTATGGGAGATCAATGATAGATAGTCAGTATAATAGGCCATCAATCTACAGTAAGTCTGTCAGCACCAAGGCTGACCAGCAATGTGCTCAGGCCTACACAGGCTGCCCAGTTAGGGGACCCAGAGACCCAGACATCTTCTGACAGCTACCATCCCCTCCACCCAGTACAACTGCCGGGGAACTGACCACCAGAAGGCCCCCACCACTGTCCCCTCAGCAAACCCACAAGGCCCAACACTTACTGGTCACCGTCCCTTGACCAAGCAAAACAGCAAATACCCAAGGCTGCAGAAAGTGTACCAGTCCATCCAAGAGACAGTTTAGCTTAATTGTGCTCTCACCACTCCAGCAATCAATCTTTTAGAGACTCTGCAGAATTCAACTCAATCATGTTCTTCTTGAGGCAGATCTTCCCTCTTCACTTCCACAGCTCCAAAACCTGATACAAATTCAGGCAATAAGCACTCACAGCTCCCCAGCAGCCTCCATGATCTTTCAGCCAGTCAGAAAACAGTCAAAATGTAAACATGGCTTCTCAATGCAGTCCGATGATAAAGTGCCAATAACAGTTAATACACTAATAAAAGCTGTCCAGGATCACAGCATAAGTGAGCAGCGGAGCATAGTTGTAAAAAGTATCTGTTAGCAAAATTCATGGAAGCTAACAGTTTAGCGCTCCACAAAAGTTTACAGAAAATAGTGATGCAGACCAAAGGGGCATTCGACTCAACGGGCATTCAACTCAAACAGGCGTGCAACTCAAAACCCTGAAAAGACACTTTCCTCGCTAGTCTACCTCCCTTTCAAGGCCCTAACCAGATTAACTACAGTAATTTGACTAACAAAATAAATTAAAATAAAACAAACGCTAAAATAAAATTATTCAAAGTGGCTAAGCTAGTGGCTCATGCAGCGCACACTCAGCTGCCATCTTGAAAAGGCATACCTTCCTCAAGTCCTCTGCAATGTCCCATTAAAGACACTGAAGAGGACCATCCTCAACACCTGCGGTACCTTGCTTATCACCTTTCCATCTCCAGAGTACACCCTCTTTATCACAACCATCTGACTCCTTACATTCAGCCAGTTCTCCAGCCACAGAACTATTTTAGGATCCACCCTTAGGCTGCTAGTTTGCTAATCAGCCTTGTATGGGGACTTGTCAGAGGCCTTTCTGAAGTTCAGATAAGCCACACCCACCAAACGTCCTGGTCCACTCCCTTAGTTGCCCAGTCATGCCATAGATTAGTACAATGAGTTAGTGCAAAACAAAGTGCTTATCCTAAATACAGCAAAACTTAGCTTAGCTGTATAATTAAATAAATGCCATATAAGGCAGTGATGTGTGTGTGTGTGTGTGTAAATGCTCTTTGTATGTAGACAGTGTACTGCTATGTTATACTAGAATATATATGCATGTATGTGTATATGTATTAGTGTGTGTGTGTATATCGCAACAATTAGAAAGTGCAGTTAGTTAGGTGGCTCAGTGGTTAGTGCAAAATTGCTAGTCTACATTCCCTGCAATCTAGATTAGTTTCAACCTTGTGCATGTCATTGCTGATTTAAATGAGTTGTCTAGTGGCAACTCCCCACCCTCTGATGTCCTTCAGAGCTTGAAAAGAAGAAACGGTCCTTGATGTCTTTTTTAATCTATAAAACTATGTGTAGACAGTGCACTGTTATGTTACATTGGAATATAGATGCATATATATGTTTATGGATTAGTCAGTGTGTGTGTATCACAACCATTAGAAAACGAGTTAGATGACTTAGTGGTTAGTGCACAAATTGTTAGTTTACACATTTCTCACTGCCCACAATAACGTATTTGCAATTGTATTGGCTCTGCTAAATCACGTTACACTTTGTTGCCACTTCAAATAGTACAAGAAGTCTGTCAGATTTCTGAAAAAATGGTGTCTAATGAAGATATAACTTAACTGCTCAATGGACATCATCAGTAGCTTGTGTAATTACCTTTCTTTAGTGCCCTAGGCTTCGGGCAAAATAATGGAATGCTGGCTTTAGGAAGGAAGGAAGGAAGGAAACACTACCTTATTTTAATGAAAGATCAGATGTGGTTCCTTGTAGAGAGAGGCTGAAGCTCTTCTGTCCATTGAGCAAAGCAAATTTCTGCTAGAAAACATGTCTTGATGAAAAGAATGTTCTATGAAACTTGTTACAGGGGCATAAATGGAGGATAACTCCATTCACTAAAAAAAATACCACCAACAGCTTAATCTGGTTCAGTCAGTTGGCATTCATCTGTATCCCCTCCCCTGGGTCGTGCCTGAAAATAAGGCAGAATTTGTCTAGTGCACGCTACCTGGTCAACAAAATGAAATAAAATAAATAAATAACAAAGCATTAAGGATCCCTAGGATCCCAATGAGGAACTGGAGATCTGTAGGTTGACTGTTTTTCTGAGAGCTCTAAAAATGACTAATAGCCTATGGTAAACACAGAGAGTGTCCTTCACATATACCGCACACTGCACCTAGCATTATTACGGTTCTAGAAGGTATTGATGGCCAGCCCCTTGCCTGTGCCTTCTGAAAGTAATATAAAACCTACTGTACAAATGTCTTCCTAGATTGAAAACTCATCTGAGTGGCTCAGTGGAAAATTTGACCACACCTCTATCATTCATATACTGCTGTGGATTTTGATGACATTAAGATATTAACCACTCTATCAGAATATCCTAGCTTGAAAAGCCTTTGCCTCTTAGGATTCAAGCTAAGAGTGGGCATTAACCAGGTTGCAAAAAATACCAGACCATGATAAGAAAGATCATGCCGAGGAGAGTCAGAATGGCACTTGAATTTACTGAAATGACTATATCTGAGTATCATGTCCTTTTTCACCACACTGGGGCCACTAGAATAAAACAACAGTGCAATTGATGATTCTTTCTTAGGGAGGAGGGAAATGGCAATAACAGGTATGACTTGGTGAATATTCATGGTTGAGAGAAAGCATCCATTGTTTCCACTACTGGACATTTGTACTGACTGCAAAGTCTCACCACCTGAGCATTGCTTTGGGAGGCAAAAGGTCTCTCTGGATAACTGACTCTGCAACAAAGATTTTTAAATTTCTTTATTCAGAGACCATTCTCTTAGGTGTACCCACTGGGAACTAGGCCAGTCTATCTGATTGTTGAGCTGTCCCACCAGACAGACTACTGAGAGAGTCTGGAGACTGATTTCTACCCAATGAAGAAGTAAGTATGCTTCTGTCTGCATCTTTTGCTTCTTGTACCCCCATGCATGTTTATGTAAGCAATGGTCACTGCATTGTTGGACTGGACCTTGTAGGTTTGTGAAGCACTCTGCCTTGGAGATTTTGTTGCTTCAGTGACCAGACCCCTGGACTGATCCCTTGCTAATTTACCGACTTTTTACCTTGTTCTTATGTAATTAATCAAAATAATATTTTTAATCATTAGGAACTGGTCTGTGATGGAGCTCTGTGGTGCCTATTCAGAATTATAGCCCAAAGAATGTAATACAGTCAGTTCTGACACCCAACAAAGTTCTATTGTTTTGTCCTTCTGAAAAATGAGCTAGTAAAATTTATTTACTTGGTCAATGGCTTCTCTGCCAAATCTTGCTCTGCACCTAAAGAATTAAATGGAGACACCAAAGGTTCTAAGTCCTATTCATATTCACTGTCATAGCTCCACATTGATGACATCACAGGATGTTATGTCCATACAATGAGTGATGCGCTGAATCCAGCACCAAAGATTGCTAAGCAACCATACACTAACACCCAGTCCTAAATAAAGGTCAAAGTATTGAGCCGCAGCAGAGAATGCAAACAGTACAAAGCAACCGTGGAGCATCATTAAGGTCAGAGGGAACCCAAACTTCTACTAAAATGATGGTTATTTGTTGCATAAGCACCTACGCTCAAGTAGTAGCATGACACATACTGCCTGACTGGCTGTGCAATCCTGTTGGGATCTTCCTTTCTGGACAGTTTCCATTGTGCAGATAGGTAGTTTCTCCATCAAGGGTTTGGCAAAAACCTCAGTGGATGATCTGGGTAGATAATGATGGTCTTTCCCTTCCTGTGCGTCATGAATTGGTCACTAAAACTATCCTCCTGTGCTTGATTATGGACATTGTCTATGGCTCAGACCCTGCCTCTTTTCTGCGCCAGACTTGACACCCTCCTTAAATGTTTTGCTGTTTTGCCACCTACTCCCCATTCTGCACTCACCACTGCTCCCTCTACTCATCACTTTCTATCTCCTCTCTCCCACCACTGTCAGACTCATTCCTTAGCTTTATTGCCATTTACTGGTTCAGTTTATTACCTTTCTATCTCTCGTCAGTTCTAATCCTATCCAGCCTCTCCCTTATCCCCACTGCTCCACGCCATACCGCTTTTCTCTCTCGTCTCTCTCTCACACCACTCTTCGGCATGTCAGTCTGTTCTCTCCTTCTGATTATCCTGTCTGTGGAACAAATCTCTCCTACTCTCCAGCTAGCCAGTTCACTCCCAGTATTCAAGCACATGCTCCAAAGTGAACCAGCAGCTTCATGCCACTACAAGTAGCCTGTCCCTGCTTTAGCACTAGCTAATCCAGTGCTTTGTCTTTCTCCTTTTCTGCCCTTGCCTATAAAAATATTATATATTTTGTACAGTTGTATCTATGAATTGTACTCTTGAATTTTGTATTCTAGCTGTATTTCAGCTATTCATTATTATGTAAGCTTCCCTGGTATTGCACAATAATTAATGGACTTCCCTTTTCCCATAGGGAAACTGTGGCATAATTTGCCGTTATAAAGGAGCGTTTATAATGGCAAACATGGGCATGGTTTCCCACACTGCTCATGCTCAAACTCCTCACTTGCTGTATACTTCCTGAACAGGAAACCGCAAACCATGGAAGAGAAACTGCCATGGACACTCGGCAGTAAGTAATTTTACAATTAGTTGAAATGTTCCACACAGCAACTGGATTGACCACCCTACAAATTTTTAAATAAAGTTAAAGCCGCCTCACGGGCTGAGGTAATCTGACATAATTGCTGAGGCGAAAAGAGAAGCCCAACAATTATAAAATAAAATAGGTTGTCGGTGTGGCTCTATTTACACACACCTCAGGGTTTGATGCTATGTATAAACCCTCTCGTGTGTAAATTCTCATTACACACCGAGACCCATACTTTATCCTCTATTTTATGTACTTTGTACTGCACTCTAGATTTTGTACATTGACTGTATTACTGTATGTTTGTATAGTATGTTAATTCCATTTTGTATACTCTACTATTTTTCCCTTCCTGGTCGCACCTGTAAACAAACATACCTTGGCACACTGTGCCTTTCCTGATTACTAAAGTTTAGATAAATAAATAAATATAATACATTAATAAATAATCTTGAGCTTGACTGGCTGGAATAAGGCAAATTCCCAGCTAAGGGCTTGCAGAATAGTTTTAACCTTGGAGAATTTATGTCTCTGAATTTGAAGCTCCCAGCTGAAGTCCTGAAATACAAACACCTCAGTGTCATTAATCTCAGGGAACCCTGTTTACTTGATTAAATGTGCCTTGGATTATTTCCCAGAAGCAGCTTGGGTCCAGTATGATGGGCCCTCTAGAGATCAAAAGCTGTTGCTTTGGGTTCGAGTCCAAGCTGTTCAACCAGCCACCTTTGTTAAGCCCTGTCACCATATTTACCCTCAAAATTTTCACGAAGCCTGATGAGATGAATATTTGAATGTCTGCCCTATTTTCTTGGTCAGCAACTCGCTCACATGAATTAGTCACTTTCTCCAGCAGGGTCTTGTGATCTCTTGGCAGGTCAGTGACCAGATATTCTAGCTCTCCAAGCAGTGCTTCTGCCTCATCCACTTGTTAGGTGTGGGAAGCTGTTGTCTCAGCTAGTCTTGTAACAACTGTTAGGATGTATGTAATTTGGGCTATCAGGTTTTCAAAACCTGCTTCAACATCTTGCTGCAGGTTGAGGATTAGAACTGTAACCAACTGTTTCTGACTGTCTTTGTTTGTGCCTTACCAGAGGGAGAACAGCCTTACAAATGGGCTGAAAAACAATTGCTGACTGCCTCTCTGTAGATTTTTCTGATGCCATGAGATGCAAAGTGCTACCCATGAGAAAGATTGATGCCCAATAGTTTAAATCATATAAAATAGCTATTTTTGTTTGGTGCCAGCAGGAGCCCAGCTAAAACATGTCCACCACTACTGGCTGCTAAGCCATGCCCCAATTTATTTATGTATGTGCTGTATGTGTGTATGTTTTTATTTTTGTTTGCCTGGTAGGTGCACTATTTAAGCAATAATACCAACAGGGTGAGTGATATTGGAAATACCAGACTGCCCCTGGTTGTAATGAGGCCTGATGCTGCAGGTGGAGGGCCTTGTAGCCCTGAAAGGTCTGTTATTTCCCAAAACTGCCCATCCTGGAGTGTATTATTGCTCTAGAAACGGGCATTTGTGTGAATTTTAATTAACTGAATAATAGCAGAAAAGACATTCAAAATGAATACAAACAGTAGGAAAAAATTTTGGGGGTAAGTAGTCCTTCATTATTGTGTTGTCCATCTGGTGCTGCTCCCACCATCACACAGACATAGAGAGACATTCTTTTCTACTTCTCCCTCACTGCAACAGCACCAGTTCTAGAAGAAGAGTTTGTTTTACAGTTTCCCGCAATCTCTCCTGCTTAAAAATACTTTTTGCCTTTTCAGAAAACATTTTTTATTGTGTTTGGAACATGCAGCTGTTAGGACGCAACCCTGGTGTGCAAAATCAGGAAGTGGAGCAATGCAATTCCGATGTCCGACTGAAGCGCTTTAGAGCCAATAGAAGTGGTCAATGTTTATTTAACTATTTATTTACTTACATATTTTAAGAAAAATGGTTAGTGGTTGTGAGGTGGTTGTGTCTCTGCGAGACAGTGGGGAGCAAGTTGATGATCACCTGTGAGAAGATATTATGGCACCTTTTCCATACGATCGGAGGGCAACACTGTGAGCCAGGGTAATGAATTCTTACATCAAAAATAATGTTAGATAATTTTTCTTTTTAAGTTGTCAAGTTTTTATTGAGAATATTGCCAGGGGACATGAGGAACTCATCCACTAGCTTACAGCATGCTTAGTGAGTGGGAAAAATGGTGGCTGGCATGTTTGGAAATTTGGGGTGCTCGAGAATACCCTTAGTGATGGGGAACGCTGAACTGGCACTTTTTATGCTGGCTCTATTGAAAAATACCTGCCCGCTTAGATGGGTGTCCTAGCCAATTGGATCACTAGGACTCATTTGCCCATTTTCTATGCTGACATAACCTATTTTTAGTTATGATCGAATACAATCACGTAGTATATGAATAACATATTTAACAGGATTAAGGTATTTGATACAAACATTAGTGTAGACAGAAGTGAAAAACAAAGTGACAAAATTAAAATGTACTAGATTATCCTTGCAATGGTTTGCCAGTGGACTCCCTCAGTTTTGGAGGCAAAGCAATGGTTCCTGTGGTTAATACTAGAAATGGAGAAAGTAAATACAACATGAAAACAAAAATAATGCAGAAGTAGTTTAGTGTTAGCCTTTGAGAAAGGATTTTATATCCAAAATGCTTCAGACTGTGCATAGCACCTACAATAAAATTAAACACATGTATCACTGTGTAACATAGCAACATAGTAGTTGATGGCAGAAAATGAATGCCACGCCCACCTAGTCTGTCTGTATTCCTGCCTGCATCAGTGGCCACTGACCCTACTTGGTCATTGGATTTTGTCTCTTTCCCCATCTGGGGTTCATTTATGTCTGTCTCATGCATGATTAAATCCCCACAATGTGTTAGCCCCACCACCTCTTTGGGCAAGCTATTCAAGCATATATCACCCTTTTCTGTGAAGAAAAATGTCCTCACATTTCCCCTTATCTTGCCCCTCCAATCTTATATTGTGTCCCTCATCCTTGTACAACACTTGTACTGAAAGATGTCACCCACCTGCACTTTGTGCAAGCATTTAATATAGTTGAAGGTCTCTATCATATCCCCTATTCCTCCTCTCTTCCAGTGTATACATGTTGAGGTCTTTTAATCTGTCATTTTATGTTTTCTGATGTAAGCCCTGCACCATTTTGGTTGCCCTTCTGTGGATCACCTGCACCCTGTCTGTGTCCTTGTGAGGTAACCATTTAACTTCCCATAATTGCTCTGCCCAACTCTCACTATCCCAATACTCAGTGCCTGAAACACGGGTGCCCAAAATCCAGAGTTGCCCATGTTAGGGTTGGAATCTTAAAGTAGGGGGTGCGGGGGCATAGACCGAAACTTAAAATAAACTCTCCTGCAGGGAAAATTCTGATGGCGGGCACCGTGTTTTAGGCACCTGACGCCAGGATAGGGAGAGTCAGTCAGATCGATTATGGGAATTTCTAGTACTCCCTTTGAAGATGCGGTCTCCAAAACTGTATACTGTTCTCCAGATGAAGCCTCACCAGTGTTTTGTATAAGACATCACCCCTTCCCTTCTTCTGCTAGTGATATCCTTCTTATGCACCCCAACATTCCAATAGCCTCCCCACAGCCTTGTTACACTGCATTTAGTGAAGAAGAGTGCTCATGGATTGTGGAGCAATCCTTAGAAATCTCAATATACTTGTAATGAAAAGGATGCTCACACCATTCACCCAATAATGAAAAATAAACCATTTTCAGTCCATGCTTGGTTTAGTAAAGCTGCATGTAGAAGGAAATAGAAAATACAGGTACTAGCAGCACAGGGCAAACCTGTCTGCTCGGCTTACATTTCACCCCACCATTGGGGCTTCATCAGAGTTAATTACAAAAGATCACTTATTGTGTTATATACTCTTCCCAATTACTTTTCAAATAAAAGCAGCCTATCAGAGTACCTACCTTATTAAGCAGCAAGTGTTGACAATTCAGTACTATATATTTATTATTCTTTAAAGCTGTACTTGCCCTTAATTTCTTATAGACAGATAATTATATAATAATTTATTAGTAACCAGGAAATTACAACAGCCCACCACCTAGTGAATGTAAAACAGCCAGCAACCACATTTATAGTTTTATGTACAAATTCCATTTGACCATTTTCTTCTTGGAACCTGCAATTCTTAAAAATACAGTAGATGTAGATGTAATAACAGTAGATAGAAAAATATCCAAATTACTACTTGGCATCATAAGTAATCCAAAATATGCATATTTTAATCATCACATGTCATCAAAACAAAACAAAATGTCCAGTACTTTTATTGAATTATAAAGTTATATCTATATACTAAGAAAAGCTCAAAATGAAAAGGAAGGGGGAGAAGGGGGAAGAGGAAGGTGAAACAAAATACCCAGTACTTTTATTGAATCATAAAATTATATATGTATACTAAGAAAAGCTCAAATAAAAAGTAAGGTAGGGAAGGATAAAGGAAAAGGAGAGGGGAGGAAAAGAAAAAAAGAAAACCAGGGAAGATAGTTGAAAAACAAACATAAAAGAGAGAAAAGAGAGAAAAAATAGTTCAATGACTATTAATTTATTTTCTGCTTGTTTTTCTTTCAAAAGGGCCAATTCAAATTTACCTGTTAAGCCCTGGGGTTTTAATCCTCAATTTAAAAATCCTCTGTTGTTCCTTGCAATTAAGTACATTCTCCAAATCACCTTCTCTTACATTTTTGGGGATGGCTTCAATACCTATAGCAGAAACTTTATGTACAGTAGTCGTGTTGCTATTCACATGTACAGCCATAGCATAATCTACATTTTCTTCTTAATCACAGCAATATGTTCGTTAACTCTAAGTTTAAATTTTCTTTTGTTTCTACCAACATAATAGCTGCACATGAGTACATGAAAGTAAATAAACAACATTTTCTGTATTGCAGTCAATTTGACCTTGCACCTTTCTATCATACCAGTCCTAGGATTAAGGAAAGCACTCTTATTTTCCATATATTGGCAAGTTTTACAAAACCACATGGTTTACTGCCCCGGATATTCAGTTTTTACTAACATTTGGTGTCATTTGATAACTACTGGTTAAAGTAACACCAAGGTTTCTACCTCTCCTGTAAGAAAATCTTATCGGTTTGGTAAGAATATCTTTCAATAATGGTATACCCCTCAGCATTTGCAAATTTCTATGAACAATCTGTACAAGCTGTCTACTACCCCGTCCATAAGAAGTCACAAAAGAAAGTTCAGATGTTTGTTTCTTTTTCTTATTTTGGAAGCAAAGACTCTCCCTTGAAATTTCAGTCACTTTAGTATTTTCATTCTCTAACAAAGACTTCTTATATCCCCTTTCCTTCAGTTTCTTTGTTAGCTCATTTGATCTTTGTAAAAATCCTCATTGTTTGAACACTTCCTTTTAGTCCTAATATATTGTCTCCTGGGTAAATTATTTATAACATGTGGTGGATGGCAACTGGCAGCATGTAAAAAACTATTTTGTCTGTTGGTTTAAAGTACAGATCAGTATTTAAAGTGCCATCGTGATTTTTTATTATGGTGAGGTCAAGAAAATTAATTCTTTGTGTACTCCAATTGACCTTAAATCTCAGATGCTCATTGATAATTAAAGATATCAGACAAACTCATTTAACTCCTCCCTGTGCATTCCATATGATGAATAAATCATCTATGAAATGTTTATAGATGGTGGGGTGAATGTGTCGAAACAGACAGACTTGCCCTGTGCTGTTAGTACCTGTATTTTCTATTTCCTTCTACATGCAGCTTTACTAAACCAAGCATGGACTGAAATTTTTTTCCATTTCAGTTGGAAGAAGTGTATGCCTGATGAATCACTTAACAGTTACTATGACTCAGGCTGAAGTAAATGGACTGAAAATGGTTTATTTTTCATTCTTGGGAGAATGGTGTGAGTATCCTTTTCAATACAGCTATATTGAGATTTCTAAGGATTGCTCCACAATCGCTGAGCACTCTTCTTCACTAAATGCAAATTATTATTTCAAGAGCAGCTCGGGTTAAATAAAATTGGCCAGAATTAAACTGCTATCAGAAGGATGAATAACAATGGTACTTCACTAGCTGCTGCAGGAGCAGCAGAAGGCAACACTTTGAGTCTATTTTTGCCAATGACCTGCTGGAGTACCCACTTTAAGAGACAACATAACAAGCATTATGCAGCAGACAACAGAACCTGGTGAGCAGAATTCAATTAGAGAGGCCTTTACAATTTAGAGAAACTGGCTACTAAAGTGTGAAGATTACATTGGGAGAAACAATCTATGCAAGCTTACCTGACTGTTAATAGGCTCCCAGTGACGCATATATATTAAAACAACCGCCTCTGTGAAAAACGAGCTCTAGGGTAACTAAATGGAATACAATTACGTGTGAAGCTACTGATAAATTAATGAATCTAATTGTAGAAGATGACACAGAACAGCAACAGGAGGTCAATGTAGAACTTAAAAACAAGAAGAAATTGTAGTGAAGTTTAAACTACATCCTGACTTCATTAAATGTCAAAATAAGTTTAAGGAGTATCTAACATCTTATGACTCAAAACTATATGCTCAAAACAAAGAAATTTTTGAGATATGCTAATGACTATCAACATAATTGTATTTTCAATTGGAAGAAACGTATGCCTGATGAATCACTTAGCAGTCTTGTTATTATGACTCAGGCTGAAGTAAATGGACCTCAGGTTGAAATATTGTGCCCCATTTTGAAGCACACAACTACATTGGACACCTCAACTGATTATAGTATGGGTGATAGTGCATCGGAGAGAGAGGAAAGTGATGGAGAAGAGGGTCCTTATTTGAAATTTGCTCCTCCTGGATGAGGACTGCCCAGGAGGAGTACACAACGACTCACTTTTTATCCCAGAAGAACAGGAGAGAAGACAACATGCACAAGGAGGAGCCAGAGGAAGAAAAATCAATGAATGGGATGAGCAGCTCAGAAAATACGGACAATGAATTGTTATTGACTATTTACAATTTATCTCAGAGAGTTTTCATGGAAGATGAATTTAAGGTACTGTCAAAAGGTTTATCATTTGTCCCTACTTATACAGTTAAAGAATTTGATGCTTTGTAGATTTACAACTATTCGCCAGAAAACTTAATTTAAAACTATTTTTGTTGCTAGAAATGTTGTTCAACGTGATCAGAATTCTTGTATAGAAAAAATGAGACAAATGATGTAGGGAATGAATCATTTAGATTTAAAGCGCCTCTACCTTTAACCCCCTTACAACTGGCTATAGAGACATTTCAACGGCTGTATTTTTGATTTGGAACAGACATATGGTACTAAAATACAGTTCCCCATTGTAATTTATCGAGAAAAGAAGGGATATAGTAAGAAAACTGGCTAATGATAGTTCTATTACTATTAAATCAGCTGATGGGGCAATCGTGATTTTAGATACTAGTGATAATACAGCTAAAGTATACAGACAATTGTGTAACCAGGATTTTTATGAATTGCCTCATTTGATCCTACTACTAGAATCAAACAGGATATAGAAGACTACTTACTAGAAATGTACAGTTCTAATTTGTTGAATACTGATGAACTCTGTTACCTCAGTGTACAAAGCCCTATAATACCAGCCTTTTATGTTCTGCCAAAATACACAAAGACCTAGAGAAACCTCCAAGTCATCCAACTGTGTCAGGCATAGTGGTAACTGAATCACTGTCTCACTATGTTGATAGTTATTTAAACCCTTAGTATCAAACACCAGAAGTTACATTAAGGATACAACACATATGCTTACAACCCTGGAAAATATACAAGTGGAACCAGAGTGGATACTGGTAACATTGGATATAGATTCTCTATATACTAATATTCCTAGGGAAGGAGGCTTACAAGCAATAGAACAAATACTAGTACATAATACTGATTTTCACAAGACAAGATTAATATGTTAGTGAATTTTTCTGATTTGGTGCTTAGGAATAATATTTTTATTTTTGAAGGAAATTATATAAGCAAATTAAAACTGCAATTGGTGCTACATTAGCACCCAGTCTAGCTAATATTTATCTGGCGGAGGGAAGATAGGGTTTTGTACCATAATAATCCATTTTTGATAAAATTGACATCTATAAATGTTTCATAGATGATTTATTCATCATATGGAAAGGCACGGGAGGAGTTAAATGAGTTTGTCTGATATCTTGAATTATCCAATGAGCATCTGAGATTTAAGGTCAATTGAGTACACAAAGAATTAATTTTCTTGACCTCACCATAATAAAAAATCATGATGACACTTTAAATACTGATCTGTACATTAAACCAACAGACAAAAATAGTTTTAACTTGCTGCCAGTTGCCATCCACCACATGTTATAAATAATTTACTCAGGGACAATATATTAGGACTAAAAGGATTTGTTCAAACAATGAGGATTTTTACAAAGATCAAATGAGCTACAAAGAAACTGAAGGAAAGGGATATTAGAAGTCTTTGTTAGAGAATGAAAAGACTAAAGTGACTGAAATTTCAAGGGAGAGTCTTTTGCTTCCAAAAATAAGAAAAGAAACAAACATCTGAACTTTCTTTGTGACTTCTTATGGACGGAGTAGTAGACAGCTTTGCACAGATTGTTCAAAAATTTACAAATGCTGAGGGTATACCATTATTGAAAGATATTCTTACCAAACCTATAAGAATTTCTTACAGGAGAGGCAGAAACCTTGGTGATACTATAAACAATAGTTATCAAATGGCACCAAATGTTAGTAAAAATGAATATTCAAAGCAGTAAACCATGTGGTGTTTGTAAACTTGCCAATATATGGAAAATAGGAGTGCTTTCCTTAATCCTAGGACTGGCATGATAGAAAAGGTGAAAGGTCAAATTGACTGCAATATATAAAATGTTGTTTATTTACTTTCATGTACTTGTGGCAGCTATTATGTTGGTAGAAACAAAACAAAATTAAAATTTAGAGTTAACAACATATTGCTGTGATTAAGATGAAAAATGTAGATTATGTTATGGCTGTACATGTGAATAGCAACATGACTACTGTACATAGAGTTTCTGTTATGGGTATTGAAGCCATCCCCAAAAATGTAAGAGGAGGTGATTTGGAGAATGTACTTAATTGCAAGGAAAAACAGTGAATTTTTAAATTAGGGGCTTTAAAACCCCAGGGCTTAATGGTAAATTTGAATTGGCCCTTTTTGAAAAGAAAACAAGCATAAAACAAATGAATATAGTCATTCAACTTTTTTTCCTCTTTTTTTCTCTCTTTATGTTTGTTTTTCAGCTATCTCCCATGGTTTTTCTTTTTTTCTTCTTCCTCCTTTTCCTTCCCCCATCCCTTCCTTTTCATTTGAGCTTTTCTTAGTATATAGATATAATTTTATAATTCAGTAAAAGAACTGGGTATTTTGTTTCACCTTCCCTCCCACCCCCTTTCATTTTGAGCTTTTTCTTAGTATATAGATATAACTTTATAATTCAATAAAAGTACTGGGTATTTTGTTTTTGTTTTGACGATATGTGATGATTAAAATATGCATATTTTGGATTAATTATGATGCCAAGTGGTAATTTGGATGTTTTTCTATATCTACTGCTATTACATCTACTGTATTTTAAAATTGCAGGTTCCAATAAGAAAATGGTCAAATGGAATTTGTACATAAAACTATAAATGTGGTTGCTTACTGTTTTTAAATTCACTAGGTGGTGGGCTATTGTAATTTCCTGATACTAATAAATTCTTATATTATTATATGTCTATAAGAAATTAAGGGCAAGTATAGCTTGGCAGAAGACACTAGGAGAAAGGACTGCTGTGTGACTGAACTTCTCTGCTGGGACTACAGTAGAAGAACTTTGTACTTGGACCTTTAATTTAGGGTAAAAAACTAACATACAAAACAAAAAAAGTGTGTATTTGTCTGGGTTAACTGAACTGAATGGGTATCTGAACAGTTATTTAGGTGTAAATCTCAGGTGATTGAAAGGACTTAACTGTTGTGAGGTTTAAATTACTTGTAGAAAGATCTAGTAAGTAGGGGAGGCTTAGCTAGAAGGAAGCTACATTTAAAGACTGCCTTAGAAAGATTCTGCTAATAGCTTGGCAGAAGACACCAGGAGAAAGGAGTGCTGTCTGACTGAACTTTTCTGCTGGGACTACAGTAGAAGAACTTTTGTACTTGGACCTTTAATTTAGGATAAAAAAACTAATATACAAAACAAAAAAAAGTGTGTGTTTGTCTGGGTTAACTGAACTGAATGGGTATCTGAACAGTTATTTAGGTGTAAATTTCAGGTGATTGAAAGGACTTAACTGTTGTGAGGTTTAAATTACTTGTAGAAAGATCTAGTAAGTAGGGGGAGTGGCTTAGCTGAAGGAAGCTACATTTAGAGACTGCCTTAGAAAGATTCTGCTAATGGCTTGGCAGAAGACACTAGGAGAAAGGACTGCTGTGTGACTGAACTTCTGCTGGGACTACAATAGAAGAACTTTTGTACTTGGACCTTTAATTTAGGGTAAAAAACTAACATACAAAACAAAAAAAAGTGTGTGTTTGTCTGGGTTAACTGAACTGAATGGGTATATCTGAACAGTTATTTAGGTGTAAATTTCAGGTGATTGAAAGGACTTAACTGTTGTGAGGTTTAAATTACTTGTAGAAAGATCTAGTAAGTAGGGGAGTGGCTTAGCTAGAAGGAAGCTACATTTAAAGACTGCCTTAGAAAGATTCTGCTAATAGCTTGGCAGAAGACACCAGGAGAAAGGAGTGCTGTGTGACTGAACTTTTCTGCTGGGACTATATTGCCCTCCTTCCCTCCCTCCACCCAAAGCTAGTTCTATTTTCATAGGCACAGGATTTGACTGACAACAGGAACTTCCTGTTTATTTTATTTTATTTTATTTTATTTAAACAGCAGTTTGGAAAACCTTTGAGCCATAGACTCATTTACAAAGGTACCTTGTCACAGTAAGACAAACCAAAATACACAGTATAGCAGTACAACACATAAGCATAACAGTAAATTAAGACATAGATACAAACAAGCTGGTACAGGTAGGATGGATGCAAACAATACCAGAGTTATGTTGTCCTTAGCAGCTTAGTAATAAGCTTTGTCATAAGTATTGAGTACGGCTTTGACTAGCGGCAGTTACAGCATCGGTGTTAATAAGGTGGTTCGTGAGGAAGTTTTGAAGCACGATATAGTTGGAGCTTTGGAGATGGAGGGCAGTGTGTTGAACCAGAGGGGGCCTAAAGCTGAAGGCTCTTTGGCCGTGAAAGGTCCTAGCTCTAGGGATAACAAGAGAGGTTTTCCAGAGGTCCGAGTATGAACTAGTGGGACACAGCGGCGATGGTGGTCAATCCTGGTGGGGAAAGCTTATGAGGGTCTTTTTGTAAGGACAGGTAGATATTTGAGGCACTCACGAGATCAAGTACCAGCGCTTTAGCATACAGTAGACAGGTGTGTGCCATCCTAGGTGCTCCAGTACTCAACCTGCAGGCCTTATTCAGAGTAGAAAGTAATTTTATGGAGTGCGGTCTGATCAGCAGCACCATACACCGGCAGTCCATAGTCCACTAGGGACAGGATAGAGGAGGTGACTCGTAGTCAAGAGCTTCCGGGAGGGGAGCAGTGTTTATACCGATGTAAGATGCCCAATCGGATATTAGTGGCAGTGGCTAGGGCAGTGATGTGTCCGTGGAAGGAGAGGAGGGTCAAAATGGATCCCTAGGTATTTATAGGAGCAAACTTGTTCGAGTGGGAATGAGGACCCAGAGTGAATGAGGAGTTTGAAGTTGCAGGACTTGTTTTGGGGATGAGGAAGAACATGGTTTTTGTATTTTTAAGATTTATCACCAATCTATGTTCCTTGAACCAGCCCTTGGCTTCAGTGAAGGACTCTGCAGCGAGTCCTGGAGGGCAATAGGGTTACAACTTGAGGCAAAGATGACCGCATCATCAGCGTACAATAGAATGTTCCCGAGCAAGAGCGTGGAAGGGTGTTTGGGAGCAGGAAGTGAGTGATCACAGAATCACCAAAGACCCACCATCCTAGAAGGGTAAGAGTAGCTCTCCGCCCCTCTAGCTGCTGGAGGTCTGCCTCTGAGCAAGTAACTGGTCTACTGAGAAATATAGGATATTCTTTTCTCAGAACAGGACAATCAGGAGCTTAAAGGGCACACAAGCAGAAAGTAAAGAGAGAGAGAAAAAACAGAGGAAAGAGTAAGGATTGCAAACAGTTAAGGGCCAGAAATAAGACATGATTGGAGTGGTGCAGTGCAGTGGCTGTGGAGCAGCAGTCTTCCGGCAGACGTTCTGGAGGATGCAGTGTTGTCCCATCTGCAGGCACCTCTCTGGGCTGAGAGGAGGTTGCTCATCTACAGGCTGAGTTGGCCAGGATTTGTGGGACCTCCTCTTCCATCCAGGGACCACCAGTGCCTCTGCCATTGCCTCAGAGGTTGCCAAGAAAGAGGAGCGGTTGGACCACAGTGGGCTCAGGGAGGGTGAGGTGGTGGAACAGAGGTGCATCCTCCAGTTGTACCTCTCCACAATTCCTATGCCATTCTGGCAAAGTGTGGTTCCTCTATGGAGGCACCCGCAGTGGAGACCAAGGAGGACGCTGGGAACCTCCACAAAGGAGACCCACAGGAGGGTGGCAGGGACCCTGCAGGGAAGGAAACAACTCCTGGTGGGGACCCATTGTTAAGAAGGTAGAACTGGGGAGGAAGGGAGAGGGAGGAGGGTGCCTGCTGGCACCATGGCTTGAGGGACAGGAGCGAATCTCAGGATTGCCGGAGCAGCTGCACAGGGAGGGAGCTGGATGTCATTGTCCACCTAGAGACAAATGACCTGGCTAAGAAAGGGATTAGAGAAGTTCAGGAAGAGTTTATGGAATTGGGGAGGGCCTTAGTCAAGTAGCATGCACGGTAACCTTCTGGAGCTGCTGCCCATCTATGGCATAGGAGAGGCTAGGGTGTTCACACCATGGGATTCAATCAGTGGTTGAAAAACTGTGTGGAGCTCAGGGATGGCTTCATTGGGGACTGGGGTCCACCTGGAGTGATGCAAGCCTATATTGGCATGATGGGCTGCATCTGTCCGGGAGGGAACCAGGATCCTAGGTGATAGGTTTAAATGCGCCATTGGCAAGCTTTTAAACTAGCCAAGGGGAGGCACTGGAAAGGAGCAGGAAATCCTAGCCCCTCCCAAATAATCATGGTAGTAAGGCAAACACCAACATAGAGGTGTCTATAGGGAGAAGGGCAGGGGTAAATGGAGAAAGTTACAAAGGCAAGAAGGACAGGGATGGGGCAAAAGGGAGTAAGGCCATCAGGAAATGGAGAGTAATGAGTACCAATGCCTGTAGTCTGGGCAACAAGCCCTGAGCTGATGGCCTTGATGGAAGAGGGATGCCTGGATATTGTAGCAGTCACAGAAACATGGTACACAGAGAACCATGACTGGGATGTTAACATACCAGGGTACATAACCTACAGGAGAGACAGGCAGGGAGAAGAGGGGAGGAGTAGCTATGTAAAGGAAGGATAAAAGCAACTGAACAAAAGAGTAAACAGGGAGGAAAGGAGGCACTGTGGGTCACCTTGGAGACTGGAAAGGGCACCTACAATCCGCACAGGGTTGTGTACAGACCCCTATGTCAGGGGAGGAATGGACAAGGATATGATAGAAGGCATTCTTAGAATGGCAGAGAAAGGGTGATACTGTTGATGGAGACCTGAATATGCCAGATGTTAACTGAGCACATTTGCTGCAGCCACATCCAAGAGCAGGGCTATTCTTGATGCCCTGCAGGTGGCAGGCATTAGACAGCTAGTTTCGGAACCCACTGTGAGGGAGCAATCTTAGACCTCTTACTCTCAAACGGGGGCAGTGAGAGGATCTCTGATCTAGAAGTGGGTTGCCATCTGGGGACAAGTGACCATCAAACAGTGTGGTTCACATTAAACTCAGCTACAGAGTCAAGCCATACAAAAGTGAGGGTACTGGACTTTAGGAGGCTGACTTTGGCAAGATGGGAGAGTGCCTCAGAAAAGCACTAGCAAACAGGCTAGAAGGAGGTGTGGAGCAACAATGGGGAATCATCAAAACTGCCATCACAGAGGCAACAAGCCTTTGTGTGAAGCAATAAACAAATCAAATGAAAGAAAAAGCCACTATGGTTCTCAAAAGAGGTGGCTGTGAAAGTCAGGAAGAAAAGATAGCATTCGGAAGTATAAGAAACACAGAAGGAGCAGGACAGAGAGCTGTACCAGTTAAGGCAGAAGGAAGCAGGAGGAAGTCAGAATAGCAAAGGCCCAAACTGAGGAAAAGATCGCCAACTCAGTTAAGAAGGGGATAAAACCTTTTATAGGTACATCAGCGTGCGAGAAAGACAAAGGGAGGGATAGTGAGGCTGAATAGAATGAATGGTGGGTGGGCAGAGGGGACAGTGAAAGCAGGGATACTGAACGAATATTTCTGCTCAGTATTCACAAAAGAGGAAGGGAAGTGCCTAATCCAATTAACAGAAGCACTTTTGATAGGGGTCGATCCCAGTCCTTTCACAGAAGAAAGGGTTCTGCAAGAAATCCTAAAACTGAAGGTGGACAAAGCAATGGGTCCTGATGGAATTCACCCCAGAATTCTAAAAGAATTAAGGGAGGAACTAGTGAAACCACTGGCTACTCTTTTAATAAATCATGGAGGATGGTGTGGTACCCGAGGACTGGAGGAAGGCGGATGTGATTCCCTTCACAAAAGTGGGACCAAGACAGAGGCGGAAACTACAGACCTGTCAGTCTGACCTCTGTGGTAGGGAAAGTGATGGAGTCACTTCTGAAGGAAAGAATAGTTGAGTACCTAGAGGCCAGTGGAGCACAGGACCCAAGGCAGCATGGGTTCACAGCAGGAAGTCATGTCAGGTGAATCTAATAGATTTCTTTGACTGGGTGACCAAAGTAGTAGACCAGGGAGGGGCTATGGACATGGCCTACCTAGACTTTAGCAAGGCATTTGGCACAGTCCACCCAGAAGATTAATAGTCAAATTAACCAGCCTGGGAGTGGGTCCCAGGGTGGTAGCGTAAATAAAACATTGGCTGCACAACAGGACACAGAAAGTAATTGTAAATGGAGTCCACTCTGAAGAAGAGGGGTTACTAGTGGGGACCGCAGGGTTCAGTATTGGGTCAGTCCTTTTTAATGTCTTCATCAATGACATTGCAGAGGGACTGGAAGAGTATGCTTCCTTTTGCAGATGACACAAAGATCTGCAACAGGGTTGATACACAAGGAGGCGTGGAAAGGATGAAAAGGACTTGGCAAGGTTGGAGGAATGGTCAGAAGTATGGCAGCTAGGATTCAATGCAAAGAAGTGCAAAATAATGCACCTGGGAAACAAGAACCCAGGGAAGAATACACAATGGTGGAGGTAGTAACAACAACAAAAAGGAAAGGGACCTGGGGTAATCATATCAGATGACCTTAAGGTTAGCAATCAATGGAGAAGGCAGTAGGGAGGGCTGGGTGTATACTGGGATGTATAGGGAGAGGCATCAGCAGCAGAAAACAGGAAGTTGTTATCCCTCTGTACAGACAATTGGTGAGACCCCATCTGGAGTACTGTGTCCAGTTCTGGAGACCTCATCTCCGCAAGGACATAGACAGGATAGAGGTAGTCCAGAGGAGGGCAACTAAAATGGTGCAGGGTCTGCAAGAGAAGCCGTGATGAGGAGAGACTAAAGGAGCTTAATATGTATACCCTTGAGGAAAGAAGGGAGGGGGACATGATAGGAACTTTTAAGTACCTCAGTAGAATCAACAAAGTCCAAGAGGGTAGCATCTTTCACAAAGAGACTTACGAACAAGGAGACACAATTTAAAGATAGAAGAGGCGGTTCAAGGGCAATGTGAGGAAGTATTATTTCACAGAGAGGTGGTGGATGCATGGAACAGCCTTCCTGAGGAGGTTGTGGGGTCTAAAACTGTGAGAATTCAAGAATGCATGGGACAGACATAAGGCAATTCTTGTGGGGGGTAGGAAGAAATAGGCTGTTGGTTAACTAGGATCTGCGGCCTATCCTGTGGTAGGAAATGGGCAGACTAGATGGGCCTAGCGGTCCTTATATGCCATCAAAGTCTATGTTTCTATGTATAGCTTTAAAAGAATAATAAAGATATAGTACTGAATTGTCAACACTTGCTGCTTAATAAGGTAGATACTCTGATAGGCTGCTTTTATTTGAAAAGTAATTGGGAAGTGTATATAACACACTAGGTGATCTTTTGTAATTAGCTCTGATGAAGCCCCAATGGTGGGGTGAAGCGTAAGCGAGCAGACAGGCTTGCCCTGTGCTGCTAGTACTGTATTTTCTATTTCCTTCTTCACGCAGCTTTAATAAACCAGGCATGGACTGAAAATGGTTTATTTTTTGTTCTTGGGTGAATGGTGTGAGCATCCTTTTCATTACAAGTCTTATTACGCTGTTTGACCACCTTAAAATCATCTGAGATGATCCCAAATCCTTTCTTCCATGGTGACTGTCAGCCTCCTCCCCCATTCTGTAGCTCCCAGCAGGGTTTATTTACCCTAGGTGAATGATTTTGCACTTCTTTACATTGAACTTTAATTGCCATACTTTGGACTATTCTTCCAGTCTTCCCAGATCCCTTCTCATTCTTTGGACCCTCTGGATTGTCGACTTTGTTGCAGATCTTGGTATCATGTGTAAATAGGCAAATTTTCCCTCCAGCCCTTCAGCAATGTCACTGATAAAGGCATTAAAAAGGCCTGTCCCCAGGGCTGATCCTTTAGGCACCCCTCTGGGCACCCACCTTCCTCGAATCTGATCCCATTTACTACCACCTCTACTTCCTGTCCCTCAACCAGTTTCTAACCCAGTTCTCTACTTTATGGCCTGCCTATAGGCTACCTAACTTGTTCATCAATCTTCTGTGTGATATGGTGTCAAGGCCTTGCTGAAATCGAGGTAGGCAATAACAACTGCTCCTCCCTTATCCACTTACTTTGTCACCCAGTCAAAAAGTAAATCAGGTTTGTTTGACATGACATTCCTGCTTTGAGTCCATACTGCCTTCAATCCTGTGCCCCATGGTTTCTAGGTGTTCCATTATACTTTCCTTAAAGATTAATGGCAACCATTTTATACACTGTTAAAAATGCCTGAATTCAAGTCCCTGTGTCATGAGTAGTGTTTCCAAAAATGTCATGCTATTTGGTTTTCTTTACATCAGTATTTGTTAACTTGTTCTGCACTAACTGGAAACAGTCAGGCTGTTTCTGTTCTTCTGACTGAGCCTTGGAGAGTGATGACATCATATTGGACTAAGCTACTGCTGCAGTAGTGCAAGTCCCTGCTTGACTGAAGAGCTGTAGACTTCCTAATTAGAGCAGTCTGTAGAAATAATTGTTTGCTGTCCAGGGTTTTACTAACTCAGTCTCTGGTATGTGTTCAGATGAATTAGCTGAAAATGTATCATTTTGTTCTTCTAAAAGTTGATCATATGAGTTTTAGTGCTGAATTGAAGTGGTTTGCATTTGAGAAATCAGCTTGTCTATATCACAGCTGTTAGTTTTGTCCTTCAAAACTTTGTGTTTTGTTTTATAGCTATACAACACTGTGTTGTTTTTTAGTGGATATAAAATAAATCTAAAGTGTATTAATTCATGCAAGTAGTTTGTTTTAATGTAGACTCAATAAATAGGTCCATGTAAGAGCAATTGTTTCCCCTCAGATTGACAAACAGTTGTCTGCCACACTCTGCTATTTCAGGCACATGTACTATATGAACTCACATATTTCAGTTCATTGATGGTTTCTGTGTGAAAATACATACTGTATAACTAGAAACAGTATATAGCATTCTGATGCCCACTGTCTTCTGTGCTATAGTTGAGGCAGCTGCACTCTGCTGCCCATTCCCTGCCTCACTAGCCCCTGTTTCTTGCCCCACATTTGAGGCTGCTGCACCCTGCTGCCCATTGTCTTCTTTGTACATGGCTGGGGTTACTGCACCCTGTTGCCCCCATCATATGCCTGAACAGTCAGGGCTGCAGCACCATGTGCATCCAATTGCACTGTCAGGGATGCTATACCCTGATGTCCCCCGTGTCCTGCCCCACAGTCAAGACTTCTGCACCATCCTGCCCACTGTCCCTCCCACCACTGCCAGGGCTGCTGCATCCTGCTTCTGCCTACTTAAGCAGGACTGCTGTGGCCTGCTGTGCCTTGGAGCCCCTGGCCCACAGTTAGAGCTGCTGGATCATGCTGCCACTCTGCCACGAGAGTTATGGCATTTATTGCACACTGTCCACTGCCCCTAAAGTTGTGCTGTTCCACCCAGGTGTGAGCACATCTGTCCACAGTTTGGGCTGCTGTACCCTAATGCCTCCCTTGTCTCCTGGCCAAACAGTCAGGACTTCTACACCTTATTGCCTTCTGTCCTTCACCTCCATAACACAAGATGGAAGAATTTTCTGTTTTTTCTATTGGGCAGTGCAGCTAAAAATCTGACTTTGGTGGCAGGGGCAGCATAGTGCAGTAATGCTAACTGTGGAGTCATGGGACAGTAGAGGCATGGGGCTGTAGGGTGTAACAGGGACAGCAGCCATGACTGTGTTGACAGGAACAGGGCAGCAGCTCTAGCTATGGTGGCAGGGACAAACTACAGCATGGTGTAGAAGCCTTGCTTGTGGGGCAGGACATGGGGGATCAGGTACAGCAGCCCTGAATATGGGACAGGATGCACATGGTGCAGCAGCCCTGCCCATTTGGGAAAATGGAAATAAGTAGCAGGGTGCATAAAAGTCCCACCTCTGGTGGCATGAGCAGCATGGTGCAGCAACCCCAAAGCAGAGGCAGGGGACATGGGACTCTAGGGCATAGCAGAGCACAGCAGCCCTGACTGTGGTGACAGAATCAGGGGAAAACATGCAGCAGCTCTGGCTGGGGGGCAAAGCATCAGGGTGCAGCAACCAAAACTGTGCACTCAGGGGCAGCAGGGTGCAGTGGCTCTGATTGTTCAGGCAGGAGATGGGGAAACAGGGTGCAACAGCCCTGACTCTACAGGAGAAGAGAGTGGGCAGCAGGTGCAGCAGACTTGAATGTGGGGGGAGACAGGGTGCTTGTGGGGCAGGTGACTGGGGCCAGCAGAGTGCAGCTGCTTCAACTGTAGGCAGGAGATGGTGGCATCAGAATGCCATATAGTGTTTCTAGTTATACTTATACATGATGTATTTTCAAACAGAAACCATCAAAGAACTGAAATTGTGAGTTCATATAGTACATGTGCTTGATATAGCAGAGTGTGGCAGGCACCTGTTTTTAGGGCATTAGCTCTAAAAATGAGCTACCGGTTTCAGACCATGGAACACTTCTTTGAGTTTTCCAATGATCCTTCCACATCTTTGCAGCCCTTCAATTTAACCCTTGCAGTGTTGCAGACTGAAAATCTGTCCAGAGCTCAGTCAAATAGATTCATTTTAGTTCTTTCAGCAGCCTTGTAGTGCTTCATTGAGTACAAGGAACACATGTTTTCTTTGACTCCAACTTGATAAACAGCAATTTTAGAGCTACTGCAAGATAGATAGCATCTAACTGCAGAGCAGTCTCAAATTACATTCTTGGTCATCTCTCCAAATATTGTGTGTGTGTGTGTGTGTGTGTGTGTGTGCGTGTGTGTAGCAATGATTTACAGTATTTACTCTGAAGAGCTGCTTTATGTTAACCTTTTCAGAACTTATGTAATAAGTGGCATTGGAACTCTCATGGTTTTATACTTGTAGGAATGGTAAATAAATGCTAGGCAGCTAATGTTTTAGGGGTTTTAGAGGTTGCAAGGAGCATCCCAGGGAATTACAAAGAATCATAGCAGTGTCAACTGCAGTGTTCCCAGATTGAACGTAGCATTTCCTTGTAAGGCACCCACCTTTTTCCTGTATTTTCCATGTGAAACTGGGATAAAGCTCCTGTACTTTTTCCTGTATGCTCAAATCAATATATGCACACAACTGACTTCATTATGCCTGTCAGTAAAATCACTATAAAAATGTTAAGGCTGTTTTATTTATTTAACATTGTAAAACTCACCTGCAACATATCACAGAGGCTCTGGAAAAATTTTGGAATCTCTCAAAATCTGCTCTCAATGTTCACATATCCCCAGAACCTCCTGATGATATTATAGCATTGTTACAATATATTGACACAGACAGATAGCCTGGCTGAGTTGCAATATATCATATTCAGTGAGGTCATACTTTTATCCATTTTGGCAATGTACTAACACAGGATAGCTTTGATGAGATGCAGGATCTCATTTTCAGAGGGGTCCTAATTTTACCTGTTTCTACAATGTACTGATACAGGTTCGCTGGCTAAGATGCAATATCTCATTTTAGTGGGTCTTACTTTTACCCTTCTTTGAGTTCCAACAGAGGATATAGCATCTAACTGCAGAGCAGTTCCAAATTACATTCTTGGCCATCTCCCAATGTGTATATGTGTGTAGCAATGATTTACAGTATTTCATCTGAAGAGTTGATTTATGTTAACCCTTTCAGGAACTATGTAATTACTGGCATTGGAACTCTTATGGTGTTATATTTGTAGGAAGGGTAAATGCTAGGCAGCTAATGTTTTAGGAGGTTGCAGAGGTTGCAAGGAACATCATGGGGATTACAAAGAAATCCTGGGGTGTCAACTGCAGTGTTCCCAGATTGAACAAAGCATTTCCTGTAGGGCAACCTCATTTTCCCATTTTTCCATGTAAACTGGGACAAAACTCCTGTACATTTTCCTGTATGCTCAAATCAATACATGTACACAAATGACTTAATTATGCCTGTCAGTAAAATTGCTATAATAAATGCTAAGGCTGTTTTATGTGCTCTTTAGCCCTGTTACAATATGCTGACATAGGACAGTCTGGCTGAGATGCAATATGTCATATTCAGTGGGCACATACTTTCATCCATTTTGGCAATGTACTGACACAGGATAGGTTTGCTGAGATGCAGTATCTCATTTTCAGGGGTCCTAATTTTACCCATTTTACAATGTACTGATACAGTTTAGCCTGGCTGAGCTGCAGTATCTCATTTTCAGTGGGGTCTTACTTGTACCCATGTTTACATCTGTGCAATGTACTGACACAGGATAGATTTGCTGAGACACTAATTGCTGCCATGTGCAACATGGTGGTGTTGACTTAAAATGCATGTGTGAGTATCATGCATATGTAGTCATGTAAGTGCCACCATGTTAAAGCTGACCCTGAGCAAACTGTGCATGCACGAGTATCACGCATGCACAGTTCTGTAATCACGCAGTATCAGTTACATTTGACTTTGGTGTGGCAAGCATACCTTTCAACCTCCTGCCTCATAAATCAGGGACAAGGTATAAAAAAATCAGGGACAAAGGACCAAAATCAGGACACATCTTCAAAATAGGTGATATCCACTCAGGAAGTAGGTAGAATAAGGTGCTTAGTGTAAATGTGTTTTCCAATGAAGAACAAATCTGTAGCATTAATGTTTGACATTATTTTTGCTTACAATCCCCACTGTTTAGGTATGGAAACACAAATTTTAGGAGGGACAGAGTAAAATTTTGAGGCAAAATCAAGGACATCCTTGAAAATTAGGGACCATTGAGAGGTATGGTGGCAGAGCACAGCATATTCTTTTCAACACTCTTGCCACTCCTAAAAGCTCTCCACAGCCAGATCGGCTCAGTGCTGGCAAAGGCTAAGGGATGGCAACACTGGGGACCACTCATCTGTCTTCATGTCCACAGTCTCTATTGGCAGGTCATTTTACAAGGCTACCACCTTCTGGGACAAAATATGCTTCCTAAAGTTACCCCTAAACATGCCATCTGTGACTTTCAGAGTATGTCCCTGCCTCCTGCTTGAGAACATATGCATATGTTCATTCCTGTCAATACCCTGAGAATGGGAAGACTGAGCTCATGTCCCATCTCAGCCTGCTGTTCTGAGGGACAAGCAAAGGATGAGGATCACCACATATACAGAAAGCACCAGGACCACACAAATATTATTCATAGTTCTTTACTTAACCTAAGTGCATAGTGCACCCATGCATAGTGATCATAAAAAGTGGCAGCTGGAGCCTTTCTGCAGTATCATTTCCCAACCCCTGTCAGGTGTCATCAGAGTGATTCATTATGATGATGCTCTGCAGGGGCAGGGAGAAGCATTACTTCAGAGCAGCTCGGCTGTCACTTTTATATGGTCACTATGTGTGGGTGCACTACGACTTTACTTAAATAAAGAACTCTGAATAATATTGTTGCAATCCTAGTACTTTCTGCATATGTGGGTGCTCCTCATCCTTTTGCTTGTTTCAGTTTTTCATTGCTGAGCACCATATTACTTGTGCTGCCGCTCCAGATCCACTTTTGCTTTGTTCCATATGGAGAGGACAGTAATAACTACTAGTAAACATAAATGTGGATATTATCTGTTAGATCCTTCCAGGTATTCCTGTTTTGAAAATGCATCTTTCCCTTAATAGTGGTATCTAAACAAAAGCCCACCAGCAAATTTCTTTTAGTTTTAGTACTGAGCACATTCTCTTTACTGCTGCAGTAAATGTAAACACTGGAGGAAATATGAAGAAACTGATAGAGGAAGCTTACAAAGGATGTCAGTAGGCATTTTATGAGACTGCATAAATATGCAAAACTAAAAAATGCTACATAAATTCACTGCCACTAAGTAAGTGGCAGGCGGAGAGAGATTTGTGAACACAAAAAGGGGATTGGTTTGCACTCAGAAAGGAGTGAGAAGGTCAGATTTCTATGTGGGACAGTGACCTACAGAGTGTAAAAAGTTGAGGTTATTGAAAATATGATGGATCATAATGTTCTACATAGCCCATTTTCTTAAAGCAGCAATTTTGTCATCAAAGAAGAAAAAGGTGGGTCAAAATTGACAACCATCTGACATTTTTCACAATCCCCTACTCAAAAATGAATACCGACACAATTTAACTAGTTGCACTATAAGACTGCAGCAAATAATTTAGCATCTATGCCAAGATCCATGCTGCATTCTTTCAGCAGGGTCTTTATAGAGCACAGTACCACAATACTTTTTATTTACCTTATCTTCACTTCCATCTGAATGCACCCTAACCCCTTTCTGCCCTGATATCATGATATTTAGGGCTTGATTAAGTACAGCTGTATCCATATTTCCTCCCTGTGGACCAAGTTAAACTTTTTCAATGCCAAAAAGACTAGCAATGAATTCCATGGCTTTGAATAAATTTAATGTGGGGTGGTATTATACCTTGCACATTCTTGTTTTCAATTATTCTAATATGTTTGCCTATTAAGTTATGAGGCTATATTGAGTTTTGCAAATACTAGCTCATAACTTTTATAATATTCGATATTTTTACCACAACATTTCAACATAGCCATTTTTGTACAGTGACTCAGGAATGTGACAGCTGTCATTTTTAAAATCCTGCCCAATATGTGAGTCAGCAGCCCAAAAGCTGATTTTGTAGTACCTGCATGACATCACCTTTAGGCCAGGAGTTGAACATTTTCTCTGCCCCTCTTCATAAGATAGGTTCATCACAAGGCTGTGTTGAACATCTGGTGTAAACTTATTAAAAAAAAAAAAATTCCATATTTTAAACCCAGATTCTCATATGTAGCCCTATAGGCTCTGGCCAGAATTTGTTCAATCTGAGAGGAAAACACTTGTTCCTACCTGAACAGATTTATTGAGGCTTCATCAATGACAAACTAGTTGTATGAATTAGCAAACATTAATTTTATATCTATTAAATAAACAACCCAATGTTATATAGCTAGAAAAACACAGTTTTGACGGACAGAACTCACAACTGTAATACAGACAAGCTGATTTCTCAAATGCACACCACTTCAGTTTAGCACTGAAACTCAAATGATCAGCTTTTAAAACAAAATGATAGTTTTCAGCTGATTCATCTGAACACATACCACTTAAATTCCTTGTGCTCCAAGGTTGCACCTGTAAACAAGCTTTCAGCTTAGTGTGTCTCTCCTGGTAAAACAAATCTATTAAATAATGAATGATTAAACAAATCTGTAGGCAATGCGCTAACAGTGGATAAAGGCAAAAACACAAAGATCACTTTCCCTGATTTGAATGCATAATAGTATTTCAAACATTGTTCTATTTGAGAACTGGGTGACTACAGAAGGCTAGCCTAAGAGAAAACAGGTCAATGACTTTCTGAGACAAACAGCTGATATAAGCTTCAAACAGAAGACAAGACTTCTGCCATCTATGCCTCCACCTTACAGACATATACTGCCCAAAATTAAGTAGCTGACAGTGATGGGTACTTCTAGCAAGTTGTGTAACAAAATGCAATATTTTATTTAAGAGAGTATCCACTTTATTCTGTGTTGTCTTAGAGGCAGGGCTATAATCAAAGGAGGCCATAACCCATTACTGATAACAACAAGATGGTCAGAGCCAATATGGCTGCAGCTGATCTTTCAAATTATGGCAGAACATTTCACTGTCCACCACAAAAGATGACAGAGAGCCTGGTAGGAGATGTTTACTGACTTTGACATACGTTTGTACTTTACAATGCCGCTCCCATCACAACCAGGCAGAACAATGTCCCAACAATGTGGCTGTCAGCCACATTGAACCTGGTGCAATGACACCAAACTCCAAGCTCCATAATGCCCTAACTGATTTCCCTTCAGCTGGAGCACACTGGGAACATCTACTCCATGGCTGCGGGTTGCAGCAATGAGAAAGTTCAGTGCTTTCCACGGCACACTGGAACACCATGAAAGCAGCATTTGTGTGGTGGCAATTTGCACATTCTAGCAGGTAGCAGCTTGAACATGCACATGAGCTGCCTGACAAGTCAGGGACTGCTGAGCAGGCAGCAGCTTGAGTTCCTTGCTCCTCCAGTCCTCCACCATTCTGTAGTCCCAGGGACAAAGTGAGCATTCACTTGGCAGGCAAGGCTGGTCACTGTAGCAAGTGGACACAGGTAAGCCCCCACCATTTTGGGGATGGTACTCTCGCTTTTGGGAAAAATATTTTTGTTGAACAGTTGCAGTTGCTTCCCATTTTACTGTTGCCACTGAAGCATTTAGGGCTTTACATTTTGTAGTCTCACTACTAGTAAGAGTGTCACAATGCACTTTTTTGGGGCACTTAAAACCCTCACTCTTATGACTCCCTAATCCTGTTCACTGTTCTAACGGTAACAGTTCTGTATGTTCCTCCTTACCTGCCAATATGAAGGAGCTCACACAGGAGATGAAGCCAGACAGGAATGAGCTGAAGGAGATGAGTCCCACCAACAAGCAGTACAGGAACTGCATGGCCTCCATGAGCAGAATGCATAACAGATAGGCATCCAGCAACTTTAAATTGTGTGGTGTGCTCAATAGGTACTCGCCAAGGAAGTGGGTCACCACTTACAGTACTGAGCTGGGAAACCTGAGCCAGCACTCCCGCCTGTAGATGATATGGTGTGACAGAGATAAGGAATGCAGAGACTGATGGAAAGAAAGCACAAGCGGGTAGCAGGACCATCACCATAGCACTGGCATGCCCGAGAACAAATGTTACACCAAACTGTTCTCCTACAAACTGTGCTGAGCACCATGCTCTCTTTTCCTACAAATCACCTGCTCTCCTCATTCTGACATTCCACTAGGGCAGGTTTGGAGCATTTCAGCTGCTGTAGAATTGAGATTTGTCTAGATCGTTGCTTGACACAAAGGCTGGTGATAGGCAACTGTCTATAAAACATATTAGAACCCAGGCTTCTTGCTTGAACTAGCTGCTCTTTAGAAAATCGCAATTTGTAACAGGGTCCATGTCCATAGGGTGTGTTTGTGTCTTAGATGAGGGGTTGGGTCACCCAGCCTTCATGAATAATATATATAGGGTGGCAGAAGGCCAGGATTTATGGATACTATATGCATTGAGGAGAGATTCGGGCAGGGTTTGTTTGTGCACACAACACATGCAGATCCCCACTGCATGAGTGGGGGTCTTTTTTCTGATGTATGCAGAAGACTGCCTATGCTCTGACAGCTGAGCTGTGTGTTGTCACTGTGATAGTGAAATTTGGGACATGCAATGGAGGCAGTTGTGTTACAAAACAGTAGCATGGCTGATAACCTGGAGCAGCAGTGAGTGATGTGGAGGAGGGAGGGTACTGAGCAGCGTTGTCTCTCAGGGTGCCTGTGTTTTAAGTGAGGGGGCACACTGGCTGACCAGAACTATATGAGGGTTTCCAAAAGAACTAGTCAGTTTGAGTGTATATGTTCACCAGTTTTTACATTTTTACAGGGAGCTGCAATGGAATCGCTAAAGAAATGCAGTAGTGGGACTCCAACTTATTTTGCTGTAGTTCAGTGAGCATGCAACTTCTTGTCATACTTTACATTGAATTCCTGTTGCCATCTTGAATAAGGTGGACAGTGGCATGTCACACCAGTACTGACAGACAAAATAGTGTGAGATGAACACGCAGTGATTTCTATTCACCTCCACTATTAAAAAGTCCATTCAGTATCTGGTGAGTTTCCTTTCTCATCAGCACTTGCAAGATGTCCACAGGGCTATGCCCACTGCAGCCATAAAAAGCCATGTGCTAGGAGCTTGCAAGTTTCTAGAAGAAGGGATGCATTCACCCTATTCAAAGACCCCACATGTTTGAATGGTTCAAGCTAACCGTTGACATATGGTTCCTGTGACAGTGATAAATCCAAGACTATACCTAAATATGAACATCACTCTGCTAACTCCAATTTATTTCCATCCATGGCACTTATAACAAAATCCTCCGACTGGTCATATTTTTATTCCATTTCTGAAGATCATGGTTTTCACTATTTTAGCATTCATAGCTAAATGATGATCAATAAGCTATGACTGAATGGTGTCAAAACTTGTTTGCAACTTAAGTTTTAAATGCATTCAGTCATTTCCTTAACAATAAAGAACCACATCATCAGTGTATAGAATCTTGTTTATAGCAGAACAGGCTTGGAGAAGGGAGTTTAATAAAATACTGAATGGCAGGGGCCTAGGAATGAGCTCTGGCGATCACCCAAATAATTTGTTAAGAAGGAGAGTTAACTTAAGCAATAAATCATGACAGGGTGTTGGTGATGCTGGGTTTACCCATGCCTGGCGTGGTTCAGTCATGAGGCCGCAGGTTGAGTGACCAAACCATCCAGGTGTGGGTAAATCCCAGCATCACCAACACCCTGGAGTGGTAGTTTGCATTGCTATTATACAATGTTCCTAAGTTAATTTAGTGTAAGATAAAATGAAATAAAAAAATAGTTTTGTTAGTTGTAGTAGTTTTAATTGAATTTATTGTTGTGCATAAAAATAGTTCCCTTTTGATGCTTGGTAGAATAGTGCCTCACATGTTTCAGGTAGGAAAAGAGCATCGGAGGGTTTCTATTTTTTTTAAATTGAAACCTTGTTGTCACAGAAGTAAATTATTGAAGGATCTGCACAGCAGACTGTAAAACAGACTCTGTGACTGTCACTTTTGTGTGTTTAAACATAAGACAGTGATAGGGCAGTTGCTGCCACAGTGCTGAAGCCATCAAGGTTTCTAATGGGTACCTGTATCTGTTTTCACATCATGATATATTTTTTAATCTGTGAGGGAATTCTGAAGTGAAGAAAATGGTTTTGCAAAACTAGGATATGTTTTAGTTTTCCATATGGCACAAACCACTTGTTTATGGAAGTCAACCGAGCAGTTGTCGGGAAGTCAGAAGGGAGTCAAATTCATGATCAGAGGTGAGCTGGTAGAAGTGGTTGTGGAGGCTTGGGGAATAATTTCACATTACCAGACTGTTTTAGGTATGAATTGGTTTTGGGAGTGTTGTTTTGTAGGAGTTTTAGTTTTGAATTTGGTGTGGTGAAGTGGCAGCTGTACAAGACTGCTGTTTAGCAATGTTTAAAGATGGCAGCTTTTTTGTGGTGGAGTGACAGTGATTCGAGAGATGAGGCTGACTGGCACCTGTTGCATTGATAATGTTGAAGTTTACAATGCTGCAAAGGTGCCAGTCAACCAATCAGGTGTCTTGTTTTAAAGCACCATTGTATAATAGTCTTTATTTGTATTCTTTGCTATTGAAGGTGAGGTGATGTCAAAACATTCACATACATCTATTGAAACTCAAAGTCCTTGATCAACTTCCAGCAATAGACTATGATGTACTGTACTAAACTGAAGGCCTTGATGATGTTCATAAAGACTGCTTCTAACATCTATCCACATCTAATGCCTTCTGCACATTTATTTGAACTTTAACAAGACCATCACAGTACTATGTTTGGGTTTGGAGCCACACTGTGCTTCTATAAAAGTGTTTCTTTGAAGAAATTACACAGTTGATAAAAAAATAATTTCCAAAACCTTTTCAAGAGGACACACTAGAGCAAATAGCAAATAATTATTTATGTTAAATGGATTACTTGATTTGAAATAGGAAAATGTTAGTCTGTTCCTTGGAAGAAGGCATAGTGATGATGCAGAAAGCGAGATTGTACAGTTTGTACAGAGGAACAACAGCACTGTCAGCAACTAGTTTGCACCAACCAACATCTATGGCATAACTGCCTACCGTTGACCCAAAGAAACATAGAAACATAGAATTTGACAGCAGATAAGGACCGCTTGGCCCACCTAGTCTGCCCACTTTCCTACCTAACAGATAAGCTGCAGATCCTGGTTAACCAACAGCTTACTTCCTCCTACCTCCCACTAGGACTGCCTATGCCTGTCCCATGCATTCTTGAATTCCCCACTGTTTTTGACTCCACGGCCTCCTCAGGGAGGCTGTTCCGATCCACAACCCTCTCCGTGAAAAAATACTTCCTCACATTACCTCTGAGCCGTCCCCTCTCTCTTCAAATTGTGCCTCCTTGTTCTTGCACATCTCTTTTCTGAAAGATGCCACCCTCTTGGACTTTGTTGATTCCCTTGAGGTACTTGAAAGTTTCTATCATGTCCCCTCTCTACCTCCTTTCCTCAAGGGTATACATGTTAAGCTCCTTTAGTCTTTCTTCATATGTCTTCTGGTGCAGACCCTGCCATTTTAGTTGCCCTCCTCTGGACAGCCTCCACTCTGTCTATATCTTTTGAGATGGGATCTCCAGAACTGCACACAGTACTCAGATGGGGTCTCACCAACTGTCTTTACAGAGGGATAACAACTTCCTGTTTTCTACTATTGATGCCTCTCCTATGCATCCCAGTATCCCCTAGCCTTCCTTACTGCCTCTCTCATATTGCTTGCCCACCTTTAGGTCATCTGATATAATTACCCAGGTCCCGCTCCATTTTACTGTTGTCAGTATCTCACCCCCATTGTGTACTCTTCCCTGGGTTTTGTTTCCCAGGTGCATTACCTTGCACTTCTTTGCATTGAATCTGAGCTGCCATACATTTGACCATTCCTCCAATCTTGCCAAGTCCTTTCTCATCCTTTCCACTCCATCTGGTGTATCAACCCTGTTGCAGATGTTTATGTCGTCTGCAAAGAGACATACTTTTCCTTCCAGTTCCTCTGCAATGTAACTTATAAAGACATTAAAAGGACCGGTCCCAGTACTGAACCCTCATCGGTACCCAGTAACCCTTCTTTCTTCACTGTGGACTCCATTTACTACTATCTTTTGCATCCTGTTGTCTAGCCATTTTTTATTCAGGCTACCACCTTGGGACTCACTCCAAGGCTGGCTAACTTGTATTAATCTTTGTGAGGACTGTATCAAATGCCTTGCTAAAATCTAGGTAAGCCATGTCCACATCCCTCCCTGGTCACTACTTTGGTCACCCAGTCAAAGAAATCTATTAGATTCATCTGACATGACCTTCCCATCGTGAATCCATACTGCCTTGGGTCCCATGCCCCACTGGCCTCTAGGGTACTCAACAATACTTTCCTTCAGAAGTGATTCCATCATCTTCCTACCACTGAGGTCAAACTAACTGGTCTGTAGTTTCCTGCCTCTGTCCTGCTCCCACTTTTGTGAAGAGGAATCACATCCACCCTCCTCCAGTCCTCAGGTACCACCCCATCCTCCCATGATATGTTAAAGAGAGTAGTCAGCGGTGTCATTAGTTCTAACCTTAGTTCTTTTAAATTCTTGGGTGAATCCCATGAGGCCCCATTGCTTTGTCTGCCTTCAATTTTATTAGTACTTCCAGAAACCTTTCTTCTGTAAATGGACTGGTATCAACCCCGTCTTCAGAGTGTTTCTCTTGTTTGGTTTAGGTACCTCCCCTCCTCTTCCTTTGTGAATACTGAGCAGAAATATTGGTTCCAGTATCCTGCTTTTCACTGTCATCCTTTACCCTACCTATCTGTGGGCTATCTGGTTTAGTCCTCAGTTAGTTTCGATCACTCCTCGAGGGTAGGACTCAGAGGGTGGTGTCTGGGATTTGTTTCTCGACATCATTTCCTCTATCCTCTGGGGTGCCACAGGGTTCTATTTAGCACCCATGTTATTTGCGGTATATATGCTGCCATTGGGAGTGATCATTAGGCAGTACGGCTTGAGTTTTCACTGCTACGCAGATGATACTCGGCTGTACATGTCCTTTATGCCTGGCCAGAATGATGCTGTCTCAGTCTTTAATAACTGTCTTACTGAAATTCAGGACTGGATGACTGTGAGCTGGTTGTGGTTAAACCTTGAAAAACTGAGGTGTTGTTTGTGGACCTAGGCCATTGAGGGGTAGGTTCGTTGACTGGGTCATCCTCAGGTCTTTGGCTTGAGGGGACCCAGCTGATGACCTCAGACCGGTACTGAACTTGGGTGTTATATTTGATGATTGTCTGACCTTAAACATCAGGTGTCAGCCGTTGTCAAGACCTCTTTTTACCATCTGAGGAATATAGCCAGTGAAGCATCTGGTTCCCGTTGATGACCTTCCAACATTGGTCCTTGCCTTCATTACCTCCCACTTGGACTACTGCAACTCCCTGTACCTAGGGGCTACGGGGTGGATAGTCACCATTGCAGCTGGTGCAGAATCGGCGGCCAGGCTTTTGACTGGTATGTCAGGACCAGTCATATAGCCTGTCCTCCATGGACTGCACTGGCTGCCAGTTCAATGGCGAATCACCGTCAAGGTCGGTTTGCTGACCTATAAGGCCCTACATGATCAGGGACCTGAGTTACCTGCAAGATCTTCTTGCCCTTACTGTCCCTCCCGTCGTCCGATCCACCGATGAGGGATTGCTAGAGATTCCCAGGGTTCGTTTAAAGACATCTGGGGCAAGATCATTTAGTTTTATGGCTCCAACCCTGTGGAATTCTCTCCTCATCGGGTAAAGAATGCCTGACTGTCCAAAGCTTTAAATCAGCTTTGAAGACGTATCTTTAACCTAGCATATCCAGATTTTTAAAATTTATTTATGGATTGTTTTTAAGAATTTAAGATTTTTGTATTGATTTGTTGTTAAAGCGCCTTAGCTTTGGAAAGGCACTTTTAGAAATAAAGCATTCATTCATTCATTCATTCCCTCCCTTTATTAAGCCTCAGTATCCCTCCTTTGATCTTTCTTCACTCCTAATGTACCTATAAAGGTCTTATCCCCTTCTTAACAGAGTTGGCTATCCTTTCCTCGGTTTTGGCCTTTGCTATTCTGACTGCCTTCCCAGCCTCTTTCTGCTTTAACTGGTAAAGTTCTCTGTCCTGCTCCTTCTGTGTTTCCTTATATTTCCTGAATGCTGTCCTTTTCTCCTTAACCTTCCCTGCCACCTCTTTGAGAACCATAGTGTTTTTCCTTCGTTGTGTTTTGTTGATTTGCTTCACACAAAGGCTTGTTGCCTCTGTGATGGCTGTTTTGATTACTCCCCATTGTTCCTCCACCCTCCTTCTTGCCTGTTTGCTAGTGCTTTTCTGAGGCACTCTCTCGTTTTCCCAAAGTCAGCCCTCCTAAAGTCCAATATTCTTGCTTTTGTATGGCTTGATTGTATGGCTGTGTTTATCATGAACCACACAGTTTGGTGGTCACTTGTTCCCAGATGGCTACCACTTATAAATCTGAGATTCTTTCTCCGTCCCCATTTGAGATTACCAGGTCTAAGACTGCTCCCTCCCGAGTGGGTTCCAATACTAGCTGCCTGAGGCATCCCCTGTAGGACATCAAGAATGACCCTGTTCTTGGATGTGCCTGAAGCAAAGGTGAGCCAGTTAACATCTGGCATATTCAGGTCCCCATCAACAATATCTCCCTTTTCTGACATTCTAAGGAAGCCTTCTATCATTTCCTTATCCATTCCTACCCTGAGATGGGGGTCTGTATACAACCCCCATGTGGATTGTGGTGCCATTTCCTGTCTCCAGGGTGACCCAGAGTGTCTCATTTGCTCCCTGTTTACTCTTTAGTTCTGTTGCTTTGATCCCTTCCTTTACATGAGAGCTACTCCTCCTCCTCTTTTACCCTCCCTGTCCCTCCTGTAGATTGTGTATCCTGGTATGTTGACATTCCAGTCATGGTTCTCTGTGTACCATGTTTCTGTGACTCCACAATATCCAGGCAACCTCTTCCCTCACAGACTACAGGCATTGGTACTCCTCACCCTCCACTTTTGATGGCCTTACCCCTTTAAGCCTATTCCTGTCCTTACTGCCTTTGCTTTTTTTTTACATTTACCTCTGTCCTGCTCCCTAATGACTTCTCTACCTTGGGGTTACCTCACTAATTACTGTGTTTTGTGGGGGAGGCTGGATTTCCTGCTCTTTTTTAGTACCTCCCCTTGGCTAGTTTAAATGCTTGCCAATGAAGCATTTAAACCTCTCACCTAGGATCCTGGTCCCCGGACAGATGCAGACCATCACACCAGTATAGGTCTGCATCCTCCAGGTGGCTCCCAGTCCCCAATGAAGCCAAAACCCTCAGCTCCACCAGTTTTCAACCATTCATTGAATGCCCTGGTGAGAGTACCTAACATCACCCTTGCCATAGACAGGCAGCACCTCTGAGAAGGTTACTGTATGCACTACTTGTCTAAGGCCCCTCCCCAACTCTACAAACTCCTCTTGCACTGCTCTGATCCCATTCCTAGCCAGGTCATTTGTCCCTAGGTGGACAATGACATCCAGCTCCTCCTCCCTTGTGCAGTTGCTCCCATGATCCTGATTCACTTCCTATCCTCCAAGCCGTGGTGCCAGGCAGGCACCCACCTCCCTCTCCCTTCCTCAACCATTTCTACCCCTAATGATTGAGTCCCCATCAGGAGTTGTTTCCTTCCCTGTGGGTCTATGCCACCCTCCTGTGGGTCTCCTTTGTGAAGGTTCCCAGCATCCTCCATGGACTTCACTGCGAGTGCCTCCGTAGAGGAACCACTATCCACCACAAGACTGAATGAATTGTGGAGAGGTACAGCTGGAGGGATGCAACTTTGTTCCACCACCCTCTCCTCCCTGAGCCCACCCCTAGTCCAGCCTCTCCTCTTTCTTGGCAACTTCTGAGGTAGTGGAATTGACCCTGGTGGTCCCTGGGTGGGGAGGAGGTTTCACGAATCCTAGCCAGGTCAGCCTGGAGATGGGCAACCTCCTCTCCTCAGACCAGAGAGGTGCCTGCAAATAGGACAGCATTGCAGCCTCCAGAATGTCTCCCGGAACACTGCCACCCCACAGCCATTGCACTGCACCACTCCTATTATGTCTTATTTTGTGTCCCTCTCCTGTTTCTCTGTATACTTACTCTCTCCTCTCCTTACAACTGTCACCCTTCCTGTTCTGGGACAGCAACTTCCTATATTCTTCAGTAGCCTCCTTCTTCCTTGCTCAGTGTCAGACCACCAGCAGCTAGGGGGGACAGTGAGCTGCTTTTTCCTTTAGGGTTGACAAAACCAATGTTTCTTTATGATCCTTCCTTCCTACTGCCAAACAGGAAGTTCCTGTTGACAGTCAAATCCAGTGGCTATAAAAGTAGAACTGGCTTAGGGTGGGTGGGATGGAGGGCAATTAGTAAGAAAAAGGCTAGCAACAGGAAGTTATAATTTGAGTCACCTGCTTTTATAGTGTCTATGCACACCCCAATTAAGACTTAGATTCATTTTCTTTAGATATTTTGCAATTTCCTGTGCAGAGAGAGATTTTAAACTAAAATATTGATTGGTTGACTAGGTGGGCCAAGCGGACCTTATCTGCTGTCAAAGTCTATGTTTCTATGCTATCCTTCTGGAATATGCTGTGATACTCATTAATTTGCTTAATGGGGCCTGGGATGGAGCACATGGACATACAGTGCAGAACAATTTATTAAAGGCTTCAGCTGTTTCCTGGACATCAGTACAAACTTCATCACCTGATTTGAGATTGATTAAATGTGTACATTTATTTACCCCTAACAACTTATTCAAATAATTCCAAGTCTGAAGAGGATTTTATCAAAGGATTGTTGTTGACTCTCCTTTTAATAATTTTATTTAGTTTTCGGATCTAATTTTTACATATGTTTCTCACTTGTCTGTTGGCCAGTAAAATCTCCTCGTGTCTGATTTTTATGGTAGGATTCTGAAATCTTATCCCTTTTCCTTATACATTTAAGTAGATGAAGTCTAATACAAGGCTGTTTGTCTCTCTTAGCCCTACTAAATTGTTCAGGGGCAAAGAAAATAATTACAAAGATTTCAGGCCTGTACTGTTTTCCTGCCTGTTGATTGTCTGCACTGGAGGGCTGTTCCATGGGTTCAGATTCCTCTGGAAGAAGAAGTGCTTCCTAATGTTTTCCCTGAATTTACTACCTCTGAGTTTCAGGGCATGTTCTTATATCTTGTCAGAGCATTTTTTTTAATTCTTTGGTAACCAGGTATGGCCCACAAGGCACAAGTGCCTGTTTTCAGGGGCAACCTGGGAGCACTGAGTGGTTAAGTGACTTGCTCAGAGTCACACAGTATGTAAGTGGAGGTTGTGAGACTCAAACTCGGGTCTGGTCTGCTGGATGTATCAAGCTCATTCACACTCATTCCTCTAACCTCTAGGCTACACTGCCAGACCAATTTTACTGAAGGAACCAGCTAAACACCCCAGTCTGCATGAAAATGCTAGAATCTGCCAATAATTATTTCCTCTAGGCATTGCAGAGAGCACATGGATATTTTAAAATGAAATAATTTACTGCAAAAATAACAAAGGAAAAGCCTGACAATGCAGTGCAAAATACCCCATGGACCTGAAAGGTTAATGCACATTTTAAAATGCTTCACACTGATAATACCACTGGTGCTGTTAAAATATATTATTGTTGTATGTTTTCATAAGTTTACAACTGAGATTGTGCAGTGACCCATCCCTATGGCACACAACAGGTTTAGCAAGCATCAAGCCAGTCCAGATGGTTATTCTCAGTGATACAGAATTAAGTGGTAAAGTTTATTGCTGTATCCCGAGGTTCCTGTTATTATTGACTAACTTGTCTTCGTAGAACATGCTGACAGCTGTAGGCTAACCATCTGAAATTACTTCACACTGACATATGTCTGTTTCCAAACCAATTGTTGATCTAGTGGGATTTTTCTGCAGTATTTACCTCACTGGAAAAATATGAAATTATCTAGCACACTGGATGAGAGACATGGAAAGAGAGAGAGAGAGAGAGAGAGAGAGACAGGAACAGAGTGACACAAAGAGAATGAGAGATAGTGATAAAGATACAGAGAGAAAGAGACATGTTAAAAACCTTATTAGAATGGATTAGAAATAAAGATTAAGGAACATTAGGCAAATGTTAATTTATTTGTTTTAATAACAATGGTATGGTCATGAGAAATTCTATTAATTCATGTTTTTAATCATTGGCTTTGGTGATTGTATTCTGCCTACTTTTACTGCCTATTGTACTTAGAAGCCTCCACCCATGAACTGGAATTGTTTCTTCAGTGTGACTTTCATAATGACTGGTATTGGGTCTGCTCAAATCAGCTCTCTTTTCTCTTGAAAGTGACACTGTCAACTCCTTAGGCCTCAAAGTGTCCCTAGTTTAAACAAATTCAAGCCAGAGGCAATACAGCGCAAAATGACATTATTGATGGTAGCGAAAATGTGCAAGAAAGACAGTATGGCAAAACGTTGAGAATGAAAGAATACAATTTTGTTATGGAAAGGTTGAGCCAGTGTCCCATTACTTTCAAATTCTGTGAAAGAATGCAGATGCTGCCTGTCAACACTCGCAATGGGCACTGTTCACTGAGAGACTGATGCAAACAAGTGTGTCTTTCATTGTATAACAGATATGCTGAAAGCCATTATGTGCTGTCACTTGTTAGAGACAGTGTGATCTGGCTTCATAAGGGTGTGGGGAGGGTAGAGAAAGCTTACTGATTCCTGCTGAACTATATGTGATTCAATGCCACTGGGTGGAAATGCAGAGCTAACAAAATGCTGTGCATTTGGTATCTGGACATAACCATGCCCCACATGAGAGTAACTCTCATGATAACAGAGCTGATCAAACCTTATTGCTTGTGACTGAGGTACACATTAGCCAGTATAAGACTGCTTTATGTTGTATATTTCTTTTATATTATTGTATTTTGCAAACTATACATGATTCAACTACACTGGGTGGAAATGCAGACCAAACCAAACTCAGTGTGTTTGGTAACTGGCCACAACCATGCCCCCACATGATAGGCACACCCCCACATGATAAAGAGAGCTGATCAAGACTTACTGCTTGCTATTGAGGTACCCATTAGCCACTATAAGATTGCCTTATGTTCTTTATTTCTTTTACATTTCTCACAATCCAGTGCAGCTGTTCTGAGAGATACGACGGGGTGGGGGGACAGAAAGCTTCACCCCAGAGCCCTTTCAAGCAATACATCAGCATAGCTCTGACATTATATATCCATAAAAAGAGAACTTTGCTGAAGAACAAGAGTAGCATATCTCTTCTGGCTAGCTGATTGTGTTGCTGCACACACAATTACCATTATGAGTCTAGACGAACAAGTCAGTACTCACTGTCACACACATTGTTGTCAGTGAGTGGCTTGAGTTTGTGTGGTGTGCACTTGCACATGCCTCTTGCCTCATAATGAGCACCTGGTGTATGTTTTAATAATAAATGCCTTTTGCCATTCCATAACACATACAGTAACAGGTGCATCCCGAGGTCTGAGGAACAGTCAAATAGGCGCCTAAAAATACATGAGAACTTTGTAGAAGACCAAACAATGCATATCCTGTCAATGCTAGTTGTTAGTGTTGCTGCACACACCATTACCATTATGGGTCTGGATGCACAAGTGAGTAGTCAGTATAATGAATATCGTTGTTAAGGGATCAGCTTGAATGTTTGTGAATGAGAACTCAGATGTGGCTCTAGCCTCATAATGTGAATGTTGTGTTGTGTGTGTTCTAATAATGAATGCATGTTTGCCATTCAGTATCACAGATCAGATGCATTCTGGGGTCAGAGGAACAGCAAAGTAGTCCCCAGAAAAAAAGAGAAAATTGCAGAGGGCCAAATAATACATGGCTCCCTGTTTGTATTGCTGCACAAACCATTTCAATTATGGGTTTGGATGAACAAGTGAGTTATCAATATCACAAACATCTTTGTTAGGAATCAACTCAAATGTTTGTGAATGAGCACTGGATGTGCCTCTTGCCTCATAATGTGAATGTGGTGTGCATTCTAATAATGAATGCATTTCTTGCCATTCAGTAACACTAAGTAGGTGAATTTTGGGGTCAGAGGAACAGCAATGTACACCACTAAAAAAGGAGAACTTTGCAGAAGACCAAGTGATGCATATCCTTTCATGGCTAGCTGTTTGTGTTGCTGCACACAATTACCATTATGGGTCTGGATGCACAAGTAATATTCACTGCCACACGTCTTTGTTAGTGAGTTTCTCGAGTTCATATGAGTATGCACTCAGATGTGCCTCTAGCTTCATAATGTGCACCTGGTGTACGCTCTAATAATGAAAGCATTTGATATTCAGTATCACAGATCAAGTGCATTCCAGGGTCAGAGGAACAGAAAAGTAGTCCCCCAAAAAAAATAATAAAATAGAGAAAATTGCAGAAGACCAAATGATCCATATCCTGGCATGGCTCACTGTTTGTATTGCTGCACACACCATTTCAATCATGTGTCTGGATGCACAAATGAGTTCTCAATATCTCAGATATCTTTGACAAGGATCAGCTTGAGGTGAATGAGCACTCAGATGTGCCTCTTACTCATAATGGGCCCTATGCACCAATGGGTGGGATATACATGTCAGAGGCATGTCTCGAACCTGCAAATCTCCGCACCTGTGGACAAGTGCACACTGGCGGTATTCACTACCAGCAGCCACCTGTCTGTGGCCCTACCACCCTGGTGCGCAGGTCCATGCAGGGTGGCGGGGGGTGTAGTGGACCAGCCGGGCATCCAATTGGATGCCACCCTGGGTCCCAAGTAGATCACTTGCAGAGCACTCCGGCAGCTGGATGCGAGTCCCAGTGCATGAACTGCACTGGTGGACACCAGGACCCATGTGGCAATGCCCTTTCAGGTGCTGGACCCATGGATGAGACCCTGGAGCATGGAAGCCACCCACCACCCCTTCCCATCACACAGAGCCCACTAACACCTGTGTACTTAAGGCTCCCCCAACACCTGCTGGTGCCCGGACTGGCCACGTGGCAGACCCCGAACTCTGTACCCCCAGCCCACCATCGGTGTCAGTGGTGAACCCCAGTGGCACTGACCCTCTCACAGTTCTGCAGTGTCGGTGCCATGGTGGGAGATGGCCAGTGGCACAGCCTCCGCACACCTCCACAGCCACAGGCTATCTGACATACTGTATGCGGGCATGCATCAGCTGTGTGCCCTGGTGTAAGACAGATGGAGGGTGACCATGAAGGTGTGTGGAGGGCTGTGCTGCTGGCTGTCTCTGACCACGGCATCATCACTGCAGGTACTGGGGTGGGCAGTGCCATGGGGGCACCACTGGGCACTGATGGTGGTTAATGTACTGGGTTCAAGGGTCTGCCATGTGGCCAGTCTGGGTACCTGTGGGTGTTGGGGGTGTCATCTGTATACCCCATCGGGGACGCATATGGGGCATGTACAGCACGGGATGTGGTGGGCATGTGTGGGGAGGGGGTTGCATGGCACTACAGGGTCAGGGCTGGCCAATAATGGGGAGTCATGGGTGGCACTGCCATTATGGACCAAACCTTTCATTGACAGGGTGATCACCCCGTCACCTGCCCCGACCCCCACCAGCAGCCTAGTGGGCTGGGGTATCACAGGGATCGGTGTCCGTCACACGACTGGCAGGCCATGTCAAGGGGCTGCATAGTGAGTTATGGCAGGCCTCAAGCTACCATAATCTACTCCCGCACCACGCCTCAGCAGTCAAGCAGCACTACGCACCTTGTGATTGGGCGAGGTGCCATCCTGCCCCAGCGCATTGCTGTCTGAGCTGCCGGGGACCGAGGCATGTAACTGAGTTGTGCCCAGAATATTATTGACACACATGGTCCATGGGACCCCGCTCAGTGGTACTCAGGCATATCGATGCCAACGCACTCTGGTTTTCACAGCGTGCTAGCATCATGCATAGGGCCCATTGTGAATATAGTGTGCTTTATAATAATGAATGCATTTTTGCCATTCAGTAACAGTAGTCAGGTAAATTCTATGGTCAAAGGAACAGCAAAGTGGCGCCAACCCATAAAAGAAAACTTTTAAAAGTCCAAGTGATGCATATCCTGTCATGGTTAGCTGTCTGGGTATCCAGTGATTATAGTGACTGCAAATAAGCGACTCTCAAAAAGCGACTCACATGCAGCACTACCCTGTTGAGCTACCTTGTAAGAGTAGTGACGGAATGCAATGGCAGGGATGAGCGAGGGATGGTTACGAGGGTGACCGGAAGGGGAGGTATAGGGAGGAGGGTTTGTGTGGGTTAGTGTGGGCTGCTGTCACCAAGCTAGCCATGTGGTGTGGTGGTGAGAATGGATAGCCCGGTGCAACAGGTGCTGGGTTCGGACTGGGAAATATTTTGTTGCTGGTAGTGTGATTTATTTGTTTTCCAAACTGTCTCCCCCTCCCCAACATGCACCCCTGGAGTTGTTTATATTAAATCAGGGGTCTGAGGGCAAAGCTCCCTGTGAGAGGGGTGCGGGGCACAGCCCCGCCCTCATACATCCTATTTTCAGTCACGGATGTGGTTTGGCCACAAGTGTACATCGTTGTTGTGCTTTCGGCGATGTACACTAGCTCTAATGTGATCACTCTTTGTGATTGCAATTATGGCATGGAACTCTCATCTGTGTTGCTGCACACACAATTACCATTATGGGTCTGGATGCACAAGCTCACTGTCACACACACCTTTGTTAGTGAGTAGCTCGAGTTTATGTGGAGTGTGCTCTCGGATATGCCTCTAATCTCATAATGTGCCCTGGTGTACATTCTAATAATGAATGCATTTTACCATTCATTATCACACAGGTGCAGTCTGACATCAGAGGAACAGCAGAGTAGGCCCTAAATAGCAAGACAGCTGCTGGACATGTGATCAGGGTGAGGGACCACTAGACTACTAGGAATATTCAAGACAGCTACAGGACTTTCAGTCGGGGTACAGGAACCACTACAGCACCAGGAATATTTGAGACAGCTACACAACAGGTGAATAGGGGGTGGAGGCCACTAGACCACAAGGAATATGTAAGACATCTACAGAAGGGGGCATGCACACATGTTAATGGGCCCTTAATGGACATGCAAATGGGCCATAGTGCCTTCCATGCCCAAAGGGACATTCATATGTTCGGACTAAATATGGCCCTCAGGAGCCCTGCCACTATATCATTTGATCCTTCATTGTGCTCCTGTCAGCTATATTCAGTCTCCACCTGTGTCAGCATAGCACATAGTCACTATGCACTGTACTGACATGGCCCCATTTAGACAGTTTACCGCTTCAATTACAGTGAGCTAATTGTGTGACTATTGCCCACCCCGACGCTGTCGCATAAAATGCCATTAACACTTGCAGACAGCTCTGAATATAGGAGCCTATACACCTTAGACCAGTGGAACCCAAAGTCCATGAAACAATGGCTCATGGGGTAAGAAAGTCCTGCATAAAGCCTCAAGATTACTTTTGTTCTAACTTATAACAGCATGAAAACAAACATGTTTGGCACTGACTTATGCTTGTTTGTTTGGGCAGCAAAACATATATAGCATTACCATGTCAGCCAAATGCTTCATTTAATAAAAACAGAAAAATATCTCACAAGTAGATATGTAGGAGACAGTATGACAAGTCAGAGCAGAGCAGTGCATTCAACTCCAGGGTCCGTGCTATCACAAGTGCATAATCAGGTATCACCATACTGCAGGTATCAGCTAAGTGTAATCCCAGTTTAATGTCATAGTTACTTTAGCTTACTGTTTATATGTTTGATTATACTACTAAATAGAGGAGTCTCTGGCTAAAGAACACTGAACTGAAGCTTCACTCCACTTTCAACCCCTACCCACCAGCACCATTGAGCTTACAGTACCTTGCAAGTCCCAGATGGAAGATAGCCATTAGACACAGGCACCAAGAAAACTGTCACTTTATTATCAATCAAGAAGTATTTCCAAATAAAAAAACTGGGCAGAGGATTACCTGATCTTTACTTACGTTAATAGGAAAAGTACTGTAACTTAACTTAGCAAAAAAAAAAAAAAAGATTTACTAAAAATGAGACTGCCTGTTTCACTCAGTTGGAGGATCATCACAATGTCTGTCTGCCTGTCCAAGCCCAGTGACTCCACTGATACAAGCCAAAACCTGACTTCAAATTACCATGTGCTCCAATAAATTCTGTGAAGGAATTCAGCAGAGAAGCTATAAAAGAAATCACCCTTGCAGCTCTGCTTCAAAGACTGTTTAGTTGCTGATTTAAGACTGCTGGCTGGAGAACTACATAAAAACCCATAATTGAACACTTTAAGAAGTCTGGGAGCACTACATGCCTGCCAGCAGAGCACTGTTTAGATAAAATGTGTAAAAGAGGATTTAGGTGTCCTTTAAGAATAAAACAAGCTGCCTTTGTTGTTAACACTGAGTGTATCCACTGACTAATTTGAGCTGGCATGAGAATGCTACATGTAAGAAGGAACTCCCCAGCATAGTGATTTCAGGTAGTGGAAGAATTGTGGTGAACTTCCAAATTGTGCTTCAGTGGTAGTCTGAAGTGCCACCAGAGTGATAAAAGACATCTGCAGGGTTCCACCCCTGCAGCCATAAAACTAATGCCATGATTTTCATGTTCTGTGGATACTGCTGATATAGCTGACAGTTGTATTTTGATTCTTTTTTCTATTTTAAAAGTGAAAATAGGCTGCCTAACATGCTGGTGTTATCACACAAAAACATGTTTGTTTACATTCCTTGATCAACTCCACTGTATCTTGGGAATACCCCAACACAGCCTAACTATAGTTTATGCAGTGGGAGGAGAGGAGAGTATTGCATCATGAGCAAGGGATGGTCCAAAAGTTCAGGAAATACATAGTGAGAGTATATCTAGGATGTGAAACAAAACAAGATTGGGTGTAATTATGCCATTAGCATGCATTTCAGTTCTACTAAGACAGGAGGTAGATAAAACAACCAGCTACATCAATGAATTTTAGAGAAAGTAAGCAATCATAAAATGTGAGTTGTCACAAGGGGCTTGCATCAAGGAGAAATGGTGCTAGGGATCCTTGGACCACACCTTGCTCCAGTTCCAATTTTCTAATGCAAGCTGCACCACATGGAGGACTGCCTGCACCAACCCTACTTGCTTCATCCTGTGATGGCCACACCAGTGCACCACAGTGGAAGGGCTTGTGCCAGGAAGGGCTGCAATATCCCTACTTCGTGACTTTGCAATCCTTCCAAGGGGTGCATAGATCCATCTTAGACCAGCCTGGAGCTAGTCTAATGGCTTATGTGCTAGCCACAAAACTTGTGCTGTGAGATAGCTGAGCCCTTGTGCATACTGAGGATGGCCCAAAGTGGCACCTACCATCCTGCCACAAAGAGCAGGGACAGTGTTGGACCACTGCAGCCCAGGACAGGTGCCCCCACTTCCTGGGGTCATACTGGGAATTTCCTAGTGACCAGGGCAGGCTGAAAGATTGCTCCTGGTGATGACCCTACATCAATCCTGTTCCTTTCCACAGCCATCCCACCACAGCTCACAGGTGTATTCGCCCCCTTCAAATCTCAGTCATACTCTGGTCCCCTGGCCATCTTTGTGGCCATGCCACACATCCTAGTCATGGCAGTGTCCCCATCAGGCATGGCCTATGGTCTTTGGTGTCTGATATCCCACCCCACACTCCTGGCGGACACCCCCCACTGGCACTGGCAGCACCTGCGGCATGCAGCCCTGCAGATCCTGGCACTGGCCTCCATGGCGCATAGCCATCCCACAGCTTGCAGCAATGCCATCCCATGCACCATCTGTGTGGCGTGCCGAAGAAGGTGCACTGACCAGCAGGATTTTGTGCCAGGACCCCAACTGTACTAAAATCAGGTGCAGTGTCACTAGGGCACCAGAGATCGGTGCAAGCTGCTGTTTGGCACACCATAGGTCAATCTCTAAGTCCCTTTGAAAATCGAGCTCCTGTCTTTAAGATCATTGATGGCTCCCCTTCTGTAGTAGTCCCCATTTCAAGTACCTTGGTGTTTGACTGATTGAAACCTTGATTTCCCAATCCATATCAATGCTGTGCACACTGAGCTCCATCCTAATCAAGGCACACTGTTCTACAAGAAGCCTACCTTCACTCCCAGTCTGCTGTGAGATAAGATTAACTTGCTGGAGTTTGACTATGTATATCTGATTTATAGTGCTGCTCCTAAATCCCCCAGTCAGCCTGGATCCTCTTTATTATTCCTTCTGTCACTTCAATCTCAGTACCCTCATCTCTGTCATAACTACACCTACTCTAACCTTGATCTTCTCTCCCTTGAATCTTGTTGCCTCTCCCCTGCTACTCCTTCCTCTCAAAGTTCTGGTTCTTTCCCTTTCCCTCTTTCCTTTTCTCATGCCTCACCCTTCAAGAAACACAGAATTACAGAAATTGTTGACAGAAAAGGACCGTTTGACCTGCCCATTCTGCCCATAGTTTTCTACCTATTGTACTTCCATGGATGACCCACCCAATCCACAGAGTTCCTCCCACTCCCTGCTTTTGTATTATTATACCCATTTGTCTGTCCTATGCATGCTTGATGCCCACCACTATTCTAGCCTCAACCACTTCAGCTGGCAGTTGATTTTAATGCATCCACCACCTTCTAAGTAGAAATATTTCTTCATGCTCACCTTGAACCTATCCACTTCCAACTACCTCACATGCCCTCTAGTCCGGTGCTCATTGTCACATGGAAGGGCTCTCCCCTTGCATCCTAGCCCATCCTCTTACTACTTCAGTCTTCTAACTCTTGCTCCTTTTTCATCCCCCATTGTAAAAACTCTGCTGGGCAATCCACTGTATCTGTGCAATTTCTCAACCTTCAGCACAGTCTCCTGTTCCATATACATCTCTTTTTTCTCCTATTGCTCTCTCACATCACTCCTTAGGGACAATTTTGCTCCTTCTTGTGCCTACCATCCTCACTCTTCAGAACCTATCCCATTCATGACCCTAAATTTATTTCAGTTCCTGTTTCTCACCTCCTCCTATCCCTACTAACCCATTTGGCCCTCGCCACAATTCCCACTGCCTTCCACCTCCAACCAACTCCCTAGATCTGAACAAGATTGCCTGTTTCTGCCTCCTGACAATTCTGTCAGTTACATTTTGTGATGTTGCTACACCCTGTGTCTGTATCAGTTTGATCTTTCATTTATTCAATTGCAGATATAAATTTATTTGTACAGTTTGAGATATAAATGCAATTCATTCTACCTACACTCATGGTACAGTAAGTTAAATTAATTGCAAAAAAAAAAGTATTATTTGAATAGGTTAAGATTCAAACACAAAGCATCAAAATAAGGGAAATGCAATGAAGAATAAAAACTCACGCCCACAGTAACATTGTGGCACTGTGTTCTTGAGCTTTAACTGTCATGTACTGCACCAATGACAGTGCACTTTACTTTGACCCTCTTTCTAAGAACTAGTGTGTGAGTACATTTCTGTGCCTTAAAAGACAGTACCAAGATTAAGGTAATGTAAATTGTGCATTACATGATCATTCAACACGAAGGATCAGAAGGTCAAAATGTCACCAATGATCAGAGGGATTTTTGTATCCTAACACTGCAATTTCCTACTTTTAGGGCTTTGTGTATGAACCATAATTGATGATTTAAAGTATTTTTTGTAATGCACTGTCCTATTCTTTGAAAAATAATGATTGCTTTATTTTGTCAGGAAGAGTTTGCAAAGTTGGGAGGGGCCTTAGACAAACAGCATGCACGGTAACCTTCTCAGAGGTGCTGCCTGTCTATAGTGTAGGTGAAGCTAGAGTGCGCCACACATGGGATTCAATCAGTGATTGAAAACTGGTGCAGAGCTCAGGGATTTGGCTTCATTGGGGACTGGGGTTAACCTGGAGTGATGCAGGCCTATACTGGCATGATGGGTTGCATATGTCCAGGAGGGGAACCAGGATCCTAGGTAATATGTTTAAATGCTTCATTGGCAATCATTTAAACTAGCCAAGGGAGAGGCACTGGAAAGAGCAGGGAAATCCTAGTCCCCCAATAAAATCAGGGTAGTAAGTGAGGTAAACACCAAGATTGAGATGTCGATAGGGAGAAGGGCAGGGGTACATGGAGAAAGTGACAAAGGCAATAAGGACAGAGATGGGGCAAAAGGGAGTAAGGCCATCAGGAAATTGAGGGTAATGAGTACCATTGCCCATAGTCTGGGCAACAAGCTCCTGAACAGGTGGCCTTGATGGAAGAGGGATGCCTGGATATCATAGCAGTCACAGAAACATGGTACACAAGAACCATGACTGGGATGTTAACATACCAGGGTACATAACCTTCAGGAGAGACAGGGAGGGGAAGAGGGGAAGAGTAGCTCTCTCTATAAAGGAAGGGATAAAAGCACTGAATAAAAGAGTAAACAGGGAAGAGAGGCGGCACTGTGGGACACCTTAGAGACTGCAAATGGCACCACAATCCGCACAGGGGTTATATATAGACCCCATGTCAGGGAAGGAATGGACAAGGATATGATAGAAAGCATTCTTAGGATGGCAGAGAAAGGGAGATGCTGTTGATGGGAGACCTGAATATGCCAGATGTTAACTGGAGCACATTTGCTGCAGCCACATCGAAAAGCAGGGCCATTGTCGATGCCCTACAGGTGGCATGCCTCAGACAGCTAGTTTGGAACCCACTCATGAGGGAGCAGTCTTAGACCTCATACTCTCAAATGAGGACAGTGAGAGAATCTCAGATCTAGAAGTGGGTTGCCATCTGGGAACAAGTGACCATCAAACAGTGTGGTTCACGATAAACTCAGCTACAGAATTAAGTCATACAAAAGTGAGGGTACTGGACTTCAGGAGGGCTGACTTTGGCAAGATGAGAGAGTGCCTTAGAAAAGCACTAGCAAACAGGCTAGAAGGAGGGTGGAGCAACACTGGAGAAACATCAAACTGCCATCACAGAGGCAACAAGCCTTTGTGTCAAGCAAATAAACTAATCAAAGCGAAAGAAAAGCCACTATGGTTCTCAAAAGAGGTGACGGGAAAGTCAGGGAGAAAAGATGGCATTCAGAAAGTATAAGAAAACATAGAAGGAGCAGAAAAGGGAGCTGTACCAGTTAAGGCAGAAGAAAGCAGGAGGGAAGTCAGAATAGCAAAGGCCCAAACTGAGGAAAAGATAGCCAACTTGGTTAAGAAGGGATAAAACCTTTATAGGTACATCAGGGACCAGAGAAAGACAAAGGGAGGAGGGATAGTGAGGCCGAATAGAATGGATTGTGAGTGGGCAGACAGGGACAGTGAAAAAGCAGGGATATTGAATGAATATTTCTGCTCAGTATTCACAAAAGAAGGGAGGGAGGTGCCTAATCCAATTAACAGAAGTAATCTTGATAGAGGGTCGATCCCAGTCTTTTCACAGAAGAAAGGGTTCTGAAAGAACTCCTAAAACTGAAGGTGGACAAAGCAATGGGGCCTGATGGAATTCACCCCAGAAATCTAAAAAGAATTAAGGGAGAACTAGTGAAACCACTGACTACGCTTTTAACAAATGATGGGAGGATGGTGTGGTACCTGAGGACTGGAGGAAGGCGGATGTGATTCCCCTTCACAAAACTGGGACCAAGACAGATGCAGGAAGCTACAGACCTGTCATTTTGACCTCTGTGGTAGGAAAGTGATGGAATCACTTCTGAAGGAATGAATTGTTGAGTACCTAGAGGCCAGTGGGGCTGGGACCCAAGGCAGCATGGGTTCACAGCGGGAAGGTCATGTCAGATGAATCTAATTGATTTCTTTGACTGGGTGACCAAAGTAGTAGACCAGGGAGGGGTTGTGGACATGGTCTACCTAGACTTTAACAAGGCATTTGACACAGTCCCACACAAAGATTAATAGTCAAATTAACCAGCCTGGGAGTGGGTCCTAGGGTGGTAGCCTGGGTAAAACATTGGCTGGACAACAGGACACAGAAGGTAATTGTAAATGGAGTCCCTCTGAAGAAAGATGTGTTAATAGTGGGTAGCTCAGGCTTCAGTACTGGGTCCAGTTCTTTTAATGTCCTTATAAGTGACATTGCAGAGGGACTGGAAGGAAAAGTATGCCTCTTTGCAGATGACACAAAGACCTGCAACAGTGTTGATACACAAGGAGGCATGGAAAGGATGAGAAGGGACTTGGCAAGGTTGGAGGAATGGTCAGAAGTATGGCAGCTGGATTCAATGCAAAGAAGTGCAAAATAATGCACCTGGGAAACAAAACCCAGGGAAGAGTACACTATGGGGGAGGTAGTAACAAAACAAAATGGAAAGGGAACTGGTGGTAATCATATCAGATGACTTTAAGGTTAGCAAGCAATGTGAGAAGGTAGTGGGAGGGCTGGGGTATACTGGGTTGTATAGGGAAAGGCATCACCAGCAGAAAACAGGAAGTTGTTATACCTCTGTACAGACAGTTGGTGAGACCCCATCTGAGTACGGTGTCCAGTTCTGGAGACCCATCTCCGCAAGGACATAGACAGGATAGAGGCAGTCAGAGGCCAACTAAAATGATGCAGGGTCTGCAAGAGAGCCATAAGAGAAGAGACTAAAGGAGCTTAATATGTATACCCTTGAGGAAAGGAGGAGAGGCGACATGATAGAAACTTTTAAGTACCTCAGTGGAATCAACAAAGTCTGAGACGGTAGCATCTTTCAGAAAAGAGATGTTCAAGAACAAGGGACATAATTTAAAGATGGGGGTGGTTCAGGGGCAATGTGAGGAAGTAATGTTTCACAGAGAGGGTGGTGGACGCATGGAACAGCCTTCCTGAGGATGTTTGGGGTCTAAAACTGTGGAAGAATTCAAGAATACATGGGGCAGACATAAGGCAATTCTTGTGGGAGGGTAAGAAAAAAATAGGCTGTTGGTTAATTAGGATCTGCAGCTTATCCTGTAGGTAGGGAAATGGGCAAACTAGGTGGCCAAGCGGTCTTTATCTGCCATCAAAGTCTATGTTTCTATGTTTCTAGTGCCAGACTGTGATAAACATTGTCAGTACCTTTAACAGCAGGTACTACCTGCTGCTCAGTGATCTCCCACTCTGTGCCAAGCAGACCCTGCGGTAGAGTGGCAAACCTTCCCTCGCCACTCTGTGTCAAGTTGTCCCTGCAATCTGATGGCAACCTCTCCCCAACCTAGCTCATACCATTACTACCTGTTTGCAAGTGATACACTCTATGTCATCCTGCCCCAAAACACTTAGTGTATGGCATCTAGCAGTACCACCTCACCCTGGCCAAAAACCTGATTGCACCCTGGAATTCTAAAGGAAATTAGACAGGAGCTGGCCACACTCTTGGTGGATCTGTTTTGCAAGTAGCTGAATAAGGAGCGGTGTCAAGTGATGGATGAACAGCAACTGTGGTTCCCCTGTCTAAGAGTATTAGCAGGGATGATCCAGGAACTCTATACCTGTGAGTGTGATGTCCATTGTCTATATGCTAGAGGTAATCATAAAGGAATGTGGAATTCCTTGTAAATTTCCTGGATGTAAATGGATTCCAGGACAAACAGCAGCATGGGTTCATGGGGTGGAGGTGGGGGTCTTGCCAGAAATCGATAGACTTCTTCACCTTGGTCATGAAGGAGGCTGACAAAAAATAGCCAATGGATGTAGTGTACCTGGACTTTAGTAAAGCTTTTAACTCATCCCACACAATAGTAAAGTTAAAAAATTAATAACTTGGGGTGGGAGAAACAATAAAAGGTGGGTCAGAAACTGGTTTGGGGAAGGTTACAGAGGATTATCTTGAACAAGAAGTTCTCAGAAGAGAGGGAAGTCACTAGAGTGGTTCCCCAGGAGATATCTTAGGCCCAGTTCCATTTAATATTTTTATATATAACAGTGAGGAGAATTCAGGGAATGGTCTTGCTCTTAGCAGATGACATAAAATACTGTGGAACAATAGACAACAAGGATGGTGTACAGGCAATGAGGAAGGATCGGAGGCTAGAAAATTGGACAACTGTCTGACAGCTGCAATTCAATATAAAAAGTACAAAAGCATGCACATAGGCCAGGAACATGAAGACAGAGGGCAGGATGAGGTGTGGTATTAGGATAAACTTCAGACAAAAGTGAGATGGTATGACATTAAAGGAATAATGCCTGACAGGGGTGTTATGCTAGGATAATATCCACCTTCAGGTGGTTTGGGCCTGAGGCCACCAGCCGAGGGGCGTCCAACACCCGAGAAGGGATGTTATCCCAGCATAACACCCACCCTGGAGGGCATTATTCCTATTATACAATGGCTTATTGTTATATATAAATAAAAAAATATTTTAAAGAATGTTTTTATTAATGTGGAAAAATATTTTTGTTTCTTAAGAGGAGATGCTAAAAAGAGAGGATCAATAATGATGACACTAGACCTGTGAATAGCAGGGATGTTATGCCAGGATAACATCCCTGCTGTGATGGCCAACTGACCAATCAGAGCCCAGGATTCTTTCTTGCCATTGTATAATTGCAGATAACCATCAACAATTGCTGCAGTGTAACAGGCAGTGAGAGGGCAACTTGAATACTGGGGTAGACTGGCATGGGCATTAGCAGAAGAGCGCAAGTTGCCCTTCCTGTGAACAAATTCCTCATGTGTGGCCACACATGGAATACTCTTGCACAGTTATGGAGTTTGCTTTTGAGGAAGGGCAGAGATAAGGGAAGGCAATACAGTGAGGGTTACCAAAATGATCCAGGCCAGCAAATGAAGCCCTATAAAGAGAGTCTGGGACTTCAACGTGTACACACTGAGGACCAGGAGAGAGAGGGAAGACAAGATAGAGACCTGATTACATAAGGATCAGCAAATAAGGTTTCAGTATAAGCAAATATGCCACCATTCATTCATACCATCACAGATACTTACATTGAACAGGGTGGATGCTATGCACTGGGGATGATTTTGTTATTTTACGGGTCATTCAATATGGGTTTTATGGCATGCCTTAGGCAAAGATGGAAGTGGTGGCAGGGAGGTTGGGTAGGGGTAATCCAGTTCATCATATCTGATTGTTTGGAGGCAGCCAGGCAAGTGTTTTTGGCATGCGGGTGAGGGAGGGAATTACATTACTAGAGCTGGTGGCAAACTTGATCTGGAGGGGAGGAGGGGTATTCAGTGCAGCTGGGTGGCAGGGAGAGAGTAGGTAGTATTAAATGATCTGTTTAGTGGTGGGAGGTGTTGAGAACTCATATAATGGGTGGGGTATATTGAATTCTTCCAAAACTGGGCTTTTAAAAGAGTTTAGGCAAAGTTGGTGTGGCGGTCAGAACTTCAAATAGCTTCAAAATGTGTACATTCCTGACTTTACACCACCTTCACTAGTGAAGTATAGCATTGGTACATTGCTACTTTTCACCTGGGAATTTCAACCTGACCAATCAGACATGGAGTGAGATTTAGTTTATGGATCAGACAAGTAGTCAATTTATTTTTGTCTATGCTGAGATGATCAGAATGGAATCAGATGGGAATCAGGCACTGCAATTAGGAATACATTTCTCAGAGAACAAAGAAAAAAATATATAAGTTAAAAGTATAAGTAATAAATAATGACACTGGTAAAATGCTGCACATCAGAATAGTGCAGTCAAGGAGCGTGCAGGAAGAATGGCACCAACAGTTACAGCTCCCATGAAAAATGCTGCATTATACAGCAGTGTCAATGGTAGCAGTCAAAAACACATGGAGGACCACTACCATGGTGAAATAACACAAAACATTTTTGATTTTGAGGGATTCCAACTTCCACACATACACAAACATGGGGATTTTGGCCGAACACTCCCCATCTTTATATAATCATGTCTGGGGAGGTGATCTCAGGGATGAGGAGAACCATTGGGGGAGGAATCAAGTATAACCAAGAGATGGAAAAATGTTAACACTTATAGGAGGGAACAAAAATAATTAAAAAATAGAGCAGAACGTAAAATTGTAAATCCACAATCTGGGAGACCAGAAAAGAACCCAAGTCTCTGGGTCTCCTATCCTCTGGATGTGAGTGCCCCAGCCTCTCCATCATGGGAGCAGCTTGACCAGGCACCTCGCTTCCAGCTACTTGACTCCTTCCTGTATGCCTTCACAGCGACAAAGGTAGCGGTAACTGATGTCACGCCATTCTACACCTGTCACTGTAAAGGCATACATGGTATTCTAGCACTCATCTTGATCACGCTAATCTTGAAACATTATTCTAACTGGGTACATAAATGATACCCAAGGTAGAAAAATATATTTTTAACAAGGGAGGATCGGTCAGCTGGAATTTAAAAATAATGCCTGGATCTTAATCATTCATTTGGGATAGGCAAAGAAGATTCCTCTTTAGGATTTCTTTGTTTATGTATAAATATTTTGAGTTAAGCAATGACTTGGAAGAAGACGTTTTTTAGTTTGACTTTCAATTTTGGATGAGAAATTCACTCGCCTCCTTATCAGAGGATCAGAATCAGAGAACATATATGACAAAGCTGCCAGAGGACCAAGAGGACAGCACATCAAGAGCACCCATGGCCAGGCAACATGGAGGACATTTTTACCTGCAAGGACAGAAAACATTCTTGTGAGGTAGAGGTACTGTGCAAATTTAGAGAATTACAGACTTTGACAGCTACAGATGCTGAATGCATTTTAATTGATGGGATGTGGGAAATTGTTATGTGGAATGTCTGATTTTTTATTAAATGTCCAGTCATAGCATTTGAATTTCACTTTTGTAGTAGATCAATTATTTCTGAGTCATAAGTAAACAAATACTGATATTGAAAGTGATCTCCAACCTTTGCATGTTTTCTTCTATTGACACTAATAGTAACAAATGCAACAGCTGGCCAGCCCTCATGATTAACTTTCCTTAGAGCTAGTTTGGTAACACCACTAGGTGGTCAAAAACATGGTACAGTAAGGTATTACATTTTCTGTTCACATGTGCTATGAATTAATACATTTTAATACAAGGGTTATCTTTTGTTTGTTTGTTTTCTTTTAAAGACCTAAATTTGTGTGTCCCACCTTATAACTAAATAATATATGCAAAGATTTCTACAAGACTTGCCAAGTTACCAGACTATGCTATAAAGGGTATGCATGTCAAATTTCAGGTCCTGATGCACAAAGATGCCTACCAAAGGCTTGTTTCTCTGGCCATCTACATATACATGGATGATACAATTATCTATGCTGCCAATGCCACTATTCCTGAACTGGCTGCTCAGCAACAGTACAGTTGGATTTTTCCAACACCCAACGTTGGTTCCAGGATAATCAGCTGCTCCTAATGCCAATAAAAGAGCCTGTGTGAACTTTGGACCAGACAGAGACTGGCCAGAGTGTCACCCCTCCTCCTTCCATAGTCTTGATGGTATGTTAATTGAGAACATCTCCTTCTTTAAATACATCGGGTATGGTTGGATTATTATCTCTACTTCCATGTACATGTGCACACCACAGATCAGAAGTTCCACCCTAAATTCTGGGTTCTGTATATAAATAAATTGTGCATCCTGCTTCCTCCATGAAAAGCAGTCCGTTTGAAAATGATCCTCCCAATTTTCAACTACGTGACACTGTTTACAGTGAAGCTCTCAAGTCCATACTGGCCATGATAGACATCCTCTTTTACTCCTTCTTTTGTTCTGCCATGTACTGTCTCTTCTACCACTGACCATTGCTCCTCTATGCCTCCATTTTCCTTCCATCACTTTATAACAGGTATCTTTCCTACTGTACTTCCTTTGTCTCTAAATCCTGGCTTGGTTCCGCTCATCATATCTTACCACCCTTCTTTTCATCCACCTATGCTCTCATATACCCTTTGCATCTCCAACCCTTGCAAACTCACCTTCCCTCACATGAAATCCATTGCTACCCATTCAGCATTTTCCTTCCATGTCACTAAGCTCTGGTCTTTCCTCCCCTCCCCTTTTTTACTTGCATTGTTAAAATGAATCAGACTCCTACATAAGGTGCTCTAGTCTACATTACATAGAAACATAGAAACATAGACTTTGACGGAGATAAGGACCACTTGGCCCACCCAGTCTGCCCATTTCCCAACCTATTGGATAAGCCGTAGATTCTAGATAACCAACAGCCTACTTCCTGCAACCCCCACTATAATTGCCTTATGTCTGTCCCATGCATGTTTGAATTCCCACTGTTTTAGACCCCACAACCTCTCCAGGAAGGTGGTTCCATGCATCCACCACTCTCTCCGTGAAAAATAATTTCTCACATTACCCTGAGCCATCCCCCTTTAACTTTAAATTGTGCCCTTGTTCTTACACATCTCTTTTCTGAAAGATGTTACCCTCCTGGACTTTGTTGATTCCCTTGAGATACTTAAAAGTTTCTATCATGTCCCCCATCCTCCTTTCATCAAGGGTATACATATTAAGCTCTCTCAGTCTCTCTTGTATGTTTTCTGATGTAGAACCTGCACCATTTTACTTGCCGTCCTCTGGACTGCTTCCATCCTGTCTATGTCCTTGCATAGATGAGGTCTCCAAAACTGCATGCAGTACTCCAAATGGGGTCTCACCAACTGTCTGTACAGAGGGATAACCACTTCCCTTTTTCTACTTGTGATGCCCGTCCCTATGCATCCCAGTATCCCCCTGGCTCTCCTTACTGACTTCTCACATTGCTTACCCACCTTTAGGTCATCTGATATGACTACACCCAGATCCCTTTCCATTATTGTTGTTGTTAGTACCTCCCTGCTATTGTGTACTCTTCTCCTGGATTTTGTTTCCAGGTGCATTACTTTGCACTTCTTTGCATTGAATCTAAGTTGCCATATGTCTGACCATTCCTCCAACCTTGCCAAGTCCCTTCTCATCCTTTCTACCCCCTTGTATCAACTCTGTTACAGATCTTTGTGTCATCCACAAAGAGGCATACCTTTCCTTCCAGACCCTCCCAATGTCACCTATAAAGACGTTAAAGAGGACTGGACCCAGTACTGAGCCCTGAGGTACTCCACTAGTAACCCCCTTTCTTCAGAATGTGTCCATTTACTATTACCTTCTGTGTCCTGTTATGCAGCCAGTTTGCTACCCAGGCTACCACCCTGGGACCCACTTCCAGGCTGGCTAACTTGATTGTTAATCTTTGTGTAGGACTGTGTCAAATGCTCTAGAAGTCTAGGTAGGCTATATCCACAGCCCCTCCCTGGTCTATTACTTTGGTCACCAGTCAAAGAAATCGATTAGATTCATCTGACATGACCTTCCTGCTGTGAATCCATGCTGTTTTTGGGTCCTGTGCCCTGCTGGCCCCTAGATACTCAACAATTCCTTTCTTTCAGAAGTGATTCCATCTCATTTCCCACCACTGAGGTCAAATTAACAGGTCTGTAGTTTCCTGCTTCTGCCTTGCTCCCACTTTTGTGAGGGGAATCAATCTGCCCTTCTCCAGTCCTCAAATACCACCCCATCTTCCATGATTTGTTAAAAGTGTGGTTAGGTGGTGTCACTAGGTCCTCCCTTAGCTCTTTTAGGATTCTAGGGTGAATCCCATCAGGCCCCATTGCTTTGTCCACCTTGAGTTTTAGGAGTTCTTTCAGTACCCTTTCTTCTGTAAATGGACTGGTGTCAACCCCACTATCCAGAGTGCTTCTACTGTTTGGTTTAGGTAACTCCTCTTCTTCTTTTGTGAATACTGAGCAAAAGTATTCATTCAGTATCTCTACCTTTTCACTGTCTCCCTCTGCTCACCTCCCTCTCCTTTATTAATCTTCACTATCCTCCCTTAACCTTTCTATGTCCCTAATGTACCTATAAAGGTTTTATCCCCTTCTTAACTGGGTTGACTATCTTTTCCTCGGTTTGGGTCTTTGCTTTTCTGACTGCCTTCCCCACTTCTTTCTGCTTTAATTGATACAGTTCCCTGTCGTGCTCCGTCTGTGATTCCTTATACTTTTTGAATGCAGCCTTTTTCTCCTTAACCTTCCCTGACACCTCTTTTGAGAGCCATAGTGGTTTTATTCCGCTTTGTTTTCTTTATTTGTTTCACATAAAGGCTTGTTGCCTCCATGATGGTAGTTTTGATTTTCTCCATTGTTCTTCCACCCTCCTTTCTGGCCATTTGCTAATGCATTCCTCAGGTATTCACCCGTTATGCCAAAGTCAGCCTTCTAAAGGTCCAGTATCCTTGTCTTTTGTATGGCTTGTCTCCATAGGTTATGTTTATTGTGAAGCACACTGTGCAGTGGTCGCTTGTTCTCAGATGTCTACTGACTTCTAAGTTTGTGATCCTCTCTCCATTTGAGAGTACCAGGTCTAATATTGCTCCCTCCTGAGTGGGTTCCACCACTAGCTGTCTAAGGCTTGCTCCCTGTGGGCATCGAGAATGACCCTGCTCTTGGATGTGGCTGCAGTTCAAGTCACCCAGTTAACATCTGGCATATTCAGGTCCCCATCAACAGTATCTCCCTTTTTCAGCCATTTTGAGAATGCCGCTATCATTTTCTTGTCCATTTCCTCCCTTGAGATGGGGTCTGTATACAACCCTGAGTGGATTATGATGTCATTCCCTGTCTCCAAGGTGACCCAGAGTTCCTCTTGTCCTCCCCTTTACTTTTTAGTTCTGTAGCTTTGATCCCTTCCCTTATGTAGAGAGCTACTCCACATTGGGTAACATATCTGAAGAAGAAGCAGTACTATAGGCCTCAACATCTTGTTTCTTTAACTTCTCATTAGCCATATAAAGGTATTATCGTTGGTCAGCAAGAAAAGTTATCTTTTGTTTCCTCCTGATTTTTTGTGTGGGCTAATATGGCACAGACCTTTCTCTGAAAACCCTCTATGACTTTATACTCACTACTATACTTGCCCTTGACTACATCACGTCCCCTAGCTTCCAGCTCCTCTTAGCATCACCCTGCCAACTCTGATTTCAGTTCAACCCTTGGTTTGTGCACATTAGTTCCAGTGTTGAATCTGTTAACCACTACATCTGTTTCACTGATCATGGTAACTGTGTTTACGTTGTATTTGTATTGCTTCACCACACAGAAGCCATTATTTATGCTTACTCTGTATTGTTATTGTCTCTTTTCATAGCAACTGTAGCTACTGTTTATTATATTTTACTGCACCTTATTGTTGTATTGTACTCTCCTTTCCCTCAGGATGCATCTGGAAATGAGCTGTTATCAGTTCAATATGTCAAGAAAGAAAGAAAGAAAGAAAGAAAGAAAGAAAGAAAGAAAGAAAGAAAGAAAGAAAGAAAGAAATTAATGTGGTAGGATATACTGTATGTGGCCAAAATAAAGGGTTAGCATTAAATTGTTTATCCATTCCTTACTATGATCATTGTCTAGCTGTTCTCTTCCATGGAAGATTTGTTAGTGTGTGTGTGTGTGTGTGTGTGTGTGTGTGTGTGTGTGTGTGTGTGTGGTGGGGGCTGGATTTTGCCTGCCATTTAAGCCATAAGATGAATGTTTATGGGTATTCAAATGTTATACTATAGTTGCTAACTAAATTATGAGGACTACTATCAAAATTCAGAAAAAGTGCAAAAAGTGGTGTTTTTACATTTGTTATGCTGCAATGAATGCTTCCATGATTATATTTAAAGGTACATAAGCAACATTTATTTCATCAGCAAACACATCTGTCATAATGTAAATATGTCTTTTCTATATCAGTAACATAATTACTTCTGTTATATAATAACGACAGCATTCTTAATGGCTGGACTCCAGGTTTCATTAAAAAATAAGTTCTTAGCCCTAATACTTCCAAGTTAGACCTTTCAACAGCTATTTTCTTTAATGTGTGAAACTTTGGTACATTAGGATTAGAGACTTAATTTTAATATGAAAGTTTGGAGTCACCTAAGTAGATATATCGATAAGCCTTTACTACATCATACATATCAATATACAAACATAAAATGTTTCTTTCGACATAAAAACCCCATAAAATATCTCACTAAATTCTTGATATTCTGTCACTTTTCAAAATATATCATCATGTACAGACATGTAGCAATACAGGAGAGCTGCATCATTTGGTGCATACATGTTAATCAGACTCATAGATTTCATTTAAAAAAAAATAGTTTGTTTTATAATAAACTGTTCAAATGGTACAACTTTCAAAATATAGTTTAAAGCAATTATAAACTATCATATAAAACTGTTTTTGGAAGTGGCTAGAAGATACTAGTGTTTGTTCTGTGTAAGAATAAACTAATTCTTTCCTAGTTGTTTTGGTGGTTAATTTTCTACTTATTCATTTTTTTTTTGCCTGCTCTTGTTGTAGAGTGCCGAATCTTCTAACCAGTTGTTGTTGTTTTGCCATTTCCTATACTTTTAACTGTATTGTTTGATTTATTGCCTCATTTTTTTCTGTAAACTCCTCCCCACACAGTCAGATCTGGCAATGTACCTCAGCTCAGTGTGTATCTTCCAGTCAACAATGTACACATAAATACATCAACTAACCTTTACACTGTTATCTTTCCTTTTATCCTACAAAAGAGACTAGAGCTCCCCATTGCATATCCCATACATATATAAATATAATATGGCCTGAGTGAAGATATCACATTTACCTGCATGGAAACCAATAATGTTATGATGTCGATGAGTGGTGAAGCCACAAGTAAGATATCTTATATCACTGGCCTCGAATGAAGATAAATGGTATGTCTTCAGTCGGGCCATGTCATGTTGTGTTTATAAAATCATACTGTATATTTTTGGAATAAAAATGAAGAAACTGTGTAGTACTGCTGTTGACATATTTCACTCAATGTTAGTGCTGGGTGGATAATGCAAATTCTGCTTTTTTCCACACTTCTGACTGTGGTGAATTCTGAATCTTCCAAAAGTGCACTGCAATTTCCACCAAGTACTGTAGTATTTATTGATGAACAATGGATGGGAACATAGTCATTAAGTGTGGAATTAAAGTTCCTTCTCATTTATTTCACATTTCAATGATTTAATCCATAATTTCCAATGTAATTATACAGCATGTTTTTCCACAAGCAATTTAGGGTCACATTTGTGTTCTGGTAGGTGATATTGTAACTTTCAAATGTACAGTATTTACTGACTCTAATCACCCTACAGTACCTCTAAAGTCACAGTACTGGACTGTCTGGAAATCAACAAGTTCTTTTGTTTTCTTGTCATTTTTTCCACCATTTGTGCTTTAATTTCTAGGCTCTGCTGTTGAATTCCATGAAAGCAAAGGCTTTTTTATCCTTTATATTCTACCATTCAGAAAAAGTCAGTTTAGTTCTGTAATTGGAAGAAATTATTCCATGAGCTGTGTAGCTACCTGGGCAGTTGTTGTTTCTTTCCACCACTTGCTTGTAGGATCTGCTGTTGAATTCCACAGAAGCAAATTATTTTTTTGCCTTTTGTATTTCTCCTTTCTTGTTAAATGTCACAGTTATGTATGCAATTCCAAGGAAAACTAAATGATTATTCCACCAGCTCTGTCATCATTTGAGTACTTGTTTTCTGGCATTCATGCTTTTATTTCTAGGTTCTGCTATTGAATTTCAATGAAGCCAAGGTTTCTCTGTTCCATTTCATCATACTGAGCTAAATTCCATGCTTTAGGTCTGTAATTCTGTGAAAAATCCCAAATTATTCCATGATCTCTGCAGTCACATGAGGATGCCAGAGGGCCTCTGAGGGTTTTATCTCTGTAGCAACATTTCTTGACATGTCACAGCAGCTTGCTGCTGCATGTTCTCTCAGTTCCAAAGTGATGCTGAAGAAGAAAGATTTGTGTTCTTTCTGCTACACATATTGAGCCTTGTTGACTAAAATTACTTTGTTTTTCTACTGATAAAAATGCAAACACAGCTAGTAACTTTAATTTCAGTGCTGAGGCAAACGTATTGCTGCTCTTTCCTTGCTTTTGAAATCCATTATTTTTTCAATTTCTTGGTTCCTCTCAAGGTTATGAGTGAAAACAATTACACTGTGTAGGCAAGCAAAAGTGATAAGGAAGTGGAAAAGAATTTGGTGGGGATTGAGCTGCAGGATCTTCAAAATGATGTCAAGTCAAGGTACACAGGGTAATGGAGAAGTTGCTAATGGATGCAGAGCAGTCACTAACACTTACAGTTCCAGCGGCAGTGTAGTTCCAGCTGTATCCCATGTTGTATCAACGTTGGCAGGAGTTGGTATCACAGCTGCTAGTTTTTGTGGTTTGCAGTGTAGTCCCATAACAGGTGTTACTCAGCAAGCAAAAGTGGCAAGAAAACTGCCATGATGTTGCTACACTAATGCTTCAATCTCAAGAATCTGAAGAGGAGGAACAGTCACAGCAGTCTCAGAAGCTTTTAGGGACTAGGACAAATGAGGGTGTTTGTTCAGTTGCAGTCAGTAAGGACAATGCTTGGGAGGGTCCAGGACCATTAACTCTCCTGGCAGAGGAGGAAGAGGAGAAGCAGCCAGAGAATGTGCACTATAAGGAGGCTGAGGAGAAAGAACAGACTAAGCCAGCAAATCATGCTACTCTAGAAGTGAAAGAGGAGAGGGACAAGGCAGATTAGAAAGAAGAAGAAGAAGGGATAATCAGGCCTTAGTGTCAGTGCCAGAAAAGTCAAAGTCCAACATCAGTGATGATAGTGATGAGAGAGGTGATGATGACTCAGTACTTGACCTTATTGGCAGCCTCCCCAAGCACCTGTACAAAAGTGTTGACACAAGTGAAGTGAGAGTGATCCCTTTTGTGCCTCCCTCATAAGGAACAATCAAATGTAAGAGGAAAGGGCCCACAAGGTAAAAGTGTACATGGTGATCATCATCAGCAACAGCAGCAGCAGCAAAGGAAACAGTTGTGCTACCACTATGCCCCTGGCCCCATCCACTCCACTCAAGAAAACCAGGCCTATGACTAGCAAGTCTGTTGGGTGGGATTATTTTCAGTGGATGAGGAGGACTAAAGTGTGTCAGTTTGTCACATATGCAATAAAAGATTAGCAGATTAGCAGAGGTAAGGCAGGAACACACTCAGGGACAACTGGGATGCGTAGTCATCTGTAAATGAAGCATGCCATTTGCTGGGCACAGCATATGCTGCTGACAGCAATGCACACTCATGACTTGCTACCTTAAGAGTCTGAAAGAGAGGTTATGGGATGTAACTTTAAACCCTTTATTGTGTTCCACCCCTAGGTGTGCAGATACAAGTGGCATTCAATCTGCTCAATCAGAGCCCTCTTCCTCCCATATCCGTAGTTTTTCCACCATGTTCCTCACTGTGGGAGAAGGCAGTTGCAGCAACAAGACCACAACTGCTACAGCCACTACAGCAACCTGCTCTGCATTCCATCTCACCCCAGTCTTAAGTAACCAGATATTAAATATACATTAACCAAGAACACCAAATACCACCATAAACACCCTGTTGCAAAAGAGTTAAACACTGCCATTGCACAGATGCCATATTCCTTTGTTTAGAAACCCGAGATTCTACAGTAAATCTGATGGAAAAGCTGATCCCAGATGCAAAGTGCCAAGTCACGCTTATTTCTTCACCAAGGCTGTTCCAATACTTTATAATAATCTTACTTGCATTGTGTCACATGCATTGCCCAGTTTGCGTTCCCAGCATCCACCTGACTGCAGATATCTGGACCAGTCGCCCATTACCTGCTATGGGTTGTACCTGCATTACTGCACTCTTGGCCAGTTTCCTGGTTTTATGCCATGTGGTCATACCCATCTTCTATTTGCCCTCTGAGAAGTGCCATAGTACTGACAGTGCTCATCAGTACACTATACTGAACATGCCGAGCATGTATGGCTTGCATTCATCTACCAGAATACCGACCTGACTGAGTGATGCTATTGCATTTTGGCTGAAACCGCATGGCTTCCATGCTGGCTTCATTGCAAGTGGCAATGCTAGAATGCTGCATAAGCAATCAGTGATGGCTGTTTTATTATGTCTCATGTTTTTGCACAATTCTTAACCTGATTATTAAGGCCTTTCTTGATCATGAAGCAGTCAGTAGTATACTGATTATCAGTCAAAACATTTGCAATCATTTCAGTCACTCATAACTGACACGATCGTAGCTCAGCATTCTACAGAAGGCCAAATGAGTTCCACACTGGCTAAAGCTTGATGTTGTGATATGCCGGAACTCAACTCTCTACATGCTCAAGAGGCTTTTGAGCAGCATAAGCTGATCAATGACTATGTTATGCAAATGTGTGATTGTGAAACACATATAGCCATGTCATTGAGACCATCCCAGTGGCTGTTGATGGATAGAGTCATTTAACTCCTCAGACCTTTGAAAATGCTACACATGTTGTTAACTCTGAAATGCAGTTTAGCCAGATTATACCTCTGCTACATGTACTTTTACAGCACTGGTCAATGTCAAGGACTAATCTGAATTATCAGATTCAGAAGGAGTAGAGCTGATTAACTGGATCATGCAGTTGTTTGATAGCAACTTAGGGTGCTTCTGCGGAACACCTCTGAGGCTTACATTCCGGCCAGCTTGCTAGATTCATGACACAAGCAAGGCATGGTGGAACTCCTTCCAGGTAGGAAGTCTGATGTGCATCCTTATGCTGTGACCCTTCACAGTAAGAAGGGTAAAATGGGCTGATTGTAAAGCATTCAGAGAAAAAACCTGAATCAGGGAAAAAACCTGAAGGAACAATATCCCCTCTGAAGCGCTCCTTCTTGTCCTCCTCCTCTTCTACTCCTTCCACTGTCACCTCATCCTCACATAGCAGTGACAGAAACTCTCTCTGGTCCATACTGCCCCAGGTTGGTGTTTCCATACATCAACCAACTGAGGTCAAGACACAAGTTCAAATGTCTACTACTGATATAGTTCAGTCATACCTGGAGGACACAGAGCAGCTGGATATTGATGATGAGCCATTGGAGTATTGAAGAACTAAACTCGAAATCTGGCCTGCTCTCTCAGTTTTGGCAATTGAGTATTTAACCTGCCCCTGATCCAGTGTCAGCTCAGAAAGAGTATTTAGTGCTTCTGGTGCCATTGTCAGTGATCAGCAACACTGATTCTCTGACAGAAATATAGAGTACCTCACATTCATAAAATTGAACAGCCATTTCCTCACACTCCAGAACAAGTTGTTATCTTCAAAATATTATGAGTCTGCTGAAAAGATGAAGTGGAGCAGGAATCTTCTGAGGAAGAGCAGTGTCTGCCATCTGTTGCTGAAGACACAACTGAGGGGTTGAGTTCTCCTGAGTACAACACATCACAGATATTCCACCCTCACTGTTGGTTGTACATCTATGTTATTGTTTGGCACAACATGGTAGTTATAAGTCTGCAGTTAGAAGAACAATGATGTCACCAGCAATGAGTATGACAAATGTGTCCTGAACTCCCGGATGATACAAGTGGATTATTGTTTCTGTATAAGTACCTTTGTATTACCATGCTGCAGTAATAGTGGTGTTGTCCAAAAACAGCACTTGCTGTATATTCCCCAGTTGGCCACTGTTTAGGCCCCCACCCCAAAGAAAAAAAGAAAAGCACTAAAATATTTTGTTTAACACTGTTTATTTGTCCTGTTTCATTTATCTGTCTGCTATTGTCTTGTGTAAAAGCAGCACTTGCATAAAACATAGAATTTGATGGCAGATAAGAACTGCTTGGCCCATCTAGTCTGCCCATTCTTGATATAAATTAAACAGCTGGCTGCTGTTTAGGCTGCCACCCACCCCAAAAAAAAAAAGAAAACATCAAAACATTTTGTCAGACATTGTTTATTGTCCTGTATCATTTATCTATTTTCTCCTGCTGTCTTGTGTAAAATCAGCACTTTCTGTAAATTCCCCAGTTGGCCATTGTTTAGGCCACCCTTGCCACCTCAACCCCTGCTACCCTATGCTGGGGAGTTCATCATATTCGATCAGAGGTAGAGTGAGCAGCAACCACAAAGCAATTTCATTGGGTGCCACTGACTGCATCGGGATGGGTGGAGGCCTATGTGAAAAGAAATGACTTCCATTCCAACAACTACAAGGTGGTGTGTGAAGCAATAGGATGCATCATCAGTGTCCTGGCTTGGTTCACCAGAAAGCCCATGATGCCTTCATCTGGCACACTTCCACCCTGCACTATAAATTCAAAGGAGAACACATACCCAGTGGGCACCTCATATATTCCTAAGCCTTACCAATGACTGTAGGTGCCTCTGATGATACTAACCAATGGATTCTGTCTATACAGGGACAGTTTCTGCGCTTAGTCCATGGCAGATTACACTTGTCATATGCCCCATTGCAGAGTACAAGTATAACACAGCACAAATTGTAACCTGCAATGTTATTTGGCATGTCTTTGACATGTTCAGGATGCAGTTCAGATACCTAAATCCAGTGGTAACCTCATAGTACAATACAGCCCACAGAGGGCCTGTGGCATTTTTCTTCCTCTGTATACCACACAACATAGCACTGAACATTGGAATATACCTGTAGGTCTTAGAGGTAGCACTGCAGTTGATGTGGAGTTAAAGGACCAGGTTCTACAGGAGCAGCTCCATAGGTCTTGGTTTAGGAGGTCCACTGAGTACCAGGGCTGTGTCATTGCAGAACATTTTGGACCCTGATGGTGAGTACAGAACAAACAGGAGACAGTAATGGTGTAAAAAGGTATTAATGCACTAAGAAAATATGTTCAGTGCAAACAGAACTAAAAAGTGGGTGAATCACATGGGTGGGGCAAAACAAATGGAATAGCTATCCTGGTAGTGGAAACAAAAGGTTGGGCAACAGAACAAAAATCCATCTTGGCAGGAGGGACCAGAAGAAGCTGAGGGCATGAAATAACAGAAATAACAACCATCCTGACAGGTGAAACAGAAGGAGTTATGCAACAGAAAGATCAACAATATTGGCTGGGGGATGGAAGAGCTGGACTAGGTAGGGTATGGGGAAAGGGTGGCACGTGTTGGAGTGGTGGTCAATCCAAATTCATGTGCATTCCCTCCCCACACGAACAATTGTCAAGCATTTGTGAGGGGCCCTGGTTTTGCTGCAGAGGGCACAGAAACCATTGGGGGCAGGTGTGGTGATGATGTGTGCTAGCCACAGCCCAGGCCATGGTTGTGTGATGCAGTAGCCACAGTGAGGATCAGGCAATGGCCAGTAGTCAATGGCATCTACTCCCAATGGGCTGGGGTACATGGGGTGCCTTTGGTATGGTGGTCTACACTACACAGAGTAGCTGCACCCTGGAGTGTCTGTAATGGTATGATACATGCCCCTGTGCACATCTACAACCCCATCTGGCCTTCACTTACCCATGAACCATTGTAGCAGCCTCTATTACAGCAGTGGTTAGGCCCACAAGCCTCTACGCCAATGGTCCAGTCCAGGTTGGCAAAGGCTGCCATATGTTTTGCAAGGTGCCATTCGGCACACTGTTTCGGCCTGAAGACAAGTTGCTCATGAGGCTCACCTGGCCTGAAGGCTCACCTGGGCCCCCATGCCTATTGGCAGTGCCTGGTGCTGTCAGGAATGTCCTGTTGGACAGGGTCAGGCTGCACTCGGGCTCAGGTGTAGGCCATGATGGCACTGCAAAAGTAGCAGTGGCTGGACCTGTGGTTGGATGAGTGGAAGTAGTGGTGGCTGGGCCTGATGAGGGCTGAGGTAGCATAGCAAAGGCTGGGCCTGCATGGGTGTGGCTGTTGGCAAACAGCAGAAGGGTTTGCAGGGCATTTACATCTGGCAGTGCATAGTTTGTTTGGCTGGGGCTATGCAGTACTGCCTGCATGCCTCTCACTGTTGTCAAACTCTCCTGATGTCTCCTGCCCCCAGAACCCCTCTATGTACTGTATGTCTGGCTACTGTCATACTACTCTCCTCCTCAACCAGCACTGCAGCAGCCCTGGTTCCTCCCCACTGTGCACACTGCTACTTGGTGCAGTGTCGACCCTAACCGTCAAACTATTCTATGTCCTCAATTTCTGACAGGGACTGAGCTGTTAAGAGAAAGAGATGGACATTGCTGAATAATGCATGTACCTGTGGTAGGATAATGCCAGCATGCAGGCACAATGTACTGTGAATAGTCATACACATGCTATTCATGCAATGCCGTGCCCACATACCATTAGTGCTGTACACATCACACACAGACACCTCCATCACCAGTGACCACACAGTAGACACTACCTATGTGGCACAGTAGGGATTCCCCACTGGATAGACAGTCCACAAGGATACCTGGAAATCACCAAGCAGGCACCCCTCTGTTGTAACTCTGCTACCTAGTAAGTCATGACAGTCAGTGTATATATAATCAAGAGCCCATGTATGTGGGTTCCATGGGCCTCATGAGTATGCAAGATGCAGCTCATTATATTCCATGGGCATGTGCAGGGTGTAGTTTGCTTACACACTTTGATCTGTACATGCCAACGGATACTGTGAATGACCCACAGTGTTCTAGGTGGTAATACTGGTGCACAACATAGCCATACTACTGTAGTTTGACTATACTGCTCTGGTATGCTCCATATGCTACCACAGCAACATCATGACTTTTTCCACTTGTGTGTGGCATATTACCTCATGCAAAGTCATGTTGTACATCTGTTATTCATAGTACACTGCTAATGTTTCCCTCATCCCGTGTGCATGACTTGCTGAGTTCTGTGTCCTTCCATTTATAGGTGCTCAAAGTGCCGCTAGCAGTGTGAAAGCAGTTCAGGAGGCAAAGGGTAGGGATGACCTCCTGGGGCACCAGGTCTGGCTCCTGAGTTTGGTCAGCTTAGAGGTGGTGGCCATTGAGGGCCATTAGGAGAATACACAGGTTGCAGTTGTGAACACTGCCATGATATGTAAGACCAAGGTGGCTATCAGAGGTGATAGGAAGCAGCAGTAGCAACCACCTGTGAACCTGTGATAGCTGCAATGGCCACTGGACAGTTTTCAAGAATGGGTGCCCTGTTTTTCTGATATGTTCAGGTGAGTGATCTTTTTAATGTTGTCTCAATGGTACCCTTTTTCTTTGTTTCTGGGAGTTGCCTTTTTATGTTCTGCATGGCTGGTGTCTTTGGTTTTGTTCTGTCTATGGGTCAGGTTGGATAGCCTCTAATAGATATAAGACTGTCCCCTTGTGTGTTCTTAACATTAGAGGATTGCAAACAGAAGGTGGTTCTAAGAGGATGCAAGAGGTGACATTCTTAGATCCATATGAGCCCTCCAAATGGACCCATAAAACAATTATAGGTCACAAACTTAAAAATAAAATTATTTTTTTAATTTGGAATTACCATTATTGTGACTCAGTGCATTAGATACTCTTACAGGAATAAGAGCACCTTACACGCAACTGCAGGAAGCTCTGCAATTGATCAGGTATGCTTCTGTGATCTATAATATACAGCAAACAATCCTTTTGATACAGTACCTTTGCTGCTGTATCATGCATCTTCTTTGGTGCCCACCTGCCCCTTCCTGTGCTGTACTTGTGGCAAGTGCTGTGCTATAGTGCTGCACCCTGTGGCCTGCAGTGTGGCACAATATTCTCTATGTTTGCACATGCACTATACCTGGTGCATGGTGTGGATATCTCATTGTCTATGTCCCTGCACTATCTGTGGCTCAACAGTAGCACAATTATGGCTGTTTGAATATGGAGGCCTAAATCTTGTAACCAATGATTAATTCCTCCCTCCCAAGAATATAAAATGTGCAACTAACATAGAAAAGCACTGGGGACACACCAATGAGACCCATCATCAATTTGACAGCATAAATGAATTGTCATTGTGTTCCATTTTCAAACACCAAAAAGAAAACCTCAACAATAATGAACTTTAGCAATAATAATTGTTAATAACCCTCACTTTGTGTTTTCAAAATGAATGCCATATTTAGTGTAGACATGCATATGCCTCTGTCAGTTACCATTCATTATGCCTTAATAATCATGAAGTGGCACACTGGCACAATTAGTACCACAGTGGTTCGTAGTTTCAACAAATTACTCAACAAGTAGTTATGTCATTGATCAAACTTTGGTTTATAAAAGTTTATCCAAGTCAAGAGTAAGCCCTTACATATAGGATAGTGTATGGGAGCTGGTACACAACCACACTATTCTAATACCGAGTGGTTTCCATAATGACTGGGACCTCGAAAGAGATGCTTGAGAGGTTCTTGTTGTTATGGAAACCACAAGGTATTAGAATAGCAGGTTGTGTATTGGGGGTTCCACACACTTTTCTATACAATGTATGGCTCCCCAAAACACATGTCCCTTACTTTTTGTTGCTGCTGTAGTCTTGGGGACCTGAACTCCTTGTTTGTTTGCTGGCAGGTCCACTCATACACAACTGCTCACCGCACTCTGTTCTATGAGTGGTGCTGTTAGAGTGGCTGCATTGTGACATAGCTACTAAAGCAGAACAAAAAGTCATTCTGCTTTAGTGGCTACATCTTTACTGCAGCAAAACCACTTTTTGAGTGTATGGATTTCCATACAAAATAACGTTGGCCATACACTACATAAACATTGCATAACATATCTATTGAGAATACTTGTTTATGTTTTATATAAATTGCTTAGTATTTTTATTATGAGTATAATTTTGTAGAGCTATGTCTGTCATTAGCTGTACATTGTTGTATGTATGTCCTGCTTCTTATGTATCATATGTCTGCTTCACAAAGATCACCATTGTAAATGAGCTTTGCTCAAAGGTCATAACCTCACATAAATAAAATTAAAAAATTTAAATGTAGCCATGCTTATCATATCCCACCTGTTGAAACAGAATAAACATTGCATAAAAACTAATGAAACAAACCTACTCATTAATAATTAAGCAACAACAAAGTATAACCAGGGTTGTATTAATCATTTATCAATCACATCCTAGGAGTATAATGCAGCACAAGGTGAAGCCAAGTGATGCATACACCTAGAGTGTGATTAACTGATGATTACTCCATCACTGGGAGTACCTATTGTTAATATAGCAAAGCAATGTAAAAGCACTATTTTATATCTATTTTGTGTATTTTGTATTTTTTTTTTACCATCATACCTGATATAGTGCTTAAATAGTCCTTCCACCACCAGATCAACTGAGACATTCCATTGTTGTTCCAAATTCTAGTTGTCTGTGTTCTGAGTGTGGTAAAAGCTGACGGCATGTGCCGAATGGTGGCTCGGTCTACAGTACAGTCTTAAAAGTTTAACTGAAGTTGCATTAGAAACACCATGTGGAAATAGTTGCACAACCATTTTATGGGTTAAGTGGCTACCATGCCAGTGGGATCATGCTTGCATGAATTACAGGATCACTGTGACAGTTGACATTGAATGAAACCTGTTGAATGCATGGTGGGGGTTACACAAGTAATCTCTGTGTTACAGTAACTTAACTGTTGCTATGGTGGTTGCCATGGTAGTGGCAGAGTTCACTAAGGTGAAGCAGTTTGCCATAGCAACATCGCCAGCTCACGGGGATAGCAAAAAATATTATGGGTAATTTGCCTATGTGGGTTGCAAATTAATTACTTCAATGGGTGTTTTTAACTGTGAGTAATCTGGATAGGGATCAATGCCTTTAATGAAGAAATGGACACAATGGAAGGTTGAAAGACTAAGCCTTGATTTATGCAGTGATATATAATGGTTTGGAATTGTGTACACAGAGCTGGTTGGAGTAATGTCAGTCATACAAAACTGTTATAAAATATTGGATGCAAATTTACAATCCAGCGTTCCATGACCAGACTACATAATACAGATCCTGATTCATGTTATGGGGCTACCATACATATTAATTAATGTAACCTTAATGTGAAGGGTTTGACCAATCAGAATGCAGAAATGTATCAGCATTGCTGTGATTTTCTTAATGTTCCACCATTCTATACTCCTAATGTGAGAAGCAGAAGCTCACATTAAATTTCATCTAATGGGTAGCTTTTACAATGCAAAATTATTAACATTCTTTGACAGGCACTCGCTTTATATTTCAAAGATGAATTAAATACTACAGTAATTAATTCTTCCAGTTCTATTTTATTCATCATAATTTGTTACAGGTTTAAACTTTATATTGCATGTGAATTAACTTTGAAAATACAGTCAAATATTAATTTAATTTTGTGTGCGTATCTGTCACAGAGTGCATAATTTCTAATAGAATTAATCAACAATGTTCCATTTAAAGGTTGCATACATAGCTAGAAATCAATTTCTACGTAACATTCAGAAATTTTAATACCAAATGAATTGTGATTACAGTTTTAATGCTCTTAGGTATTGTGCAAAAGATTGATGTTGTATGCCTACGACGCATTTTAATTGCACTATTTGAGCAATGCCTAAGTGTTATACTAACAGTGGGCTTTTCAGAAAGGTCTCAGTAAATTTAGCATACTTAGTAAAATGCATTGACTCCTAAATAGGATTAAGAAAGAAAATGGATGAAGCAGTACATTTCATTGCCACATCTGCATCACAGTACACCGCACTGCTATTCATGCATCTGAAGGATACTGTGATAGGCTAAAAGGAGGGGAAGAACAACTCTAATATTTTGAGAGCAAGCGACTGCAGTGGCATTTTACATGAAAACTATGAACCAAAGCAAATCACAAGAGTCAGATTCATGAGTCTATTGGTCACAAGCACTAGAAAATCACTTTTGTTTTTGTTCAGTAGTACCTACAGTGTGTTGGACCAGCCAATTCTGAAACATACAAAAATCAGGTTCCAAAGATGCCTTAATTTCTGCAGCATGTTGACGATGACAGCACAGGACACTGCATAAAGTACTAATTTGGAGCTTGTGCATATATCAGATAAGTTATTTATGAATAGAGATGCTGCATATTTTTATCAGCTGGTGAAGTTAGCGTGAATCCACAGAAATGTATAATTTGTGAAATTTGCAAATTCTGTAGCAGATGCACCAACTTCGCTAGTATTTTTTTTTATAAACATTCCCCACTCCACTTACTGTGCTGTAAAACAATTCCCCATCCCAACCAAAATGATAGAAACTATGATACCCCTCCTACCTCTTCTACTGGCACCTCCTCGACCCCCTGCCCGGTGAATGGCATGCTGCTTTGGCATACTGGCTGCTCTGCTCCAAAATGTTATCCTTTCTCCCCACCCACACACACCTTACACCAAAATATACTCCACACTCACCCACATTCTACTGTCTTCATTAGCTTACACAGTCTCCTGACCCCACTTAACCCCATTCTGATCCCCAACAACCTCCTTCCCCTAATTGCTCCTAAAACTCATCCTGGAAAAGAAATTGTCCATGGTGCAGAGCATCTATTCTGTTCAGTGTGCAACTTGTAGTGGTGGGAATGAATGAGTAGTGACATCTTTGCTCCTAGTAAAACCAGACTGGCTGAAAATTCAACCTATCATGTTTTACAGGGAGGAAAACATCACCATTCATTCATTTGCACCATTAGCAGATGGACACTGAACAGAGCAGATGCTGCACTGGGGACATTTTTTTTATTCCAGCTTGACTTTGTGGGTGATGGTGGGGAGGGGACCAGAGGTGGGTTGGCTGGGGGTCATTGGCTTGATGTGCTTAATAAAGACAGTGGTGGGTGTAGTGTGTTTAGTGTGTGTGTGTGGGGGGATTACTTCGGAGAAGATTAGCTAGCATGCCTGCCAGCAGTACACAGTTTACTGAGGCAGGGGTGAAGAGAGAGAGCAAGGGTGATTAGTTGGGGGAGTCATGGTTTCTATGTTTTGGGGTGGGAATGGTGGTGTAGAACATAATTTCATTCAGATTTGCCCATGAATTGCCCATTCACTATGCAAACGTGTCCAATTTGCCTGGTACTGTAAATAACAACAGGAATTGTATTCCTTGTCTTAATGAATTTGTCAAAATTGCAGATTTTTTGTGAAGTGAATTTTGGAAACTTTGCACACCACAGTATAGGAATATGGAAATAAAAATGATCAAGTGAGGACCCTTGGAGCGAATCACAAGTAATAGGCATTATGTGATAATACTGCACAGCAAACCCCGATGTCACAAATCCCAGTGTAATACTGCCAAATATACATCTGTCATCTGGAAATTGGTCTGTATGTCAAAATATTGAAAACCAAATGAAAAAAGAGAAACATGATGAACTAACACAGCTTGCTCAGTTCTGAACACCACACCATTTATTACCAAAACACAGAAATACAAATCAAATTCACACCCTATTCTTTACACCAGGAACAATGTAGAACAGAAAGTGGCAGCCTTACAGCTCAAAACTACACATACAAAATAAAGTTTCCACCACAGAAATATTGCCTCTATAGCTTCTTCAAACAGAAAAACTGTATCAGACCTGTGCTGCCAAATTATAAGTGATATCTATCAAATAGTCATACAATGATGGGGTACCTTACTCCTCACAATGGACAATATTTTTAATTCAGAGCATGATACCTTTTCTTAGAACTGTACATGCAACAGTTTACCTGCCACCACTTGCTCCATTTTCATCACAGTAAACTGCTGTTCAGTCCACAAGCGATAGATGAAATTCCAGATGCTAGGGTGGCAAGCTCCTATCTGACTAGAGAAGCTATGGTGCCAGGATTCCACAGAATTGTTTGTTTGAGGCACATCTTCCAAGCTGAAACATAGCAGTTCCAGTAGTCCAAGGAAAATATTGGATGCCTGGGACCCTCCTCCTCACCGGATAAACCAGCCATGTATATTCAAAATAATCCAAAAGATGCTGCAGTAATTCCTCATTCTCCTGAAAAAATGTCTACTCCCTCAATTTTTGAAGGCCACCAACATCGGCCAGAGGCACAAATGCCAAAGTCAACAGCAGGCGGACTTGCAAAGAAAAGTCAGGGTCCATTACATAATGGTCAGCTACTCCAGAAACCTGCTGTATCCGACTCCATTCTGCCTGGCAGAAATGGAAAAGCACCCTTTGAGATGTCCGTCAGGAAACATGGAAGACAGAGCCGACATGGCACCTAGCTTGAAGTTCTGCAGTATGGAACGGGACAAAGCTGGGCAGTGAGGCGCCTAATCAGAGAAAACACAGTCCTATAAGCAGCAACATATCAGTCTGTCATCAAAATATAAAATGCAGGCAGAATGGCAGACATGTGGATCCCATGCACTTTGTACAGCTGTGTAAACAGAGGAGGGGTGCACTTATTTTTTTTTATTTTTTATTTGAATATGCCATCTATGAACTACTGTTGGCAGCCTTCCATAAATGTCACATTTCTTCAAGTGCCAAAATTAAGTACCTCTCCTCACTGATCCCACTATGAAACATCAAGACATCTTTGCCTACTTCTGTAAGCTTATACTAAGGGAAATCACCAAATCTACCACTAAAGCAGGCATCACAGATGGACAACACCAAGATGCACAGGCTCTACAAACAGTCCTCTGAAGACAGTGAACAGGTGGCAACCATCACAGACAGCATATTGCGGTGATTTGCATCTACAGCCCATGGTGCTTTGCATTATGGGAGTATGTGTGATTTTGTATTTCTTTGAAACTTGATTCCCAGACAGTGCCCTTTGGGTAACCATTGCCTCAGTGCTTGCACGCTGAGTTCTTTGTCATTGGGGCAGATTCCTCATGCAGTGGAGCAGAATCTCAGAAGCTGAGTCTACCATAGTTATAATAATAATAATAATACATCTTTATTTATAAGGCACCTTTCCAACAAGGTGCCTAACAACAGTTAAAACAGAATAAGTAATAAAATCACTCATTATAAATATTTAAAACAGATAATACAGATAAAACCAGTATATAGGTTAGTCACCATAAACTTTCCTCCATAGATAAGTTTTGAGAGCCTGTTTAAACTTCTCCATGGTTGCGCACTCCTGAAGCTGACGGAGTAGAGAATTCCTGAGGGTAGGTGCTGCATGCATAACTGCCAGGGCCCCAGAAGATTTTAAACAAACCCTTGAATCTCTAGCAAACCCCGCCAGCGGAGCAGAATAATCTTCAGGGCAGTTAGGACCAGAAACTCTTTCAGGTAGTCCGGCCCTGTCCATGTAGGCTTTATAAGTCAGAAGTCCGACTTTAGCGGTGATCCGCCACTGTACCAGCAGCCAATGCAGTTCGCACAGCACTGGAGAAATATGACAGGACCGAGGATTCCAATCAATAACCTGGATACTGAGTTCTGCACCAGCTGCAAGTGGTGGATATCTACCTCAGGTAGCCCTGAGTAAAGGGAATTGCAGTAATCCAGGCACAAGGACACAAAGATGTGGACCAATGTAGGGAGATCGCCAGATGGAACAAGATGCTTAATCCTAGAGAGATTCCTCAGGGTAAAAGGAGGATTTGATGACTGTCGACACCTGCAATCACAGAGTCAGCCTTCGTCAAAAATTACCCCAAGGTTTTGCACCTGTTCAGAGGTTGGGAGTGATAAGCCCCAAGAAAAAGTCCCAACGGCGAACCTACCCCAACCCCCATCCGGCGCCATGGGTCCACAACAGTAACTCAGTCTTTTCCGAGTTCAACCTTAACCAACTCGAATTCATCCAGTCCTGGATTTCAGCAAGGCAGTTATTAAATACTGAGAGAGCTGTAACCTGATCAGGTGCAAAGAAAGGTAGAGCTGGGTATGATCAGCATAGCAGTGAAACCTCAGCCCATACCTTCTTACAATGTCTCTGAAGGGTAGCATGTACACTGTGAACATCATGTGGGACACCACCAATCTCTGAGGCACCCCTACGACAGAGTAACTAGGTCAGAGGAATAGATCCCAGACACCACCCTCCGAGTTCTTCCAGTGAGGAAAGATGTAAACCACTTGAGGACTATGTCAGACAGGCCCCAGATGAACCTCAGGTGACCGAGGAGAACCCCATGGTCCACAGTGTCAAATGCTGAAAAGAGATCTAGAAGAACCAAGATGTAGCGTTTTTTATGATCTCTTGCCATCAGGAGATCACTGAGCACCTGAACCAGCACCGTCTCAGGCCTGTGCCTCTTTCGAAAACCAGACTGGAGAGGTTCATAGATGTCATGGATGGTCAAATGGTTCTCCAGTTGTACAGCCACTACTTTCTCAATCACCTTCCCTATAAATTGAAGGTTTGAGATGGGTCTGTAGTTGCATGGCAGTCTGGGTCCAAAGAAGCTTTCTTCAGGGAGGGTATCACCACGCCTCCTTCAGGAAGCAAGGAAACTCACCTGTTTGCAAGGAGCACCAGACAATCCATGCAAGGACCAGACCAATGATGTCACTACAATCCATAATTAGGGTTGTTGATCCTGGGTCCAAACTACAGCACGTAGGGCGATACCCTGGAAAATCCACATGACACCCCATGAGCTCGGGTGGTTGAAGGAACTCCAGGAAAATTGAGGGCAGCAACCAAGTGCCGATCCAAAGCAACACCCTTAGAGTGTGCCGTTGGAGCTCAGCCTGATGTCATCCACCTTAGTCGAAGAAGCAAGCAAGCTCATTACACTCCACTTATAAAAGGCATTTCAAAACTGTAGACAGGCTGGGCTGCACAGTCTGTCCATGGTTTGAAAAGCTGAGCTGGTCAGTTTAGCAGCCACAATCTCCTGACAGGAATTCTACCTTCTTATGGGTGATTGCAGATTGATAGGCCTGGTAATGGTACATCAATTTAGGTGGTTGGCATCCAGGGTGCTTTTCTGCCAGCAATGCTCTAACCTTCATCCTAATTGCTGCATCTCCCTCAAAGTCCCATCAAACCAGGGGATCGAGGTGAAGGGAGAGAGGAAGAACATGGACAGGAGCCACAACATCCAGGGCCACAGAAATGGCCATATTATAGGCCATCACTAGGCCTCTGGGTCATTGTTTGCCAGTGGAAGGACCGATATGTCAAGCACCGCTGTCAGGCCTTCAGAACTTATATTTCGTAAAGGGTGGTACCTGACCATCTCTACAGGGGTAGACCTCCAAAGAAGGGCACGAAAACTGAACACAATGGTGTGGTGATTGAACCATCCAACTGGTTCCACCCCAAGTCCGAGGCTTTGATCCCCAGGAGGAAGACTAAGTCAAGGTAATGACCATGCTTATGGGTAGCAGCAGTAACAATCTGTGTAAGGCCCGAGGATGTCATTAACTGGAGGAAGTGTTGTCCAAACTGTGAGAGTTTGTCATTGACCCAGGGTATTAAAGTCACCCAGGACCATCAGCCTGGGTGACTCCAAATGCCAGGTCAATTACGAAGTCTGCCACTTCCTGAAGGAACCTCTTCTCATCTCCATGTGGGCGTAGATGAGAAATCCACCATACAACCCACACCTGCTACCATGGTACACTCAAATGACTCAGTCTCCCTCAACTGGTACACTCGTGAGGCCCAGTTTGGTCTTGGAACAGACCGCAAGTCCCCCTCCCTCCACAATCCAGTCTTGAGCAGTGGATCACTGAGTACTCGGCTGGAGTTGCAGCCTCAATATGGGGCCTACATCCTTCTCCTTCACAGCAGCCACATCAGACCTCACAGAACATCAGAAGCATCTGGCACAAGGTTGTGCCAGTCCTTAGAAAACACTACCTCCTCTCCCAATGTATGAACTCTGGCAGGGCAGCATTAGTGGAAGTACTCGACACACTACCAATATGTTTTTCCCCACTGACTCTTCTTTCTGGTTCAAGAATCCATCCCAATGAAGCAGAAAACCACCTTTTTGACTGGGAACCAGATTCAGGAGCACTGCAAATCACAAATGAGAAACTCCATTGGCACTGTGAGGAATGGCACCAGTAACACGACCAAAACACATAAAGAGCAGTGCAACTGACTAAAGGACAAAACAGTCATGTCCTACTTCTTTTAACCAGAAATGACCAGAAGCCAGTCATACAGGTGAAAGTATGCACTAGTTAATAACCCACTGCAGCACATAACAAACATGCACAGGGCTAATGACACCTCCACACAAGATGAAGAACAGTAAACACCAGGGGAAAAATTCACGCAAAGAAACCTACATCCACGGCTTGTAATAATGCTGGGGCTTCACCCCACACACTCCCATAACTATATATAACAAACTCCAGTTCACTCAGCAATAGAGGAACGGGAAATGGCAAGGCAGCCATATGCTGCATGCAACATTCCAGCATTCAACATTTCAGATTTGGTATTTTGCGGGATATTATTCAGGTAACATATTGACCAGTTACCCTAGTTAATACTCTTCACAGATGAAAAAAAAATTTGACCTCTAGCAGATTAAGATCTGTTAGAGAGAGATATTCTTAATCTGCTGTAGTTGAAAGGTGCCCAGCTGAGACTCTTAATTTTTAAGGAGGATATCATAGCCACAAGATAACGCCTTTGTCAAATTCAAGAATACAGCACCAGTCAGTGAGCCATTCATCATAACTCTATGTGTCCTATCTGCAACCTGACCAAGGTAGCACTCATCCCATGCCCCTTTCTGAAGCCATACTGATAAATGCTTGTATGTAAAGTATATAAGTAATATAAAGTATATATGAATATTGTATGGACACTTACACAACAAGCCTCTGTTTCCATGAAGGGGTTGAGATAGCAGTACATGGACCTCGAGAGTGAACTCAAGAAGTCCATGCTGGTATCTTAATCACAAAATGGAAATACAAGGCAAGTTGTGTATAGTTGCCTATATTTTCTTTGTTATAGTGTACCATCTTAAAAGAAGAGCACTATTATAATAGCTTTACTAAATTAGTTTACTGTAATAGCAATAATAGCAACAACAACAAATTGTAATTTTTTTAATTGCCACCTTCTAGCTCCCCATCTTTGCTTATCTCTCTGGGTCTCCCAAGGTGTTCTATGTGGCTCAGCTGTACTCCCGAGTGCACCGGAAAGAACCAGACCGCATCATGCCGTGATTTGCCCCCAGGCAGGGAAGGAGGAGCCCCCACTCCTTCCTACCTACACAAATTGTATTAGGCAATCCTTTCTGGGTCACCAGGGTCCATTCTAAGGCTCAGCTCTGGGTTCTGTTGTCAGGCATGGATACGGGTCCATTTTTCCATTTTTTCCACTCCCCAGGATGGTGACATATGAGGAGGTCCAAGGAGACATGCATACAAAGAGATGGTCTACCATTCTGGAGCCTAGGCAAAGTACCTCCTCTGTCTTGGTGCTCTAGATTGCACCTACACCCATGGTCACACAGGTGGTGGTATTATAGCAGGTGCAGCTGCCCTTCCTCCCTGGAGGAGGAGGAGAGCATCCCTAGGATGTTTAATCCTCCTTACCCCTCCGACTGGCCTTCCGATGACCTAGGCTCATTCCTGAATCCAGGATGCCAGCATCATGAGTAGTAGCTCTTCACGCTGCCCTGGTAGGCCAGTCTATAGTCATTGTTTTAATTTACACTGATATAAACCAGGCACACAACACCACATATGACACTGATAACCTTATAAATATAAAGTGAAGAGAACATAGCAACTATTTTTGCTTGCTTACAGAAGTGAGTCCTTGCACCTGACCCTTTTTCAAAAGCTTTTGAAAAAGGGTCCAGTTGGGGACCAGAAACAAATTAAGCAGACAAAAATGTTGCTGTGTGTTTTTATAGCTATTAAACCTTTTATATTTATACCAACAGAGATGGTACCATGCCCGCTCACATTTGAGAACTACAGTGACACAGAGATAGTGGGCTAGTACTGCCTCAACAGGACAATTCCAAGGCAGCTCTGTGAGCTGTGCCATGACGAGCTGCATGCATCCACCCGAAGGAGTCATGCCATGTCGGTAGAAACCAAAGTGACAGTGGTAATGTGCTTGCTCACCACGGGCACCTTTCAGAAACCAGTGTTGGCCACCACTGGCATATCACATTCGACCCGTTCCTCCTCCTCACCCAGGTCCTCAACGCTCTGCTGCCATATGCTTCTGAGTACATCAAATTCCCAAGCACATGGGCAGGCGTACAGCAAACATGCAGGAATTCCACAGGGTGGCACACATAACAGGCATGATAGGGGCCATTGACAGCACCCATGTGGCCACATTGCACACCACCTGGCCCAGAAGGCCTAGCATACATGAACAGGAAGGATACCACCCCATCAATTGCCAGTGGTGTGCAATGCCACAAAATGCATCATCAGTGTGTGCGCCATGCACCCTGGGAGTACACATGACGATTCATCTAGTACCAATCCATCCTGTGCTAGAGCTTTGAGAGTGGGGTAATCCCATGGCACGTAGTTGGTGAGCTGGGATGGAGAAGAGGAGAACAACCACAGTATTGTGGAACACTACACAGCAGCTGGAAAGGGGTGGTGGGGAACAAGGACAGTGCTAGGTGACAAGATATGTTTGGAAATGGAGCCTGATGACATTGCAGTGGAGCATGTATATGGGCACAGATGGGTAGGACACACATGTTGTGCGGTAATGGTGGCACATGAGCTGTGCATGGGGGCAGTGGCAAGGGCACACGGGGTCATGCAGTGGCACTGGCAGTGAGGACTGGTAGAGGGAACAAGCAAAGAGCAGACAAGGTGTCTCTAACACATGTGCTTTCCCCACAGGTGACAGTGCTTACTCCTTCTGACCCAGGCTGCCTCACATCCATATGGTGATCCAGCAATGGGGCTGAGGATAGGTGCAATAAGGCACACCATCGCTACATGTGACATCATAGGGAGTATCTTGGCATACTTAAGATGCATTTCTGTTGTCTAGACAGGTCAGATGGTGCCCCACAGTACAGCCCTGAGAAAGCCTGTTGCATATTCCTGGCCTGTAGTATGCTGCACAACATGGCCATTGACTGTTGAATAATTGTCCGGGTGGATGAGGGCAACAGTACAGATGATGATGAGGAGGACCAGCAGGATGGTGGTGGGCAGTCAGCCATGGAAAGGAGGGATCCCAGGCTGGTCGTGACAGCCAGGAGGCACTAGGACACCATTGTTGAGGGAGCACTTTGGGAACCACAGGTGAGGACCACACAGGTAAGCAGGGCATTCACAGCACCACACACACACACACACATATGCACGGACACAGAGAGAGGCATGCAAGGACACACACCAGTAACACAAGTGGGCACACAGGCATGCACACGCACACCACTCACATGGAACAAATCATACATACTAAAACAGTCTGGTGCCTTTTGTTGTATGTCCAGGACCACACATGCAGGGAGGCACATGCATCTGTACTGCCACAGGGCACACAGCAGAGCACACAGCGCCAGGCAGGTCACACACATCAGTGCACCTATGGACAGGGACACACACAGCAGTACTGCAGGCTGTGGCATGGATCAGAGGATATGCGTTGACACACAGGCAATGCCAACACAGTGCTGCACTCATCACACCCATGCCACATGGTCCAGCACCACTACCCACACACATGCCAGCCATGACCCAGGCTACAGCATGTGGAACCAGGCCATAGCCAGCCATGTGCACAGCTGGCAATGGCAGTAGGGGACTGAACTTGGCAGCACACCTGTCAGGACTACAGTGTGGGTCCACGACTGCCATGGCCATGTGGGGCCGCGCCTGACTGTGTGGCAGCCAAAGTAGGTTTCATTGCCTCATCAATGGGGGTAGAGGCCTGAGAATGGACCGGGTCCTCACAGGTGTGTGCAAACTGATGAACAGACTGTTGCTGGGGTGTATTGGGGATGGGTATGGCAGTGGGGCAGCGTCAGCCTCTATGGGGTCTCCAGACGCTGAGCCCCGGTGTTGCCATTGTGCTACGGTGAGTCCTGCATGCCCTGCTGTGACCAGTGCATGCCAGCATTGTGAAGCCCACAGCAATGGTCTCTGCAATGTGGTCCAGTGACACGATCATGGCCTCTCGATTTGCTGGATTCTCACCAATCAGCTGGGCACATCCCATGGCCCCCTGCTCAGATGGTTGAAGCACTTCAACACACAGCACATGTATCTCTGCCATGAGCATAGCCTGTTGTTCATGGAGTCCTGCGAAGCCTGGTGTGCTCATCCAGCCTGTCTGCATCTGGCATATCATGGTCCTGATGCCGACAGGTGGGGTGTGGTGGCCTGCCGTGCCACATCCCTTGACTGGAAAGCCACACAGGACTCTGCAGATGGGCCAGAGATTGAGGGTGTGCGCCGATGGCGGCTCCTGGGGAGTGCTTCACAGTGTCCCAGCAGGCCATTGTAGCATGACAGCAGCTTGCTGGACCTGTCCGGCAGAACCAGTGTCCACACCTGCATCCTGTCCACAGCCAACACCGACAGCTGTGTCTCCTGCTGCCGAGTGGGCCCGGAGGTGCATGCATGTTCCCTGGACTGCTAGCATTGCCTGCCACTCCTGTGGTAATACTGTAATGTGGGAAGGTGTGTTGACACCTGTGCAACTCAAAATCAGTGTGATTTTATCATCAGTGTCAAGTCATCATTGTCCTGTGTGGCCGCACAAGCACAGGGAGGCTGTCCTGCTTGAAGAGGATGGCCAAGGGATCTTCATCATCGGCAAGACCAAGTAGGTCCTCCAACTCCAACATGAGTATTGTAGCTCCCAGCAGTGGCCACAATACTGGTGGACGTTGATGACACAGAATCGCCCTGTGCCATGGTTCCAGGTCTGACCTGCACAGCACCCCTGAGGTGTGATGGAGCTGTAAGACAGAATGGAGAATGGAGAGTGGTTAGTGTGTCTGTGATGCATTGCAGGTAGTCAACTATACAGTGGATTGTCTGCATGTCTGCCACATTTGTGCTTGCCCTGCCTTGAGTGTAGAGTGGCAGCACTCCCCATGCCCATCAGGACACAGGCATTGAACAGGACATATGTAACATCTGTGCACACACAGCTATGTGTGGCACATGCTCACAGCTGACAGGCAGTGCCAGCCCCCCTTAGTGGCATACAGCACAAATGTCTGACCCTGTCCAGTGTGACCTGCCAGTGCAAGTGTCCACTGTAGATGGCCATGTACATGGACATCCTGCAGCAGACACCCATGTGACATGCATGCCAGCTGTCACACTATCCCTGGACCAGGCAATGCACAACAATGACATAGTCCCCACTGCTGCCACACAGCATGCAGGGAACCATGTTGGTCCTTGGTGTAACTGTGCAGGTGGTGCACCACCTCAGGATGCAACAGAAACACAATAGTGGCACCCTGCTGTGTATAAGGCACACTGATGGCCTGCACCACCCTCTCCCGGTGTCCCAGTGGCATACTCACAGTGCTGTGATGGACTGCCACCTGTCTGGAACCCACCCCTGAGACACCCTCAATGGATGCCGGGTGAAGGTAGATGCCAGCAGCACCTCCTCCACATTGAGGACAGGTGCTGTTGAGGGTCCACCATCCATTCTGTGGAGTGATGCCCTAATAGCATCAATCTTCTCTTTTATCCGGCATTTGTCTGTGCCATCTTCTTCTTTCACTCCTGTGGAGTGTGGTTGTAGTGTCATGGGCATTCACATAGGTGACCACCTCATCCCATCCTCATAGCCCATTCCTGTGCAGTCCCTGTGGCCCTGACCAGGGAGTCCTCCCTGTTAAGAAGAAGAATACAGGTGAGGGGGTACAGGCAAAGTGGACAAGTATTAAGGATGCAACACTGAAGCAACATCCCATTGTGTTAGAGAGAAAAGGAAGTGCAAAAGAAGAAGGAAACCACTTTGGTTCTCAAAAATAGTAGCAGAAAAGGTCAGAGCCAAAATTCTGGCCTTCAGGAAATATAAGGGAATGCAGAGGGATGAAGATAGGGAGGCATACCAAACTTCCCTAAGGGAAGCAGGGAAGGCAGTAAGGCAGGTAAAGGCCCAAACTGAGGAAACACTACACGATCAGTAAAAAGTTAGAGGGAGGAGGCGGGGAACACAGACCGTCAGTCTTACCTCAGTAGTGGGCAGATTATGGAGGCACCTTAAGGAAAGGATAGTGCAACACCTGGAATCCATAGGGCACAGGATCCAAGACAGCATGGGTTTACAAAGGAAGGTCCTGTCAAACTAATCTCATAGATTTCTTTGACTGGGTAACCAGAGTGGTTTACCAAGGGGAGCAGTTGATGTCGCCTACCTTGACTTCAGCAAAGCTTTTGACACTGTTCCACATAGAAGATTGATAAATAAGCTGGGTAGGCTGGGGTGGTCAGAAGTTGGTCAACTGGGTGGCAACTGGTTGACGGCAGAAAACAGAGAGTGGTGGTAAATGGTATACAGTCAGAAGAGATGCAAGTCACAAGTGGGCACCTTAGGATCAGTCCTGGGGCCAGTCCTCTTCAACATCTTCATTAGTGACCTTGCAGATGGACTAGAGGGTAAGGCTTGTCTGTTTGCAGATGACACCAAGATCTGCAACAGAGTAGATGATCCAGATGGGGTGGGCAGAATGAGAAGAGATCTGGATAAACTAGCAGAATGGTCAGAAGAGTGGCAACTGGGATTTAATGCAAAGAAGTGCAAAATCATGCATATAGGGAAGAGAAACCCTGAAGCCACCTATAGGCTGGGAGGGAGTTGCTAGCAGTCACAAAGGAAGAAAGAGACTTGGGCATCATCATCACTTATGACCTAAAATCATCCAAGCAGACCTCTAAAGCAGTAGGTAAGGCTAGGGGGTGTTAGGGTGTATTAGTAGGGGTATCACAAGTCGTAAGAGGGAGGTAATAATCCCTCTGTACAAGACACTGGTTAGGGCCCCATCTGGAGTACTGCGTGCAGTATTGGAGGCCACACCTTCACAAGGACATTAACCAAATTGAGGCAGTCCAGAGAAGGCAACCAAAATGGTGCAGGGACTGCATCAGAAGACATATGAGGACAGATTAACGGAGCTCAATATGTATACCCTTGAGCAAAGGAAGGAGAGAGGTGATATGATCGAGGCATTCAAACACCTTAAGGGCATAAACAAGGTGAAAAGAGTCTAACATGTTTAAATATAAGAAAATTGCAGGACAAGAGGACACAGCATGAGATTAGAGGAGGCCGATTAAGGGGAATGTGAGGAAATTATTTTTCACAGAAAGGGTGGTGGATGCATGGAATGGCTTACCACAAGAAGTGGTGGCTATGAATACAGTGCAGGGCTTCAAACAGGCATGGGATAGGCATAAGGAGCAATACAAATGACTATGAATAGATAGGCCACTGACAGAGCAAAGGCCAATGGCACATTTATAAGGTAGAAAAGAAATGGGCAGACTGGATGGGCCTTGCGTCCTTATCTGCCATCAACTTCTATGTTTCTATGTTTCTATGTAGAGGTGACAAGACTTTCTATAGATACATTAGTGAAAGGAGAAAGTCCAGAAGGGTATTGCTAAGATCAAAGGGATAAGGGGGGCATGTGAGGAGGAGGAGGACCATGTAAAAGCATCATCCTAAATAGATACTTCTGCTCAGTATTTACTGAAGAGAAGGTAGGGCAGGGCCCACAGCCCAGCACCATGGGCATGGGGGAGGGAGGTATGCACTAGTCCTTCACAAAAGAAAGGGTCCTACAAGAGCTCAATAAGCTCAGGGTGGCCGAGGCAATGGGATCTGATGGCATACATCCCAGGGTACTAAAAGAGCTAAGGGTGGAACTAGCAGAGCCATTATCAGAACTGTTTAGTGAGTCTCTGAGCACAGGAGAGGTCCCAGAAGACTGGAGAAGGGCTCATGTGATCCCGCTCCACAAGAGTGGTAGCAGGGAGGAGGCAGGGAACTACAGACCAGTCAGTCTCACCTCAGTAGTGGGCAAGATTATTGAGGCGTCCTTAAGGAAAGGATAGTGCAACACCTGGAATCTATAGGCTATTGTGATCCAAGACAGCATGGGTTTACAACAGGAAGGTCCTGTCAGGCCAATCTCATAGATTTCTTTGACTGGGTAACCAGAGTGGTGGACCACGGGAGTTCAGTTGATGTCACCTACCTTGACTTCAGCAAAGCTTTCATACTGTTCCACATAGAAGATTGATTAATAAGCTGGATAGGCTCAGGGTGGGTCAGAAGTTGGTCAACTGGGTGACAAACTCATTGACGGGCAGAAAACAGAGTGGTGGTAAATGGTATACAGTCAGAAGAGATGCAAGCCACAAGTGGAGTACCTCAGGATGAGACCTGAGGCAGTCCTCTTCAATATCTTCATCAGTGACATTGCAGATGGACTGGAGGGTAAGGTTTGTCTGTTTGACACCAAGATCTGCAACAGAATAGATGATCCAGATGGGTGGGCAGAATGAGAAGAGATCTGGATAAACTGGCAGAATGGTCGAAGAGTGGCAATTGGGGTTTAACTCAAAGAAGTGCAAGATCATTCATATAGGGAAGAGAAACCCTGAAGCCACCAATAGGTTGGGAGGGAGTTGCTGGCAGTCACAAGGAAGAAAGAGACTTGGACATCATCATCATCATCATCACAGATGATCTGAAATGATCCAAGCAGACCACTAAAGCAGTAGGTAAGACTAGGGGATGTTGGGGTGTATTAGTAGGAGTATCACAAGTCGTAAGAGGGAGGTAATAATCCCTCTTACAAGGCACTGGTTAGGCCCCATCTGGAGTACTGAGTGCAGTACTGAGGCCGCACCTTCACAAGGACATTAACCAAATTGAGGCAGTCCAGAGAAGGGCAACCAAAATGGTGCAGGGACTGCAGCAGAAAACATATGAGGACAGATTAACGGAGCCCAATATGTATACCCTAGAGCAAAGGAGGGAGAGAGGTGATATGATTGAAACAGTCAAACACCTAAAGGGCATTAACAAGGTGAAAGAGTCTAACATGTTTCAATATAAGAAAATAGCAGGACGAGAGGACACAGCATGAGATTAGAAGGAGGCTGATTAAGGGTAATGTGAGGAAGTTCTTTTTCACAGAAAGGGTGGTGGATTCATGGAACGCCTATCTCAGGAAGTGGTGGATATGAATAAAGTGCAGGGCTTCAGACAGGCATGGAATAGGCATAAGGGTGCAATACAGATATAGATAGAAGAATACCTTCCAGGGTGGGCATTATTGAAATACAGGACCACCCATGCGTAATGAGGCCTTACACCACAGGAAGAAGGCCTTATAACCCCTGGAAGGTCCAGTATTTCCCAATAATGCCCACCCTGGAGGGTATTATTGCAGTTAGAAATGGCCATATGTAAATTTTATTAAGTTGTTAAATAATATAGTCAATGACTGTGAAATAATGAATACAGGTAATAGAGCTAAATGTATTGCTAAAGTAGTCCATGGGCTGTTCCTGGTGCTGTTGCTCCTCCTGCAGCATTCTAGTGGATTGCCACCCCCACTCACGAGAGAGACACACACACACACACACACACTCACAGAGACAGAGACACTACATGCTGATTAAGAACAGCAGAGTTATTTTAAAAATCTTTGTCGCAGTCCCTTTGAAGTTTTTTTTTTTTTGAGTTACGTCTGTATGCCCTCAGACCTTTGACCACAATGTACTGAAACGACAATGACGTTTGGCGTGATGTACCAGCAAAAGAAAATATTTCTTTTTATTTCTTGAAATAGTCAGGTAAATGTTTTTGTCTCTTTCTCTACAGCAGACTCAGGGATTGTGGGGGCTTGTGCTGAGAGATCATCACAAATGTGTTTGTGGTCAGCACAAGATCACGGTCAGGAAACGGTTGTCCGTGTATCATGGTGCGGTCGGAGAGTGGTTGTGTCACTCTTCCAACCTGCAAGATAACTGAAGTGTGTGTATTTTTTTTTTATTTGTTTTAAAACAGGGAGTCGCTACAAATACAACATTCAGGGAGGAAGTCAAGACTGAAGGAAGTGTTGGGGCAGCTGTAGTTCTGCCTGGTAAAAAACATGGCGGGCTTTTCAAATTTTCTAGGGTGCTTTCAGCCAATTAGAAAGCAGGCTGGGCACCTCTGGAAAATGCTACACTGTGAAGTGGCACTTGGACTTGTCTTATTTTTAGCTGGACATTTATTGAAAAATAAATGCCCAGCTTGGAGTCTGTCTCAGCCAATCAAGTTTGAAAATTGATTCTTGCCATTTTCTAAGAATAGATAAGCCATTGACAGAGCAAATGTCTATGGCACATTCATAAGGTAGAAAAAGAAATGGGCAGACTGGATGGGCCTTGCGGTCCTTATTTGCTGTCAACTTCTATGTTTCTATGTTTCAACATATGCCTCCACCAGGGCCTGTTTTTCATCTTTGGTAAAGTTTGGCCTGCATTTCCTGGCAGGCCCCGCTCCTCTGCACACTCAGAATCCGACATAATGCCACCTGTGAGCAATAACGGTGCACAGATGAGCTGTATGGTAGCATCCCTTGTTGCTGTGCAACATATGAACTGTGGCAGTGCAATACAGCTATCAGCAATTGAAATGTAAAACAAATCTACCTTGAAGGCTGCAACACGTGTCAGTGACCAGTGCTATATGTTGTCACTTTTATGGCTCAACACATGCACATGGGCTGTGGAGCAACAAGTAATGAGATGCTAATTTGTTGGCTTTCGCCTGGCATTGGCTCATGAGTCAATTTGCATAATCTGGCTGAATATTGCAGAATTGCTCCAGGTGCAGCTGACTGTGTGATGCACAACTGGGATGCACGAAGCAATTCACTGGTTCAGTTTCCGTGCATGCGTGCCATGCAGTAATGCAATTGCCATGCACAGTCTGCTGTACTATGCGTGTCTATGATCGCGGATCCAGCAGTGATGCGGTGTGTTTCCACCATGCATGCATACATGTCTGCGCATCGCGTATCTGGCAGTGTGCTGTGCATGTGTGCCCTATCAAGACATGTGGCCATGTTACACCATTGGCCATTGTCGACAGGGTGTGGTTCTTGCACCATTGGTGTGCAGTATGTGTGGCACCACCTGACCTTCACATGATGGTGGTGATGTCTGACATGGACGTGGGCTCCAGACATGACCTCATTCTCCCACCCATACTCCCGGCATTGAGCATGTGCGTAATGCACTTTAGGTCCCATTGGTGCATGCCTATCATGCATTTATATGCTGTGCAGTGGTGTGCTGTGCATTCCTGTCATGCAACTGACACAGCAGTTCTACAGGGGTCACAGTATAGTGACTGATAGCACAGTGGGCCTAGTGTAGTGAGCTGAAGTTATGGCACATGGGGAGAGTCAGCCATCAGGCCAGGAACTGGAGGGAGGTGGAGATGGCCAACCTTGTGGCAGTGGTCACCCCACTGGAGGCCCAGTTACTTGGTGCAGTGGAACTGCAGGAGGCATGGTCCCAGGTGTGGGCCCGTGTTGCAGAGGGCCTGGAAAGGCACACTGGTGTCCCCAGGATGTCCCCAGGATGGGTGAACAGTGCTGTCACTGTATGGTGACCGCGCTGCCTTGATCCAGAGAGGCTAATGAGACTGCAGGACCATGCTTACTGCTGTGTGGTCCCACAACCAGGTACATCTGTCCGAGCATTGTGCAGGCCACTTATGAAAGCTATCAAGGGCATTGGGGTGTGGTATGTGCATGTGGACCTGCACACAGGGCGGGCCAGCCTTGTTTGGGTGTGTGGGTGTTGTTGTGAGGCAGTGCTGTGCACTGTGTTGCACTGTGCCAGTGGCCCACCATGTTGTACCTGGATTGTGGTTTGTGGCCTCAGTTCACAGCATGGCACTCTGGTGTGTCATGTCATGTTTGTATGGGTGGGAGCTGTGTGTTTGGTGTTTGCATACTACTCATTGTCCATTTTCTTTGTGTTTCCTTTTCAGGACTGGAGGTGGGCCAGGGAAGAGGCCGATAGGCGTGGCCGCCAGTGAGCCAATGGGGCAGCAGCTGGGCCTGTGGGACAGGTGGCAGGTAAGTGTGTGGTGTATGCAGCTGTCTCAGTACCTCGGGTTGGGTGTTGGGGGCATTCCGCATAGCAGGCCATATGCCTGCATGCTGTGCCGGGTGCATGTATTGGTTCAAAGGCACTGTTGCCATTGTTGGCCAGCAGCATGTGGTTGTCCCATTGTGCACATGGCATCTGTATGCTGTTACCCTGTTGATGTCACTGGTGGTGGATGTGTGACCCACAGTACACACATGCAGATGCTGCTGGCCCTGCTTGATTGTTGCATCAGCACGGGCATCGGTCCCTCGCTGTGAGGGTTTGTGCACATGTCACAATGCTAGGTACTCCTGGCAAACATCCCCTTCATTGTGTGGCACAGTTTCCTGGACTGCTGTCGATGTCTGCTGTGCATGTGCTGTTGGTGCCTTGTCCATGGGTCTGCCCAGCCTCAGGCCATACACACACAGAGCTCGGGGGTGCTTTGATGTGTGGGACCTGTCACTCAGTAGCTGTTCTGTGTTTCCCTTGCATAGGTCATCCAGGATCAGGGAGAGGACAGCGCAGTGTGGGCATCCTGGGTGGTGGAATCCTCCAACTGCAGTGGAAGATGTTCAGGATGTACAATTGAATGGCAGTCTACATCCACCTGTCTAGAGAGACATCTTGAGCCATGAGGTCACTGGTCACTGAGGTGCGACTGGATGAGGTGGACATCCATCAGCTGCGGCATTAGGCCATGGACATTAATGTAAATAGCCCCTGGTTTTCCTTCCCACATCCCATTTTCCAAGGACAATGTTGCTCCACTCCCATCACTCTTCCTTCTCACGCCCATTCTATTGCTTCACATTGCTGTTTGTTGTATTTTCTCCCTTTTCTGGTTAACAGTTGGCTAGTGCCCTTTTTATTTTGTTTTGTTCATTCCATTCTGTATCCTTCCCATTGCCTGTGCCATACTGTTCTGTTGTACTGTTTCTCTCCACTTGTGGATTAAAACATTGTTTCATGTTTGCTTGTGTGATTCTGTGACTCCTTGCATGCCTGTTGCTTCAGTGTGCTGTTGTTGACCATGGTTGGATTCTGATGGGACATGTCATGGCCAATGGTGTATCTGCAGTGTGACACGTGGATACCCATTACCTTGCTATCACATGCCTGTGTGTCAGTCTTCCATGGGTTGCCAGTTGGGGGAGGCTGGCTCTGAGCTTGCCACAGTGTTCTGTGCCCATGACCACATGTCCAGCATGGTGCCCACCCCTGCTGTGTTGCTCTTCCCCATGCTACTGTGCTCCAAGGTACCCTGCCCTGTGTTCTTGTGTGCCTGTTCAGCATGTGATGCATACCACTGTGTGCCTGTCTGCCAGTGTGGCTGTGGACCACTGTGCCTGCATGGTGCCTCGTATGGTGGCAACGGTGCTTGGCTATTCCATGTGGGCTGTTGGGACTGTGGTCCTGGGATGATCATTCCCTGCAGCCCTCTGTACCATGCCCATTGTGTGCCCTGTCCTGTTGGTTGCCTGGGACTGTGTGGGGCTCTGCGCTGTGTCTGTGGGTGTTGGGCTCTGCATTGTTTCTGTGCCATCTGCTCCTCCTCCTCCTTTGCCATTGTGCTTCTGCCCTGCCTCCACTACCATGGTCCTGTGCCTTTGCACAGCACTGACTTGTTTTCTCTGTCACCTGGTGCAACTTGCTCCATTTGCAATATTCGGCCTGCACAGTTGCTCCAGCACATTTCAGGTTGCTCTGGCGCAAGTCTGTTTGTCCTATGGTGCATCTTTGCTATATTCAGCATTGTTTGCACAGGAACATTTCTGTGGTGCATCTGCTGAATATTGCAATTTGTGCTGTGGCACAACTAGATTGCATGGTGCATCCAATTGCACATGTTCTGTGTGCACTTTTGAATATCTAGCCCATGAATAGGAACTGCTCAACTGTTAAATATTCATTTAAGCTCCTAAGCTGTTATTTTTTTTTTAGGTTTCTGAATCCAACATTAACTAGCTTTTAATAGTCCATTGCAGACATGAAAAGGAAAGATCCTACTTATTGTAGTGTTATAAGATGTTTGGGAACTGATGTTTGGCAGTAGAAGTTATAAGCTGTCGTCTGCAATAAACAGAAAAAGAGAGAGCATGGCCAGCATGACATTTTTTAACACAATTATGATAATACTGATGTACAATGAGTGAAGAAAGTGAAACCAGGTGGTGGGAATCAAGGACAGGGGAATGCAACTGCAGTTAATGATAGAACATGCACAATAAGAGTTTTAGAATGTACACAACAACTTTAGAACATGGTTTAGAATGAAGTTGTTGAACTGCTTGAGTTCCATGCACAATAAGTTCTAACCATACATCATTATAGTGGTGTGTCATGCAACTATATTTAGGGTTAAGCAGGGTGTCTATGTTAAACCTCAAAATTTGCACTTTAATATTTTCACAGTCTGTTCAATGTCCTGCACAAAATTTTGCATGCACAGTCTCGAGGGGTAGATGTCTTGACATGCTAAGTTTTGTTCGGGTCGGATGTGGATTCCGAGATGCAGATAGCAAAAAAAAATTAAAAATCACTGTTTTTGCTGTTCTTTGTCATTGGCTTGCACCCAGATGGTTTGGAATTTGTGTCCAAAATGTTTTGAGTACAAAGATGTGGCCATCAGATATGTCTTTCACTGGTTTGGTGAAAAATATTAATCCGTTCCAAAGTTATTAAATTTTAAAATTTTGGTTCTAAGCATTCTCAATAGGCACTTCAGGATAGCTGTTTGGAATGAAAGACAATTTGGTCAATAGGAAAAAGGATTCTGTCTCATACAGAGCCAATCTTTTTATGAGGAAAAAATCTTTTTCATTTGCTGCCATCTTGTTTCTGATTTTTTAATTCAAACCCAACAAAATGACATGCTGCAGAGAGACCAATACATGTATCTTGCTCATAAGTAGATTAATGCATTTAAGTTTTGTAAAATGACCACCAAATGTTTTTTTATTTTCACACCCTTTTCATGACTTGCTTCTACTTGTTTCATATGGCCTTTTTGTATACGAAAATGAATCCCACCATATGAAAAACAATTTTGTACTTAGTTTTCCTTACACATTTTACACTTCAACAAGTTATAAATCACTTCATAAACTTTTGGGACAATCTGTTTATCAAACTAAATGTCTTAATGAGTACTGCTATAATACTACATAACCCCCAAATTTGAAGAGGCTATATAAAACAGCACAAACATTAAATATTGCAAGGTTGTATATGATAACATAGGACGCTAATGCTCATAACTCCTCTTTTTTCTGGTGTCTAGTGGCACCCCTTAGATTCCCATCCCATAACTTTTATTTCCCTGATATCTAGTGGCACCCCCCAATCGCTGTCCCTATAATGTTTTATTTCCTGGTGTCTATTGACAACCTTACCCTCTAATCACCATCCCCATAATGCTTTGTTATTTCTCTGGTATCTAGTGGCACCCCACCCTCCAATCACCATCCCCATAATGTTTTGTTATTTCCCAGGTATCTAGTGGCACCCCCACCCTCCTATCACCATCCCCATAATATTTTGTTATTTTCTGGTGTCTAGTGGCACCCCAACCCTTGGTCCACCATCCTCATTATGTTTTGCTATTTCCTGGTGTCTATTGGCAACCCCACCCTCTGATCACCATACCCATGTTTTGTTATTTCTCTGGTGTCTAATGGCAACCTAACCATCTGTCCACCATCTCAATAATGTTTTGTTATTTCCCTGATGTCTAATGGCACCCCACCCTAATATTACCATCCCCATAATGCTTTATTATTTCTCTTGTGTCTAGTGGCACCTCACCCTCCGATCACCATCACAATCTGAAATAAAGAAACCATCCTCGATATTTTCTTTTTAAAACTAGAAAAAGAAAATGGTCCCTTGTCAATCTGACCCATCCCCTGCCTCCAATTCAGCACACACCACCCCACACACCCTTACAACTCCTCACACACCTCACTCACTGGAACAGATCACAGGGGAAGATCCACTCTGATCCAAGACATGTCTTGTTGCTGGAACTGCTGACTGCAATATGAGTAAGCAAAGGAAGTGTGGATCAGTGTATTTCAATGGGGTTTTCAACTTTGATGCATAAGTTTTCAATTTTACATATTTTGAGCCAACATTTTCAACATTGGCTTTTGGGACCCCACCTCATGAACAATGGTGGTGGAAATACTCAAATCTGGCCCAAAAGGCAATCTGACAGTCACTTGGCAAAATCACCTTTTGGGCAGGATTTAAACATTTTCACTGTGCTTGTTCATGAGGTAAGAAGGCTATGTTGAAAATTTAGGATCAAAATATGAAAATGGCAAAGTTATGTGCATATGCTGAAATTTTACTAAGCTCATTCATAACTTTGGTAATTTGAAATATTTTGACCCCAAATTTTCAATATAGCTATTTTTTCACACCACCTCATGAACATGACAACTGTGATTTTTCAGATCTTGGTCAAACTCTGTTTTCACACCTGTGGCATGGAATGACATTTTGGTGGCACATAATGATGTTTCGTGTAGATTTGAACATTTTCAATACCGGGTTCATGAGGTGGGGTAATAAGAAGGCTGTGCTAACAATTTGGCTGCTGTTTTCCTACAAAGGCAAACATGCAGAGACCAGAGGGTCCTGCACTTCTACAGCAACATATACAGTACTGTATGTATGCATTATGGAGGGATGGAAGGGTGGAGACCAGAGGGCCCTACACTCCCACAGTCAAACGAGGGTATAATTATATTATGTAGATAAAGTACCAGGGCACATCTGAGAGTGGTCTCTTCAAAAGAATAGAGAAAGCAAGGAGAACTCAGTTCTGATAAGGCAAGATAAAATGTGATGCTTTTTACCTGACCGATGGAGGTTGTCACTTTGTCAAGTAGTTGGGCTTAATCATGGTTCAGCGGATAATGAGAACCAAGAGCCCTCCGAAAACTATGAAAAGTAAGAACACTGGAGTTAATTTGAAAAAGTGCAGGCTTTAATGCAACATAAGGAGGGAGGGGCGGATGTGCCCAGGTACTTTAACTATATGTTTCTGTTTGGTCACACACCAGGAGCCACCCCACTAATTTTACTAAGTTGTATTGTAAATACAGGGGTTGAGCTTGCAAACATTTTGTTATAATTAGACTATCTCAGAAAGAAAGGAAATTTTTGTAAAAACTGTGTTAATGTAACACTTAGGGTATGGCCTAATGCGGCAAAGTAGGTAAATGTGGTTCTAGGGTTTCCAACCCTAAAACCCTATGCTTGCCCCTGAAGCAAATCAGGGTTGCAGTCTTCTGTGGGCTGTCAACCCTAATACTCACCCACTGTGGCAGCAAAAAGCTCAGATGTGATGGACACAGGAGTGTATGTTTCAGGAGTGTATAGAATAGGTTGAGTGCTAGGATGACAACCCAAGAAAAACTGCACCATTAATTTGCTTCAGGGGTGGTGTGGGGTTTTAGGTTCGAAACTCTAAATCCACATTTCCTGTTTTTTCACTTTAGACTGAACCCTAAATGTTGCCTTAACAGTTTTTTGCCAAGAATATATATTATAGGGGCACAGTAGTATCCCTAAAGATAAGGGTTGAGTAGGCTGTTTAATGTTAATCCCCAATATTTTCACCTTAATAACTTTGGTGCCATTTGACAAAATAGTTCATAATTTGCCATGCAAGTTCAGGCTGTCTGAGTCTCAAGGCCTAAAAAGTTTCCAGACAGTATCTTGTTTAGTTTCGAGATATAGTGTGCCAAAAATAGGAAATAAATCTGTACGTAACATTGAATATTTTTTTCCTCTCACCTGCAGCCTAGAAAGTATGGGATATTTCATGACATTTTCAGGGTTGAAGGGCCTGTGCCAAGTGTGTGCCCTTTGAAGCTTTCCTGAAAAAATGTTATACAATTTCAGAGTTACAAGGATTTTTCAGTTTACTGACAAATGTGAATGGTAAAAAATAATCACAAGTGCTTATTTTCATGATTTACGTGTCGTGGTGAAAAATACTGATCATGATGGCTGCCATTTTCTGTTATTTTTAAACTAACACACATTAACAATATAAACAATTATATATTTTCAAAAACAGACTCCTGAATCTGGCTAAATGGGATCCAGGAATGTTAAACTTGTACTCAAGCATTGATGGAACTGTTGCCCTTCATCCATAAACACAAACTAAATGATGTGCTGCCCTCCACACGAACATTGCCACATCTGCATTTTGATCAATAATAAGTAGTAAATCAATGATCCTAATAGATTCGCAACATTTTAATTGATCTATCACACAAACACTGCCAATCAGACAAAAGTTGGTTGACTTTTAGTTACTATGTATAGGATATATTAAAAGCCTCTGCACCACATCAAGGTAGGCAGCCTTACAGAGGTCCATTCACACCAGCACTCATGCACACATACTCAATGGGGTCACTCATACAATCATGGCCTCTAAGTTCAGCACCCAAACATCTTCCAAAGATAATACACAAACACACTAAAGCATCCAAGGAGAGGAAAAGCAGTTCTTCAGGTACATCAGGCTCCAGTTTGTGTTTGTTGCCCTGGCCTGAGGTTCTATGTTGCCTTGGATTTTTCAGATTTTGCTGTACTCAGCAATGTACACTGAGTATGCCTGCCAACATCCATGCTGTTTAACTAGATTGTAGTGTTTGTTATTTGAAAAGAAAAGGCCAGAAATCTCTTCTGGGCACCCACAAATCATTGTGCTTAACTTAGTGAGTGGAGCCATTAGCTTGCATTCTCTGTATGAGAACAGTGGGACCTTCTTGAATGTTCAAGTCACAACTGAAGTCGTAAGCTCAAGCTTCAGTTCAAGCAATGAGTCACAGACCCCTGCTCTCTCTATCTCTCTGTCTGTTTGTCTCTGTCACTGTCCTTTTCTGTCTCTCTAACTATCTGTGTAGCTCTCTAGCCACCTAATAATTTATTAAGCAAACGGGGTGCCACCCGTACCACTTCTTTCTCCCTCCCTCCAGGTCACCCACCCTCTTCCCAGTGTTGGAAATATACTCTAATATATTAGCAGAGCAGGATGCCAACCCCCAGTACCACTTCTCTTGACCACCCTTACCTCCAGTTCTCCCTCCCTTGTTATGAATGTGGTGGCACTGGTGTGTCCAAACCGGTGCAGTTGAACCCTAGCCTGACATACAGATGTGCCCAATTCCCAGTGTTGGAATATCCCCTGAAAGAAACAAAAACCCAGATGTTTTTTTTTCCATTTTTATCTGCAAAATAGATTATAGTCTTCCACCAATTTGACCCCACACACATTATTTTTATTTAGTTTTTGTTGACTGGTAAGTGCACTAGGCAAATCTGCCTATTTTAGGCACGGCCCTGGGGAGGGGATACAGATGAATGTCAGCTGACCTTGACCCAGAGTAAGCTGTTGGTATTTTTAGTGAATGGTCCAAACCACCCCACCCTAAACTCCCACTCAGCACCCACCACCCCACACTCCTCACTCACCTAAACATGTCCATGGTGTAGATCCAGTCTTCAATGGAAGACTCATCTTGCTGCTAGAACTGCCAACTGTGATATGAGAAACTAAGGTAAGTGTAGTTTAATGTATTTCAAAGGGAATTTGAACTTTGGTTTATGACTTTGCCATTTTTGCATACTTTAATCCCAAATTTTCAACACAGCCTTTTTGGGACCCCACCTCATGACCAGTGGTGTTGGAATTATTCAGATCTAGCCTGAAATGTGATTTTATGAGCACTTTATGAAATCACCTTTTGCTTGGGATTTGAAAATGTTCACTGCCCATGTTCCTGGTGGGTCATAAGAAGGCTATGTTGAAAATATGGGTAAATATTTTAAAATGGCAAATTTATGAGTGTACATTTAAATTTGTCTACACTCGCTCATAACATTGGTATTTTGAAATATTTTGAACTCAAATTTTCAGAATAACCATGTTTCTACACCACCTCATTAACATGAAAGCTATCATTTTCCAAATCCTGGCCAAAATGTGCTTTGCACATGTGGTACAGAATGACATTTCTGTGGTATAGAAAGACTTTTGGGGGATGTGAAAATGTTCACCTACCAGGTTCATGAGGGTGGGGGTAACAAGAAGGCTGTGCTGAAAATCTGGTGCACAGATACAGTAAATGCTCACTTTATGGATGAACATTGCAGTACTTCAATGTTCACTCATAATTTTGCTAATTTTCAATCTTTATAGCTATTTTTCCACACCACCTCATAAACATGACAGGTGTCATTTTTAAGTCCAGGATGAGACATTTTTCTCACTTCTAGTGCAAAATTAAATTTAGGCCAATATACTATAAATTCTACATGCCATGTTTATAAGTGGAATCATAAAATGACTATCTTCAAATTTGGGGTCAAAATAAAAAATATATAATTCTTAAGAAACTTTGTGTGTAGTGGCAGTCTTCATCTCAGTGGGTATTCTTCATGATCCCATGCCTGTGAGCTCAGTTTAGGGATAAGCTCAGTAACATAGCTGGAAGGGGTGAAGGTGAGGGATGGTGCTTATGTAACCCCCATCAAAGGACTGAAAGCTGCAGAATTGTCTGCATGGACCTGGGTGCCATATAGTGAAGACAGCTGTCCTTTGGCATAGGGTCCTGCATCTCTGCACCTGTAGGTGGCAGACAGTCCTTTGCATTAGCTGACAGATGGACCCTTTTCCCTGTGCATGTTTATCTGCAGCCACATGGAAGCACAGAGTCAAATGGCCCTGTGTTTCTGCAGCCCACAAGACAGCTCCATGAATTGTTTACCTCCATCTCTGCTTGGAACTGCAGGGCCTACAAAGGGCCCTGCACTTCTGTAGGTTGACGGAGAGTTCCCTTGGTATAGGACTCAAAAGGCCCTGCACATCTGACCTGCATGAATATGGATACAATTCCACTATTTTGATAAAAAGGAAATTCTTTGCAAAAAAGGTTGTTAATGCATCATTTTGGGTTCAGCTTAACACCACAAAAGTAGGAGAATGTGGTGTTAAGGTTTCCAACCTAACTCCCAACCTACCCCCAAGCATCAAAAGGAAAAACAAACATTAGGGTTTGGGGTCTCCAGAGTCTTGGTGAATCAGTGGTGGGGTCTTCCTTGGGGTTTTCAACCAAAAAGTATAACAAATTGTGTTGGAAACATGTGGTGATATATTTCTCTGCCTTTAAAGAGTCTATCACTATGAGGCACTGGCTTGAGCTGTTCCTTGTGCTTCAGACAGAAGGCTGGGGGCAGGGGTGAGCATTAGGGTTGACTCACCCCAAGGAAGACACCACCACTGATTTGCTAAGACTCTGAGACCCAAACCCTAATGTTATTTTCCTTTTGCTGCTTGGGGAGTAGTAGGAGTGGGAGTTAGGTTGAAACTTCTAATGCCTCATTTCCCTACTTTTGTGGTGTTACATTGAACCCTAATTGGTGCATTAACAAGGGTGGGGCAAATGAGAATAACAATTTAAAGGTCTCAGATTTCATAGCAGCTTTAAGGAGAAGCAAGACATATCCCACTTCCTCCATAGTTCCTCTTTATGACAGATGGGATCAGTAAAACAATTATTTTACAGTATGTCTTCAGATTACAAAAGACTTAAATAAATGCAGTAGCTACTGTATGTTACTGGGGGTGGTAAAAGTAGGGCACTTTAACATGGTTTTAAATAGAGGTTCTAGACACAGTATTCAAAAATTATTGATGCATTTCTACAATATGTTAGGATTCTGAAGGTTATTTAATTGCAGCTGTATGTAGATGCATTGGCCAATATAATAGCTGCCGATACTTTGCTCAATAAGCAGTCAAGTTAGTTCACTTGTAACAGTCCCATGCCTTATCACATCTCTTCATGAGATGGAAGAGATTTTTGATAACCATTTTACAATCAGTGTCATGCTGTCTTCTCTTAATGAAGGGTGTAGTGTATACTGTATCTGTCAACAACATTCATGAATTTTACTATGACGTAATCTAGCACATTATTAAAATCAGGTATAGTATTGATTAATGACCAGTCAAAAATACATAAGTTCTTAATGAAGGAATAGGGACTGAAGCTGGAGAAGCCTCTAAGCTCTAAAATATTAGGTTCAGAGGAGACCCATTGTTGCACAAGAAATACACAAGATGATCACTCTCCACATCAGTAAACTTACTGACCAGTTTCAGTCTTTCTTCTCTTCTTAGAAGTATCCAGTCCAATGTTGTATGGTTATATAAAAACTGATGAACAATTTTTCCAATGTGCTTAGACAGCTGATATTCGCCATAATAACCTACAGGTTATTACTGTGAACATGCACTGTGTCACTCAAAGCAAAGTGCTTCGCCATTGACTCTGCTCCTCTGTGTGGGTGGGCTAAATAGTTTCTAAATCATGGTGACTCTGTATCTCCACTAGAAAGGAGCCACCATGCCATCCCACAATCTGGTTAATCCTGCCTTTATATTCTTTAGATAAACCCAAAAGAACATCATCTGGTTGATCCTGCTGTTTGTTGCCTTCAGCAACACTACGAAGCAAGAATGGTACTGCCTGGCAGCAATACAGAACTGGGCTCAAATCACAATCCCAAATCTTAGAAGACACTAAAGAAAATTAAAAAAACAGAGACAAAGCATTTTTTTATATAAACACTTTCTTAAAAGTTGCGAGTTAAATACAGGGTCAGTAACAAAATAATTAACAAAAGGAAAAAAAGAATACATCATCTAGAGAAAACAAAGAAACACTGACATAGTCAATAGCTCCTAAGAAAGCATTAAACCACTCCAGAGCATGGTTCTACTGTGGATTCAATCCATGGTTGGGGGCACGAGGCTGCAGGCTGAGTGCCTCTAACCACCAACCATGGATTAAATCCACAGCAGAATCATGCTTTGGAGTGTTTTAATGTGCTCATAACATGGCAAGCATATGTAGGGTTAGGCAGATGTGGTCAGTTATTTTGCAAAGGAAGAGGCACAGTTACATTTTTCTTATTTTAAAGCCTGTATTTAATGCACACATTCTGCTGAATACAGCCTTCTTCGGATACACTGTGGGTGTGCAGAACTATAATTAACACATTTAATTACCACATTTTTAAACTCACTCCATGGTACTGATATTGTTAATTCAGGTAATCTGTGTCTGCATTTACTAATATTGTACTTTTCTCCTAATTTACTGTCAGGATTGGTGCTAGGTACTTCAATTTTCGTCCTCATGTATTACAAGATATAGGTTACACTGCATGATGGGACTTGTGCTGTGGTAGATCTTTATGTTTTGTCCCTACAGTTCCTTGGTAGGCCAACAGATGGCTGTGAAGCAATGCTAGCAGCACAGTACTGTTTTACAGCCATTTTTAGATCAATTTCCAAATGTACTAAATTGAGCTAACCTGAAAAGCTTGTATAGACTAAGCAGTATTTTTGTGAGTATTAACTTCACTTTTTCCTCTCTAAATTATCTAGCTCAGCAGGAGACAGAACAACATGATGTTTGCTGCTCTCACCTTCTCAAATATTTCTTTGACTAGTATTGTCAGTCTCTTTCTTTGATTTCCTTTTGTTTTTCTCATTTTCTTTCTTATCTTTCTTTTCACCCATAGAAGCAGCCTCTTTCTTTTATTTTGCTGTATTTATCTCACTTTTGTTATTTTGCTTTGTGTCATAGAAACTTCAGGCTCATATTACATTCTGCTGAATGCAGCCTTCTTCAGATACAGTGTGGGTGCACAGAGCTATAATTAATACAGTTTTAAACTCACTCCATGCTGCTAACATTGTTAATTTAGGTAAACTGTGTTTGCATTTACTAATATGATACATTTTCTCCAAACTTACTGTCAGAATTGGTGCTAGGTACTTCAATTTTGGTTTGCATGTATTGCAAGATATGGGCTGCACTGCATGATGTGACATGTGCTAGGGTACATCTTTATGTTTTATTCCTGCAGTTCCTTGGTAAGCCAACAGATGGCTGTGACACAATGCTAGCAGCACAGCACAGTTTTACAGCCATTTTACATCAAGGTATTAATCCGAGATGTTAATAAATAAATAAATAAATTTCCAAATGTACTGAATTGAGCCAAGCTGAAAAACATTCATAGACCAAGTAGTATTTTTGTGAGTATTAATGTCACTGTTTTTCCTCTCTAAATTATCTGGCTCAGCAGGAGCTAGAACAACATGACATTTACTGCTCTCACCTTTCAAATGCTTCTTTGACTAGTATTGTCAGTTGCTTTCTTTGATTTCCTTCTGTTTTCTCATTTTCTTTCTGATCTTTCTTTTCACCCATAGAAGTAGCCTCATTCTTTTATTTTGCTTTGTTTCTCTCCACTTTTTGTTATGTTTGCTTTCTGTCATAGAAGGTGCAGCCTTACCTTTACCATACTGTGTATTTACCAGGTAGTGATACCCACTACTCCACACACACAAAAGTTGACATTAAAATTATCCATTGCTCTCATACTGTGATTCACTTCTGAATGGTGATCCACTGGGTGGGTGGGTGGGAAAACCAGGGATATCTATCTTACTGTGATTCATAATGATATTACACAAGCAACCATGGTTCTACTGTGGATTTAATCCATGATTGCTGGATGGTCAGCTGATGCACTTTATCCAATCAATGTAAGTTATTTGTGTCTGTTGCTTAGAGCCATGTTACAACATAAAATAATGACCAGCAGGTCAAAGACATACAGATGATTTTTTTTTCTAAAACAGGAGCTATTACAAAGAGATAAAATAAAACAAGATACTAATAGTGACTTATATCTGGACTGACTGCCCAAATAAATGCATAATCCTGACAAACACACTACAAGAAAGGACATCCTGTATGATAAAATAAATTTTAAAGATTCACCCCAATAGTTCAAGTTCAGTTACTTTTATTGAAAATGTATAAAACCACAGTTTGTTACATTTAATCACAATGTATCATCTTAAATAAACAACATCATAAATCAATCAATATGTCAACACTAAAAATTTGCTTGAGCATCACCTTTAGACAGGATCATAATGAAAGGGAAAACATTTCATAAAATCCTTCATATAGGACATTCTAACAACACAATCCTAGTATAAGCAGAATTTTGCAATTTCATGAATCAACTTCACTGAGTCTAATTTTAAAACATATTTTTACATTCTACACCTTGGAGGAGGGTGCTTTGAGAAGCAAAGAGAGAATATACTTTTCATGTTGCTGCACCCAGTCTTTACATTCAAACAATATGTGCAGAATACCATTCTCTAATTTATTAGTACAATCACAACTGCTTCTGAGTTTTTTACAGTACCAGTTATTCAGATTATGATAGGAATTACCTAGACATGCCAGTCTTAATCTACATAAAATATTCCTGTGTAGCCATTCTCACAAAGGGACAGAAATGGTTATAAGCCCCAGTTAATCTTTATACTTGAATAAAGACCATAAAAGCCCAAATCATGCATATTTTCAAAGTTCTGCTGAACAGCTATATCCTTTAGCCTCTGTACTACTTCATTCACATAACCTGGTTAGCTTAAATGGGGCTACTCTATAAATCAGAGTACCCAATTTGTTTTAAGACAACATTTAATTTATAAAACCAGAACTGAGGTTCCCATCCATCCCCAGCTTACCCAACACTTCAGCCCAACACATCAAGAGTAGACTGTTGTTTTTAGTTTCATCAACCTTCCCCAATAGTTAATTGCTCTTATCAATATCCTTGTTTTCACCTAGAGCATACCAGATTCCAATCTTGAAAAACATAGAAACATAGACTTTGACAGCAGATAAGGACTGCTTGGCCCATTTAGTCTGCCCATTTCCCTACCTACAGGATAGGCCGCAGATCCTAGTTAACCAACAGCCTATTTCTTCCTACCCCACAAGAATTGCCTTATGTCTGTCCTGCATTCTTGAATTCTCCCACAGTTTTAGACCCCACAATCCTCAGAAAGGCTGTTCCATGCATCCACTACCCTCTCTGTGAAAACATGAAGGACATATCATGAGTGAGGTTTAAAGTAGATCTTAAAACTGATTCTGAATACATTCAAGGTTGGCTTTATCCAAATAGAGTCCCCATACTTCATTGCAATATAATAATTGACTCATCAGTTTAGCTTCAAATGTTTTTTCAAAGAAATAAAGGAGTCATTAGCAAATTTAGCAGTGAAATTACGAACTGCCCACATTGTTTTAGAAGAGTTGTACTTTACATCTGCCAAATGGCTAAACCAAGTCATGTTCTTATCAATGATTACACCTATGTATCTAAACTCCTTAACCACCTCAAAATTACATCCATCAATTACCCATGATTTTTCATGCTGCTTGGGCTTTCAACCACGAGAATCTTAGATTTATTAACATTTAGTTTGAAATCCAAATCTTTCAATGTATTCATGACATTAGACATTGCACGTTTAAGGCCTAAAGGAGTTCTTGAAATAATCAAAGTGTCATCTGCATAAAGCATCAATTTTACTTCCTCACTATTTATAGATGGATAAAAGTGTCAATCTGAGTAATAGTCTTGACTAATCTCACTACTTTATATAGATTAAACAAAATTGGGGACAATAGACACCCTGTTTCACACCAGAGCTAACGGTCAATTCCTGAAAATACACCATCTCTTCCTTAGCGTAATCTCTATCGTGGTATTTTGATGTAATAATTTAATCATTTCTAACAATTGGGGGTCAATATTTAGACCAACTGCTTTCCATAACTTTGCTCTGTTAACAGAATCAGAAGCACTTTTAATATCCAGAAAGCCAATGTAAAGATTGTCCTTTTATGCAGAATATATTTGTCCACTAAAAAATTTAGTGTAAAGATCAGGTCAAGGTATTATGACCCCTTTTAAACCTCTTGAAAGTTTGAGAGCAACACATTCTCTACTCAGCCATCAGTCTATCCAATTTTAATCTTGAGTATATTTTCTGCATAACAGGGAGAAGAGTAATGGGTCTGTAGCATCTGGGATCATACTTATTTCCTCTCTTGAACAGGGGAACAATAATGCCCTATTCCAATTTTGTGGGAGGATTAGATGTTTACTTATTATTGTAAAATGGGGAAAAAATGGAAGCCTCCAAACCTGGGTTATGTATAAAATCTCTGCAGGCAAGCCATCTGCCCCATCTGCTTTATTTCTGTTTTGTGCCAATATGGATACTCTCAACTTCATTGTGGGAGAACTGAAACATACCACCATCAAAATTACAAGGAGGTGTGTAGGAGTCATCCCCAATGCCATACTTGAACCCTGAATGGTTTTGTAAATCTCATTAAAATGTTGCATCGACATTTGTTCATTAATCATCCCTGTTACATTATAAGAGAGATTATTTTCACTGCATCCAAAAGCAACCATACTCCAAAACATTTTAGTCTTTTGTCATTATACTTTCCTGTAATTTCCATAGATTAACCATGTAATCTTTTTTTCTTTTCCAGTATTTGTTTACATTCTAATTTAAGATGTTTGAAGATGCCAGAATTTTGTATGATGGGGTTTTAGACCTGATTTTCCCAACTTTTTAATTTCTTTGTCATATAATAATATTCAAAGTCAAACCAAGGCTTATCCAAACCTATATAATTTTGTTTCTTAGGTTTTCTTTTTGCCTAGCTCTAATGAAGTAACTGCAATTAATTCATCAAATTCCTTAACTAACAGTTTCATTTCTGAGTAACTGCTATTTAGGTGTGTATGATTTTTAGCTTTAACCTGATCATTACAGATAATGTTATCAAGAGCCTCCTTTGAAAAAGAATACCATTTAATTTTTTTTCCATATTTAATACACATATGGGTATTAGCATTAGCTTCTGCTGGGTAATCTAATAAATGTTTTGCAAATCCAAAGAAGAGGGAACACATTACAGGGTAATGGTCACTGTCCCAAGATTTAATGACTCAAATAACTTTACTAATGAATAATCTATAGCCTCCACTATGCATAAATCCAAAACACCTCCCCATTACCAATTGGGAAAGTGCACTCACTCTCCCAATCACCATTTGACTGGCCATTGAGAACTCTACAGTTATATTTTCAAAAAATTGAGAGCAATTTTCCCATTTTTAGAGATAGAACTGTCTTTAGAATGCCAAGAGGTATATTCACAATGTCACATGCACAAATCTCTTGTATAATCCTCAATTAAGGAACCTATATGGGCATTGAAGTCACCAGCCAAAACAATTCTGGCCCCAGGGAATCTTAATTTCACAGGACCAATGCTATTTCCAACCATGTCCATAACTCTCTGAAAACTTAAGGTATTTTATCCAGGTGGGATATAAATATTAAAAAGCACCCATTTAGTACAATTATTTGCAATCACTATGTGCATATAGTATTCATTATAAGTGTTTACTTCAACTGTTCTACAATCCAACTTAGTATCCACATAGATTATTAAACCCTCCTTATGTCATCCATGATGTCTATTCTTATAAGTCGGTGACACCCAAGCAAAATAGCCCTCCAGCATTTGATCACAAATATTTTTAACTAGGTTTCCTGAATAAATAGAATCGTAAACGTTTTCAACCATTGAAGACATTCTTTATCCATTAATTTCCCTTCAAACCAGCAATATTCCAGCTTAATATATTGATTTCCCTTTATGAAACTTCTGCCCTAAACTTGACTGTCAGATAGATTCATCTGCTAAATTAATGGTGTTGTTTGTACTTATCTCACTAAACAGTGAGCTTTCTTTTGTAGAATATACAGATGACAATGAACTATTTCCTTTCTCCATTACAATACTAGTGTTAATTCTTGCACCTAACTGTTTTCTACCTCCTCCATATGCAATCTTTTCCCATCATCATTTAGGTTGTGAACCAGCTCACTTGGCTTAATAAAAGCTGTTATCCGGGGTTGTTTAAGAGCAGGGTTTCCTCCTATTTATGCCCCTTCAAATTTCTTTTTTTCTTAATTGGGCTTTTACCCTGTTCCTTTGATTGTTCCCTTATTGTCACATCTAGTATAATCCCAGTATCCATAAATTTATCTTTTATTGCAAGAATCTCACAGTTAAAGGGCCAAAGATAGATGTAAATGACAAATAATATTGAAACATCTATCGCATCTTCGGTGGGGATAGCTTGCCTGCAAGAAACCCACCTGTGACTGGAGGATAGTTCCTTTCTAAGAGGCAATGGGTGGGACAAGGCTTCGGATATGGGATATCAACTAACAGAGGTGGGGTAGTGATTCTAGTAGCAAAACTGTCCCATTTAGGCTAACCTAAGAGACTTGGGACCCAGAGGGCATTATATTTTGCTTCATGGCATGTCAGAATCCCAGCTAGTCTGATTGGTGCAATCTATGGTCCAAATATAGATTCCCCTCTTTCTTTTTACAATTGCTGAACCTTGTGGTTACCAACCCCTAAACTAACGATATTGGGTGGAGATTGGAATATTGCCCCCAAATAGAACTGGATAGATCAGATCACAAAGGTGTGGCTTATCCCCAGCCCAAAAGGCATTGAAAGACTTACTTAAGGGAGATGGTCTATTAGATGTGTGAGAGTCTTGAACCCTACAGAGAGGCAATATATATTTTATTCTCCCCCATGGTATCTATTCCTGAATAGATTACTTCCTTATAAGTTCCTTTGCTTTACTTGGTGTATTAGATGTGGGTATTCATGCCAGAGTTCTGTCTGACCATATTCCCATTAGTATTACCTATTTGTTAGGCCCAGGACTCAAACAAGATTCTCAGTGGTGACTGAATAATCAGTTACTCTGCAGTACCGCTTCCCTGACTCACATCAAAGAGTTTATTACATCTTTCCTTGAGACTAATAAGGGATCAGTTGATACATACGATTTGATGTGGGCAGCCTTAAAATGCACCCTAAGGGAAATGTATTCGAATGGCGACAACAAAATCTGTCAACATGAGACGCAGGTAGCAGCTCTTCTTACATCTATTAAAAGCCTGGAGCAGAACCTTTTCTGGCACTCCGGTGGAAGACTGGGCCAGATTCCACCAATTACAAGTGCAGTATACAGGCCTGATTAAGCAAAAGTGAAGTTGTCTCTTCACGAACTAAACTTAAGTATTTGGATTCAGGAGAAAAAGCACGTAAACTACTCGCACTCTGAATTCGACAGGTAGAAACTTTACAATTTATTCCTGGTATTTGTCTTGCACAAGATGGTCAAGTCTGTACTGACCCAAGGAGATAGCGGAGGGCTTTGGAAAGTATTTCAAGAACTTTACAGAGTTGATCCTCTCTTACACCCATCTAGGAATAATATTAATCAATATCTTAATTCCATAATACTTTCTAAAATATCCAGTGCTGAGGCAACTTTATTGGATGCCAGCATTTCCACTACAGAAATTCAACTGGCCATAGAACAACTGTCTGTGGACAAATCACCGGGTCCTGACGGTCTTCCAAATAATCTATATAAGGTCTGCCAATCCATTTTACTCACAGTGTTAAGCAAAGTCTTTAATTTCTGGTATGACAAGTGTATATCAGACCCCAGTTTCCTGGAGGCACTGATAACCTTAATTCCAAAGCCAGGGAAGAATCCTCTAAACCTTGGAAGCTATAGCACTATATCCTTGCTTAATTCTGATATTAAAATACTAGCCAAAATATTGGCCAACAGGCTCTCTAAGGTAATGGGCAATCTCAAAGGTTATGAACAGGTTGGGTTCATGGCAGGGAGGTAGTCTGGGGATCACATGTGGAAACTTTTACATTTGATTTTCACGTCCAGGGATTCCAATATTCGATGGCATTGATATCCCTGGACACAGAAAAAGCATTTGATAGAGTTTCCTGGGACTTTCTTTTTGCTACTATAACCCGATTTGGACTGCCTGACGAATTCCTTAAATGGGTGCAGCTGCTATATACTTCTCCATCAGCTAGAATTAGGTGTAATGGCATACTCTCCGCCCTAACAACTTTGTCGTGGCACTAGGCAGGGATGCCCACTGTACCCATTACTTTTTAACTTTCATTTGGAACCCCTGATCTGAAGAATTCTAGCTAATCAAAGAATAACAGGTATCCAAGTTGGAAGCACAAGTTACGCACTTTCTGCATATGGGATGATACACTACTTTATGTAGAGAATCCTCAACTCATTATCCCTGCTTTACTTTCAGAAATTGAGGATTTCTCAAAGGTATCATTCTACAAATTGAACCATTCCAAAACTAAAGTTTTCCCATTAACTGGCAGGTTACCTCAGGCAGATCTAGCACCTTATTGCTTCTCATGGAAGTGAAATCCCTAACATATCTGGGTATCAGAGTGTCAAGGGATATAGAATAGATGATTAAGGAAAATTCTCTAATTTACTTAAAATGTTATCCTCTGATATGGAAAGATGGGGTCATTTCCTCTTTCCTGTGGGGAAGACTTAACACTATCAAAATGAATGTATTACTGAGGATTGTGTACCCATTGGGGATGCTAGGATGTTTTTGCCCAAAGCTTGGTTCACCAGGCTTCAAAAATGGTTAATGGCTTTATATGGAAGAGAAAGGGAGTCCGCAGGACCTACTTCAAGCTAATGGCTCCTAAGCTCCAGGGTGGCCTTACAGCCCCTCTTTCTTCTTATACTACAGTGCCTATCATGTCAGTAAGTTGGCTTTTTGTCCAAAAACCATGGGCCTTCTATACATTTAGAATATCCCCTGTGGCTGGATATAGAGAAACACTTAGTATCGAAAACCCATTGTTCGTTACCCACACTCTTGTATGTCACCCCTTCTTACATACCCAAACCTCTTAATAATACTCAATTGGAAGGGCCCTTAAGGCCCTTCATCAGCTCCAAAATCACCTTGGACAGACAACCTACAAATTTATTAAGCAGGACAGACTTCAACTGGTTCAATTTAATATTATGAAAACCTTTATTTAACACCGATAAAGCTTTTAAAATTGGTAAATTGCTTTACTGGGTTGTGGACGATGTAAAGAGACATCGGTTCCCTTTACACATGTTATGGACCTGTCCTAAGGCACAGATCTTTTGGCAATCCATCAGAAGAATTTTGGATCTCTCTGGGATTAGATACTTTGTTTACCCCTGAATCCTGCTTATTAAATGTTTTCCTCCTGGAACTCCAAGAGTTAGAAAGGCACATTTGGCTCTAATTGCTGCAACTGCCATGTTGGTCATCATGAGACACTGGGCAGATGATACTCTTCCTCTGTAATTGAATGGTGTAAGGAGGTTCTACTTGCTTTGCAGTTGGAAAGACATATTGCATCCATGCAGGATAGGATAAAAGCTTTTCAGACAACTTGGGAACTCTGGAGACTCTGCTTGCCTTCTGGAAACCTTAATGGTCCTTCATACCCCATAATATGATAGACTGTTTTGGTTTAAACTTAGTCGGTAGTGTTTGGTAGGGATGGGGGAGGGGTGGGGAGGTATTAATGTGATGATGTTTATTTGGTGTTTGTTTATTTTATCTTTGTATGTTTTAATACAGTCTTCATGGTTTGTATTACAATCTATAACTGTTTTGTGGACTGTGGAAAATTAATAAAGCATATTTAATTTAAAAAATAATCTCATAGTTGCATTTTAAGTATCACACATTCCCACACTCTGTGGGTGCCTTCTTTTCATCTATAGGTTGATTTAATGGCCTGCCAGCCAATTTTAGAACCTGCTAGACCTTTAATTAGATTATAAGATGTCAATTTTAATATGTAGTTGTTTTATGATTTCCCTTTAGGGAGCCATTAATGAACAAAGTTGGAAGCTTTCAACAGCAGCAATTAAACACTCCCTTTTATCTTCTCTTGACTCAGGCAGTATCTCGTTAGATACAAGGGGTCTACTTCAATTATTTTCCCAAACTTCACTTTCTTGTTTTTATTTCTTTGGTTCACTGTTCTTCTATTTGCTTTTTTCCAGAGTCAGTATTATTATCTTTTCTGTTGCTGGAGGATTTCTGAAGGTTCACTTGCTCTTACCACTGCCCTTTTTAGATTTAGGAGTCTTATCTTCACTTTTACACATTATTAATATAGGACTTTCTTTCCTCTAATTCCTTTATTAGTTTATCTTTTCTATTACCTCTCTGTTAGATATTTCATCTATAATAGTTCTAATACTCCCATTACCATTTTGAGCTATCAAGGGTCTATCATCAAGAAGCAGATTATTATCTCCTTGACCTCTGAAAACTGAGAGTTAGAAATTTCCTGTTCTTGATTTCCAATTCCAGAAGATATCTTATCCACTCTTTGAAGCTCACTACACTGTAGATTACAAGGGCATCATTCTTTATCCTTAACAAAAAGATTATAAAGGATTTAAACAATGTAACCAGTTGCATAAACTGTTCGTTCCCAAATTGACTTTCACTTTTTAACTCACGAAAAATAGTTTCTAAGTTCTTATTGTCAAAACTGGACTCTCACATCCATTATTATTTTGAACAGCAACATGAGTTAACACGCTGTTGGCTTTCACCCAACAACTTGTAACAGACCACAGGTTCTTTCTTTCTGGGCTGTTCCTTTAAATTCTGACCAGTCACATACGGCATCAGAAAAGACTGAAAATTGTTAAGAAATGAGCCTTTACTGTAATCTGAGTTGCTTGATGTATACTTAAGTCTATAGCATGTGGGATATTAACAGCTCCTGAAACTGGTTTTACAGGGTATTTCCTATTTACAAAGTTGCTTACACTACTTTCCAGATCTATCATATTCACTTCAGTCATATTGTCATGAGGGATTTTACTCTATCATGCTTGGTTAACAACTCCCTACTGGTGGATTGGTTAAATCAGACAGATGAAGACCTGGACCAGTCAAGTTCATAGTATTGATTGTTTCCAACTTTCCTTGATTGTTAAAACTATTAACTATATCTTGTTGAAGCGGGGCTGATGGCTCTTCAAGGCTACAAATAATTTTCAGTAGGGGTGGGATGAAGAATGGCTACTATCACAAAACAACGCTGATGGGGAAGATGTCAATTTTGGGTGAAAGTTTCTAACCACTTTTTATTATCTGTAAGTTCCATATGAGTTACTGAGGGGCAAAAAACATAGTTATTTTCTGATTGCCCTCCTTAGTTTTCACTTTTGCTCTGTCCATATTACTTAGAGATGTTTCTTTACATTTATTATTTTTCATACTCTTTCTATTATATGTTTTAATCTCACCTTTCCCCACTTTATCCAGCATCTTATCTATAGCTGGAAACAGAATAAAAACAAAAACAGAAAAGCAAAAAGCAGAGAAATTCACAAATCTGCTGAAACTAAATAAAGTTATAGTTAATTTCTTTGTGTAGAACCAGCATTCGCAAGAGTCCATAAGTAAACAGGTTCACTGATTTCAGAATAAATCAAATCCTCCAAATGTTCAAATCTTCAACAGCAAGGTCACAGTGAGGACACCATCAAAAACGAGAACCAACTCTTCTCTTAACAGAATTGAAGGAAAGTAAGCATAAAGCTCTTCTTCACTCTGATCATGGAGGACACACAGCATACAGGCAGAAAGTTGCAGCCAGGAAACATGGCAATGCTTAGTAATGTCAGCAATGGTAAGCAGTAATATGTAATATGCTGGAACAGAGTCTTGAAATTAATCTCCATAGGATAAATAAACTTTCTTTTTCCAGGGCAAATAAAATCAGCAACCCACTTTCTATTAATTTTCCTTGGGTAGATACCATTCCTCTTTAAAAGCAAGCCAGGGCAGACTCTAAAATAGAAAAGGATTATACATCAGCATCAGCAAAAACTACTTACTACCAAAGTTACTAAATATAACCAAAATTATACCAATTAAAGCAAAGAACATGTAGAGATCCAAAGATCCAGAGAATATTAATAACTAAATAATCCCAGCATGTCTTACAATATATATATATATATATATATATATATATAAAGATATGCAGAGGGACCTGTGTGATATATGATTTATGCACATGAGTGCTGTTTGACCTTAGTTAACCTCACGAGTGGCGTAAGCCATGAGTGAGGTGGCCAAGGGCAAACAGCACAAGTGTGCAGAAATCATATATCACACAGGTCCCCCTGCATATTTCATTTATGCAATAGGGAAGAATCTCATGTGTATCAGTACTTTTTAAATAATGTTTTTGAAATTAAAAATATGGAAATGTGTGGCTTTATTTTGTGCTTTGCCAGGTTGATGCGCCATCCTCTGTGGTCTGTTACAGCTGATTGGCTGAAAATGGCTTGAGTGTTTTTAAAAGAAAAAATGGCAGCTGAGTTTAGTGAGCGGGAAGAATACAGGACAACGTCGGTGAGTTTAGTGAGTGCTCACGACAGAATAGTACTTGCTGTTATGAAGTGCTTTTTGTTTTTGAAATTTATTTCTATGTGAGAGCTGTAAATTCAGAGTACAGCAGTTGGTATCGGGATGAAGAGGCGACGAGTTGACGGACCCATAGTGGCAATGTGAGCAAGACAGCGGGCAGAAAGAAAAGAACAACTGCGGTTTTGGAGAGAAACAATTTTAATTTCAGGTCAGCAGTTCTGTTGTTTGTGGGTGATGGAAGTAGGGAAGATATTTAAAAAGAGCTGCAGTTTGGTGATTCAGCAGTTGTATACAAATCAATCAGGGGCTGAGGCAGAGTGAGATGTGGTAAGGAAGGAGATAGTGGTGATAAGAGTGCGAGTGACAAATGCAGGTTCATGGTCTGTGATTGCACCATGTTTTTGCATGGGAGGAACAAATTTACATGGATGATGCTGAGGAAAGGGTTCAAAAAATAGAAAGTCAATTTTAAACTGGATGTATTACTGTGGATGGGGCAAGATCTGTACACAGTAGTACTGACTTGTGTGACTGTGAGAAAGTGAAAGTGTGTCAAACAAGGAAGTAGTCCGGCACTGTATGTATAAATGGTCACTGTATGTATACATTTATTTATACATACAATGACTCAGATAAAACATTTATCACACTCAATATATGTCCACCCCTATTGCATAAATATATATATGAACACGGTATAAATACAGATACAAGTGCCTCAGGCCCAGTCTATAATTTCTATAACGCTACAGTGACTCAATGGAATAATAAGCAGCAAAACCACCAATTTAAAAAAACAACTAAAAAACCCACCATTGATATCCAGATGGTAAGCACAGCTATGTCAAAAACATAATAAAAACAAAAACAAAATTGCTCACTGGCAAGAAGACATCATCAATCCATCTGTTAGAAAAATAGCAAATAGATGTATGAATTGCAACCAGCTCATCCCAACATCACTCAGTCCTCCTTTCTTGATTAAACTCAGGGAAATTTACTGAGGAGTGCAAAATACTAAAAACTAAAGTGCAAACAGAAAGCACAAATCTATTACACAATGTAGCAGGGTCGTGATTCCTCACAACCTTGAATACAGCATCCAAAGCATACTGACCAGTGAAATGCCATGCATGCACTTAAATGCACACAAATCGTTAGATCATGTGACAGAAAATGGCCAATCAATTAACAGGAATGACTCACGGCATGAAATATAAAAGTGGAAAAAATAAAATAAGGTATAAATGTATAAAATAAAAGCATATATGTACCTGCCAAAATGATCAGAGGTGGCGACTCACAACACTCACAATATAACATCCAGATCCTTATTCTGAAAATACTTAGATCACCACTAGCAGCTCGAGCACTAACGCTTATAAAATAGCCCAAAAGGCACAATAACTCAAAGCACAAAACATAAAACAAACACAAACCAAACAGAGCTAAAAAAATTATAAACTAAAACATTCACAGATAAAATCATTCATGAATAAAAGCGCTTATGCACAACTATATAGCTGTAAGCTGAAGAGTGAGAAAAGATATGAGAGAATTGCTTGTACAAAACTTCTCTCCTTTCTCAAGAAACACAGGTAAATGCTGGTAGGCTGAAGTAAAAGATTAAACTTCTCTTCAGTAAAACCTCAGTTTTCCCAGCTTCCAGCTTCCAACTTCCAGCTCCAGCTCACACAGTTCATACGGTAAGCAATAAGCAACTAAATTCAAAGTCAAGCTCCTCGGTCTTCAGACTTCAGACTTCAAGCTTAGAACTTTAAGCCTCAGGCTCTTGCAGGACCCAGCTTTGACCTTCTCAAAGGGCTGTTCAGTCTTCCTGTAGTCCCACCCACCTTTGTGGATCCTCCTGCAGAGACAAAAAACACTGGGAACCATCAACCAGAAACAGGGTGTCACAAGAAAATCTGGTAAGACTCATTTAGAGAACCGTGGCATACCTTTTGTAAGATAGAACAGAGCGCTAAATGAGTCCTGCTGCAAGACTCTTGCACAGTTCCTCACAGTGTGCAGACACTCTCTCTCTCTCTCTCTGTCTTTCACCACCTACTGCTTAACCACAGGTATCCTTCAACCCGATAGAATTTAGCTAGATGTTCCATAATTGATAAATTTAACCAGCTCCTTTCTTTTCCAAAACATTACCTGATAAAATGAGGCAGCTTTAGACAGGACCTGTAACCATTGTACCTGGGATGGAGATTAACAGACCTCAGTAAGACAGAAGAAGTCTTTTAGCCTGTAAGGCCACAACACAGAGGACTGCCTTAAAATGAATGTCTGAGGGAGACACAGACCTTGGATCCCCTAAAATCCAGAATAAAGAGGACTGAGAAATGTCCACCCTAAAATCCATTCTAAAAACTCAATAATACTTCCACCAATCCCTAAATTTAGGGAATCCCATAATATATGATCAAGAGTATCAGGATCAGAGGAAACAAGGTATGTGTGTAAGAGAAAAAAGACACAAGGGTGTGTGTGTGTGTGTGTGTGTGTGTATGGGGGGTCGCAGCACAAGGGCTGGAAAAAATGCTCACTTGTAGACCTGTGGCGTTGTGCTGGATAACACCATGGGTCCAGCCCAAACTGACCAGTCACAGTCCAAGATTCTTTCTTGCCATTGTTTAATATAAAATAAAGATGGGGAGGGTGTGCATGAGAATTTAATGCACACCTTCAGTGTGGATGCTTTGATAAACCCCTCAGGCTTTGTCCTCGGGGTTTATGTGGCATCTCACACCTCGGATGTGCATTAAATTCTAATATCACATGCTTACCCATCCTTTATTCTATATATACTGTATAGCTTAACCTTAAGGGACTTTTTATTATATGTTTTATGTTCACTTCATTCAGTAAGGAACTACAGCAGTGCCTGACATGGTACAATGCAATACATTGCAGTATTACTGCAAATGTTGTAGTATGCTGCAGAGAGCAGTGTAATTCAATGGTAATTAAGCACTTTTATCATGCAGTATTTTGTGACATATCATTTGCTGCAAAGTACTAATTTGCAACCTGACAGGCTCTGCTTTATATTGCTTAACCAATTCCTTTTGCCCCAGTCTAGATTGAAGTCTACCATGATATTGAGTACATTAGTTTCAAACAACAGAACATACAGTAGCTAACAATAACAAAATCTTTTAAACCATGAACTGTTGATCTTGTGGGCTATATGCATGACAATACATGGAATGTTCTGGACATCAATGCAAAAATCATTTGCAATAAAAGGATAAACTAAAACCAGTAATTTTGAGGGCAATATGGTTGTCATTGCTATCACAGATACTTAGGCAATTCAGAAAGACATTTTGGATCTAAAATTCCCAAGTTGCACTCTGTTTAGAAGGGACAGGGAGGATGCTGAGGAGGCAGTGAGACAATTTATATAATGGGACGATTAAGTATAATTGAGCATAAGTCATTCACAGGGGATGAAAAGTATGGAGTCTCACTGGCCACAGGTAATGGAAAATAGGGAAAAGTACACAATTAGGGAAATCTATAGGCCTCAAATTAGGTGGTAGACAGGGATAGGGCAATGAGAAAGGAACTGTCAAGAACTACAGGTCAGGCCAGACTAATGATCATAGGGGACTTGAACCTCGCTGACATTATCTGGGAAACGTATTCAACAGGCAGACCAAAAGTTGGAAGTTTCTGAATATAGTGCAATAAATCTTCCTCTAACAATGGGTGTTCAGTCCAATCAGAGGTGAGGTAATATTATTATGCAACCAGGACATAGTGAAAACATTACAAAAGAGGCTTCAGTAGGTCAGATTGGCCATAACAATATTAGATTACTGTAAACACAGTGTTCAGAAGTGAGCTGAATAAATCCAGAATAGGAGTCCCTGACATTAGAATGGTAGACTACAATAACACAAATTTGAAAATAGGTAAGAAACTAGAGGAGAAACCTGCAGAAATTTACAGGACTACCATAGTCTTCACACCTGAAGCTTCAAAACAATGGTATTCAAACTCCCAGTTCCAGAACTGAAAAAGATACAAACATTCAAGGAGGTAAATCATTTTTCAATATCCTTCAAAAAGTTATTCGGAAAAGAATGTTAAGGTGAATACTAAGTCTGAGATAATTGAGAAAAGTGCAGAACAGAATTTTGTAAAGACATCGGAAAATACTAGTCTAATTGAAAATTTAAAGAATGGAATGATGAACTTTGGCAGGAAATTCAAACCACATCTGCTCTTAATAGCTCATAAATTAAGGACCTATAGCCACCTCATGGAAACTCAAAACTATCAAAATTACCAGAGACTGACCCACTTAAGATCTGTTGGAATTCCAAATCTTGAAACTGAGACTTTTAAAACTTGGGACGTTATGAAGGACTTTCTGATTTCTTAGCTTAATTACACAGATTTGTACAGTATGTCCTTAATTTGGTAAAGTGTTTTGAATCCCCAAGAAAAGGACTGAATTTCAGGCCACTCTCCAACCTAATACTCCAGCGACTATTCCCATTCAATGTCCCTCAGTTCTGGACCAAGAGACTATCTTGAAAACTTAATGAATGAAATGTGCATACAACTATAAGGCCACAAAGTTTACACATATCCTGACTTTGCCCCACAGACTCAACAATGCTATCGGTGTTTCTTACAATCTTGGGATGACATTGAAGAGCTGGGGACACATTTCAGTGCTTTACCCTTTTAAGGCAAGGGTTCTGATTAGTGGAATAAAAAGAATCTTGTATGATAGAGACCAGTTGTCCAGGTTTATAAAATATTACACTGCTACAAAAGCTGTTAAAGTGGCTGCAGAAACAGCTAAAGGATCAAATAATACACATTTTCTCAATCATCATCTGAAGATAAGGAGTACAAATGGTAACAAAAAATCAGCATCAAAATTGGTAAATACTTTACAGCAGACGCAGATATTGTGGACTCTGTGGTTGTTCCAGAAACAATTATTGCCTCAGTAAATGACAATTAGTCATCCCAAACACTCCTTTGGTGTTTACAGAACTGCTTATGTCAAGGGAAAGCTGGTGCTGCACCTGCTTCAGGTAAGTAGAGACCAAATAAAAAGTTTCTGAATTATATTTAAGTTTTAATGCATAGGATCAAGAGTACTGGAATGAATAAAATATAAATAATTTCACTGTATATCGCTTACTGAGGGCATAGTGATGATGCTTTTAATCTTTCATTGAGTCTTTTTTTAGTATGAGCAAACTAACTGTCTTAATCTTAGAGACAGGATCAAGCTACAAACTTGCTTACTAGGTAAAAAGCCCAGCTAGGCTTGCACCCCCAGCATCCACCAAATCATCCAACCATCTCTTGCAGCATGTCACCAGGGTACTGCTAGAGGCACTCAACATCCTCTTCATGAGGACATCTCTTGGCCAGAGTTCATTTGATTACAGGGGTCCCCTCTGGCTGAATGTGCTCCTGGCTGCAGTGAACAAGTCAAATAATTTTATAGCCTTTAAGCAGGATCAGAAGTAATTTCTAGCTAACACAAGAATCTGTGTCTGTAAACATATAACCAGTACTTCCTCCACTCTGGTAGGCACATGACGCTTTACCATAAACCTCAGGGTGCACCTGAATCTTTCTTCTCTCTAGAGACAAATAACCCCTTCATAAACAAGCCCTAGACCCTCTTATGCCCTCTCTGTCCCTCTCCCTACTTGTCCTAATATCCCATAAATCAATGCTATCAATAGGACACTAATCCCAGCTCATACCATATCCAATTACCTCCCGCCTTCTAATGTTCTCACCTCCTTACCTGCTCAAACCTCCTGCATACCTTCTCTTTCTTCTCCTCCCATCTCCAGATCTGCTCCCCAACCCCTCTCTCCTAACCCTCCTGTCAACATTTATGAAAGCACTTAGAATCTAAGTCATGTGACAAAGCCTGGTGATGAGGCAGCTTCTGATATCTCTACGGCAACTTTGGTACTTCTACTAGCAACTTATAATTAATAATGTAACTTAAATGAATTCTGGTGGCAAAGCCTGTGAAACAGCAGCTCTAGTTACCTCTTAGTCATAGAATTTGCTACGCCTTGTATCCTGTTACTGTAGATTACTGTCTTGACCTGCTAGTATCCAATGTTAGATACCTGTATTCTGTCTCTGTAATCTGTGCCAGTGTTAAATGCCATCTTGTCAAATGATGTGGAACCTTTGTAAAAGAGCTCTGAGCTCAAAGATATTTCTGAAGACTTAAATAAATAACTAAATAAGTTTCAGCTGGCTGAGTGTATCCATAATTTATTTGCATTCAAATGTAATATTATTGTAAATAACTGAATATTTAATAATTAAGTACTACTAATTCAAATTACTTTAGACATGATAGGTTTAGAATGAAAATTAAGTTATCCAATAATAGTGAAATAATTGGATTGCACTCTTTTCCCCAAAAACGTTTCATTTTCCTCATTTATGAAGTAGACAATTAGCACTTGGATTCTCTCTACCTTATTTTTGGACTTTTCCTATGCTAACATGTTTACTTTATCATAAGTTATTAGATCTAGCATATCGTAGATGTATTTCCTTCGCTACATTTGTAGATGAAGCAAATACATCTTGCTGTTCATGTAGATCACAAACATATTGCAAGTATGGATGTTCTCAATAGTTCCATAGAGGCCCCTGTTCTAAAATAGATAAGCACAAGCAGTAGAAATTATTAGTGGGTCTAAATGTTGATAAAGCTCAGGGCCCAAATGCAATGATCCAGAGAGTGGTTAAGGAATTAGCTATAGCATTATTAGGACTCCTAAAATCTATTGTTGAATGATCACTCAACACTGACAAAGTGGTACATTTTTGAGAGAGGCATATGTTGTACCCCTATTTAAAAAGAGCTCAAGAGACCACTACCACAATAACATACCAGTAAGTTTGACTTCTATGCTGGTGAAGTTGTTAGAAACTATTGTTAAGAAGAAACTGAGACCTTTATATTCTTTTGCAGTTAATCTTGTTATTGAAACTTCCAAGTTAAATAAAACAATATATGGCTATGTCAGATATAAAGGTGCAGGGAAAACAATAGTATCACGAATATGAGCTGAAGCCAAAGGAAAGTCCATAATCCAACAGGAGCAACTATCACATCAGGATAGACAGGTAAATCATCACAGAGAACATTCAACGAAATATCATCCAAAAGGTGTTGATGTATAACTAACAAACCCTGCACAATAAACAAGTAGGACAAAGGTGTCAGCAAAACAACCAAGAGGGCGAGGCTTCCTATATATGCTAGCCTATAAGTAACAATAGTCTAGATGAGCAGAAGAATTAAAGGATGTCTTATGCTAGATTAGCCCACACCTGTCCTGGGACTAATATACTGAAGGAAGAGGCACCAGCATCTGTCAAAGCTGGATACTGAATTTTATCGACATGGGAGAGGTAATCCCAGGACACGTCTGGAATCGGCGGTACCCGCTCAATACGCCTTCCTGGTAAAACTCTTAAATAAATAAATAAAATCCATAGTGGTCACTTATGCTAATCTAGCAAGGAGTTTCAGGAAGAAGGATATGCCTGATATATGTCACTTGCAGAGTAACATTTTTAACTTGCAAGCTGAGCAAAGCAAGCCAGTGGTGCTCAAAGGGGTCACTGTAGGTGGATGAAGTGAGGCCCAGAAAGTACAGTATTGTGGAGAGTGAAATGAGGCAATCCAGTACCACTGAGGCTAGTTGGCCCACTTGTTCCAAAAGCAGTCAGATCTTAGGACAGCACCACAGAATGTGAAGGATGTGTCCCCAGGAGAATGGCATGTTCAGCAGGTATCATCAGGCACCAGTTTGAGTGCATGCAGGGCTGCAGGGTCCTGTACCAAGAGTGAAGTATCTTGTTTTCTATGTAGAGACTAAGAGTATCATGGAAGGCTTTATAGCAAAATAACCAGCAGCTAGCCCATTCTTCCTCAGAGAGAGACAAAGCCAGCATATGCTCATATTTGGTTTTTGAAGTGAGAGACTGATTAGGTATGAGATCCCTGATCTCCTTATAGATATGTTTGAGAGACCTTGTTTGTGGGAACACCAATTGGCACTAGGATGGTGCATACTCGGAGCATTGAGATTTTAGAAGTTGCTGCACTGAACTTCAGATCTGCAAATAGCAACAAAAGTTGGATCTGGGTATACCCCAGTGGTGTTTCAGATCCAGAATTGTGTCAACAGTACATGTGTTACTTATGAATATGTCACTGATCAGCCAAATCTGTATGCTGCCAAGAGACCCAGGAGAGGGGCAAGTGGGCTATGTGGATGGCAGGTTTATCCCACAGTTGTGTGTGGTCCAAAGGCCTGGTATTAGTACCCAGCCACTTGTGTAACTTAGCCAGTAGGAGATAGCAGGTTTTATCATGGGGTGGAAGGTGAGGTGTTTGGGAGGGGCAGTAAATCAGGAAGGTAGGTATATTACCCCAAAAGGTATCTCTCAAATTGTAGCCACCGTGGGGATGAGAGTGAGGAGTAGGGAACCACTAGAGTGTTTGAGATGCCTAGATAGTCCAGAGGTAGCCAATAATCTAGGGGAGATCCCAGCCACCACGTGACCAGTGTCTTCTAAATTTGATCCTGCTGTAATAGGCTGGGCACCCTCCCAGACGAATTGGCCCATGTATTCATCCAGAAGGGTCACCCATTTCTGTGAAATCTCCAGGAGAGGTGATAGGATGCAAAGGTTTTCGGGAAGGAGATCATTTTATCGCTGCCACATTGCCCTAACAGAGAAAGGTGCAGAGTCTTCCATCTGTCCCATTCTGCGAAAAGTCAGTTGGCAGTGCTGAGAGGTTGGCATCCCACATTTTGGCAGGATCAGAGGTAACCTGAATTCCAAGGTAGGTGAGTGACCAAGGAGACCACCAAAGTCCCAGAGACATGAAAAGAGTAAACTGACGCTGATGATTAAGGGGGGATGTAAGTTTTGGATCGATTGACTCAAGGCCAGAAAACACAGATAATGGGGAAAGAGGGAAATTACAGGCTGAACTGAAGTAGAGGCATTACCCAAGAGGACCAAGAAGTCATCTACATACAGTGTCATAGAGTATTCCTTAGCACCAAGAAAGATACCCTTGATCTGTGAGACCTTATAAAGAGAAATAACTTGCTTGATGACAGCCAGAATGGGTTTAGGGAAGGAAGGATGTCACAAAATTTTATCTGATTTTTGACCCAGTGAGCAGAGCACTGGACATGGGTTTACCCGTAGATGTGCTGTAGTATACCTAGACTACACTCAGGTTTTTGATGCTGCTTTACATGAAGAACTAGTAGAAGAAATGTCCACATCAGACACTAACAGCAAAATTGTGTAGTGGGTAAGAGCATGGCTTACTAATAGAAGGCAAAGGGTATCTATAAAGGATATGTTTCCAATTAGGGAAAGGTGATGAGTGGTGTGCCATAGGGGGTCAGTACCGGATTGAACCTGTTCATTATTGATGTCTCATCAATGCAATGCAATGCACTGAGGGACATGGATGAGCAAATCTGATTATGATATCAGGTTTGTTGTCATTGTGAACAATGAAAAAGGACTAGAAATCATCAGGCAACATTTGGAAATGATAGAAGAATGGGCTAACAAATACAAATACAGTATTTATTATACAGAAATGTACTATCATGCACTTGGGCAATCAAAAATCTAAAGAAATCTTAACATTATATGGTAGGGAACTGAAGGACTCAGCGGAGGAAAGGAACCTAGGAGTCATGGTCATAAATGAGATAAAATTTGAAAACCATTGCAAACAAGTAGCTAAGAAAGGGTTTGAAGTTAGGATTTGGATTGGCAGGAATATAAACAGCAGAAATAGTCAGTACTCTTACCAATGTACACATGGTGAGGCCTTATACAGGGTAATGTAGATAATTCTGGGCAGCACAGTGTATATAAGCAAGGAGAATGGGATGTGGGTTGTTGTCTGAAAGAGCATGCCCCAGGTGTTCAGTGAGCCTTCAACACCTAGGAAGTGCTCTTATCAGACAACAACCCACAGCCCGGGAGTGTCTCATTGCACTCATAAATGGGTCCTGTAGTTAACATTATAAAAATAAAACATACAAAAGTTACATTTTTGTTGGAAAATAATACCATAGTACATTAAAAGCAATGTATTCCTAATGTATAAATGGTACTTTCATTAAATGACACTCTAAAGTGGACATTGTGTCCCCACCCCCATGTCTTTGTTTAGCACAGCTACTTTTTTTTGCAAATGGAACACAGGGTTCACCTATGCAAAAGTGTAGTTTATAGTAAGTGATGGCAGCTTTCAGTGATAAAAGCAATACTGAAAAACATCGGCAGTTCTCAAGTCAGTGTGAGCATTGAAGAAGTGCATCAGAGCAACAAACTAAGCATCTTACTGTAAGACACAGCATCCAAGACAGCTTTTTAATTTTCTGCATAACTGTTGCTTTTGCAGGAGGGCAGGTGGACTGGTGGTGAAGAGTAAGCAGTGAGCAGGAAGGTGATCAGCCTGGTGGGGAAGAGCGAGCAATGCACATGAGGGTGGGTGGCCCAGCGGGATGAGTGAGCACTATGTGAGCCAGACTGTCTGCAGGGTGAAGGGGGATGGCATGGATATGGCTTGAAAGTTGAGGATTTGAGGCCTAAAACTGACATTGAGAGAAAGAAAAATGAAGATGAGTCGTTAGCTTCCATTTATTACATAAATGTTCTATGTGTTGGTTGTTTTCTTGGGGTGGGGAGCGATTAAAAATGCTAATAAAGTGTTTTTTTCATTGTGTCAACAGTTAAAGGGTGTTTACTACGTTTAGAGCACAAACTTGGTCGGCAGAAAATTTTCTGGCAGGCATGGTAATGTGGACTGCACTGCGTCCTGCTTGGCATCAGAAGTACCAGTTGTAGGGTTGTTGTCCTATATGACATTGGTCCTGACTAATCAGGATGCAGAAAATTCTCTACCCATTTTATAAGAGATAGTGTTATTAGAGGAGGGCAACCAGGATAGTAGGAGGCATGAAGAGTTTGGAATATGAGAAGATACTGGAGGAACTTGGGATGTATAGTCTGGAAAAATGGAGGTTACACAGGGATATGTGATAGGCTGCTGTGGGACACCATTTATTTGACAACAGTCGGTGACCTGGTTGACCTCACCAGAGTGGTGGAGCCACTGGTGAGATCGAGTCACACATTATGAGATCAAATAAATGATGTATCCTACAGCAGCCCATCACATGTGCAATTTATGCAATGAGCTTTGTTTGCATTTTTTGTGTTACATTTTTATTTTTTTGTGTGTTTTGCTTGGAACTATTTGTTATGCGGTTCGTTGTTGAGGTGGAAGTTTACGCTTTTAGTGATTTGGTGATGTGTAACATATGACTGTTTTTTTTATGAATGGACATGGTTGTGAATTTTGATTGGGTTGTTGGAACATGGGAAATGTTTTCTGATTGGTCTGGGGCATTGCGTGGCATTTGGGGGCGGATTTTACATTTATGGCGATTTTGAACTCAGTTTGTGTGGAAGCTTCAGAAAGAGTGTGGCTGTGTGGATTTTGAAGCTGGCATCAATAGATTTGGCCTAGTTTGCAGTTGGGGAGTAGATGGAGAAGCTTTATGGGGCCAGTGTGTGAAGCAGTAGGCGGGGGAGTCCTCGCTGGAGAGGCGGCAGGTATGTGGTCACGGAGCGCTTACAAATGAAGAAATGGGATCACTGGTTTTGGAAGGACTGTTTTGATTTAGTCTTGGAATTGAGCATGAAGAGATCAAGATTTTGTCGCTGGAATAGTTCTTTATTTTTTTAGTTGTTTTTATTTGGGGTGGGTCTGGGAGTTGCTGGATTTAGGACTGGAAGAGCCTGAAGATTCTGTGGTTCATTTTACTAGTGAGGAATTTATGCGGAGGAGAGTGAAGACAGCCAAAGAGGTTGGTGTGAACTGAAATGAAAATGCAAGTAAGGGTAACTGAAGGTAGTGCCGTAGGAGGTAGTGTGATTGATGGCAGGGTGTTGAATAAATGGTGGTTGATTGACGCGGTATGGGATAAATATTAAAACCACCATTTATCCAAAGACAGTGAGAATAAATGAATTTATTTCACTGTTTACCTGCCCACATACATTGTATTAAAGGGATTATGTGCCTTATATTCAAAGCATCTCAGAAATAATGATCAATGGATCTGCCTGGGATTAGAAATTAAAGATAGCCAGTATGAGGGGAGAAGGAACAGTGGGCTACTGAAAGAGCATATGTATAAAACAAAAAAAGGGAACTTGATTTATGCAGAGGGAAATCATCTTGTGGAAATCATTACCAGTTTCAGTGGTTCTATATCAGACCATGAATTGCTTTAAGGCTATCATCAATAAGTGCAGTAGTTGGAAAGGATTTGTATCCGCAGATACAAGCATTGTTAAATGGTGAGCATTTTAAAGGCTCTAGTAGCCCAACTTGCTTGTATTTTCTGTGAATCCTATGACTCCTCTTATGGATGCATAAGCACCTAGGGCACAGAAACCTAGAGGCAGTATATAAAATGGGGAGATTGTTGTTCTAAGCAGGAAAGAGACCTAAGGGCTATCATATATGATCAAAACAAAACGGTTATATTAAATGCATGCTGAAAATAGAAAATAGAGTTAAAATCTACGTTTCGACCTTAGGTCTTCTTCAGGAAGTATCTAAAGAGAAAAACAAATTAGTGTAGAGGAGAGGTAAAATGAGAGAGATATATGTGGAGAAAGAAGAAGAGGGAGGCTAAGGGAGAAGAAGTGATAAATGGTAAGATTAAGAGAGAATCTGTGAAACAAAAGGTGATGATGGGAAAGATAAACATAATGGAGAGAAAGAGCTGGGGAAGTTCCCAGGTAGAGAGTGATTAACAGGGCCTTGTAAGAAGGCTGAAAGGTGACAAATGTGTGAGAAGGAGACAGAAATGGAGACATATGGTGAAAATGAAAATAAATCAGTACAAAACAAATTGACTTTAGGGAAAAAGGGAGGCTGAAAGATGTTAGTGGAAAATAAGTCTATCATTTAAACCAGAGGGCTGCTGGGAGCCAAGGCGGATGATCAGCTTGGCTCATGTTTTTCTATGGTTAGGATCCCGAATCATATATGATTGCCTCAAAGTGGCAGGCAGTGTTACAAAGCAGTAAGCAGGGCCATCTGGATGCTAGGGTTCATTTGGAGGGAATAACCAGCAGAAGGATAAAGGTGGTGTTACTACTGTATTGATTGTTGGTGAGACCCCACCTGGAGTACTGTGTCCAGTTCTGGTGACACCATCTCAGGAATGACATAGACATGGTAGAGGATGCACAGAGGTGGTCAACTTAATTGGTGCAAGGGTTGCATCATAAGCCCTATGAGGAAAGACTGACAGATCTCAATATGCATACCGTAGAAAAGAGAGGAGGGGGACATGATAGATACCCATTAGTACCTTTCATGGTGAACAAGATACAGGAGGGGAGTACTTTTCTGAAATGAAGGTGTAATGAGTGCAAGCGGTCATGCAGCAAAGCTAGAAAGGGGGGAATTTAGGAGGAAGGTGAGGAATTGCTTCTTCACGGGAGAGTAGTGGGTGAAAACATCAGTGGGCTTCAAGGATATACATATGGGATAGGCACAAGGGAATCTTAGTAGGAAACGGTGGGGGTGGGGGAGGGGAGCCAGAGATCAGGTAGGACAAATTCTATCTTTCTATGTTTCTATATTTATTGATGCCTGATATTTTTGGTTATTTGGCCTTGATTTACAAAACATAAAGCTATTCATTTAGCATATGACATATGTACCTGACGATTTTGAAAAATATAAAATGGCAAAATAAAATTATTAAAAAAATCTGTAGGACTGATACACAGCAGTAGGGACAGATAATTAGTGGGCAAACATAAAATGCAATTACCTGGATAAGAATCTATTCCCTTTCCACCAGAGACAATGACCACACCACCAAATGGCCATAGCAATATGTTTATGGAAGACAAAGAGCAGTACACATGCTTGCTTTCTGCATCATGGGAGACTGAGAAAGGAAATCCACAATTGGTTGGGCATTCTAATGGGGACCCCTCTCAACTGGGGTCCACCAGTTGCTCCCCTACCACCAGTAGGAAGACAGCTCCATAAGCTGCTCAGAAGGCCTCCGGGAGTAGGGTAGATTTACAGCCCTCCATGCCAGTTGCAGTATAGTGACACCCTTCTTCCTTCGCCATGGTTCTGGAGTATTCCATACTGGGCGATGCCCCTCCCTTCCAGTGCCAGCTCAGGCTGTCCCACTCATGTGCAAACCCCACACCCAGACTCACTGTCTACTTAACAATGGCTATGACTGATTCCTATCTCCTATCCTGCTAACCTGGGCTCCCTGGATCTAGCACCGATGAGGGTAACATTCAGAAAAACCTTGTTAAAGGGGAAGAACTGTGAAAGATGTCCCTCATGACCCCTGCAGCAATCCTCATGAGCAAAGCTGTGTCACATTGCTCTCCCTCTACCTCTTCCCTTGCCCCATCCCCAATCCATTACCCATTCAAACCCACCTTCCCTTAATTCGCCTTTCCAGGACAGGTGGGCAGGTGTTTCTGGCTCATTGGGATGCCAGGCAGAAAGGCTGAGTTCTAGAGATGCCACAGCCCTTCACGTCCCTGTTATCGCACTATGTTACCTGTTCCTGATTAGTACCCTTGTCCCATAAATCACTGACTGCTGTCACCATAGTCCCCTGGCAGGTCAGAGCCAGCTGTCCCTTCTTCTCCCTCCAGCTGAGGCCAGCTTGAACATCTGGCCAATTAGACAGGAACATGGAAGGAAGGAAGGTGGAAGGAAGCTTTCTGCTCAGCTGGGGGGTCCAATAGCCAAAGTCCCATCCAGTTTGAATTCTCCTGGAAGAGTCATTAGCTGGTTAATACCCATTCCATTTGCACCAGAGACAAAGATCTCACTACCAAATGGGTTACATGGCTGTAGCCATTTATTTATTGAAGACATAAAATCAGTACACATGCGTGCTTCATAGGCAGCGAGTGGTCTGAGAAAGAACACTCACCATAGGTAAAGCATTCCAACAGGACCCTCTTCCAGTTGGGGCCCCATGTGCTCTTGCCTACCACTGGTAAAGAAGACAGAGCTATGAACCACTCTGGAGGCCTCTGGAAGTAGGGATGAGTCACAGCTCACCATGCGAGGTGCAGCTTAGGGACAGCCTCACCCTCCTCTGCCATGGTTCTGGTGCATGCTGTGCCAAGCAATGCCTCTCCTCCTGGCACTAGCTTAGTCTGTCCCACTCCAGAAGTGACATGTCCACACCCAGATTCCTTCCACCATAGGGCAGGCCATTCGTCAGGCCTGACCCATAAGTATGACATGCTAGGCACCCCCCCTTTAGGAACTGCTCTAGAGTTAGGCTTATCTCCCATTTGCTAGATGTGTCCTGTCTGACAGTAAAAACACTTGGGAGTTCTGCATCATACCTCCATTGTGTCTGCTGCTTCTCCCTATTGCTCAGCCTGACATTTCCATTTCACCCTTGGCACTCCTGTGGGTGCTTTCCATCACTTGGTTTCTCCGGTGCCCACCCAGTGTTTGCATGGCAGGATGAGTGACCTGGGCAGTTTGACATTGGCATCCCACTGCTGGGCCCCCAGCCCATGGTTTGATACCAAGATATGACTACTGGCCTATGGACATATGTATGTCCACAGAGATCAACCCTATGCCAAGCCAGCTGCAGAGCTTCCTTGGTCAAGACAGAGAGAGAAAGAGAGAGGAGGGGGGAGGAGAGAGAGAGAGAGAGAGAGACATTGAGCCACAGGAGATATGGGTGGTCATACTGCTTACATCTGTTGCCTTGAAATTGCCAAGGAATGTGGCTGATAGTCCAGCCTCCTCTGCTGCCCATTACTGTCCCATCGAGTGTTGGAACTGGGCAGAGAAAGCTCAGGTGGGATGACGCTGGCACCAGGCCAATAGATTGCACACACAGCCATGACAGGAGGCCAGGTCAAGAATGGGCCCACTGCTATACAGGTGGCTACCTCCTCCTGGGGATTAAAGCACACCATGTTTGGTGCTACTGAGGCCAGCCTCTAGTTATCTGACTCCCTGGCCATGTCTGAGCCCTGATATGTTCTTTTGAAACACCATGTGAAATGTTCTCACATAATCTGTGCTGCTCACTGTCCCTAGAATTGCCAAACCCAAGAAGTCATTTATGTGGCCATTATTTCATCAGGACTCTTCCTGTCTTTACCTTTTGTTACTTCCTATAATAAGTAGGCTACCCACTCCCCAGTGCAGCTAACCAGAGCAGGTCCTGCCACAGAAGCACTTCTGTGCTTGTTCCAACAACTGACTGCTGTGATGGAACCCTTTTGTACTTAAAGCATAACCTGCTCTGTTTCTCTCCTGTCCTGGCCCTGCTTGCCTGAAGCATTGCCATCATAAGTAGTAGCTGGCTGTCAGTGTGCTGTATCTGAGGCTTCTGCATGTGGGTCTCACCCACAGTGACATATTGATGTCCCCAAATCCCTATCAGGCTCGGACTGCTAAAGCTCAGGGAAGACTTCATCGCATCAAAGTCACACGTTGTCCCCTGCCTCCAGGTAGCCTTCAGCTCTGTATTCCAGTGCTGAAACAGGCCAATACACTGTTTTGGATCATGATAAATGATCATGCTGACAAAGACTATGAAGGCTGAGGTCCAATTTAGAAAGACTGCCAGACAGACAATAATTAGGCAAAATGAAAATGCAGTATCAGTGGTCTTCCAATCTTCTGTGAGTTTTATATACAAGGCTAAGAAACAAAATAAGTACTTTACTAAGAGTCATACTTAGAATATTTGACCAGTAGTAGGCACTTGGTATCCCTTCTGATTGGAGGTACTTGACACTTTTAATTTGCCAGTGAAGTTGCTCAAAGTCAGGAAATTTGTAGTCTGTAAGCTTCTCAAATTTCTCAATGAGTGTACCAAATCCACCGGTCATTTATTTTATTTTTAACTCTAAACTTCTTATAAAATCCCTGTCCCACCCACTGTGTCATAATTCCACCCCTCATAACTCCCAAATATTTTTATATCTCACAATCCTCCTCCCATCCCCTTGCAGGTAACCTCCTCCCTCTACCCTGGTGAATTCCATTTTCAGTCAGTGAAGTACACTGATTCTACTGTTGGCACTATAACCCTTCTGTCCACCTGCAAAACAAACACGGTCCTCCCACCTCCCTTCACCCCACCAGACCCTATGTTACATCTCTTTAAGAAGATCCCACACTGAACCCCCTCAGGCCCCCACTACTCCTCCTCACCTGTACCCAGAAAAAATCATTTTAATGCAACCTGTAAAAAGCAAACAGCCCCTGAAGCTGAGCATCAGCTCTATTCAGTATCCATTTTGGTAATGGCATGAGTGAATGGTGATGTCTTTTTCCTAGTAAACCTGATTGGCTAAACTTCAGTTTCTTCCAGGTATCCTGTCATCATATCCTGACCACGCCTCATACACTTACCCAGTATTTACAGTATGTCAGTCTGATCAGCCTATAATTTCCTGCTGCTGATCCATTTCTTTTTATGGCTGTGGGTGGAGCCTACAGCCATCCTGCTTTAACTTGAAAAAGGGCTTTCATGGAACACATTTTTAATACTTTTCAGTGTATTCTTCCATAACTGCAAATTAGGATGTGAGAAAGTTGCCTTTTCTGCCTGAGTAGAACTTTTATGTAGTGTGGCATCTTCGTAGAAGTTTCCAAGCTTCTGCCAGTGGCAGATTGGAAAACTTCAAATCATTGTGGCCAAATTTCACTGCATTCTGCCCAGCCCAATCACTGGTCCCTCCCCAGCTCGATCACCCACCCCGATGTATTTAAAAAGAACAAAACCTGGTGGCTAGTGGTCCCTACCTCCACCTAACCATCCACCAATGTCCTTCCCAGTATTATTAAGCCAGTTACCATACACCCACCATCCCCATCCCTAGTATATTAAAAAATTTCCTGGGGTCTAGTAGTAGTTATTGAACTACCCTCCCTCCCTATCCCAAATCAGATCCCTAGTATTTTATTTTGTACATGCATTTCCTGGTGATCTAGTGGCCCCTGCCCCTCCCACCTGGACAGGTAGTGTCACACCCCACTCCGCATCTCGAAATAGGTGGGCCACTGGAGCCCTCCACTCTGCTCCTTGGCTGGCGGCCCACTTAAATGTGAATGAATGAATGAATGAATGAATGAATGCATGCATGCCCTCTTCATTCATTCACATTTCAGTGGGTTGCTGGCTGAGGAGCAGAGCTGGGGCTGTGCTGGTGGCCTGCTACATTTTGGGAAGGGGAGGTGAATTCACTACAGTACCTGTCCAGGTGTGGAGGGGTGTGGGGTGCCACTTGACCACCAGGAAATACATGTACAAAATAAAACACTGGATCAGGATTCAGGATAGGAATGAGGGCAATGAAATAACTACCACTAAACCACCAGGGGAAAAATATTTTAATATACCAGGGATGGAATGGCAATGGGGTCAGGTGACTGAGTCAGAGGAGGGACCACTAGCTTCCAGGGATTAATTTCTTTAGTAGTTGGGCAATGGGTGACGATTGGAAGGAGGGGCACAATCAGCCTAATCACCTCTCTAAAGTGGGGTGCATAGCAGGTGGAATTTCAAAGTTTCAGAAATTGATTTCTGAACTTTGATGTAGCAAGTCATACTTCCACTTAAATTCCACCTGTGGAAATTTTTGTTTGCACACCCCTACTGCAAATCTCTATGGCAGTTAAAAATTACTCCTTCTTTCTTAGCTGCTTTTCTCTGAGAACAAATGTACACCTTACAAGCTAATCTAAATATGTTTAAAACCATTCAAGGTGCACTAAAACAACCCAAGTGAAAGTTGTTCAGGATAAAACACCTTTCCATGAAGATAGTCACTAATCTGAATTATTTATATTTTATAAAATATGGTCTCCCAAACAACTTCTTTTTTCTCTTTGAGTGAACACAGTAGGAGTCATGCCACACAAATGTAAATATCTCAGAAAATATAGAGTTACCAATATACAACTAACATGAAAATTGTTCAAGACAAAATGACCTGTCAAATAAGGGTAGTCACTAATCTGAATTCATTATATTGTTTTAAATATATCCATCCGAAAGGTGAAAATTGTGAAGAAAATGAAAATTCAGGTAATCAGATGGCCATAGTTTAAAACATATAATTAGTGCAGCTTAATGAATAGGCTCATTGAAAGGTATTTTGTCTTGAACAACTTTCATATTGATGGCGTATGTGTAACATATATTCTTTTAGACATATTTACATTTGTTTGGCATAAATCATATGAAAATGAAAATCTGGTAATCAGATGGCCATAGTTTAAAAATATAATTAGTGCAGCTTAATGAATAGGCTCATTTGAAAGGTTCTCTGTCCTGAACAAGTTTCATACAGGTTCATTATCTGTAACATGTATACTTTTAGAGATACTTACAGTTGTTTGGCATAACTCCTATTGAACTTCTAAACAGCCTCAGCATTGCAAATTACTACACTACTTGAGTGAAATTCTAAACAAGACAACATAAGTTCCATCAAAAGAAAGTTATCCCATGGTCAAATTTCACTGACGGAAAGGTCAGTCCCTGAGAAAAGCTATAAACCAACTGAAGCATCATTTTAAAACCATATGTGTGTGTCAGTGCTAGCATTAGTAAATGACAATGATTAAAAACACAAGGAAAATAAGCTTAAAGAGCAGCTGACACCTTCAGGAGAACTTTAACAAAACATAATATTTAGATAAAGTTCAGCTTGTATTTCACATTAGTTCTATATTCCTCCTCCCTATTATTTATTGCTGAGGTCATATGCATGAAAACAGGATTTTTGCTCCTGAAGAATTCATCTATTTCTGTTGATGTCTCCTACCTGATGTCATAATGCACTGCTTGTGACCTCACAGTAACTCTCATGGCAACAGAGAGTGATGTCACAACAGAGCATTATGACTTGAAGTAGGGTAAGGTACTGTTTTCCACAAAAACATCTCTTCCAAAGTTTATATCTATGAGATGTGCCATGCACGTTAAACATTTTCCACACATTTCCATTTCCAAAGTGTATATCTGTGGACTGTACCACACACTTTAAAATCCTCCTGGTGCATGTTCTTTGTCCTGGGAACACTGGTGCCCATCCATGAACCACTTAGCCCTGCCTGAAAGCCCAAATGGCATTCCTCCCACCCTTTGCCCCAAAGAACTCTGCCATGCCTTTTAGGTTGCACCAAATGAGTCTCCAATCCCCAATGGATTGCTAAAGACTCCCAACTTTAACTTAAATTCAGCACAGTTGTGGTGAAAGGGGTCCTGACCAGTGTGATATAGCCTTATTTAGTGCACACACACCTCAGACAACTCCCTCAGAAAAACAGTCTCAAATTCTGTACTCACAGATTAGTTGTTCCTTCCTCCCAGTCATGGAAAGAACAAAAGGCCCTTTCTTTCTCTGGTAGCTGTCAGATTCTGCTCATTGTTCTTCCTTAAAGGCAGCTATGAACTAAAGGAACTTCAAGGATTGCCCTTGGATCAACAAAGACTACATCTCTCTCACTCCCCCTGGAGTGAAACTAAAGAGTCCTGCAGGCTAACTGGAAGATTTTACCAAACTAGGGTGAGAAATAACAGTACTTCCTTTCACTGAGCCCCAATGGCAGACCTCCTGCCACACTGACTGCCACACTTGAACTTACTTGAAGAACATTCTAAGCTCCCGGAGAGCAGCTGAATCTAAAATGGTTATGCTGCTATGAGAATTCTAAATTACATAATCATCCTTCTCGAAGCTAGCTGAGTAAACAATCATATCGTTATGTAGAAAGCCCAATGAGCTCCCCACCAGCTGCCTTTTTCACCTGCCTAAGACTAGTACTAATGGGATTCTAGTACCCCAAGGGGACTGAGTTATTACACTTATTATGTCAGTGCTGCCATGTTGTGCAAGGCTGACTTGGAGCAAAACTGCACATGAGAGTATCAGGCATGTGCAGTACTGTAATCGATGCAGTATTATGGATGACTCCTATGCAGCGAGAGCACAGCATTTTTTGTTCACTGCTCTTGTCACTCCTTAAAGCTCTCCAAAGCCATATTGGTTCTAACCAGAGCTCGTTGTTTATTGGAACTACAGTAGCCACATTCCAATCTTCTGGCATTACCTTGCTGTCTATTAATTTCTCAGATCAGTGCTTAATTGCCCATTTTACCGTAGATAACCATCCATATCTTTATTCAGTCATGTTTCAGTTCTGTTTGGTCCTGCTTTCTTACTGCTAATGGGACAAAGGAGAACCCAGGCAACATAGGCCGGTCAGTCTTTACCTTCATTGTAGGTAAGCCAATGGGGAACATAGTTAATGAAACTGTAGTGGCTTGATTAGATGAAAACAAGCTGAAGAACAACAAAAGCATGGGTTTGTTTTGAGAAGGTCATACCAGATCAACCTGATGTGGTTTACTCAGTTTTAGTCTCTATGGCAGTAGATAAAGGGCAGGAGGTACATTTGCTCTACTTTGACTGCAGTGAAGCCTTCGGTTTGGTGCCACACAAGATGCTGCTGAAAAGCTGGAGGATTTAGGAGTGAAAAGGATTTTTAGTCATATGGATGAGGAACTGCCTGGCAGAATGCAGCAGAGAGTGCTAGTAAATAGGGCCAAATCTGGGGATGGGGGTCATTCCTAGAGTGCTGCAAGGATTGGTCCTGGGACCAGTCCTAATTCAATAGGTTCATTAGTGGCATAAGAGATAGTTTTCAGGGCAAATGTGTCTCTTCACTGATGACACAAAGCTATGTAGAAGGGTAGACAGTGAGAAAGGGGTGAGGCAACTTCAGAAGTGCCTAGAAAACTGGAAACTAAGATTCCTTCTCATTTATGAGGCTATATACTGTATCTATAATTCTATCTATCTATCTAGCTATCTATCTATCTATTTACTGTATGTGGACAGAATAGCATTTATATACATTTATTTATTTCCAATGGTGTTAAATAACTTTTAGAATGCAGATTTATTCAACCCTCTGCTGTCAATAATACCCCTTCATGCCAGAACCACTTCACTTACTACCCATCCATGTACAGGTCACCTCTTAGTTTTCCTGCTCTCTCAAATTGCAAGTGCAGCATCCATATCTGAACTGCAAGAATATGCCAACAGCAATAAAGACAAATCTTTTTTTTATGGAAATCTACCTTTTGTTGTTCTTACAATTTCTTTCTGAACACCAGTCCTACTCTTGTAAGGGCTGCCTACCTGCCTGCCAAGAAAATCAATTTCCTACAGTATGAAAAGCATCAACTCACCTCAGCCTTCCTTCCTGGTCTTGTTTCTCATTCTCAGCAGCAGCACACAAAAGAAGACTCTCTGTTTCCTTGTTTGTTTTTTGCCGAACTTCAAAGCCACGATCCACTCCATCTCCCAGCTCCCACACTCACTCGCCAGATACAACACACCACACTCACTACAGAAAGCAGCATGTCTTCCAAAATTGAACCCTGCATGCCTTCTCCTCTGTACAGAGAAAACCACAGCACTACTCAAATGTCAGGCTTTTCTTCATGATGTCATTCCAGACAGCTACAAAAGTAAAAGAAAACTTTTTACCTCTCAGCTTAAACCATGTATTATGGCCCTTGATGACTCAAACATTGTTCCACTCACTCACTGGACAAGATATCATAGGATCAACCAGATAAAGAAACTTTGCCTTTAACTTCTACTTCAATAAAACAAAATAATTCTAACACTTTTAAATAGAAATCTCTGTTCCTTTGATAAGTCAGAAAAACAGATGCCATGTTTTTTTAATATCCTGCCCAGATGTAATTTGAAACAATGCAAAACACCCTAAAGAAGATTGGGATATCACATCCCCAACAACCAGGCTTCTGAATCTAGCAACCAGCCCTGAACCTTGAATAAGATGGAGCACAACACAAATAGTCCCTTTCTTTCCTAAAACAAAATGAAACTGAATAAGAATAAATGAAAACCATACAAAAATGACATCCCTATTGCATAAATGGAATATGCAGTGGAAACTTATTATGTAAATGATTTATGTGCACTCAAGCAGTTTGACCTCAGATACCTCACTCATGGCTTATGTCACTGGTGGGATTACCTGAGGTCAAACTGTTCTTGTGTACATGCATCATTAATTAAATCCTTCCCATTGCATATCCCTTATTTCTATATGTAGTATATACTCATCACAAAAGCTTTGTTAATGTGCTAGTTAGGGTTAAACTAACAAAAGGAAATGTGGTGTTAGGTTTTCAACCTAACACCCCACCCCATCATGCAGACAGCAAAAGGAAAAACCATTATGGCTTAACCTCTTATGCATCTTCACAAATCAGGTGTTGGGTTGTCAACGTTAATGCTCACCCCATTCCATCAGTAAATAAGCTGAACTGTGGACAGTATATGAGAATGGAGTGTTAGGTTGACAACCCTGAGGCACATCCACACCTGATGTGCGAAGATGCAGAAGAGGTCAAACTGTAACAGTTTTTCCTGTTGCTGCCAGCAGGGTGGGGTAAGGGTGCTAGGTTGAAACCCTCATGCCACATTTCCTTACTTTTGTTGGTTTAACTCTAACTAGTGCATTAATCCATTTTTTTGCAATGAATTTTCTTACCTTTTGAGATACTGTAATCATATCTTCATTTGCTATGGGGGTGCAGGGCCATCTGGGCCCTGCATTCTCATCCCTCCATAAATGCGTGCATGTATGTTGCTGTGGATACTTCCTTTTTGCCTAAACAGCAATTTCTTTCCTTTGTTGTATGTCTTGCTAAACTTGCAAGGTTATCCTATGGGAGCGTTCATTTTTTAATTTTCTATACATTTTCTATATTGTATCAAACTGATATGGGGTATGTGTTATTCTTGTAGTACTCAGTAATACCTTTGTTTTCATATATAGATTGTCCCTTAAGTTCAAATATTAAGGGAGTTATGGCTCTTAAAGTTCCACTGTTATCCTATGGAATTTACATTTTTCTATTGTTCTGCTTTTAATATGGTCCCTAGATTTATTTTGTTTTTCAGGAGGGCATTATATATTATTCATGCAGTACTCATTGAGACCTTTGTTTTGATGCATAGATTGTCCCTTAAGTCCAAATATTGAGGGGTTATGGATTCTTAAACATTTAATGGTATCCTACAGGAATTTGCATTTTTAATGTTTGTGGGTTTTTATGGCCTCTAGATATTTTGGGAAATATATGTTATTCTTGCAGTACTCATTAGGAACTTTGGTTTGATATATAAAATTTCCCTTAAGTCCAAATACTGAGGAGTTATGGCTTCTTAAATTCAAATGTGTAAAAAAAAAAATAAGTCCAAATATCTTTTCATTTGAAGGAATCCTTTTTCGTATGAAACAAAACCCTTATGAAAAAGGATGCCTCATATGAAAAAGATTGTAAAAATACAAAGTCCAAATTCTTTTTGAATGATGGCATCCTATTAAAGCTCATGAAAAGGATCCCTTCATAGGAAAAAGTATCGGGATCTAGCTTTTTGTCCAGTTCTTTTTCATACTGACGGGATCCTTTTCACAAGCTTTTCATTTATATAAAAGGATGCCTTCATATGAAAAAATGGAAGTAGTGTTTTCCACATTCTTTTTGTAAGAATGGATCCTTTTGTATGGCCAAATTCTTTTACATATGGCCATATGAAAAAGCAGAAGTGAGTAAAAAAAAAAAGAAATTTTAAAGTGAGGGAAAACAGTGAAGTGCAGAATACACCTAACAGTGTCCCAATGAACAGAATACATGTGTTGGTGTCTTTGATGAGTCATTTCTAAGAGTTTTGTTTTTCTTTCTGTACATGCTATTTTTAAAATTTTTGTCTACCTCTTTGACAGCTAAGCCTCTACAATGCCTGTTCAACAACTACATTGTCGACTGTCATCATAGCGATGGATTTATGTCAACCGCAACTTGTGGTTGACATAAATCTAACTCAAGACCCTGGCTGTTTTTCATCATGGGCTTCACCCCCAAACCCCATGTGATGGGCTGTGCCCACACCTCCTGATCTATAGGATTCTAACTACAAGTCAGAGTAGGATCGGGAGGGTGCAGAACCAGAAGATAGAGTGCCAGGGTCTCGGGCAAACTAGTACAGCAAAAGTTGATATTGTCTGCATTGACATGTTCACTGTAATAGTGTCACCATACAGGGGCATACCAACAGCTAACAGTGCCATTGCTATTCTGTACAATGCTTCTACCCTGACAAGTGTTATATACCCATAGCACATGCTTTCCAGGGATTTTAGGTGGAGATTTATTACTCATAATTCAGATTAAACATTTATTATGGTGTGTTTTTTCTGGATAGCGGATACTGCCGGACATGTATGCCATGTGCCATTTACTCCTGCCTGTATGATGAAATGCATTTCCTGTACCTGGGTTTGTTTCAGACCTGAACAACTTAATAAACTTTAAGCATATAAAAAAGTCACAAAAAGTAATGTACCCATTGGCTAAAGAGACAATAATGGCAGCAATATAGATTTAATCAGACCTTTTTAATTATTGTGCAAATCAACATGGAAAACACATACAGGCAAACCATGATATACATGTGATGGCAGCATGAAAAGATGCCACACTGATATCAGTGCTGTTGGCATTGGTGTGACCTCTTTTCCTGCTGCTGTTGCATATATCACAGTTTGCCTGTGTTTGTTTCTCTCCACTGATTTTTACTATAATAAAAAGGTGAGATTAAATCTATATCCCTGCCATTTTTGCCCAAGTTAGCTAAGTAAATAAAAACCACCTAGAGGGACCCCAGATCAATTCATAGGATACTTAAAGATTAGATAAGAGAGTAGCTGGCAGTTCAAGAGATGAAGAGCTAGTCACAAAACATCAGTGTTGTTGGCACCCTTTGCAAACTGTGTGAGAGGCCTTTTGGCACCATGCATTTCTGCTTAAAGTTGAACCAGCATAATATTCTGTGTGATTTGCATATGCAGCCCATGATGCTTTGCATTGTGGGGGCATATGTGATTTGTATTTCTTTGAAACTTGGCTTCCGGCCAAATGCCCTTTGGGGTAACCTATGCCTCTAGTGCTTGCACATATAGGTTCTTTGTCTTTTAAATTGTTTTTGTTTTAATTGGGTTCACTCAACATAACTCCAGACAGACCATCCTAGGGTAGCTGGTTCATTCCACTGGGGTGTCAAACAGATGAGGCATACTGATGAGTCCTGGTAGGATGAAACACGTGTCTATGTCTTCTGTTGGCACCCTTTGCAAACTGTGTGAGAGCCTTTCGGCACCATGTATTTCTGCTTAAAGTTGAACCAGCATAATATTCTGTGGTGATTTGCATATGCAGCCCATGATGCGTTGCATTGTGGGGGCATATGTGATTTTGTATTTCTTTGAAACTTGGCTTCCCAGCCAAATGCCCTTTGGGTAACCATTGCCTCAGTGCTTGCACACAGAGGTTCTTTGTCTTTAAATTGTTTTTGTTTTAATTAGGTTCACCACAACATAACCCAGATGGACCATCTTAGGGTAGCTGGTTCATTCCACTGGGGTGTCAAACAGACGAGGCATACCGATGAGTCCTGGTAGGACAAAACACGTGTCTATGTCTTCTGTTGGCACCCTTTGCAAACTGTGTGAGAGGCCTTTTGGCACCATGCATTTCTGCTTAAAGTTGAACTAGCATAATATTCTGTGGTGATTTGCTATATGTAGCCCATGATGCTTTGCGTTGTGGGGCATATGTGATTTTGTATTTCTTTGAAACTTGGCTTCCTATCCAAATGCCCTTTGGGTAACCATTACCTCAGTGCTTGTACACAGAGGTTCTTTGTCTTTAAATTGTTTTTGTTTTAATTGGGATAACCACAACATAACCTAGATAGACCATCTTATGGTAGCTGGTTCATTCCACTGGAGTGTCAAAAGATGAGGCATACTGATGAGTGCTTGTAGGACCCTTTGCAAACTATGTGAGAGGCCTTTCGGCACCATGCATTTTGCTTAAAGTTGAACCAGCATAATATTCTGTGGTGATTTGCATATGCAGCCTATGATGCTTTGCTTTGTGGGGGCATATGTGATTTTGTATTTCTTTAAAACTTGGCTTCCAGCCAAATGCCCTTTAGGGTAACCATTGCCTCAGTGCTTGCTCACAGAGATTTTTTGTCTTTTAAAGTGTATTTGTATGTCTACTATTTGGCAGTGTTGCTACAAATAGATAGTGGGTCATCCTGAGGTTTTTGCAGAAAGTGAGAAAGACAGAGGAGCAGAGTGTAGTAGTTAAACCACCCAGCTTCAAATCCTAGGTAAGACACTTACTCACTGTGTGCCCCCAAGCAACTCCTGTATCCTATCAGTGTTTCAATCCACCCAACTTTAAAAATGTATAAAAGTAGGACCACATTAAAATGACAAATTACACTCAGCTGAGCTATCCTGGGTGAATAAATATTAAAAACACTAAGTACAAATGGTACTGAGTGAAGCACAGGTGTGAATGTGTCCTTTTCAGTAGTACTAGTAGTAGCTAGGCATTCCTGCAGGTCATGATGGGCATTCTGGGGACAGGGGGCAGGGTAGCCATTTCTACATGGGGAACATTCTAGCTGGTGACAATAGGAAAGCTGGAATTGTTCTGGACATGGTTGTGTTCCGTTTTGGATTGATTCCAGTCTTCAACAAGTCCCTTCACTGACTTCCCTCACAGATGCAATTCACACAGTAATAAGAACTGGTTTTAAAACACTAGTAGGTTTAACTTTGCTAAGATTGACAACAGCTTCACTCATCAAGAGAAAAGAAAGGCTAGACAATTACAAAAATCACAGCAGTCTTGGTAGTTCCGTATAATTATTTAACATTGCCTTTCTCTGCAGACTCACTCACCTGATTCTGCCCAGCACCAGACTCAACCTGGTTGTGATGCACTGTCGTCAGTCCGAGGCAGTGAGGCAGGCAGAGCTGTCCATAGTAATGCAGCTCCTGCAGCTTTAGTTAAATACCCAGTGGGGCCAGGAGGAGCGCAGTGTTCCAGAGCTGCCAATGAACAGAGCCACTCCTAAGGTTATGCTAGAAGGCCCCAAGGGAAAGTATATAGGTGTATGGGTTAGAAGAATGTGATGTGGCTGGGCACTGATTAAAGCAAAAGATGATCATGGCTGTGGTCAAGTATCAGAAAAGTGAGAGTATTTGAAATGAAGGAGCTGGTCTGGGAGCTGGGCAGAGCTGCTCCTGCAGCAATGTTTCAAAGGCCTGTAGGGTGAATAACAAAAGTGTATGAGTTGGAGGAGTCTGATGTCACTGGGATCTACTGAACATGGAAGATTTACCACAGCTGTGTTCAAGTGTCTGAAAGGGCATAATTTAAATGATGGCGTAAATGAAGCTGCAGAAAGAGCCACCCATAATAAAGCTGCTCCTACTTTTCTCATTAAATGTTTTGTGTGACTTATTTGGAAGCCTGGTTTGGAAGGAGGGTAGGGCTCTAGCAAGGATGAAAGGTGGCAGGTCCTACCATGTTCTCCATACCTCTGTATATACAGTATCCCTTTTCTGCAGAACAGCACAATAGATCCTTCAGCCTTCCTAGCATCCTTGATGCACACGCAGCATCACACAAAAGGTGACATTAATTTATACAAAATGCACAAGAGTACACATGACAGTAACAGTTGCTGCAAGTTACAATATTTTGGTTGTAGTGTATCCTGGTGGCTACAAGCTACAGTACAAGGAAACTTTTACACAGGAATTCTACAGTCTGGTAATGGAGGGTCCTTTTTAGCTAACTGGCAGAGCTCTCTGATATTTGAGACTCAGAGTATGTGGTTCAAATCCCAGCAGTAGTTCTTCTCTGATATTCTTTTGAATTGTGGGTTACAGGACAGTAAATCTGCCCACAGGCTGAATAAAACAACCCTGGGTACTAGGACAGGATAACCTCCCAGAAAAAGAGTAAGTAGATGTTCGGTATGCATTAAATTGACATTGGAAATATTGTATGCTGTGAGCCCTCTAGTGGTGAGAAGGTGCTAAAATTTGACTTTCCATTGCAGGAGCCTAGTAGAGATGGAACAAACTAAAAGACTGAGTGCCAAATGGTACAAATTTCATGACATTTAATACATGAGTTGGGCTGGGATATCCATGAGAAGCTTCCTCTACACAACTTATGAAATACCCACACCTACTACATCCCACTTGCTGGACTGGTCAAAAGCCCAATGTCCTCCTTGCTCTCTTGACACCTAGAAACAAAAAGTGTATCCCGCTTGAGCCCACCTCACACCTTCTTTTCTATCACCCTCCCCATTCCTTGGAAAATGGTCTCATTTTGCTCTAAACGTCAATCCTCGCATCCTTAATCCAGGAGGGATGTAGTCCTTGGATTCAGAAAGACCAGACCACTTAGTTAATTTTCATAATAAGACACAGGTTTCATAGCCATGTAAATTATGCACCCCTCCCGATTAAAGATTACAGCTGGATGCTTGAAAACTAATGGCCTAATTGGCATCGAAAAAGTACAGGGCTTACTGGGAAGGAGACTCAAAAAGCCTTTTCCCAGCCTTTCCTGTAATTTATTTCCATAATGTAGTGGTCCCTCTTCCTCCCAGATCATCGATCCCAAATAAAATATACATTTTTCATAGTGGAGTGGTCTCTCCCTTCCTGGTCACCAATCCCATATCAAACATTAGTGTTCCATAGTGCAGTGGTCCCTCCCAGTCACCCATCTCTTATGAATATTACTTTTCCATAGTATAGTTGTCCCTCCCTGGTCACCAATCCCATATGAAATTGTTTTCTGTAGTATAGTGGTCCCTCCCCCACCCTCTGATTGCTGTTGTCCAGTTCCCTGGTGTCTACTGGCAACCCCCACCTGCAGATTGCCATCCCCATTATGGCATCCTGTATTCCCTGGTGTCTACTGGCATTCCCACCCTCCCATTGAAGAAAAATATTGAAATAAAGAAAATGGTCCATTGATTGTTTTTTAAACCTGAGGGAAAAAAACAGTCCCTCACCAATCAGCTACCCTACCCCACCTACCACTCAGCCACCACACACCCCAGTACACCCCATCCAACCTCACTCACCTGACAAGGTCCCAGGTTCAAGTCCAACTCTCTGATCAAAGACACGTCCTTGCTGTTGGAAGTGATGACTGTATACTGTATGAGAAACTAAGGTAAATGCTGTTCAATGTATTTCAATTGGGGTTTCAACGTTTATGCATAACTTAGCCATTTTGAGATTTTGACCGTAATTTTCAAAAATGGCCCTTTAAGGGACCTCAACTCAAGAACAATATGACTGTCATTATGTATTCCACCCAAAAGGTGATTTTGTGGTCCATTGGCAAAATCACCTTTTGGGCAGGACTTATAATTTTTCTTGATCTTGTTCGTGAGGGGGATCATAAGAAGGCTATGTTGAAAATTTGGCATCAAAATTATTTAAATGGCAAAGTTATGAGCATTTCTTGCAATTTCGCTATGCATACTCATAACTTTGAAAATTTTGAATGTTTTAACTCCAGATTTTCAATATAGCCTTCTTATTAACCTTCTTCATGTATGTCACAACTGATATTTTCATACCCTGACAAGAAAGTGTTTTTGCATCTGTGGTGAGGGAATTGCACTGCAGTTGCACAGAATTAAATTTTGGTGGGGATTTGAACATTTTCAGTACTGTATATGAGGTGGGGTATGGCTATACTGACAATGTGGTCACTGTTGTCCTGTAAATGGAAGCACAGGACCCAGAGGGACCTGCACTTCCACAGCTACATACATATACACATCTATGGATGAGCTTCAGTGCAGGACCCAAAGGATCCTGCGCTACCTCAGGCAAATAAGGATACTATTATACTATCTCAAAAAGTACAGAAATAAATTACAAAACTTTGTTAATGCTCCAGTTAGGATCAAAGTGACAAAAGCTGGGAAATGAAGCATTAGTGTTTCAACCATAACACCCCACCCTCCCAAATCAGGCAGGAAAGCAGGTGTGGATGTGCCTTGGCTTCTCAGTTGATTGCTCACCCCATTCCATCTGTAAATTAGGTCAGATGTGTAGACTTTATGAGAATGGGGTGAGCGTTAGACCTGAAACTACTGTTTAGAGTTTGTGAATGAGCAATGTTTGAACAGCTAATTTTGTATTTTTGTGCTTGGGAGATGTATGGCACACTCTTTAACTACCTTCTCACTTGTGCACATTAATTAAGTAGGCCAATTTAGGTAGTGCACCATATAAAAGGTAGCTTATTCAGGAAATTGCATTTAGAGTAGGTATATAGCTGATGTGTGGTCTACCTTGATGTCTGGCAGCAGAGCAACTTCACAGGAGAGCCCTGAAGTCAATACCAAAACCCTCACTCCAATTGGAGAGGAAATAAGTGGCCAATTCAGGCAGAACAAATATGTATGTAAAATTTGCCATGTGGGGTGAAGAGGCTATACACTGCAGTCTCTGTTTTTACCTATGTATTTCATAAACAGTAGGACCCCTAAATAAAAAGTCATTTAGAGTTTCTGAATGAGCAAGGGTTGAGCAGCTATTTTTTGTTTGTTTTGTGCTTGGGAGATGTATAGCTCTCTCATTAGCTACGGTAGCTCCTCATTTGTGCACTGTAATAAAGTAAGGCCAATTTAGGCAGTGCACCATATATAAAGAAAGCCAATTCAAGAGGTTGCATTTACAGTAGACACCTAGCTGATGGGTGGTCTACCTTGATGGGTAACTGGGCAATTTGATGGGAGGGCCCTGAAGTAAATACCAAAGACCACCACTCATATTGAGATGAAATAAGTAAGCAGCCAATTCAGGCAGACAAAAATAATATATTTGTTAAACTTGCTAGAGGGAGGATGTGCAATGAAGTCTTTGTTTTACCTATGTATTCCACAAACAATAGCATCCCTAAATAAAAAATAATTTAGTTTATGAATGAGCAAGGGCTGAGCCAATAGGTTTGTGTTTGTTTTGTGCTTGGGAGATGTCACGGCTCTCATTAGCTAGCTCCTCACTACTTACCTATCCATTGGCTGTGGACTGCATTTTAATTAAAGGAAGCCCATTTAGACAGTTGCATTTTAGAGTAGGGATGAGCTGAATGTGGTCTACCTTGACATCTGGTAGCTGGGCAACTTCACAGGACAGCCCTGAGATAAATACCAACCCCTTCCACATTCCTATTAGAGATTAAATAAGTAAGTGGCAAATACAGGCAAGAAAATAGTGTAAAATTTGCCATGTGGGGTGAGGTGTGCACTGATGTTTGTATGCCATAAATAGTAGCATCCCTTGAATAAAAATCCAGTTAGAGTTTGTGAATGAACAAGGGTTAAGCAGCTATTCTTGTGTTTGTTTTGTGCTTGTGAGATGTATGGCTCATTCATTAGCTGACTTCTTTTCTAGTTACGTATGCACTGTTTAAGGAATACACTTAGTTTAGTGGCAGTGCTGAATTTGTCAAGCAGTTTTGTGAGATTCCTATTTATCCTGTAAGAAATTTAGAAAATAAATCCTCTAAAATTAATTTTGTTATACCTACAGAAAGAGGCCAATTCCTATCACAGTACTCAAGTTGCATTTAATGGATTTTCAACTAGACTATCAGATGGAAGCACCCTGTCCTGGTAGTAGTGAACACACTACCAAACAAAAAAAATCCCTAACAAAAGGTTTCACAATTCTCAATAGGGCTTTTCAAAATCCTTAAAAATCCTTGACTATTTGGTGCTACTGCATAATTAAAGGAGGCCAATTTATTTATTTAGTTAGTTTTGTTGACCGGGAAAGGAGGACTAGACAATTCTGCCTATTTTCAGCCTCATCCCAGGGAGGGGATACAGATGGATGCCAACTGACATTGAACCAGATTAAGCTGTTGGTGGTACCTTTAGTGAGTGGGGAAATTTGGCTGGGATACCAGGAAATTCACTAGCTCTTTTCGAGAAGTGCCATGGGATCTTTAACATTCACCTGAACTACCACCAGAACAGGCAGATGGGATCTCTGTTTAATGTCTCATCCAAAGACGGCACCTCAGGAGTGCAGCACCTCCTCATGCTGCTGCACCAGGGTCAGTATTGGATTTAACCCAAGTGCTTGGTGGGATAGAACCCACAGCCTTCTGATCATCCAGCCTCAGAGGCAAGTGTGCAACCTGTTGAGCCACTGACACTGCTAATTTATGCAGTGCACCTTATATAACTAAAGACAATTCTGGCAGTTGAATTTCTGAGTAGGGACTCTGCTGATGGATGATATACTTTGATGCTTGGTAGCTGGGCAACTTCACGGGAGAGTCCTGAGCTGAATACAAAAATCCCACTCCTCTTGGGGATGAATTAAATGAGTGACCAATTTAGGCAGAAAAAATATATTGGTAGCATTTGCCCTCTGGGGACGTATGCACTGAAGTCTTGGGGCAGGATTTTCCAATGATTGTGAATGTTGCAAGCCCCAGGTATGCTATATATAAGGCACATGGAGCTTGTAGTATTCACGCTGGCAATCAGGATTTTCTATCCTGTGCGGCACTGCATCAAGTTAGACCAACTTTTGTGGTCTAGTTAACAGTAATCCTGAGGATTCTAATCACGGAGCTAGTGCCAGATATGTGGTGCAAGCTGCTGTAAAGCTTAGAAACTGTCACAACTTCACCCAAGACTGTAAAATTGGGTACAGTTGCATTGAAGGGGTTTGGCTCACTGCAAAACCTAACTGTCATGGTGCAGGGCTTGATGCGAAGCCTGCACCACCGCTAATCAGCCTTGGTTTTTACCACCTTACCCCCAACTGGTGACACCGTGCAGCAAATGACACTCTAACGATTACAGCTCCCCCGCACTGTCTGTCGGGGTCTAGTGGAGGGTGTATGGAGCTCAGCCCCCATTTGGGGTTTGGCGTGAAGCCCCAGAAGAAAACACTTTGTTTTCTTTAGAACCAACAACCGACCACAAAAAGTGGTCGACCTGCGTTTCGCAGTCTGGTCGTTCAACAAAATTTTTGTCGATGACCAGCCGTGGATCTGTTTTTTACCTATGCATGCCAAAATCAGTAGCACCCTAAGTAAAAAGTTGTTTAGTGTTTGTGACTGAGCAACAGCTGAGTTACTGATTTTGTGTTTGTTTTGGACTGGGAGCACCCTGGCCCTTTACTCTTAGCTAACATCTATGACCCTAATAAGGACAACCCTGCTTTTTTCCTTAATGTGGCACAGAAAATAGAAGCCTGTCAACCAATAACACACCGATAGTACTAGAGGGAAATTTTAACTCGTCCTGGTGGCTAGCATAACAGGAGCCAATCCAACTCAGAGCTCCAAGTGTGGAGTGGTCAGGCACTTACTTCAGAAAATGCAGGACCAAGCGCCTGGCAGATATACAGATAAGCCCTCCAGGGATGAAACACAGTGTCCACAGGTTTACTGCATGACACAAGAGATTAACTCTCATTGAAACTGCATTGTTTATGCAGGAACTCTACTGCAGAATTCTGCAGTGCTGCATTTCATCCTGGGGATTATCTGTATAGTGTTTGTTTCATCACCTTGATAGAGACTGTACTTACCACGTTGGGTCCATGGCACATATAGTTGGTTAGACCTTTAGCTAACCTCCTCCTCCCAACACAGGCCGCAGTTTGCTCCATATTTCTACCCTTACTAATCTCAGATCATGCCTCAGTCCAGCTCCATTTCTTGTGGGGATCTCACCCCAAATCCACATCCTGGAGGCTAGACCCATTGCTTCTTAAAGATCCAGAATTTATTCCCTTGACCCAAAATAACAGAATTATTTTTAGCCTAAAATCACCCTGAAGACGCTTCCACAAGGACAGACTGGGAGGTCTACAAGGCCATGATCTGGGATAAAATTATTGGATTTGATTCCCATGGCAGGCATCTGGGGTTCAACAGCTTTTCTCCTCTGAACACCACCTCCAGGCCATAGAGGTGCAATATAAGGTAATCATCCATTCTATTCCACGGTCAGAGCCACCTTATAACATCCTTAAGGATGGAGATCAACATTCTCTTGTTCCAAGAAGCTTAAATAGCAATTCTGTGGTTTAAACATTGATACTGGGAGGGTGGAGAAAGAGAGGAAGTTCAAGCATACTGCCTGCCTGGACAGCAGGCAGAAAGATTTATTGCAGGACTGCAAGATTCTACTTGATATGTCTCTCCCAATGCTGTCAATGTGATCATTTTTTTTATTTAGTTTTTGTTGACCGGTAAGTGCAATAGACAAATCCTGCCTATTTTCAGGCATGACCCGGGGAGGGGATACAGATGAATGTCAAGTGACCTTGAACCAGATTAAGCTGTTGGTGGTATTTTTAGTGAATGAGGGAAATTTAGCCAGGACGCGAAATTCCCCTACTCTGTGGGCTGCTGGAGAAGTCAAGCGTTTGGAATTCAGATGGCTGCAGAGAGCAGCGGAGGCTGGGCGGCTGCTTGTCCGCACCTTAATCTTCCATGCAGGGGACAGTGGTATGGCTGGGATGTACCCCATGTGGTGGCCAGCATTAGTACTGGAATCGCGGGCAGTAATCATGGTGCACGATCCGGAAGTCATCGGAGTGTAGCACTGGGAGAAACCCAGCACTTTGACGGAGCCTGGAATCTCAGGAGAGATAGTGTGTGGAAATGCTGCAGAGCTATGTGAAACTCCAGGCCTCATCGCGAGGCTGCCTGATGCGATGCAAGCTCTACTGGAGAAAACGGCAGATTTTGGAAGAAGCAATGGCAGAGTTTAAAAATCTTCAACAACAGGCTGAGGAAGATTGAAAAGGAAACGCCCACTTTGGATTCTCCTTCTGGCCTGCCAAGCACTCTGCCTAAGGTTTTAAAAGGTCCAGTTTTCCTGATTTAATGCATGATGGAACCCCTCACCAGGATTCTAACCTATGGTTATCGAAAGTACTGGTCCTCACAACAAGCCCTTTGGGGACGGGCTGGATACAAACAGAAAAGGGAGCCTGATAGTCGACCCAGTAATTCTCTGCACTGAACAGTGAGGAAGGCGAGGGTAAGGCTGAAACTGTTTTGGTGGATGCTGTATCTAGTTATGGGCCTGATTGTTTTGAGACTTCTCGCGGTGACTTTTACATTCTCCTTTAGATTTGACCCTCAACCTGGTACACATAACTTACAAGCTGATATTTCCTTGTCCCCTGAGCACATGATATTACAGTCGGAAGTTCTTGAGGTATTGGGTAATAGGCATTTTGGGCTCAGATTTAAATACAGTACAGGACCAGCCTACCTTTCTGAACCTCCTGCTACGTTTGCTAGCCTGTTTAAAAAAACAGTCACTCTGGCAAAACACAGGAATGCAGTATGTTTATGGTTTCTAGGTCCCATGGATGTTATGCCATATCGCTTTTAACATAGAAACATATAATTTGACGGCAGATAAGGACCACTTGGCCCACCCAGTCTGCCCATTTCCTACCTAATGGATAAGCTGCAGATCCTAGTTAACCAGCAGCCTGCTTTTTCGACCCCACCCCTAGAATTGTCTTATGACTGTCCCATGCATGCTTGAATTCCACCACTGTTTTGACTCCACAACCTCCTCTGGAAGGCTGTTCCATGCATCCACAACCCTCTCTGTGAAAATACTTCCTCACATTACCTCTGAGCCCCCCATCTTCAAATTGTGCCCCTTGTTCTTGCACACCTCTTTTCTGAAAGATGCTACCCTCTTGGACTTTGTTGATTCCTTGAGGTACTTGAAAGTTTCTATCATGTCCCTCTCCCTCCTTTCCTCGAGGCTATATATATTAAGCTATTTAGTCTCTCTTCATATGTCTTCTGTAGCAGACCCTGCACCATTTAGTTGCCCTCCTCTGGACAGTTTCCATCCTGTCTATGTCTTCGTGGAGATTGGGTCTCCAGAACTGCACACAGTACTCCAGATAGGGTCTCACCAGCTGTCTGTACAGAGGGATAACAACCTCCTGTTTTCTACTGGTGATGCCTCTCCTTATGCATCCCAGTATCCCCAGCCTCCTTACTGCCCTCTCTCATATTGCTTGCCCACCTTTAGGTCATGTGATATGACTACCCCAGGTCCCTTTCCATTTTTATTGTTGTTAGTATCTCACCCCCATTGTGTACTCTTCCCTGGGTTTTGTTTCAGGTGCATTACCTTGCACTTCTTAGCATTGAATCTAAGCTGCCATACATTTGACCATTCCTCTAACCTTGCCAAGTCCTTTCTTATCCTTTCCACCCACCTTTGCATCAACTCTGTTGCAGATCTCTGTGTCATCTGCAAAGAGACATACTTTCCTTCCAGTCCCTCTGCAATGTCACTTATAAGACATTGAAGAGGACCGGTCCTAATACTGAACCCTGCAGTACCCCACTAGTAACCCCTTTCTTCAGAGTGGACTCCATTTACTATTACCCTCTGTGTCCTATTCTCCAGCCAATTCTTTACCCAGGCTATCATCCTGGGACCCACTCCCAGGCTGGCTAACTTGTATATTAATCTTTTGTGCGGGACTGTGTCAAATGCCTTGCTAAAGTCTAGTTAGGCCATGTCCACAGCCCCTCCTTGATCTACTACTTTGTCACCCAGTCAAAGAAATCTATTAGATTCATCTGGCATGACCTTCCGCTTTGAATCCATGCTGCCTTGGGTCCTGTGCCCTCTGGCCTCTAGGTACTCGACAGTTCTTTCCTTCAGAAGTGATTCCATCATTTTCCCTATCACTGGGGTTAAACTAACAGGTCTATAGTTTCCCGCTTCTGCCCTGCTCCCACTTTTGTGAAGTGGAATCACATCTGCCCTCCTCCAGTCCTCAGGTACCACCCTATCCTCCCATGATTTGTTAAAGAGGGTAGTCAGTGGTGTCACTAGTTCTCACCTTAGTCCTTTTAGAATTCTGGGATGAATCCCATCAGGCCCCATTGCTTTGTCCAACTTCAGTTTTAAGAGTTGTTTCAGAACACTTTCTTCTATAAATGGGCTGGTATCAACTTCTGTATCCAGAGTGTTTCTATTGTTTGGTTTAGGTACCTCCCCTCTTCATTTGTAAATACTGAGCAAAATATTTGTTTAGTATCTCTGCCTTTTCACTGTCACCCTCTGCAACCCCCTCCCCTTTATTAAGCCTCACTATCCCTCCTTGGTCTTCCTATGCTCCCTGATGTACCTATAAAAGGTTTTATCCCCTTCTTAACTGAGCTGGCTGTATTTTCCTCGGTTTGGGACTTTGCTGTTCTGACTGCCTTACCAGCTTCCTTTTGCTTTAACTGATACAATTCTCTGTCCTGCTCCTTCTGTGATGCCTTGTACTTCCTGAACGCTTTATTTTCTCTTGAACCTTCACTGCTACCTCCTTTGAGAACCATAGTGGTTTCTTACATTGTTTTGTTTTGTTTATTTGCTTCACACAAAGGCTTTTTACCTCTGTGATGGCAGTTTTATTATTCCCCATTGTTCTTCCGCCCTCCTTCTGCCCATTTTGCTAGTGCATTCCTTAGGCACTCACCCATTTTGGCAAAGTCAGCCTCCTAAAGTCCAGTACTTTTGCCTTTGTATGGCTTGACTCTACAACTGTGTTTATTGTGAACCATACTGTTCGATGGTTGCTAGTTCCCAGATGGCTACCCACTTCTACATCTAGATCCTCTCTCCATCTCCATTTGACAGAACCATGTCTAAGATTGCTCCCTCTTGAGTGGGTTCCAATACTAGTTGTCAAGGCATGCCCCTGTAGGGCATCTGAATAACCCCACTCTTAGAAGTGGCTGCTGCAACTGCACTCAGTTAACACCTGGCATATTCAGGTCACCCATCAGCAATATCTCCCCTTTTTCTGCCTTTCTAAGTACACTTTCTATCATTTCCTTGTCCATGTCCTCCCCTGAGAGAGGTCTGTATCTAACCCCTGTGCGGATTGTGATGCCGTTGTCTGTCTCCAAGTTGACCCACAGTGCTTCTTCTCCTCCCTGTTTACCCTTTTGTTCTGTTGCTTTGATTCCTTCCTTATGTAGAGCTACTCCTCCTCCTCTTTACCCTCCCTGTCCCTCCTGTAGATAGTGTATCCTGGTATGTTATGTCCCAGTCATGTTTCCGTGTGTACCATGTTTCTGTGACTGCCACGATATCCAAATGTTCCTCCTCCATCAAGGCCACTAATTCAGGAAGCTTGTTACCCAGACTACGGGCATTGGTACTCATTGCTCTCCATTTTTGATGGCTTTACCTTTTGTAGCAGCATCCCCACTGTCCTTTCTACCTTGGTCTTTTTCTCATTTATACCCTCTTTTGTAGGGGAGGCTGGGAATTTTCTTCTACTTATCAGGTACTCCCCCTTGACTAGTTTAAAAGCTTGCCAATGAAGCATTTAAACCGATTACCCAAAAGACTTGTTCTCTTCCTGGACAGATGCAGACCATCCTGCCAGTATAAGCTGGTGTCCTCTAGGTGGAACCCCAGTCCCCAATGAAGCTAAATCCCTGTGCTCCACACCATTTCTTCAACCATTCATTAAATCGTATGGTGCAATGTACCTCACCTCAACCATGCCATAGACAGGCAGCACCTCAAGGGATACTGTGTGTTGCTACTTGTCTTAGGCCCCTCCCCAACTCTACAAAGTACTCCTGCACTGCTCTAATCTCATGATGAGCCAAGTCAAGTTTTTACATAGGGAAAGTTTTAAACAACTGCTGGGTTTTCTCCTAGTGAGGTGTGTGCCCTCATATATACCCCAGGGATAATACTTACAACATTAGCTTCGACTCCAGATCTGCTTAATAAATTTTTGGATGAGATATGCAATCTTGAAAACTAATCCAGCTTGGTCACACTTTCAAGCTATCCCTCTCTCCAAACAGTCATTTAAAGTAATAACTGTACTTTTTCGTAATGAGGAGTGAATGTAGAAGATATTACGTATTGGTTGGAAAGGAAATGTACTATTCAGGGAATCCTGAATCTATATTGGATGATGAAGGGTTTTGGAATGAGGGTGGAGATATAAGGTTAACTTACTACAAACAGATGAAGAATTACAACACTTACCCAGTTGCTTCTATTTGGGATGTGATAAGGGGTTTATTTTTCACCTGGGGCAACCCAGGCATTGTTATAAAGTGTGGGTCTCCTAGACACCTGAGTAAAATGGGTGAGGTTGTTAAATGTGCTCAATGTGGGGAGTGGGGCATGTTCTGTCTAATTGTTATCACCCTAGTAAGTGTTCTCTTTGTGAAGAAGAACATTCCTTTTGATTGCCCTTGGGCTGCTCAAAATAAATCTGGAGACTATAGTATCCAAGTTTTTATGTTAATACAGCAGTTAAAGCTGCATTGAGGCAAAGAATCCCTCCCCACCCGTGAGACAGTTGAAATACTCATTTTTGTTGATCATGAATCTGCTGTGATCCAAAAGAGCCTTTGACCCAGATGGTTTCTGATGTTCCTCCACCTTTTCCAGTATCAGTAAACCCTGTTTCCCAGGTGGTGGTTTCTGGTGCCGCTATGGTTTCAATGCCTCCACCTCTTCCGTCCTGAGGAGGCCTCTTACTCTGGTAACTTCCAGAAGACGTAGCTTTCAATCTGGAACCACAAGAACAGTGGTTTCTGGCCTCCCATGACATCTACTCATCATCCCTTTCATGTATTACAGGGTCGATGCAGGTACTGAGTTTGACTCAGTTTCTGTACATTCCTCACAACATGATGGTACATCTGATATGGATCAAAATTTGCCACAGGCTGTTTTGGTTAAAAGAAAAAGAATAGATTGGGAATAAGGAAAGGGACTAGGAAAAATAGTATGATGGCTTTGCTGATTGTTTAGAATGCGTCTTAGGATTTGGCTTGTTTTTATTTATTTCTAATGTTAGTAGCCTATAAAATTTTAGTGGCCTCTTTGAATGTAGATAGCATGCTATCTGATAGGAAATGAATGTTGATTCTTTCCTTTTTGAAAAATGGATTATGATGTTGTATTTTGCAGGATACTAGACTACATTCTAAACTTGATATTGAATTAGCATCTACTGACTGGAGATGGGGGTTACGACTGGTCAGTGGGTGAAGACCTCTGTAGTGGTGTATGTGTTGCCCTTAATAATCCCACTGCACAGGTAATACAATTAGTGGATCTTTTTCCTGGTCGAGTGTTGCTGTTGGATGTAGTGATTAGTGGCCTACAGTGTCATTTTATAAATGTTTATGCACCTCAGACTAAATTCGCATGAATTGAGATATTTTGCTTACTTCAACCATATTTATTTACCTCTAAGTATGTATTTTTGGGAGGCGATTTCAATTGTAGTAGATATAGGACGGATAGGGATTTCAAACTACTAAAATGTATTGTGATGCTACTTGCCTTAATAATTTATTAGTTCAAGCAGGTCTTAGTGATGTTATGGCCCTTAGAGAGAATCCTGCAAAAACATTTTTTCAAGGAAATAAAGCCACATGTATAGATTTTGGTTTCTTTCTGACTCTTTGCAGGTTGTAGATACTAAAACTCTGCCTGTTACCTCATCTGATCATGCAATCATAGAAGCTATGGTTGAGAGCCATATGCCTGTGCATCGAGGTCCAGGATATAGGAGGATGAATTTGACGTTATTACTTTTCCTACTATAGAAGAAGGCTTAGCTATTTTAGGCCAGGAAATCTATTGTGTGTCTCTATGATACAAAACCTGATATTACGCGCTTTTTTCAAACTATAGGGAGACTATATGGTAAATATAAAACTGATACATATTTAAATTATAGAAAAGAATTTTTGGACTTGCATTTCGTGCAGCTAATGGTGAGGTTTCAGTTCTTCCCATGTTACACAAAATAAGGGAACAAATGAATAAATTACAATATGATCGTTCCAAATCTTTGGATAATGAACATGCATGCACCCAGGTACAAAGGCCTTTTGAATTCATTTCAATTTAGTGCTGCTCAAAGACACCAGAAACACATGATGGAACTTAATGACCAGGCAGGAATTGGTGTACTGATCCCAGAGGTGTTATGCATATTGTTGATTCGCATGTGCAGAATCTCTTTGGTATCACTGAACCTTTCGTCACACATGAAACTTGGTTGGGATGGTGTAATTTGCCCCAACTATCAGATTCTGGGACATCCATATTAGTAGCACATATTACACTACTAGAGGTCTCTGCTGCTTTTTCACAAACAACAGCTGGCACGGCCCTGGGAAATGATGGCATCCCTTATGAAATTTACAAAATAATTTTTCAACATTTATTGAAGAATTTACTGGAGGTTTGAATGAAATACTTAAACGGAATTTTGCCTGAAAGTATGAATAAGGGTCTAGTAGGTTTTATGTACAAAAAGGGATAGAGGGATTTGTTAAACTGGAGACCTATAACTCTACTAATTACAGATTTTAAGTTGTTTACTAAAATATTAAATAATAGACTATTAAGTCAAGCATACTCCTTTTACATCCTGCACAGACCTGTTCTATTCTAATAGGAACATAACAGACAGTTTAATACTTTTCGTGAAATGTTTCACAAGGGATCTACAGGGAACTTACAGGCTTGATTTTAAGTCTGGACCAGGCAAAAGCTTTTGATAATGTAAGACATGGGTATTTGTGGGATTGTTTGGCTGGTATGGTATACCTCATACCTTTATAGAATGGATTCAAACATGTTATGCTAAAGCTACTGCTCAAGCATATTGTAACGGTTGGTTGGGTACCATATGTCCCATATTATGGGTGTGTGACAGGGATGTCCCTTAGTGCACTTTTGTATTTATTTACTATTGATCCATTAATTAGGTGAGTGTATGGTCATACTGGCATATGGGGACTCTCCTTTTCAAGTGCTGATCCTGAGGTTAAATGTATTGCATATCCAGATGATTTGTGTTTTTGTTCAGAGATCTGCCCTCTGCCCTTTTTTAAAAAGAGTTTTGCAGGTTTTTGTTATTCACTGGAGCAAAATTAACTATGACAAATGTAACTGTATAATACTGGGGGTAGAGCATTTTCAATTCACGCAGGTTATTGGCATACCAGTGATTAGGATACTTGCAAAATCTTGGGCCTTTTATTTGGAGCAGGAGATTTATCATACTTAAATTGGAAATTTAAACTACAAGAAACACAAAATAAAGTAGATTTATGAAATATATGGATGCTGTCTAAATTGAAACGGATTCAAATGGTCAAAACTCTTTTATTGCCCATATTTTTATATTTAAGTGCAGTGTTTAGTCTTCCTTCAGCTTTAGGAAACACAATTATATGGCTGTTTTTTTCTTGTATCTGGGACAGTAGATTGAACCCCATAAAGAGATGTTTGTTATTTTGGGGAAAAAACATGGGGGTTTAAAATGTTACATCCTATAGTTTTTGTTTTTTACTATGTTTCTTTACACAAATTTGAAACCATTATTTACAGATAGAGACACACAATGGAAACCATGGCTTCTGGATACTATGGGTGACTTATGTTTGTTTTGGCCTGAATATGAGATATTTCCAAGGCAACGGTCCATAAATCATCTCCTACAATCACTTAAACTATGTTTTGGGAAAATTAGATTATGGGGTATCTCAAGGCATACCTTTCTGCATTTTAGTAGAAAGGAACTGTATGCTCATATTTTACAAAAATATTTTCAAGATTCTGCTCCATTTGATTGTTACTCATCACGAATAAAACTTTCAATTGGCAATATGTTAACCTCTCCTCGGATTCCACCTCATATGTGGGATGTTCTATGGTTATCTTCATACGGAAATTAAATGCTTGTGCTAATTTAAAGCATAAGCAGATTACTGATCGGTATTGCCCTAGGGATACTTGTTTTGAGTTAGTTGAAACCATGGAACATTTATTTTGGAATGTCCATTTATAATAGATTTTTGGAGTCTTATACGAAAATGGCTTCATTTTCCTTTAAATCTTTAACTTTAGAAATTTTGTGTACAGGGATTTTGCCAGTAACTACAATCAAAATATGATAAAGTAACATTGTGGTTGATTTTGCTCTGTTTTAAGTTTTATATATGGCATGTGAGATGTCGTTTACCATTCAACAGCAATACTTTACACAGGATGAACTGTTCTATATGGTTGCTAATTCTATTTCTAGATTGAAAATACAAGATTATGGCAACCTTTCTCCATCCATTTGCTAATCTAGATGGGGCTCTATAGATTGGATATAAATTTAATGGGCTACCTTAGTCTGGCCTATCAGAATGTTGTATTTGTTTTTTCTCCTTTTTAGTTCTGCTCTATAAAATTTGTGATGCAGGACTTTACTGAATGTTACGTATTGGAAGGTGTAAGTATTATTTTATATATTCTCAGATGCTTATTTTTGCTTTGCTTATTATTTTCCCCTTGATTTATTGTATTATGCCTATTGATGTTTATTACTTATTTTTTAGCTCATTATGTTGTATTACTGATTACTTGATATGTTTTCTGTGGATCTGAATAAAAATTCCTACTCTTTTCATAAGTGCTATGGGATCTTTAACATCCACCTGAACTACCACCAATCCAGGAAGATGGGACCTCGTTTAACATCTCATCCGAAAGATGGCACCTCAGAAGTGCAGCACCCTCTCATGCTGTACTACAGTGTCAGTACTGGGATGTTAACCTAAGTGCCAGATGTGGTAACTGAACCCACAGACCTCTGATCTCCCGGCCTCAGAGGTGAGTCTGTTACCTACTGAACCACTGACACTGTGATACGCATCAGTTCTATGCTGATTAGTGTGACTCTCCCACCCCTTTGACCCTGGTAAGGTGCAAACCTTCCTTTTCTCTCTCTCTCATTTCCCAAACTTACTCCAGAACAGGCAGCCATGCAGGATGTATCATTCACTACCAATGAGGTAACCAAAGCCTCTTATCTTCGAATGCTGGCAAGGCTCCTGAGACAGATGGATACCCTACAGAATTCTTTAAACCTCTTGCCCCTTGCTGTGTCCCCTATTGTGTTAAGTCTACTGGGAAGCTGAAAGTGAAAGGGGCCTAGTTTTGGTTGAGACCCCACATCTTGGATAATTTTGTCAATAAATATGACTTTGTTGGTTCAGTCTGTTCCATAAACCAGTATTTAATGAGGTATGACTGGTTGGCCACTGGCTACATGGCCTTTGCATGGGCAGCTGTAAAGTATCTGGGCTGTTCGAGAGATGTTTCCTTTCTATATCATAAGAAATCTGTTGCAACAGTATCCCAGCTTTTCTATTCTCTTTCTCTGTCCTTATACTATCTCTGTGCTTTCCTACCCACTTTGGCCACTGTGAGTATCCTGTCTGTCCCTATTCCTCCGTTTCGTTACTCTTAGAGCCCGAATACTTGTGCAGTAATACTGTATATGTCCATTTTGTTCACTTTGAAATGGATCTTCTTGATAGTGTGCAGGGGCGCTGCTCAAGCGATGCAGAAGCTTTGCGATAGTGCAAATGCTCCATGCAAATGAGAGTAGTGACTTATTTTTCTTTAAACCTGGTAAACCTTGCAAACCTTGCAATGGCATCAACTAGTGCCTAAAGAGGCAAAAGGACTCCATTTTGGCAGAACAGAAAGCCCATCTGTGTAGTGAGATAAACAAGTTAACAAACTGCAGTGCACCAGAGTGTTGTAAAAGTACCTCTAGCTGATTCAGGGACATACTTAGCTTTACATGTTTTTCAGCATTTCAGAACTGACATACATTCAAAGTAAGAAAATAGCTGCAGTATAACCTCCTGTTAGTAAGTAGACAGTACAGAGGGTGTTTAGCACTGCAGGCAAATGTTTGAGTATTGTTTGTGTGCTATACAAAGCAAATGTATAATTACTTAGGCTTTGTGTTAGAGAGACATGTGAAGTTTAAAAGCCTTTGTGTAGCCTCTGAAGCTCAATGCTTTTAGGTTGGTCAAATACAGCAAAAAGAAGTAAATAATTTCCTAAGACACCCTGTTTGGAGTTTGGGCTTGTTAGACACTCAGGACCTCCTGCAGCATTTCCTGTCTTTCTTAGGGCTGGCTGGCCATGTCTCCTCCCATTTATAACAGTGGCTGAGAGGAGGAGACTGACTCTCTGACATATTATTTTTCTTTCATTTTATATGCATTTTTATTTGTACTGATGTATGCTAGTCTACAACAAGCATTATTATTTAGCATTTGTATGCACTGAAATATGTTTTAAGCCTCCTGAAGGTATTGTTAATTAAATGTCTTTCTTGGGGGAGCCTTTGGGTCACAAGACCTGATACTTGTATAAATGCATAAAAAATGTATGGTGAGTTAGTTGTTAGGTAGGAGCTCTACTCCTACCAGTCCCCTAGCCTGCTACTAGGTGGATGAATGATTCCATTGGGAGAAGCCATTGTTAGACCTGTTTTGTTTTTGTTATCTTTTATTTTCTGTACTCAGTCCACTTATTTTGTCTGCAGATTAGTAAATTTGATTTGAAGTTTTGCATCCTGAACACTTTGCCTGGACTCCATTTGTTCCCGACCACACTGAAGAAAAGGAACCCTCCACCACACACTTCATGAGGCCACAATCACGGTCCTTTCCAAGAAAGGCAAGGTCATACTCTACCCTACCCCCCAGCTACCATCTGATTTATCTCATAAATATTGTCAGCAAGATTTATGCTAAAGCCCTGGCCGCCAAGCTTGACCTCCTTCTGCTCCAGCTAGTACATCCAAGCCAGGTGGGCTTCATTAAAGGCAGGGTTAGCTCAGATCAAATCTGCTTCCTTTAAATATTATGCATGTTGCCAAGTACTCCACATCCAGCCACATATGTGGCCATAGGTTTTAAAAACCCTTTAATTGGGTAGAATGGGAGTATTCTACCAAGTCTTAGCCCATTTAGAACTAAGTGTCCACCTCAGATCCTGGGTTCAAGCATTATACTCTTTCCTGCTTCAGGGTCTTTAATTAACTCCTAATCACCTTCTTTCCCACTATCTAAGGTAATGGCAGGCTGCTCATATTCCCCTGGCTATTCATGTTGGCAGGAGCCCTGGCAGCTGCTATCAGGTAAAATGCCCAAATTACTGGAATACACGGATGAAACCTGTCACTCAAGTATGATGTGTGCTGATGACCTACTTGTTTGTTAGGAAATGCTACTGTACTTCATTCACACAGCTTCTTTTGCACCTGCTAGCTCATTTTACCTGCCGCTCAGGACTAAGTGTAAATCAATCTAAAACTGAGGTCCTCCCCATCAACCCTGCATGTCAGGCCCCATTGTTTGAGTCACTTGGCCTTAGATGGTTGCCCACAGTGTTTATTTAGCTGGGCTTTCATGTCACCTCAGATCTACCCAATATGAGCAAAGCTAATCCCTCCCCCCACACACACACACTAAATGAGTTCAAAATGGAATTTGACAGATGTAAGTTGTTATTTTACTATGGCAGGCAAAATTACTGCCATCAAAATGGTCTCTGCACCTAAACTTTTCTATTTTATCTCACATCTACCACTACACATTCCCTGAGGAGGTTAACCCTATGCATGCCAAAATCAGTAACACCCCTACATAAAAAGTTGTTTAGCATTTATGACTGAGCAACTTATAGGTAGCTTTATCTGGGAGGGAGCTCGCCAAGATACAGTCACAACAAATCACATGCACACTGGATGGTGGGCTGTTGGGGACTCCCTGGATCATAGGTTATACATGGGCATTCAGGAACTCCCAAATCTTGTAGTGGTTCAAACCCTTACTGAGAAGTCCCTCCCAATGGATCCATATTGAAAAGGCTGAAAATAAAGGAATGACTCTGACCCTCCTTCTTTTTGCCTCCTCCCAAAAATAGCTGAAGAGACACCTGACTATCACACCCTCCATTCAGGACTGGTACAGGTTGCACAACTGGCTAGACCTAAATCCTAGACCAGGTACCACCTACCCCTTTGGGACTATTTAGAAATTTTAGTAGATAATAAACCCTTATCCAGTTCTACTTGATAGGCCAAAGGGCTTGCACGATACAGAATATTTTAGGTGGGGACAGTTATGTGGTGTATACTTTTCAGGCCATGCAGACTAGATGGGACATCTCCCAGGATGATTTCTGAAGGCTCCTGTAATTACACAGGCCGTGCAGCAAATATTGCACTCTGCCCAGAACCCCATACCTCCATCCATCTTCTCCTGTCTTTCTGTGTTTATTGCCAAGGCCCCAGGTTGAGCAAATATCATAGGACCTGATGTGCTATGACACTTCCTCAGGGGTGAGAGCAGTGATAGATAAATGACTATTCATTTTGATGGCAGAATGCAACCCTGTCGTAAGCTAATGTATGATGTGATGTCATTGATACCATCATATGCTGAGCATAGAGGGTTTTGGATATAAAAGGAGGACAGGAACCAAGTGCTGTGGAAAAACTGTGAATATTAATAAAAATCACTAAGAACAGTGCATTCTGAAGCACTGTAGATATTCTGTGGTAGATTCTAGTTCTGTGCAAAATTCTATGGCGCAGTTATTTTGTAAGAAAGGCCTAGCAGGGAATATGCACTTCAGTCAGAGATGGTATACACAGCCAGTCCTCTTCTGTCAGGAGAAATGGGACAAGCTCTTAGGTTCCCCATTAAGGAACACGACTGGGGATTTGTTGGACATTTTGCCATAGAACCTTTAATGATACTTCCAGTAATTTAATTCAAAAAGATCTTACTGTCCTGGTACAGAACACCAACAGTACTACACAAAATGCAGTTAACACCTGGGGCCTGATATTCAGAAAAGTGCAAAGCGGAGTGCAAAGCTTTTCACTGCACTTTGCAATTTGCCAAGGGGTCCAATGATACTATATGCAGTCAGATAGTGCACTGGTGCTATCTGACTAAATATACAGCATGTCTCGCACAGCGCCAAGACAAGTAGCACTGTCTGGACATGGCTCCCAAAGTGGGACCTTAAGAGGATAGTGCTGGAGTGCTGTCTGCAATTTTCATAGGGACTCATGCAAATGAGTCCATTGGGCATGCTAAGGCACTAAGGGGCCATTTGCATGCCCATTATAAGCCCATTTGCATAGTTAGTGGAGGAAGGTTAGTGGGCACACCCCCTTTCCCGTCCAAGACTGTTTTTATTTATTTAATTTTGGTAACTGGGCAAACCCACTAGGACCAAAGTTCCCTTTTCAGGGGCACCCAGAATTAATGACAGATAATACAATCATTCAAGAGATATATACAGTGAGCATTTTTACAAAGAGTAATTGAAATGCAAACATATGAACATATGAAAACGTCAGCAGAAACAGGCCTCATGGTTTATCGAGTCTGCTCGATTACGCAGCTAGCCTCAGTTGCAGCTGCCCCACCCAACTCTCCCTTTTTCATGATTCCCCTCCTTACTTTTTCCCATCGCCTCTAAAACCATCTACAGTGCTACAGGCTACTATCTCCTTAGGCAAAGTATTCCACTTATCCACTACCCTCTCTGTGAAATAATGTCTCCTGACTTCTCTCCTGAATCTCCCCCACTCTCAGCTGGTGCCCCTCGTGATCCTCCCCTTCTAATCTGGAAAATCCTTCCGTCCTAGTCTCATTAATCCTCTTTAAGTATTTAAGTATTTAAAGATTTCAATCACGTTCCCCATCCCTCCTCTCCTCCAGAGAATACATGTTCAGCTTGCACAGCCTCTCCTCATAGGAGTATCCTCTAATCCCTAGGTCATCTTTGTTGCCTCCACTGTACACCCTCCAGCAATCTGATGTCCTTCTTCAGGAATGGATGCCAGTACTGCACACAGTATTCCAGGTGCGGCCTGACCAGTGACCTGTATAGGGAAGGATCACCTCCCTGTTCCTGGAGGAGATGCCCCTCGCTATGTACCCCAGCATCCTGTTGGTTTTGCTGCCACCTTTCTGCATTGCGCTGAGTTGTCCATACTCCCTGCTATCAGCACTCCTAGATCCTTTTCTTCCTCTGTGCATTCCAGCTGTACCCATCCCAGCTGGTAGCTCCTCCCCTGGTTATTAGTCCCAAGTGCAGTACCTTGCAGTTTTTGGCGTTAAACCCAACTGCCATGCATCCGACCGCCCTGTAATTTGGTCAGGTCTTCCTGCAGCCCTCCACCCTTCGATGTCATCTACCACTGCTCCCATCTTTGTATCATCTGTGAAGAGACTGATCTTACTCCAGACCCTGAAGGAGATATCAGCTATGAATATTCAACACCGTCCCAATACAGATCCCTGCAGCACCTCACTTGTCACATCCTTTGAGATGAGAGTTCCCACCCACCACCTCCCTTTGCTGCCTTCCTTCAGCCAATTGGTGACCCAGTTAACCATCTTTGTTCACACCCTATATATTCCAGCTTCTCCCCAGTCTCCCATGCAGCATGGAATCAAAGGCCTTGCTGAAATCCAAATACAGGACATCCACTGCATAGCCTTTGTCCAGTTCCCTAGTCGCCAGTTGTAGTACTCAATCAGGTTTGTCTGGCAGGATCTACCCAAGACAAACTCTGTTGATGACCATCCTGGAGACCATTATTCTCCAAGAAGATCACCAGCCTCTCCTTTAGGATTGTCTCCATGAGTTTTCCCACAATTGATGTGAGGCTCACTGATGTGTAGTTGTCTGATTCATCCTTAGGACCACTTTTTGCATGGGCACCACATAGTAGAACTGACAAATAGTTGAATTGGGCTATTAACATTTACCATACCAAGGAAACTGGTAAGGTGATTGGGGGTGCTTGGAGCCATGCTGTTGGAGGTCACTAGACACCAGAGATTACGAACTTGAGACTAGAGGTACTATGGATAAGTGCCAGGGGAACCCACTGGATGCCAGGAGGGGCTAAGTTATACTAGGGGCTGGAGATTGGAGGGGGACAACTAGCACCAGGGAGCTTATTTTTAGTAAGGGCTGGTGATCAGAGTGAGATGGGGGCGACCACTAGCACCAGGGAGGTTTTTCTTAACTACGGACTGGTGATTAGGGCAGTGCCACAGACCACAGGGTGCAGATGTGCTCCCCAATGTCCAACTGGCTAGTTGACTGCATTACCTCTGGCATTCGCTAGGGTTGTGTGGAGTAAGTGGGGTTTTGTTCAACAGTATTTGCACTGCACAAAAGGACCATGCTAAACCCTTTTTATGATGCTGAATATTGGCTTGCACCAGTATTCATGCCCCAACCCCACAATTCCATGCTGCCCCATTCTGTTTTTGTGGGGCTAACCCTGTTTGACATTGCAACCGACCCTTTTGAATATTGGGCTCCAGCACATAACTCTGTTTATGTGGGCAAACACTGATTAGTGCCCACCCAGACATTTGAATATCAGGCCCCTGGTGACTGTTACTGGAGGAGTGGTGCTCCAGGAGAGACCTGCTTCATGTCCTATGGTCCTGCCCTCTTATCCATCCCTTATGGTTTCAGTTAGACTCCACAGTGTTAAAATGTTCAGTTTCCTGCCTTTCTGCTCTTCTTATACTAGGTATGACAGGTGAAGCCCTCCACATCTCATCAAATAGTCACAGAAGACTGGCCTTCCTTAGAATGCAGTCCAAAGGCTCGATCCATGCCACTGAACTCCCTTCATACCAGAAGTTGTTGGCAGGCTTATCACAGACTGCTTCTTTTGACTACTTAACCCATCTGACCTTTGGTAACATGAAGAAATATCTTGCTTGCTGGCAAACCTACTTTAAATACCTGTCCCCTTAATCTGGGATTGGTTGACTGCACGGGCAAGCAGCCCTCTCCTTATCTTGCATGATCAGGTGGTATTCCATAAGCAGATACATAACACCTCTGTTTCTTTTTGCCTCTGAGAATGTTGAGTTACAGTTGACGGCTTAAAAGTTAGTCTTTTTTTATTTTATTCTAAGAATGGCTATGTAACATTAAGCCATTTTCTATTACAGATAATGGTGTCATACAGCTAGGTCATTTTTCACATCTGTTGTAGCTCCACTGTGTTATCTGTAACATTCTTATATTGCTTCTGTATGATGTCACCTGTAAAGATATGTGCAATAAAAGATGGGGCTGGAATTTCAAAACAAAGTGGGACTAAGTCCCACTCTGCAACAACAGTTGCAGTCTGACATCTCCACAGCTGTGGAGATTTGTATTTTCAGTGCACGCAGCTGAGGGAGATGTTACGTCTGGTCCCACTAGGCATACCATTTTCCTGCAGCTGTGGGAAGAAACAGCCATAAGTTGTTGGAAATTGTGGAGCTGTTTGTAAACTGGCTCCACTTTTTAAAATACTGCACAAGTGAGAAAAACTGTGTCACTGCAAGTGGCAACCCACTTACACCAGGGTTTTCTAAGAGCTGCAGGATATTCAAAGTCTTGAAAATCTGACCCATTAACTGCAAAAAAAAGGATGAAATTGCAGATTACAACCATGGCTCAAAAAGGGATGAGGGATAATTTCAAACAAGGCATATAGAAGTATTTCTTTGCAGTTGTACTGTAACTAAATGGGACAAGCTGTCGAAAGACTTAGTCAAAGCCAATACATTATTGGGGCTTATGACTCAATGGAATAGCTACAGGGGTTAATTAGAAACTAACAGAAGATTGAATTGAATACTAGGTGCTTTGAACTGATTGAAAACCCTAGAGAGTAAAAACAAGCAGACTGTATGGATTTTGTTACTTCTGACCTCTGACATCTATTATTTCTATACATAAATATAGTATGTATATCCTAGGGCTGGGCAAACATCCCAGACTTTGGCCATCAAACTTTAACCATTGAACCAGGTAAAGTTAGCCAGAGTTTTCTTCCTGGTGGACTAATTTGCACTGGTTTGACCATTAAAAAGCATTAGGAAATGGGATAAAATGAAATAGCATAATGCACAAGGCTGATGAAGCACCTAAAACAGCAGGATGATGCAGTGGGCCACACTTTGGGATACTGATTCCAAAACTGTGTTCATTCAGTCAGTGCCAAACATGGACAATGCTAGTAGTAAACAAGAGTTTGTGATTAACGATGCTCAAAAAAAATGGTTTGTAAGGCCTATGTATGTCACCAACATATCAGTCCAGAATCTCACATTGTAGGTTACTGGTGCCAAAAATTGTGTGCTCATTGAGACAGTGCAACACATGGACAAGGCTTCCTATTATGCCTATGGCTATTTGGATGTGCTTTACACACTGGTTTCATGGACAACATTGCCCAAAACCTATTTATTCAGCCCATGTAGACCAGGAATAAATTCACAAAACATTATATATGGGGCCAGCCTGGTGGCGCTGGAGGTTGAGGAGCTGGTCACGACACCTTGTGCCGCACCAGTGACCCTGGTTCGAGAATGACCCCTTCACGGGGTCAGCAGGGGTGAGAGGACTGAGCATCTGGAGGACTGCTCTCCTCTCTCAGGGAGGAGGGAGGCTTGTCGTCCCACTCGTTGACTGCCTCTGGTGGTAGCTGGAAGGCAGCATGGGTCAGAAGACACGTGCCAATGTCCTTGCATCAGTAGGGAGGGGAAGGAGAAAAGAGAAAAGGGAGCCTGCAGGCTCCGTGATGGCCCCATGTCCCTGTGTCACCCCAGATTCTGGATTTGTGCCCTGGGGAGAGAAAGCTGGCACTCTCCTCCATGGCCCCGCTGAAGGGTAAGCAGTGGGAGAACTACTGGGGTTGGCTGAGTGGGGATGCGCAGGCCAGAGGATAAGTCCCTCCGAGGGAGGGCCATAGCTGCCAGCCAGGCTCTGGGGCATAGAAAATGAATAATTAAAAAAAAAAATGATACATGTAGAACAGTAAGTGAAGACAAGGTACAGCATCCCATATTGTGGGCTACAAGTTACAAAAATTGTGTACCTATTGAGGCAGTGCCACAAATGGACATGGCGTGCTGTTATGCAATGGTGTTATGCACATTGGTTTCATGGGCAATGTTGCCAAAATTACTTATTCAGCCTGTGTAGCCTGCCAAAATTCCACAAAATGTTAATTTGAAGAAGACTGAGTGAAAGCAAAGTGTAGCATCCCACAGTGTGCCTGTGCAGGCTACTGGTTCCAAACAAAACCCAAACCTAACAGACACAGAAGCCATCACCGTCAACCTCGTCATCCCTTCTTCTGTCTTTAGCCCAGCTGGAAGTGTAGGAGGTTCATCATCCGAAGCCATGGTAAAAGGCTTTGGAAAAAGGGCAGGTTAGTTTTTAAAAAGTGAACATCTCTACATTTTGGGTCAAAGGCATGTTCTCCTGTTGGTGACACTATTACCTGCAGCACTGAATATTCTCTCTGAGTATGCACTTGCAGGTGGGCAATGGAAGCGCTCAACAACTACATATGTAAAAGTGGATGAATGGTTTGTATTTTGTTACCATTACAATAGAGGCTTCTCTCCTTCTGCTAGTGATACTTTCATAACTAGATAATCCTGCACCATTTTGTTGTTTGTTAGCATCTCAGGCACCACTGTGTCAGAAAGTGACTTGCCATGCTTTTCATCAAGCCATAGTCAAACAGTTATACCATAGCAGTTTGTCATTAATATGTGTCTTTCTGGGGTGCAGCAGCAGTAGTAGTAGGTTGACTTGGCAACAAAATGAGTGCCTCTGTGATGTTCAGTAGTAGCAGTGGAAATACATTGAGATCCTCCTTCTTCCTCTCCTCCATCTGGCCTGTCACTGCAATTGCAAGGCATGATGATGAGTGTTCCTCTGCTCTGTTTCTGTTGCTGGCCATGTTTTGTCACACATACAGAGGACAGTTGATAAGACTGACTTTATAGGATGGCTGATCCTTACTGCATTCTTGTGATCAAAAATGTCTCAAATGTGTCTTTGAAATGAGGGTACAAGAGATTGGCCACGATGTAGTCATCATCTGTATGCATTTTATAAATGTGTGTCATTCTAGAAATGTGATCATATCATTTCTAATAAACTGAGAGCAGTGGTATCCTCCTTGTCCTCATGCCAAATTTTCATACAAATAAATCACAGGTTAATGAGCGCAATGAAGGTGACTACCAAGCTTAGACAGGCTGTGTCACCATTTACCATCACTGTGGCCCCTCAAAGGGCTTCAGCACAGTGCAGAAGGTCTGTATTCAGGATATTTACTTCTCCCTTGCCAATATCATTCTCAGTGATATATTGGCTGACAGCATTCTGTTGTTCTAGCAGTTGTTCCATCATGTCATGGGTGGAATTCCATCTTGTTCCACAACTTGTTTCAGGTGGTGGAGGGAAGTTGGTTCTGCTGCTGAATGTTTTGTAAGATCTTCCATGCCTTCACAGAATGGCTAAGACTGCAAGCATTTTGATCAGACCTACACATCTCTGCACAGTGGTGCTTTCCTTATCTGAGAATCCTTGAGCTACCAGATTTATACAGCGAGCAAAACATAGAACATGTGTATAACATCCATCATCAACTGCCTTTACAATGTTATTTGCATTGTCTGATACTATAAAATGTGGTGTTAATGAGTGTGGTGTCAGCCACCAATAAAACTTCTGTTGAAGGACGTATAACAAGTTTTCTGCAAGATAGTTATTGTCAAAGCCAGCATTCATAAAACTGCCTGCTTTTGGAGGCCAGGGTGGGGGCGGTGATACTGCTACTGCTGCTGCTGCTGGCCTAAACCTTGAGCAGGAGGAGGAGGAGCAAGAGAAGGAGAACAAAGAGGAGAAACTGACCCATTGGGCAGTCACTGCCATGTAATCAGTAGTCTGACCACTGGTCCACATGTCAGTGGTGATGTGAACTGCTGGAACAAATGATGCTTTCAAGCTATGCAATGCAGTCTTGTAGATACTCTGATACAAATCAGGAAGAGCAACTATGGAACAGTAGGTATAGCTGGGCACTTGATAACTTGGCACAGCAACTTGCATAGATAGAAAACCTGTGTTGCTCACAAAGGAGAATGGCAGCAAGTTGGTGGCTAGCATTTCCACAATTGCTCTTTGTTTGCCTCTCCTTTGTTGGCTTTATATTTCTGTCTCATTTCTAGGGATTCAGCCAGTGAAAGTTAAGTACTTTTTATGGCTGTGGGTGGAGCCTGCAGCCGTGTTGTGATCGCTCGCTCTTGGAGTTTCTGGTATCCTTCCAAACTCCAACAAAGCTGAAAACAGTCCACCATGGTAGCTTGCTTTCAGAGCTTTGGCAGCACTATTTTGGCCACTAATTCTGCATGTCGGCACAAGAACTGTGCATGCACGCACAGTTCCACTAGCATCGCCATCTTGGAAATGGCATTATGCCATTCCAAGCAACTGTGCATGCGCGACGCCACACGTGCAGTGTCATCGCTGTCACCATCTTGGGATGACATTCGGCGGCGCTCATGGTGCTTCCTACTTCAGAGCTTCTGCAAGCTCACCACAGCCGTATTGACTCTGTCTAGAATTTGTTTCACTGAACATGACTGTTGGTTTATTTTGCCACCCCTAGCTGTGGAAATGGCTGGCTATTTGTGACCACTGGAGTTGTGGGAATCACTATGCTAAAGAACTGATGAATGGAAGATGTTGGAGTGGTGCATCAGCTACAACTTGAAATACTTTTTCCACTTCCTCTCTACCTGGTCGCCTAATGTTCCCTCCCCTTGACAACATCATTATAATCATCAGCTTCACTGTTTGGCGGTGCTGCTGTTGATGCTATGCATTACATGCTTTCTTATACCGAGATCTATGGGACTTCGCAAATGCCCTTTCATGGTAGATGTTCCCAGCCTGGTTCCTCTGTAATCCATCTCAGTCTGTCTTGGCATAAAAGACACTACATGTGTCAGTGATTCTTTGTCCACCTGAATATTTGTCCACTGTTGAATATTTTTTACTGCTTAAACATTTTACCTTTAAACTACTGTACTGTATATGTAGGATTTGCCTTCCAGAGTACAGCAGAGTTGTAGCAACCTTAACTGATTGTCTGACTTCTATACAGCTAACTGCTTGTACTACTGAATTTTACTGCTCAACTATTTGCCCAATATCGTAGGATAGCTTGAACAACTGCCTACTGCCTGTTGTCTTTCAGCCACACTCTATTACCATTACAGCTGCCCTAATTTCTCCTTGGACTGCCTTTCAGTTTCCTCTTCCACTTGCTCTTTTCCTTCTGCATTTCTTTTATCTGTTCCTCACACTGTTTCTCTGCCAGCTCCTGGGTCCCTGATTCCCTCTCCTACACCCTCCAAGCAGCATATTTTCTAAATATTGCCTGGCACCTCTGGCCATCTTCTACCCTGCTTGGACCCCTGCCTCCTTCCCCATCAGCCTTCTGAACCAGTCTTTTGTTTTGCTAAATTCCCACCTGGTACATTTGACCAGACTCTCTGCAGGAATCCTTTATCTCCCTTCAGGCCCACTATTTGCACTAACTTTTGCCCTGAGCACTAACTTGCCCAGGGCCCTCCCACCAATTTGCCTGAGCTTTGCCTTTGTTTTTTTTTTTCTTTCTTTAAATACTGCCGCCTTTTTCTGCTCTTTTTAGCCACAAGCCCAAATCGGGCTCTCCACTTCAGCTGAGCGGCCCCAACACTGATCTCTGCTGGCAGCTTCACCTCTGCATCCAGCCTCCCCGACCAAGGAAAGCAGGTACGATCAGTCAGCTTCTTGCCCAGAACTGCTAGGCTTCAATCCCTATAATTTGACTGACTCTTGGGACTGTGGCAACTTTCCAATTGACGCTGCAGGTCCCCATTGAGAAAGCAAGTGCTCAAGGTGCCTTTTTCAAATCACAGCTCAGCCACTGCCTTGCTGTACTGTTCTCTGACAGGTTTTTGGCCCAGCCCCCAGCCCCACCTCCTCCTTTATTCAAATACACTCCCACATAGATCCCCACCCTGAGGCCTTATACTAGTCAATTACAGCAACTTCCTAAAGGGGCCCTCTCTGCAACTTCTTAAGGGCAATCTCTTTGTGCTCAAATTTGACAAATCTTGCTGACTGCCCTATCTTAATAACACACTCTTTCCAACAGACTTCCCACTACCAGTGCCTTACCACTGCTCTACTCCAGGGCATAGTTTCTTTTTACCGCATTCAGCATTGTACCCCACTTCCCTAGTCCCTCATTGATTTCTGTCCTGTCACCTTCCTCTTTTGCCACTAGCATGGAGTGCTCTAAGCGGTTCCACCTCCCTACTTACTCTCACTCCTTGTTCTTCTCCTCTGCCCGCCTCTCCTCAACTCCCTCACCCTGCCCCTCCCTTTCCCTCCCGATCCCTCCCCACCAATTTTCCCCAAATCCTTCTCACACCCTCCCTCATTTCTCTCATTCTCCCTCATCCCACACCTCCTCACCCCTCCTTTCCCTCACCCCTTGCATTTCCAAATCCATCCTGCCCTCCCCAGATGAACCTCTTTATAAGCCTTTGCCTGTTCCATGAGTTCTCTCCTTCCTACCACAGCCATATCTTTTCACCCACCACTACACCAGGCTATACTCCACCAAGCTGTTTTTAAGCTTGCAAACACTTGAGCACTTAAGGTTCCTTCTACTACTATTTCTTATCTCAGGCTCCATTCACTCCAACCCCAGCCCCACACCCTCTACCGATTTTACCCTCACCTCCCCCAAACCCACTAAACAGCTCACTTTTGCTCACCTTAATGTGCAAAGCCTTTTGGCAAAAACCCTTAATCAAATCCTGGGTGATGGCTAATGCTTTTGATGTCATTGCCTCACCAAAACCTGACTGAAAGAGGACATCTCCTCCAATGAAATCCTCCTTGAAGATTATTCTGTCTTTAGAAAGACAGGATGGGGAAGAGGGCGAGCTTCCTCATCTGCTGCCGATCACCCTCCTTGCCAACCGAATTCTGACCCCACTTCCCACCTCCTCTCGAGACCATCTCATTAACCTTCTCCTTGTAGCAGATAAAATGATCACAGTTAGCATGGTGTACCTGCCACCCTCCTCCTCACCCCATGATCTTGACCTCTTCCTCGATATCAAGACCTCCTCCACCAAGGGAGAGATTGATTCATCCTAGGGATTTTTAAACCTAAACTGGCTGTCCACTCACTGTGACTTTCCACCAAGAAATCCATACTTGGCCTTGGCCTACACCAGCTCATCACTGAACCTACCAGAACCAACTACAAAACTGGATCTCAGTCCTCATTGATTGGGTCCTGGTATCACACCACTCCCATGTCACTGCCTCTGTAGTTGTTCCCGACTCAGTCAGTGACCACTGTGTTGTTTTCTGCCGATGCTCAACAACCCCCACCACACAAATTCATCCAAACCAGGGAATTGAAGAAGCTGGATGCCTCTGACTTTTCCAAAGTCGCCCTAGCTCAGGACTGGTCCTTCACTGAAAACATTTCTGACATCTCCAAAGCTCTGAAGCCTTTAGCAATAAGTTCTTGCCCTCTGCAACTGTTTCATTTCACTTAAAAATCCAGGTTAAGGGTTCTAGCCAAGAATGGTCACCCCCGAGCTTCGAAACTAATGAGGGATAGGGACTAAGCCTGTAGGTTTTACAGAAAACACAACCCCCAACTCTCCAAGACTTCAAAACCCTCAGGAACAGGTGTAAATCTTCCACAAGATCTGCTAAATCATCCTTCATCCTGGAAAACAATGTGCTGCACAGGGAACCTTAGGAGGACCTGAAACATTCTTAACAACCTTATTGGTAGGTGAATCGCAAAGAACATATTTGTCTTACCTCCAATGGGACAACCACCACTGAGCCAAATGAAATAGCCTCCTTTCAATAAATACTTTGGTGATCTTGACCAGTACAAGCTCAGCTCCACTCCTATCCCATTTACCCTGCACCCCTCCCAGTTTTCCACCCTAAGTTCCATTTCAGGTGCCTAACCCTGGTGAAGTGGTCATGTTAATCAGAACAAAAAGACCCAAGACCTTCCAAGGGCACCGTAACATTGACTTCAGAGGTCTCCATCTTGTCTGTGACTCCTGGCCATCCCTTTTACTAACATCTTCAACCACCCTCTGCACTGGGTCCTTCCTGAAAGCTTGAAGTGCACCATTATTAAACCTCTTCACAAATCTGGTTCCAAGGATCTAGTATACAACTACTATCCCATTTCCTCCTTGCCCCTTCTCCAAAATTTTAGAGAAAGTGGTCCACAGACAAACCTCAGAATTCTCTCCAAATACAACCTGCTCACAGTGCCCAGCATTGGTTCCATGCCCACACAATACTGAAACTGCCCTCATCAAGTTCTCCCACTCCACAGACAAAGCTAACAACAAAGACCACTACACCAGTGCTGCATTCGAGACCTCGCCAAAGCCTTCAACCTCATTGATCATGAAGTTCTCATCCATACCCTGGCTGGCCTCCATGTCTCATCTGAGGTCTGCCTCTGGTTCAAGGATTACCTAACGGGCAGATCCCATTGCACCATTATTGGTGTAGTCTTCTCTGAATCCTGCCCCATCAAATACAGCATCCCCAAGGATCCATCCTGGGCCCTCTTCTCCTCTCTCTGGTCGTTGACTTCCTGCCTGACATCTGCACCACCTCCAAACTCATTTTCTATGCTGAGTGCAGCACTTTTCTGTCAGGATAAAACCCAATGCTCTCATTAACAAACTCCAATTTGATTTCAGCAGACTTCACACCTGGTTTATTTCCAAAGGTCTTGTACTCAACACCAAAAGCAAGTTCATGGTTTTCTCCAGCACCTGCAAACCCCTTGGCTTTGACCTCTCCCTGTATGACAACCTTGGTAACTCCATTGAAAAGTAAGTGAATTCAAGTACCGTTGCTTATTCCTGGATAGCCACCTCAATTCCTCGATGCTCACACTAGCCTCACAATCAAAAAGCCCACCAATGCCTCAGTATCCTCCACAGAACCGAGCATTGCCTTAACAGGGGCTCCAAATCCTCTTAGTCTCCAGCTTCCTCCTTCCTGTCTTTGGCTACGGTTCACTTGTCTCTCCCTGCCTCTCCATCAAAAATTTCTCCAGACGTCAAGCTCCTACCACAACACTATCCACTTTGCCTCTGGTCTCCCTAAACTCACACACCACTGTGACCTTTATAAGCTCACCAGTCGACCCTCCCTTGAGGTCCGCCTCAACTGCAAGATGGCCACCTTCTTCCTCAAACTCTCCGTGGACTGATACCTGATTGCCTCACCTCTCTCTTCCAGACAGCCACCACCACCAGGACCACTAGACAGTCCTCCACTCTCTCTTCACTGTTCCTTTCTGCCAGACCACTCAAGGCCAGAAAACACTGTTTTTTATGGGATCCAAGCTCTCCAGCTCTCTCCTTCAGAACTAAAACTCTGTTCCTCCACAAATGCCTTCAAACACAATATCAGGAGACATTTCTCTCCCACTTGTACCTGCTCACAGCCCCTAATCTTCCTCCTTCTGCACTCTTTTCCTCTGACTCTCTGGTTGTCCACCTCTGGCACTTGCCTCTCTTTCTAGTACTTATAGTATGGTTAATCCACCTAGGCTAGTTGTTAGATTGCACTTATTTTTGCTTCCCATTGTTATATTACATTATTGTTCAATGGCATACATAGTCAGAAAGTTTTATGTTTGTGCGACTGTGTTACTTAGGTTTTGGCCATTCACACTCTCTATTCCAGAGGACTTACCATCCTGTAGAGGTTCCAAGGCAAGGAACCCTCTAGAGGGTTCCATCCCAGAGGTGCTGGGACACTTCCCTTGGCTAAAGGTACCTTAGGAAGAATCCCTGAGAGAGGCGCCGCCACTGGAGGAGGAGGGGAGAATGGCGGGCAAAGAAAAGTGCTTGAGAAGGAGGTTGAGGGAATTGCTTATATAGCTCAGAAAGTGGGAGTGGCTGGTTGCTTGTCCATCAAACCATAGGCAAAGCCTTCCAATTCAATGGCCTATGCAGCCAGTAAGTGTTATGCTTGTGCAACTGTGTTACTTAGGTTTTGGCCATTCACATCTCTATTCCAGAGGAATTACCACCCTGTAGGGTGCTAAGGCAAGGAACCCTCTAGAGGGTTCCATCCCCAGAGGTGCCATGGGACACTTTCTTGGCTAAATGTACCTTAGGAAAATCCCCAAAAGAAAGTAATAATATGAAGTATATCGGCAACCCAAAAGGAAGTAGTAAGAAACATATAAAGAATCAGAAGTTGTGAGCCATGGTATTAAATAAGCGTGAGGCAGCTTGATCACATAATGGGATAGCAGGGTAGCCATGGCATGAGTCTGATGGGTTGCAAATGAGAGGAGGGGACTTCCTAAGGAAAGAGGGAACGGCAAGTAAGGACACCATCCCTCCATCCAACAGCGGATCCTATCTAATGGAACTAAGAAATACTAACTAGATATTATGACCTTCAGCATGGAGGAGAGAAAACCCTCTGAGGAGGAAATCTTGGGGATTCAAGGCCAGCTCGCTTCCTCCAGGTGTGGGATAATTTCATTAGTGACAGCTCTGCTTCTGCAATTTGGCAGTCCCAAAGAATAAGAATGGAAAATATTCCAATTTAGAGGGAAACTCTCACTCTATCCTTCTAACAGGAAAGCTTTGAGGGTTGTGAGATGGTAGCTTTGCAACCACCGCTCCAAGGTGTGAGAAGGAGAGTAACGACCACCGAGGCACTCACCCAGCCTAATGACCTAGAAAACAAACTAGGTGAACCAGAGGTGGCTGTCGGGAGAATATGGTGAAGGTGCCTTGCCAGGGAACCACTAAAGCCAATGGACAACCATTATAGTGGAAACAATGGAGCTAAAGGAAATCACTGTATCCTGCCTTCATGGCTGAGTCATAAATTCTACAACTTGGTGTGCTGTCAGTATGGTTGAAGACTAAAGGTCCACCCAGAGCAAGGACATTCCTGCTATGGGCCAGGTGAGAAGGACCAGCCCCAAGCTTCGCATGCTCAAACTGCAGACTCTAGGTGCAGAGTGAGACTGTCGGCTGCATGGGAACCCCATGCCAGAATGCTGTGGCCTTCTTGCCCAGGACTGCTAAGGAGATGAATAAGCATCGAGTGCTGAGACCTTGTAGAGGGCAGATGGCAGGGCGAGTGAGCAATGATAGCATAATCAGGGGCTGATCTGGATGTAGTTCACTAAAAGCAGGGTAGTTGTTCAGGGAAGCATAACAATAATTGGACCTGCATGTGGGTCAGTAAGCAATACAAATAGTTAGACTGACACATACAGTAGGTCTGCAAAACATAGTAGCACTAGTGATGGGCGAGTGGGCAGAATTCGCTGGAGAAATCTGAGAATGCCACCCACTTCGAGTAGATTAAATGCTAAATTTCGCCTATGGAGTGGCTAAATTTCACCTGATGGAATGCGAATTTCACCTCTGCAGCAAAATTTCACCTTCCATAGTGACATTTCACCTTCCGTCCATGGGTGAAATGTATAAACTTAAAACAAGATCCTCGGTGGCTGGTTCTTCCCCACCTGTCCCTGTAATAATACTTCTCCATGGTGGCTAGGTGGTCCTCCCCTCCATCCAGTCATCCGTCTACTGCGAAATGTTCTCACCCTCCATCCCTCCATATCTGATTCTCCATTTTCGATTCCTTTAAAATAGGTAGGGTTCAGGAGCTGGTAATGAAACTCCTATCTTGATCTCTCAGTTTCAGTACAATTGAGGATTCAGTGCCCACTTCAGCCCCACGCAGCAGCTGAAATGTCTCTGCACAACCACAACCCCAGGTCCCACCTCATCCTAAATCAGACCAGCAGTGGCAGACTGGCACAGCCCTCTCTCTCTATGGCCAGCCTGCTGACTGAGCTCAGCTGTCAATGAATTGAGCTCATTGACAACCTGTCAGAAGGCCAGCCATGGAGGAGAGAGGAGGGCTGTGCCGGTCTGCCACTGCCGGTCTGATTTAGTATGGGGTGGGAGCTGGGCTGTGGCAGGACATTTTGCTGCTGGTGGACTGGGTGGGGAGGCACTGGATCACCAGGGATTTATTTTGAACTGGGATTGAGACAGGAGCTTCATTACCAAAACCACTAGACCACCACTGATTTTTAAAGGAATCGGAAAAGGAGGACATAATGGAGGGATGCGGTGGGGTTAGTACATTTCCATGGATTACCGGGTGGAGGGAAGGACCACTAGTCACCATTGAGAATTATTATTACAGGGACAGGTGGGGGAGGGACCTGCCACACTAGCCACAACAGGGAAGGTGAATTTTAGCCTCTGGGGACAATTTGGAAGATCTGTGATGCAGATTTCACCACTCTGCCAGCACTGTCGGGTGAAATTTAAATTCGCTGCATCACTAGTAGCAATGATGGGACATGAATATAAATGGGGGCAGCATGATAGTGGGGCAAGCCAGCCAGGCATTTAAAAGCCAAATCAAGGTACAAATGCTCTGAGGATTTTTAGGCAAAGGCAGGATGTAGAACAGAAATAATTAGCCACATGGGGCCACAACTCCCCAAACACTTCCCAGTCCCCACTGTAGGACAAACAAGAAAGTGATGGAAGGGTCGAGAACCACATGCAGATATTAAAGCTAGTTTAACAGCATCAGCAGGAGCTTTAGCTGACCTCAGAGTAGAACAGCAGTGTACAAACAGGGAATAGAATCAGCTAAAAGTGGTTGTAGTCTTTAAGCATGGAAGGAGAAAAGCACAATGCTGTGAAAACAACTATGACCAGAGAGGAAGTAAATTGAGCAGGAAAACATGATTGAACTACATAGCAAGGTTCAGAGGGAGCTTGAATCAGGTGAAAATAATCAGGCTTGATAGCATTGGGGAGCAAGTAGTTCTGTAGCATGAGAAGCAGCATTGGATTGTGTAAAACACAAGTATTGGGTACAATAGCAATGGGAGTAAGTAAAGCAGTAGCAGAAGCTGCAAAAAGGCAAAACAGCAGGAGCAAGCAAATGGTAGGACAAATGGTAGAGCTGAGAAACCAAAACCCCCAAAAAGAAACAAACCAAGACACAAACACAGAACAAACAGGGAAGAAATAAAGGAAACACACGTCCAGAGGCAAAAAGACAAACCAGAAGCAGAAGAACAAAATACGAGTCCAGCAGAAGCAGCAAGGGGGCTCAGGGTAGGCCCTAGCCTGGACAGAGCAAATGGACAGAGCCCCAGCCAGCAAAGAAAAGTGCTTCAGAAGGAGGCTGAGGGAACTGCTTATATAGCTCAGAAAGTGGAGTGGCTGGCTGGTTGTTCATCGAAACATAGGAGGAGCCTTCCAATTAAACTCTCACTGAATGCTTAATGTCACCTTGTATTTGTTAATTCACAAAGGCTAGTTCATGGTTTGCCCTTTAGTCCATATTATCCAGATTTTATTTACCATTGTATTAACCCTCGCTGTTAGCTAAAAGTTTTAGCCTAGAGGGACACGTGATGCAGCATGCCTAGAAGACGCCTCTCTGGACTGCTCCGACTACCCGCCTGTAAGAGGACACTAGGTGGGTTACACAAGGACTCTGACACAATCTGTATTCTTCAGGATGAGCTTCAGGTAGTTTTATTCAACCAGTTCCAAACATAATAATTCCAACGAAAGTACAAGCGGACTTATTCCGCAAACAATAAAATAAAACAAAGTAAAAGAACATCAATGTGAAGGCATCAAACATGAGCAGTAGTATCCACATTAAACTAGAGCACTAGTTCTGGATGCTTACATGTCACCATCCCAACCGCTACTAACTCTTTACTTGCTACTGACCCAATTATATACCTGATACTAAGCTCTTATTGAGTGAATTACCCATCAATCAAATGTCTTTATAATTTTATTTTACAAACAGCTTATTTATGAATTCTATACAACAAGGTATTTATCTTGATACCTTTTAAACTCACATAATGGTTGTGTGCACATTAATATTTGGTTTAATGCATCTTTTAGTGGTTTTCAAAGTAAGTCCCTCCCTTCTCTATAAGGGTAGCAACACAATGGCCGGCTGGCTCCTAAAGGGAAGGCTTACAGAAGGACGCATCCCTGCAAAACCAGGTAATATAATTGTACCCACTCATATTTCTTTTACCTGGTTAATTTTCAATGCCATTTCTTTTATAGTATCCCTTCTGTATTCAAGTGTGTGCAGACAAGTAGAAACAAAAGGTTGAATGGCACAAAACACTGGCGCTTGTGTATCAGGAAGTAAAAGACAAAAAGAAAACTGGTGTTGCACAGTAACATACAGCTTTTAAAATTAGCTGTCTCTGCATTACAAATATCCTGTTTGTGTTTGAAATACAGCGCTTTAACGCTAAGGCACATTTCTAACTTCTTATCCCTGCTTGGAATCGTAGAGGATAGCTTTTATTTAACAGTCATGGCGTTTTGCGAGGCACGCGATAGTGCGCACGTTCGAACGCTCGTGAAAAACGCTATGAGGACAAATAGAGCAAAGGTACTTCTTAGGGTACCAAACTCCAAAATAAATCTACTTCTGCAAAAAAGGTTTTTCATTGACTGGCATATAGAAAATAATGAGTTTTACAGAGGCTTTACATAGGCTTTTAACATAATGGCCATTTAAAGGGCCATGCTTCTATAAATTCCAGCCTCAGATAATTCAGACAGATGATGTCCTTGCAAGTAACCAGAATAAGAGGAGGAGGAAACAAAAGACAGAAATTAGGTTAAAATTGCATAGGTGGCCAGTCTATGCACACAAAAAAACAACACAGAAGAGACAAGGATATGACACATGAAGGGAAAAGAGGGGGTTCTACTACAACAACATCGATCCGAATAATATGTTATTTTGGAGACCCTTTGACAGTCTCCTCCCACCTTAAAATAACAGAAGATACTGATTTATCAGAGTTTTCTGTTTATATCATTATGTGCAGATCTCTTTACCAAAGAGATGGAGCCAAAGCCCACCCTCTCCTCAGGCTCCACCTCAGGGTTCACATTGCAACAAACTTTGTTTGTTGCTTTTGAATGAAATCTAATTCAATTAGACTACATAAAGTTTTTTATATTATTATTTTTTTTTTAACTCACCCCGAGGTCTGCTGTAGTCTGGTCATGTCCATATCTTGATAAAAAGTCTGAGTTCTTATGTTCACTACCCTTCTAATGTTTTATTTTAAAACGGTATGGCTGTAGAGTTAGGTACCATCTCATTATATGGGATTCTGATCCTTCATAACATTAAGCCAACATAGGGATTATGGTCTGTCCATAGTTCAAACTCAGTTCCCACAGATAAAACCTCAATGCCTCTATGGCCCAGCATACTGCCAAACATTCTTTCTCAATGGTAGAGTATTTGGTTTTCTTTCATGTAGCTTCCTACTGATATAAATTATAGGATGTTCTTCCCCTCTATGATTTGTGACAATACAGCCCCTATGCCTAAGTTTGAAGCATCTGTTTGTACTATGAAAGGAAGTGTAAAATCTGGTGTACGTAAAACTGGGTATGAGCATAATGTTGCTTTAATTGTGACAAATGCGTTTCACAATCTGAAGTCCACCTTACTTTTTCAGGTTGACGTTTTTGTTAGTTCAGTGAGTGGGCTAGCTATCATAGAACAATTTGGAATAAAGTGTCTATAATAACTGGCAAGTCCTAAAAGGATCTCACATCTTTTTAGTGTTTGGTCTTGGGCTGTTTGCTACAGCCTCAATTTTAGACTTTATAGGTTTTATCAGGCCCCGCCTATTTGAAAGCCTAAATATTCAGTCTCTTTCATGGCCAAAAACATTTTTTAGATTGATCGTTAAACCTGCAGAGGTAATGACTTTTAGGATGGTTGCTAAATGGTACAAATGGTCAGTCCATGTATTATTAAAATTACCACATCGTCCATATAGGCTGCACTATATGCAGAATGTGGCAAAAGGAGTTTATCCATTAGCCTTTGAAATGTTGCTGGGGCTCCATGGAGTCCAAATGGCATGACAGTGAATTGGTAGAGGCCCAATGGAGTGCTAAAGGCTGTTTTTCCTTGTCATCGGGATTTAAGGGAATTTACCAGTATCCCTTGGTGAGGTCAAGGGTTGAGATGTACTGTGCTCCTCCCAGATGGTCAAGGATGTCATCGATGCGGGCATCAGATAACTATCAAATTTAGATATTTCATTTAGTTTTCTAAAATCTAAACAAATTGGACCCAACCTTCCTTTTTTTACAATTACCATAGGAAATTCCACTCACTGCTGGAGGCTCGATGACACCCATCTCTTGCATCTTAGTTAATTCATTTTCTATCTCAGACCTTAATCTTTCTGGTATTCTATAAGGTTGTATCCTTATAGGTTCTTTTTGGGTAGTATTAATCTTATGATTTGCATTTACTACTTTGCCAGGTGTTCCGTGAAGTAACTAGCATAAGGCTGTAACATGGTGTAGAGTTCAGCCTCTTGTTGCTTAGACAATCCATTGTTTATGTTAAGGTCACTAATGCCACCCTCTGTCTCTAAGCATTGGTAGACTAAGTCCAATTACTAGTAGGGCTTTCTGGATGAATGAAACATACAGGGATCTTGCCTTTCTACCCATTTTTTTATTAGGTTTGCATGAAATATGTTATATTTCTTTTCTTATCTGATAGTTCAATTTGATAGGTTACAGGGCCTGTTCATCTGACCACTGTATAAGGACCTTGCCATTTCATGTATAATTTATCTGATGATGGGAGTAGTAACAACACCTTCTCACCTTCTCACCTTCTTGAAACTCTTTGATCTTTGTGCCTTGTCATAGTGATATTTTTGTTTTTCCTGTTGTTTACAGTTAACTTGATGAGCACGTTCTATATATTTAGTTAGTTTTGTCTAAGCTTGACAGATGTAATCACTGGGGTCCTGATCCTGAGATGTCTGCCCATTTTCCCATTTTTCTTATTACATCTAGGGGCCATGAGGGTTTCGTCCATATAGCAACTCAAATGGCGAGAACCCTGTGGAAGCTTGGGGTACCTCCTATATGTAAACATCAGGTAGGGTAATAGTACATCCCATTTTCGGCCCTCTTCTTGACAAAATTTCTGCAGCATTTTTCTTGAGTGTCTGGTTGAAACGCTCAACCAGACCGCCTGTCTGTGGATGATATGGAGTAGTATGAATGATGTGTAACACCTAAGGTATGATACAATCTTTTTAGTAGGAGAGAGCAAAATTACTGCCCTATCAGTCAAAATTTCTTTTGGTATGCCTGTCCTACTAAAGAGTTTGCCCAGTTCTTCCGCTTATTTTGGGGCAGTGATATTATGAGAGGAATAGCCTCTGGGTACTTAGTAGCATAATCACACACTACTAATATATATTGATTACCCTTTGAACTTTTGGGTAGTGGCCCGACTATATCCATTGCTATTAGTTTCAAAAGGTGAGTTATCAATGGTAAAGGCATCAGGGTACTTTATTACTCTTGTCTAACTTAGCAACCTTTTGACAGTCTGTGCAACTTCTGCAGTAGTCTGCCACTTGTTCGTGTATACCAGGCCAAAAATCTATATAGTAGACGGCTTAATGTGCTGTCCCTACCTAAATGTCTGGCTAAAGGTATATTATGAGCCACGTCCAACAGTTGTTTTCTATAAGCTTGGGGTACCATTAGCTGTTCTACTATTTCCATTTTTTGGGTTTACACACCTAGTGTATAACAAACCATTATACATTTTATATCTGTCAGCACTTGAACCACCCTCGCCCTCAGACATTTGAGAAAAACAACTTTTAAACTAGGGTCTTTTGTTGTGCAGTTTTAAAGTCAATACTTGATACTAAGGAATCAAATTCTTCTTATGTTCCTGGTTCCATTGCTTCTTATCCTTTCTTCTTTGTGCCTTAGACTTCTAGCCTTTCTTGTCTCCTTAAATAGATCAGCAGCAAATGGGAAGACTTGTCCTGGACTTTCTCTAGTCTGGGATCTGGTTACCAGGGCTTCTACATGGTTAGAAATTAGGGACTGGAAGTCAGGGTAGTCATGTCCAATCAGCACAGGGACTGGTAGGTTAGGACAGCCTCACCGGGATGTTATAAGTATGTCCTTGTATTGTTAGGTCTAAGTTATATAGTGGGTAATAATGGATGTCCCCATGTAGACAAGTCACAGTACTCCTGAGCTCGGCGGTATTAATAGATGGGTCTAGTAGATGGCTTTGAATAAGGGTCTGTCTGCTCCTGAGTCAAGGAGACCATACGGTGTTTTGCCCAGTTTGAATTGGGATGATATAATGTCCCAATTGCTAACGCCAAATGTGTGGGTTCCATTTTTTTGGGACAAAACCATGCCACATGTCCCTTACTGCCGCACTCATGACAGATGATGTCTGGATTATACCCCTTTGCACCCTTGGGTACATTTTGGCTACCATGGGCAGATTCTTTGGTGAAAAAGGGAGACAGGTTGTTTAGAAACAATAGGTGGATGGATGTGTGGTAAAGTCCCTTTGATCATGTAGACCTAGCAGCAACAAAATCTTCTGCAAGTCAATCGCTATATCTGAAGTCTCAGGTCGGTGTTCTTTACCCACAGTTGCATATCTTGTGGGAGGATCTTAATAAACTGTTCTAGAATAATGGCCTCTAGGATCTGGTCAAGTGTCCTGATGGTTGGCTGTAACCACTTGAAGCACAAGTCCTTTAGATGTATATAGGTGTCTTGATGGTTATCTGCATTCTGATATTTAAAAGTTCAAATCGCTGCCTGTAGGTCTTGGTGCTTATGTCATAACGCTTTAGAATTGCAGCTTTCACCTGATCATAATTATTAGCATGTGCTACCTCTACATGACTGTATGCAAGCTGAGCTTTTCCCATTAGGTAAGGGGCCGCTAATCACCCACTGATCCCTGGGCCACGCACAGGCTGTGGCAACCTCTCAAAAGTCATTATGTAGCTTCAAATGTCATCAGTTTCTTAAAGTTTCACTAGTTTAATGTCTTTATATCCCCAACTGGTGGATCTGGTGGCTGACTTACACCCAGAGCTTGTATTGCCCGTGAGGGTATCAGTCCATCTAGCCTCATATTCTTTTTATCTCTTTCTCTGTTTTTCCATTTCCATTTGGTGCATGCATAACCACCTTACCAGTTCGTGGGTCTCCAAAGGGGTATTCGATATCTCCTCCTCCATACCTCCTCCACTCGCCTACTCTTCTGGATCGCCTTCTACCTTGAAATAGGTTTCCTTCCTTCTTCCTCATGACAGGATCCATCCCTGGTAATAAAGGTATATGGAAGGCTGCAGATACTGAACGGGTAACAATTCCAGGAAAAGTATCAACGCTCCACTTGCTTCTCCCTGCATGCAGAGTCCACTAGAGTCTCGGACAGACTCACCCAGGTGTATTCAGCCAGGATCCCACTTCTGACACCAGTGTAAGAGGACACTAGGTGGGTTACACAAGGACTCTGACACAATCTGTATTCTTCAGGATGAGCTTCAGGTAGTTTTATTCAACCAGTTCCAAACATAATAATTCCAACGAAAGTACAAGCAGACTTATTCCAGCAAACAATAAAATAAAACAAAGTAAAAGAACATCAATGCTAAGGCATCAAACATGAGCAGTAGTATCCACATTAAACTAGAGTACTAGTTCTGGATGCTTACATGTCACCATCCCAACTGCTACTAACTCTTTACTTGCTACTGACCCAATTATATACCTGATACTAAGCTCTTATTGGGTGAATTACCCATCAATCAAATGTCTTTATAATTTTATTTTATAAACAGCTTATTTATGAATTCTATACAACAAGGTATTTATCTTGATACCTTTTAAACTCACATAATGGTTGTGAGCACTTTAATATTTGGTTTAATGCATCTTTTAATGGGTTTCAAAGTAAGTCCCTCCCCTTCTCTATAAGGGTAGCAACACAATGGCAGGCTGGCTCTAAAGGGAAGGCTTACAGAAGGACATACCCTGCAAAACCAGGTAATATAATTGCACCCACTCATATTTCTTTTACCTGGTTAATTTTCAATACCATTTCTTTTATAGTATCCCTTCTGTATTCAAGTGTGCATACAAGTAGAAACAAAAGGTTGAATGGCACAAAACACTGGCTTGTGTATCAGGAAGTAAAAGACAAAAGAAAACTGGTGTTGCACAGTAACATACAGCTTTTAAAAATTAGCTGTCTCTGCATTACAAATATCCTGTTTGTGTTTGAAATACAGCTTTAACGCTTAAGGGCACATTTCTAACTTCTTATCCCTGCTTGGAATCGTAAAGGATAGCTTTATTTAACAGTCATGGCGTTTGTAGCTGACGATAGTGCGCACGTTCGGCAGCTCGTGAAAAACGCTCATGAAGGACAAAATAGACGCAAAGGTACTTCTTAGGGTACCAAACTCCAAAATAAATCTGCTCTGCCAATAAAAGGTGTTTTCATTGACTGGCATATGAAAAATAATGAGTTTTACAGAGGCTTTACATAGGCTTTTAACATAATGGCCATTTAAAGGGCCATGCTTCTATAAATTCAGCCTCAGATAATTCAGACAGATGATGTCCTTGCAAGTAGCCAGAATAAGAGGGGGGGAAACAAAAGACAGAAATTAGGTTAAAATTGCATAGGTGGCCAGTCTATGCACACAAAACCCAACACAGAACAGACAAGGATATGACACATGAAGGGAAAAAAGGGGGTTCTGGCTGCTACAACAACATCGATCTGAATAATATGTTATTTTGGAGACCCTTTGACACCGCCTAATTGATGTACTCAATTTTCCTACAAAGGGAGAGAAAACAAAAACACCCTATACCTATTGCTTCAAACTTGCAGCACCCATCGCGTATTTTCCAGAATCATGGATACAGAAATGAAGCAGCCGCCGCCAAATCATACGCCACCCTTACCCCACAAAGGCCCTAAAGAAGGCATGGGCCTCAGGTGCTACGCCTCCACCCCACTCTGCAACTTCAGGGGACCAGGAGCCACTCACCTTGGCTGGATTTTTGCCAAATTTCTACCTTCAAGGAAGAACTCCAATCGATGGCTCACAAACAATTGAGGATATACTTGTCAAGACCTCTGATAACGAAGCCCGGCTTGTTTCATTGAAAAAGCGGGTTGATAAGCAAGACCTGAAACAGTCTCCTTAAGGCAAAAGTTAACTAAGGTCGAGCAGAAACTTGAAGATTTGAGGGTCACAGCCACAGGAATAACGGGTGATCATCGGTTTGCCAGTAGAATAGAAGGCAAAGACCCGATTAGATTTGTCCAGCGATTCCTTGAAAAGATAGTGGGTCCCTCACCCCACAGCTCCCAATATATAATTGAGAGGAGACAGAGCACTTGCCCTATTCCATTGCCTGGGGCAGCCCCCCCACCCCTCATATTTCGATTTTAAACTACCTTGAGCGGCAACACCTGATGGCCAAGGTGAAGGAATTGCAAGAGATATCATGGGAGGGATGTAGGATCCATATTGCCCAGGACCTGCCAGTTTCGTTAGGCTGCATCAAGCCAGCTTTCATCCACTGGTCACCAAGATTATCGCTGTAGGGATAAAGTTTCGATGGCATATCCCGTGAAACTTCAGGTTTTATCGATGGAGAGTGGCGCCTTATGAGGAATATGAAGCAGTCCATACAGACCTTATGCGAGTCCTGCCTGATCTTTTTCGATTCCAATGATGGCCCCACACTCATCGCCTCCAAATTCAGTCGAGGAGGTAGCAGTTCGTTGGGGCTTGTGAACTGTAAGGGTGCCCCAGGAAGTCTTGTCTGCTGAGTTATGCGAAAAGTCAGTCCAGTGAGAGATCCCTGCTTGGCTGGAAGTCTGACTACGGAGAGCTATTTCATCGATCTCTCGTGCGCCTTCAAGTGGAATCCTGATTTCAGCTGCGTAGAGACACTTCAGCATGGCAAGTCTTTAATCAGATGATTGACTTTTCAAATAGACAATCGGGACCCTGGTTTTCTTTTACAATGCTTTTCCCATATGTTGATTGCCTAACTGTCTCAACGCTTGTCAGATAGTACAGAGGGGGTTCTCCTTTGTCTTTTTTGTGTTTCTGAGCTCCAGATCTTAAGTTTCATATACTATGCTCAGTGTTGGTATTATTCTCATTGCCAGAGTGGCATTCAATAGATAAAGCAGGCTCTCATTGTGCTTATTTTATCTCCATTCACCCTCTGTTTCATATTATAGGCATGCAGTTAATCTCTTTGCCACAAGAGGGAAGTGTCTCTAATTTTCATTATACTTGCATTTCAGGGCAGTTGATGTTAAAATGCTCTTTAGGAAACAAATTTATAAAGTTTGGTGTTTTCTTTTCCACGATATGCTTCTCCCATATAGTGGGGTTTGGAGGGGAATGGAAGGATAGGCTGTTGTATGATGGAGCACATAACAGGTATAGGATGGGGGCGGGGTTTTCATGCAGGATTGTTTTTGTGTTTATGTTTTCAGTTTATATTATATGGGGTTGCTGGTTGTTTGATGGGGTACATTGGGCAACTTGGGGAATGGGGAGGGCAAACCATAATTTATGGTCCAAAATGCATACCATTTTCTATATGCAATTTGATTGGTCAATTGCTATATCTTTTCTTTTGATGTATTTGCTCGTATATGGTACATGAGGCTTGTTTTTCCACTTGGAATGTAAGGGGATCAGAAATAAACTCAAACAGTACAGGGTTTTAAAACACTTAAGTCTTGTACGTTCGCAGATCACCTTCATCCAGGAGTCGCATTTGTTGGATCAGAGGCCTTGCAGATGAGAAGGCTCCAGGTGGGCAAAGTTTTGCTGCCCAAGGCTCCACCAGTAGCAGGGGGTTATGATTTTGATCAACAAAAGTGTTCTCTTTGATGGAACAGGCTATTGGGGACCCACAGGGTCAATTACATTTTAGTTAAAGGGACTATTCACTTGGTCCCCTCTTATACTCTGTAGTGTGTATGGTCCTAACATAGATGACCCAGGATTCTTTCATAATTTGACTCTGAGGATACTTCCTTTTCTTCCTACAATGTTAGTCATGGGGGGACTTCAATCTTGTAATTGATGCCGAATTAGACCGATCACCTCCCAAACTAGAGGGATTTCTCATGCAAGGAGCCCTGCATGACCTGACAGATCAACTCGGTTATGTGGATTCTGGAGGGTATTGCACCCAAAGAGAAAGAATACACCTTCATCTCCGGTTCATCGCATGTCTTCATGTATAGATTACTTATCAATTTCACAGGCACTTATCCTGGGGTCTTGTCTTCTACTATCTCACCTGGCCCACCTTCTGACCATTCTCTAGTCCAATCCCGTATAGCCCTAACCATACTTCCAAAGAGGGACAGACGATGGAAAATTAATGACTAAATCATAAAGCAAACCCAAGATTGCTCAAAATATACAGGAACATATCGAGTTCTTCGTTACCATAAATAAATCTCCGGATGTTGCTCCAGATGTTTTCACGGTCTGCCTTAAAGTGTACATCAGAGGCATTCTAATTAGTCAGGCTACTGGCTGTAGAAGTCACAAGACGCCAAGTTAAAGACTTTACTGTCTCAGATCAGGGTAATCGAAGTTCCCTACCCCAAACACACCGGAGGAAGTTAAACATAAATTAACACTTATCAGCGATCAATATTTGGAGATCCTCGGGAGAAAGCCATTTGCCATGCTATGCACCAAAGCTAAGTATATGGACTAAGGGAAAAAGCCAGCAAATTCTCGCTCTTAGGATTAAGCAGCAGGAATCGCAAGGTTCATCCCCCATTAGATCCAGACGGATGGAACATTGAAAACCACTCCTGAGGAAATTTTACATTAATTCACCAATATTATAAATCCTTGTACCAAAAATGAGTAATCCTCCTTCAGCTTCCATAATGGATGTTTACTTCTCACGTATCCATCTACCCGACTTTGTCCAAGCTCACAACAGTTTATTGCTGGCACCTATCTCCAGTCGAGAAGTTATTGAGGTAATATAAAACTCCCTTTAGACAAAGCTCCAGGCCCAGATGGTTTCTCAGCTCATTTCTTCAAGAAATTTAAAGATTCAATTGTCCCTGCTCTGCTATCACTATTCCAACATATTTTATCCGGTGCCTGCACCAACCCACCCTTTTGAGGCCCTCATTGTGCTGATTCCAATCCGTAAAGATCTGGAACTTGTTCAGAGTTATAGGCCCATTTCCCTTCTAAATCAAGACATGAAGATCTTAACAAAAATTTTAGCAGATATCTCTATCGTCTTGCCAGACTTATTGGAATGCATCAGGTGGGTTTTATGTGAGGACGCTCCCAGTGGATCATCTCTGCACGCTTTCACGCCTTCTCGGAGTCCAGGGATGTGCAATTCCCAGTGGTCTTGGTGTCCCTGTATGCCGGAAGGCCTTTGATGAAGTGGATTGGGGTTTTTGCTTAGGCATTGCAAGCCTTTGGTTTCCCATCTCAATTTCAAGATTGGATTGCGGCTGTTTATCAGGCCCCATTGGCTAGGATTATGGGAATAGGTTTTCTTGGATTCTTTTCCCTGCACCTCAGGCACCCGACAGATGTCCTCTTTTCTAACATACTAACATACTAAAACGCCAGCAGAATAGGCCTAACGGTCTTCGGTGGTTCTCGGCTTGGTCAGCCCCCACCCTGGGTGCTGACCTGCTGTCCCCCTCGCTTTCTCTGGCTTCTCCCTTCCCAGTTCCAGATATTCTTGCTGCATTGGATTTTGCTTCCAGAACCCTTCCTGTACCTGTCCCACCCCTCTTGAACTCCTCCACTGTCTCTGCCTCCACCAGCCCCCTAGGTAGTGCATTCCATGGCTCCACCACCCTCTCAGTGAAGTAGCACCTCCTCCTTTCTCCCTAGATCTTCCCCCTCCAGCTTCCACCCATGCCTCTAGTGGCCCTTCCTCCTTCCTTCAAGCACCGACTGTTCCTCCCCATTTACCTCTTCATGTACCTGAAGACCTCTATCATGTCCCCCGGTCCCTTCTCTTCCAGTGTGTACATATTTAGCTCTTCGAGCCTCTCCTCATGGGTCCTGTCCCCAAGCCCCAAATCATTTTGGTTGCCCTCCTCTGGATCCTTCCAGGAGGTTAATGTCCTCTTTAAGTGTGGCCTCCAAACTGCATGCAGTACTCCAAGTGCTGACCTCACCAAGCAGTTATAAAGAGGGAGTATCACTTCCCTCCTTCTGAGGTGATCCCCTAGCGATGCATCCCAGCATCCTGTTGGCCTTGGCTGCTGCCCTCCCACAAGTCTCAGAGTTGTTCATCTTGACATCCACCACCACCCCAAGTCCCTCTCAGCCATTGAGACTTGTAGTATTCCCCAGGGTGTACACTTGGCCTGGGTTTCTGCCCCCAGGTGGAGTACCTTGCATTCTCTGCATTGAACCTCAGCTTCCACTTTCTAGACCATCTTCCAGAGCCTCCAGGTCCTCTGCAGGGCCACCCCTCCTCCTCCCATCCACCCACCGCCCCTAGTTTCGAGTCATCTACAAAGAGACTCCATCTCACTCCTGATTCCTGTCCTTATGTCAGATAGGTAGGCATTGAACAGAAGGGGCCCAGGACTGATCCCTGTGGGACCCCTATGACCCTCCTTGGGGACGAGACTATCCCTCAACTATGACCCTCTGGGTCAGGTCCTGGAGCCAATTGCCTATCCATCTGATCATTGGTTTCCCACCCCATTTCTCCTAGCTTATCCAACAGGCCCACGTGAGGAACAGAGTCAAATGCCTTGCTTGAAGTCTAGAAAGAGGACATCCACTGGTCTACCCAGGTCCAAGGCACTTGTCACTCAGTCATAGAACTCCACCAGGTTTGTCTGACACGATTTCCGGGATGAATCCATGCTGTCCATCGTCCAGGCACCCTGACTTATCCAGGTCCCCCAGCCTCTCCTTGACAATGCCCTCCATCACCTTGCCCACCACTGATGTCAGGGGCTGACAGGCCTGTTGTTCCCTGCCACCCTCTCTTGATCCCCCCTTGTGGATAGGGCACCACGTGGTGCCACCTTCCAGTCTTGGGGCACCCACCCTGTCCTCAGAGATGGTGAAAAGCTCTGCCAGGGGTTTCGCCAGGACATCTGCAAGTTCCTTCAGCACTCTAGGATGTAATTTATCTGGTCCCCGTGCTTTCTCCATCTTAAGGGAGCTGAGGGCTTCCCTCACTCTCTCTGCTGTGATTTCCACTTCTGGTACCTCTTCTCCCTGCTTAGCCCTCCCCACCTGCCAGTGATGCCTCCCCTCTCCCAGACCTGCCGATCGGTAAGGGTCCCCCTCCTCATTATCTCTGTCTCCCTCCCATGTATGATGCAGCATCCCATTTTCCCTGGTGAAAACCGAGGTGAAGTACTCATTTAGTACCTCAGCCTGCTCCCGGTCTTGTGCCCATCTCTCCCTGATTTAATCCTGCTAATCTGCCCTTCACCTTTCCTTTCTCCAATGTATCTAAAGAACCCTTTTCCTCTCTCTAATTTCCTGGCCAGGTTCTGCTCCTTCCTTGCCTTAGCCGCCTCACCACTCTAGTGGCCCTTCTAGCCATCAGCTCAGACTCCCTCAATCCCTTCCACTCCTTGAGCACTTGAATTTCTTATAGGCTGCTTTCTTTCCTCAAGACCACCTCCTGGACCTCCTGGTCCACCAGCAGGTTTTTGGCCCCACCGCATTTGTCTTACTCTTGCACAGGTGCTGGTAGCATTCTGCACCCTCTCCTGATGATTTCCCACCTACTATCAGCGTCCATGTCTGACCCAATCCCATCCAAATGCTCCTTAAGGATCCTTCCCATTTCCTTAAAATCTGCCCCCTGAAGTCAGTTCACTTCCGTCTTTGTGCAGCCTTCTCCCTCCTAGGTCCAGGCAGAACCAGACCGTAGCATGGTCACTCCCCGCCATGGGTCCCTTACCTCCAGGCCCCAATCTGGTCACTGTCTGCCAGGACCAATCCAGTACCGTGCTTCCTGGTCGGTTCCCTCACCTGCTGAGTTAGGGAAGCGTCTTGAAAGACATCCAGCAACCTCTGTTCCCTGGTCACAGAGGATGTCATAGTCTCCCAGTCTGTTCCTGGCATGTTTAAGTCCCTAACACCACCACTGTTCCTCTGCCCAGTCTGCAGTGTCTCCTAACATCTGCCACCAGACTGTCCTCCAGCTCCTCCGCCAGGGCAGGGGGTCTATACACCACTCCTATTTTTACTCTCTTGCCCCCCTTGTTATCAAGGTGACCCAAACGCCTCCATGGTTCCTCCGCCTCCCTCTACTCCCCTATGCCAATGCAGTTTTTGACTATCGTTGCTACCCTCCTCCCCTTCCTCTCCCTGTCCTTCCTGAACATGAGTGTAACCTCCAGGTTCAGGTCCCAGTCATGTCTTGCAGTGGCCTTGTCTCAGTGACTGCTGCCACATCCACTGCTCCTCAGTTAACATCACCTGGAGCTCAGGCATTTTATTTCCCAAGCTCCTGGCATTTAGCAGGACTACCTTTCCACCCTTTCCCTATAGTTCCATTTCCCTGCTCGTGTTCCCATGGGGATTCTGTTTTCTCCTGGTCTGCACTTTGCCAGTTGGCCTTTTCCTGCAATCCTCCTGGTCCCCAGGGGTGGAGACAGAGTCCCTCCTTATCGGCACCCCTTGACAGCCTTTTCTCCCATCCCACCCCCTTCACAAGTTTAAACCCCACTTTTCACCAATGAACTCCTCTATTTTCAACAAGTTCCCTCTCCCTCCAAATTGAGATGTAGTCTATCTCTAAGCATACAGCTCCTTATCCTCCCAGGTCTCCCCAATCCCCCATCAACCCATACCCTCTGGCCTCCACCACTCCCTGAGCCACTGGTTTATCTCCCTAATTTTCCTTTTTGTGTTCCCCACTAGCTCTTGGCACTGGCCTTATTTCTGAGAAGGAAACTGTGCATCCTATGTCATGACAGACCCTGGCGAGCTCCCTGAATCTTGCCTGTATCTCTAGCTCGCTATTTCCCTCAATGTCATTTGTTCCCAGGTGGACCAGTATGTCTGGGAACCCCACAGTCCTTTGCCAGCTGATATACCTCTTGCTTAGCCCTGTGCACCGTTAGTCAGGAAGCATCTTGTTCTAACTGCCCAGGCTTCTCCCTCCCTATCCCATTTGATACCCCTGATCATAGAATCCCCTAGCAGAGCACTCTGACCTCCTTTTCCTCCATTCCCCCTTCATGTCCTCATCCTTTCTACCGCCCCTCCACCCAGCTGGCTCCTTGTTCCTCCCCTATCTGGGTGCCACGCCACCCCCTCCTTATTTACCATGGCCACCCCCTCCTCCAATCCTATGCCTCTTCTCCTCCTGAGTATCCTTCTGTACCTTAGCTAATTCCCCTTCACTACTTGCAACTGGTCCTTCTCCCCATCTGCTAAACTAGCCTAGCTCATCCTCCCTTCCTTCCCTGTCTCCATTTAGTTCCTCCTTGCTCATCATGCTCCCCTGGCCTAAACCCTCAGCTCCCTTTACTGAATCCTCCTTGTACTTCTGGTCCTTCTCCTTTACCTTTCCTCCCAACTGGTCCTTTTCCTTGTGCTTTCCTCCCTCTTCCCCCCTACCCATCCTGCTCTGAGTTCACTGCTCCCCCCCATTCTCCTGCATTCCAGGTCCCCCGTTCTTCCTGCTGTCTGGCCCTGCCTCCTGCCTCCCTCCCACTCCCTTTCCATCTCTAACCACCTCTGTCATGGCTACATCACCCCCTCATCCTTGAGCAGAAGAAGAGTGAAGCGGTTACTGAGTGTAAGGTCTGATCCACCTCCCGCCTTGCTTCCTTCTGTCCAGCACTGGCCATCTGCCTACTTCCCTGAGAATGTTGTCCTCCGTCCCCCTTTGTGAGGGTCCCCAGTTCTACCTGCTTCCTTGGTAGTGTCTTTTGGACCCCCTCTGCCAGGGTCCCTATGTGACCCTGAGTATTCTCCTGCACTCCTTTCCCTATACCCCCACCCCCAGTGCTTGGTGCAACCCTGTGGGAGATTTCCAGCCCCTTCCCCAACCATACCACACCCTTCCCCCAGCTTTCTCCTCATCCCCCAACCTCCTCCCTAAGCTAAAGAAGCTGAGCACACTGGGCAACCACCAAACTTCAAGCCCAGTCCAGTATCATGGCTGCTCCACACCCTGTGCACCCCACCACCCTCCCAAAGATGCCGGCCCTAATGATGTGTGGTTCCATCCCCTTCCAAATAGGTTTCCTTGGGTGAGCCACCAGGTTCCCCCAGTCCAAGATAACCCTACTGCCTAATCAGGTCACCCACTAATCTTAGAGACAGTCCCACTGTACACCAGTAACTCTGTTACTAGGTGCAGTACAACACATTAAACTTATAGGGAAATAAACTCCCTAACCTCCTCTCTCCCAGCCTTAATCCAACCCCCAGTGGCTGAGAATCCATGAGCTGGCCAGCAGCTCTTCCTCCAATTGCAGGGCAGGTGTTCCCCTATAAATTTGCAGACTTCTGGGAGGGGGGAGGTGGAGGCAGGTCTTGAGCAGACACCTGACAAGAGAGTGTATCAGCCCTGTGTCTCCTTCCAAGCCCTGCAGCTAAAGAACCAGGCCCAAGCAAATCCCACCAAATAGGTTTAAATCAGCAGAAATAGGCCTCTACCAGCGCAGCCTGTTACACAGTGAAACATCCACAAAAGATCCCCACTTACAGCCACCAAATCAGTTTATAAACATCCAGCATCCCCAAAACAATACCCTGCTAGCCTTAGAAGAGAAAGAAAAGAACTAACCTACCAAGTAAAATCCACAAGAACCCTGTGAAACAACAACAGCAGCTACGGTCCTGGAACACAACTGATCCTGTCCCTTCCAGTTCTTTCTCCCTTCTATTTACTATTTACCTTGAGCCTCTTTTACGAAATGTAATCACAAGTATAAAAATACAGGGTATCAACATGTATGGTCAGGAAGTAAGGGTCTTAGCACATGCTGATGATCTTCTTTCCAGACTCACATCCCTACATCTCAATTCCTGCAGTCCTTGAGGTCATAGAAATTATAGCTGCCTCTCCAATTACAGGCTTAACTTAAGCAAATCGGCTGTCTTCCCTTGAACCACAAAGTTTTTAAACAATCGGTCACTGCCCTAGGTCTTAAATGGGTTCCAGATGCTCTGGAATACCTTGGTATTGTCTTACCAGAACTTCTTTTTCAACTATCAAGAAAATCTTGATCCCTCATTTTGACTATCACACATAGATCTGGACAGGTGGAGTAAACTTCCCATTTCCTTTGGGGTTAGATCAATTTGGTCAAAATGAATGTAGTTCCCCGTCTCTTGTATCCCTTAATCTTCTTAACGTTTGGCTCCCTGGGGTGTGGTTTAGAGGTTACATCAACTCATTATGAAATTCATTTGGGCCAAGAAGCAACCTAGATTGGCGTGCCACAAATTAGAGGCTCCTAAATGTAAGGCGGATTGAGGCTTCCTCACTTGCATATGTACTATTGGGCCACCCATGCTCAAATACATGAGATAGGTTGATACAACGTCTGCATCTCCCTGTCCTCCGTGGCTTTAAATAGAGATGGCCATGATACGCTCTAGGGATTGAACCCTTTACCCTCTAACCTTAAAGCCCTCTCAACTTCCTCTTAAATTAAAGTCCACAACAATCAAGCTATCGTTGGGGTTCATTCACAGCTCTGTGCGTTCCTGCAATATAACCCTCTCCATGACCTCTCCCTATCTATTTGGAACTCCCCCTTGTTTGTGATGGATGGTAAACCCATTCCTTCTACATGGTTACCGCAGCTTGGGGACGGTTCTCCATCCTTGCTTCAAAAAGATGAGAAGTCTTGGCTCTCTATTTGGACATCATGTCTAAATTTAATATTCTGCCCTCTGGTTACTTCAAGGTATGTCAACTCAGACATCTTCTTATTAAAGTCCTGGGCCACTCTCCACCGGCGTTAAGCAGTAAGTCATTGTATCAAGATCTCCAAGTCTTAAGTCGCTCCTAAAGCTATCTCTAAGATATATGCTACACTTTTCGAGTACCATTTCCTCATTAGCTTTTCGCCCCATGGAGTACTGGACCAGTTTGTTCCTTCTTTAACACTGGATTGGGCCTCCTGTGGCATAATTGCCAACGCTTCATTATGCAGGATCGAATCAGTCTTACACAATTCCATATATTGCATAATTTATATTATTCTCCCAGAAATTGGCTAAATAGGGTCTTATTGAGTCCAACTTATGTACTCATTGCTCCTTGGAAGTAGGTACACTCCTGCACATTTTCTGGAGCTGTCCAAAGGTTGCACCTCTTTGGGAAGCAATTTCAGCTAAGGCTGACCCTTTGTTAGGTATTTCTGATTGTTTTACTCCTGAAATTTGTATAGTAGAGATTATTCCTTCTTAAAAGTTACCAAACATAAATATTATATGTCCATTAATCGATGTCTGTCAAGAAACTGGTACTCAGGCATTGGAAGGATTCAGAGGTTCTCTCTTACTCTGAGTGGCTCAGCGAACTATTGGGGAATCTTAGGACAGAGAGCCTCTGCTATCATTCAGTATAGATTGCCTAAATATAATAGGATTTGGGATCCCTTCACACTTTGTACTCCATTTTACCTGTTTGCAGTATTGGTCTCATGGACTATCAAGGTTTGCTGATGTTGTAAATTCAGTGGTTTGCCGGGGTAGGGGTTTGGGCTGAGGATGGGTGGTGGGGGCAGACTTAATGTACCCGATAAGTTGTATAACATGGTCATGTCATATGTTCTGTCTCCTTGATGTATGGAAAACTTCCAATAAACTTTAAATTAAAAAAAATGTTTTAACCTATGTCATGTCTCATGATTATTGTATGTAACGGGACACTTGTGTAAATGGGCAGCAATGCTCACATGCCTTTCAGTACAGTATTACCAATAAAAATGAAATCCCCACCACTTATTTCACCAGTTTGGTGTTTCCTCTTGGCACTCTCTGCTGTTGCCTAATTGGTGGCTACTATGGGCTGCTTCTACATCATCACCCTCCTCTTCTTCCTCCAGCAGTTCTTGAGGGTCAGAGACAACTTCGTCATCCTCTACCATGTGTTCTGGATCACCAGTTTTGCCTGGGTCTTCTTTATCTGCTGTCATTTCAGATGCTTGTTGTTGTTACATTTCCCTTGTTGTTTCATGGCCTTTCTTTTTTTTTTACAACCACTTTTGGTCTTTTTTGACCTCTTGTGTGTACATGCCCCAAGCCAACCTCCCACCTGTTCAATCTCCACAGAACTGCTGCTGCTGTCGCTTTTATCAGGCATATAACCACAGTCTGTATTACTACCCAAAGCTCTACCAAACCACTTTTCTCCTCCATCTTTGCCTGTGTGTACTATGTGATGCACTTCTTTCTTATTCCTTTTCTACAATGACTGCTCATGTCACAACCCTTGCAGTACCATTGTGAGTTGTTCCTGCTGTGTGTGATACTTTATGAACTCTATAACCACTGCTGTCATCTTCTCTACATTTGTAGTTCCACTGAGGCAGAATGTCTCACGACAAAGTCCACTTCACTTGTTTTTCCTTTGATGTAACCAGATGATCCCTTCTACTATCTTCTAGGTGTCTCTGTTGCTCCGTTCTTAATGCTTGCTATAGAACTCAACCACCTGAGTGATGAATGATGAAGACTTTGTTTTATTTACATGTTTGATTTTTTTTTTAGTTTTATTTCATTTTTTTTTATTTTATGGGATGTCACCAAGGATTACCAGAGACCAGGCACAGACTTGCTGAAATGTGAAATACAGCAAAATTAGCTTACTATAATCTAATACAGCACTCAACAGTAAGTAAATAAAATGTTTGTACACATAACATACAAAATGTGACAAGCTCCTCACTAGGGAGTGAGGTTTTTCATGCTGACAGTGTCCTTTAATTTTCTGGTCCTTTGTACTCTGGAATCCCATCTAATACTTAAAAGACCAAGTCCCACCTGCATGTTAAAAAGGCAAACACAACCGCAAGTTGCAATAAATGTTAAAATGAAATAATGGATGCTGTACATGAGATAAGTTATACTCAGATGGCAGTTATGTAAGAGACCCCACCCCAACAAACAATTGCTGTGAGGGATCCCATTCATGCCCGATGGTGAAATGAAAAGTCAGAACTGAATGGAAGGAAATTTGACTGTCCTGTGTTTTTGTTTAAGGTTCCTTAACACCCCTCCTTCAATCAATATTGATCAATGCGTACATCTTGGCAAGCAAACATATGGCGTCAAATTTTAAATTTTACATGCACTCTAATATCTCAACAGAACATGTCAGAAACAAAAACATCTATTCTGGTTGAATGTGTTTTATATCTAATTAAGTATTGAATGTGTTTTATATCTAATTAAGTATTCAATCATGTACAATTGGTAGCCCATCATACATATAAGTTGGCCATTGAAGTGCCAATTGTGAAATAAAGGCAAGCTGATAAAAACATAAATAATTCAGTACTTCATTGAATATGTTTCACAGAAGTGCAAATCGTGAAATAAAAGCAAACAATTAAAAAAAATAAATTGTGAAATAAAGGCAAGCAGATCAAAAGATAAGTAATTCAATACTTCATTAAATATGTTTTACATTTGTGAAATATGATACATGACTCCTGTAGATAAAGGGAGTGGAAATGAGAGAAATGCATATAACAGTGATTGCAATATTTAGGAATGGAATATATAATACATACAGTGTCTGAGATATTAACAGAAGTTTGAAAAATAATTGATACTTTTACAATGTACCCCAAAAGGTTTATTCTAGAATAATGCATGGAGAAGTGTGTTTTATGAGGTTTATACACCCTAAGGTGTTTGATGCCACATAAACCCAAAGCGAAACCGGGGGATTTATATGGGCATCACACAGTAACGGATGTGCAAAATCTCCATAGCACCACACTTCTGCATGTTTTATTTCATATTTACTGTTTTTGGTGTTTTTGGTTTTTAAGTTATTCCTTTTGCTGCTTTGTGAGGGTAACTGTTACCACGCCGATGACAAGCTTGTCTCTTTGCTGAGTGATTGATTGTATAGCACTTGCGAATGTCCAGTGAGAAGACAGCTTGTTCAATGTTTTTTTTGGTGATGCTGTGACACTGTTCTGCCGTGGTGTTTACGGAGCTCCATAAACCACATATGTGGTTTACAGAGCTGTTGGGCACTTCGTTGGCAGTGGTTTATAACCACTAACCAGTAAATATATAGTTTTATGCAACCATGTCAGGAAATTATGTTCGACAACTGTAGGTGCCTTCATTCAGTAATGAACTGTAAACAAATGAAACAAGACAGGGGTTGTTTGTCATTTGAAACAGCATACAAAATAAAACATCTAAGTACCTATTTTAAAATACTATCAATAAGACATGAATGGTTAACTTTTAAGTCCTGACGGTAACCAGTAGTGGGATTTTAATAGTATATCACGATAGTGAGAATATAATGAGAGTGAGGTTAGGGCTCAATTTATAATCACTCTGACTCTAGTTTCATGTAGTCTTGACCAAAGCCCAAGGAATTACGTAAGGTGCCTGCATCTAACATAAATAACGCTAAGTGGCACCTTGAGTCAAAGATGCACATTCCCAATTTTTGAAAGTGGGTGCCACTCTGCTGCCAGGGCTGAGCTTCCACCTGGGGCCATGGCACTTTTTGTCCCTGGAACCCCCTCCCCATGGTACCATCCCATTGGATTTATAGCTATATAAACGGAACCCCAGCAGGTGCCACATCACTCACTTGCATGCCCACTGTCTCCCAAACTCCTCTGTGGCACCCCCATGCCTCTTCTGTCTCTGGACCCTCCTGGCAAGCATGTTTTACTACCCCCAACCATCCCAGCCCCTCTAATGTTACACCAGGTGGGGGCTGGATCTCTACAACAATTCCCACAGGTATGCTAGCTTTCACGTACGGCAACTCCCAGGTTTTTGGTTCAGGGATCCTGATTTTACAAGATTGGAGAGTCCCTGCACACTTGGAGTTCACAGCAGCCCTAGATTGCTGCAGTCTAAGGGCTGTGTGAAAATTGATCCCCATGAGTAAATGCTTTTATACAAATAGCCATGAGACCTCATACTACATTTACACTGTGTGCATTGTACAATGTATTGCATGACAGAACAGCAAACTACAACTGCTGCAAAACAAGGTAATGACAAACTCCCTAAAGCTTAAGCTTCTTCTAATAAATACCCTATCAGGATTGTTTTGCCACAGTTAGAATGGGACATAAAGCATGATTCCTTATGGTACCTCAGATGAAGACATATTGTTGCAGAGAAAATCTCTGTCTCCACCACAGGAAACCAACAGTGCTGGTGCACATTAGAGGTGTGCATCCATAAGCAGTAACATGCTAGTGCATGAGCCTGACTGATAGCACAATATCCTCATGCTCAAGCAGCTGTAGTGAGGAGTTTCTCTGAAGGCCGAACATGGCTTCAGAAATTAAAACAAACAAATGCACACTAAATACATGGTTAAAATGATTTTATTATTATAAAAACAAGGAGAAATCTATCAATTGAAATAACATTTCCTAATATAAAGCAATATTACAGCAAGACTGTGGGATAACAAGATGTTCAAACAGATTGACAGCCTCCGTTTAAGGCAGATGCAGACTATGACGATCCTTCAGACTACCTCCCACTTCCCAATTGTAATAATACAGTTATACCCCATCTTCATTTAATCTATTTTACTTTTAAAGCTATTTCTTGTTGACAGTTTATTTATATCCTCTGGAATCCTGTTTCAAAAGCTTGCAATTTTCTAAGTAAAGAAAACATTTCTTTTGAACTGTTAAACATTCCCATTCTTATTTTCTTTGAATGACTGCTAGTTTGCCTAGTCTTTTCTTTTAACATGGTCCCCATTTGTTGTTGTTGTCACATATCTCTCATAACACCAAACATAAGTAATACTGTAGGTCACCTCCTCTCCTTCTATTCTCCAGCTCGATATGGCCCATTTGTTTAAGTCTCTCCCATAATCCAGATTGCCTATTCCCTTTACCAGTTCTTTTGTCTTCTGTTGCACTTTTCCCATTTATCTTGTCTTTCTCAAAATAGTGGGGCCAAAACTATAATGCATAATCAATGTGCAGTCTTGCATAATTTCAGTATAGAGGTATGATAACTGACAGGTTACGTTATATTAAATGTCTCCTCATGCACATCAGAATTATTATTGATTGGCTGAAAAGTGCATTGCAGTGGTTTTAGTTGCTATAAACTTAGTGGATAAGACAGAAGAGGGCATGTATGCCTATTTTGTTCTGTCTTCCAATTAAAGGGCAATGCACCTTTTCTAAAAAATAATACAATTATCCAGACTTTTTTTAAATGTTTCAGCTGTCAACTTCTACAATTTCTTTAGATAGATGATTCCAATTTCTTCCTGCCCTGTGGGTAAAAGGCCCCTTCTATTATTTTAATATTGTTCTGTAGTGTGATCTGCAGATTGTGGGATCTAAGATTAAAGACCTGGGGATAGATATTCAAATTTTTCCAGTAGGCAAAGAGATAGCAACCTGTTTGATGGGGTTTTGCCAAGTGCAATTTTCAAAGGGCGAGTGGTCACACTAAAAGTACTAATGCATGCACAAAGAATAAAGAATGTGGTTGACAAAGGGGCAAGCACATGAAATCTGGTGCAGTGCAATAAACAGCATGGTAGCAATGCACAAGGGGAATAATGTGGATCACCTTGTGCTGTACAATTTCTGCTGAGAAGAAGCCTGACTTGTTCCAGGCAACCATAGCAGATGGCAGAGCCACTGCAGCCAACAAACACATTGATGGTTGGGGAACACACCTGCTCCCCGTGCTTAGTGGCCACCACACTTCAGTTCTATTCCCTGGAAGAATGACATATTTCCCTGGTAACCAGTGGTCCCCCAACCTCCAGTTCCTGGCCCTATGAAATAAAATTATTCCCTAGTGTCCAGTGGTCTCCCCATGCTGGCCACGGTACTAATTAACAGTTCCCTGATGTACAGTGGTTCTTCCCCTCCGAGTCACCACCCTTGTAATAGTTAACAATTCCTTGGTGTCTGGTGGGTACCCTGCATTCTGATCCCAGGCCTTGGTACCAGTTAACAGTTCCTTGGTGTCAGTGGGTCCCCACCCTCAAATTGCTGGCCCCATTGTATACCAAACATTCCCTGACATTTAGTGGTACCCTCCACCTACTGATCCCTGTCCCCATACCAGCAAAAGGTTTTCCTGTCATTTAACAGCCCCTGTACCACTGGCATCATGCAGCCCACCCTGCCACCGCCTTACCAGTTTTGCCAGTGCGGCAGATCCACTATGATGACTGACCCTCCTCTCAGCACCTTGGCCATCCACCATATGGACTGACAGGTAGCACATGTCCTCGGTACTGTAAAGGGGCACACCTGTTGTCAGACAGTACACAAGCTCCATTTACAGTACAGAAGATGCATTACTGCCTATCAATCCATATGGCAGGTCGGCCAAGGAGGTGAGAGAAGTCTGTGCTGGATGCTATAGTGGATCCAGGCACTGGCAAAACTGATAAGAGAGTGGCAGGGGTGGGTTGCACGGTGCCAGTAGTGCGATGCTGCTAGCTGCCAGGAAAGTTTATGCTAATATAGTGACAGGGATCAGCGGCTGGAGGATGCCACTAAATACCAGGGAATATTTGGTATACTATGAACCAGCAATCGGAAAGATGGAGACTACTCGACACCAGGGAATTGCTAACTATTACCAGGCTGGCAATGGAGGGTGGGGGGACCACTGAACACCATGGAATTGTTAACTATTACTGAAGCAAGTAACTTGTTCCCTGCTCTTCCAGGATCCATGTTGGGCCAGTGCTACCACTGCTTCCCTATATGCTCAGTCAGATAGTGCCAGCACTATCTGACTGAATATAGTATCCTCAGGGTTGTGGGTATTGGGCAAGTGCAGCTCAAACTTTGCCCTTTTTGAATATCGAACCCTGATTTTTGTTATTGTCTGCATAGATGTCCTTAGCTCTTCATCTCTCATAATTTTAAACATGTCTCAGCATATCACAACACATTCTCCTGTCTTGCAAGGAAAAGAGCCTGAGTTGATGTAGTCTTTTCTCATAACTCAAATTCTTTTGTCTATGAACCATCTTACTGACTCTGTGTTGCACTTTGCAATGGGTTCAATTTAACCCTTTTTATATGGAGTTCAAAGCCATGAGCTGGAGTCTAAGTTGGGCCCTTATGTATGCCTTGTGTATTGATATATTTGCAAAAACTGCATTAATGCACGGTTAGGGTTCACATTAAAGCAAAAGGTAGGGAAATGTGGTATTAGGGGTCCCAGCCCTAACCCCCTCCACTCCAAGCAGTAAAAGCAAAAGCATTACGTTTTGTTTTCTGCTGTCCTGAGTCTTAGGTGAATCAGGGGAGAGGTCTTGTTAAGATTCTCAGCCCTAATGCTCATCACATTCCATCACCAAATAAGGTCAGCAGTGATTTACTTTCTTCAGTCATGGCCTATAGGTTGTTGGCAACATGTGGGGAGACAGTTCTGTATGCTTGAAGATTATATCACAATGGGGCTTAACGCTAGGTTTGAGAACCCCAAGAAAGACACCACCCCTGATTGGACAAGACTCAGGACAGTGAAAACCATAATGTTTTTTCCTCTTGCTGCTTGTTGGGTGGAGCGAGGAGTTAGGGTTGGAAACCTAACCTATTACCACATTTCATTACTTTTTTGGCTTTAATCTGCACCCTAATTGGTGCATTATTGCATTTTTGCAAATAATTTCCTTATCTTTAGAGATAGGAATTGTATCTGATTCATGCAAGTCCCTTCAGGACCTGTGTGAATACATCCATTTGGCTAGGGAAGCACAGGGATCTCTGTGTCTCTGTGCTTCCATTGCTCCATAGGATGCACACATCCATCTGGTAGTGGAACTGTAGGGCCTTCCTGGCCTATGCTTCCATGCCTCCAGAACAGCAATTTATGTGCTTGGTTGTAATTGTTTTTGTGGAGCTCACTTCAAAAATATAAAAAACAAGTATATTAAGTGTCCCTCTTAACTGCCAGCAGATGATTGTATAGAGGCAACAAATGTGCTTTTCATTTTCTTTAATGATAAGTCATAATTTTGTCAGTTTGGTCTGAAATTTGTTATGGTTGTAGTTCAAGACAAGATAAACCATTGGTGCATTTGTGATTATGATTGGACTTTCATTGTGGGTTTGGCACCATGGTGAAGTTTGGAGGTAATTTTGGGGTGCAGTGTGTACTCTATGAATGTTTAGTAGGGATTATTTATTAGTGTCATAGTACTCATTGACACATTGAATGCAAATGTTTTACTTGAAATGTCTTGTTGCTATGTCTATTATTGATTATATGTAATACTATGTTCAGTGTATTGTTGTATGTTTTTTATATGCACAACTAGTAGACCATGAAAACAGGTCTGTGGCCCATGGACTCACCAGTATAAATAAATAAAACAAAACAAAACAAACAATTCTTTCATATATATATATATATATATACATATATACTGTATATACACACATATTTTCCATTAACTTCATTTATTGATTGTCTTCTCCTCTTACCTCTCATATAAGTTTCTGCTCATACCCATAAATCACCAACCTGTCTTTTCTGCCTAGCCTTACTCTTCTCCTTTGTTGCTCTCCCTTCCCCTGCTCAGAGCCCTCCATACCCTGCCCTCCACATCCACCCATCCCATGTCCCAACTCATTCCACGTTTCCCATTGACCCTATTCCTGCCATATACCCTGGTCCCCCTCAGCTACTATACCTCCCCACATCTATTTTAGTGACTCTTACTACCCCAGTGTCTTCTCCACTCCTCAAAAGCCTCCTTCCCTACCCACCCATGCTCTCACTCTAAAACTCCCAAACTAATCTATACTTTTTCCAAACTGCTTATCACTCTGCTCCTGATCTCTGCTGGAGACATAGAACCAAACCCTGGTCCAACCCCTCCTATCACCCCGCACCTTCCTAAGGGTTTAACAATTGCCCACCTCAATATTCAAAACCTTCTCCCCAAACTTGCTCTCTTCCAGCCAATCATGTTAAACCTACAGCTGGATGTCATGTTATTGTCTGAAACCTGGCTGACCAAGAAAATATCAGATATCACTCTTGCAATGCCAGGCTACTCACTGTTAAGGCAGGACAGACCTAGCAAGGGTGGAGGTACTGCAATGTTTATCTCATCCAACCTTCAATACTCTCCTGTCCTGTCAATCTTGTCCCCTCCCAATATGAACTCCTCTTAATTAAATCATCTCTCCCTTTTCACTGCCTATATTTATTGTAGGCATTTATTGTCACCCTGGCCTCCCATCAGCTACCATCTTAAATCTCATTACTACCACAGAAGTAGCACCAAATTAGTCAAAGGATTTTAAGCATTTTAAAAATCCTATTGAGAAGTGTGAAACCTTTAGTTTGGGATTTTGTTTTGTTTGTTAGTGTGTTCACTGCTAGGCAGAGAGGATTGTCTCATCTGATAATGTAGTTGAAAATCTACAAGATGGCACTTAAGTACTGTAGTAGGAACTGGCCTCTTTCTGTAGGTATAATAAAAAGAATTTTAGAGGATTTTTTTCCTAAATTTTATGAAGGATAAATAGGAATCTCACAAAATTGCTTGACAAATTTGGCGCTACTACTGTATCACCTCCCATATCACCTCGGGTGAGCTTTATTTGTTAGGTGACCTAAAGGTGGATTGGACCTCACCCACCAATGCCACCATACCCTCCAAAGTCAAATCCTAAATTTGGTCCAACTAATAGTTTCCCTACCAGGCTCAGTCACAAACCCAAAAACATACTCTCATTGACTGGGCACTCACTTCCCACCCCCACCATGTTATTGACTTTGGCATCATCCCAGACTCTCTTGGTGACCACCATATGATTTACTGCATCCGCCAAGTCCATCAGCCTAATGCCCCCCCAAATTGATCCATATTCACTTCTTCCATCCCTAAACTTAGCTCCCTTTTAAATGATCTATGCCAATCAGACTGGTCCACCCTGTCCACGAGGCCTCCATTGATGCTGCCCTCAGCCACTTCCAATCTAGATTCATGGAAATTTAGGATTGCCATGCCCCACTTAAGCTAACCAGGGTCAGAGGCTCTCATCTTCCATGGATCACTGCTGAACAATTGGCATGTATGTGGGCAGAGATCAGGCCTGGAAGGCTTACACTCACTCTAAAACTCCCACTCTCCTCCTCTGCTGCAGACAACTCCACAATGCTGATACAAAAGTCACTAGATATGCCAAGGCAGAATACTTCTCATCTTTCCACATGAATCTTAACCACCCTTCTAAGTTCTGGTAGTCAAATCTCTTTTCTCACCACCCTCTAGTCCCCAATCACTACTTTTGTCCATGATAATACAACTATTTCTGAATCTCCTTCTGTCACAACCAGTTTCAACTCTTTCTTCATCCTGTGCCTCCTCACTACTCTCCTCCTTCCCACTGCCCACCTCCTGCCTCTCCTGTCCCTTAAGCTGCTCCTCACCCTGTCACCCCTAACCAATTTCTTTTCTTCCATAACTCCAAATGATGCCCTCAGGCCCTCCTAGCCTTAAACTGCTCCAAGGCAAGGCGCAGATGGCCTTGATCTCAATTGCTATACCTCTCAGCACCTGCTATGGCGGTCTGCTGGTCTCCCACCTCAGCCTTTCTTTTCCCTATCCTCAGTTCCCACCAATTGGAAACATTCTACAGTCATTCCTCCCAAAGATAGTGACCCTACCTCTGCTGGGAACTATCCCAATCCTAGCTAAACTACAGGAATGTATTTCCTTGCCCAACTCAGTTCCTACCTTGACTCCATCTCATTGTTCACTCCTTTACAGTCTGACTTCCATAAGTCTCACTCCACCACCACCTCCTAATACACCTCTCAGACTACATACTCTCAATATGAATCTGGGTCACGTAACCATGGCTATATTTGTCTATCTGGCAAAAGCCTTTGATATGGTATCCCATGCTCTTCTTCTCCAGATACTTGCTAGGGCTGGTTTAACCCTAACCGCTACAGCTTGGTTTAGTTCTACCTAACAGGCAGAACCCAATCTGTCAAGATTGCCTTCTCCCTCTCCTCACCACTCTCCCGATCATTACTGGAGTCCCACAGGGCTCTGTACTTAGCCCTATATTATTTTCCATTTTCCTTAATGACCTCCCTTCTGCCTGTTCACTTCCCAGATCCATATGTATGCAGATGATACAGTCCTCTACACTTCTAGCAAATCTTCCAGTGATGCCCAGTCTAGACTGCAACAGTATTTCACTTCGGTTCAGAAATGGTTCCAGTTGAATCAACTTTTCTTGAATGCTAAAAGACAGTCTCCATGTCCTTTGGCACCAGACAGAGGCTATCTTCCCTTAATGCATCCCCAGCTTTCTACATGCTGGATGGTACCCTGATTGAGAATGTTACTTCCTTCAAATACCTCAGGGTCTGGCTAGACCACCATTTGGACTTTTCAGCACATGTGGATGCAATCCATAAGAACCTACTCCCCAAGCTCAGAGCCTTATATATAGAAACAGGGAGAACATTCCTCCATCAGCCGCCGTGCTATTGTGCATAAAATGATCTTTTCTACCTTTGACTATGCTGGACACTCTCTTCAATTTCTTCTGTTGTTTCATACTATTCTGCCTCCCTCGTACACACCACTGTGATCTGTATATAGCTACATCCTTCCTTCACTGGAATCCAGGCATCTAGCTCACACTGCTACTTTCATGGCTAAATTTTGGTCTGGGAATCTCCCCACCTATCTTTCCTTTTCATTTCTGCCTCTTCACTGAGCCCCTGTTCCTTCAGAATGTTGACTCTTGTTCATTCATCATCCCCCACTCCACTACTGTTGGCCAATGCACCTTTTCCTACCGCTGCCCTAAAAATTGGAATGCCCTTCCCTTTGCCCAATCCTCTCTCTTCCCTCCTTCGAGTTTATTCATCCTATTCCTGCTCATGCCAATCCCCATCACTGTGTGGTCCTTCTCTATGCCCCAGTGCTCAATTAGCTATGCCCAACATAGCAGTCAATATCTCCTAAATACTCACTTAGACTATTTCCCTCCACTCTCCTGTTTTAACTGATATGTCAGTACCCAGGCTGCACCCTATTTTTTATGTAACATATTTCTTTTGTCTCTAATTTTATAACCATGCATTACTGCTTGTCTGTAACCCCTCATGTTTTCTTGTTCCTGCTCCTGGTCTCTGTAAATTGTACTCTGCACTTTACTGCTCATATTACTTATGTTCACAATTTTGTATCTTGCATTATTTTAATGTTTTACCACATTGTTAAAATAATTCAATTGTAACTTTGTATTGCTGTACTTGTACCTCCAATTTCCCCTATCCCCCGGACATATCTGGAAATGAGCAATTTTGCTCTGTATACTTTCAGGTGAAACACTAAATAAATAAAAATAAAAATAAAATTGATTGATTCATGGATTGTTAAAGTTGCAATCTTATCCAATAGAAATTTACCATTTTTAAATGTGAATGTTTTATATGACTATTGGGATTTTTCATTTTTTAATTTGTATGTTTTATATGTCTGTTTTCAGTTGGTTTCTCATAGAGACTTATTCTTATAGTACTCATTGGCACCTTTCCTTTGATACATAGATTGTCCCTCAATTCAAATGACTGACAAATTACAGCTTGTTAAAGTTGCAATGTTATCCTATGGGCATTTATTTTTTTAATTTTATGTTTTATATGGCCCCTAGATTTTTTTAGGGTGTGGTATCATCTGTTAGTGTTGTACTATTGAGACCTTTTAATATATACATTGTCCTTAACTCCAAATATTGATAGATGTATAGCTTAAGGTAGCAATATTATTTTATAGGAATATTCATTTTTATTGTTATGATTTTTAGAGGTGTATTTTCCATTGGTACTCCTTAGAGACTTGGTGGACTTAATCTTGTAGTGCACAATGAGACCTTTCTTTTGATATAGAGATTGTTCTGTAACTCCAAATATTGATGGAGTTATGGCATGTTAAAGTTCAAATGTGCAAAAAAAAAAAACTAAGACCAAATTCTTGTTTCATATGACCCAATCCTGTTTTGTGAGGTTGTGTTGTTCTCATGAAAGAGGATTGCTCCATATGAAAGAAGAATGTTTTAAAAACTATGTCCAAATTCTTGTTTCATATGATCTATTATTGTTTCATATGGCTCTATTCCCATTTGTGAGGCCATACAAAACATAAAATCATCTCATGAAAAAGATTTTAAAATGTTTAAAAATACATTTCTGGGTAATTTTTCCTAAAACTAACTGCAGAATCTGGCTAATGGGGTGCCATTTAGCAAGAGGCATGTGTCAGTGTCTCTGCATGACATGATTTTAATGGATTTTCAAAAACTTTTTTAGGCAAAATAATGGAAAAACAAGATGGCCACCATATAAAATAATATTTTTTTCTAATGAAACAGGATTACCTTCCTCATGAAACAGAATCCTTTTTGGTGTGGCCAAATTCTTGTATCCAAATGAAACAGCTAAACAAAAGAGCATACTAAGCATGCTCAGAACTGAAATTTCACATCCTTACAACTCTGGACAGAATAGTATTTTTCACCAAACCAACAAAAATTCATCATTCTGGAGCAAGCACCTCCTCACAGAACATTTCAGACCAAATTCCAAACCATCTGGGTGCTAAGTAATGACAAAAATGTAAGATTTTTTCACTACCTGGCTCTCAGAATATGCACATCCAACTGTAACAAAGCTTGGCACATCAAGAGACCATGCCCCCAAACTGTGCATGCAACATTTTGTGCCAATCCATTGATCAGGGTGAAGTTACTGAAGTACAAAGTTATGAGTTTAACATAGAAATGCCTACTCAACCCTAACTATAGTGGCACTACCGCTTCACTAGAATAACACATTGTTTATGCTTAGATACAAAGGTTCTTTCAGTATTCTGTAAGATTCTATTAGCTGCATGTGCTAATTTGCACAATGTTTGCTAAAGCTTAAATCTTCACTAACAATAACCTCTAGGTCTTTCAAAGAATCAGCCTTGTTGAATGATATGCCATTTGGTTCAAAGTTTTGTTTGATGCTACTTTTCCCCATGTGCATCACCACACATTAATCTGTATTAAATTGCATTTTATTTTTTCTACCATTGCTCAATCACTTTTATGTCTTTTATAATTTTTATTATGTCTGATAGTGATGATACTTTATCTCTAACTTTGTATCAGCAGCCAATTTGAAATTCCTCCATTAATATATTTTCCTGTATCTGCTAAAGTGAAAACAGATTGAGTCTGAGTGCCAATCTCTAAGGAACTTTGCTTGTCACTTCTCTCTTTTCTGATGTAATACTTTTTATACACACTTGTTTTTGTTTTGTTTTGTTTTTATCTCTGAACCACTTGCTTACCCAATTTATAATATTTGAAGATATGTTTGCTGATGTCAGTTTTCTGTTAAGGTATCATGAGACACAATATCAATGGCTATTTGGAAATCAAAATAAATTACATCCATGGGAATGTTCTGGATTAAGTTAGAATTTATAATTTCATAAAATGAAACCATATTTGTAGTAATAGTAGTAAAATATTATTCATGTCAGAAAGCCTGAACATGGTCAGACCCCAATTGAGCTACATAGCTCATAAACAATGGTACCATTAAAGCAGCATTAATATCAATGTTTATACATGTAGACAAATATACATAACACAATAACAGTGAATTATTATTAAAATAAACACATTCATATACATACATACTCGGCCAGATATTCAAAAAGTTGAGCCATGCTGCCAATAGGGTTAGCCTGTGCAGAAGAAAATGCAATCGCCATTCTCTTGATATTCAGCAGGGAGAGCAGTTGCACCCCCAAATCATGCTGAGCAACAGCACAATGATAATGAAGGCATGCGCAACTGAAAGGGAGGAACCATGCATAAATGGTGCAGTGCGATATTCAACAACTTGTGCCATGCGCAATAGGGGAGCAAGCAGAAGTTGCGCCATAGTGAAGTGAGCCAAAATAAAGGGAGCAGGGAGAGGTGCAAGAACACTACAGGGAAGCCACATATTAGAGCAAAACACAACAGGACACACTGGACAGCAGGGACACACAGGGCCAGGCAGGAAAGGGCACCTGGAAGCAGTAGCCACAGGGGAAGGTGTGGGGAGACATTGTAGAAGGGGGTACACCACACTGCAGTGAAGCAAGCACAGGCAGGTGTTCCGGTGCAGGGAAGTAGCAGTGAGGACGGAGGAGGAACACAGTAACAGCTGCGGGGGTGAACACAAGCCAGGGACATGGCCAGTGCCACCTTCCAGATGGAGGCCATTATGAGGGGTGAGAAGGCGGGCAGCAGTGGGGTGTGGCCGTGGAAGGCCCCATCAGTGGTATGCCCCCAACAGGCAGTACCGAGCCCGCACCAGCTTCGAGCTGTACAGTGATACCGAGATGTGGGCCAGTACCGCCTGAATCGGGCAATTCTGAGGTGGCTCTGTGAGCTGTGCAGTGATGTGATGCAGGCATCCACGCGACAGAGCCATGCCCTGTCGGTGGAGACCAAGTGACAGCTTGCATGTGCTTGCTCACCACAGGTACCTTTCAGAGACCAACTGGGGACACCACAGGCATAACCCAGTTGGCCACTTCATGCCACCTCACCCAATTCCTCAGTGCACTGCTACCACATGCTGCGAGTACATCCATTTCCCCAGCACACCAGCAGGTGCACAGCAAACATACAGGAGTTTCACAGGGCAGCACGTATGCCTGGCATGCTAGGGGCAATAGACTGCACCCATGTGGCCATCTGCACATCACCTGGCCCGAGGGGCCGCATACATCAATCTCAAGGGTTATGACAGCATCAACTGCCAGGTGGTGTGCTATGCCAGGGGCGTATAATCAATGTCTGTGCCACACACCCTGGGGAGCACACGATGCCTTCATCTGGCACCAGTCGGCACTGTGCCACAGATTCGAGTGTGGATATCCCCACTGGCCACCTAGTGGGTGAGTATGCAAACCACATGGACAATCATAGGACCTGGGGGCATGGTCAGAGGTGACATGGGTAGTGGCCTACATGGCCCAGGGCAGGGCAGTGCTGATCACCAAACTAACCTCCTCCCTCTACACACAGGTGACAGTGGATACCCACTCCATCCCTGGCTACTCACACCCTACTGGCGGCCCGCGACTCTATCGCAACAGCACTACAATGAGGCACATGCCACCACACGTAATGTCATCAAGCAGGTGTTCAGGATGCTGAAGGCATGTTTCCGTTGCCTGGACACCTCCGGCGGTGCCCTACAGTACAGCCCCTCAAAGGCCTGTGGGCTATTCCTGGCCTGTTGCATCCTGCAACATGGCCAACAGATGGGGATAGCCATACAGGTCAAAGAGGACAGTGATGGGGCGATGAGGACACCAGTGATGATGGTGATGGGCAGCCCCCATGAGCGATGGGACCCCGACTGCTCAGGCTGGCATGGTTGCAGGACACCATCACGGAGGCACTTCAGCCAGCCAGGTAAGTCATGGGGCCATGTGCAACCAACAGTGCTAAGCACAACCCACAAACATGCATGGGCACACACCAGGGGTATGCCATCATGGGAAGTGGCAGGGCATGGAACCACACACAACCAGGAATGATTGAGGTCTAACATGCCACGTGGATGGACACACACATGCACACACACACAATGCCCAAACTTGCACAAAGGGCAGGAGGCACACTGGCCCAGAATGCCACCCTAGCCACACACATGTCCACAGACCACCGCCCACTGTCTGTCCATATGCGTGTGTCAGATCTGAGCACCATTGCACATTGGTGTAGAGCGCAATGCAGGCATCATCATGCACACACAACTGCGGACAGCAGCGGGAGGAGTGTGCAGATGGACTGTGTGTCCATGTGTGGGGCGGTGCCCACCACGTGCACTGCCCACTGAAAACACAATGCACACAGGGCAGCACCAGACAGTAGCCACGTTGGGAGACAGGTCAGTCCGTGACACAGTGCCCGGCCACCACGGATGCGTGGGCGGCCTGCTGAGACCCACCAGCATTAACAGGCTGACCACTGGCCTCATGGGGTGGCACCGACGGTCCCCCAGGGTTCCACTGCATGAACACGACCATGATTGTGCAGGGGTCTGCAGCACACCGAAAATGCCTGTGCCAGGCATGCTCGGGATGCCACAGCTGAACCTGGTGTTGACAGGGAGGGTGTTGAACGATGCCAGGAATGGGGGTGGACGGTGCACCGTGATGCATGGGCACATGACTGTGTGCCCATTGTGGCCATGACAGCAGTGAATGCCTGTGCATGCCGGTCAATGGCAGCGGTCACATCCTCCTGCAACCAGTCCATCCCTGCCAGGATCAGGCAGTGTCTCTGCTGCGACTCCCTCTGCCCCTCTAGAGCCACACACAGTGCATCCACCAGCATCGCTAAGCCGCATCTGCTGCTGGACTGAGTGCTTGCAGTGAGCGGGTGTGCTCATCAAGAGGTCATTTGCCTCCTCGGCATTCTGTCCCTCAGGGTGTGCATGGCCCTGATGTTCAGCACCCCTTGAGGGTGGGCGCTGCACACCAGGACCAGGTCTGGGCATGTCCACAGGCAGTGCACAGATGCCACCACTGGACCCTGTACCCCCAAGCCCATTGGCCTACTGCTGATGCTGCCCTCCAGCTGCCGCTCCCCAGGGCTCAGTGGTGCTGCCGCGGTGGCCGTAACAGTCCACTGTCCTGAACAAACACCAGTGCTGCCCACTGGTGCTGACAGGCACAGGCTGGGACTGTGCTGACATGCAGAGCCTCCATGGCAGCACCACTCACAGCCATGGCCATGATGTTACCCTACTGTGTGGCCATCCCATGGCACACGTGTCACTGCCCATGCCGTTAGCAACATCATCATCGGTGACGGACTCGGCACTGGCTCGAGTCACAGCATGCGAGGCATCTGTGGATGCTGGCACACTGGGACACAGGCAGGGCTTCCTCCACACCTGTTACAACAACATCAGTGTGGACAGGCCAGGTGGGCCACTGTCACACTGAGCCACGTATACCTGTGGAGGTGGATGGGCCCTCCTCCATCTCCAGCTGACTGTCCTCAGTGGACATGCCCACCACCGCTGACCCATTCAGATGCTCCAGGATCTATAAGGGAAAACAAAGTCGCGTTACTGCATGTGACCTACCTGCCCCCCATAGACAGACCATGACTTACCATGCGATGATGGGCCACCACCCGTCTGGAGCCACCACCCAGAACACCCTCAATGGCACAATGCTGCATGCTTCCAATTCTCTCCTCCTGTGGGGTTAGGTGTACACCTCTGGCAGTCCCCACCTGTTGCAGCTCATGCTGCCCTGATGACAACCACTTTCTCCTTTATCATCCTCCTGTCCATGCCCATCTTCTTCTTGCACTCCTGCACAGGCTGGTGGCTGCCATGCAGGTTCACAGCACATGTCACCTCCTCCCATGCAGCAGCATGGGCTTGAGGTGTTCCTGCCGTCCACTGAAGTGGCTCCTGATCCAGGTAGGCCTGAAACAGGGCTTCAGTCTTGGCCTTAGTAAAATTAGGCCTCCTCCTCCCCACCAACGTGTTCCTCCTCTCCAACAACTTGCTCGGTCATTTTTTAGCCTGTAAGAATGACAGTTGTCACCTGGGCTGTGCAGTCTCATGCATGTCCTAAATCCACAGTCCACACTCCCAAACAGCATGCAACTCACCAATAGACTGCAGTAACTGACTATGGCCATGGCAGCCCAATGTCGCACTTTTATAGCACAACCATGCAAATGAGGTGAGGCGCAACTTTAAGTGGATGCAAATTGCAGTGCTGCGCCATTGAATGGCTGATTAGCTGTTTTGCATATGATGACTGAATATTGCACTGTTGTGCTTTGCGCAGTGTGTTGAGCGTGCTGAGCCAAGGGTGCAGGTCTGTGACATGCATAGTACACACCTCACTGCGCATGCCGGGTTGCTGACACAGGCGTCTGCCACGCTGCTGGCGTACTGTGCATGGGAAGCAATGCAGGGCATGGCCACCATTGTGCCAGTGGCGCTATGGCAATGTTCACCTACATGGCACTGTGACACTGGGCCATCATAGGCACACTGGGGCAACAGCGTGGTAGGCGCTACTGGAGGTAGTACACAGGCAGCCAATTGCTACATTCATTGGGTTCCAATGGCGGTGTGCATGTCCATGCATGAGAGACCCTTGACCCTGTGCCCGACCTTTGCCCCCTAGGTACCATGCATCAGGCATGAGTGCACACTATCGCACTGTTCGGTGACAGCACGATAGGGAATGGCAGCGCTGTACTGCACAGCATCTGCATGTGGGAGCCGACTGCAGAGTGCCATATTTGCAGACCGAGCTGAGAGAATGGTGCACAGGAGGGCTGCTCAATGGTCACAGGTGGAACTAGCCAACCCAGTGGCCATAGTGGAGCCACACCATGGACCACTGCTGGGGAGGCACCCCTGGACAGGTCCAGCAGCCAGGTGTGGGAGGAGTGGCCACTGCACTGGAGGAGGCCACTGGACAGGGAGAACAGCTGAGCAGTGCCGCCATAGGTATGGGGACCTGCGGAGGAGGAGCGGACCTGCTAGCCCACCTGTGGGGATGTGCCAGGAGGGGCACGGTGCCGACGGCCAGGTAGGTGTTATGTCAACACACTTTTATCTTCCATATGGGTATCATGGTTGTATGTGTCCAGCACATGGGGAGGGACCATTCGTGTGTTGGCTGTGGTGGTGTTATCAGGGTGTGGGGTGGGTGGGTCTGGCTGGGTGGGAAGGAGGCACACACCTCGGGGCAGGGGGCTTTGCTATCGGATTGTAGTGATGTTCTCTCTCCATGTTTGCACCACAGGGCTGGAGGAGCGGCGCCTGGCCCATGAGCTGTGGCGCCACAAAGAGAGAGGGGGGCCAGGCGGAGTGAGGGTCCACAGTGCCCAAGGGACCCGGCCCAATGATAGTGAGTGCCATACCTCCATGATTACTATTGCATGCTGTGTAACAGGGTGGGCAGCGGGGCATGGCTACCATCCATTGACACCACTGCTATACACACACAACTTGTTACAGTCAGCACTGTCCAGTGGCAATGCATGTCTGGGAGTGCATCGATGGTGGTCCATGTGTGCACCGGGTACATGGCTGTGTCACTGCCTTTGCACCACATAGCCGTGTCACTAAGCGGCCACGGTGGTGCTGTACATGACAGCTGGTGGGAGTGTGCAGTGTTCCACATGGCTGTGCGCCTGGGTGGGCAGGTCATGTGGGCGTGATCAATGTGGGTGGTCACACACCATCAGAGGTATGTTCCATGGCCATATGCCATGCACAGTGGAGTGGGCTGTATGGGGCTGTGCATTCACACCTATTGACTGTGCTCCCTTGTCCTAGGTGTCCGCCAGCTCAACAACATCCAGGAGACACTGCAGGAGATCCTGCACATGGCAGGGCGTCCTGGATATCCTTCACAGGATAGATGAGACTGGGGTCCTCAGGAGGCACAGGCAGCGGAGAAGCCAGAGCGGGGCGGGGCTCCCTTTGAGAATCCCTCTGCCCCTGATATTCCCTACCCCTGGACCCACCCTCACCCCTCCTTTCCTGTCCCATTTGTCACCCTGCCCTTACCCACCCCCACCTTGTTTGTGGCCCTCCCCACCTTGTATATATTATTGTACATAGTTAACTTTTATATGTTGTTTTAATACAGATATTTTGATATGACTACTGTGATGGTCTCTGATTTGCAGTGGGCTATAGGTGCTCAGCTGCAGTGGTGTGCATGGCGTCAGGGGTGGTGCAGTCATGGGTATATGTGTGTGTCCGTGTGGAGGTGACTATGGTGTAGAGGGTAGCTATCAGTCAGTGTCTGTGGTGTGTGTGTTGTGCCCTGTGCACTGGATGACTGTGTGCAGTGGTCCATGGTGCATGCTCTGTGTCCATGGCATCCCTGTCAGCCCATCCATGGCCTGTGCAGCTGTCACCCATGCATGTCTGTGACCACACGGTCTGCTGGCATGTCAGTGGTGGCTGTCCATGCAGGGCAGCCACTGTACCCATCACAATGCTGGGTTGCCTCCTGTCACTGATGTGGTGCATGTGTCTGCCTCGGGTGACACTGTGGCCTCCACAGTTGTTGACCCACCTCCATGCTGTGGCTTATGTATGTTGCAGGGGATGTGCACCACTGTCTGTGACTTGTGCTCCGGAAAAATGCTGGTGGCGTGCAGGTCCACAGTGCCTGAGCAGGGTGGCTGGCACTCCTGTGCCATGGAGGACTGCAGGTTGTGTGTACACAGTTTTATATGGGCCCATGCTGGGGCTTGGTTGCCCTGCTACTGCATCCTGTGTTGCTGTGCCCTTAGGTATGGGTGAGTGTCTGTTCATGCACTGTGTGGCATCCGGTGTGGTGCATGCTTCCACACACCACTGTGGGTGTCTGCGCTGGCTGTTGTGGCCAGTGATGGGTCGAGGTGTGTCATTGGGAGAGTGTGCAGGGTGCTGTACCACTGGTGGTGGGGTCGGGGCATGCCCTGTCCCATGTGGGTACCTCATGTGCCGAGTATGGTTGGTCTCTCAGCAGTATCTCGGGGGTCTGTGCATAGTGGCACTGTGTATGCCGTTGTTGCATCGCTGTGCTGCCACCCACTGATGGGTGCTCACGGTGGGGCTGCCTGCGTATGGTTCTGTGGTGCACAGGGTTGCATTGTCACAGTGGGGGTGGTGGCATGCATGAGGTTTCCTGCAGTGGTGGACGTTGCTCCTGGGCAGGGTGTCTAGGGGTCACGGTGCAGGGTGTGCTCTGCATTGGGGATGGTGTGGCATGGGGTGGTCAGCCCTCCCTTGTGTGCCAGTCACAGCTTGCGGGAGTGTGATGGGGCACCATGGCCCAGCTGTGGGTTGGTTGCTGGTATCCATGGGCGGTGGTTATTCCAGCCCTCCCCAGTTGTGCAGTGCAGTGGGGTGTGGGGGCCGATGTTGGTTCTGCTGTGTGTTCCTCTGCCCATCTGTGGCATGGGTGGTGGGCCCTACATCCCGGTTGTGCAGTTGCATTGCCGCCCTGCTGAGGGGCATCCCTGGTTGCGCTATGGCGCCTCTGGACTGTAGCTGCACATCCCTTGTTGCAGCTATGATGCATCTGATCTGCTCAGCTTCACCTCCCTAGTTGCGCTATGGTGCAGGTGGTGTGATATTCAGTCGTCGGCTGTAGTCGCGGTTGGCGGCTCAGTTTTTGAATATGCGCCTCTGCATGGGCGCAATGGACTTCGCTTGCTCCTGCTATTGCACACTTTTTGGGTGCAGTTTGAATATCTGGGCCTACATATTTGTAGTATATGATCTGTTCTTTTTAAATCCGTGTTGTGCTGTAGCTGATAAACCCAAATTTATGAGATCATGCTCACATTTTTTCTATAATTTCTCCATATTCATTCCCAAAATGGACTTTACATTGATGGGTCTGTGGTTTTCTACCCTTGAACTTGTACCCTTTTTATGAATAGGTACCACAATTGCCCATCTACTGTATAATCTCCTGGAATGTCTCCTGTCCTGTACAATTTATATGGGGTATGATAGTGAGTCGGCATGAGAGAGCAGAAATATCTTCACAAACTGTCACTAAACTCTTGATATCCCACGTTCAGTGACAGCAAGTGAAGATATTTCTGCCATTTCACACCCACCCATGTCATATTTGATATGTACAAGTGTGGCTGTCTCTTGTTTCCGTTAAAATGTTATTTGCATTTGTTTGTTGTAAAATGTGAAAATAAATGAATTTTCTGCCATTTCTTTTGCTAATTATAAAAAAGTAAAATATATCTGTAAATGAAACACCACTCATTTTGTAGATATTTTTGTGCTGAACAAATGTCATGCTCACTGTACTATGATATCATTTTTCGTTTGTAAAGTTATCTACATTTCTTTGTCAAAAAGTGAAATAAAAATTGAATTTTCTGCTGTTTTTTGCCAATTATAAAATAATAAAAGGTACCTGTAAATGAAACACTACTCATTTTGTAGATATGTTTGTGCTCAACAAATTTTGTGCTCACAGTACCATGCTATTATTTTTCATTTTAAAGTTGCAGTATTTGCATTTATTTGTCAAAAAGTGAAAAAACTTGAATTTTCTGCTGATTTTTGCTAATTATAAAAAATAAGAGTTAACTATAAATGAAACACCACCCATTGTGCAGATATTTTGTGCTGAACAGCTTTCTGCTCACAGTACCATGCTATCATTTTTTTTGTTTTAAAGTTATTTGCATTTGAATACGGTTAGTACTGCTACTGAGGCTGAACATTATAAATGAGTTCTGAACCTTTTGTTACATACCCTGCATAAAAAGATATGCATTGTGACATACACAACTTGAAGATATCAGTGATTTACTCACATGTGGTCTGTGAGATATCACAGATATCTTCCTGAACAGGGTGTTGCATACATTATAAATATGGATCAATGGATTAATAATGTATTTGGCAATTGCATTTTGTGTATTAGGTGAAGTCCATCAGGGCTAACAGGTTTGTTTGTTCTTATGGTCTAGTACTAGTTTCAGAATTTTATTAGTGTTGAGCATGTTTTCATTACATTTGATCAATTTGTCAACTGGATCTACTATTAAGGTATTATATAAATTGAGTCAATGCATTTGTCTGAGTTTTGCTATTATTAACATAAGTGTAAAAACATCTTTGCATTATATTTCATGTGAGTTAGTTTAAATTCAGCATTGCATCTTTCTTTCATTATTCTTTTGTTTGTTTGTTTGTTTCTTCTAATTCCTTCTTATATTTTATTATAATTACTGGTGAGCAATTTTTTCATAGAACTCAACCAGTTGATATTTGCCATAATAACCAATTTTATTATGACATTCATGTGCTCCATCAGTCAAAGGGAGTGCTCTTTCATTATCTCCCTGTCTGTGTGTGGGTAGTCTAAACAGTTCATAAAACATGGCAGCTCCGTAACTTTGTTAGTGAGGACCATCCACAACAGTACCCTCACCTTCCCAAAATCATTTTTTATATATATCTGGTTGATCCTACCTTTAATCATACCACTATTTTTTAAGTATCTGGTTGATCCTGTGGTTCACCAGCCAGCTTCACGTGACACATACACTGTTAGTGGGTATCGGGCTGTGGCTGACTTCATGGAGAGATAAGTATGATTGCTATCGCAATCTGAACTGTAACAGGGAAAAAATGAAATAATTAAAGTGGGAGAAAAAAGCTGGAGGCTCCTGTGCTGTGTTCAGGCTGCTGTGGGCACAAGGGAGGGTGGAGGGACTTGGGGACTGCTGCAAACCCTGAGGAATCAGGCTTGAAACCTGGGGGGCTGGAAGCTGTTGCTACATTTAGGGCTGCTGGGTGGGGACTGCTGGAGTAGGTGCCACAGGGAGGTTTATTGAGGAAGGGGTTACTGATGGAAGGAGTGTGAGGAAGACAGACAGAGTCTGTGTGTGTGTGTGTGTGTGTGTGTGTGTGTGTGTGTGTGTGTGTGTGAGCACTCGGGCTGGAAAAATTGCTCACCAGCAATTTTTTATTTAGTTGTTTAACAAGGTATAGCACACTAAGCTGAAAGCTTTTACAGGAGCAACATGGGAGCACAAGGAGGTTAAGTGACTTGCTCAGGGTCACACAGTATGCAAGTGGAAGCTGTGGGATTCAAACCCAGGTCTGGTCTGCTGGATGTCCCAAATTTGCAGCTCAGAGCCTTAGATCACTCGCTCTACTGCCTCTCTGGACATGCCCACCAATTATATAAAATAAAAGATGGGAGTGTACATATGAGAATTTAATGCACACCCTTGATGTGGGATGCTTTGATAAACACCTTGGGCTTCACCCTCGGGGGTTTCGTAGCTTCCCATACCTCAGGTGTGCATTAAATTTTCATATCACACATTCCCCATCCTATATTCGATATATATTGTTTTCTGATTGATCTTGTTTCATGATGCTAAAAGCCTTTTCCTTCTTTGTAATTTGTTTTCTTATTTTGGCATGTACAGTGGGGATTTTCCTTTTTATTATACAGTTTGTTTAGAGGGATGTATTTTCTAAGTCTAGAATTTTACTTCTTAGTCTTTTCCATCCTTATTCTATACTATTTAAGTTAATTTACTTTTCTTATTCCCATTTTGTAAGTTCTTGTATTATTTCTTTATAGTTTGCTTTATTTAATTGAATACAACTTTGCCACTTTTAACATATTTTGTGTTATCATTATATCACATTTATTAGTGTTATTTTCACTCTGAACTAATGGCTCTTTAACCTTAATTTGGTGATTGTGTTTGGTATATTAGTTAAGATAAACAAAATATTTTGATCCCTTTGGGTGTATCTTTTAATTGTGATAAAGGTAATTGAAACATACAAACATACAAAAAGCCAGCAGATACAGGCCAAAGGTTTATCTCATCTGCTCTATTTTACAGCTCATGGTTTACACTAGTGCTGCCCCTTGTTACCACTATCACCTTTCTTTACCTTTACTGAGTTTGACCATTGGGCATGTTTACAAAGGTTTTTCTTGTAGTGAGTTACTGCTCATAGTTGTCCAATTTATTTTGGAAGATTAAAATTTTCCATAATAATCACATCCTCTTTCTCTGACTTATTTTCAATTTCATTAACTAGTGACATGTTATAGTTATCAGTTGTGTTTGTTGCTCTATATATCACTCCCAATCTTATTTTTCTTTCCTGCTTGTAACTTAAGCTGAACCAGCGTGACTTCTAAGCCATTATTTTCTCTTCTAAATTTAATTCATAACTGTCAATACTCTCTTTGACATAAATTGATATCCCTCCATCCTTTTTTTCTGTTCGGTCACACTTGCAGTTTGTAGTCTACATTTTATTTCCAGTTTGTTTTTGTTTTTTAAAGATGTTTAGACTTCTGATATTTATATGTATTGCTTTGAGTTTGTCCATATTATTTTTAAATTTATTGTGAAAAAGATGTACTTATTCAGTTTGGTTTGATTTTATACCGAGCCCCCTCCACATTTAGTTTGAAAACTTATCGATTATAGATCTGATTTTATTTCCCAGAATTCTACTCCTTGTCTACTGATGAAGACCATCTGTACTAAACAAATCAGTGTGTCTCTCAAATGTCTCATAGTGAGATACACAATTGTAATTTTCTCCAGTCCCCATTTATGCAGTCAGTTGTTTATTTAAGTTTTGCATTCCTCTTGTGACCTGCTCTACATAGAAACATAGAAAATGAAAACAGAAGGAGACCAAGAGGTTCATCTAGTCTGCCTAATGGTTTTGAGACCTCTAGCAGTCATGGGTCCTAGCCCCTCCCACTGAGTTTTTAACATTTTTGTTCTCAATGACCCAAGGTAGCCCTAGCTGTGTCCCACCCATATTTGAATGCTGCCATGGACCCAGCTTCTACCACGCCAGCAGGCAACCTGTTCCATGGTTCCACACTCTTTCTGTAAAGCAGTGTTTTCTTAATGCCCTCTTGAAATTACCTCCTATCAGTTCCACTTCTATCTTCTTGTGTTTGAATCTGATATCCTGTTGAAGAGTTCTGAGTAGGGAACTTTGTTTATGCCTCTCATATATTTGAATGTTTCAATCCTATCCCCTCTCCCTCCGAGTCTCCAGTGAGTACTTGTCCAGTGCCCACAAGTGATCCCCATATGAGGCTCATGGAGCCCTTGTATCATTTTAGTCACCCTTCCCTGTATGATCTCTAGCCTATCCCTGTCCTTCTTTAGGTGAGGATTCAAAAACTGGATACAGTGCTCCAGGTGGGCCTCACCAGGGACCTGTAAAGTAGGAGGATCACCTCCCTTTCCTACTGTAAAATCATCTCCTGTACAGTCTAACATTTTGCTGGCCTTGCTGTAAGCTCTGTTGCATTGGCTGGATTGCTTAAGAGTGTCTGAGATGGGGATCCCTAGGTCCCTTTCTTCATGTGAGGTACAGAGCTGTACCCCAGTAAGCCAGTATTCTGTTATTGGGTTACCTTTTCTCAGGTGCATCACCTTGCACTTCTTCACTGATCTTCAACTGCCAGACTTTGGAGTATCTTTCAACCTCTGCAGGTCCTTTTGAAGGTCCATAAATGCCTCTGTGCTGTGATCCTACCACCTAGCTTATTGTCATCCACAAATATGGAAAGCCTTCCCTGGATGCCTTCTCCAATGTTGCTAATGAATATATTAAATAGGACTGGGCCTAAGACCAAGCCCTAGAGCACACCAGTACTGACTTCTCCTTCATCTGACCTCACACCATTTACTACCACCTCTGTTTCCTACTCTTAAGCCAATTTCCTACCCAATTGATTATACTCTGAGCCAGACCTAAGTCCTTCAACTTTTTCAACAGGCACCTGTGTGGCATGGAATCGAAGGTATTGCTGAAGTCAAAGTATAGGAGGTTCACTGGTGGTCCCTTCTGATTTCTTAGTCACCTGGTCAAAAGAATTTAATTAGGTTCATCTGGCATGACCTGCCTGCTATGAACCCACACTTTCTGCCATCCTGAAGATCATACTTCTCCAAGTACTCTAAGTCCTGCTTAATGAAGGTTCCATAAGTTTCCCAGTATTGATGTGAGGCTAACCAGTCTGTAGTTACCAGCCTCCCCGTGGGGAAGTACCACATCTGTGCTTCTCCAGTCACCAGGTATGACCCCCAACTATAGTGAATGATTAAACAGGTAAGCAAAGGGGTCCACCAATTCTTCCACAAGCTCTCTCAGTACCCTGGGATGTAGACCATTCAGCTCTTGTGCTTTATCTGTCTGCCCTAACTCTACTGGTGGTAAGGTCACAGACTCCATTTGTTGGATCCCCAAATTGGCTGCATTAATGCCACTTTCAGGCATTGGTCCATCATTCTCCTTCATGAACACTGAACAAAAAGTTGTTCTGAAATGCAGCCTTCTGTCCATAATCCTGGACTAACATGTCACCATCTAACAGCTGAACTATCCCTCCCCTTTCTTTCTCTTTCCTGAATATAATGAAATATTTGTTTGCTCCTTTCTTTGATGCCCTTCACAATCCTTAGTTCAGCTGTTGCCTTTGCCAGTCTCATTTCCTCTTAGCTTCCTTACTCTTTTAATTGAAATCCTACCCATTTGCTGTCACTCTGATCCTTTTCATATTTGCAAAAGGTTCCCTGCAGTCCTGACCACTTTTTTTACCTGATCAGTGAACCAAGTTGATCTTTTATGCTTATTCCTTTTATCACTGTCCTAAAGCAACATTTTGTTGACTCTAGGATGGCTAATTTGATTTGTCCCATATGATTTCCACCTCCAACGTTTACCAGATCATATACAGTTTATCCCTGACTAGTCATCACAACTTCTCAAAGCTTGCTCCTCTGAAGCTCAAGACTCCTGCCCTGGATTAAGATCTTATATCTCTTAAGGATAGTTCAAACCAGACAGAGTTATGGTTGCTACTGACCAGTGGTTCCTGAACCTCAACAGCACTGACTGCCTCTGTGTTAGTGAGAACAACATCCAGGATGGAGTCCTGCCTCTTCAGAGTGCTGACCAGCTGAATGAGTAGACAGTCTTATAAGACTTCCTCCATAGTTTGACTTTTAGGGACAGGAAGCACGTTTGTACTCATCTATCACCTCATGTGGGGAGTGTAATATAGTAGTTAAGAGCACTGAGCTGCAAACCTAGAAAACTGGGGTTGAATCCTACAGCCACCACTTGCATACTGTGTGACCTTGAGCAAGTCTCTTAACTCCATGTGCTCCCAGGATGCACGTGGAAATAAGTCTTAGCTTCATGTACCTTTCCTGGCCACAAACTGTAAAATAAAGTTAAAAACAAATGTATTTGTTGTCCTCTATATGGTTTGTCCCTGGGTGAACTACTACCAGTGGCTTCTAATTAATTTCATTTATTATACTCAGTATCATATCAGGTCTCACGTGGAAATGAGCCCCAGCTCAGTGTGCCTTCCCAGTTACCAAAGTTTAAATAAATAGAGTAATATCCATGATATCATTGATGTTCAGCCCCAGAAAGCAACTGGTAGTAGTATTATATTTGTTCTACCTGGCTGTATATATGTCAGTGTATTTTAATATTGAATCTCTAATGCATAGATGTGTTTAGGTGTAATAAATGTTCAGGTATTTCTGGTTCTACTGATGCATTTGATACAACTTCTACTCTTTTGGTTCCATCTTTATCATCATTCTCTAAAGTTATCAGTGGTAAAACTTTTTGCTTGTTTGTACATCAAAATTCATGGTTTTGTGACCTTTTTGCTGTTTCTTCTGTTATCAGTTTTACACCCACTTCCTGTTCATGTTTTTGTCAGCAGAACACCAAGATCTATATCTGAACACCAGGAGGTAACAGGGAGTTTTAGTATTTCCTGTTTCAAGTTGCATCACCTTGCCTTTGTCAATATTTAATCTCATCCCCTTTATCTGTATCAATTCTCAACCTGTGAAGTCATTCTAAAATTCCTCACAGATTGCACTGTAGTTACGTAGACTGCCAAGGTTTGTACTGTAGGCAGATTTGTCAGTCCAGATGTTACTGTGTAAATCCATATCTAAGATTAACTTTTAAAAGAAAGCTATTCCCAACACTGATCCCTAGGTCTGACACTTCCATTTATTCTCACTCACTGCTTCCTGTCACTCCACCAGTTTTAATTCACCATGTAATCTTTATTGGAATCCTAATTTTACTCATTTTAGGAATTATTGCTTTGTACAGAAGTAGAGCAAATGCTTTTGAGTAATCTAGATTTAAAGGAGAACTAAAGTTAACATTTGGGGAAAAAACATATGTTGGGCAGAGTGTTTTGCTTTGTGTACATATGCCTAGTGTTTCCATTCCCCTGTTTGCTCATAGCAGGTTTTTTTTTTCTAAATTTGTCTACTATTGGTATGACCCTATTGGGATCTCCATGTTTGAATGTTTTATTGCTTTTATTTTTAATACAATGCCTCCTGTCCTATGTGGCAGTGATGTGTGCAGGCCCATTGATTCAGTGAGTGAGAGCTACAGAGGCAGCAATTTGCTATTGATAAACTGATAGTCTCACCTCCACTAAATACCTTCTTCTAATGCAGTCATTTGGTTTTCTAGGTATGTGCCTAGGTCTAGATGGCAGAAGATTTTAATTTTAAAGCTTTTCATTTTATCAAACCACTTTACACACAGCCATAAAACCACACAAATCACCCGAGGTCATCAATGCTACAATTCAAGAAGGTGCTAGCTGTTGACTTATGGAATAGCCTACTCATTTATCCCTCAGGTGTTTGACAGACTTCAAATGTAGCCTTTACTTGTGCTTATTGAATAAGGAGGCACTTAAAATCACAGCTCTACTTCTGTAAAATTGACACTAAACCAGCACTGCTGAATCAACAGTCACAGATGCATCACTGTCACATGGAATAAGAGACATTGTAGGAAAAATAAAAGCAATACAAAATTCAAACACAGAGGTCCCTAGGGACCATAAAACTAGTAGGCAAATTTAGAAAAAATACTCTACAGCAAAGAAAAGGAACATAGGACTACACCTACAAATCAAAACAATATGGACAACAAATTTTTGGTAAATTTTGACTGTAGTTCCAATTTAAAATGTTGACAGTTTTACCATTTTCTTTATTATAACTCACATTTTCAATAAAGATTATTAAACTGACTACACACTATCACCCACTTTGGAACAAATGTTGTTCATTATTCTGCAGCTTATTTTCCTTAGAAATGTAATGAAATCATTTTTAATGACCCTCTTAATTGATTTTCAAAACAGTGAGTTTAGGCTAATGGACCTTATCACAATCACACACTGGGAGTCATTGGGGTGTCTCCTGATACCAGAGAACTATTAAAAGAATTGACCAAGGGATCAACTATATATGAAAAGCCTATATCCAGCAATTGGACTTGTTGTTCCCAAGACTTGTTGATGTGTTCAGTCTCATTTTTTTCTGACATTCAAGTACCATTTTCCTGGTTACATTTACATGAATATTTACCATATATGTACATGTATGTTCCTTAATAGATCTGTTAGTCTCCTGATTTAAAACATGTTCAGTTATGTTGTCAGCAGTACTTTCTATAAAATCATAGTTACTGTTGAGCTCATCGCAGTAATATTTATTTACTGTGCCTGTCATTCCCTGTTTGTCAGTGACAATTTGATCTCTGTCTTTAACTGACACAATAATATTCCTTGGTTTGTTGATTGAGTTGTCATAACTAAATACTTTTTTATCACCTTTGTTCCTTGCCAGTCTCAATTCCATTTTTCTTTTTTCACCTAGACTATTATTTTTGCACTGCCTGATGTTCAAAAGAGTAGCACCACACTAACATGATTAGCACCACACTAATTGTGAATAGTGTGGTCAACAACCTCTTAGCATGGTCACTGCTACATTCAAAACACCAGTGAGCACAGCACTAACTTGTTAGTGCTTGAGTGCTAATTGATGCCTAGTGTCTTGGCTAATGTATGCCAGAACACTGCATAATGGCACATTGGCATATTGAAATGGTGTTGGCAATACAAGCAGGTTGCCAGTAGTGAGCTAGTTAATTGAATGCTAATATCCATTTCACTAGTTCCCATTGGTATAAAATAACAATATAGGTAAATTTTCAACTGATATCACACAAGCACTGTATCATTATATTGAATGCTATAGAGTTCTTTAGTGATTTAGGACTTGTGTGAGGTTGATGGCTACCAGCCATTGAGATTAGAGGTTGGTTGGTTTGACATCGCTGGGCCACAGGTGGGAATGGAATACTATGACCAGAACGTGAGTCTACTAGACTACCAAGAAAAGCATAATATTATTATACCTCTAGAGATTTGGTAAGGAGGAGCTACTTAGGCTACCAGAGAAGAATAACATTATTGTACCTATGGGGACCAGGTCAGGGTAGTCACTAGACTACTGAACCAGGAAAGCATAATATTACTAGATCAAGTTTTATCAGGGTGAGAGGTGCAGTAATGCTGTTTCTTCTTGTTGTATACAGGACACCACATATGTGATATTGAAAGTAAGGACAATTTTCCACACAATCCATGTAGCACATGCTAGTCGTCATGAGTTAATAAGGCTATAATGGGATATAATTTCTCCTTAAAAGCTTGCATGGGTTACTGGGTCATTGCATGTGAACTTTCAAATATATCAAGTTAGGGCAGAAACATGAACAGGTTTGGGATGCCCTAATTACTTTTATTTTTTCACCATCCTATGGTAAGTACTGTTTAGGCACCTGCCTCTTTTGGAGAGCAGGTGGATATACTTACTACTGAGTGCTAATTCAATGCCATGGTTAGGGCTTTACTCTACGGGACTACATTGTATTCTAAAATGTTTGAGCACTCACACCATTGTTCAAACATGTTTGAATATAGCAACTTTAAGGCAATGTGCTAATTGCACTCAGAATAGGGACTTTTGTGAGTTGCTAAAGTGGAGCTTTGAATATCTAGGAAAAAGCATTTACCATTTGAAAATTTCATTTTAACATTTCAGAAATGTACATTACTGGAGCTGGACTTCCAAATGTCCTTCTACAGGCTCAGGACCCAGTTTTAATGTATGCCTGTGGCAGGATAAATGTGGCACAAGTTTTGAATTGTATGTTCAAGTATTGTGCCCTATTTATGCATTTGACGACAGTAACAGTGCTTCGTTCAAATACTGAAGCATAATCATTACAAAGTTTCATTTCTTCCTGAAGGAGTGGTGGATGCCTGGAACAGTCTTCCAGCAGAGGTAGTATGGAGAAAACATTGATGGATTTCAAGCATGCACACAATAAGCAAAGGAATCTTGGTAGAAAGTGGGGACGAGGAGTAGCGGGATATCAGGTGGGGTCTGCTGTGACAGTACAGACAGAGACAACATTGACAGACTGGGTTAGAAACATTGAAACATAGAATTTAATGGCAGATAAGGACCGCTTGGCCCACCTAGTCTGCCCATTTCCCTACCTAATGCATAGGCATAGGCTGCAGATCCTAGTTAACCAACAGCCTACTTCCTCTACCCACACTAGAATTGCCTTACGTCTGTCAAATGCGTTCTTGAATTTCCCCACTGTTTTTGAGTCCACTACCTCCTCAGGAAGGCTGTACCATGTATCCACAACCCTCTCTGTGAAATAATACTTCCTCACATTACCTTTGAGCCGTCCCCTCTATCATCAAATTGTGCCCCTTGTTCTTGCACATCTCTTTTCTGAATGATGCTACCATCTCCCTTGATGTACTTGAAGGTTTCTATCATGTCCCCCTCTCCTCCAAGTGTATACATATTAACCGTCTTTAATCTCTCTTCGTATGTCTTCTGGTACAGATCCTGCACCATTTTAGTTGCCCTCCTCTGGACAGCCTCCATCCTGTCTATGTCCTTGCAGAGATGGGGTCTCCAGAACTGGACACAGAACTCAGATGATGTCTCACCAACTGTCTGTACAGAGGGATAACTACTTCCTGTTTTCTACTGGTGATGCCTCTGCCTCATCCCAGTATCCCACCAGCCCTCCTTACTGCCTTCTCACATTGCTTCCCCACCTTATGGTCATCTGATATAACTACCCACAGGTCCCTTTCCATTTCTGGTGTTGTTATGATCTCACTTCCCATTGTGTATGCTTCCCTGGGTTTTTGTTTCCCAGGTGCATTACTTGCACTTCTTTGCATTGAATCTAAGCTGCCATATACAGTATTTAACCATTCCTCCAACCTTGTCAAGTCCTTTGCATCCTCTCACCCCACCTTCTGTACCAACCCTGTTGCAGATCTTTGTGTCATCTGCAAAGAGACATACTTTTCCTTCTAGTCCCTCTGCAATGTCACTTATAAAGACATTAAAGAGGACCAGTCCCAGTACTGAACCCTGTGGTACCCCACTAGTAACCTCCCTTTATTCAGAGTAAACTCTGTTTACTATTATCCTCTGTATCCTGTTATCCAGCCAATCTTTAACTCCAGGCTACCACCTTGGGACCCACTCCAAGGCTGGCTAACTTGTATATCAGTCTTTTGTGTGGGACTGTGTCAAATGACCTGCTATAGTAAAAGGTAGGCCATGTTCACTGCCCCTCCTGGTCCATCACATTGGTCACCCAGTCAAAGAAATCTATTGGATTCATCTGACATGACCTTCACTGTGAATTCATGCTGCCTTGGGTCCTGTGCCCCACTGGCCTCTAGTAACTCAACAGTTCTTTCCTTTAGAAGTGATTCCATCATTTTCCCTACCCTGAGGTCAAACTAACAGGTCTGTAGTTTCCTGCCTTGCTCCCACTTTTGTGAAGAGGAATCACGTTTGCCCTCCTCCAGTCCTCCAGTACTACACCATCCTCCCATGATTTGTTAAAAGGGTAGTCAGTGGTGTCACTAATTCTACCCTTAGTTCTTTAAGAATTCTAAAGTGAATCCGTCAGGCCCCATTGTTTTGTCCACCTTCAGTTTTAAGATTTCTTTCAGGACCCTTTCTTCTTTGAATGGACTGGTATTGACCTCCCTATCCAGAGTGCGCCTATTCTTTGATTTTGGTACCTCCTCTCCTCTTCTTTTGTGAATACTGAGCAGAAGTATTCATTCAGTATCCTGTTTTTCACTATTATCCTCTGCCCACCCTCTCTTCCCTTTAATAAGCATCACTATCCCTTCCTTAATCTTTCTTCACTCCCTAATGTACCTATAAAGGTTTTATCCCCTTCTTAACTGAGTTGGCTATCTTTTCCTCAGTTTGGGATTTTGCTATTCTGACTGCCTTCCCACTTCCTTCTGCTTTAAATGGTACAGTTCACTGTCCTGCTCCTTCTGTGTTTCCTTATACTTCCTGAATGCTACCTTTTCTCCTTAACCTTCCCCATCACCTCTTTGAGAACCATAGTGTTTTTCCTTCATTTTGCTTTGTTGATTTGCTTCACACAAAGGCTTGCTACCTCTGTGATGGCTGTTTTGATTTTTCCCATTGTTACTCTGCTCCTCCTTCTTGCCAGTTTGCTAGCACTTTTCTGAGGCACTCTCCCATTTTCCCAAAGTCAGCCCTCCTAAAGTCCGAAACTCTTGCTTCTGTATGGCTCGACTGTATGGTTGTGTTTATCGTGAACCACACTGTTTTGTGGTCACTTGTTCCCAGATGGCTACCCACTTCTAAATCTGAGATCCTTTCTCCATCCCCATTTGACAGTACCAGGTCTAAGATTGCTCCCTCCCTAATGGGTTCCACCACTAGCTGTCTGAGGCATGGGTTCCACCACTAGCTGTCTGAGGCATGACCAAGCAGTCCTTATCTACCAACAGATTCTATGTTTTTATGTTTGTATGTTAAGACACCTATTACACAGCAATGTGCATGATACCTAGAACTGTTTAGGTGGTGTATGAATCATCCCATGCATCGAGGATGAGGAAGAATTGTGCCACAAGCCCCGATGCATAGTTGAAAATCCAGCCTTTGTGTTCTGTTTCTCAGCTTTGCATTCACTAGCAACAGTCAATGTTCATCATAATTGAATTGAGCATTACTGTTCAATGAGCTGTTGGAAATGTGCAAATATATTCTAAAAGAGGCCAGAAGCTTCTACACTAACACACTTCATATAAGACAAGGCCAGGAGAGATTGTGCTGGAACTGGAAGTTCAAGCCAAGAGATTCAGACTAAAACACATTTCCTGACTCCTTACAAAAGCAAAACTGAATATCTGTGCAGAATTAACATATTTTCAAATTAATGTTGATTTCTGCTCACCACATATTTTGCTAAAGCAGTTTTTATGATTGACAGATTGAAACTGCTAATTGAAACCAAATTGCAATTGGAAACTAATTGAGCTGAGATCACACTGCATATTACTTTTGTTACACCTTATTAGCAAAGGAAAATCCATCTAGACACTAGGCTGCTTTGGACACATTCCAAACACCTTTCCTCAACATCATTCATTAGCAGGTACTGTAGGAGATAAATGTACAAAAATTAACCAAATCATCCACTGCAATCCTGTATTTGTTTGGTTATTCTTTTATTTGTTAACTGGGTGGGTACACTGATCCCAGGGACCATTTTAGAGCACGACCCATGCCATTAAGATGACTCAACAAATGTAATCAGAAAAGTGCATGGGTGACAAGATACATTAGATTTTGACAATGCAGTTGATGACAAAAAACATCAGATTGAGTACAGGTGAATTAGGCATAAGGTTGTGAGGGAGCAGTAGGGAAATAAATAACAACTTAAACAATTTACAGAGTATACATAGCAGTACAGCTTTTACACTGATACCTTTTTCCATTGCTCAGGCAGCTTACCTGTTATCTACTAGACAGTAACATGTTTATCCCACTTTAGATAAGATCCTATTTGTATTATGTTGCCTGTCTTTTCTGATTGTTGCTCATTAACAACGAACTACATCAAAACAGAAAGAAGTAAACACATTCAGCTGGACAAAAGTCTCCTGAAATGGCTAACAGATTTGCTTACTGTTATATGACAACATCCCCATCTTTAAACCTGGATTTATAACAGTTTTCAGTGCTTCATAGCACTTACGCTGTTCAAAAATATTTGCTCTACACTTTATTATACACACTTTTTCAAATCATAAATATGATGAACTGAGGAGAAAAAATATGTATGTAATAGATAACCCCTCTAGGGTGTGCAGTCACGCTTTGATATATATGAGCCTTGTTGTGCATTTGATGCACAAGGCCACAAGGCCAAGTCTTTCACCACCCAAGGTGTGCATATATCAGACTGTGACTGAACACTCTACAGTGGGTTATCTATCTTATTAAATGGCTAAAATGATTTTGGAGGGTGAGGAAGTGCAGGCATGCGGTCATGCTCTGATATACATGGACATGTGGTGTGTTTCAGCCAATCAGCAGAGAGTATTTTCCTAACCATTTATAAATATATATATATATATATATATATATATATATATATATATATATATATATATATATATTTTAGGTTTATTACAAATGCATCATATACACCATGGTAACTAATGATTTTCACTTATTGGGTCATTAAAATCATCACATGTTATCAAAGTCACCACTCCATAAGTGTGAGCCAATGCCAAAGTTGAGTTTTGTGGACCATCTGAAAGCCATAACTTTTGACTCTAGTAAGGGGTAGGGTCTGAATTTTCCTGCCTTTCTTTCAGCAACGTAATAGGCATGGCATGAGTTTTGCAAGGATCACACACTGAGCTTGTACAAGCCACATTACTTGCAGCAGCCAGTTAATGACACTGATGTTCATGATCTCCTTACACTGTGTATGTCATGGTGCCATTTTCAGGTCTCTCTTCGGCAAAGAATGTGGGTATGCAATGAAAACTCTTTGGTATATTTGAAAAAGTTGATTTTGATCCAAACCACTTTGAACTCATCTGAAAATCATTTATTACTATTATTATAGGTAGCTAGTTAATAGTAACTAACAAGCTTGTGTACAGGGCAAGTCCATTAATTTGTTTGCTTATGAAAAGAATAGTGCACATAGCTGGTCTAGTGTCCATTTGCTGCCACCAACAGCAGAGCAGAAACATTGGATCAGCAAGCCAAGGAACAGGGACAGTATGTGGGGTGCAGATTTTGTGCAGGACCTGGAAAGGAACTTTGGTGTTATCTTAACTGATGACCTCAAAGTGGCAGAGCAGTATGAGAAGGCAGTGGATAGGGTTAGGGGAATGCTGGTGCATAGGGAGGGGTATTGCCAGTAGTAGGAAGGAGGTGGTGTCACTGTATCGCTCACTGGTGAGACCCTACCTAGAGTATTGTGTTTAATTTTGGAGGCCACACCTAGGAAAGGACATAGACAGGGAGGAGGCAGTCCAGAGGGTGCAACCAAAATGTTGCAGAGTTTGCACGAGAAGCCCTATTAGGACAGACTGAGGGATCACAACACATTCAGACTAAAAGCAAGACAAGCAAGAGGGACATGATAGAGACCTGCAAATACATCACAGGTGAGAACAGGGTACAAGAATGGAGTCTCTTTCAAGTAAGGAGGTGTACCAGGAACAGGAGGCATGCAATGAAGCTGCAGTGGAGTTTAAAAGGGATGTGAGAAATACTATATAACTGAAAGGTTGGTAGATGCCTGGAACAGACTTCCAGCAGAAGTGATGCAGGCAGAAACAGTAGGGAGTGTCAGCCTACAAGTACAGTGGTAGTACTACTGCTTGTGACAACAATAACTCTGATTTGGGAATGAGTCTGGGATTTCAGGATACCAGCAAGAAGAAGTGGGTTGATTGTCCCCTCAGGATGCTTTATACCTCAGGGAGGGAAGATATGTATCCAGCACAAGACCATCATCTGGATGACCACAAGTGATGGTGCAGCCAGAGGTAGGCGAAGGAGCATGGACATCAGTGTGTGTGCATGTGCATGAGTGCACACATCATATGTGCCTTGATGTCATGAGTTCTAGGGAGGAAAAATGGTCCCACTCTGCTGACTGTGATGCTGTCCTGACACTGCACTCTAATTCTGATGGGGATTGGGACATCACAAGGACATCACACTTACCTCACCCTGGGAGGAACATTGGAGAGATCAAGTCCAGAGAAGGTCGGTGATGGGGCTGGGTGAGGTTGGGCCAATTGTCTGGTTAGGGCAAGGGTAGAAAAAGTTCAAGCAGGGAGTGGGCAGAGTCTCTGGAGACCAGTTAGTGTCTGCAGAGACAGATTAGGCTGAGGAACATCTGTGCAGACTGAGAGGACCAAGCAGTCCTTTTCTGCTGACAAATTCTATGTTTCTCTGTTTCTATGAGTTTATATTATTTTCCTGATGGCTGGTGGTGCAGGGCATAGAATACATTATCTCCCCTATCTTGAGCAAGCCATTCAATACATTACGTGAACAGTGAATTAAAGTGAAATGAAGTACACTGCTCTGTAAGACATGAGAATAAGTTAGATCTTTCCAACAAGATTCTCTCCTTAAGTCTTTTGGTGTGGTTGAAATAAGGATGATATAAGTGAGCCAGAGGCAGCTTCTGTTTGGCTTTGAGTTTGGACCTGAAAATTTGGTTTGACTGCACCAACTCAGTTGAATCACTCTGACCACCAATGCAGTAATTGACATCATATAAAACAGATGGCAAATGATTGGAGTGGGCCTTGAGGTTGGCAACAAATAAACCCACAAAGACCACCGTGATGCAGAGTGAGCTACAATAATAGTTATAATTCATTTCTGACCTCTAGCCATATCTCCCAGCAGTCTCCACTCTTCACTTTTCCAAATGCCAGTTGCTATATTCCTAATTGCAGCATCATAGATTTTGCAGTAATTTTTTTATAATATCATTATTATATACTATCTCTTCTAGTGCTTGTATTTTTATGTGATGTGTTTTTGTATATGAAGTAAATAATAATATGATGATGATGATAGTAATATAATATGGGGATATGATTGAGACATTTAAGTACCTAACAGGAAGAAGGTACATGAAAACTCAAGTTTTCAAAGAAAAGCTGCTCCAGGACAAGGGAACATGGAATGAAACTGGAAGGAGGAGGTTCAGAGGAAATTTGAAGAAGTACTTCCTCACAGAGAGGGTGGTGGACAAATGAAACAGCGTCCAGGAGAGGTGGTGGGGCAGAAATGATTACAGAATTAAAAATGCATGGGATAGGCATAAGTGGATACTGGTAGTTAGGGGAAGGGACAAACAAGTTCCAGGGAAGCTTGAAGAAGCACAGTTAATAGCATTCATGGCAGACCTAGGTGGGCCAAAGGCCTTATCTCCCAACAACATCTATGTATCTATTTTTATTTTAATTTTTATGTAATATTGTTACAGTATTTATGCAACAAAATATCATGATGTGTAATATTGAATATTTGATATTTTAGAAGAACTACTTAAATGCCATGGTTTTAATCTTGATGTAATTTTATTATTTTTTTATTTATATACTAAGCAAAATAGTTGCAAGATACTATAATAGTATGCTAAACTTGGTCACTGAAGAAGATCATAAATAACACTGTTTGTGTGGGATTCAAATGAACTTAGCATGCGAATGATATGAGAAGAGTTGATTATTTTGCATTTTGAAGGTGTATTCATATGGTCACAGAAATAGAACAAGCTTTTTCAGCACACCCATGATGTACACTATCTGTACCTGATATGTCTGGACAATGAAAAGCCTAATGGATTGTCATATATGTGCCTTAGTTCTGTATGTTAATATCTCTGCTAAGACCACTCTTACGGCTGTAAAGAGTGATCTTATAAACATCCTTGGGGTATGAGAAGTGCAAAGTAATTGTAAGTAGTTCTGATACTCTAAAAATGTAAGGAGACCCTTTACATTATAATGCTGATTGGAATGAAAGGCCCACTTACCATGATGTTTGAAAGTTTAATGAATGTTGCACTTTTAAAAACTCAAACATTGAAAAGCAAACCAGTGTTCAGACAAGTGCTTAAACTAATGTTTCAGAGTAATTATTCTCCTTCATCAGGGTATTTTGGTATTGTGTCCTCTTTGCTAAATCTTCTTACAACCATAAGAGTGACTTCAGTGGTGGTATTCATATATTAGAGATGGAGATCAACTAATATATTCAAGTTTTAAAAACCTTCCTGAACATGCCCATTTCCAGGACAGCTGAGTTCGAGAGACTCTTCACAGAATAAGAGTGTCTCATACGTGGAGGAAAGAAGTGCTACAATTGGTTAGGAGACTGTCTTGATCTATTCATGCAAGAGTCTTCAAAAGGCTGTGCCTTTCACAAGGAGAATAGCTGAAGAGCAAAAGCCATCATCCCTCGAAAATGATTTGTGAATTGAGTGCCAGGACACTGGTTCCTGCACTTCTACTGATGCTGACAGGGAGCACAGTGGAACATGACCTCATGAAATTAATATTATGACAATGCATTTTTGGAGTAAATGATGGTAATATAATATATATTTTAAATAATTTATATGTATTTTTATTTATACAACAATAAAACATGATTTCTTAATGAATACATGGCAAGTCAAGAAGATGATAATAAATAATCTTTGGATAGTACCTCAAGATGGACCGCAATTGTCGATACCCACAGCATGGAGCGGGCTGTGATGGCACTGGTGCTGACAGCTGGTGCCATGTTGTTTTTAATAAACATATGACTAGCCATGAAGGTAGCACATCATAAGAGGACCCAAAATGAGCGACTAGAAATATAGCAACTCATTTTGGGTGCTTTTATAGTGGGCTAACCTGCAGGAATGTGAGGGTATGGGACAGCGAATATGGTGAAGGGCAAATGGAAGGGGAAAATAGTGAGGGAAGAGGGGGACAGGAATGGGGTTTTCAGGGATTGGAGTACATGCTGCTGCCAAGCTAGCCATGTGGTGTGGTGGTGTGGAGGCTAACTCTGGCAGAGCAGGTACTGGGTTCAGGACCAGGTGCAAGTTGCATTTTGCTGCAGCTACGAGCTGCAGCACTAATTTTTCCTCAATTTGGATTTGCCCTCCTCCCGACACACACCCCCTGGAGTTGAGAATCTTAATTCAGGGGTGTGGTAGGCAAATCACCTGCGATGGGGTGGGGTGCTGCTCCCCAAAAAAAACACTTTCTCAGAATCTGGAAGTTGGGTCTCCTTAAAGTGTATATAGTAGATTTTTTTTCGGTGATAAATCTCACCATAATAGCATCACTGTTTTGTGTTCGCTATTATGGCATGGAACCATCATGAAGATATAATGAACAGCACTATGTACAGTATAGTGCCTCTAGGCGGATGGCCTACTGTCTATGCCCAGATCATTCATATGGCTGTGGTATCACTGGCTTTGGTAGCTGGTGTCACCATCATAATACATATATAACAGGAGCATTTTCTCCCGTGAGAGAAACTCGGGTTATAATGTGCTGTTATAATCAGTTGAGTATGAGGGCAAACATGTGATGGGTTTCACTCATTCCATTCATGCGCACACTGTCTCCCCCACTTCAGGCTGTCTGCGCTACTGACATAGAGATCAAGTTGTATTTATATAACTGCTGTGGCTAAAAATGTTCCTCAACATATACATATAAAACAAGACATGGGGTAGTGTAAAACTCAAATTTTACTACACACCCTCTTTGTTTGATGCTTGTATAAACTCCTCGAGCTTCACTCTTGAAATTTAAGTTACACCAACACCTTGGGTGTGTGTAAAATTTTGTTATATACACTACCCCATGTATTATATTGTTTTTGCAAAACGCTTTTTAATGCACCAGTTACGGTAACTTAATGCCACAAAATTAAGAAACTGTATGCTAGTTAAAGATGCAGTGAATTTAAAATCCACAGGGCGAAGTGGATGCGGCATACCTTCATGTTATCATAATGCTACTCAAGTGGTCATTGGAAAGTGCTCTCCGCCTTCTCATTATGACTTTGCGTGTAATCCGCCTAGACGTGAAGTAAGGTGAAGGACAACAATATAGGCAGCCCTTCACACATCACATGGTTTACAGTACTGTAAGTCACATGCTTTAGCCAGGCAGGAAGGAAGAGAGTTATACAAGCAGATAGTTTCACTTTCTCCTTTGCAGTGGTAGAAGGAGGAAGCATTTTGTATGGAGAGGAGAGTTTGGAGTGCTATATTTGTATCTTGTGTAAATTGCCTATAAACATCAGCTTTTTAAAAGCTAAATCTTTAGTTATTTTTGTAGTGTTTTTCAGTTCTTTTTTTTGACTAATTTGTTTGTTTTGTAAGTTGTGTTGTGTGTGTGTGTGTGTGTGTGTGTGTGTGTGTGTGTGTGTGTGTGAGACTGTGTGACTGTGAGTGTGTGTGAAGCAGTCTTTCTTTGCATGAGGGGTCAGGAGAGGAAGTAGTGGGTTTGCAATGGAACAGGGATAGTCTGGCAGCCGTGGCTATGGGCAGAGGGAGTGCACATGTGTGGAGGTCATCGGGTGTCATTGGACCGCTCCTGACTGTTTGGTCTTGCCTCTCCCCTCTGGAAGCAGCAGCACTACCAGTGTCACTGGCGGCACATTCACAAACTCGCCACCACCACCAACCACCTCCAGTAGCAGCTGCAGGGCTACAGCAGCACCACCTCCACCACCTCCACAGCAGGAGGTAGAGCCCCAGGTGCATGGCATTGCTGCCCACAGTACATCTGCCCCTCCTGTTCCTGCCCCCACAGCTCCCCAGTCTTTTTAACTGTGTTGGTGGGGCCAGCACCATTGTGGTGTGTCATTTATGTGGCTTGCAGGTGCCACAGTCCCAGAGGGACACATCTGGGGACTGTGGCCAGGCCACATATGATAAAACCACAAGGTGGAGTGGCAGGCTGCCACCAAACGAGCCATGCCTCCACCTGCTGGCCCTTCTCTGGCAGTGGCAGAGGGTGCTGCGGTGTTGTGCCTCACCACTGCAACAGGAGGAGGGCCAGCAGCAGCTGCTCCACCACTTCAGCCACCACCACCACCAGCACAACCCTCACCACCACCACTACCTGGCTCTCCCCATACCAGTGGACCCAGCTACAGTGCCTGCAAAGCAGGCAGACATTGCACTGTTGTGGGCTGTGCTGGAGGAAAGCAATAAGAGGTGGAGCAGATTGAGCAAAACCAGCTGCAGATAGTGTTAATGCTCAATATGCTGTTGCAAAACCATGGGATCCCCTATTAATTATTTTTCTGGACACCACACCCCCACTGCTGTAGTGTTTTCTGATTTTTTGTTTAATAACAGGCAGTCATACATGCCCCTATTTCCTGTTGTTATAATCCAGTGCCTCAGTAATGTTTACTTTCTGTTGTAGAGAGGTTGTGGAAAAGCTGGTGTGAGCAGTACAAATATGATGTGTTAAATTGCATGTGTGCAGTCAGTGTTGTTTCCTGTGTGTGTGTGTGTGTGTGTGTGTGTGTGTGTGTGACATCAGACATTGTGCAGCTTCTTGCAAACATATATTGCTGACTTGTAGTGTTTATGGTATAAAGAATAGTGAACAGAGTAGCGTGATATTTTATTGTCACCATCATCGTCAGCGGACTAAGTGATACAATACTTTTTCAGTTGTGTCTAGCCAGAGTGCACCTTAGTTTACATACTGCACACATGACTTTTAGGAGGCATGTGTTTTTGTGCTATGATCTCTGCTAAGTCATGTGTTGCCTTGTGAGTGACTGAGGTGCACAGTGACCCGATACTTCTGAAAAATATCATATCACTTACTCCGCTGGTGCTGATGGTACAAATAAAATACACATCATTTATTCTTTTTATCTTTATTCTTGAGATACTGCAACAAGTCATCATATATATGTTGCATGAAGCTGGACAATATGTGCACACAGGAAAAAACACTGATAGCACATGCTGTTTAGCACAACATACTTGCCTGCTCAGTCATGCTTTCTGTGAAACACTTCAAATCATGAGTTCTGACACAAAGTAAACAATATTGAGGCTCCATAAATATTTCATTTTGAAATAGACATTAAGGAGATTTACAAGTTACAGCATTGCATCCGATATATAGGCGCATACTTCCAGGGAATCTTTCTTGCTCCATGTCCTTACATGCTGCAATACTTTTCTGTAACAATGCCCATAATTTCATTAAACCAGGTCATGGAGGCTTCCCATTCTGAAGAGCTGTCAGTTCTGCCCCACCCCACACTCACAACATTATGACATAATGCCAGGGAAGTGCGAGTGTGCTCGATATACTGAATGGCTGGCAGCTTTCTGAATGTTTCTTTATAGTTATAATGGTCAGTTTGTGGTGAAACCTGGGCGCGTTTGACTAACAAGAGCCTTGTTAGTGAAGCGTGCACGCTTCACACAAACTGACCATTATAACATAAAGAAAATTCGGAAAGCTGCTGGCCATTCAGTATAATGAACACGCCTTCACTCTCCTCGCATCACGTCATAATGTTGCTGAGTGCGGGGAACAGAACTTGGGTGGCTCATCAGAATGGGTAGTCCTTCGGTGACCCGCTTTTAATGAAATTTAGAGCATTTTGCCAGAAAAGCATTGCACTAAGGACATGTGGAGGAAGAAAGATTCTCCTGGAGGTAAGGCACCCATATTGTGGCAATACCATAATAACGGTGAATCTCTTTAAACAGCAGTGCAACAATCTGTTGAAAATTTTGACCTATACTTTTTATGCTATATTACATTGCCACTTTACTACATCCTGACTTGCATGGATACTATTGTTTTCAGTATTTGAGTCTGCTTTACTACTTTTTACATATCTGAAATAATAAAAGGAGCACTCCTTTAATATGGTGCAGACCAAGTCTTTGTTAGTATTTTCCGCTGCTTTTCTCTGTCAGTTGTCATATCACTTGTTGTAAATTAACAGTTACGTAGCAGACAGTGTTTTATGACCTCTGAGAACAACAGTTATTCAAAAGAGCTGCAAATAGTGATAAAAACCTAGTCAGAACAATATTAAAAGGTGTGCTCCTTTTTTTCAGACATGATAAAAGTAGTAAAGCAGACAGAAATTGTGAAAAGAAGGGTATCACAAGTTAGGCAGTAACTAGTGGCTGGCAATGTAAAATAGTATTAAAAAGTATAGGTCAAAATTGTCACCGCATTGTTGCAATGCTGCTTTAATTTATAATTTAAGTATGACATTATGTGCTCACAATCACAACACACAAAATGCATCTATCTTGTGTGCAGAAAATTGACAAGTATTAAGGAAGTGAAATGGGATCATTACACCACATGCAAAGTCCCCAGAATTTATTGTGCAGTCACTCATGTGCGAGTGGACACACAGAGACCCCAGATTTTTCTGCATCCCAAAAATGCATCTGTCTTGTGTCCAGAAAATTGACAAGTGCCAAGGAAGTGAAATGGGATCATTACACCACATGCAAAGTCCCAGAATTTATTGTGCAGTCACTCATGCGCGCAGTGGACACACAGAGACCCTAGATTTTTATGCATCCCAAAATGCATCTGCCTTGTGTCCAGTAAATTGACACATGCTAACAAAGTAAAATGGAGTGTTACACCACATGCAAAGTCCCCAGAATGTATTGCATAGTCACTCATGTGCGCAGTGGTCACACAGAGTCCACAGATTTTTCTGCATCCCAAAATGCATCTGTCTTGTGTCCAGAAAATTGACAAGTGCTAAGGAAGTGAAATGGGATCATTACACCACATGCAAACTCCCCAGAATGTATTGTGCAGTCAGTCATGTGTGCAGCGGCCACATAGAGTCCCCAATTTTTCTGCATCCCCAAAATGCATCTGTCTTGTGTCCAGAAAATTGACTAGTAATAATGAAGTGAAATGGGATTGTTACACCACATGCAAAGTCCTCCAGAATTTATATGCAGTCACCATGAGCACAATGGTCACACAGAGTCCCCAGATTTTCTGCATCCCCAAAATTCATCTGTCTTGTGTCCAGAAAATTGATAAATGCTAAGGAAGTGAAATGGGATTGTTACACCACATGCAAAGTCCTCCAAAATGTATTGCACAGTCACCCATGTGCGAGTGGTCACACAGAGTCCCCAGATTTTTCTGCATCCCCAAAATGCATCTGTCTTGTATCCAGAAAATTGACAAGTGCTAATGAAGTGAAATGGAGTGTATACATTACATGCAAAGTCCCATCAGAAATGATGACAGTGAGAGAACTGTTGCTGGTCCAACGTGTGCTGCGATTCCTGTAAATGCAATGTGATCACCTCAACCAGATGGAAGGGTGCCTTTGTCTGTACACTAATAGTAGCCTTGGTGAGTTGATATATATATATATATATATACATTTTTTTGTATTTTCTAGGTGGTGGGTTGACATATATAGACATGTACTTATTGTATTGTTTTTGTATCACAGGCCACAGATACTGTTGGTGTGCACATTCCAGTGCTTGATGAGAACTTTTGCATTGAAATGGGAAATGAAAAACTCTTAAGCCAATGAAGGTAAGTATTTTATTTTTTTGGAGGTGAAGCATATTTGCAGGTACATCTCATTAGTGGTTTCTTATTTGTTTACTTCTTCATCAATTTCATCTGCATCCTTCTCGAGCCAGGTTGGCAATGATGGTCATGGTCATCGATTGAAATGACTTCTGCATGTTGCACGCCTGCCCTAGCCTGGGGAGGCCTGATGTTCAAGAACTACTTTGGATAAAGCAACTATGCCACAACAAAGCATCTGGAAGTTTCTTAAAAAAGAAATGAAGGACTTATTACAACTTGATTGCAGCAATAACAAATTATGTTTAAGCTGTGGCTGTTTCTCGGGTATCTGGAATATTAACACAGATAGTAAGCTATCACACTGCAATCAGCGGATCAATCACAACTTAATTTAGTACTAGGCTGTGTAACAAATACACTGTGCCAGTGTCCCTGGTCATCAACTCAGATTACATTTCAAAACCACATCTTGTCAAGTAACACAACCTGTGTCAACTTTTCAACACTGTTACGGCTGCACAGCTGCAAGTTTGGAATACAGTGCATGATATAGTTGCAGAAATAGTTTTTGTGACGTACCCATGTAACCTAGTTTATGAATCCTCCTCAGTCGAATTTGTTGCACTCTTAAAAAAATGAACAGATGAAATAAAATATATATACTTACCAGTATGTATGTGAAATGGTATTCCATAGATTCCTGTGTATGGTACTGCTGCAGTACCATTGATACTGACTTTCAGTGAAGGAGAGTCATTTTTGTTAACATGTAAAAAACAAATAAGTTTACTGTTTGTGTTTGACTATTACAGCTCAGAAAAGCAACAGAAAACAAAACACACAGCTAAAGGAAGTTGAATAGCAGAAAAAAATTAGTACACATACTCACTTTATAATTTTAATATTAAGAAGCCTTGTGCCTTTAGCTGATGGATGCGTCTCCTGTTCAACTCCCTCTGCCTTGGCATTGTCAATGTAATGGGAAAACATTGTCAGGGTGACACTGGTGGTGGGTGCTGGTGGTCATAGCTGCAGCACATGATGACATTCCTGAGACATCTTCCCACATCTGATGGTGGTGGCAGTGGCTAGACAGGGGTGGTGGTGGTGATCAAGGGGGCACACAAAGTCATTCCCTGTGGTGGCAGTGGCTAACAGTGGTCATGCTGGTGGTGGTCTGGGGGGCACACAAAGTCATTCCTGTGGTGGCAGTGGCTAAAAGCAATGGTGGTGGTGGTCCAGGGGCACATACAAAGTCATTCCTGTGGTGGCAGTGGCTAACAGTGATGGTGGTGGTGGTCCAGAGGTGCACACAATGTTATTCCTTGTGGTGGCAGTGGCTAACAGCAATGATGGTGGTGGTGGTCCGAAGGCACACAAATCATTCCTTGTGGTGGCAGTAGCCAACAGTGGTCATGGTGGTGGTGGTCCAGGGTGGCACACAAAGTCATTTCATGTGGTGGCAGTAGCTAACAGCAATGGTGGTGGTGGTCTGGTCCAGGGGCACACAAAGTCATTCCCTGTGGTGGCAGTGGCTAACAGCAGTGGTGGTGGTGGTCCGTGGGGCACACAAAGTCATTTCCTGTGGTGGTAGTGGCTAACAGTGGTGGTGGAGATGGTCCAGGGGCCACACACAAAGTCATTCCCTGGCTAACGTGATCATGGTGGTGGTGGTGGTCTGGGGGCACACAAAGTCATTCATGGTGGCAGTGGCTAACAGAGGTGGTGGTGGTCCGGGAGTCACACAAAGTCCTTACCTGTGGTGGCAGTGGCTAACAGCGGTGGTGGTGGTGGTCCAGGGGCGCACACAAGGTCATTCCCTGTGGTGGCACTGGCTAACAGCGGTCACGTGGTGGCGGTACAGGGCCAGGATATATTGTGCTCTCTGTTACAAATGTGACATGACATATGGAATTTGAGTCACACTCTAAGTGGAGACTCATTGAACCGTATGAGAAAGAAAATATCTATCATACGGCAAATGTCACAGCCTTTTAACAACTTCAGTTAAAACCTACAACATTAACTCATCATCATCCTCAAAAGAAAGCTGCCCTCACAGTCATCTATATCTGAAGTCTGACCACTAGGAAATTCTTTCTCCATCGTGTCATTGTCTAGATCAGTGGTAGGCATTTCATGCTGCCACTGCCAGTGCCACCAGGATGGTCCATTTCTACATCACCAAAACCATGACTAGGCTGGGGTATGAATACTGAGGCTTCAGTCTGTGCTGGTTATGTGCCTCTCATTCATTTTTATGAATGTTAGCAAACCAACATTTGCAGGAGAGAGGTTTATCTGATCTATCCCTAACTATTGCACCTGCTAAGCTGAATACCCTCTCGACACTTACACTGGAGGTGGGCATGTGAGATACTTCAGTACCACTGCAGTCAGCTCTGGCCATTCACTGACCTTTCTGCTCCAGTATAAAAGAGGATCATCAGTTATTGGCAGATGCCTGTTTTCATACAAATATGACTCTCTGTGCTGCACTAAGTCCAATGGTTGATGCATCATACTGTTCTCTGGAATCATTTATTTCTAAATCCCACTTGGGACACAGCCTCCCAAAGTGGGTTGATGCCAAGCTGCTTTGGATGACAGACCACATGGAACTGCAGTCCCTTCCCTTATAGGATTGATTGATACTCCTCCAGGTGCACCTTCAGCCTGATTATGCTGCTGAGGTTTGCTGACCTTGCACGTGACTTCTGTGCCCCATGAACCAAGCGTACCAGTTGCCCACTGACATTTTTTACCTGTTCAGGCCCTCCTTCCAGTACTGAGGAAATTCCATATTTGTATCGTGTGTCCAGCATTGTTGCTATTGCAAAGTTGTCACTATGCTGAATGCTCAAGATGTGATGATTCTGGTCGAACACTGTCAGCATGTGTTTCAGCAACATACTGCTAGCACTGTCTCCAGCAGCATCAAGGCCATGCTGTACATTCATCAATGTCTGCCTCAGCACCCGCAGGTGGAATTGATTGGCTAAGGAGGCAAATTTGCCACTCACTGCCTATGTGGCATGTTCAAAAGGCTGCAAAATTGTTATTACAGAGTCCATGAGGCGTCACTGTTCAGTCATCATAGACATGGAGGCCCTGGAACTGTCACGGTTAGTGTGCATCACAAGATATTCTGACATGGCTTTGTATTGTTCATACAACCTCTGTCATGTACTGTATAAAGTGGAGTTCCACCGACTGACAACTTCCAGCTTCAAGCGGTTCTGAGGGAGGCTGTTTCGCATCTGCAACCGCCGAGTTGGTCATGGGCCTTTGCAGATTGTGAAAAGTGAGAACAGATACGAGTGCAACTGTCAGCATTTTCTTTACATCGGGTGCTGCGGAAACTCCTGCACTACAAGATTTAAACAATGGGCCATGCATGGAACATGAAAAAGCCACCATTCGTGATGCATTTCACCACATTTGACCCATTGTCACTTGCTATGAACCCAGCTCTCAGGGACAGGGGTTCAGCCACTTGTCAGTTTCAGTCAGTACCACGTCCAACATGTTTCACCAGTGTGTGAACAGGTCATGCGCATAGCAATTGTTGCATGCTGTCAATTCCTGGAAGATTATTACACGACATTCCACCTTACTGCACTGATTATTCACACTACCAACAGCACAAACAACCCCTGGCACCTGTGCCCAGTGTGCAGTTATACACAGATATGAACTCCCCACTGTTTTACCACTTGTCCACATATCCATACTTAAATGGATGAATGGAGAGGATGAATGTTGATGGGCATGTCTTACTGAGCTGAACACAGTACGGTACAACATCAGGGACAGCACGGTCGAAACGTATGTCCTGGATGGGACTTTCCATTTTGGACAGGTACGTGCAGCAAACCACTGGAACCAATAATTCTTTACAAAGGAGAAGGAAAACGATCAATTGCCAGCATTTCAGCTACAGCAGCATTAATTTCACGTGACACTGTATGACTGGGTGGGTACTTCAACTTATGCTAAAAATCCTCTGTAACGTGGGCTGACTTAAACATTTTACAGAGGTGTGATGACAAATTGTTCTGCTCTGTGAATGGCAGGGGTGGATGGGACATTTGATGAAGAGGGTTGCACAGGTGATGACAAACCCACAAATTCAGTTATTTTGCCACATTTACCAACTGGGGTTGATGTACCACTTGCTCTAGATATACTGCATTCACCACCACCACCAAAACTGCTACTCTTGCCAGCACTGGACAACATTTCAAAATCATTATGCTCCTCCACCTCATCATGCCTGCAGTAATCCTCTGCTCTTATTTCATCACTGCTGCACACATTTAATTTCCTACTTAATTTAACAGTCATGGAAGGTAACATATTAGTTATGGTTGATGACGAAGGTGACGCCCCACTGTGGTATTAGCTGCCATCTTGTGCTGGTTCCACAGTGCCACATGCCTGTTCTTAAGATATGTATGCTGTCCTCTTGTGCCCAGATGCCTCCCTTTTACCTCGACTCACACGCATTCATGGCAAACCTGGCAAATTGCAACTCATACTAGGTCATAATGTCATACACTTAATAGCGTGCAGGCATTATGCACGAACCCCAGACCTGTGCGCTTTCCATGTTGGACCCCGGAGTTAGAATCCTAACTGGGGGGATCTGAGGCACAGCCCCTGTAATAGGGTGTGAGTGCAGAGCCCCCACAGATCAATAGAAATAAATAAATTGCACAATGCGATTAAGTCACACAGCATTCTGACGTGCAACATTTTGACCCTTGCCATTGCAACTGACTCATCGCTTGCATCTTATACAAAAACATCCCAAACAAGGGATTGTGATGCTCTACTTTTAACATGTCCCCGATGCTTATTGGACTCTGATCTTTTAAGCCATGAAGTGGGGGGTGTGCTACGTGATTTTTCAGGCAGAACACACTTGACGCAACTCACCACCACGACTACCTACCATTATTACTGGTCATCATCATCATCATCACCATCAACTGAAACTGGTAAATCACAAGTATTTATGGGGGATTAATGCAAAGAGACCAGACACAGCCACATTGAATTTCTTTTCTCCAATTCCCAGCTGGGGTCAATTACATCATCATCATATTCATCAACATCATCACATCCACATCTTCTGCTTGGATGCTGGTATGTGGACTGCATGTTGCAAGCACAGCATCATCATCATCATCAGATTCATCACCATCATCAGCACCACCAACACCTGATATTTTTCACCACACTGTGAATCACTGCATGGAAAATGCATGACCTGAACTCGGTAGAAGAAATGCCACATTGTGTACTATCGTAGACATGATTATCAGAATCCTCATGTTCAGTTACTGCGATGTTACTGGGAAGTATGACATCATCTACACTGCCACTCACTGCACTGCTTCACACTCCACTATATTTTTGGACATGATACACTGGTCAGAAGTGGAACTTGAGGCAGCAATACTGATAACACTACCACCAACAACTGCCTAACACCACCACCACCAGCTGGGACAACATCATCTCCTCCAACTATGAGTGAAGCTACTGATTGGGCTGTAAAAATATTGCAGAAGAAATACCTTTCCTCATATCAGCAATGCACTTCTGTGTCTGTGTACTACGATGCCCACAGACAATCTTACCACTGGCAGTAATGCCATGGTGAGAAACAGCTTTGTTTGCACATCTCTTTGTGGGCATTTTGGAAGATCGACAACAATATTCTAAACAAATTTAGATTTTGGAATGTTCACTCTGGGTGGGGGACACTGGATGTGAAGCAAAAAAGAACGTGGCTTCAGCAACAGATACAGATGCAAATTCACGTTCAACAACACCTTAACTATCCAGTGGTGCTGAAGCCACAAACAATCCAATCTGGAAAATAATTCATTTTGCGGTGTGGGGTGGGGGCACTGACTGCAGATTTTATGGCAGTGCAAGCAGCAAAACAATGAAAGATACCGCAATGGCAGTACAAAATCGCACAGCTGCAGTGGCTAGCAGGTTCAAACTGCTGTGCCTGCAATTACACTGTAGCACAATAAAACGTGTATTATTTGATGTCAGGCACTGCACACACCTCACACACACACACAGTTTGTCTACAAGTAATGAATAGCAAATTGAAAACTTCAGTAATATACAATGTATTGTAAACAACCTGAAATTATGAACTGCTGCACCAGATCCACACAACACACTATCAGCAAAAATGTCAACAATTACTAACAATATTACTGTGTGTACATTAACACAGTCAGTTATATAACAAAAATATAGCCAAAACAAAGAACTCCCTATTTCTCCAACTTAAATCTACCTACACCACAGATATACCCCTCCCCACAGCACACTTTCACTGTCTCATACTACACAGACTCAATGTTGTATATTAACATTCAAAATCCACATACAAAAATGCTCGATGATATGAGCACAGGAGGGTTTCCTACAATTGATGAACTAAAGTTTGAGCAAAAAAATACTCAAAAGGCTTTTTAACAGCTTTTAGAAGGTTTGAATCACAGACAGCTCTCAGAGCACACTGTCTCCTACAGCTTCCTACACACACTACCCCAAACTGTGGCTGTGCAGATCAATCTAGAGCCCATGTGACCTGAAATCCCATGAATCACTGCAAAATTAGCCTTTGGAGCTTAAAAACAGGTGAAGTGAGGTGAAGTACATTGTTTTCAATGCACTTCACCTTTAAAATTGGTGGAGTAGTGGTCTGGGAAGGCGGAGTAATGCAAAGTCATTGTTTTCAAAGGACTTCACATTACCCATTATAATGTGAATTACTCCACCGCATTGTGAATTACTCTGCAAATTCACCTTGGCTCCGTGAATCACTTCACAGAGTGAATTGAGCCCACTTAACCCACCACTGTTTGGGATCTCCAACCCTAACTTCCCACCCCACCCCAAGCAGCAAAGGGAAAAACATTAGGTTTTGGGACTCTGGAATCTTGGCAAATCAGTGGTGTGGTCTTCCTTGAGGTTTTCAACCCTAATGCCCACCCTATTTCCTGAACAAACAATATCACACATGATGTCCTTTCTTCACACTTGGGACCCACAGGCCCTGTGTGAAGAAAAGTACAACAAATAGTGTTGGCAACATGTGTCGAGAAGTACATTTCTACATTTGAAGAGTGTATCACTGTGAGGCAGTGGTTTGAAGCTATACCTTGTACTTTGGACAGTAGGCTATGGGCTGGAGAGAGGTGTGAGCATTAGGGTTGACAACCCCAAGGAAGACCCCACCACTGATTCACAAAGACTCTGGAGACACAAAACCATAAAGTTTTTTTCCTTTTGCTGCGGGGTGGTGTCTGGGTAGTTAGGGTTGGAAACTCTATTGCCACATTTCCCTCATTTGTGGCATTATGACCCCAACTGGTGCATTATTAATGTTTTTTGCAAATAATTTCCTTCTTTTGAAATAGTGGAATCATATCAAGATTCACACAGGTCCCTTCAGGACCTGTTTGAACAGGCACAGATGCCCCATGCCAAGGGAAGACTCCATCCACCTACAGAAATGCATACCCTTTGTGGTCCCTGCAGTTCTGTTCAAGTTCAAGTTTATTGCAGAAACACTCCTTTGAGCAAGCTCATTCACAAGGAGGTCCTGAAGCACACACATACAGTTCAGATTCATAGACAGGAGATATAAAATGTAGAACAACAACAACAAAAAAATATAATACAAGAGGTATACACAATAGAAGTCCTTATGCTATATATGCAGATCTGTGAAGTGATGAATGTCAACAATTCATGGGGCTGTCTGGTGGGATGCATAAATTCAGGGTCCTGTAGTCCCTTAGCTTCCCTGTGGCTGGAGATACAAGTGCACAGGGCAAACAGTGCATTCAGAGCCAATGCACAGGGCCCTTTGACACCCATGGGTGGAGAGATGCAGGGCCCTATGCCAAGAGGACAGTTGTCTTTACTATATGGTACCTGGGCCCATGCAGACAACCCCATACCTTTTATTCCCTGGCTCGGGAGTGTTGCATAATAGTGCCATCCCCATCCTCACTCCATTGAGCTGCGGCCGCTAAGCTCACTCCCTGAACTCAGCTCACCAGCACGGCATCACAAAGCATACCTGCTGGGATAAAGACTGGTACTACACACAGAGTTATTAACAATTACAATAAACACCAATTATCCAGACCTCAATTAACTGAAACTCTCAATTATCCAAAACTGTGGTGCATCTTCCTGCTTAATAGACTTCATTGTAAAATGCCCTCACTTAATCAAAACTCTATTTATCCAAACAATTGCATTATTCCTCAGCACATTCAAATAAATGAAAGGTTATACTGTATACTGTCTTTTTAAAAATATTGACCCCAGATTTTAAGATACTCATTTCTGATTCACCTTACAAACATGACATGTAACATTTATAGTATATTGACCGAAATGCCATTTTGCACCTGAAATGCAAAAAGCACATCCCATACAGGATTTAAAAAATGATACATCAGGTTTGTGAGATTATGTGGAAAAATGGGTATGTTGAAAGTTTGGAGTCAAAATATTGATAATTAGTGACAGTGTGTCAAACATTGAAATACTGCAATGTTCACTCACAACCTGTGCATTTTACCATATTTGTACACCAAATTTTCAAGCACGCCCCTCTTATTACCCCACCTCATGAACCCAGTAGGTGAAAATGTACAAATCCCAGCTGAGACATCACTCCGTCATTCTACAGGACAGGTGTGAAACACATTTAGCCAGGAGTTAAAAATGACAGCTGTCAGGTTCATGAGGTGGTGGAAAATGGCTAAGTTGAAAATTTAAGCCAAAAGATTTAAAATTACCAAAGTTAAGAGCAAGCACAGAAAATATCAATGTATGTGCATATTTTGCAATTTAACATATTTTGACCCCAGCATTTTTAACATAGCCTTCTCATGACCCCACATCATGAACAAGAGCAGTGAACATTTTCAAATGTCACCCAAAAAGGTTTTTGCCAAGTGCCTACAAACTCACCTTTCAGGCCTGATTTGCATAATTCCACTGCCATTGGTCATGAACTGGGTTCCCAAAAGGCCATATTGAAAATGTGGAGCCGAAATAAAACTGACAAAGTCATGCACGAAGTTTGAAACCCCATTGAAATATACTGAACTGCACTTATCTTAGTTTCTCATATTGCACTCAGCGGTTCCAGCAGCAAGACTTGTCTTTGATCTGAGGGCAGATCTACACCATGAGACATGTTCAGGTGAGTGAGGATGTGTGGCGTGGTGGGTGCTGCGTGGGAGGTTGGTGGGGTCAGAATGGCGACAGATCATTTCTTTTGCAAGTATAAAAAAAAATCATTGAGAGATGGTTTTCTTTTTCATTGAAAAACAAGGGACAGTTTTCTTCTTTGCAGGGGACACTAACATTCTGACACTGGGGACTGGGCACCTCAGTTTTGGGTGACTGTTTGGTGGCACAAGGGGTGGGCACCCTGGTGCTTCCACATAGAAAATGAGACTGGGGCAGGTGACCTGGAGGGAGGTGAGTGAAGACAAGTGGTACTGGGAGGCACCCCAGTCCATTTATGAAAATAAAAGATACAATAAAACACTAGGAAGGGCAGGCAACCAGAGGGAGAGGGAGAAAGAAGCAGTAGCAGGGTGGGCACCGAGGTGCTTTAACAAATAGATCAGTAGGTAGGTAGGTGGGTGGGTAGGTAGATTGAGTAGGTCGATAGATAGATAGATAGATAGATAGATAGATAGATAGATAGATAGATAGATAGACAGACAGACAGACAGACAGATAGTGAGTAAGTGGCAAGATGTCATGGGGATACAGTTAATTGATGACTTACTGCTCTCACTGCAGCAGACAGTACAAGTTCCAGCTTCAGCTGCAGAACTCAAAAAGTCATGTTGTTCTCACACAGAGAATATGGATCAATGACTCTTTTCATTAGGCTGGGCACACAGCATTTTGGGATGCCAGAAAACTAATTTCTGGTAAGTTTTTAAAAACAAACAGCAGAATCTAGCTAAATTGGTTCTGTTTAGCTAGGCTCAGGTGTTTGTTTGTTTTTAAATATATTAATTTTATGCATTTTCAGTGTTTGTGAGTTTAAAATGAGAAATAAAATGGAGGCTGACATGATCAGTATTTTTTCAGCATGCGAGGTAAATCACGGAGATAAGCAATAGTGATTGAGGTAAATCATGAAAATAAGCTATTGCAATTGCTTTTTGTTTCTTACTGCTCATGTCAGGATGTTAACCCTAAAGTTGTTATATCTCTGGAACCACATAAAATTGTTTCAGAAAACCTTCCAACCTTGAACATTTCATGAAAAATACTACACCTAGGCTGTAGATGAGAGCAATAAAACCCAATGTTAGGTATAAAGAAACCAAGCATGTATTTTTTTTCCATTTTTGGCACTCTGTATCTCAGAAACCAAAGAATATGCTGTCACAAAACTTTTCATACCTTAAGACTCAGGCAGCCTGACTGCATATGCCAACATTTGAGCTATTTCATCAAATGAGTCCATAATTATTAAGGTGGAAATATTGGGGTTTAACGTTAAACAGCACACTAAACCCTAACTATAGTGGTGCTACCATGCCCTATAATATACTGAACAGTGAGTCATAACGATGATAATAAATAGCTCTGTATATGGTGCCTCAAAGTGGACAGGCAATTGTCCATGCCCATGCTGCACAGGTGGCTGTGGGAGCACTGGCACTGGAAGATGGTGCAATGTTACTTGTAATAAACAAATGAGTTTTGAAGATGATTAGGTACCCATAAAATTTGAACATGTTACATCTTTTAATCTAATGAGGGCTCAGCATTTTAACAGAATCTGACAAGGTGACAGATAACAATCCTACTGTAACATTTCTTTGCAGTGTACAAATAGAGAAGAAGGTGGTATCACCATAGACTGCAATAAGGCATGACAAGGATAATGTGACTCATGATGCGGGAGGTAGAAGAGGAGGAAGACGATGTGAGAACTGTTTTCTGAAGCTACAGTCTTTTTATGGCTTTAATTTTAATTAAATAATTATTATTAGTTATTATTATTACATTTGACTTTATTTATATGCCAAAAATGTGACTTCAATGGAATCATGATATCATCTGGAAAATACTTCACACTTCAGAGGATCTCTGTTCTTTTTTTTAAAGTACAGTGGACTTGTGGTGGTACTTCTGGAGAGAAATGGAGTTTCAGCACATCAAATACAAGCTGAATACAAGATGTGTGCCAGTCCCGCTTTTCTCCTGGGGCTATGTAAACTCCTCTGGGACAGTACTTTAGTCCAAGGTGATCAGCAGGATCAGCAAACAAAAGATCAGAGCTTATAAAAACTTTAATATGCACTGAGGGTTAGTGAATATCCCACCACCACAGCCCTCCTCTGATGTCAATTGCAGGAGTTCTGGGATTTGTTCTGATAGAAAAATCAAAAACATCTGATATAATCTACTTTACTGTAGTAAACAGTAAGTAAAAAACATATTCTTGCACACAAAGTGTAAACTGGGACAAACCTCTCACTTGGTGTGGGGCTTTAGTAGTGGATTGCTTTCCATTAAATAAAATGTGTGGCTGGAACTGTCAAGTAATTGCAGTGCAAAATGCAGTGACTTAAATGAGAAGCTGGAAACCTGGTATGGAAATGGATTATAGGAATGGTAAATCATTTAAAACCTGATGGTCCTTTCAGTAAATATGTATCTAAGTATTATTTTCAATATGTAGAGAGGAGCAGCATGATAACAAACAGGATTGGTTGTGCCCTGCTTTACAGCTGTTCTTGTTCCTTTGTGAGGCAAACAATGGCTGACAGATGTGTTTGGAAACTTTGTAGTGGAACAGTCATTTCGATCAGTCCAAGCACCAGGGTGACCCTGTGTTGAGTAAAATCAATGCACAGTTATGTGCCCAGGTACCCTGGATTAAAGATGCTGTGAAGCTTTGCTTCACTGATGAAGCTCTGCCAAAGTTGGGAAATTCATCTTCATGAAAGACTTCAAAAATTGCCCACCTTGCCACTTTACATTGAGTTTTCTGTGGAAATGACATTTTTGAGGCAAAGTTAGAGCAAAGTTAATGCAAAGTTGTAAATTCACCATTACTATGCCTTAACTTCACCTAGAAAAGTGTCACCTCACCTGCCAAAAACTCTGTGAAGTCGACACTTTGTATTTCACAAATATGACAAACTTTGTGAATTTTTTCAGAGCAAAGTTTCTCAGCTTCACATCTCAAACCAGGATGATCCTGTTTGAGTAAAATCAATGCACAGTCATGTGATCAGTTTGAACAAATAATATTTTTCATTTCCTTTCACCCACTTTTTAACATACTATAAGCAGGTATAATATGATATGATATAATATATGATATTTGAGCAGATAATATAATATAATATATAATATAATATAATCAAAGGTACTATAATATACTCTATTACAGTCTATTATATATGATACTATAATATAATTTAATATACAGAAATATAGGATAATATAACATGGTCTGATATAAATATGATATAACATGAAATTCTGTGCTATAACTTATGATAATTTTTCTTTTATATTTATTGTTACTTTCTTTTATGTACCAAGAACACATGAATCATGAAGTTAATCTCATGATTTGGGTTTGTTGTGACTCCCTCATGCTGTTTTCAGAAGCCACTACTGATGTCGTGGCATAAGGAATGGGATAGCTAATGCAAGCTTTTATTTTTGAACTAGAATTACATTTCTGGATGGATCACTTCTATCCCAAGTAGCGGAACTGGACACACTTGAAGAATGCAGAGGAGTAAATCAGTTTGCTTCTGGATTGTTCTAGATCAGTGGTGGCAACCCATGTCCCAAGGGCCACATGCAGCCCCAGAGGTCAACCTGTGGCCCCTCATCTATCTGCTTTTGCTTTTATTCTGTATTGAAGTTTTCAAGTCCATTATTACATTTTTAATGTTATAATATACTGTATTCTGTATAGCTTGTTTTTAATTCAAATGTATAATTTTAGCTTGTGACTGTGGTAAAGGTGGTCCTGTGGCCCTTGGGGGTGTCTGAGGGTTGCAGTGTCAGTGGCTCAGTAGGTAGCACACTCGCTTCTGAGGCCAGGAGATCATAGGGCTGTAGGTTCAGCTCCCATATCTGGCATTTGGTTAATATCCCAGTACTGACACTGTGGTGCAGCATGAGAAGGGTGCTGCACTTGAGGTGCCGCCTTCGGATGAGACGTTAAACCGAGGTCCCATCTGCCTGGATTGGTGGTAGTTCAGATGAATGTTAAAGATCCCATGGCACTTATCGAAAGAGTAGGGAATTTTTATTTGAAAAACAAAACAAAACAATATGAAACAATGTTACTTTACATACCAGAAAATTATAAAAATCATAAACACTTCAAAAACAAGCTTTAACACCTAATTCGTTTAAGCCAAACAATATGTTTCAAAAACTTTGAAAACTTTGTTCTCCAAGGTTCGATGCTCAAAAATTTTTGTTTACCTAATGCTAATTCTATACGGTTACAAATCACACTATTAGGAAGAAGAGTATGTTGTAACGAGAACTGACATCTAGCTTGCAAAGATGATATTTAATACATGCAAAATCAAATTCAAAGTACTTGAATGATATCTTCACAGAAAACCTGAATAATCTCCCAAGACTAGGCTCTGATAAGTAATGTGTCTCAAAACACCCCAATCCCACTGAATGGCCAAATCTGACCAAAAGGAAATAAATATGGACAAAGTAGCAAGAAATGTTCCAATGTTTCTATCTGATCAGCACAACCTGGTCTAAGGCACATCCTATCCATAATCTGTTTATGTTTTAAATTACCCCTAACTCCTAACCTCCCATGACAACAGAGCCACTGCACATCCCACATATTTGGAGGTATCCTATGATCCATTAAGAGGCAGAAGGGCTTTGACAGATTAGTAGGGGTACAAAAGAAATCCACTTGAACATAAAAATAATTTACCATAATTTCGAATAAAATTCTTTTCTAGGAACGTCATGTAATTGTGCCTTTCTAATTTCCATTCTCGTAATTTCCTTACTGCTGAATCGCATAAGAAGGTGCCACGGCCGCTCTACTTTTTTGGAACTCCCCTCCTTCCCAATTAGACATAAAAGGAGAAAATAACAACTGTGTCCATGCCGACCAAGGATGATCCTGAGGCTTAATCACTTTTTGAAAAGCAGCAATCATAAAAAGGAGTGATAAAAACAATCGGGTTTATCATCCCCAATCCCCTTGATTTAGCTTCAAATAAGTGAAAGCCCATTTAATAGGGTTTAAATGACTACCCCATACCATTTGAAAGAAAACACTATATAATCTTGTTTCTAATGAAAATGGCACCGAAAAATTGAACATACATGTAAAAAATGGGTAAAAAATTTTTAATAATTAATACTGCTTCTTTTTGAGAAACCCCAGGATTTCCATTGTTGAACCTTCCTCACCTATAACTAAACACTTCTCCCAATTTAACAAGGCTAAGTCCCTTTTCCAAATAGGAGGCCTAGAATATTCATGGAATCAGTAACTAGAATACCCCCAACATTCTGAAGGCAAGGAGCCTCTCCAATTGCCAAACATTTACATTTCTCTAAGTTTAGATTAGTGCCATTTAAGTCAGAAAAACAATTGATCACTTGAATAGCCTCAACACCTGACTGGGCATCAGCTACCAATAAACAGATATCATCTGCATATCTGGAAATCTTCTGGACAGGTAAAATAAATGATGGAGATAAACCCTGAATTGACCTGTTATTCTCAATTTCTCTTAAAAGGGTCCAATACAAATGCATATAATAAGGGACTGATAGGACAACCCTGCCTCACCCCACATTTTAACGGTTCTGAGCCTAAAACATTATTAATACTTGGGCAAGAACCGCCTTGTGGCATAAGGTATTAAGATACTGAATAAAAGTTTTGAAACCCATACCTACCTAAAACCTGAAAAGAAAATCATGAGACACTGAGTCAAAGCTTTAGCTTGATCTAAAGCCAAAATAAATCCTGACATTTTTTTGTATTCCGAATTCACACACGTCCGTAACAGTTTTAGATTCTGTTGAATTGAATGGTGAGGATAGAACATGTTTGCTGGATGAAGCACCCTTTGCTACCACTTGCAATCTTTTACATAAAATGGTAGAAAGAATTTTATAATCAGTATTCAGGAGACTAATTGGTCTCCAATTGCCAAAATCTGTGGTATCACCTGCTTTAAAAATGAGCGTTAAAATGGCTAAATTAAATTTCAAATCTCAAATCCATAATGAAGAATGTCATTAAAGACTTCAGTCAATATAACACCCACATCCTCTGAAAAGATTTTATAAAATTCATTAGTTAATCCATCTATCCCAGGAGAAACCCCCACAGAAGTGAGCCTATAACTACTTGTACCTCCTGCAAAGTAATAGGCCCTTGTAAAAGCTTAACATCAGCCTAGAAATAGTAGGGCCGAGAAGTGCAAAACATCCTCCCAAGATGAGGAAGGAACAAAACCTCCCCAAACTGAGAAGAAACCCATCCCTCTGCCACCACCAACATTTCTGCTACTGAAGTTTTCAACTTCCCGAAAGAATCTCAGAGCCCTGACATAAACCTCCTCTCAATCTTATGTTTACAAGCCCTATAGGCATCCTGAAAAGGTTGTTGCTGGAGCCAAACTTTAAACTAGCGTGAAGTGCAGCTGCCCTCTGGTATTGATAATTTAGCATATTTCTCTTTACCAACTTTATCTGAGATTGGACCTCTATATCTTTACACCTAGGGTGTGATTGTAATTTATAATATTGATTTCTAAAGTCTAAATACTGTAAATATTCCGATGAACCTTTCCGTCTTCCATAAGCTATAAAAAATCCTTTAAAGCTATCTTAGTATCTGTCCACCATGTGATCCAATCTGAGAAAAACACCGCCACTGATTTTCGAAGGAACAAAAATCCTTCAGTTGAGCCAAAATACTACCTCCGATAGTAACAGGAATTTAACATCCATCTACTAGCAAAAGCTGGAAATAAGGCGGAATCTGATGTAAACTAAGTGAACCATATAATGCACTATGGTCTGAAAAGTCACACGGCAAAACCGAACAAACCAATGGTATTAAATATTTGGAAAAAAGAGGTAATCAATTCTTGTTTGAAAAGTGGCCTTTTATAAGTAAAGCCAGTAACATACTAACATACTAACATACTATTTGCCAGCAGATTACGCCTTATGGTCTATCAAGTCTGCTCGAACCTAGATCCTTAGTTGGGTGCCGAGACCCTCCCATCCCTTGTGTCCAGAAACCCCTATCATCCATCCCCACCCCGGGACAGGCCATCATCTGATACATCCACTTTCTGTGTCTGTCCCACCCTCTCTTAAAGCTCTCCACTGTGGATCTCTGAACCAGCTCACCAGGCAGAGCATTCCAAGGGTCCACCACCCTCTCAGTGAAAAACCTCCTCCTCTTTTCCCCTCACCCTTCCACCTTCCAACTTCAAACATGCCCTCTGGTGATGCCTCCCTGCTTTAGTCTAAGATCCCTCCATGTTTACCCTATTTATTCCCTTGAGGTACTTGAAGACCTCAATCATGTCCCCCTGTCTCTCTCTCTCCTCCAATGAAAACAGGCAGAGCTCCTCAAGTCTGTCCTCGTAAGTCAAATCCCTAGCCCTCATATCATCTTTGTTGCCCTCCTCTGTACCCTCTCCAGGAGCTGTATGTCCCTCTTCAAGTGTGGTCTCCAGTACTGTACACAGTACTCAAGGTGTGGTCTAACCAGTCCATTGTACAGCGGCAGAATCACTTCCTTGCTCCTAGAGGTGATCCCCTTGCGATGCATCCCAACATCCTGTTTGCCTTGCTAGCTGCTCTCCTGCACTGCTCAGTGTTATTCATACATGTATCCACCATGACCCCTAGGTCTTTTCCTATTGAGAGCTTCCAGCACCTCCTCCCAGGGTGTACCTGTGTTAGGGTTTCCCGACCAAGATGCAACACCTTGCACTTGGTGATATTGAAATTTATATTCCATGTGTGAGCCCAGTAGAAGAATGTAATTCTAAAAAGCATCTTTTAACTTTGCTACCTTTATTGCCTGAGAAAGGGCATGTGAATCACAATAAGTTTTTGTTGAATCCCATTTTTATACTAATATCTAAACTACAATTCATATCCCTCCCCAAATTACATGTTTGGAAGTAAATAGATATGGTTTTAGGACGATTAAACAAGCAATCCACTGTTTTAACTTGAGGAGCATAAGTATTAATCAGTCTAAAACTAAAACCATATATTAAACAATCAAAATTAATACTCGGCCAGGCTGGACATCTATCAACCTGGTTACTTGAACCGAGGGTGAGAAAACAGAATACCTACCCCAACCGCGCAGATCTTCCCTAAATGACCAAAAGAAGGGCCGCTCCACCAGAGTTTCTAACCTGAGACACCTCCAGTAAGGAAGACAATGTCTCTCTTGTAGAAAATGACATCAGCCTTAAAATCTCTACATTGCTGCAGGCCAATCAGGCATCTCTTATAGCTCTTCATGCTACAGCAATTTAGCGATACAATTTTTAAACAGGCCATAGAAAATACAGTTTGTCAATTTAGGGTTTCTCTTGTTTCCGCTTTCTACCCTTTTCTTCTTCCTTCCAATAATTCCAGTACCTCCTCCTCTTCAATTTCCATACAAGGGTTTTCATCAGTTTTAACAAATCTGAAACCATCTCCCTCAAGGTCAGACAAGGCTGCAAAAGAATTCTGAGTAGGACAAACCCATCCTGAACAACTACTTGCTCGTGTAACCCTCCACGGGTCTGGAATGGAATATCCATCACGGTTACCACCATTAAGTCCGCTATAGAAGGAAGCAGAACAGAGGGCTCTGAAATTAAAGGATTGGGGGAGGAACGAAATCTGTTGTGGAACAAAAGTGTGGATTGATCCTCAACATTTCCCCTTCACAAAGGTCTACAACTGGGGCCTCAGGGACCAATGCCTGCCCACTACCCACCATAGGCATATTCCTCTACTTCTAAGATTAGTCTGGAGGGCAGACCCTTAACTTGGGCCTGAGCGATCAGATCTTCTTTGTTTAAACCCCTGCCTATTTTGTCCTGCCCAAGGACATTGAAGATATGCATGCCCTAATTCCTCACATAAATTACATCGAAACTCATTCCTGCAAATCTCACTGTCATGATCTAATTCACCACATAGAGCACATTTAACTTTGTCACATGCACTACTTAAGTGCCTACGGCTACCACATCTGTAACATGCTTTAGGTTGCCCTGGATAAAAACAAACTCCACGATCTTTACCTAAGAAAAGCTATTCGGAACATGCATAACTTCATTATTCACCACATGTAGTTTGACTTTAAATCTCCATGCTCCAGTCCAAATCCCTTCCGTGTCTAGAATAGGCTCGAGGGCCTAGAACCATACATTTCGTTCTAACCAATATAAAATATCCCTACATTTAGCCCTTCATTCCTGAACATAACATTTATAGTTTTAAATAAAGGTTTATAATCGAATAGCCAAAAAGGTAACCATAACGGCAACGACTTATAACTATCATATTTGTGCCAAAATTTCTAAACTAGCCATTTGTTTAAAGCTAATATCAAATGTATCCTCCCTGAATATTAATTAGTGCGTAAATATCTACAGGTAAGAAGTTCATTGAGTCCATTAACAATTTCCTTGCCACATACAGTCGATCAGGATGTTCAGGTAATCCCCCTCTATCAAACCCGAACTGCATTTCTTCTTGGGGCTTGTTCCAGTTTATTTCTTTGAAAAGATCCAAAAGCGGGGCCCCTCCTCACCTTCTGATCCTCTGATAACAGTTCAGCAGAGCTTCATACAGGTGAATCCCCAACCCCTGCATACTTTCAGCAGAAGAGTTCACAATTTTTAAAGTCTGCCCTTCTCAACCTGTTTGACTAAAATCAGGACTCACCCTCCTTCACTGGTTTACTAAGAGGACCTGATTCCTTTGGGGAAAAGGACAACCATGCCGGATCAGGAATCCATTTTCCATTTGCTTGAAGAATCCATCGCGCCTGCGATAGCGCCACCTCTTCAGACCATTCAGATGTGGTACCTTCTCTTCCCTTGTACCTCCTGTCCCACTTTCATTCTCGGTCGACTTACCACTTCCTCCGTTAGTACCGCACCCTCGCGATAACAGGAGGCTCTGTCTGAATTTTGTTCCGGAGAAGTTCCAAAGTGCTGAAACCACAATCTTCCCCAGTATCAACTCCTTATGCGACTGCCTATCCACCGCTTCCTCCCGATCCATTTCAACGGCAGCAACCTCCATCTCAAAATGCTCCGACTTTGCACTGCTGAGCCTCGTTTCCTCCAAGGACTGCTCACCGTAAGTTCAGAGCAGGCCTCGCCTGCACACATTGATTTATTAAACTCCATCTGCAGCTCCTTTGACTGCGAAGTTCTCCTTGATCCCCTCAACTCCATCTCTATCTTCCACGCCATCTGCACTCACTGGTGCTCCAGCTCGAGTGGCCACCACTAAGGTCAACGGCTCCCCTACTGGCCACAACACTGCAACAATGAGGCAGCATCAGAGTAGGGGAATTTCCGGTGTCCTGGCCAAATTTCCTCATTCGCTAAAAATACCACCAACAGCTTAATCTGGTTCAAGATCAGTTGGTATTCATCTGTATCCCCGGTCGTGCCTGAAAATAGGCAGGATTTGTCTAGTGCGCTACCCAGTCAACAAAACTAAATAAATAAAATAATAAAACCTGGGGCCCTGATTATCTTAGGTTGTTCAACCCTGTTCTAGATGGTTTCATCACTAGATGTACTGCATGATCAACAAGAAAGATTACTTAAACCACTCCCCAGTGGCAGACCGCGTACCATCCCATTGAAGCACCATGTAACCTTGTGTCTCACACAGCAGACTACTTTACCTTTCACTCACACAGGGAAAATAATATAATGAGCATCTGTCCTCTGCTGCAGCATCAGTGGATTAAAATTTGTGTTCAATCAATCAGTCAACCTCCCTTCAACACCTTTCCCAGTCTTTTAAATTTAATCTGCTCTGCTCCTGTTTAGAGATGTTGCAGAGTTTTACTTCATCGGTGACGTTCTGGTGAAGTTGCAAAATCCCCTTACAGAATTACTTTGCAATATTCCCACTTCATCACTTCGCCACTTTGCAATAGTTTTAATTGCCAAAGGGCAGTTTTCAGAGCAAGTTATGGTGAAATGGTAACTTCAGCAGCGAATATAGGTCAACTGATATACAAAGAGGGCAACTTTTCCAGGTGAAAACTGCAAAGTTAGCACTTCGTGAATTTTGTAAACATCACAAATTTCAGCCTTTTGTTGTATATCTACTCCTGCTGCTGGGGAAAAAAAATATTGATTATTATGCCCTTTACAACACCAGTACTCAGTTAAAATTAATTATCCAACAAGACTTTCAAAATCTCCTGCACCTTTCACTAGTCTTATAAATACAGCACACTCTGCTCTGCCCTAGTTCTGCTGAAGGTTCCTGTAAGGTGCCAGTGAAAGCAGGCTTACACTGTGCTTTCTCTCCTCCTCCTCTCTCTTCAGCATGATTTCACTAGCCTGCCTGCTGACTCTACAGTTAAATATACAAAGAACAGGCTAACTGGAAATACAAAGGACAATTCCATGATGATCTCTAATTTCTTTTTTGTTTTATTAAAATCACTTTACACATAAAAGGGTCTCCTTACTGGCACAGGTCCTTCTCCTGAAAGGAATGCTGGACATGGCATTGTGATATGTGCAACATTCAGAGCTGTCGTCTCTAGCATCACTAAATGGCTGCTGCAAGTCATGTGGCTTGCAAAACAATTGGGCATGCTCAGTGTGTCCTTGTAAGAAGTTCCAAGTCATAACATCAAAGTGCCAAAATGCTAAAAGGAAACTGAGTTCTTCTGGGACTGCTTCCCAGTATCAAAAATGTTGGTTACACAATGTCTTTATGCAAATTTAGCCCTGCCTCATCCCTAGTCAGGAAGGTGTTCATAGAATCATAGAAACCTAGTGGCAGAAAAGGCCCAACTGGCCCATCTAATCTGTCCCATTCCCCATAACTCATCCCTCCCCTCTGGAACTCCCTCACCCTGCTATAAAGCCCCATATGACTGTCCTTGCTCATTTGAATTTCTCCACTATTGCAGCCCCCACACTCTCCTCTGGAAGCCTGTTCCATGCTTCCAATACCTCTTCATGAAGAATTGTCCCTCACATTGCCTCTGTATCTTCTTCCGAAGTCTTAGGTTATGCCTCGAGTTACAGACCCTCCTTTCTTTTAAGAAAACACCTTCTTTTACCTTGTTGATCCCCTTGACATACTGAAAAGTTTCAATCATGTCCCCTTTCTCTCTTCTAGTCTCCAATGTCTACAGATCAAGTTCCTTACATCTCTGCTCATATGTCTTTCCTTGCATACCCTGCACCACCATGGTTGCCCTTCTCTGAACTCTCTCAATCCCTTCTATATCTTTTCTTAGATGTGGTCCCTAGAATTGGACTCCAGACTCCAGGTGAGGTCTCCACATGGCTTTGTAGAGGGCATCAGTACCTACCCCTTCTACTAGTGATGCCCCTTTTTCCCTCACTTTCCTGGCTACTTCCTTCAAGAATCAATGTGGTCTTTTTACGTTGATTGTGCGCATGCACAAGAAACATATTGCAGCAGCTTTCCACAAGCAGGTTGTGAGGCCTGGCACTGTAGTGGCCAATGCCCCACAGCCTGTAAAGGCTTGTTCCACTTCCTCAATGCTGTGGTATGCTACTGCTGACACTAGTTCAGCCAGCATGCCACAACCTTGAAAAAATCAGCCACTGCAATCAGGGGCCGCTCGTCATTGCAGCATAAGCCATTACGCTGCAATGAGGGAGTGACCCATCATTGCAGGGCAGGGATCTTAAACCATTGATATTGTTTGTGAACATGGTGGTGGTTTGCTGCCATGTTCACAAACAATATTAACTCCCACCATGTTTATTGCCAACAGGGACCCCAATCCCCATCAGCTTCAGTGCCCCAATAGATATGTTGCCGAGGGGAAGCCCACTCTCGTCAGCATTATGTAAACCTCTCACTTAGGTTGTCTGCTGACGGGATGCCCAATCCCCATTGGCATAATGTTACCCCCTTTGTTGTGTGCTGACAGGGTGCCCAATCCCCTATCAGCTACAGCTTGCCCCCACAGAAGAAAGACTCTGGTGGCACACTGGGAGCCCACCTCAGCATGCCACATGCCCCTGTAAAATAAAAAATGGTCCCATGATGTGTTTTTATTTTTAAACCTGTAAAAGGAAACTGTTCCTCAGAGGTCTCCCTGCCCTCCCACAACCTGCACCCACCCACTGTGCACACTGCCTTCCACACACACCCCTTACCCCATACTTACCTCTGGAGCTTGGCGTAGCGATCCTCGGTGGACCGGGAACACGTCTGCACTCTTCAAAGCCGACCACCTAACTGAGGAAATGCCGTAAGCTGTATAATGGAATACATTTTTTTCTAACTTTAATGCATATCTCAGTCATTTTTGTAATTTTGGCACTGAATTTTCAACATGGGTTTTGGGACCCTCCTCATGAATTCTGAACTGCCATGGTAGCATCTGGCCCCAAAAAGGTGATTTTGCGGTCAATGCACAGAATCATCTTTAAATGATTAACAAAATGACAGTGCTAGTATTCATGAGGTGGGCTCTCAAAAAGCCTATGTTGCAAATTTGGTGGACAAAATCTAAAAATGACTGTTTTTAACATGGGTTGCACAGTTGCTATGTATGCTCGTAACTTCATGAATTTGCAAATTTTCAGCCAGATTTTCAACACTGGCATTTTTTTCACACCGCCTTTATGAACAGTACTGCTGTCATTGTTTACATCCTGGCCAAATGTGTTTCGCACTTCTGGTGCAGAATAGCACAGTCACTGTGGGAAATTAGTTTTGGGACAGATTAAGAAAATGACAGTGACACTGTTCATGACTAGAAGTCCTAAAATGCCTATATTGAAAATTGGGTGATGATACTCCATGAAATGAATGTGTTACAAGCGCATGCTAAGAGTTTGCATGTATGCTCATAACCGCAAATTTTTAATATTTTTCTCCAGATTTTCAACATTGCCATTTTCCCACACCTACTTCTGAACAGTATAGCTGTTATTTTTCCCATCCTGGCTGAAATGTGTTTTTGCACTTCTGGCGAGAATAGAGCGGTCGCTGTGGGAAATCACTGTTCAGGACAAATTAAGAAAATGACAGTGATACTGTTCATGAGCAGAGGTCCTAAAATACCCATGTTGAAAATCTGGTGATGATAGCCCATCAAACGACTGTGTTACAAGTGTGCAATGCGACTTTCCTCGCACCTTGTAACTTTGCAGATTTGTAATATTGTCACACCAGATTTTCAACACTGGCATCTTTTCACACCTCCTTATGAGCAGTACAGCTGTCATTTTCACATCCTGACCAAAATGTGTTTTCACAGTTCGGTAGCAGTCGCTATGGAAATCAGTGTTTGGGACAGATTAAAAATGACAGTGGCACTGTTCATGAGCAGAGGTCCTAAAATCCCTATGTTGAAAACTTGGTGACTAAAACTCTATAATATGACTGTGTCACAAGCATGCATTGAATTGTTTTCACACACCTTTGTAACTTCGCAAATTTGTAATATTTTCATGCTACATTTTCAACAGTGCCATTTTTCACATCTGCTTATGAACAGTACAGCTGTAACTTTTCACATCCTGGCTAAAATATGTTTTTGCACTCCTGCCGGAGAATAGCATTGTCGCTGTGGGAAATCAGTGCTTGGGACAGATTAAGATCAAGTGAGTGAGATGGGGAGTGACTGAGCACAACTGAACTCTGTCAGGAATGCTGCAGATTTGTTTGTGGGCAGAAAAAGGCCCCAAAGCAAGAGCCCAGTACAAAAGGCAGCCTGCAGCACTTGGAGAAACAGAAAGAGAGCGAGTGAGGGAGGGGAGGAGCAAACTCACCGACACTGTCAGGACTGCTGCAGATTTCTCTGTGGGCAGAAAAGGTGTCAGTGCAGGTAGGGGCCAGTACAAAGGCCAGCCTGCAGCGGTGGGAGAAACAGTAAAGCGAGTGAGACAGGGGACTGAGTGAGCTCAATGGAGCTCTATCACGAAGTGCTGTGGATTTCTTTGTGGGCAGAAAAAGGCACCAATGCAGGCAAGAGCCCCATACAAAAGGGCGGCTTCAGCACCAGGAAAACAGAATGAGCGCAGAGCGGGAGACTGAGCGATCTCAACGGAGCTCTGTCGGGACAGCTGCAAATTTCTTTGTGGACAGACAAAGGTGCCAATGCAGCCAGGAGCCCCATACAAAAGCTCAGTCTGCAGTGCCAAAAGAAACAGAATGAGCGAGTGACAGAGTGGTAGTGAGCCAGCTCAACGGAGCTCTATTGTGACTGCTGTGGATTTCTTTGTGGAGAGCAAAGGTGGCAATGCAGGCAGGAGCCTAGTACAAAGGCCAGCTTGCAGCGCTGGCAGAAATGGAATGAGTGAGTGTGAGAGAGGAGTGAGCGAGCTCAATGGTGCTGTGTCGGGACTGCTTCAGATTTCTTGTGGCCAGAAAAAGCCACCAATGAAGGCAGGAGCCCAGTACAAAGGGCAGCCTGTAGCAGCGGAGACACAGAATGAGCGAGTGAGGGAGGTTGGAGTGAGTGAGCTCAACGGAACTCTGTTGGGACTGCAACAGATTTGTTTGTGGGCAAGAAAAGGGCAGCAATGAACACAGGGGCACAGTACAAAGGGCTGCCTGCAGTGGTGGGAAAGCTAGAATGAGACAGGGGCAAGCGAGCCAACAGAGCTCTTGTTGTAACTGCTGCAAATTTCTTTGTGGGCAGTAGAAGGTGCCAATGCAGGCAGGAGCCCAGTACAAAAGAGCAGCCTGCAGCGTGGGAGAAACACAATGAGCAAGTAAGACAGGGGAGTGAGCGAGCTTAAGGGAGCTCTATTGTGACTGCTGCAGATTTCTTTGTTGGCAAAAGGCAGCAATGCAGGCAGGAGCCCAGTACAAAAAGGCCAGCCTGCAGTGTCGGCAGAAACAGAATGAGTGAGTTAGAGCGGGGAGTGAACAGGCTCAACAGACCTGTGTCAGGACTGCTGCAGATTTCTTTGTGGGCAGAAAAAGCCACCAACAGAGGCAGGAGCCCAGTACAAAAGGGCAGCCTGCAGCGCCAGGAGAAACAGAATGAGCGAGTGAGAGAGGGAGCCACCTCAATGGAGCTCTGTCAGGACAGCTGCAGATTTCTTAGTGGGCAAAAAACTGCCAATGCAGACAGGAGCCCAGTACAAAAGTAGCCTGCAGCACCGGAAGAAACAGACTGAGCAAGTGACAGAGGGGCAGTGAGCGAGCTCAACAGGCCAACACAATCAACATTTGGCATTGACAATTGCTTGTTTCATCTTACTCTTGCTTTGCTGTTTAACACAGAGGCTAGTTGCCTCTGTTATGGATCTCTTGATGACCAGTCACTACTTCTCCACATCCCCCTTTTTCCTTTTTTGCCAGGGCTCCCCTGAGACATTCTGAGCTATCTAGTTCTCCTCCTGTTTTCTTTTCTTCATGTATTCTACATGACAGGTGATGCTACAATGCAGCAGGACACAATGGAAACTGTTATTGGACCATTTGGGCCCACCGGCAAAACAGGGTGAGCACTATAACTGTGCCCTCCTTTCTCCGCACTGGGCCCACTCTATCCCAACTGTGACTCCTCCTTATTCTAACTGCTAACCTTATAACTTGCTGCCTGGAGTGATGAATTCACACTGCACTTCTTCCTACTGACTGTAATGTTTAATACTGTATTGTAATATCTGTTTTGGTATTGTTGTCTTACAATGTCCCTGTGTTCTGGTCACTTTATATTAACTGTTCACTACTATTTGCCTGATGAAATCTGATGCTTGTAAAGTCCCTGTTGTGCTAATTCTATGTAATGTAATCCTCCACTTGTATTTGCCTGATGTTCATGTATGTACCTTGTAATCTCTCAGGTCACACCTGAAAATAGGCACTTGGCTGTCTAGTGTGCTTACCGGTTAACAAAAGCAAATAAATAAATAATTAATTAATTTAATGCATGTTGATGTATATAGAAGCAAATGATGACATGAATCATGAGGCATAGAGATACAATGAGTGGAGAGCGACACTCTAAACCAAATCGGGGGTTGAAAAAGCCACCCCAAAGACAGGAGAGAGGAGGCATTCCAGCCTCCCCCAGGAAAGGGATGAAATGTTAGGCACCAATATGCCCAAAGGTGGGGGGATGAGGGGAATTGGTGGAAGGGATTAGCAACCAACACCAGGAGCTTGGGAAATAAGATGGTGGACTTGGAAGCTATCACGGGGAAGAAGGTTTGGACAAGTAGCGATAAGCTAGACTTGGTTGACAGAACATCACACCTGGGAGACAGTCATCCCTTGCTACAGGCTGTTTAGGAAGGACCAGGTGGGTAGGAAGAGGGAGTCGCTCTATACATCAAGGATGACATAAAGGTAACAGAGGGGCAGGAGGAAGATGGGAGGCAGAGCTCCTGTTGGTAACACTGGACAAAAGGACAGAGGAATCCTGGTGACAGGGGTGGTATACAGACCTCCTATGCAGGGGAGGAAGAGGATAGACAGCTGATACAGGCAGTCACACAGATGGCTGTCAAAGGGAATTACTATTGGTGGGAGACCTAAACCTTCCAGACGTGGACTGGAGCATTACAGATGCAGTATCAGCTAGAAGCAAGGAAAAACTATCGGTATTGCAGGAAGCATTCCTGCAGCAGCTGGTCGAGAGCTAACAAGGAACAACAACCTGCTGGACATGGTCCTGACAAATGGGCAGAATGGGGAGTGTGTGGAGGAGGTGGAGGTGGGAAACATACTGGGCACCAGCGACCACAAGACAATAAGGTTCAGGGTAAGGACAGAAGGGAGACAAACTGAACCAGCACAACAGTTATGGACTTCAGGAGCATGAGCCTCCACAGGATGAGAAGGACAGTGAGAGAAGAAATAGCAGGAATGGAGAATATAAGGGATCTGGAGGAGTTATGGGAAGCTATTAAAAGTGGGGTGCTGAAAGCCACACAAATGTGCATAAAGAAGGTAAGGAAGAGCAGAAAAGGAGGAGGCCACTTTGGTTTATGAGGGAAGTGGTGAGAGTGGTCTAGGACTGGAGGAAGGCTTTCAGAAAATGTAAGACAACACAAAGTGAGGAGGACAGGGAGGCTTATAGGAGAAAAGGGAATTAGCTGGGCAGAAGATAAGGCTGGCAAAGGCAGACACTGAGGAAAAAATAGCTAAGCAGCCCAAAGGGGTACAAAATATTTTTAGATATGTAGGGTAAAAGAGGAAGGCAAGGCAGGGGATCACAAGGCTGAGGAGGGAGGAAGTCATACAACTAGTAGGGACTGGGAAAAACAGAAAAGCTGAACAAGTACTTTGCTCGGTATTTACAGAGGAGAAGGAGGCAGTTTAGGGAAGTGGGAGAGAGGACAAAGGGTGGTTCCAAACCCATTCAGTGTAGAAAGAGTAGGGAGGAACTAGACAGGTTGAAGGTGGATAAGGCAATGGGGCCGAATGGCTGTACCCAAGTGTGATCTGGGAGCTGGGGAGGAATTAGCGCCCCACTGGCATGGCTATTCAACTTGTCTCTGGATTCAGGAGGGTGCTCAAGGACTTTAAGAGGCACATGTAGTGCCACTGCACAAAGAAGGTAGTAGGGAGGTGACGGAGAACTATCACCCAGTCAGCCTCACCTGAGAAGTGGGGAAGGTCATGGAGGCCTCATAAAGGAGAGGGTGGTGGACTACCTTGAGGATAGTGGCTTGCAGGATGACAGACAGCATGGCTTCATGAAAGAGAAGTCATACCAGATGAATTTGATTGAGTTCTTTGGGTGACACAGGTGGTCGACTTGGGGGGTGGACATAGCCTATCTGAACTTCAGTAAGGCCTTCAACACCATCCCCATAGAAGGTTGGTGAGCAACCTGGAAAGTGTAGGGTCTAGGTGGTAAAATACCCAGGTTGGTGGAGAACAGGTTGGGGCAGAAGCCAGACAGTAGTAGTAAGCAGGGAGTACCCGGGGACGGAGGGGGTGATGAGCAGGGTAACCCAGGGGTCAATGCTGGGACCCCTCTTTTAATATCTACATCAGTGATATAGCAGGGGCTGAGGGGAAGGGTGTGCTTTTGCTGATGATACAAAATCTGCAATAGGGTGGACACCGTGAGGGGTGGAGGACATGAGGCAGGATCTGAACACCCTGGAAGGATGGACAAAGATTTGGCAACTAAATTGAATGCTAAAAAATGTGCTGTGATGCACCTGGGGTGCAGAAACCTGAAAGCAAGATACACCCTTGGTGGGAGGACACCAAAGAGATGAACTAGAAGAGGGATCTGGGGATTATAGTATCATGTAACCACAAGGTGGGTAACCAATGCATCAGGTGGTGGGGAAGGCCAATGGGTATCAGAAAATACAAAGAAACACAAAGGAGTAGACTGGGAGCAGTATCTAGAGAAGAAAAAGAGGCAGGGAAGGTGGTCAGGAATATAAAGGCACAAATAGAGGAAAATATAGCACAGGCTATAACAAAAGTTGATAAAACCTTCTTTAGATACATTAACGAAAGAAAGAAAAGTAGGAGTGGGATTGTCAGGATAAAGAAGGAGGGAGGAGGGTGTACAGATTAGGACATAGAAAAGCAGAAATAATGAACAAATACTTTTGTTCAGTTTTCACCAAGCAAGGAGAAGGTAAAGGTTCACAACTCAGCAAAGAAGCAATCATGAAAGGGAGGTGGACACCACCCTATTCACGGTAGAGAAAGCCTAGAGGAAGTCGGAAACTGAAAATAGATAAGGCAATAGGGCCAGATATGATACATCCTCAGAGAGATGCTGGCAGCACCACTGACCACCCTATTCAACAGATCACTGGAGACAGGTGCAGTCATAAAAGACTGAAGAAGGACAAATGTAGTCCCTCTCCACAAAGTGGAAGCTGAAAAGAGAGGCAGGCAACTACAAACCAGTCAGCCTGACCTCAGTGGTGAGGAAATTAATGGAGGCACTGTTAAAGGAGAGGATTATGTCATTCCTTGAATGTAGTGGAGCAAAGGATCCAAGGCAGCATTGATTCACAGTGGAAGGTCATGCCCAAAAAATCTATTAGATTTCCTTGACAGGGTAACCAGGGAGGTTGATCAGGAAAGGGCAGTGGATGTGGCTTATTTAGATTTCAGCAAGGCTTTTGACACCATCCCACATAGAAGGTTGGCAAACAAGTTAGGCAGCAAGGAGTGGGGCCCATGCTGGTTAGATATGCGTGAATTAAAATCCACCAGTGAAGTGAACGAAAGTGGCCACTTCGCATTGGCACCGTTACGGGAGTGTCCCATAGAAAGGCTCATCAGCCTTTGTTATTATTACTTTGTGTTGTCATTGCACCTTAAACATGAAGTAAGGCGAAGTGACAACAATATTGGCAGCATCCCACCCACACAGTGACCAGAATGAATGTGCATCCCCAAAGTGCTACTGTCTTATGTCTAGAAACTCCCAGTGCTGATGAAGTGAAATGAGAGTGTAACAAGAAATGCAAAGTGTCCCAGAATTAATGGCACACTCAATCATGCATGCAGTGATCAGGTCACACAGTCACCAGAATTAATGTGCATCCCAAAATGCTACTATCTTGGTTCCAGAAAATTCCCAGTGCTGACGTATGAAATGAGAGCGTAACAAGAAATGCAGTCTCTCAGAATTAATGGTGCTATGCAAATGCACAGACAGATTAAGATTGTGCTGAACACTCAAGGATGCATACGAAAAGGCACAACAACACTTAACCAGTGCTCACAAGTCACAAATCCAAATCTGGAAAGGAATGCAGTTTGCCAGTTGGGGAATTAGTGCACGCAGTAACAATCCACTACTAGTACAGATGCCACAAAGCAGTATAAAACATTCATGCAGGTGCGGTGGATAGTAGGTCCACACTGCTGCAATTACTATGCAGCACAATGAAAGGTGTCTGATTTAATGGCACGCATCGCACACACACTCACAACAACACTCAAGTAATGCGAGCAAATTGAAAACCTTTAGTAATATAACCACATGTTCTAAAACAAACTGTACACTGCTGCACCACAACAATTAGCAAAAAATTTCAAGAATTACTGAAAATATTACTGTGTGTACATTAACACAGTTATACAAGAAAATATAACCAAAACAGAAAGACTGCCTTTTTCTCCAGTTAATCTACCTACATCACAAATACGCCCCTCCCCAAAGCACACTTCACAGTACACAGGTTCACTGTTCTAAATTAGCATTTAAAATCCACACACAACAATAAACACTCGATGATATGAGCACAGAAGGGTTTCCTACAATCGATGTACTAAATATCGAGCAAACAATATTACTCAAAAGGCATTTTAAACAGCTTTTAGGAGTTTTGAATCATAGAGCTCTGAGAGCAAACTGTCTCCAGCTACCATTGCACACACACCACCCAGGCCAGAACTGAGGCTGTGCCTAACAATCTCGAGCCCATGTGACCTGCAATCACATGAATAACTGCAAATTTCATTTGGAGCTCAATTACAGGGTGACATGAGGTGAATTACATTGATTTCGATGTACTTAGCCTTAAAATTGGTGGAGAAGTGGTTTGAGGAAGGCGAATAAGGCAAAGTCATTGGTTTCTATGGACTTTGCGTTCCTCATTAGGATGCAAAGTACTCCGCTTCATGTTGTGGAGTTCTCCATGTATTCTGTGTTCCTCAGTGAATCACTTCACAGAGAAAATTGGGAGCCACTTCAGCCATCACTACTTACACTACTGTAACTCTCTTGCTATGCAGGAAGGAACACGAATGCCTATGACTGTACTTCCCGATGAGCTGTAGCACAAAACTCCCTAACTTAAAAACGCTTATTAATGAGTACAATGGTAGAGTGGTGAAGCCTGAATAGATACTACAAAACATACTTACATTACATACTAGTAACTAGTAAAAAATCAATATTGTAATTCGTGATCATGAATCGTGATTTGTGTCTGCATTTGTGACCGTGATGATGAAGAACATGATTCAGTGTCGACGGTGTGAGATAACCAATATGGAACTGTATTGGGAACCCGAATGCATACGGCTGTACTTTCCCCAAGGAGCTGTAGCACAAACTCCCCAACTTAAAACGTTCATTAATGAGTACAATGGAGGGTGGTGAAGCCTGGAGAGATACTACAAAACATGCTTACAATACATCAAGTAACTAGTCAAAAATTAGTGTTGTGATTTGTGACATGATAGTGAATCGTGATTTGTGACTGCTTTTGTGACTGTGATGATGAAGAACATGATTTGTATCACGAGTGACTAGTGATGATGGTCCTGACTTAAAACGTATATTAATGAGTACAATGTTCATGCAGAATTATGCACCACAACTGTCCAGTACTCTGAAGGAAGCCGAAGAAACAACTGTGACTTGTTACGGATGGAGATTGGGCGCTAAAGAGATGCAAATGCACAGACAGATTAAGATTGTGCTGCACACTGAAGAGATGCAGACGCAAAGGCACAACACCTAACCAGTGCACTCTATCAGAAATTCAAATCGAAAAGAATACCTTTTCCAGTTGGGCAATATTGTGGGGAGTGTACTGCACTGCTGCAGCAACAGTCACTAGTACTAGTACCAGTAAAGATACCACAATGAAGTACAAAAATCACGCAGCTGCAGTGGATAGTGAGTTCACATTGCTGAAATTATGTGGTCGCGATAAAGGTATCTGATTTGATGACATGTACACACATACACACACACTAAGTAATGCGTAACAAATAGAAAACTTCAGTAATATAACCACATATTTTAAACAAACTAAAATTATGACTGCTGCACCACAACAGTCAACAAAAAGGCAAGAATTATTGAAAATATTACTGTGTGTACATTAACACAGTTAAACAAGAAAAATATCACCAAAACAGAAAGCACTGTCTTTTCTCCAAGTTCATCTACCTATACCACAGATACGCCCTCCCCAAAGCACACTTACACTGTCTCTCAATACACAGACTGAATGTTGTACATTGACATTCAAAATCCACACACAAACAATAAATGCTCAATGATATGAGCACAGGAGGTTTCCTATAATCAATGAACTAAAGTTTCAGCAAAAAAATGAAAGAATTAAAAAGCTTTTTAACAGCTTTAAGAAGGTTTGAATCACTGAGAACTCTCAAAGCAGATTGTCTCCTACAGCTTCCTACACACACCCCCAAACTGAGGATGTACTGAACAATCTAGAGCCCATGTGACCGAAATCCCATGAATCACTGCATAATTCGCCTTTGGAACGAAAAACAGGTGAAGTAAGGCGAAGTACATTGTTTTCAATGTACTATGCCTTAAGAATCGGTGGAGTAGTGGTTTGGGAAGGTGGAGTAATGCAAGTCATTGTTTTCAATGGACTTCGTTACTCATCATAACACAAAGTACTCTGCTTCAGATGAGGAGCACTCGTGAATTTACCTTCACTACACGAATCACTTAGAGAGAATTGGGGCCACTTCACCCATCTCTAATGCTGGTAAACTGGGTCAGAAATTGGTTAAGGGCAGGATACAAAGGGTGCTGGTAAATGATGTTCAGTCTGAGAAAGGAGGTGACCAGTGAGGTGCCACAGGATCAGTCCTAGGCCAGTCCTCTTCATTGTCTTCATACAAGACATTGCAGTGGGGCTAGAGGAAAGTATGTCTTTTGAAGACAACACAGAGATCTGCAACAGGGTTGACACTCCAGAAGGGTAGAAAATATGAGAAAAGATCTAAGCTGGTTGGAATAGTGGTCAGAAGCATGGCGGCTAAGATTCAGTGCAAAACATTGCAAAGTCATGCACTTGGGAGCAGAAATCCAAGGAGGAGTACAAGAAGGGAAGGTACTGGCCACCATAAAACAGGAACAGGACCTTGGGGTACTCATGTTAAATGACCTAAATGTGACCAAACAATATAAGAAGGCTTTGGGAAAGCAAATGGGATGCTTGGGTGCATAGGGAGAGGTATTACCAGCAGAAAGAAGGATTTGGTTATTCCACTGTACAGATCGCTGGTGAGACCTCAGCTAGAGTACTGAGTCTAGCTCTGGAGAACACTATCTGGGAGGACATAGACAGAGTGGAGGCAGTCCAGAGGAGGGCTACAAAGATGGCGCAGGGTCTGCTTGAAAAGCCCTACATGGGAGGCTAGAGGAACTCAATGTGTATTCCTGGAGGAGGGAAGAGAGAGGGAATGTGATAAAAAAAATATTCAAGTACCTCAGGGATATAAACAAAGGTATAAGAGGGCATCTTTCAAAAAAGATGTGCAAGAACAAGGAGATATGAGATGATTAGAGAGGGAGGTTCAGGGCAACATGAGGAAGTATTTTTTCACTGAGATAGTAGTGGATGCTTGGAGCAGCTTCCCAAATGAGGTGGTGGTGGTGGTAGCACAAACAGTGAATTCAAGAATGCATGGGATAGACACACGTGAACTCTAGAGAGAGAAAAGAAATGGTGAGCTGCAGATTAATTAGGACCTGTGGTTTTAAAATAGGTAGGCAAAATGGGCAGACTAGGTGGGCCACATGGTCCTTATCTGCAGTCAACTTCTGTGTTTCTATATTTCTATGTTAGATACATGGGGTAGGAAAACTATAGGTAAAGGTCTCAGCAAACCAGTTCTAGGTACAACCTCTTCATCTGATGGAGGTGGAGATAGTCATGGTCGGGTGGCATTGGGAGCTGGAAGGCTGTTTGGACTATGGGTGGGTTAATGATAGTACAGCCAAAGAAACCCTGGTTCAGTAGTCCAAAAAGTCCACTAGTTTATTTCCTCTCCTCTTAGCAGTCTTCTGGTGCAAGCAATATCATCATGAGCAAGTTTGAAGTGCACTTCTGCTTTCTCTTCCTCAGGTCTTCCAGTTCCACTTCCCTAAATGAGAAGAAGCTAGAAATGGTCCATTTGTAAATGTGAAACCAATCACTCCTTCTCTCCATCTCATATGAACAACATGACAAAAGGTACCACAACACGTTATGTTTGGACAGTCACAATTGCCTGTCTGCATAGAACCACTATCATTTATAAGGCCACTTTTCCATATCACACAACAACACTACTCATGTACTATATTTAAGGAAGGTAGCACTAGGAGTCTAGCACAAACACTACTCTAATCCTGTCATCAGAGGAAAAGTGCAGTTGTTTATTTTATAGATGAAGTGAATAGCATCAAAGCAGCTTTAAATGGAGAATGTAAATGATGAGGGAATATGGAAGTGGAACTGTCAGAGGGTAGGGACAGAAGCAGAGGCAGAGAAGGTAGAGAGGGTTACTAAAGGCAGATTATTGAATCTCCACTGCTGTAGCCCTTCTCTGATGTTAGCTGCAGGGTATTCTGGGATTTGTAATTACAGAAAATCAGCTTGCAAGTCAGTAGAATCTGTCTGATATGATCTACTTTACTGCAGTAAACAGTAAGTAAAAATGTATTTTGCATATAAAGCAAAAATTGTGACCAGCTCCACACTTTTTTCATTCTATGGTAACTGGGTAAGGCCCACTGGACATAAGGCCCATTTAACGGAGTGAACTGGGAGCACAGTGAAGGCTATGTGACTTGCTCAAAGTCACACAGAATTCAAGATGAGTGGAAATCAAACCCAGGCCTGTTGGATGTACCAATCTGGTTACAAGTTGTAACTCTAGCCTCTAGGCTATACTGATGGCCATACTTGGGTATGGGGCTCTCAGTGTGGACTGCTCCTCTTTAAAGTTAGGCCCACCCAATCTGCACCAAAATACATTTGAACCAGGTCCCTCAAGTCACTTGACTCTAGTGCCCTCTTAAATGACCTCACCACCACAAATTGCTCCCCCATCTATTCTGCCCCTAACATTGACATGTCCTCTTCCTTTTTATCACCAAATGTAATCACACCTGGGACAAGCACACCCCTCAAAAAATCCAGAGTCAAAAGATCCCAACACCAATGGATTACACACAATATTATGGACTTCTGCAAGTCCTGAGACCAAACTTAGACATGCTTCAAATTATCACATTCCTTGCTGACCGCCAAACCTACAGGTCAATCAGGAACTCCTACACAAAGGCTGTCTGCACTGTTAAGGCCCTCTACTTCAAATCCAACCTCTAGTCTAACATTCTGTTCCCCAGCAAAATTCTGGAAAGTTATTCACTCCCTCTTTGACCTCCCACCCAGTCTGCTCCCTAGTCCTCCTTGTGGATGGCCCACTGGTCTCCGACCCTCCCTCTGTTGCCACCTTTTTAATGAATTCTTTATCACCTGTGTCTCCATTATCCCTCATCTCCTGGACCATCTCCCACATTTTCCTCTGCTGCTCTCCCAGTCCCTTTCATCTGAGGACTTCCAGTTTACTCTTGTCTCCCCTCAGGAAATCTTACCTGCCCTTACCTTACTTAACCCTAGTAAGTCCAGCCGATGGGTTAAACCCCACACATCTCTGCATCTCAGCTCTTGCCACTGCCTCTCCACTGTCTTACCTTCCAAACCTCCTTTTTCCCTTGGTGCTATCCCTCAGGTCAGAAAGATTGTTAAGGTTCTGCCTTTACACAAAAGCATGTCCCAACCCCAGGCAACTTCTGGCCTATTCCTTTTTCCCTTCTTGCAAAACTTCAATTGTCGTCTACTCTGAGGCTTGCTAATTTCCTTCACTCCTCAAACCTTCTGTCTCCTTTCCAGTCTGTTTTCAGGAAGCACCACTCCACATTCTCCTCCTTGCTGCATGTAACTGACGCTACCCTCACTTGAATGGATCAGGAACACATTTTGTGGCCATATTTATTGATCTGGCCAAAGGTTTTGACTCAGCGTCCCAACTACTCCTCCTGGATAAACTGAGTTCTGCTGGCATCTCAGCTCCTGCTGTGGACGGGTTCCATTCCTATCACTAAGAATCATTAAGATAACTCTAAAGGAGCAGAGGCAGTAGCCCATATAATGCTCCGCTAATTCACCTGTAATAGACTAAAGAGCATTCTGTTGACATATACTTGTCCAATCTATTTTAAAAAATTACTTTGTTTCACTAATAACTACTGTGGTTGGTAAGGAGTTCCATGGCTATATTATTTTCTGTGAAAAAAGTTTGCTCTTTTTGGTATGAAAAGTTTTTCGGCATAACTGTGGAGGATGCCCCTAGTGTTAATATTTATTTGTTTAAAGTCTAAACCTTTATTATCCGTGAAGGTATTGGTCATGTACTATATCCCAAATCAACATAAGATCCCCCTTAATCTTCTAGTTTGTAATGGCATTTGACCAAAATGTTTAATCTTTCATCATAGGTGAGTTATTTAGCCCTTGTATATACTTTGTGATTTTCCTTTCTATTTCTTTCAATATGTAAGGTGTCCTTTTATATAAGCTCCATAGTGGTGTTGAAAAATCCAACAGTGGGTGAATGTAGGCACTATAAATAGGTAGAATGACTTCCTTTCCTTTTGATTTAATATTTCGCTAACGGACCACCAAACTTTATTGGCCCTGTTTAACTTTTCCAGTATTTGTCCATCAAAGTCAAAATTATTAGATATTATCACTCCAAGGTCTTTTTCAGTTTTGATTTTTTAGTTGGTGTCCATTGAGAAAATAAATATGCTGTTTTTCTGGTCTAAAATGCATGACGCTATCTTTGTTAATATTAAAGTGGAGGCCCCACCTATTGGACGATGCTGTCAATTTATCTAGATCATTCTGAAGTTGAGTTATTTCTATTTTGTTAATGCATATTTATTTATTTATTTACAGTTTCAGATTGCAACCTATGAGCGAAGGGCTATTTTTCAAAGGTTCAAAGTCAATAGACATGACAATACATTGAGTACAAGAGTTACAGGTTGACAAAGATTAATTCAAAGACAGCATTTTAACACACAATAAGATTATATTGATTGTTTATACCAAGAGAATACAGTGCATGTTTCAGTTTCAAAGTGATAGTAGGGTTACAGCAGCACTACAATTGTGTGGGCAATGATCAAACAGATACATAATACTTATTAGTTCCAGAAGCCTGAGATGTAAATTAAGGTATGGTGTGGTGGACTATACACAGCCAGAGGAGACATTGTCAAGGGTTCTATGGAGGGACACAGTTTTTTAAGAGGGACAGTGTTTAGGGAGAGCAGGGATTGGGAGGGGTGAGAGGTGAGCTAGAAAGGAAGATGAGAGGTAGGGTAGGTTATGAACAGTAAGTAGAATAGTAGGAGGGGTTTGTGAGAGGGTGCCTAAAGATGGTGGAGGCTGAGAGAGCTTGCTAGTTATTCTGGTGCAGACCTTGGGTTCACAGGACAGCAACAGCTGTTTTCAAGGGCTGAGTAGGAATGGAGGCACTTTTAAATGTTGTTGATTTCAAAAGTGGCACTGGGAGGTCATTTAACCATTTGAGCAAGTGTGGTGCACTTAAGAGGTAACTGAAGCACACCTTTGCTGTGCTTCTAGTGTTCTTGGTGGCCAGTACAAGTTTGAAAGATTAGCTATGGAGTCAGAAGTTTGTCTTAGTAGTGACCTTTTCCCTGACAAGCAGGCCTGAGATTTTAACCTTTGATAGAGTGTGAGCCATCCAGTCTTGTGTACAGTGTACATGTGTGGGTCAGGTAGTTAGCCCCAAGGACCAGCCTACAGGCCTTATTTAGGAGGGTTTTGATCCTTTTCATTGTGGTATCCAAGCCTGCCCCATAGATCACCAGCCCATAATCCATGGTGGATAATATAGAGTTTCAGGTGACTAGTTTAATGCATCAGGTGTCATTGCATGTCTGTGGTAGTAAAGTACTCCTAACTTAGAGTTAGCAGATTTAATTACATGTTCAATATGCGTGGTGAAGGTGAGGATGTCATCAATATGTATATCCAGATATTTGAAAGTGGATACCTGCTCAATTGTCTCACCTTTGTAGCTATGGATTATCAGTGTCCCATATTTTTTCTTGTTATGAGGCAGTGTGATTAGCATGTCCTTTGTTTTTTGTAATTGAGCAGGCGCTTATTCTGCATGAACTATGTTTCTAGCATTTGGAAGTTAGATAGGAGATCAGAGGTTATATTGGACAGCCTCACGTTACGAGATGACGGCATCATCAGCATAGGCGCTATGCAAGCCAGACAGGTGGGGGTAAGGAATTTATGAATAGGCTAAATAGTAAGGGCCTAGTATTGAACACCTGGGGTACACCAAGGTTACTTCCCTTGGTTCCAAGAGTAGTCCACATATTCTCACGCATTGTGATCTACATGAGTGATTTCTGTCAAACCAGGCCACAGAATCAGGGCACAAGCTGCGGGATAGCAGGATGTTTAGTAGAGTCGATGGGTGACTGTGTCAAATGCCTTTGTGAGATCTATGAAGAAATATCCACTGCCATACCAGTGTCCAACATCATAGAGTTGACTAGTGTAGTCAACCAGTGCAGTCAGAGTACTATGATTTTTCAGAATTTGTGCTGTTGTGCACATAGGACATTGTATTTATCAAGACAGTCCATTAATTGGTCAGCTACAATCCTTTCTAGAGCTTTCAATAGGGTGGTAGTATGGCTATCGGTCTGTAATTAGACAGACTAGTTTTGTTGCTGCTTTTGAAAACAGGGGTCATGAGCGCAGACTTCCATTTGTTGGGGAAAATTCCAGTTCTTAGTGATATGTTAAAGATTTTGTAATCGGGCAGAGCTACCTTGTCCAGAGTAGGGATGCCATCTTCATATCAATTTGGTCACTGTCCACTCTTGTCTTACCTAGTACCTGCGTGACATACCTAAATCAAATCATATGAAACCATACTTTATTTCTAATGCTTTTCTTAAATTAAAGCACATTAACAATATAAAATAATCGACAAACAGTTATAACACACAAATTAAAAGACAGCGTACATATGGTTAAATATCCTCCCCAAATGCTTGATCAAATAAATAAGTCTTCAAGGAGGAGTTAAACTTCTCAGTGGACAGGAAATCTCTAATCCGATGAGGTAGAGAGTTCTACAGGGGTTAGGTCCACAAATGCAAAAGCTCTAGCACCTGATGTCTGTAAATGGACCCTGGGAACCTCTAGCAATCCCTCGTTGGTGGAGGCGAGAGGGCAGAGGGGTGGTAAGGTCGCAGGAGGTCTTGCAAGTAACCCGGTCCCTGTCCATGTAGGGTCTTATAGGTCAGCAATGTGACCTTGAAGGTGATCCTCCATCGCACTGGAAGCCAGTGCAGTTCACACAACACAGGCATGATATGGCAAGATCTTGACTGCCCCTGTCAACAACCTGGCCGCTGCATTCTGCACCAACAGCAGGTGATAGAGATCCATCCCCGTAACCCTAGGAATAGAGCATTGCAGTAGTCAAGACCTTAGAGTTTTTAGCTCTTGTAATTTGTCTAAAATAGAATGGTGGTGTTCTGTTATTAGTGGGAGGGGCTGGCTGGCATGTGGAGGCTGTTCAGGCGGTTGAGGGGTTATACAGTTGCTAGGTAGTACCATGCTGAGATCTGTGAAAGCAGTGTTGATGGCATTGGAATGTCTCTGGGCTCATGTGGTGTTCCTGTTGTTGTAATAATCAGTTCAGGGAGTTTTGGAATTCTTCTCTATAAGGGATTTCACATACAGAGTTCCAGAAGTCCCTACCAGTGCTCCACATCTTACCTAGTAAGTCTTCATAATATAAGGCTTTGGCATTTCTAATTAGTTTTGTACATCTATTTCTGGCTACCTTATTGGTAATGAGGTTGGCTTGTTTTGCACTGCTTTAGCTTTATGCCAACGATTGTCTCTATAGTGCATGAGCTCTTTGAGAGATCCAGTAAGCCACAGGGTTGGGTTTCCTTTAACTTTCTTGGACTTGAAAGGGCAAAGATGTTGCAGGCATTTGAGAAGATAGTGCAGAAGTATTCCAGGGCTAGGTTTACATCCTGGGTGCTATCTAGCATGATCCAGTTGGCTAGCCTAGTGTATTGTTTAAATGACTCCAAATGACCCTTACTTAGGAGCGGTTACTAGTGAGCAGTGGAGTGCACTTAGTAAACCTATTTGACCATATGAACATCACTGGGGATCATCACTAAGGGAGTCACGTAGGACTGATATCTCAGTAATGTGCTCTGGGCTGGTGGTGAGCAGCCAGTCTATAAGTGTGCTTATTTTGTAGTTTTGCCTGGTGGCTTGGGTTACCATCTGGGAGAGGTAAAGGCCTGAGATTTGGTCTTTAAAGGTGGATGTATCATTAGATAGCCAGTTTACATAGAAGTCCCCAACCAAAATCTGTTCCCAGTTTTGTTTAAATTTTCTTTGACTATCAATGAACTGTGCAATCCCTACGGTTTGCTTGCCTGGAGGTATGTACACCATGGAGAGCACTAGTGTCTTGTTCTGCAGACCAACCTCCCCCGGTTGGTCAGTCAGTTTTGACAGAAGGGGTATAGCCTCAATGGAAACAGTAGCATTAGGGGTCTTAGGTGAGGGCCTGGTCTCTGTTAGTGCAGCAATAGGGTTTAATTTGGGTGACCCAAGCCTGAAATTGTGGCAGCTTAGGTAGAAGGCTACCCACATTTAATGAGACAATTTTGAGGTGGCTGAAACCCTTGATTTTGTTAGTTCTTACTGGTCTGGGATTCGGTGCATGTTCCTAGATATTAAGAGCAGGATTATAATTAGTTTCCTGAGATAGCATATCAGTCGCCTGTTAAGCAAGCATGCTTACCCTTTATGTGCCTGTGATCTTTTAAGGTGAAAGTGGGGTGCAATAATGTAGCATGGAGAAAATGAGTATTGTAGGTAATGAGTAGGATGTGTACTGTCATGGAGGGACTTCATACATGAGGAGGAGTTTTGGAGGGCCTGCTAAAGTCCCACTTGATGTGTTACCCTTAAGTACCAAGTTATGGACGACGGTTGGTTGTTGTGGCATGGGTGCTGCATAGTGGTTTTGCACATCAGCCCTGAGCTGGAAAACAAGTAGTACAAGTATTCCAAATTTTAGGTAGGATGCAGGCATTGAAGCCTACCCTGATGAGTGTTCCTCATTATTTTTACTACACTTATCTTTTAAGCTGGCAATTTCTACTTGGCAGTGGGAGATGAAGAACCTGTGTTGGTTGACCTGTCTAGAGTGGGAGTATACCTACCAGCCAATGGCTTGTTTAGCTGAGGTGTATCTACCCACCAACATCTTGTTTAGCTGAGGTGTGGGGCAGGTTCCAGTAGGCTTCTAGAGGATTTAATGAGTGTCCGAGGTGGAAGAAAATTCAAACTGCTAGGGAGGGAAAGAAAAACAGCCAGGCAGGAAAGAAGAGAAAATTCAGTCTGCAGATTGCCCAATCCCGGCAGCTGGCTGTGGAGAGCTGATTAATGGTGGAGAAGAGCTGCAGTTCAGGAGCCAATTGAATTAGCACCTTGTTCCCTAGACGTTTTTACCTTAAACTGAATTACCACAAGAATCTGGTGGTCTGCATTTACCCAGTTTAATGTTATATTATTGGGCCAGCCACCTTTATAAATGTGGAAAATGGCTTCTATATCTCAAATAATAGCAGGTAAAGAATATGTCCCCATCTGGCTGCAGATAGAATCTTACCTCATTTCCAGCTACAATTTAAGTCCCACTTCTATTTTCTTTTGCCCTGAAACTCATTCTGAAGGCCCTAGGTTCTTTCCGATGGGTACATCTCTCGGGTACTTTTGCAGCTTAGTGCTTATTTAAAGATGACCCATTCTAAAGATTTCTCTCAACCTATCTTTTCCAACTTAAACATTAGAATAGGAGGTCAGTCACTACTTACAACTTGGTTCCGGCACCTCCTGAATTGAGAGTATCAGATTTCTACTTTCAGACATCTATACTCTCCTCACCTGAGTTTCTTACTAGGTTCCACTGGCACTTACTCATATCTTTAAAGTCTGCTAACTACAACATCTTTGGTAAAACAATTTTGCATCTTATTACAACACTCTGTCTTTGGGGATTTTCTGCAGCAGATCCGAGACTTTGCCTGTAAATCACATGGTGTCTCCTCCTTATACCTGTACTTGCTTAACCATTCTTGACCTTCTTCCCAAACAGGTTTCACAATTTGGGATTCTCTACTTCCAGATCTTGAACTCAACTAGGCTTGCCCCTGGAAGGATCTATGCACTTATTTATCTCAAGATCATCTCCGACTTACCCAGTATTGTATCCTAAATAATATGTACTATACTCCTGTTAACCTGGCTAAAATGGGTTGTCTCCCTCCTCTACTTGTTCCAGATGCAGCAAGGAAGAATGCACACTACTACATGTATTTTGGTCCTGTGAAAAGTTATGTTCCTGTGGGCACAAATTGAGGAACGGTTGGATCCCCTCTTAGGTCTGCAAGGTCTTTTCTCCCAGGTATCTGTATAGTGAGTTATTATTCCAGGATACATGTCAAAGAAAGAAGATATCACATGGCCACTGTCTCCTTAGGAGTTAAGAAAGTTGTTCTTAGACACTGGCTAGACCAATTGCCCATCACATATAATGAGTGGTTATGAGAACGTTCTTTCTTGTTAAGGACTGAACAATTAATTGCAAGTATACAGCACCGTATGCCGTTAACCAAAAATGGAGCAAATTATATGCTCTTTATCTGTCCTAATTACCATTAACTCTCTGACTCCTCAATGGCAAAACATAGTCATTTATAATTTTTATTTCTGTATTCAAGTTTGATGTCATGTGCACTCTGCAGGAGGGGATCATGGGGTGTTGGGGGTGGAGGGTGGGGGAAGGTTGTTTCTTTTTCCAGTTTTCATGTTCCTATTGGATTGTATGAGCTGTTTGTTATAGTTTAAAACTAATAAAGTTTTTCAATAAAAAAATTAGCACCTTGAGATGATGCGTAGCAGTATGGGAGCAGAGGAAATCATAGCCACAATTACCTTTCATCTGAGACTGGTCTAGGAACTTGAGTGTGGTGGCAGCTTCTGAGCGCCTGCTGCAGCTGCGGTCTTCGCAATGAGCCCGGTCATGGCTGGGGCTCTCCTCAAAGGCTGAATTAAGAACAGGGAATGGGAGATGTAAGTGAACACACTGGAGAAGCAGTAATGCAAAACAGTAAGGTTAAGTTTGTCACCCCTAGTGTACAGTTAGTATAAGGTGCTAATGAGAAAGTTGATACTTAATACATAACACCCGGATCATGTGACAAGTGTCTTCTATATAAGAAAATGCACAGATAGGGCAGGTGGGAGGGAAGTGGGTTGGGAACCGGCACAAAGCACCAGCGGGTTTCCTAGAGGATTGCTTGTAGGTAGAAGAGCAGTAGAGTGTGGCTGTTTGAGTTGCTGCACCACCAGAAGAGTGAGCACCAGACAGGGGCCAAAGTTGAAAGAAAGGGAGAGGGAAACAGGGGTTAATTAAATTCAGTGATACAATGAGATGGAGTGTTTAGCTGCAGGGAACAGGGCATGGGGCAGAAAACAATAGAGGTGCCGCCACTAAATCAGTGGGCGGGACGCCCTGAGAGATGGTCAGCACAGAGAACAGGGGGATGGAGAGCTAGTTAGAACAGATTGGGGTGGGAGACTCCCATGGCTTGAGGCAATGAAGAGCAGAGGTCCTTAGAGTATAGCTGGGGAGAGGTGGCTGAGAAAGAGAGAGAGAGAAAGATGGGCTGCCAGGTAGAGAGAGGGAAAGAAGGAAGATTGCAGGAGGAAGCACTATCTAGGAGGCAGAAAACATGCTAACTAAACCAGCAGAATAATCATTCAGTGCACATTTTAATATTTAGAAGGTACTTAAAATAGCAGGCAGTTCGGAGAGAATTAATACTGTTTGATCAGACCGAAAAAAAAGAAAAAAAAACCTTAAGCAGAAAGGATAATTGTAGAAGAGAAGTCAGGCTGGGGGCAGCTAGTGAGCAGACAGTCTTGAGGAAGATGGCCAAACACAGGTGAGGTGCAGGAAGGCACAAAATTCAAGGAGGAATCCATGTGAGGCATGTGCCACCAATTTTGCAGTCATCTGCATACTTTATAATTAAACTATTTGTTATTCAATAGATCTGGTATAAAATCTGGAAGATTAATGGGGCCAATACTGATTCTTGGGAACTCTGCTAGACACTGGTTTGCAGTCTGATGGATGGCTATCTATTATTACTCTCTGTAAATGATTGGTTAGCCAACTTTGCATCCAATTAATGTAGCCAGGTGTAATATTTGTAGTAACGTAATTTCTGTATCAATGAGGTAACGGAATCAAAAGCTTTTAAAAATCAAGAAAGACAATGTCGCTTGGCACTTTACTATCTAGGCTTTTACTTACATATTCACAAAAACAGAGATTTGCAGTGCAGGACCTGTTTTTACAAAAACATGCTGATTATTATCCAATATTCCAATCTGAGCTGTTATTCTGTCTTTGATGATTCCTTCTATTGTCTTATACAACACAGGTATCAGACTGATTGGTATCTAATTATCCATGTTTCCTTTTTTCTCTTTTTTAAATAAAGGCATTACATTAGCTTTTAACCAGTCTGTTGGTACATTTCCTGTATGTATACTTTGAGTAAAAATAAGCTATATAGGAAAAATAATATGTTTTGCATTATTTTAATCATATTTGTTGTTATTCCATCTGGACCAGGAGAGATGCCAAGTGTAAAGATTTTATTTTATTAATGTTTTCTTCAGAATTGAAAGTAATATCTGATTTTCCTGGTGCAGTAGTTTGGTTTCATGTATTTTGTTAGTGCAAAAAGCTTTGCAAAAGTGTTCATTCAGTTTGTTAGCCATGTCTGATGGAATATTTATGGCGCCTGAATCTGTTATAAATGGACCAACTTGACTTTTATGTTTTTTAAGAGACTTGATGTAACTGTAGAATATTTTATTATTGCCTTTTGCAGCAAGATGAGCTAAATTTTGTTCTGTAACTTTTTAATCTCTTTCACATGTATTTTTAATTTTTTAAGTCTACCAATAAGAGATGGATTTATTAGAGATATATTTGTGTATAATCTCTCTTTTGTGATTAGCTTAGTTAGTTTATGATTTAACCATCTGGGTTTTATACCAGTGTTTTTGTATTTAGTTATCTATGGTATACATAGGTTTGCAGTATCTAACACTTTGGTTTTAAAAATTAGCCACATATTTTCAAAATTCCGGTCCTTAAATAGTTCAAACCAATCAATTTTGATAAAATGCATCTATTTTATTTGTATTTGTTTTACTATAATCACATATTTTCATTGTGTTTTGATATTTCCTGCTCAGTAACAACTTTGAAAGTAACCAATATTAGCTAGTGGAATTATCACTTTGCCATTCTTTATTTCTGTGTTCTGATCCTAGAATTATGTCTAGGATATTTTGTCCTTGAGTTGGAGTTAGGACATGTTGTTTTAAAGATAATTCATCACATTGATTAATTAAGAGTTTAGAAAAGTTTTGTTTTGCTGCTTTGATTATCCAATGTAGATCTCTTAAATTTAAGTCTGCCATAAACATAACAAATCCTATGTCAGTTGCATTTTCTAATTCATTCAGGAGTTCTTACAAGGTTTCTCCAGGAGCATATGACTGGCAAGTGGTCACTGATAGAATCGGTGAGCACCATGGTTCTAGTTATTCTTTGTGGCCCATTGTCGAGTACCGGTCTATGAGAGTACCTGAACGGTGCAGTAGTTTACTTAAGTGGGGGACTGAATGAGTTTCACCATATCTTTGGCGCTGTAGCATCCTGGTAAGGTGCATCATCTGGGGATAGCCAGTTTATATTGAAGTCCCTAACAATATGATTTCTGAATTATGGTGATTATTAGATAAATAATCAGTGCTAGTTTGAAAACAGCCTCTTGATCTTTAGTGGGTATGTACACTGAGATTATATTACACACTTTCCCCAGGAGTCAAGTTGAACCTGGACTGTGAGAATTTGTGATCTTTTAGCTGAGGTGGGATGGGGACTGCCCTGCATTGAACTTGAGTTATTAAGATAAGTGACACATCCTCCCCTCGTTTCCTTCTCCTGTCTCCCTAAAAGATGTGTAGCCATCTAGCTGGATAGCCAAGTCAGGAGTTTTTGGAGTGAGCCAGGCTTCTACAACTGAGATGACATCTGGTTTATGTTGGGTCATCCATACCTGGAGACCATCAAGTTTTTCCAGCAGGCTCCATATGCTGAAAGATGCAATTGTCATTGCCCCAGTCTTACGGACTGTTGTTGGTGTTGATGCTCTAGTACCAGGTCCAGGGTTTGGATGAACGTTCCTTGAAAGTAGAAGGAGTAGCCAGGCAATTCTAAGAGCTTGTAGCTTTAAATGTTTCATTAGATAGGATTTGCTGTGGGAGTTGGCTTTATTATTGTTCACTTATGTGGAGACTATCAGCATATTTAGCTGAGCCAGCAGAATAGGGTATGTGTTCCTCTAGGTTTCCTGTTCTTGTAAGATGGCGGGGGCATAGTGGGATTGCCAGAGGTGGTCTCAGAGCACCTTGTTATTGGAGCTGGAAGTTGGATTGCATCCCACGTTATTTGGAGATGGGGGTGTCTATATATGTTCCTGTACGTTGATGTTACTGGATAGGGGTGAGGGGTGGCAGCATAGGAATGATGAATAGAAGGTTAAAGAGAAGTGTTAACATCATAATTCTACAGTGTGGGAGGAAGAGGTGAGGCAGAGCCAGAGTGGCAGAATAGAGTTACAGACTTATCAAGTTGAGTGTCACTTTCCTGGCAGAAAGGAAAAGTATCATAGTGTGTAGGCAGGAACCAGACCCTTTAACAGCAGGACAGTGCTAGCTGAAGTTGATGATGGTGGGGCAGGACTCTGGGGAGAAAGTGGATTTGAAGAGTAACAACAGAGGGGCTAGGTGGGTGGGCCAAAAATTCACTCTGATGAGCCCTCCGAACACAGTTAGCTCCCACCACACATGAAAATTAATTTAGGGAGAAATGGGGCACAAGTAGAATTTGTTAAATGCCAAGTTACCTACAAGTGAGCCACCATCTGGAATTAATTTAATAGGTGGGATCCAGTGGATGGACCAAGTTTGGGAGATTAATACAGGGTTTTAGTCCGGGCACAGCAACTGGGTGCTGAGTACTTACTGCAGCTCCACTGGACTATAGCCTTGCTCCAGTGAAGTAAATCTGGGAGCTCTACTTAATCCCAGCCCAAAATTGCAAAGAATAAAATAAAATAAGGGCAGCTAATAAAATGTTGAGGAGTGTTAACATACTTAGCTGGGGGCTACTCTAAGACAGATCTCCAAGTGTTGTGCTAACTTGCTCAGAATTTTTAAATTATAACACAGAGCTTTAAGGAAAGCAATTATTTATTTATTCATTTATTAGCTTTTGATGACTGGGTAAGTGCATTAGGTGATAGACCTGCCTATTTTCAATTAAATCACAACCCACTGTAAATGTGAAATCTAATGAGGGGTGGTTAGTGAGGGGTCAGAAGTTGCCTGCTCAGATCCCAGGATTAAAAATTAAGTCTAAGTCCTCGGTCACACTCACAACAAAGTGCTGCAGAATGGTGCCAAATTTAAACTGGAGTTGTTATCTCGGGGCACTCTGTCCATTGCTAGATCCACGGTCATACCTGTTTTGGCCATTCGGTGGGTAGGGAGCAGATCCTGCCATTTTGATCATGGACAAAGGAATGCCAGGGGATTGGGCAGAGACTGTTTTAGTCATTTGGTGGATGGGGAGCAGCTCTTGTGGTTTTGTCTGCATTATATAATTTTCCCATAAACACCAAAATAACAAATTATATAATAATAGCAGAACTCAACAGAGTAAAAGAAATAAGAGAATTGGAAACATTCAAGGATAATATTGTATGAAACATTCCTCCTGTAATACAGATTGACTCCTGTAGAACAGCAAATTATAGAGTCACCAATTACTTTATACGATTTTGTGCCTATAGACTCATTTTCTGTTTCCATATTTTTTGTATTGTTTATGAGTTTCCAAAGGAGTGTATCTATTCAATTTCATGATATTTGGTACAGTCTCAAGAGAGTATGATGGCTCGGATATGATAAAAGGTAGGTTATGCAAATTGGCTCTTTTGGCCTTTTTGTATTTTCTTGGTTGAACCACTTCCCAATCTGGAAGATTATGTAGGTAATTTTCTGGTTCTCTGGTTCATTTTCATTTCTTATGTTGTTACATGTATTTAAAACAGGGATATTGATTTATATTAATTATTTGCATTTGCTGTAGTTGGTGGTATCTGTTCAATGGGGAGTCAGTCTGTATTACAGAAGGAATGTTTTGTATCATATTATCCATGAATGTTTCTAATTCACTCATTTCTTTTACTCCGTTGAGTTCTGCTATTAACTGGTTTACTTCATTTATTAGTTTATTGAGTTTGTTGCAATTTGATTTGGTGCATTTTGGATTTGTTCTATGGTTAAGTTGTTATTTTCCACCTTCTGATTTCATACTGAACAAATGCAGATGGTTTCTCCAGTGTTTAATTCAAAATATCCATATAAATCAACACAGCTGTTCATTATACTTAATATTTGAGGAAACACCAGAGATTTTATGATGGATGGAATCTTATGCTACTCAACACAAATTAGTTTCTTAATGATTGTATCAGGGTAAACAAAAGTTTTCTGCTAGCTGCTATTACATAGTTCTCAGTCACCTGGTCTCACTACCAGGTGTTCCTCGGCAGATGCAGGCAGATGCTGCTTGCCTGAGCCAGCATTGCCTCTGCAAGTGCTTGCCTCCACTTGCTGCAGTGTTTATCGCACTCCAGGCACCAGAAGTGACATCATGCACACTTCTGGTTTCAGTCCCTGATAAAGTTACAATTTTTAAAGTTTGAAGGTTTAAAATACTATTACTAGTAGCTGTACAATGAAACTGCCTTTAAAAAGGCAAAATTGTGGGGCTTTGTGGCTCTAAAGGGCCAACAAAATTACAGGCATGGTGTAGCAGCCAGTTGTTTCCTATCTCACATGGACTGGATACAGTCAACACAGCTGTGAGGTGTCTTGTCCCCACCCTCTACATCATAGCTGGGGTCCCACAGGGCTCCATTCTGGGTACTATCCTTTTCCCAGTTTATGCAACAACCTTCTTTGTGCTAGTGGCTTCTTGCATATTCATATGTGTGCAGACAACACAGTCATTTATACCTCCGCCCCTCATCTGCAACTGTTAAAGGTATACTCAACAAGACTTCCATAGCATACTGCACTGGTTTCATGACAGGCAACTCTGGGTCGACACCAAGACAATAGTGTCCATGACCTTTGGCAACAAGCCAGTAATTGGCCAGGCTATCGCCCTCACTGATCTTCTCCATATTGGATGGCACCCTTCTTGATGTGGTCCCTGCTTTAAATATCTCATTTTGTGGCTTGATAGTAAGCTTGACTTCTCTGCCTATACTGATGCCATCAACACCAGCTCTGGCCCAAACTTGCTGCCCTGTACCACAACAAGAACTGCCTCTCTCCTTCATTTGCTGGGAGCTGGACACCAAAATGGTGTACCAGGTCTTTGACTATCAGATATGGTTTTTGGCACTGCTCAGTCATCTTCCTGGCCAAACTGAACACATTCTGCAATGCTTTCTGATGTTTTGTTACTAGCTCATCCCTCATACTCATCATTGGTCTCTCAACTCCCCTCCATAAATTCTCTCCTCGCATCACCAGTCCCATGGTGCCTCTTTCATATCTAAATACTGGTTTGGGTCCATCCCTCCTACCTCTCCTCACTCCTCTCTCCCATTCCCACCTCTTCCTACTCACTCCATACTGGGGATCTATGTACCTTTCCAATTTCCACCCTCACAACTCCACTGGGCTAGCTACCTTCTCCAACTTCTCTCACTAATACAGTTCCTAATAGGATGTGGTTTACTGGTGAGGCACTCAATTCTAGGGACTATGGGGCTTTCTTCTCAGGGATGTGCTCTGGAGGGGGCACTGCCCTTCTGCAGGACCATAGCAGAGCTCTATACTCAGCTATTAGCAGCAAAGATAGAGATATCTCAGTTGTGCACTCTGCTCAGCAGGATCTCAGCCATTACACCCCAATCTCAGGATTTAAAATAATAGGGAGGATGGTGGAGAGGGAGGGAGGGGAGCTGGGGATGCTGGTACATCTGGGTACCAATGATCAGGCCAACCAGTCAGAAAGACAGTAAAGAGGACTTCCAGAGACTGAGCATAGATTGGCAGCACTCTCAGCCTCCTGGCCTTTTCTGATGTCCTCCTTTTGTGGGGAAGGGAGATCAGTAGGACAGAATTAGGAGTAATGAAACAGAGGATTTTAACTCTTGGCTTAAGGGGTGGTATTGGGGCATGGGGTACCAATTTGTCAGGGACTGGGGGATTTCTGGGACAGGAGACTTTTCAAGGGTGATGGACTTCACCTGACAAGGGATGGAGCTAGTGCACTAGGGCAGAAGTTTGATGTCTACATCAGATATTTAAACTGATTGTGGGGCAGTCTGGGTCTAGGGTATCTATGGTGGATGGTGAGTAGAAGAGGATCCTAGGTAGAACTCCCCATATTCAGGGGATAATAACTTCAAAGAGGGTACAGAGAACACAGTAGGGTTTACAGGACCTGGGGAGGAATACCAGTGAGGAGGAAATTAAAGGTATAAGCACAAACAAGGAGGGAAGGAAACATGAAAAGAAAAGGACAGTAGCAGAGTTAGAGCAGGGTCCAAATGGAGGTATGGCTCAACACCAGGAGCCTAGGCAACAATGTCAGTGGCTCCAGGAGCTGATGGCAGACACTGAAGTGGACCTGATGGCCATCACAGCAACATGGACCACAGATAAAAATGTATGTTAGATAACAGTTCCTGGTATTCACTGTTCAGAAGGGGTAGAAGAACTGATTGGGGAGGATTTGCCTTTTGTCAAGGAGGACATTGAAGTGGCAGAAGATGGAAGTATTGGGATAGCCTTGGGGAGGCTGAGTCAGTATGAGTGCAACTCACAGCAGCCTCAGGCAGGAATGTGCACTTAGGCTGATCTATAGGCCTCCAGTCGAAGGGAAGAATAGGACAGGGAACTGAGAAGGAACTTAAAGAGGAAGAGCGAAGGGGAAGTAGTGGTGTTGGGTGACCTGAACCTGCCTGATGGTGATTAGGAGTTCCTGATGGCCAAGAATGCCAGGAGTCAGATATTACTGGACACCTTCCTTGACTGTCTACTAGTGCAGCTTGTAAGGAACCTATCAGGCAGAATGCAATCCTTGATGCAGTGCTCACCAACTCAGAGATGGTGGATGCTGTGGGAGTATTGGAGACACTAAGGGAACAATGATTGCAGCTCTGTGTAGTTTGAATTGGCCCTTGGGCTGGCAACCCACAATCAAGAGTCAACATCATTGACCTTAGAAAGGCAGACTCTGATAGATTGAGGGAACTGGTCAGGGATAAGTTAGTAGGTGTGAAGGACATAATGGGTGGAGGAGATGGGTGGCAACAAAGGGAGGCATCCTCAAGGCATTTAAGACAAGAATAAGAACAGTTCCAAAAAAAAAACAGGTTTAATACAGCACTATGGTTCTCAGCTAGGTCAGGAAAGCAGTTAGGGACAAAAGAGGCCTTCTATAAATACAAGGAAAAGCAGGGTAAGGCAGATTGGGAGGATTATTTACAGAACAATAGGGAGGCAAAGAGGCCATCAGGAACATGAAAACAGACATGGAGCTGCGATTGTGGAAGGTGTCAAGTATGGAGAAAATACAGTTTTTACATATATCAGTGAAAACAGGAAAGGAGGGCATCTTAAGGCTACTTGAGAGGGGTTGAGGAGAGAGATGAGGATGAGCAAAAGGCCACCATCCTGAGTGACTACTTTGCTCAGCGCCACTAAGGAGGACTGCAGACCCATGCCAGAAAGCAGCATCAATAGCCGCACATGGAGTCCCAGAAATGGAACAGCCAATACTTACCAGTGAGAGGGTCCTGAAAGAACTGCCAGCCCTTAAGATAGATAAGGCCCCAGGACCAGATGGGTTGCATTGGAGGATACTAAGGCAATTAGCAGAACTGGATGAACCACTGGCTGGGCTGTTCAACAGCTCACTTAGGTCTAAGGAAGTTCCAAAGAGTTGGAGAATGGCAGATGTTGTACTGCTTCTTAAGGGAAGGTGGGATAGGGGCAACCATGGACAACAGGCCTATCAGTCTGACCTCCATTGTGGGAATTACTAACCAAAGAGGACCTCATGGATTACCTAAAAGAGCAACGGCTCCAGATTAGTAAACAACATGGTTTCACGGCAGGAAGGTCTTGTCAGACTAATCTGATTTTTTATTTGACTGGGTGATCAAGGAAGTAGACAGGGCCAAGCCATAGATCTGCTGTTCTTTGACTTCAGCAAGGCTTTTGATTCAGTACCACACAAAAGGTTGCACAATAAGATGGAAGACCTGGGTGCAGCTAAAACCATAGTGAACAGAGTGGGTAGTTGTCAAGAAGGAGGCAGCAAAGGGTGGTGGTCTGCATGATTAAATCAGGAGAAGGGAGGTTACGAGTGGGGTTCCACTGGGATCTGTCTGGGTTCAGTCATCTTCAACATGTTCATTAATGATGGTGAGGAATCCAGGGCAGGCTATATCTCTTCACAGATGATACAAAACAATGTGGGAAGGTGGATAGTGATGAGGGAATAATGGATATGCAGAGGAGCCACAAAAAGTAGAGATGTGGTAAAAGGTCTGGCCAAAATAAAATTCAATGCCAAAAGTGCAAGGTAATGCACCTAGGGAAAAGGAACCCCAAGACAAAGTACTGGATGGGTGGGGTGAGACTTGGCACTACAGAACAGGAATGGGATCTAGGAGTTATCATCAGTAGTTCCTTAAACAAATGAGCCAGCTCAACAAGGCCTGTAGCAAAGACTAATGGGATACTGGAATGTATCAGGAGGGTATTGATAGCAGAAGAAAAGATGTAATACTTTCCTATTCGGATCCTGGTGAGGCCTCACCCCGAGTACTGCATCTAGGACTGGAGCCCTCACCTCCAGAGGACAGGGATATGTTGGAAACAGTGCAACATGAGCACCAAAATGATTCAGGGCCAGCAAGGCAGATTCCATGGGAGCACCTCAAGGCACTAAATATGTGCTCACTGGAAACCAGAAGGGAGAGGGAGATATGACTGAGACCTTCAAGTTCCTTAAAGGAATTAATAAGGTGAACTGCTGGAATATTTACCCTGAATACCAACTTGAGGTGACATGGTCACAAGTGGAAATTAACAGGAGGGAGGGAGGTTCAGGAGGGATATGAGAAAGTGCTTCTTTACAGAAAGGGTGGTGGAAGCTTGGAACAGTCTGTTGGCCAAGGTAGTGGGTGCCAACACAGTCAGAGGACTCAAGCAAGCATGGAAAGAATGCAGGAACAGTGGTCAACTGGGGTGATAAAACCAGGGAGGAGAATGGGGATAGGACGTTGAGGGTTAGCACCTGGTGGAACAATAGGTTCCAAGGAAGTTTCCAGAGATTATAGGAACTATGGGCAGACTGGATGGACCTCTGGTCAGTTTATGCTGTCATGGTCTATATTTCTGTCTCCCTCCCTCTGGAACCTGCTCCCTCCTCCATCCACCTCTGTTCCGCCTCCCTCAGCACTTACATCCTAACATGCCTCCCGATCCCACCTGTCCCTGTCAACCCCTTCCTGACTCTCCTCCCTACTCCTATCCATCCTCTTGCATTCCCTCCTTTATTAGGCTGTGACAGAGGCTGATTTCTGTCAAGCTACAGCATCATCACCACCTCCTTAGGCACTACGCTTTATTCTGTACCTGTAAGATTGTACTACAAGTTCTTGTCATAACCAATAGTTGTTGTTTGCCTGTTTGCACGTCTCTTGTTCTTGTATTTAAGTTGATATTGTAATTGCTTGCTGTTGATGAAATTTTGTTCTGTTTGTACTACCCTTCCCTCTCCCCGGGTCACACCTGGAAAAAGCCTCAGCTCAATGTGCCTTTCCCAGATACCAATTTTCACATAAATAAATAGATGACGTTGTGAAAGTGAGTTATACTGAATCAATATACTGAAGGTGAGTTTGAATATATAAATTAACCAATTTTTCAATGTATCAAAATGATGTCCAAAATGTTGATGTATCAACTCTGACAATTACTGTTTTTTTTTTTTGTTAATGGAAATGCCATATAGTCCAATATTATTACAAATGCAATTCATCTATGCCAATACACTCTAAGTGTAACAATATTCTTTAATTGCCTGATTCATTTGTTTGTTTGTCGATTTATTGATTATTTATTTATTTTTTAAACAAGTGGGCACATTGATCTCAGGCACCCGGTTTTAGGTCACGACCTGAACCATTAGCTGGCACATATCAGCATGGTACACAATATTACAAGGAGGAGAAACAAAATTTACAAACATATTGTGAGTTAAGAAAGAGTATTCAAAGGCTGCACAGGTACAGAACACACAAAATTGCTATACAAAGGTGAAACGCACAAAACAAGACATGGCAGCAGTGAGTGGAGCAAGTTCCAGCAGTGCAAAACGTAAATAATAATTACAGCAGTAACAACACAGGAATAAACCCATCTCAGTAAATAAATACTAGCCAGACTGTCTGGTAGGGGATCCACTTAGAATATCAACCATTCACTCTGAAGATCCAGAAATTAAGAAGTAACCACAGTTCACTTTCATTTGAGGCATTTACAGGCAGAGATGACTAAGAGGCGCTTTGAAAATGTGTTTTGAAAAGAGAGATTGTGCCTAGGTCGTGAAGGGGCCTGGCAAACCATTATATAGTCTGGGGTGCCTATGGAGAAGATTCTTCCTCCCATACAGGTGGCAGCTGGGGATGGACAAGAAGAAGGTAAGATGAGGATCTGAGGTTGCAAGTGTGTCAATCTTGTGATATGAAGGAATGCAGATAGTGGGTGTTCTCTCACTTCCTGAGAGACATATCGACAAGGCAGCCCAGAAAGTGGTCCTGGCAGGCCTGTTGGGCCAGCCAGCCGGGTCCAACCTCTGATAGAGAGAGAAGTGGTGAGTGTTGTAAGGGGCCAACAAGGCAAATCTACAGATGTTGTGGTAGGTAGAGTTGAGCCTGGATGGGCTGCATCTGGAGGTTGGAAAAAATAGTAAACAATAATCCAGCAGGGGAGAAGTGTACCATTGTCAATGGTTAACCATACTTCTGGGGTCATGAGCTCCTGTAACCTGTAGCAAGCACCTAGTTTCTGAATAATCCACTTCACCATTAAATGCTGCTATCTGCTTAAGGGAGAACCCCTCTTGAGTTTGAATATTCAGGATTCTGTGTACTGGGGCCTACAGTCGGATTGTAAGCTTGGGTTTGGACCCAAAGATCATCGCTTTAGTGTGTTTTGCATTCACAAGTAATCTGTTTGAAGTGAACCACCTATGGGTGGCATTGAGCTACCTGGAGAGGGATGAGGATAGAACTAAATGATTTTGGGTGTCATGGTAGATAATCAGGTCATCCACATACATGAGCATGCGGCAGCCTTTGCTTTCCCTGAGAAGGTGATTTGCAAGAGAGAGAACAGAAATGGTCCAATGGGCCCCTGGGGTCCCCACTATTGACTGCCTAATATTGGAGGTGCCCTCCCATGAAGACCACTTGGGATCTCCACAAGAGGTGGTTTCCAAACCAGGCTGTGGTAGTAGTTGAGAGACTGTAGAGCAAGGCTCCCATTTTCTGCAGCAACTTGGGTCTAAACTGTGTGGCAACTCTCCATGTTACTGAAGAACTTCTCGACATTAGTTTCCTATTTCTGTGGAAATTCTATGGTGGCAGTTGAGGGCTTCAGTATCAGTCAGCAACCCCCAAGCACCAGGTAGGGGAAATGTTAGTTTTGGGGCTGGGCCCCAAGGAATCAGAGAAGGTTGTCAATTAACTCCTGAGTTCTTAGTATTAGAAAGTAAAACATCCACCCTTCCATCTCAGCCCCATCCCCCAGCCTAGCCTGAGAGTCCCCAGGGCCACCAAATCTGAATGAGTGATATTTTAGCAGGTACAACACTGCACAGTGATCCTCATCCTTCTAGTTTTACCACTAGGCCAGAAAGCAAGATTCTCATTCCAGTAATGCTTTGTGCAGCTGTGTTCAAAGTACTTCTGGGACATGAAACAGGAATTCACACCCGCGGTGAAATTAGAAAGATAATAATATAATAATAATAATAATAATACATTTTATTTCTTACAAGCGCCTTTCAACCATCAAGGCGCTTTACAAAAAATAAAAATCATGATAAAACAGTAAACAACAATAAAATAATCAGAGGATCCAAGTTTAATCGGTGCCACAAGGCATGGCCCCATAAATAGGTTTTAGCACCTGTTTAAACCCCTACAGTCATGTACTCCCGAAGCTGATGGGGTAGAGAATTCCAGAGGGTTGGGGCCATGTGCATAAATGCATGGGCCCCTGAGGATTTCAAGGACACCCTTGGGATCTCTAGCAATGCCTCATTAGCCGACATAACTGTCGCACTGGGCAGTAAGGCACCAGGAGCTCTTTCAAGTAGTCAGGGCCCAGTCCATGTAGGGCTTTATAAGTCAGTAAAACCAACTTTAAAGGTGATTCACCACCTAATTGGCAGCCAGTGCAGATTGCAGCACAGGTGTAATATGAGAGGATTGGGGACTCCCATCAACAGTCAGGCTGCTGCGTTCTGTACGAGCTGCAGGTGATGGATATCAACCCCAGGCAGACCTAAGTACAGGGAGTTGCAATAATCTAGGCACAAGGTCACAAAAGCATGGACCAAAGTAGGCAAGTCCCGGACGGAACCAGATGCTTAATCCTGGAGATATTCCTAAAATGATAAAAGAATCTTGACAACTGCCGACACCTGGGCTTGCAAAGTCAGCCCATCATCAAGCATTACTCCCAGGTTTCGCACCCATTCAGAGGATAGGATCCGAGAGCCCCCAAAGTCCAGAGGGCTGATCAGCCCATGACTCTCTATGTGGTGACCCAGGTCCACCACCACCACCCGCTCTTTCTGGTGTTTAACTTTAACCAGCTCGAATTCAACCAGTCCTGGATTTCAACAAGGCAGGAATTAAACACAGAGATAGCGCTATCCTAGTTGGGGGCAAAAGACAGGTAGAGCTGGTATCATCAACATAACAGTGAAACCTCAGCCCATACCATCTTACAACTTCTCCGAGGGCATATACACTGCAAACAACATGGGGGACAGCACTGAACCCTGAGGTACCCCACATGGCAGGGAGAACAGGTCAGAGGAAAAATCCAAGACACCACTCTTTGACTCCTGCCAGTGAGGAAGGATGTAAACCACTTGAGGACTGTATCTATCAGTCCACAGATGGACCCAGACATCCTAGGAGCACCCCATGGTTTACAGTGTTAAAGACTGAGGAGAGATCAATGAGCACCAGGATAGAACTGCTTCTCTGATCTCTCACCATCAGGAGATCACTGAACAACCAACCCAGTGCCATCTCAGTACTGTGCCTCTTTCAAAACTGGACTCGAGAGGTTTGTAGATGTTATGGATGGTAAGGTGGTCATCCAGCTGTACATAACTACTTTCTCAATCACCTTCCCCATAAAGAAAGGTTTGAGATTGGTCTGTAGTTGGCAGAAAGATCCAGGTCCAAAGAAGCTTTCTTTAGGAGGAGTTACCACCACCTTCTTCAGGGAGCTTGAAACTCACCGGATTCAAGCAGCACCGATTATTTGCACCAGGACCAGGCCGATCAAATCCCAGCAACCCATAATCAAGGTGGTTGGGCCCGGATCCAAACTACAGCACATAGGGCACATACGCTGGACAATCCACATGACATTCACAGGTTCTGGCAAGGCAAAAGTACTCCAGGAAGCCCGAGGTGAGGCAAGCAAGCACCGATCATCAGCAACATCCATAGGTGGGTCACAAAAATTTCCGACCTGATGTCAGCCACTTTATCCGCAGAGAACCAAGCAAGTTCATTGCACTCTACCTGCAAAAAGGTCTTTGCAGCTGCTGACAGGCTGGGTTGCACAGCCTGTTGACAGTTCAGAAGAGCTGAGCTGGTCGGTTCTGAGTGGCAGCGATCTCCCTGGACAGGAATTCTGCCTTCTTCAGGGAGATCGCTGATTGGTAGATCTGATAATGCTCAACCAATCTAAGGTGGTCAGCCTCCAGGGTGGATTTTGGCCAATGCTGCTCTAACCTATGGCCTACTTGCTGCAACTCACTCCAGGAACTCATCAAACCATGGGGCCGAGGGGAAGGGGAGAAGACGAACACCTATGGGATCAATCGAGTCCAGGGCTACAGACATGGCCTTATTATAGGCCACCACTAGAATCTCTGGACTTGAGCTGTCCACAGGAAACTCCAAGAGATCAATCAATGCCGGTAGGCCTCCAGGGCTCACTTCCCATAAAGGGTGATAACTGACCATCTCCACAGGGGCAGGCCTTTGAAGGGGGCGTAAAAATTGAACCTCACTGTGTAGTGATCAGACCAACCGACCGGTTCCACCTCCAAGTTGGAGGTCTCGATCCCCAGGAGGAAAACCAAATTGAGATAGTGACCATGTTTATGGGTGGCAGAGGTAACAACCTGCATGAGGCCCTGGAGGAAGTGTTGTCCAAACTGCAGAGTTCATCATCGACCTAGACATTGAAGTCACCCAGTCGATCTGGGTGACTCCAATGTCATGTCGATGATGAAATCTGCTACTTCCTGCAGGAATGTGACTCATTCCCAGGTGGACGGCAGATGAGGGCTATCTTGCAACCTACACCAGCCACCACGGTACACTCAAATGATTTGGCTTCCTCAACTGGTACACTCATGAGGCCCAACTCAGTCTTGAAACAGACCGCCACCCCCACGATCCAATCTCAAGCGACGTATCACCAGTATCTGGTCAGAATTGCAGCATCCAAAATGGGGCCAGCATTTTCATCCAGCAAGTCTTAGTGATGCAAGCCAGCTCAGTTGTTCAATAAAATCTGCAATGATTGCAGTCTTATTTTAACAGATCTGGCATTGCATAACACCACTCGAGTTGGATGGGCTTCAAGGGACTTCCCACCTACTTGCCTGCCACAAAAGGCAGTGCCCTTGGGTATGGGGACTAGACAGGGGCACCGAGTTCCAGACTCCATTTCACCCAAGGTGTCTTCTAAGCCTAACCACCCGAATATGAGAGGTGCACTCATTGCACCCTCCAATGTCCACCCCACCCCCACATCCCTCCTATGAGCAATACCTAGCGCATGACAGTGCTGGTAAGTTAACCACAGCAGAAGAGAAGGAGAAAAGAGCTGAGGGCGTGGAGAGTGGAGGACGAATAGCACACAATTGGGGGATCTTACATGTTTCGCAATCAAAACAATATCAAATACACAATATTCAGGCACCCAACCTAAAAGGACCCCGAAATTACAATAGTAAAATTAAAAATCGACTAAAATGCAAATAACCCCCACCCCAAACTATTTAAACACTTAAATCCCAAAATAAAACTATAATAAATTAAAATTGTGGAACATTAATAATCAATAAAACAATAAACAAAATAAATCAAATAATAAAACTCACTTCTTGAACTGCTCTGATGTTCCAGTCCAAAGCACAAAGTCTCAAATAAAAAGTCACTCTGAGTGAGCGATGCAGGACGAGGAGAGAAATTAGTATCCCAATCAACAGAGAACTACCATGATGAAAGCTACAAATGAGAAAACAAGAACTAAGCTGTTGGACAAAACTGAAACCATCAAATGTAAAAAGAAAACAAAAAAACTCAAATAATCCCTCTCACTAGGTATACAGGAGTCAGCAAGTAAAGTTTAATGAAGTTCAGACCCCAGACCCTGTCACTACCTGGGGTATTGATAAAACAAAAGGCACTCTCCTGCCCAAATGAAAATTAAAAGAAAAGTTTAAAGTCTGGCGTAAGTTCTACAGTTGATTTGGCTCCAAAGTAGGGATCTCCTACAGGTGTCAAGATCCAGCACAAACTATATCAAGACCTGAAAACCCTACCTGTGGAGGCGACCACGGAGATGTCTGCCCCACAACCACGGCTTACCTTGTTTGGGCCAACCCACCGGCTGGCCCAGCAAAGAGCCTTGACAAACTGTGCACTCACTGGCGGCTCCCGACCAGACCAGGCCCAGTCTACCAGAGCAGGGCAGATTCCAGTGGGAAGGCCAATCACAAATGCAGGATCCAACTGGCAAACCAGTGAAAATCCAAATTATTCCATCAGGAACCATTCAACATAGAACCATATTCAATCAGGAAAAGCCAGATGGCTAACTGCTCACACTGCTGTCCAACAGGTTACCACCCAGGTTGATCAGGGTCCCACTTTCCAATCAAGCCAAAACTGGGCCAATGTTCTTCATCCAGATAGAGTTTGGTGATGAAGGAGGCAGGTGAGGGATGTCCATCAGACTGTCACTCTGACAGAGCCCTCAGTCACGTAACTTCTTCCCTTCCGATCTCGATCCTGGTCACCTTCAGATCCCCTGTCCACCAGGAGCCAAACGCCTCTCACCATGTTGGTCTCCGGCCGGATACAGATGATCTTTGGCTGTGTTCTCCTCCACTTCAACAGGCACCCGGACCACTCTCCTCACTTTCTCATTCAGCTCAGACCAGCCAGATAACTGCCAAGTTTTACTTGCAGGCAGTTCACTAAAACAGCCTCTGATCTTAACTCTGGAGATGGATCTCAAGAGACATACTGAAGGCCGGTAAGATAAAGTGCTGATGATGTTAAAAATGTTAAACTGCTCAAATGTTGGGAACTAGCGCCAAGTAGATGCTGCTTATTTAACACAGGCAATACTACTTATTTAACACAAGTTGAAAAAATAAAATGATGCCACATTCATAAAACAACTTAGCATTCGATTCAGAACGCCAATGCCGACACAAACTCTCGAAAAAGCCGATAGCCTTTTAAACTTCCTCACTTTACGAAGCCCTGACTAATATCTCTAAAACTCAAGCTAAAGCTTAAAAAACAAAAGATAATACAAATTTAAACATAAAACAAATAGGACTCTTAACTCATTGCCTCCACAGGAGCTCTCTGAAGTTGCACCGCTTGTCTCCTGTATACTGTTAATAGTAAATCCTGGACCTTTCTAAGGAAAATCTAGCTATAGTCAGCATGCTACAAACAAATTCTAATAGCTCAATTACTATAAGTGCTAGACACAAAGTATGAGTGGCAAAGTTATTCAGCACAAAATTACCTTTCCAGTGGTGGTATGCAAAGAATAATATGTAATTTCGTTTTTTCTATGCTGGTTGAAACAGCAAAACATTTTTTCACTAAAACAGGCAACATAAGCCATACACACCAAACCATAAACAAATACAAATATCTCCTAAAGTATACATGATATACACAGAATATCAGTGGCAAAGTTGTTCAGCACAAAATTACCTTTCCAACGGTGCTATGCAGTCAAATATGTATTATATTCTGTTACATTATGTATTAAAATATATAAGTGACTTCTCCAGACATTGCCAGGGCACACAGAAAGTCAGTAACTGACTTCTGTAGGTGTCCTCCAGACACACCAGTGTATTTTACTGATGCTTACAGGTGTCAGCTAGGGAGACAATGTTAAACTAAAGGTTCAGGCAGCTCACACACCACTGCCATCTTGAAATTGACATGGTAAACTAGATCAAGATGAGGATGGCAACACAGTATGGGACCTGATAAAACTATTTATATTTCAAATAATAGGGTGTAGTAGGGAGGGTGGTGAGGCTGAGCTGCATGGGGAATTTACTTGTTTTGATTTTTAAGGTAAAGCCCTAGCAGAGAAATTAATGGTCAGGGCTGTTCAAAATGCTTTTAGATTCTTTTTTAATTCCACAGAATTCCAAAAACATTCTGCAGAATTTAATATAAACCATGGAATAGTTTTCCTGGATTTTTATGATCCATGGAATAACCAGTTTATGTGATCCTGGAATAATTTTCCTTGGTCAGAGTCAATGTAAACTGCAGATTTATTTTATTCACAGTTTATACTCACTCTTCATTATTATTTTGTTTATTATGTTTTATTGCCTTATCCTCCTGTCCCCATTGGTCCAATCTACACATGCTCAGCCCCACCACACACCCTAGTATTTACCTCACTCCTGAACACTCCCAGCTGACACTCCCCTGACAGAGACTGAATGGTAGAAAGGGAGCAAGAACCAGTCAGTGGAGTGGGGCGGACATCATCATGTGGCTCTGGAACCTCCATTTTCCTGTATTCTCCCGGGAGGCATGTCATGCAATGACATTGGGGGTGGCATGATGAATGTCCGACATGCCTTCCAAATGTAGTCAGTCCTGGCTATCGCATCCCAGTCTACCACAAAGAGTTACCTGAACATTGGCAGCCCCCATAGTAGGAGAGCAGTCCATAGGATGCTCAATCCTCCCTCCATGGCTGGTCCCCAACTTCCCAAGCTCATTCCCAAACCCTGGTCATCAGGGTCATGAGTAGTACTGCTGTGCTGGTGAGCCAGCTGAGTACTGACACTTCATTATAAACTGCAGAATAATATTCTGCATTTCTTATAAACCATGGAATAATATTCCACAGTTCATCATAGAGCTGTAAGTCTGTGGGCTGCACCCTTGACCTCTGTGTCCAATTGAGACTGCTGCACTGCCCCCAAACTTGCTTTAGAACCTCCCTGCCTGTTCTTTTTTTTGTTTGTTTTCCAGCTCTGTGCCCCAGTGTTAATTAAAGCCCTTCCACAACTGTATGGAGGCTACTGCACTCTCCTGTTGAGCATACTTCAGTGTCCTCCCCAAACCCTAACTTGCTTCAGGACTTCCTGCTTAAACTGTCTCTGTTTAATTCTCAGCCCCTCCCAAATTGTTAATTTCTCTTTTGTTTTCTGACTGCCCTTCCCTCCAAGCCTGCTATTTAATTTCATCCTCTCACCTTATCTCACCAGGGGACTACAGTGCCCATTTTGGGCTGTTTTCTCTCAAACAAACTGCATTATACAGTTTGGTAAGCAGACTAAGGAGAAGCTGGCTGGCGCTCACCCTCAAGCAAGGTACAGGTTGGAATCACTGAATTTTGGCATCTACCCTTGAGGAATCTCACTTGCACCTGTTTGACAGTGTTTCTCACACTATGTGCTGCAATCCAGAAGTTTTCTAGGAACTGCTGCAAGAAATTAATCCTAGGACTGACCTCTGCTTGACATGTTCTTGATTTCTCACTTTAAGTAATGTTTAGTCTGATGTAGAGATTTCTTAAGAGTTGATCTAAGTTTTGAGAGGGTTTTAAGGTAGTGTGATTTTGCTATCTGCCCTGAGCCCTGTGCACCTTCTCTTAGAGCTGTAAGTCTGTGGGCTGCACCCTTGACATCTGTGTCCAATTGAGACTGCTGCACTGCCCCCCAAAACTTGCTTTAGAACCTCCTGCCTGTTCTTTTTTTTTTCCATTAGCAGATTATATCTTTAAGCCACTAGAGGGCCCAATTATAAGCACACTTACCCAATCCAACAGAATACAGTTCCTGTCTCATTTCACTTATTGTATGGTCAGTCAATCACTATACATCAGTCTTTGCCCCTCCTCCCTCTTCTACTGATTAATACTGATTTTCCCATTTGCAGCTTATACTTTTCGCCCACTAGAGGGCTTTCCCCGACTGTGCCAAAGCTGCTTTACATCTCCTTACTCGCTACTACTCCTGGACACTCTTCCTTTACTGCTCAGCTGCTATGTACCTACAATCCATTACTATGTCTGCTCTCCTTCACCCTCTTGGTACAGACCTCACGCGAGACCAGAGCACTTTTCCTCCACATTAGGCACCTCATCCCCAGACTACCCCACAGTGACTCGGCCCTCCCCATCCTCAACACACACCATGACCCCCAATAGCCCAACCCTGCCAACACCCCCACTCCCTCCGCCCTCCAAGGCCTGACCTGGACCCAGCTCTCCCTGTCATTTCCCACCCTTCACACTTTATCTATCCATGTACCCTGATTGTAAAGTCCTCAGCTGGGTGCGACCCAAGGGTCTCCATCACCACCGCCACTAACCAGAATAATTACACTGCTATTATTATTATCTGGTAATGTAGACCAAACCCAGGATCTATGGCTTCCTGCCCTTCTAAACCCTGTACTGCAACTGGCCTCTGCTGTGCATCCTTAAACATTTGCAGTCTCCTAAAGAAATCTGCTGCCCTCCAGTGCTGGGTCATTCAACATCAACCTGATATAATTGCACTAGTAGAGACATGGCTCTCCAAATCCACCCGACTCTGCTATCACCCTCCTGAATATACCATCTACAGGAAGACCGAGTAAACAAGCGCGAGTGGTGGTCGCACTATTCATATGGGATTCCCTTGTGGTCAGGCACTCCAACTCCTAAATATGATTATGGACCCAAGCTCTCACCTTAAAAATCACACCTGACCCTGCCCAGGCCCTCTCTTCCTCATGGTCTCTCCGTACCCTCGAGGAATCAAAACCACTGGTCCAGTCCCTCACTGACTACCTCACATCTCTCCTCACAAAGTGGAGCAAGTCATCCTAGGTGATTTCAATATTAGCAGGCTTGCCTCACTGCCTCCCATATAAGGGACTCCATTGCTGCCTGGATATGTCCCAGTTAGTCACCCAGCTCACCAGATTCAACCACTCTACTGCACCAGCACTCTCCTAGATGTTGTTCTATCTAACCGCCCCTACAAAATCCAGGATGCCATTGTCCTCCCCAACTCTCTTAGTGATCCTCCCCAGTTCTCTGTCTCTGGTCATCCTCCACTCTGAATCCAGTGTCTCCAGCTACTCTACCCTGCGTTTATGCCCGGCAGCCTCAGAAAATTAAAACAATACCTAGCCCAGCTAGACTGGTTCCCTATCCAGCGAGCCCCAGACATTGACTCAGCTCTTGACCACTTCACAAATGACTTCTGTAAGGCTTGTAGAACTTTTCGTCCCCTTCATCAGGATCCGCTCCAAAAATGCAATGCCCATGGATCACCCACCTCTCCTCCAGAGACTCAAAAACAGAGATAATCTCTGGCACATTGCTGTAGAATCTGGAAGGCATCTGACAGACAGGCTACAATGCAGAATGCAATAAGTGCACTTGGGCCATTAGGCGGCCAATGCAGAGCACTACAGACCACCCTCACTTCCACTTGGATTCAACCCGGACCTTCCAGGATAATATGAAAGAGCTAAATGGAAGTCCCACTTCCCCCACCATCTCAGATCTCCATCAATGGCACCCCACCACAGATCCACTCCTTATAACGATTACCTCAACACTGCCGTCTCTGACCTAAGCTCAGTCCTCCCCAGCAGTTTCTTTGACCCAATCCCCACCTGTCTCCATCCAGTCCTGCATCATCCACCATTCTACCTGTGCCCTATCCCCCAAGAAGCCAGGCCACACCTGCTAAAAGCTTTAGGCAACAATAACCCCAGCAGTGACCCCTCGACTCCAGGATCCTCCATTATGGTCTTGGGCGAAGTCCTAGTCCCCAGACTGACCTTCTAAATCAGTCTCTATACCTGAGTCAGTTCCTAAGTGCTTGAAAACTGCTGAAATCACACACACACATAAGAGTGGGGACGGTCCACCCCAACAACTACTGGCCGATCTCCATCCTCCCTCCACTTTCTAAAGCCCTTGAAAAGTGGTGTTGATCCAGCTATCTGAATACACCTAACCAATCACGACATTATGTGCCAGAACAGCTTCCTTTCTGCCCAGTACACAGTACAACCATGCCTCCTGGAATTCTCCCAACACCTGCATGCTGCTCTTGACTCTGGCAGCCTTGCAGGAGCAGTGTTCATTGACCTCTCAAGGCCTTTGACACTGTTTGTCATCCCTTCTACTCAACTCTCTCCACCAACTTGGCTTCTCTGGTGGTCCCATTTCCTGGTTCTCTAGCTACCTCTCTGTTAGATCCCAGCATGTCAAGATCAGCAGCTCTTTCTCCAGCACTCTTCCTGTTCACTCCGGGGTCCCTCAGGGCTCCATCCTCAGTCTAATACTTTTTAGTCTCTACCTCAACACCCTCCCCAGCTTATGTACCGGTAAAATGCTCCTCTACACTGATGATACAGTCCTCATTGCCTCACATCCCAATCCCACCCTCCCCGCAATTATCCCTCCAGCAAGCTTACAAACAGTCAAAGGTGGTTCAGTGACCGAGACTGGTCATTAACCTAAAGAAACCAAATCAATGCTCTTCTCCCAGCACCAAAATAAAACTAAAATGCCCCCCTTTGATTATCCCCAGCACTTTGCACCCACTAGAACAAGTGACCACATACAAGTACCTAGGCATCACATTCAATACTGCCTCTCCTTCCACACCCACATTAATGCCCTGTCAGCCACCATTAACTGTCGAATTGGCCTGCTGTACAGCTGCAGGGACTACCTGCCTCAAATTTCCTTCAGGCTGGCCATCCTCCTCTACCTTGTCCCTCTTGGACTATGGCTTGTCCATCTATGCACAGCTGACAACACTGCCCTCTCAAAATCCAACTCTCCATCAATAAGGCCTGTGGCTCTGACCGTGCCCCCAGCCAAACTCACACCTGCCTTCTCTATACTACCACCAATCTGCTCAACTTTGTGGGCGATTGCTCTGAACCTGCCTTTTTGCTAGAAATCACTGCTAGGACTCTCCTCCCGGGGTCTCCACCTCCCTAAAGCAGTCATCATTGTCTGTCACCACCCATAGCTCTGTTAAGGCCACTTTCAAGGTGCCCAGACCAAAACCTGTCTTGCCCAGAGATTCTTCCTCTACTGAGCCCCCTTGGTTCAACTCTCTCTCTAGCTGCATCTCTAACTTGCCAAGTGGCTCCTTCAAAACAGCCCTTTGGACCCATATCTTTAATACCACTGTTGTAGGTGCAACGCTGCTTGATTTGTAACCTGTGTACTCGCCCCGCCTTGCCCCTGCGCACACTCCACTGGACAGCCTGTCCTCCCCCAGACCCACTCCTTCCTTACTAGGTCCAAACAGGGATGTAACCTGCTGTCTTCTCTGAGGGCCTACTATATCCATGAGTGTAACTCACAAATTTGTAACATTATGTAACCTAAATAACATACAAACTACTACATTATGTAACCTAAGTGTATCTATGTTAAATGTTCCTTTTACTGCACCTGTAATGTTATCCTCTGTTTTAATCTGCACTGTAATAACTGTCTTGATGTCTGCCCTCCCCGTGATGAGGTGCCTTTGTAAATGAGTCTCTGACTCAAAGGTTGTAAACCCGATTTGTAATGAATAAATGAATAAACTGCAGAATAATATTCCGCAATTCATATAAACTGCAAAATAATATTCCACAGGTCATATGAACTGCAAAATATTATTCCGCATTTCATGTAAACCATGGACTAATATTCTGCAGTTCATGTAAATCATAGAATAATATTCTACGTATTTTCCACGGTTTACATTAAATTCCATGGCAATCTCTGAGGCTGTGGAATCATAGAAAAATTGAGGCCTTGCTGTAGTGCTGCAACTTGTCTAGAAAGATATCGCGATTCACAAAACCAAAGGCTTTTGTTATGTCCATATAAATGTCCTCTGTTAGCTTCCATCATTCATGCCCATAAAGGCGTGGTCAGTGAAATATGCAGGTGGTGGTGGTACCATAAGCTTTTCTAAAACCATGCTGGTGGGGACAAGAAGGTTATACTTGGACATATGGTGAGAAATTTTTAAATGCAATTTTCTCCAGTACAGTATTTTGCTAAGGTCTGAACCCTGAATGGTAGTTGTCCACTGAGTCGGTCCCCTAATTTGAATATGGAATAACGCTGGCCTGTTTCCATAATGATGAAATAGCTGAGGAGGACAACTACAGAATAAAAGGTGGTCAGGGGATTGGCAATAATGTCAGCCATTAGCTTAAGGAACCATGAGGAGAGATTGTCACAACCAGTGCTACCATAGTTGGGAGAGCCATAAGGAGTCAATAGATCTCTTTAGAGAGATACAGATAGTATTGAAAAGAAAAGAGGGTCTCAGACCATATGAATTTTGTTTTGAGACTAAACAGTTCTGGTTGGTGGAAGTTCATCAAGGCACTTGGTCAGGTTGGAAATTATTGTTTAGGGACTATAGAAACATAGAAGTTGGGCAGATAAGGACCGCAAGGCCCATCCAGTCTGCCTATTTCTTTTCTGCCTTATGAATGTGCCATCAGCCTTTGCTCTGTCAATGGCCTATCTATTCATACTCATCTGTATTGCTCCCTTATGCCTATCCCATGCCTGTTTGAGACCTGCACTGTACTCATATCCACCACTTCCTGGGGTAGGCCATTCCATGCATCCACCACCCTTTCTGTGAAAAGAACTTCATCACATCACCCCTTAATCAGCCTCCCTCTAATCTCATGCTGTGTCCTCTTGTCCTGCTATTTTTCTTATATTGAAGCGTTAGACTCCTTCACCTTGTTAATGCCCTTAGGTGTTTGAATGTTTCGATCCATCACTCTCTCCTCCCTCCCTCCTTTGGGCTAGGGTATACATACTGAGCTCCTTTAATCTGTCCTCATATGTTTTCTGATGCAGTCCCTACACCATTTGGTTGCCCTCCTCTGGACTGCTTCAATTTGGTTAATGTCCTTGTGAAGGTGTGGCCTCCAGTACTGCACGAGTACTCCAGATGGGAGCCTAACCAGTGTCTTGTAAAGGGGATTATTACCCCCTCTTCTGACTTGTGATACCCCTACTAATACACCCCAACATCTCTATGCCTTACCTACTGCTTTAGTAGTCTGCTTGGATGATTTCAGGTCATTGGTGATGATGGCGCCCAAGTCTCTTTCTTCCTTGTGACTGCCAGCAACTCCGTTCTAGCCTATAGGTGGCTTAGGTTTCTCTTCCCTATGTGCATGATCTTGCACTTCTTCGTTAAACTTCAGTTGCCACTCTTCTGACCATTTTGCTAGTTTATCAGATCTCTTCTCATTCTGTCCACCCCATCTGGATCATCTACTCTGTTGCAGATCTTGTTGTCATCTGTAAACAGACAGACCTACCCTCCAGTCCTTCTGTAATGTCACTGATGAAGCTATTAAGAAGACTGGCCCCAGGACGATCTCTGAGGTATCCCACTTGTGACTTGCATCTCTTCTGACTGTATTCGTTTACCACCACTATCTGTTTTCTTGCCGTCAGCCAGTTTGCCACCCAGTTGACCAACTTCTGACCCATCCGAGCCTACCAAGATTATTAATCAATCTTCTATGTGGAACAGTATTGAAAGCTTTGCTGAAGTTAAGGTAGGCGACATCAGCTGCTCCCAGCAGGTCCACCACTTTGGTTCCCAGTCAAAGAAATCTGTAAGATTAGTTTGACAGGACCCTCCTTTTGTAAACCCATGCTGTCTTGGATCCTGTGTGCTCCTATGGATTCCAGGTGTTGCACTATCTTTTCCTTAAGGAGTGCCTCAATAATCTTGCCCACTACTGAGGTATAAGACTGACTGGTCTGTAGTTCTCTGCCTCCTCCTGCTACCACTCCTGTAGGCAGAATCACATAGCTCTTCTCCAGTCTTCAGGAGCTCTTCTGTGCTCAGAGACTCACTAAACAGTTCTGATGATGGCTCTGCTAATTCCACCCTTAGCTCCTTTAGTGCTCTGGGATGTATGCCATCAGTTCCCATTGCCTTGTCCACCTAAACTTATCGAGCTCTTGTGGGGCCATTTCTTTTGTGAAGGAACTAGGTATCACCTCCCTCCCCTGTGTCCATGGTGCTGAGCTGTGGGCCCTGCCATACCTTCTCTTCAGTAAATACTGAGCAGAAGTATCTATTTAGGATAGATACTTTTACGTGGTCCTCCTCCTCACATGCCCCCTTATCCTCTTTGATCTTAATACCCCCTCTGGACTTTCTTCCTTCACTAATGTATCCATAGAAAGTCTTGTCACCTTCTTTACTGTTTATGCTAGTATTTCCTTGGTTTGGGCCTTTGCCTGCCTTACTACCTTCCCTGCTTCCTTTAAGGAAGTTTTATATGCCTCCCTATCTTCATCCTGCTGTGTTCCTTATATTTCCTGAAGGCCAGGCTTTTGACTCTGACCTTTTCTGCTTCTGTTTTGAGAACCAAAGTGGTTTCCTTCTTCTTTTGCACTTCCTTTTATCTCTAACACAATTGGATGTTGCTTCAAGTATTGCATCTTTAATGCTTGCCCACTTTGCCTGTACCCCCTCACCTATAGTTCTTCTTGCCAGGGCTAGCTTAACTCTGTTGGCCATCTTATCAAAGTCAGCTTCTCTGAAGTCCCATATTTTGCCTTGGAAGGGATGATTTGTTCTAGTGGCCAAATTGAACCATACCACGTAATGGTCATTGGCCCCAGGTGACCTTCAACCTGGAGATCTGTAATCCTTTCCCTGTTAGTCAGTACTAGATCTAGGATAGCCCTGTCTCTTGTGGAATGTTGTACCAGTTGTTTGAGTCCCTCCCTGCAGGGAATCCACCATGTGTCTAGTTCTGGCAGATGTTCCTGCAGGTATTGATCAATCTGTACCTGGCATGTTGAAGTCTCCCATTATCAGAACTTCCCCTTTAGCTTGTCATATTTTGTATATCTTCTAACAATTATGTGTCTATGTCCTCCCCTGGTCTGGAGGCCTGTACACAACCCCAGTTCATATGGCTGTCCCATTTCCTGTTTCGGGGTGACCCACAGTTCTTCTGGCTCCTTATGTATTATTCGAATTTCTGTAGCTTTGATATTTTCATTGACATAAGGATCATTCCACTCCCCCTTTCTGCACCTCAGTCTCTTCTGAACAGTACATAGCCAGGTACTGAAGTCTCCCAAGTGTGGTTACTGGTAAACCATGTCTCACTAATGGCTACTATGTCCAGTTTAGCCTCAGTCATTATTGCCTGCAGGTCTGGGATCTTATTTCCCAGACTGTGAGCATTGTGTACATGATTTTCCATTGGCCAGATTTCAGTGTGTTAGTTGCTGGGCGAGGTCTGGCATTCCTGTGCATCGTATGAGAGCCAGACCTTTTTCCTTACCTGGTGATGCAAATGAACTACAAACATGCTGAACTCCTGTTTGACCACTAGCCGAGGGAGAGGGGTGTTCTTCCCATTCAACGTATCGGGTGCTGACCCTCACCCCATTTGCTAGTTTAATTATTCAACAAAGACGTCAAACTTCTGCCCCAATGCACTGACTTCCTCCTTAGTCAGATGCAGTCCATCAAATTTAAAGAACTTTTGCTCCCAAAACTGTTGCCAGTTCCGTACAAATTTGTTTCCTTTTCCTGGCACCAGCCCTTGAGCCACATGTTTAGCTCCTATCTCCCTTTCTCTGACCTTCTGTCCATCTGCTCCCCTCTTCCAGACTGGCAGGATCTCAGAGAAGGTACCTGAGTGGGAGTTAGTTAGGATTCCTGCTATTGTGCACAGTTTGATTGGACTTTGTTTGGTCCCTGGTTTGATTAGGGCATACACTGAGGATCAGAACTCTTTCTGGTCACCCAGGATGCTAACCTGGAAGTTCATTAAGTAGGCCACCTTGAGGGATTTTGTTTCTTGTTTTCATAGGTTTCAGAGCCTCCTGCAGTTATTCCGGCTTAATAGCGTATGGGGAAGATATGTAAAGGCTCCTACAGGGTGTCCCTGCTTCATTTTACCAAGCTCTTTGGTTAACCACCTAAAGTCTCCACCTCTAACTTTCCAGGTGGTGACAGGAAAGTGTTTCTACTGGATGGAGGACAGGACAGGTGTGAGAAAACCTAGGGAGAGTTCATGCCAGGTAAGGTGTGGAGTGCTGACCAGTCTGTAGCACTAACATCTGAGCATAGTTGTGCTAGGTCACAATTTGAGAAGTCTCTGAAGGAGAAAAATTGGGGGTGGGGGTGGGGATGCTTAGAGGACCATATGCAGAAAGTCAGGGAGTGGTCACTGACAGACCCAGTTTGCACACCGCCTATAGTATCTTGTCCTCATGATTTGTAAGTGTCCAATCAAGGAGGGAGTGGTTGGAGAACCTAGGGTTTAGATAGGATGGGTGGAAATAACTTGAGTGAGGTTAAGATACTTCAGCAAATCAGCACACTGAGAATGGCAGCTGTCCAACTAATCTGTGTTGAAATCCTTTACCATTATAAGCTCTCTCATGGGGAACTGCAACCAATGTTTTGGGTCAGCTGTGTAAGGCCATTTAAGTCATAGGCGCATCCTATATAGAATTTCTTGCTGGATCCTAGAGTAAGCTCAGTAATGAGCAATTCATACAGAGTCATCCATGGAGCTGCTCAAGATTAGGGAGATACTTAGGGATTCTCTGGAATAAAGAAGGACTCCAATTCCTTTTGTTTCCCCACCAGTCCAGTCTCACCATATTAAGCCATGATATGGCAGTAGAGTCAAGTATGGAGGGCTTTAACCACATTTGGTGATTCCACATATGTCTGAATTGTAAAGGATGATCCAGCTTCTAAGAGATCTTGGAGTCAGACTACATACTTTTAGGTGCACTGTCTTAAGTCCAATGACAGCTAGTCCAGAGGGTCCTTGTAATGTAGCGTGGAGGTAAATGAGCCTGGGTTGCACTCAATATCCTCTCCTAAAAGTATTAGCAGAAAGGAGGCTAGAGGGTTAGAGATTCTTCACAAGTGTGAAAGGCACCTACAAGGACTCCTAGAATAAATACACACACCTACTGTAGAAGACAGCCTGCCTGTTGTCCAGTAGTGCAAGATGGAGGACAAGATGAGATTGGGAGTCATGACTGACTGAGTAGTGCATAGGCACTACTGGACTATTTTGAAATGCAATAATGCAGCTTGATAAAACAACAACACATTCTGACAGCATTGTTTAATCTTATTTGAAGGAGCCGATCAAAGCTTCGGAAACTAGTGAATTCATTTTGAGGAGAGTGGATAAATTCTAGAGACAACAGCAGCTGCAGTGGACCTGGTGCTCTTGCCAGCTGGGGATCAGTTTAAATCATACCACACTGTTGTCATGCCCTGAAAGGGAGAATTGGGCCTAAAGCTGATTTTCCTAAGATAAGTCTGACAAGTTACTTGTTAGGAGCAGATATGATGAGGACCACCCAGATGGGAAAACTGGTAGCCTATAATAAATTTCTGGCAGGAGCTAAGTGTCTCAGAACCACCCAACTAGGGATACTGGCATGGTCAGGGATATAAGAACCACCTTCATAGTGATAATATAGAATTACCATGACCTTCAGGGAAATGTCAGGGCTATTTGTGTGAGGATCTTGTAGTGGGCATTATATCCTCTGGGATATTAGGGCCACCCAGATAACAATTTGTGGGGCCCTATGCAAGCAATCCAGATATCCTCTGGGATAGCAGGACCACCCAGATGGGACTTCTTGGGGCCCTAGGCAAAAACAAAGTGCTCTTTACAGACAGTGTCTAACGTACTAAACATGATAAGGTGAAACAATAACAACTTTAGCAATTACACTGTGATAATCAGGGACAATGGTTTCCGTTTTACCAGTGACACGGTAAAAGCACGGAATCCTGCCTGGTTTTGGATTTTGAATTCTTGAATCGGTGCCTCACAGAAATTGCATTTCTCTGCACGAATCCCTAAGATTTCAGCATATTTTTAAATGTTTTTATTTTCTCTTTCTATGCCCCCTTCTCACAGCGTCAGTCTCCACTTTTCAGAGATCCCTAGCTTCAACCAGGTAATGCTCAGGAGCTCCTGTGAGCCTGCCCCCATCCTGCCTAGGTTGTACCCCACAGGTGGGAAGGGAGGCCCCAGGTCACCCTCCACAGTCCTTTAATGTGTGTCGGGCAGCCCAGTGGGTCCCTCATGGAAACTGGTTATGAAGTCTGGGGCAGCTGGGTCCCTTCTACCAGCAGCCGATGTGGGGTGATTGTTACTGGTTTTCTGGTCTCTGTTCCTGGGGCACCAACATGAGGGGATCCAAGGAAGTAGGGCAAGTAGAGACATGCCGCTACTCCAGATCCTGGCTAGCTTCTTCTCTTCCCGATTGCTCTGCAGTCTCATTGCACCACCACCTGTGGTCACCAGGTGGCAGTAAAGCAACAGGACCTGCAGGCCACGTTTCCAGTGGAGGAGAGCAGCCCCAGGTGCTCGCTACTCCCTGGCCAGACCTCTAGCAATGAGAATTCACTCTGATCCCAAGTCCCTGGCATTGCAAGCAGTAGTGCAACCGCAGGCTATTTACAGTGCTCTGTCAACTATGCACCCACTTTGGTGTAAGAAAACATAAGCAGATGGAGAGGGAAATAATTCAGTTTTAGTAAAATGTTGCAAAGTGTTCAATGTTCATAGTTTGCACTGTAGGTACTGTGCACTATTATTGAAATCATATATTAAAACATTATATATGGGTGTTATGGCTGGCAGTATAGCCTAGTGGTTAGAGTAACAAACAGTGATCGAACTGAGTACATTTAGAAGACTTGGGTTTGATTCCCACAACCTTCACTTGCATACTGTGTGACTCTGAGCAAGGCACTTAACCTCCACAGTGCTCCTGGGTCACCTCTGAAAACAGGCAGTTTGCCTAGTGGGTTTACCAGTTTACAAAAAATATAAAAAATTACCAATATATGTTTACTATATCATACAGTAGTCAGGGTACCATGTAATTTATCCGAGTTATACCGGGATGCAATGATGTTGTACAGGTAAATATAAATGTTCAGATACATTTTGTGTTTTATAAGCTTGTTTTTAGACTTTAGTCAGGTTTTTATTGTATTTTTGCATATGAACATCTAGGATACAGATTGCTAAGCACAGGATCACTGTTACCAACTAGTTTATTCAAGTTTATAATCAGCAGGGCCATCCAAAATCCTCAGTTGTTTGACTGAAAATTAGTCTGAATGAAAGTATGTTCACAAGGCACAAGCTGCCTTACTACTTATTGGGGTGAATGGGATAAAACATAGACTTTGACAGACCACCTAGTCTACCCATTTCATCATTTGAACCTTCTCTCCCACCTGTTGTGTCAGTCTCTGTGACAACAAAAGTTTTCTGACAGACTGCTTTAATAAAAGCAAATGTTAAGTGTTTAAGTGTACTTATGCATGCCAGTGGAATGGAAAGCACATTCAGTGACACACAGAAGGTAAGACCCCAGGGCTGTCACGATGCTGGTGGGCAGAGTAGTGCTCAATTCACATCTGAGCTCAGACATGAAAACTGAGAGACACTCTTTTCATGGAGACCAAGGAAAAAAGGAATCCACATGTTTGTGAGATGCATTAGAAGATCCTCCACTAATCACTTGTGAATTTTTTTAGGTGAAGATATTATTTCAAAGAAGCAAATTCAGACAGTTTTTTATTTGTTCCTCCTACCCCCTGGCCATCCATTCCTTCAGGCCTGCCAAGTCCCCTACCTTTGCTGCTGAGTCCCTACCACCATCATCCACTGCCCCTTATGGCCATGCTACCAGGTAACCAAGTAACCCTTCATCGGTGGGCCCCTACCCTGTGGGAGGCTAACAGGGAAGACAATCACCTAAAGAGCTTCCTGAATATCCGAGGCATGGCAGGGGTCAGAACAGATACATGTGTCTGGGGCTTCATGCTTATGGAGGACCAGAAACCATCCTCTGGGTGGCCAGCAGGTGTTTTCCATTTTCGTGAGGCGTGACAGGCCACATGATGTCAAGGCACAAGCTGGCGTCCATCACGCTCTCTTCTGCAATGAGGGCCAATGTGTTGCCATGCCTCCAGCCTCCACCTGGGGCCAGCAAATGCTGAGCTGTGAATATACCCTCCTCCCAGGAGAAGGCAGTGGTCGTTGGACACTCAAGCCTTCACCCCTGGCCTGTCCTCCAACACCCAAACCTGTTCCCAAACCCTGATCGGTGGTGTCACAGGCAGAAATCCAATTCAAGCAGTTAAATGATAGGAAAAACAAATGTGGTCCACCTTAGTAGTGGTGGTGGTTCAGATTAATTCACATCTGAGTTCTAACAAGCAAAGAGACTAAGTAATTTTGTTACTTGTGCATGTGGGGTTTGGGTGTTGAAGAAAGAGGATCATAGTGCTGTCACTACTGCCATCATCCCTGAGGGATGTGGACTGCATTGTTGCTACTGACATCACACCTGAGAGGCGGGGGCCATAGTGCTTCTGCCATAACCACTGGTGGATGGGAAATGTTGTACTGCTGCTGTCCACCAGAGGGATGGGGCCATAGTGCTGATACTGCCATCACACCCGAGAGCGCGGGGCCATAGTGCTTCTGCCATAACCACTGGTGGATGGGGAATGTTGTACTGCTGCTGTCCCACTTGAGGGATGGGAGCCATAGTGCTGATACTGCCATCACACCTGAGGAATGTGGAACGTGGTACTGCTGCCATCACACCTAATGGATGGAGACACGCAGTGCTGCTGCTGCCATCACACCAGAGGGATGGGTCTGTAGTGTTGCTGGTGCTGCCATCGCACCAGAGGATGGGGCCCTTGCTGCTGTTTCCATCACACCTCAGGGATGAGGGCTGTAGTGCTGTTGCTGCCATCATATTTTGTACCTAAAATAACTTTAAATTGGTACAAGGATGGAAGGATGTGCAGTAGTGGAGGTCAAAACTGCTAAAATGCATGTTAGCAGAGTTAAAATTGTTAAATAAAGTACACAAAACCAAAACACGGTAAAACGGATTTGGCTTAACAGACACCGTGACAGTACCATTTTAACAATTTGCAAAATGGATTTGCCCTTTCTCAATCCCGGTAAACCAGTGTCCCTGGTGATAATAGTATTTGGAACAATACATAGTATCAATTGGAACTGAGCAGCCCATCCATTGAATACACTTAGTTTTACCCTGGGCTAGAATTAGTAGCTTACAGCACCTACTCAGGTTGTAACAGCAGTAGCAGATGGACTGTGGTCCCAAATGTTATACCCATTCCCACAGATGCAGAGACCACAACAGAACATATTTGTGAATTATATCATCCACAGTAGTGCTTACAGTTTCATCTTATGCCCTGATTAGTCCAATGAATGGCTACTGTGGATAACTAAGCACACTTTACTGAGATAGGGTGTAAGGTAAGTTGTAAAAAAAAAAGGCAAAACTATAGGTAGCAGCCAATCAAGAGTCAAAAGCAGAACACATAGGGAGCGATTACATAGTCACTCTAACTATAGACTGCAAAGACTAATCATTGTTTATCTATGAGCATATTAGTACCAAAATGACTTCTTATGGTGAAAGGGTTTAAGCAACAGCTAATGAGCCCTGCAATTAGATAAAGGAATACCTGAAAAGGTCCCATGTAGAAAAACATGACAACATACTGTAAGTTTAAAAACCTGACATTAGGAGTTCAGTAGTGCCTGACTGTTAGTTGGCTCCCCGACAGATTCCTTTGACAGACTCCCTCAATGTCTTTTGTCATGGGGTCCTTCATGCACTGGACCAGAGCATGGAGGGCCACTTTGAGTTGGTGCCCTTTGATGAAAGGATCCCTGTCCACAAGGTCTGTATTAGATGCTGATTGGATGGAGGCAGCAGCTCTCAAGTTGGGCTCCTGTGGCACTTAGAAGACTTGCTACAGTGATTAGAGACTGGAGGAGGAGGGTTAACTTGTTTGTAGATCCTCCTCCTGACCCTGATGTGTTCCTGCTGGCTTTGGAGGGACTGGTGGGTGCTGGCAGTTTCAAAAGAGTTTTGGCGGGCTTTCTTAGCCTGCCAACAAGGATAGTGTGACACTAATTGTATGGAGATGGTGGCTCTCATGTTGGGCTTCCAGGTCTCTTAGAAGCTTGCTGCAATCAACAGCAGTTGGGGAGGAGGGTTGGGTTGTTTGTAGAGCACTCTTGCAACCCTGATGTGTTCAGAATGGCTTTGGAGAGACTGAAAGGTGCTGGCAGTTTCAAAGAGTTTTGGTTGGCTAGCTTAGCTCCACCCACAAGTTCCATGCAAGCTACCAATTTGATAGAGTTGATGGCACTCAAGTTGGACTCCAGTACCTCTTAGAAGACTTGCTGCAATGATTGGAGGCTGTGGGAGAAGAGTCGACTTGTTTGTAGAGCCCCTTTGCCACCTTGATATGTTCCTGATGGCTTGGAAGGGACTGGGTTGTCCTTGTAGTTTAAGACTTTCAGAATGCTTTCTTAGCCCTGCTCACAAGGCCTGTGTGAACCACTGATTTGATGGAGGTGGTGGCTATCAAGTTTTCTTTTGTGGCTCATAGAAGACAAGTTGTTGTGATCAGAGTCTAGGTGAGGAGGGTTAGCTTGTTTGTAGAATCCTAGCAAACTTGATGTGTTCCCAATGGCTTTGGAGGGACTTAAAACCAATGGCAGTTTAAAACAATTTTGGTGGGATTTCTTAGCCCCACACACAAGATCCATGCTAGCCATGACTGGATGGAGGTGGCAGTGCTCAAGCTGGGCTCCTGTGGCTCTTAGAATACTTGCTGCAACAAATCTTTTAATTGGTTATGTCCTGCTTTTAGAAGCAAGGCTCTATGCTGATATTGTGAAAATGTTTTAGTATATCAGTGCAGCACAATTGAGTTTTACTATTTTGATTCACCACAAATGATACGCTGTTTCATTTTTGAGAATGCAAAATCAACATGATAATGCAGTAAAATTTGACAATACTATGTCAATGGAGTGCTACTACTGTATCAGTAGGTTTTATTTTAAAACTTTTATATGGTAAAAGATTAATATATGGTCATGAAAGATCATTTCATATTTTAAGTAAATATACAGTGTACCCTCTATTATCCACCCCTCTATTATCCGCCACCTTCCATATCTACAACCTGACCTCCTGTACAATTCTCTCTCTATGGAAAATCCCTCTATTATCTGCCATCCGCTAGCACTTTCTGGTTTACAATCCATATCATTCTCATGTTATTCTCCCTCTATTATCTGCCAAGTCACTATGATCCCAATTTTTTGGTTGTTGTAAATGTCTTAATAAGAAATATTTTACAGTGCACTTCTGAGGACTGTGTTACCTTTGAAACTGGAGCTTAAGTTTTCAACAACATTATTTAAGAAGGATTATTGAGAGGAAGATTTTATATTAGAAACAAGGGTGTATTTTAACATTTTTGGCTTGTCTCTTGCCTGAACCAGTGCAGCTAACCCTTTACTTTTCCATTTTGACTAATGCAGGTCTTCAGTGGTTTGCCAATGGGTTAAAAGTCTCTACTTTAGCAGGCTCTAATCCTCATGTAATCTCTTTTATTGCTTGAGATAGCCAGTTGCGATTAACATCTCTTTCAGAACTACTATCACATGGGACCTGGCAGTGCAAGGTGGTGGCCCCACAAAAACTCAATATAAGTCATTGTGACCCCATTATTAGGGTTTACAGCTACTGTCCACACTGTGATCAGGAGCAGAATGCTGTTAAATTACTAGCTTCAAGTATTCTGAGTATGTGTCTCCATGCGTATTGATGTGGTTGTGCCCCATGTTATTAAGGCCAGTGTCCTAATTTTCCTACATTTTGAGTATCATTGCTCAGCATTTCAGTGGCAAAATGTTAAGAGCTATATAGTGCCTGCCATGCAGGTGGTGGAGCTTTATCCAGCCTCTTCATAGTAACTCCCTGAAAACCAATGCAGGCCAATGAGAGAGGAAGACTTGGATGCTTAAATGAAATTAATCATGACAAATACTGTATAGCCAAACAGATATCCATCACTGATTACTTTGAAGTTGATTGATGATAAATGAGAAATGAACTAAACTAGATTATTTTTTGTTGTTGTTGTTGCTTACCTGCCACCATGCTTCCACCCGGTCATGGACCCCTCTGCCTCCACTCCCAACTTACACAGTTCCTGATACCCCTGGCTTACCCCAGTGCGGGTTTGCAGCACCGACCCTAAGTGCTACAATCACCATAACTGGTGGGGAGCTGGCCCTAAGGAGCTAAGTGAGGCAGAGGGCTGGCATTATAGATGTGGCAGACAGCAGATTTTTCCCCCTATATGGGGGTGGGGATGTGCAATGATGACTGGCAATCCACCCCTGCCCCAACGTGTTGGTGCTAGTGCATGCTGTACACCCATCTTCTGCTAGGTGTCCATAGTGCACAAGTTACTCTACCCCTCCCCAGAGAAGGAGAACAGTCACAGGGGATGCTCAATCCATCTCCCTCCGGCGGGCTCTTCAACATCCTGGATCCATTCCTGAACTCTGGTCACCAGTGCACTTGAGTCAGCATCCTGCCCTGTGCCAGTGGAATGGCCTAAACTAGATTTAATAATTAGTCATACTGTGGTTTTAAATATTTTTGTCACTAAACTGCACACAGATAAAGAAACTGAAGAGTTAATACCGAATGAAGTTCTGTGCCAATTTTCCTATATTTTTACCAATATTTTACCAATGCAACATAACACCCTCTATTATCTGCCACCTCTATTATCCACCAAAAGTTGGCGCACCAAAGTTGGCAGATAATAGAGGATGCCTCTATTCTTATCTATGTTCTAAGTATTAAGTCATCATAATCTTTTAGTGGTATTCAATCAATGAGGACAACCTTCAATTTTTTAGTTACTGTATATTGTATACTTGTTTTACAATTACATTATAGCAGGTATAAATACTGTGCAGTACCTCATCCTTCCTTGTTATGAATTTGCATATGAAATTATAATGTAGTTATGTAAATAAAATATAAATAGCAGTACAGATACAAACTAATAAAGATATTGCTCATTTATTTATGAATTTAATTTGTAAAGAGGTATGTTTATAAACACTACTTACTACTATTACAAATTACACTTACAGTACACCTTACAGTATACACTGTATGACATATATTGTTATTATATAAATAAATATACCTACAAAGTAACAAAAATATATTTAGAAAATGGGCTTTGAAATTCTCGGGCTCTGATTGGCTGATAGTCCTGGCAAGGTGGGCATCTATCAGACAACAGAGCCAGATCTGAGAAAGTGCTGGTCCCAACTGACCCAGTCTCTGAAATCAAGGGGTCAGAATGTTTAAATCTGACATGCTGCCAGTTTCTTCTTGCTTGGTGGGTGACTTTGCAGATGGCCAACCCCTGTCTTATTTTAGTAAAATAAATGTAAAAAACATCATAGGCACACATTAAAATAAGGCAGAAATTCAACAAAATCAACAGTCATGGCTAAATCAGCTGAGAGAGAGAGAGAGAGAGAGAGAGAGAGCACTATCTACAGTAGCTCAACTATGTATGAGAGCAGTGGTGCATTCTTCATTTCCATACTGCAGTTGAATGTCCATCTGCTGTTTGGAAATGACAGAAACAACCACTCCTCTCACACATAGTAGCAGCACCAGGCTAGCAGTCTCTCTTTTCCTTGGCTGCCCACCACCACCACTCCTCAGCTTTTCTCCCAGTGCTAGTACCACGATCCCATGCTACTGAGAGGTTTGTTTACTTTCATTTTAAACAGAAACCCAAGTCACAGATCTCAAGTATGCTTCCAGAGTCAGCAACAGCACTCAGCATTCACAACTGATGCCCAAAGTAAAAAAAAACCTAATGAACACAAAGCAGTCCAAGTGTTGAAGTAACACTAAGGATAATTTTATTGCACTTATAGAACAACGAGCCATGTATGGGGGATAATGGCCATTGCTCTTATAAAGTCCTGCAGCTTTTACACCTTTTGCGTGTATGACTGTCAGTTTGAATTGCACCTTGGGGAATTGTGGCACTTTGGGATACAATTTGTATGAAAAGTGCTATATAAATTCTTCTTCTTCTTCTTTGCCAAAATTTAGATTTTTGTTATTTTAATATAATTTGGAAAGCATTCATACATTTATAAATGTACCTAGTTTCATATTTCTGGCTGCAATGATGCATGAGATACATGCAGATAAAAATGTTCATAAATTTCCCCAAATAAATTCATAGACTTTGAGCACCTATACTTTAGAGTCAGTGTGTCCTAATGCCATGCTATTAGCACATCATTAGAACACTGATCATTGCATACTCATGCCGCATTAGCTCAATAGATGGCAGAGTTATGACCAAATTAATAGTTTCAAAACATTTCACAGAATTACACCAAACTTTAAATTTCAGTAATTTTGGTATAGTTTGTAAAGTATGTATCAAAATGACACTAACTTTGTCAGGTGTACAGTTACTAGTAGCTTTTATAAGTGTACTAAATTTCAAAGTTCTAAAATGAAAGAGGTCTGTGTTATTGGTGGCCAAACATGTAACCAACTTTAATTTTCAATGATTTCCATCTGATTTTACATTTTTATCCAGATATCTCCATTTTTTCAGATTTAGAAAATGCACAACATGGGTACAGTATGTACCAAATCTAAGTCTTAAGCTTTAAAGGGTGTCCTATAGGTAGCCAAGTATTTTGACAATATTTAGATTTTAGTTATTTTAGTATAATTTTGAAAGCATTCATTAAAATGTTCTAAACATTTTCAAGTGTATGGTTTATTACTACATTTATGTATGTACCTAGTTTAAGGTTTCTATCTCCAAAGGTGCCTGAGTTATATGCATGTACAAGGCGTCATGACATTTCCACAAAAAATAAAATTACAGATTTTGAGCACCTATAATTTTGAAACAATGCATCCTAATCTCATGATATTTAGCACACAATTAGAGCATCAATTAGAAAGTTATCCTGCCACATTTCAGATATCTAGCTCAATAGATAGCTAAGTTATGACAACATAAAAACATTTTAAAAATCTGCAAAATTCCAACATTCTGCAGAATTTCACAGAATTTTGCAGAATTTCCTTCATAATTCTACAAATTCAGATTTTTTCATTCTACACAGCTCGAATGCATATGATCTTCTTTGCAAAACTATGTTAATTGTTCCTCACCTCCTACCTGATTGTAACCTTATGGCATATTTAGCTGTCCAGCATTATGTAATTTTTCTATTTGTACTGTTCTGTTTACCTGTATGTTACTTTTTACCCCGGATCGCCCCTGAAAAAGGGACCTTTGGGGCCCAGTGGGCTTACTCAGTCAGCAAAATTCAATAAATAAATGAATAAATAAATAATGTACCAGTTAGGGTTCAACTTAACACCACAAAAGCAGGGACATGTTTTGATCCTAATCCCCCCTCCCACAGCAAAGGACAAGACAACACAAGCAACCACAGACAGCCATCATCAGGTAAGAAGAGCAACATAAAACTGTTTCCAGATGACACAAATGCAGTAGCACTCATGTACTACCTTTGTGATTTGTATCTGTGGTATGCTATGCTACACACTGGAAGGCAAACACTGTCACTTCTAACTGCAGAAAAAGACCACAATACTAAAATCACAACACTGCTTCTTATGCAGATGCACAGACCTTGCAGCCACAGATACAAATCCATAATACCCAAACCAAAAAGTTCTTTTGTCTGCAGAAGAACAGGCCCATAAGGAGCTAGCACTTCTGCAGCCACAGGTACTTATTCGCTATATAAGACATACCCATAGTTCTCTCTGGAGAAGTATAGTCTATTGAGGGGACTGTACATCTGCAACCTCATATGTAAGACATACTGTAAACACTGACCTCAAGCTGCAGAAGTGCAGGTGCCATGAAATCAATGATACAAAAATTGTTACAATACTTCTGTTTGCAGAAGTGCAGGCACCTGAGGGGACTGTGCCTCTTTAGAAAACAGGTGTTGGACATACTATACGCACTGATTTCTGACTGCAGAAGGGCAAGCCTCTGTGTGGCCTGCACTCATGCAATTGCATGTAGAAAACCATGCACTATCGGACCCAGCTGTGTAGTGAGGTAACATCCACTACCCCTTAGGCCAGTAAAAAGTAACTGTCTTAACCTAATCTGAATTGGGTTTTTAGACAAAGTGCTATCCATAGACAATACTGCTACTCCTTGAAAAATTCATTAATTTGCTGTTGAAACCATGATAACAATATTGCAACAGTACTTCTGTTTGCAGAAGGCAGGCCACTATAAGGCATCCCTCTACAGCTGCAGGTATTCATGCACACTGTACGACATACACACACAGGTGTTGTTGCATATGCAAAGAGCCTCTGTGGGACCTGTGCTTATGCAGCCGTGTTAAAAAAACATGAAGGAAGCACATTAGCACTAGTGCACTGGTGCCATTTGGAAACAGTTGTCTGTTGTTTGTCTTACCTGATGATGGCTGTCTACAGCTCCATGTGTTGTCTTATCCTTTTGCTGTTGTTTAGGGGGTAGTTAGACTGGAAATCCTTGTGCCACATTTATTACTTTTATTTCATTAAATTGAACCCTAACTGGTACATTAATGCATTTTTGCAACAAATTTCCTTTCTTTTGAGATAGTAGAATTGTATCCTGATTCACACAGGTCCTATTGGGACCTGCATGAACAGATGCAGATGCACATTGCTCTCTGGGCCTGCACCAAGGAGAGACACAGTTTGCCTATGTAAGTGCAGGGCCTTGTTTTCCTGCACTTCATTGTAGCAACGGATGTCAAGGATTCATATGGTTGTCTGGTTGGCTGTGGAAGCACAGGACCTGGTCACAGACAGATGCACAGGGTAAAGAGTCTCATCTCAGCCAATGCATGTGATACTCTGCCACTCACAGCCCTATGCCAACAGAAGAGTTGCCTTCACTATATGGTACCATGCAGGAAATTTTGCAACATCCTGTCCCTGGCTGGGGTGGGGTTGCATAATAGCTCCATCCTTCTAGCCTCACCCCTCCAGTTGGCTCACTGAGCTCACCCACAAACTCAGCTCACTGGTACAGAATCACAAAGCACTACCTGCTGGGGTAAAGGCTGGCACTACACATAAGTAGGAAGTAAGGTTTATTTGTTCGACCATATGAAAAAGTCATTACAAACATACTACATAATAAAAAACACATCAATATTTACAATAAAATACACCTCACAATGGCCCCTAAGCATGAAGCTGGCAGGAGTACATGGAAATGTTGTGTACCCCACCTGTGGCCCTGTGCCCCATGGATAGGTGCACCCATACTGGCATTCACCAGTGCTGGCCACCTGTCTGCAGCCCCCTGGCACACAGGACTCCACAGGGCAGCTAGGGATGGAGTCAGGATCTGGGTGGGTATCCAATCAGATACCATCCTGGGTTCAGGAGTCAATCCCTTGCGCGTGCAGGTCCGGGTCATGCATTGCCCTTTGGGCACCTGGACCCATGCAACCACACACCATGAACAGCCCAGCCCAGGAGACTGACCACCCCCTAGAATGGTGCAGCCAAGGCCCAGGAGTCCATTGGTGGCTCCCCACCCTATGGCATCAACACCCCTGGACTCCAGACATGCTGCCAGGGCTGCAGACTTAGCTACCCCAGCCCTCCTGATCTGCCTCGTGGGCTGGGGTGGCACTGCAGGACATTTCCCAGTCTTCTTGTGACCAGTGGAGGTATCTGTGGGGTATATACCAGGTTTCACCTGGTCCCAGCTGGCATACCCAGCGCCACTCTCCACATCCATGCAACCAGCACTACATGATTTAGTGAATACCATATAGTGCTGGCACACCCCTGGAATGCCCCCAGTGTGGTGCAGTCTGCAGACATGGGAGATCAGGTGCATTGAGTCTGCATGCCCCCATTAGTGCATCCCATGTGGGGGTGCAATGGGTGTGTAGTGGCTATGCACCCAAAATAACACAGCACATAGTCACTCCACACTTCATGCATAGGAGTCATTATCAGTAAATTCCCAGCAACTTAAGGAGTACTGAATAACAGGCAGAGTACCATTCAGCCCTACCTTCATTTGACAGCAGGATAAAAAGATATAAAATGCTGAAAATATCTATAAATACCAATCAATCATCAGAACATACACCTCAAGTTGATCTACTCCTTGATTAATGATTATAAAATGACAGATGCATTTATACTATAATAAATTCAAAACGTTCCTTTTATTATTTTAATTTATAATTCTCTAGGCTCTGCTAATTCATTTTCTACTTGAGGAGGGTCTATTCTAACCCAACAGACCTGGATAAAAATTCAGTCCAGGGTAACATTCAAACTGGGCAGACAAAAGGCAGTGATTTGGCAAGGTGGCACCATGCTGGATTAATCTGTCTACAGAGTTTATTCTACCCAATCACATCTTGTCCCAACTACAGCCACCTGGTAACCAGTTGGACACACTGAATCTATGAGGCAAATCCATCAGGATACCATGCAACAGACATTGCGTCATACCCACAGATCTCCTCCTAACTAGTCACTCCAGTTGGCCATTCCCAAGTTGTCTAATTTGACTACATATTATGAGAGGGTTCCAAATGATCACACCATGTCCCAACTATGCCTACCTTAGCAAGCGGAACACTCTGGCTATGGAACATATCTATTTGGGTCACTATGCAGCACATGTTGCTCTGTGTCCCGCAGACCAGCCCACAATCCTGCCACTCCAGTCAGCTACTATTGAGGCCTACAGTGGAACTCCATGTCACAGTTAGGATCCATCCATTCACATCATGTGCTATCTGCGCCTGCCTGATGGGCAGTTGGACATGCTGGCATTGAGGCATGTCCATAGGTGCACCATGTGACTCATGTCACTCTGTGCACCATTGAATTACCCTTGATCCAGCCACTCCTGTTGGCTACTCCTGTGGCATATAATGGAACTCCATCTCACAGGTAGATCAGCCCATTTATGGGGCATTCTCTTCTAACAGATGATGCCAGAAAAGCTCAGGGCAGTCAAATGGCCATGTTCTGCATTGTAGCTATCATTGGCCATCACTGGCCTCCCAGCACAAGAATGCTCAATCAGGTAGAAGCACATACCAAGTTTCTGCAACTATATGCTCATTCATAATAATATTTATCGAATATCTAAAATAGCATTGTAACACGATGTGGCATACTAATTTTCTCTGAGCAGAATTATGGTTCCTTTTTATTTTTTTTATTTATTTAATTTCATTGTTTGAACTTAACCTTTGAGCACAGTGCTCTTTTTCAAAGGTTCTATGTCAACAGACAACAGACAATACAGAGATAAGACATTACAGGTTGATTGTTCACAATGCGTGGACAGTGGAATAAGGAAGTTGCACAAACTTAATAACAATATCTCTAACAGTTGCATGTAGTCAAAACAAAGGACACAAAGAAGCTAACAGCACTCCAAAAAAAAAAACACTGAGAATTGCAAAGTCAAAAATTAAACAAAGATGAACAGCCAGGAAATAGGCTTTGTCTGCATGGCAGTATATGAGGATGGGGTGGTGGTGGGAGAAAGAAGGGAGGGGTAAGAACAAAAAGGCCCAGTAGCTGTGCAGTAGAGTGCTAGTTGACAACGTTGTTAGCCAAGGCAATATAGTGGGGTGGGGAGAGATTCGGAAGGGAGAATAGGTGGAGTTGAGGATACACAGGGTAAGGAGTAGGCAAAGAGGAAATTCTGAGCAGGTGGAGGTTGTGGAGGGAAATGAAAAGGGTGATCCATTGACCAGAGGGAGCTATCTACAGTACCAGGTACAATATAAAGATGAGGAACAAGAAAAGGAAGGAGGCATACCATCACAGGCAAGTTCAAATCCAGGGATATGGGTGGAGAAAAGGGCTATAGTAGGTGCAAAGGATCAGATCATTGATCCTGCAGCGCAATTCAGTTAAGGAGAGCAATTCCTTCAATTCAGTTTTGAAGGAACGAAGGCTGTCAAGGCTGAATATATTTGAGGGACCTCATTTATCCAGAGAGGAGCCCTATATCGAAGGACCGTTGACCAAGTGCAGTTTTCTTAAAAGGGACAGTCAGGGACATCTAGCCATGCCCCTTGTCTGGTGACTTGAATGGCTAACATGCAGTAAATCTTTGATGCGGGAGGGTTTTCCCAGGAGTGTTTTTTCACCAGTAGGCAAGTCTGGTACTTTATTCTGAGAGTAAAATCTACAAGCAGCTATGTTAGCCCTGTCTCTGGCATCCTGCTGGTTTTCCTGCTTTTCCATCTGATGCAAGGGAAAACGTCTCTACTGTGCTGTAGTCTAACTGTGCCAAAACTCCCTGTGTATTTCTAGCCTGCTCTCATTGCTCCCAGTTACTGGAGCCTGACTGGTGTGAATGAGTAGAACACATCTCGAAGAAGGAGGGTAGACCACTTCAAAAGAGCCTGCTGCCCATAGCGCGGCGCCACTGGAGAAGAAAAATACTGGACACTGATGCAGGTCTGCTGGGTTAAAAGGTTATGCACAGTATTAAAAGATCTATAGGTTTGTTATATTTATTTATTTATTTAGCGTTTTACCAGGAAGGCATGCTGTGAGTGTAGCGCTCGATTACAGATGCGTCCGGGGAGGAATTAGGAAGACAGTACACAGAGCAACATACAAATGAGCACCGAGTGCAAAGCAAGTCGAGAGAAACACATTGTACAAAATACACCTGCCTCTTGACAGGGAAGAAACTTGTCCAGCTAGGGCACATAATGAGGCTTAAGTGCAGCGGAATCACATTGTAACATTTGGCTAACAAACACACATACCATGTCTATTTGAACCATCGGAAATACCTTGAGGAGATATCTGCACGCGCAGGTGGTGGCAAAATGCTGTTTGAGGAAGAGGTTGAGCTGCAGAGAGGGGAGGAGTGTCTAATTACTGTTGGAAGGACGTTCCACAGGTAAGGCATTCGGTACTTGAATGCACATTGACCATTGAGGAGGACATGCATGGGAGGAGAGGAGCCTAGAGTTGAGATAATGGAGGGTGTAGCATGAAGGGGTTTGGGCAGCAAGGGTATTAGCAAGGTATGGGGAGGGACTGGGACCAGTATTTTACTGTTATTCTTGCACAATGTGCCATTCTCCGGTCCTGTAAGGAAGGAAGGTCTAAAGATCTGTAGAGATCACAGAGGTGAGTTGTGGGTGGGTGGTCCAGGGCAAAATGGCAGAAGGAATGGAAGAGATGGTCTAGCCTGGTGAGGGTGGATTGGGGGCCGAGCTATAAACTATGTCACCATAATCAAGGAGTGGGAGTATCATTTTGAACAATTTCTTTTCTGGTTGTCAGGGGCAGGCAGCCTCTGTTCCGTAAAGGGCTCCCAGTTTTGGGTGCAGTTTTTGTGGATAGAGTCAATGTGGGCTGAGAAGTCTAGGTGCTGGTTGAGCCAGACCCCAAGGTATCTGAACAGGTGCAGGTCTCCAAGAGGGTCCCATCTAAGGTGTAGAATGCAGGGGATAAGTGGGCCCTGGGAGCCTTTTCCTGATCCTGAAGGTTAGAGACAGTTTTCTTTGAGTTGAGAAAAAGTTGGTGAGCGTGGAAACAGAGTTGGATTGCGTTAAAATCCTCCTGGAGTTTGGATGACACTACGTGGGGGGAGGGACCTGTAGCGTATATTACAGTGTCATCAGCATACATGAATGGATGAAAGGGGCACATGGAGGGCAGGTCATTTAGAAAGATAGAGAAGAGTATCAGGCCAAGGACCGAGCCTTGTGGCACACCTATTGTGACAGGTAGTGGGTCAGAGGTGAGTGAGCCAATCCTAACTACTTGTTGCCTCCTTCTAGGTAAGAGTGGAACCAGCTGGTGGCTTCCCTGAGAGGCCTGCTAGTATGAGTTTAGATAACAGGAGTGAATGGGAGACTGTGTCAAAGTCTTTATCTAGATCAATGAAGATGGCATAGGTGGTTTGCCCATTATCCATACCAGTGAGATGTCATTTGTTAACCTGAGCAAGGAGGGTGATTGTGGAGTGCAATTCTTGAAACTAGCCTGATAAGGTGAGAGGAATGAGGAGTTTCAAGGAAGGTGGACAATTAGGGAAGAACAAGTTTTTCCTAAATTTGGCTAGAATTGGGAGGAGGAGATGAGGGCGGTAACTGCCCGGCGAGGAGGTCACCGCCTTTAGGGAGAGGGATGACTGTGCATGTTTCCTGGCAGCCGTGATCTTGGTGAGAGAAGGAGAGGTTGTAGAGGGAGGCCAGTGGGGTGGCGATGGCAGGGGCAGATAGGTATAGCATCTTGGAATCGAGGGCCGAGGGCATTTAAAATATAGGTATTTTTAGGAGTTTAATTTGTAGGAATAGTCTGTATGTGTTATTTATATAAAATAATTGGATAATTATTTGAGCCTGAATGTATTTAATTGCTTAGCAGTAGTGAACTGATGTGTTTCTTTTAAATTAGTTTGTTCTATATTGAAAGGAAACTATAGGGGTTGTGGTAAATCAGTTTACAGAACATAGACCAAGATAAATAGTCATACATCTTATATGATATGATTCTAGTTTGAAAATATAGGATGGGTAAATTATTCATTATATGTCTGGGGACAATGTGGTTTATGCTTTGTATCTTGGTTTATCCTAACCATGGAAAATGACCAGGAACAGTCTAGGGAATCACATGTTAGATAAAATGGGGATACTTTAACTTTGTCCCCAAGGTTTTGGGGTGCAAAAACGAGACCAACTGCTCAGTTGTTAGCCCAAACACTGATTTCTATTTACTGCAAATTGGCTGCTTTGGTGATGGGTAAATGGAAACTGGATTGTGAGGCAAACTACAAGCATTATTTTTGTTTTCTGATGTGGAAATTACTCACAAAACAGTATGGAATGGTCCCTAAAATGAGAAATACTTATAGTGTTGAGTTTATTGATGTCAGGAGACATCCATTTAAACCAGGGCCATGTGATGAGAATGTATATACAGCTGATATTTTAAAAGCAGTAAACTTACATTTGTACAGCTAAATGCTAGGAGTATTATCCCAAAGTTTGATATGATATATGAGTGGATTATAGAATTTAAACCAGATGTTGTAATAATTACTGAATCCTGGTTAAATAAAAAATACAAGATAAAGAGGTTCAGATACCTGAATATCAGACCTGGAGGCATGACAGAGGGAAAAGGGGGCTTAGTATATGGTAATGCAGCATTAGAAATTAACCACTTGAACTGTGTTAGTATACCAGGTATGGAAAGAGTGGTTTTGGAATTAAAAATTGTGCATTGTAGATCATTGCTGCTGGTTGGATGCTACCTTCCCCAAAGGTGATGATCAACAGCTTCTTGTCCATCAAGATTTCTTGTCTCCCATAGACAGACTCATGAACTTATGGTTGTGGGAGATATGAATATAGATTGGGCCAGGGTATCACCCACCAGCAAGCTAATGGATTTTACAACAACTTTGGGATTATCTCAATTAATCAGTGCTACTACAAGATTGAATGCTAGATCCCTGATTCCTCCACTATCTTGGACCTAATGTATCTTCTGACCCAGTTAAATACTCAGTATAAGGGTGTTGCCAGATTCTTTTAGCGATCACCAAATTACCTTCTGTGTTAGGAAAACTGATAAACAACGGGTATTCCTCAAATTAAATCATATCGTAACTTTAAGGGCCTGGATTATATATCCTTTATGGTTAATTTGGAATCCAGAAATTGGAATACATTGACCTTGATTCCCGACATAAATAGTACTTGATCATATTTTTGTTGTGAATTTATGTCTGCCTGTGATTATTTTGTACCAATTAAAAGTAGGAAAGTGAAAAAAAAATTCCCCTTGGTTCACTGCAATGTTAAGAGTTTATCACAAGAAAAGGATGTAGCCTGGAGGTTAGCAAAGAAAAGAAATGAGAGAGGGCTTTGGGAAAATATTGAGCTGCACGTAATCTATATTTTACACAAATAAGGAACTCAAATGAAATTTCTATTTTACTAGTTTGGGAACTGAACAGTCTAAAAGACCTAGGATTTTGGAATATGGTTAAACGATTACAAGGTAGTATGATCTCAGAGTTACCTAATGCTTTCCTGGTAATAATGATTCCATGAAGCTATCAGGCGAGCTAGCTGCCATGTTGAATGAGATGTTTATTGATATAGGGTCTTCTCAGACAAGTGAGTTTTCCCATCCTGGTATGGAATGGCAAAGGAGATCAAGATAAAAAGGCAGAAGAGTGATTAGTTTTTAATTTTGAAGATATTACTTCCGATCAGATTTTCAGGGAGTTAATGGGATTCAACATAAATAGGGCTCAAGGCCCAGATGGCATTCCATCTTTTTGCTTAAAATTGCTGTACCATTGGTAGCCCCAATATTAGCTGACCTTTTTAATTTTCTTTAAAACTGTTTTTATCCTCTGGCATGGAAGCAAGTGATTCCAGGGTATAAGGAGGCCAGAAAAATGATATCGGAATTATAGACCAATATCATTGCTCTCAGTTACCTCAAAATGTTTGAAAAAATTGTGGTTTCTCAACTAAATGGATATCTTGGAAGTAACAACAAGTACAATAAATACCAATCGAGTTTCAGGCGCAACACAGCACTACTACAGCACTTGTTAAGGTTGGTTGGACATTCAGGTGACCATGGACAAGGGCCTCCTGGTTGAGGCCATATTTATAGATTTTCGTGACCATTCAACACTTTAGACCATCCGGTCTTGAGCGATAATTTAGAAATACTGGCCTCAGCCAGGAGCCTGGATTGGTTCCATGGCTACCTGACTGTAAGACAGCAGAGGGTTAAATTGGGAATAATTTTGTGTCCAGCTATCTAGATGTTGAAACTGGTGTACTACAGGGGTCAGTGCTAGGACCTGTCCTATTTAATATATATATACACTACCGGTCAAAAGTTTTAGAACACCCCATTTTTCAGTTTTTATTGAAATTTACATGAGGTTAATGTCTCAATGTACTCTGAAATTAAAGCATAGAACAAATAAACAATTGGCGATAGAAAAGAAATCATAGAATCATTTTGTTTAACAAAATTTAATCTAAATTTTGACTCATCAAAGTAACCACCTTTTGCAGATATACTGTAACCGCCGAACACACTCGTGGCATTCTTCCTACAATGGACATCAAATATTGTTCGGGAAGTTCTTCCAACACTGTTGCAGAAGTTCCTACAAATGTGTTGGACTTGTAGGTTGCTTTGCTTTCACCCTTCTGTCCAGTTCATCCCAAACCAGCTCGATGGGGTTTAAGTCTGGAGACTGTGCAGGCCATTCCATGATTTGAAGCCTACCGTCTTGTTCTTTTCCTCGAAGGTAGTTCTTACATAGCCTGGAGGTATGTTTTGGGTCATTATCTTGCTGTAGGATGAACCCCTGACCAACTAGGCGTAGACCAGAGGGTATTTCATGGTGCTGCAAAATGCTGTGGTAGCCCTTTTGGTTCAGGGTGCCAGTCACTCTGTGCTGTTGTCCTGTGAGCCGCCTATCACAAAGCTGTTGACTCTCAGAAACTTGTCTTCTGATTCTGTTGTGGTTTTGGGTCTGCCAGACCTCTTCCTGTCAGAGTTTCCTCCAGTTTCCAAGTTCCTTTTGATGGTGTGAAAACTGTACTCACTAACACCTTGGCTTTCTTTGCAATTTCTCTAAAGCAGTTTTGCTTCCTAATCTTTTTTTTAACCTCTAGCAGTTTACAGCTTACCTTTGTATCATTTCAGGTTATTCACTGGACTTAATTGCTTAAATTTCAATAAATACTGGAAAATGGGGTGTTCTAAAACTTTTGACATTGAGTATATATATATATATACAAATGGTGTTGGACATCTGTTAGATGATGTCAGACACCATTTGTATGACAAATACTATATTGTATTTTGAGGGTAAATCTGTAGGGCATATACAGGAAAAGTTACAAATGTCGTTTAATTTATTGCAGTCATACTTTTGGGAATATGGGTTGGTTCTAAACCCTTTAAAGTCACAGGTTATGATATTCTTGAACAAAAAGTATCTTTGAATTTAGATATAAAACACTGGACAGGTGCAGCTTGGCCCTTGTGGACTATTATAAATATCTGGAGTCTGGCTGGACTCCCATTGTAGTAGGATGTTCATGTTGATAACTTGACACAAAATTAAATAAGAAGCTGAGGGTATTGTATAAGCATAGAAAATTACTTTTACCTGAAACCAGATTAAAATTGTGAATTCAATGATAATCTCACATTTTGACTATGCTATGTTGTATACACTGGGACTGCTAAGGGTATATTGGGTAGGATTAGATGTTGTTTTTAATAGATTTGCATGTTTTGTCTTAGATGCACCTTGGAATACACATCATTGTATTCTTTATAAAACCCTGAATTGGATACCTCTAATGGATCGCACGTAAAATTCATGTGCAGTGTTTGACCCATCGTTGTTGCCTTAAAAAGGCTCCAGAATATTTAATAGAGCTTCTCGAAGAGTGGAATGCTAAGGAGGATTATGATCTGCTGGGGAAATAAGTTTTAGGGTGCCATTTATAGAAGAACGAGAGGCCAACACTGTTATGTATGAAGGCCCAAAATTATGGAACTCATTGCCAGGCCATTTGAGGTCACATACTTATGAAACATCTTGGAATGTATTGAGATCATGGCTTGAAAAGTTGCATTGTCGAAAAGCTGTTGTATCTAAAATCTTGATCTGTTGTATAAATTGCTGATTTGTATGTATGATTTTTATTTATATGTATGTTATATTATTTGTAATTGTCTTTTATATTTTATAATGAAACTGATATTTTTGTACAGTAGGACCCCATTGTAAATTAGCTTTTGCTAAATTGGGTTATCCTGTTTCTGATATCAGAAATAAATGTTTACTACTACTACTACTTATTCTATTTCTCAGAATCAACCAATTGGTTTGCTAGTGAGAGCTTACATGAGTGAGTGAATAAGATTGCCAGCACCAGAGGGTGAGTCTGCAGGCTTTGTTGAGGGCTGTCACAATGCATTGGAGTGCTGTGTTGGAGGCTGCACCATTAATTTCCAAGCCATAGTCAATGATTGACAAGATCAGACTAGAGACTGATAGTTGTAGGGCAGTGGGTGTTAAGTATTGTTTGTGTCTGTGAAGTACACCCAATTTGCTATTGACCAGCTCCTGACTACCTAGTCAATATGCTGGGAGAAGGAGAGGTATCGTCAATGATAACACCAAGGTATCTGAAGAAGTGCACCTGTTCAAAGGGGCAGCTATGTTAATTAGAATGGTCAAGACCGGGTACATCTTCTTGTGCTGATGACTTGATATTAGCATTGTTTTAGTCTTCTTATAGTTGAGAAACAGTTTCTGTGAGCTGAACCAGTCCTCCAGTTGTGGTAGAAGATGGACTGCAACTCTTTTGCAGTTGATCAGGCTGTGAACTGCTACCCAGAATGACAGCATCATCAGCATACAGAATTATTTTGCTCATGCAGGCTTTTGGTAAGTTGCTCAGAAATAAACTGAAAAGTAGGGGACCCAAGATGGAGCCTGGAGGGACCCCAAATGTGACTTCCCTGGTGGTGGATGTTGTTGACCCAATTTTGAAACTCTGGAACTTGTGTGAAAGGTAGTTCTTGAACCAGTGGACCGCTTCCAAGGCCAGCCCAGAGACAGCAGCTGCTCAAGTACAATAGGATGATTAACAGGGTCAAAGGCCTTAGTGAGATTTATAAATATAGATACTACTAATTTATCATTGACCAAATCCTTATGCACATAGTCAGCAAATTCAACCAGAGCAGTAGCAGTACTATGGCTCTTCTGAAATCCATGCTGCTGTTGACATTGTAATTCATGCTTTTGAAGGTACTCTGAGATCTGATCAGATACAATTCTCTCATGTGCTTTTGAGAGGAAGAAAGTATTGAGATAGGCTGGTAACTGGCAGTGCAGGAGCAATCGCCACTTTTGTGTACTGGGGTCACCAAAGCCAGCTTCAGACAGATGCCAATTTTGCCAAGGCAAGTGATTTATTGAATATTTTGGTAACAGGGACAATGACTTTGTTAAATGCAATTGCCACTAACTTCATATCAATCTTATCACTGCCAAGCCTTGTTTTAACAAGGACCTTTTGTGCATAAGTTCTGGTCTCCTTTACAGTAACACAGTTGAAATAGAAGTTGGGATGATTGGGTGGAGACCTCGACATCAGCAGGGATAGTTCAGCAGAGTTGCAGTAGCCTGGGGGAAGAACAGAGCTAAGATCAGAGAATGCTGAGTTAAAGGAGTCTGCGATAGTGTGGGGATCCAGGGTAGGGGCACCATTTAAATTTAGTATCAAGGGTGTTTCCTTTCATCTCTTCCAAGTAGGTCTTTGATGTTCTCCCAGAATCTTTCCATTTCCCAGTTCCTGTACATCTGTTCTTTATAATATTTTGCTTTCACAAGCCTAGCAAGTACGTACACCTATTTCTAGCTGCCCTATAGTTCTGTAAATCAGCATAGTTGCCAGAGTTCCTCACCCTGTACAAAAGATTATCCTGGCCCTCATCTGTTCAAGAAGGTCCCACATAATCCAAACATTAGTTGCTCCTCTGATTTTCTTTTCCTCACCAGGACATAGATGTTGCACATTTCATTAAACTTATCAGAGAAGTACTTCATAGCTACGTCGATATCCGGAACTCGTCGATAGGGACCAATGACCTGGGATAGGGCTGCTTTAAATGCTTCTAGTTGCCCTCTCTTGATAACTCTGCTTTGTGTAATGATTGGAGGAACCTTTATATCTTTATTTGTCTATCTCCAGATTACTGGGGAATGATCACTAAGGCAATCAGAGAGCACTTCTACATTTTGATCCTGGAAGGACAACTAAACTGAATCCAGTTCAAGAGAGATCCATTACCATTCTTATAGTTCACTCTGGTGTGTTCTGACACCATCTGCGAGAGTACACACTGGATACCTGGACCTTTAGAGGATCTGAGTCCTTGCTAAGCCAGTTCATGTCCAAGTCGCCTGTGACGGTGGCTTCAGTATTACTTTTAGCATTCAAGAGTGCATCCATGACTAATCCTAGCCCCAACTTAACCTTCTTAGGTGGCAGGTAAACAAAGGCAATAGTGAGTGCCTTGTTTTGTCTGCCTTTGATGAGTTCACTGCTAGTAGCTCACAGTCTTCAGTAATGCCTGTAGGGATGCACACTCCCTGAACAGATTCCTTAGCATAGATGAGGCAGCCCCAACCTCTTTTCAAGTTCTTTCAAGCCTGAAGGTACAATACACTTGAAGAAGCGATGGCATTATCCTTTATTTTGGAAGAAAGCCAAGTCTCAGTCAGACAAATGATATCAGAACAGTGCAGTCATGCCCACACCTGGAACTGAGTTAGTTTAGGAAGCAGACTGGAGGTCTTCATTGCTGCAATTTTAACCCAACAGTCCTTTTTCCAGACAAGAGTTTAGAAGTGGGGAGACCCAGATTTGGGTGCATGTCACCTGACAGTAACAGTAGAAGGAGAAAGATATTTCTTACTGGATATAGGAGAAATAAATTTGTCTTGTCCCTAATGTATTTGACTTTAGAGTTTAGGGTGAAACTCATGTGCCTATTAGGAGAAACAAGCAGCTGGGCCAGAACAATGCTACTATTGCTGGCTGGATACAGGATTGCATGGGATGGTGGGGGTGGAGAGGCATTCTGCTGTGTACAGCAGATAATGTTCCAAACTGAAGTGCACTAGAAGGGAGGAGCTATTCTTAGTTCAGGGTCAATTTGCATGGAAGGATGAGACACTGTCCCACCAGTGGGAGGAAAGTGAGAAGTATTGTCAAGGGAACTGCTTAAGCCCTGTCCATATTTGCTGGCAGGAATTAAATGATCATGATTTGGGAGAGAAGGAGGGTAAGGATAAGACAGATAAGGAATATGTGAGCATGATTTGGATATGAAGGAGGAAAGATAAGCCAGGAAGTAGCCAAGATGAAGAATCAGTGAGAATTAGACAGGTAGTAGCCAAGTAGAAAATTTGCTCAGATATGGGGATGGATGCCATAGCCAGGTGAAGGTAGTGAGTATCTCTGGGCTGACAGTGCACAGAGCAAAGTTCATGGTGTATGAAATGGTTAGGGATTGTGGAGAAACCGGTTTCCTGGTGCATTTGGGAACTAATGATCTAGAGGAAATAGCATTATGGAAATCCAAGCTAGGTTCCAAGAACTTGCCAGAGTCTGTCGGGATAATGGATGCAACATTTCCTTTTCGGAATATTGCCAGTACCAAAGGCCTCAGTGGAGAAAAAATGAAGCTCACAGAGGTTAATGAATGGCTCAGGAAGTGGGGTGAAGAGAATGGGTTGGGGTGTTAGGGAACTGGAATGGAGTTTGGGAGGATAAGGGACTATATGCCAAGGACAGGTTTCATCTTGCCCCATTAGGGAAGGAGTCCTTAAACAGGGATGGCTGACTACATACAAGAAGGTGGGGTTTAAACTTATAAGGGGGAAGGGATAAGGGAGGGGCTGACCAGAAGCCCTCCTCCAGATGAGAGGAGTAGCCTCAAGCCCAAGGCGGGAGGGGAAACAGACTGGAGGTGGAGGTTTCAGGAGGAGCAGGGGAGGATGGAAGTATAAGGAATCTGGGTGGGGTTCGACAAAAGGATCAGGGATAAGGGGTGGGGTTGGTGTTAGTAAATGCCAGGAGCTTGGAAACAAGTTGCCAGAGTTCAAGCCATGCTGTTCGAGGGGGTGGATGTGGCGGCAGTCAGGAAGCGTGGGCCAACAAAAACCATGACTGGGACCTAAATGTACGGGGTACACTATGCTTAGGAAGGATAGAAAGGAGGGCAGAGGGGTGGAGTGGCTATGTTCATTAGAGATGACATAGAAATTGCTATGGTAGAAGAGGCAGAGGAAACGTGGAGGCCTTATGGGTCACCTTACGATCCCCAGCAGGAGATAAGGTCAAGCTGGGAGTAGCATATAGGCCCCGGGATGAGTGATGTTCTAGAGGATGGTTTGCTGGACAACATCATTGCCCAGTGTGGTCCAAAGGGAAGGAGTGGTGTTGATGGGGACCTTAATATGCCAGGTACAAACTGGGGAACCATGTCCTCTAAGGTGGCCAAGGAGCAGAGGCTGCTGGATGGCTTCAGGATGTGTTCTTAACACAGCATGTGATGGAGCCCACAAGGGAGGGCATGTCCTGGATGTGGTTCTGGCAGATGGGGATCTGGTAAGGGACATGGTTGTACAGGACCCCTGACTGGGAGTGACCACAATACTGTCTGGTTTCAAATAAGCATTGGGGAGTGGGGTGAGATCTAGGACACTGGCAGTGGACTTCAGGGGGCAGACTTTATGGGCATGGGAAATATTCTCAAGGATCACTTGAGGGATTACCTCAACAACAAGTGTGGAAAGGAGATGGGAGGTCATAAAGCGGGGACTTCATGGGGCAGTCAGGATCTGCGCTAAGTTGAAGCGTAAGGAGCAAGGTCACATAAACCATGCTGGTGGTCCAGTGAGGTCCAGGTAGCAGTCAGAGAAGAAGAAGGCGGCTTACAAAAATATAAAAACAACAAGAGGGATAGGGATAAGAAATGTACCAGCTTGCATCTAGAAAAGTCACCCGTATGGTGAGGAGCTAAGTCAGTAAAACAGCAGCTGGCACAGGGATACATGGAGGAAAAGAGTTCTTCGGTACATTGCGGGCGGAAAAACTAAGGGCCATCTCAGCAGATTGAGATCAGAAGGAGGGTGGGTGGAAGAGGCGGGGACCAGGCAGAGGTATTCGCAGTACTTTGCCTCTGTGTTCACTAGGGAGGTGGATGGGATATCTACAAAGCAAGGCACAAAGGGATAGAAGCGGCAGGAGTGGGATCAGGAGCAACAGAAATGGAGCAAAAGGAAGGAAAGGTACCCCAGGGTGTCACATCTGGATAAGGATAAAAGACCAGTAAGGTGGAGGACAGATGATGCCATCCCCACCAAAGGGTGTGGTTTGCCCTCAAGGCCCTAAAGAAGACAAATCTCCTGGGCGGATGGCATTCATCCGAGTACTATGGGAATTGGCGGACATACTGGCTGCACCCTCAGCGGAGCTTTTCAACAGGTCACTAGAGACAGGAGGGTACCTGGGATTGGCGAGAGGCACATGTGGTACCAATCCATAAGGGGTCGGAAGGAAGTACCAGGAAACTATAGACCCATCAGTTTAACCTTGGTGGTGGGAAAATTAATGGAAGTATACTAAAGGAACGATTGGGGTTTACTTGAGGAGGTGGAGGTCTGGATAGTCGGCAGCATGGGTTTGTGCCAGGTAGATCATGTCAAACCAACCTTGTGGAGTTCTATGAATGGGTAACATCAGAACTGGACAGAGGTAAGCCTGTGGATGATTATTCTTGGACTTCAGCAAGGCGTTTGACTCTGTCCCCACAATGGTCTGGTGGAGAAACTGATGGGGTTAGGGTAGGCCCTTTGATGGTCAGATGGATTGAAAACTGGATAGCTGGACACACTCAGAGAGTAGTGGTCTGTGGGAGCTCTCGAACCCTACAGAGGTTGGTAGTGGGGTACCACAGGGCTCGGTCCTGGGTCCAATCCTGTTTAATGCATACATATCAGACATCAGGGATGGTATAGGTGTGAAATGAGGTCTCTTCGCGGATGACTCCAAGATGGGAGCAGTAGTTGAGGGAGAAGGGGAGGTTGGCCCTGCAAGGACCTGGACACCCTGGAAAGCTGGGCTCACACATGAAATTAAATTTCAATATCACCAAGTGCAAGGTGTTGCATCTTGGTCGGGAACCCTAAACACAGGTACACCCTGGGAGGGAGGTGCTGGAAGCCTCAACAGGGAAAAAGACCTAGGGGTCATGGTGGATACATGTATGAATAACACTGAGCAGTGCAGGAGGCAGCTAGCAAGGCAAACAGGATGTTGGGATGCATCGCCAAGAGGATCACCTCTAGGAGCAGGAAGTGATTCTGCAGCTGTACAATGGACTGGTTAGACACACCTTGAGTACTGTGTACAGTACTGGAGACCACCTTGAAGAGGGACATACAGCTCCTGGAGAGGGTACAGAGGAGGGCAAAAAGATGATACGAGGGCTAAGGGATTTGACTTACGAGGACAGACTTGAGGAGCTCTGCCTGTTTTCATTGGAGGAGAGAGAGACAGGGGGACATGGATTGAGGTCTTCAAGCACCTCAAGGAATAAATAGGGTAAACATGGAGGGATCTTTAGACTAAAGCAGGGAGGCATCACCAGGAGGGCATGGTTTGAAGTTGGAAGGTGGAAGGGTGAGGGGAAAAGAGGAGGTTTTTCACTGAGAGGGTGGTGGACCCTTGGAATGCTCTGCCTGGTGAGCTGGTTCAGAGATCCACAGTGGAGAGCTTTAAGAGAGGGTGGGACAGACACAGAAAGTGGATGTATCAGATGATGGCCTGTCCGGGGGTGAGGATGGATGATAGGGGTTTCTGAGCACAAGGGATGGGAGGGTCTCGGCACCCAACTAAGGATCTAGGTTCGAGCAGACTTGATAGACCATAAGGCCTAATCTGCTGGCAAAGTATGTTAGTATGTTAGTATATGGTAACTATTTCTTGAAGAAAGGGTTGTATCCTGGAACAAAAGCTGAGCAACAGGCGTTGGTCCCTTTATGATGGTTGTGTCCTATAAGGAAAGCTGAGCAGCAAGCTTAAGTCCCTTTAATAGGGTGTATTCCTGAGTCAGATTGGACTTACACAGTGTAGGGAGGCATGAACACCCAGTCAAGGAGGATTTAAAAGTGTGTTGGGGCAGGAGTGGGTGGGCAGGAGAAAATTCAAATGGGTCTGCAGAGCTGTGCTACTGTTGCTCGGAATGAGCTAGCTTGAGAAGAAGAAAAAAAAGAAATATCAAATAAGAGCTGGCAGTCCAATAATGAGCAGTCAAGGAGGAGGAACAGCCAATAGCTGGCAGAGGTCAGGATGAGCTGCCCAGTTAAAATCCTGGGCTTGGATCAGAAGAGCCATGCCCTTGTCCATGGGCAGTGCTGGGCTGGCGGTTTCAAGATCAGGCGCGGCGGAGGGAATCTCTTCCAAACCACTGGTCAGCCAGGAGCTGATGAGCTGATCAAGGGCTGTGGTCTAGAGGGAGAAGAGAAAAACAATCTGATTAAGAGCAGAAAGGCCAGGGCTTAATCGGTGGGAGGGACAAGTGCACAAAGGGCAGAGGAGGGCTGTGCTGCTGGTGGGGGCAGGTAGAGGAGTTGCTTAATGGGGAGTGCCAAGGTTTAGGCACCACAGAAGGCAAGGCGATTAAGGAACAGAGGGCTGGATGGGGGTAGTAGTTAGAGGGAGAGTGTACAAGAGAGGAATGGAAAAAAGCAAAGGAAGAATTAGGCTGAAGGGTTGAATTAGCAGAGAAGAAGGGAGGGGTGAAGTAAAGAAATGACCCAGAGTAGGCTGGCAGCTCACAGGTTTCCAGCAAGACAATATCGGTACAGCTGAATAAATCTGCAGTGTAAAAACACAGTAGAAGGCTATTCACACAGAGCTAAATAATGCAGTTTTACAGTAGACTGGGCTGTTCAGCAGTTATTTATACTGAGTGAATCACAGTAAATGGCTAACTACACTGAGCTAATATTGCAGTCAGACAGTAAACTGGCTGATTCAGCAGTATTAGTCATAGTGAAAACGCAGTGTATGGCTAACTACACTGAGCAGATTTTGTGAACAGTCTGTAAAACTAGGCTGTAAAATTCAAACAGGTCTGCAGAGCTGTGCTACTATTGCTCAGAATGAGCTAGCTTGAGAAGGAAAAAAAGAAAAAAATGAAATAAGAGCTGGCAGTCCAATATTGAGCAACCAAGGAGGATAGTGGCCAATAGCTGGCAGAGGTCAGAATAGCTGCCCAATTGAAATCCTGGGCCTCGGATCCAGTAGAGAGCTGTACCTTATTTATTTATTTATTTATTTATGTATTTATTTATTAAAGGTTTTACCAGGAAGGTATGCTGAGCAGACTACTGCTCGATTCCAGATGCACCCTGGGGATAGGGTCAGAGGGACTGCAAGTACAAATTCCATGTTCAGACATATTAACATATGAACATACAAAGTACATATACAAAATATACAAGGTAAAAGTGCATTTTACAGGCAGTTGTACAATGCATACAGGTGGCAAGGCATATGACAAGACAAAATAATGGACAGAACATAGTATGGGTTCAACACATTTTAGGTGGACCTGGTTGCCTAGTCAGGAGTTTTCATGGGTGCATGTGCAGAGGTGTTTTATGAGAAGGTAGTTTAGGAGCTGACTGGGGAAGCATGCCAGATAACTGAGGGGAGCAAGTTCCAGAGTTTAGGCATGCGATATGTGAAAGGCTGACTGGCCTGCCAAGGTTGACATGAGTGGAGTGGACGTAGGCGTGAGTGGTTACTCATCAGTACATATCCTGGAAGATACTGGCCGAGAGGACAGAGGCGAGATAAGGAGGAGGGACTGCATCCAGTATTTGGCCATGAGACTGGCACAGTGGGAGTGACAGTGGTCCTGCAATGTGTGAAGCAAATAAACAAATCAAAATGAAAGAAAAAACCACGATGGTTCTAAAAGAAGTAGCAGGGAAGGTAAGGGAAAAAGATAGCATTCAGGAAGTATAAGGAAACACAGAAGGAGCAGGGCAGAGAACTGTACCAGTTAAAGCAGAAGGAAGCGGGTAAGGCAGTCAGAATAGCAAAGGCCAAACTGAGGAAAAGATAACTAACTCGGTTAAGAAGGGGATAAAACCTTTTATAGGTATATTAGGGAGCAAAGAAAGGCTAAGGCAGGGATACTGAGGCTGCACAAAGAAGAAGGTGGTTGGGCAGAGAGCTACAGTGAAAAAGCAGGGATACTGAACAAATACTTCTACTCAGTATTCACAATGGAAAAGCAGGGAGAAATGCCTAATCCGGTCAATAGAAGCACTCTGGATGGGGGTTGATATTAGTCCTTTCACAGAAGAAAGGGTTCTGAAAGAACTCTTAAAACTGAAGGTGGATAAAGCAATGGGGCCTGATGATTCACCCCAGGATTTTAAAAGAACAAAGGAAGAACTAGTAACACCACTGACTACCATTTTAATAAATCATGGGAGGATGGGGTGGTACCTGAGACTGGAGGAAGGTGGATGTGATTCCCTTCACAAAAGTGGAGCAAGACAGAGGCAGGAATCTACAGACCTGTCAGTTTGACCTCAGTGGTAGGGAAAATGATGGAATCACTTCTGAAGGAAAGAATTGTTGAGTACCTAGAGGCCAGTGGGGCACAGGACAGAAGGCAGCATGGATTCACAATGGGAAGGTCATGTCAGACAAATCTAATTGATTTCTTTGACTGGGTGACAAAGCAGTGGACCAGGGAGGGGCTGTGGACATGGCCTACCTAGACTTTAGCAATGCATTTGACAGTCCACACAAAAGATTAATAAACAAATTAGCCAGCCTGGGGTGGGTCCTAGGGTGGTATGCCGAGTAAAACACTGGTTGGACAACAGGACACAGCGGGTAATAGTAAATGGAGTCCACAGTGAAGGAAGAAGGGTTACTAGTGGGTTACGCAAGGTTCAGTACTGGGCCGGTCCTTTTAATGTCTTTATAAGTGACATTGCAGAGGGACTGGAAGGAAAGTATGCAGATGACACAAAGATCTGCAACAGGGTTGATACACAAGGTGGGGTGGAAAGGATGAAAAGGACTTGGCAAGGTTGGAGGAATGGTCAAATGTATGGCAGCTTAGATTCAATGCAAAGAAGTGCAAGTAATGCACCTGGAAACAAAAACCCAGGGAAGAGTACACAATGGGGGTGAGATACTGACAACAACAAAATGGAAAGGGACCTGGAGGTAGTCATATCCGGCGACCTAAAGGTAGGCCAACAATGTGAGAAAGCAGTAAGTAGGGCTGGGGATACTGGGATGCATAGGGAGAGCATCACCAGTAGGAAACAGGAAAGTGTTGGCCCTCTGTACAGACAGTTGGTAAGACCACATTTGGAGTACTGTGTACAGTTCTGAGTCCCCATTTCCACAAAGACATAGACAGGGTGGAGGCTGTCCAGAGGAGGCAACCAAAATGATGCAGGGTCTGCATCAGAAGACATATGAAGAAAGACTAAAGGAACTAAAGCTGTATAGCCAAGAGGAAAGGAGGAGAGGGACATGATAGAAACTGTCAAATACCTCAAGGGAATCAACAAAGTCCAAGAGGGTAGCATCTTTTAGAAAAGAGATGTGCAAAAACAAGGGGCACAATTTGAAGATGAGGAGGACAGCTCAGAGGTAATGTGAGGAAGTATTTCTTTATGGAGAGGTTGTGGATACATGGAACAGTCTTCCTGAGGAGGTCGTAGAGTCAATAACAGTAGGGGAATTCAAGAATGCATGGGACAGACATAAGGCAATTCTAGTGGGGGTAGGAGGAAGGAGGCTGTTGGTTAACTAGGATCTGAAGCTTTTCCGTTAGGTAGGGAAATGGGCAGACTAGGTGGGCCAAGCGGTCCTTATCTGCCATCAAATTCTATGTTTCTATGTTTCTTAGGTTGTGGTATAGGACACTGATGAGTGTCTGGAGGACAGTTGAGGGCAAAGTGACAAAAGGAGTGAAGAGGGGTTCAGTCTGGCTAGGGTGGACTTAGGTATGGCACTGTAGACTACATCTCCATAGCCAAAGATGGGTAGAATCATCTTCTGCACAATTGCATGGTGAGCCAGCAGTGGGATACATCCATGGTTATGGTACAAAGTGCCTAGCTTGGGGTGAAGCTTTTGTGGATGGCATCAACACGTGTGCAAAACAAAATGGTTATATTAAATGCGCGCTGAAAATAGAAAATAGAGTTAAAATCTATGTTTCGACCTTAGGTCTTCTTCAGGAAATATCTAAAAGAGAAAAAAACAAGTTAGTGTAGAGGAGAGATAAAATGAGAGAGATATATATGTGGAGAAAGAAGAAGGGGGAGGCTAAGGAGAAGAAGTGATAAATGGTAAGATTAAGAGAATCTGTGAAACAAAAAGGTGATGATGGGAAAGATAAAACGTAATGGAGAGAAAGAGCTGGGGAAGTTCCCAGGTAGAGACTGATTAACAGGGCCTTGTAAGAAGGCTGAAAGGTGACAAATTGTGAGAAGGAGACAGAAATGGAGACATATGGTGAAAATGAAAATAAATCAGTACAAAAACCAAATTGACTTTAGGAAAAAAGGGAGGCTGAAAGATGTTAGTGGAAAATAAGTCTATCATTTAAACCAGAGGGCTGCTGGGAGCCAAAGGCGGATGATCAGCTTAGCTTCCATGTTTTTCTATGGTTAGGATCCGGAAGCACTGCTGAAGGACACAAACAGAAAGGTCATTGACATTGTGGTCCCTGGAGATAAAGTGGGATACAATGGGTTTAGCAGTTTCACCATTCCTGACCGCTCTGTAATGTTCCCTGAAACAGTCAGCAAGGCGCCTACCAGTTTCTCCGATGTAAATAGCTGAACACCTCCTGCAAAGAAACAGTACACTACATTGGTGGGTGCATGAGAACTCCTTGGTGATGTGAAAACACCTGTAGGCCCCAGATCTCAGTTACACTGGAAATAAATTTGCAGGTGTAGCGAGCCCTGTTGCAAGGTTTGGTACCTGGGGGAGGAACTGTTAGGAGTGGGTAGGCTGCTTTTACCAGGAGATTGTGCAGGTTAGGTGGCCGCGGTGGGAGGCAATAGGTGGTTCTGTAAAGGAAGCACCAGTGTTGAGTCAGTTGCAAAATGGGAAAGTTACTAGTGATGATCCTGTGAAGAAGGTGTGCTCTGATGGAAAAGAAGAACTAGTGGAATCAACCATTGTTCTTGTGTGACAGTATCCCTCCTGGCGGGGTCAAGGTTACGGGGGCATGTTACTGACCGGAGAGTGCTTCTGTCCACTGTGCTTTAGGGTATCCCTGTTGATAAAAACTATGCATTATTTGGGTCTGCTCAGCAAAATCATCCTCTTCACTGCATAACCTAGAAGTCTAAGAAACTGTGAATAAGGCAGGCCATTCTTGACATGTTTAGGATGGAAGGAGCTATGGAGGAGGAAACTGTGAGTCAGTGGGTTTGTAATAGACTGATGTCTTCAGACCAGTGTTCTGGACTGAGAGCTGGATATCCAGGAAGGCAGTGTAGAGGATGCTTAAACAGTGTACTGAAGGGAAGGATGAGCCGTGGTGAACTTGTCAAGGAAGACTTGGAGGTCTCCCTGGAGCAGGAGGTGGTCCCCACACAGTCATCAATGTAGCGTTTGTAGAGTTCAGGCACAGTCCTGTGAATGAGAGAAAAAATGTTCTCACCCAACCCACAAACAGATTAGCAAAGCTGGGACCCATCTTGGTACCCATGGCAACTCCACTGACCTGCTGAAAAAACTGTTATTAAAAGAAAAAGCATTGAGTGTTAGAACCAGTTCTGCCAGACGAGTTAGTGTGTGTGTGGGTGGCTGCTGGACTTCCCGCTTGTTCAAGAAATGCTGCAAAGCTGTCAGACCATCATCATGGGGATCACTGTGTAAAGAGATTTGATGTCCATGGTGAAGATGAGCTGATGAGAGTCACTGAATCTGAACCTGTCAAATAACTGGAGAGCATGGTTCGTGTCTTTAACATAGGAGGGCAGGGACTCAACAAGGGGTCTCATGAGGCCATCCAAAAATGCGGAGATGTGGGATGTGGGGCAGGGGCAGGCAGACACTATGGGACGACCCGGGTTACCTGTTTTGTGGATTTGGGAAGAAAATAAAACCTAGATGTCTGGGGATGCTGGACTATGAGTCTCTTAGCAGAAGCAGGAGCTCATTGTTTTCAATAGCAGAGGTGATGGTGGTGGTGACCTCCGTCTGATAGTCAGCAGTGGGGTCCTGTGGAAGAGAAGAATAAAACCTGGTGTCAGAGAGTTGCTGTGTGGCTTCTGTGATGTATAGCTCCTTTGCCAGACCACACAGCACCTCCCATATCAGCTGGTTTAATAACAATGTCATTCCTACATTGTAGAGATCTGAGGCTGCAAGCTCACCAGGTGTCAGGTTGGAATGGTTGTGCCTGCAATGAAGATTAAAGTTAGTGGTGTTTTCCATGCATTGGTTAACAAAATAATCAACAGCAGCAAAACGTCCTGGAGGGGTGTCCATGCACTCAGCTGGGATTGATGTCATTGATAGTTCTGGTGATACCGTCTCATAGTCCAGCATCCCCAGACATCTAGGTTTTATCTTCTTCCCAAAATCCACAAAACAGGTAACCGGGTCATCCCATAGTGTCTACCTGCCCTCCCCCACATCCCACATCTCCGCATTTTTGGATGGCCTCATGAGACCCCTTTGTTGAGTCCCTGCCCTCCTATGTTAAGACACGAACCATGCTCTCAGTTATTTGACAGGTTCAGATTCAGTGACTCTCATCAGCTCATCTTCACCATGGACATCAAATCTCTTTACACAGTGATCCCCATGATGGTGGTCTGACAGCTTGCAGCATTTCTTGAACAAGCGGGAAGTCCAGCAGCCACCCACACACACTAACTCGTCTGGCAGAACTGGTTCTAACACTCAATGCTTTTCTTTTTAATAACAGTTTTTTCCAGCAGGTCAGTGGAGTTGCCATGGGTACCAAGATGGGTCCCAGCTTTGCTAATCTGTTTGTGGGTTGGGTGGAGGAACATTTTCTCTCATTCACAGGGACTGTGCCTGAACTCTACAAACGCTACATTGATGACTGTGTGGGACCTCCTGCTCCAGGAGACCCTCCAAGTCTTCCTTGACAAGTTCACCACGGCTCATCCTTCCCTTCAGTACACTGTTTAAGTATCCTCCTCACACTGCCTTTCCTGGATATCCAGCTCTCAGTCCAGAACACTGGTCTGAAGACATCAGTCTATTACAAACCCACTGACTCTCACAGTTTCCTCCTCCATAGCTCCTTCCATCCTAAACATGTCAAGAATGGCCTGCCTTATTCACAGTTTCTTAGACTTCGCAGGTTATGCAGTGAAGAGGATGATTTTGCTGAGCAGACCCAAATAATGCATAGTTTTTTATCAACAGGGATACCCTAAAAGCACAGTGGACAGAGCACTCTCCAGGTCAGTAACATGCCCGTAACCTTGACCCCCGCGGAGGGATACTGTCACACAAGAACAACGTGAATTCCACTAGTTTCTTCCCTTCCATCAGAGCACCCTTCTCTTCACAGGATCATCACTAGTAACTTTCCCATTTTGCAAACTGAACCCTAACATTGGTGCTTCCTTTACAGAACCACCTATTGCCTCCTACCGGCCACTAACCTGCAATCTCCTGGTAAAAGCAGCCTACCCACTCCTAACAGTTCCTCCCCCAGGTACCAAACCTTGCAACAGGGCTCGCTTACTACACCTGCAAATTTATTTCCAGTGTAACTGAGATTCGGGGGCCTACAGGTGTTTTCACATCACCAAGGAGTTCTCATGCACCTCCACTAATGTAGTGTACTGTATTCTTTGCAGGAGGTGTTCCAGCTATTTACATCGGAGAAACTGGTAGGCGTCTTGCTGACCGTTTCAGGAACATTACAGAGTGGTCAGGAATGGTGAAACTGCTAAACCCATTGTATCCCACTTTATCTCCAGGGACCACAATGTCAATGACCTTTCTGTTTGTGTCCTTCAGCAGTGCTTCCGGGATCCTAACCATAGAAAAACATGGAAGCAAAGCTGATCATCCGCTTGGCTCCCAGCAGCCCTCTGGTTTAAATGATAGACTTATTTTCCACTAACATCTCTTCAGCCTCCCCTTTTTTCCCTAAAGTCAATTTGGTTTTGTACTGATTTATTTTCATTTCACCATATGTCTCCATTTCTGTCTCCTTCTCACACATTTGTCACCTTTCAGCCTTCTTACAAGGCCCTGTTAATCAGTCTCACCTGGGAACTTCCCAGCTCTTTCTCTCCATTACGTTTTATCTTTCCCATCATCACCTTTTTGTTTCAGATTCTCTCTTAATCTTACCATTTATCACTTCTTCTCCTTAGCCTTCCCTTCTTCTTTCTCCACATATATATCTCTCGTTTTACCTCTCCTCTACACTAACTTGTTTTTTCTTTTAGATATTTCCTGAAGAAGACCTAAGGTCGAAACGTAGATTTTAACTCTATTTTCTATTTTCAGCGCAGGCATTTAATATAACCATTTTGTTTTGCTTTTAGACCACATGCTGACGCAGCGCCTTGTCTTTGTTTTTTATCAGTACGTGTGGAAGTCAAGGTGCTGGTCAAGTCATACACCAAGATATCTGTAGGAGTTGTATGACTCCAGAGCAGTCCTGTCCAAGGTGTGGAAGGAGCAGAAAGAGGAAGCCTTGAAAGTCTCTGTCTTGTGCTGAGTTCATAGAGATGGTTTCCTTGGCGTTTAGAAAGAGTTGATTTGAGCAAATCCAGCATGAAACTGCATTGAAGTCCTGCTGGAATCTGGTCGCTATACATCAGAGATCAAGGGCTGGATCTGTACAGTACTGTATCATCTGCATACATATGAATATATGCATGAGGGCAAGCAGAGGAAGGTCATTGAGGAAGTTGGAGAACAGAAGAGGGGCAAGGACTGAGCCTTGCAGAACACCAGAGGTAACAAGGAGGAAGGCAGAGGTAGCATTGATAATTCTAATGAATTGGGATCTGCCTATCAGGTAGGAATGAAATCAGCTGGTGGCCATGCTTGACAGCCCTGTGAGAGAGGCTTAGATAGAAGAAAGGAGTGGGAGATGGTGTCGAAGGCTTTGGTCAGGTCGAGAAAAATGGCTGAGATAATATGGCTCTATCCATGCCAGTGAGGATAGAGTCAACGAGTCTTAGGAGAGAGGTGGTGGTGGAATAAGACTTCATAAAAACCAGACTGGCAGGGTGTGAAAAGAAGAAGAATCAAGATAAGAGGAGAGCTGTGAGAGGACTAGGTGTTCCTGGTTTTAGCCAGGATCGGTAGTAGGAAATCGAGAAGTAATTACGGGGGCAGAGGGGTTTCTGCCTTTGGGATGTGGGATGACAGTGGCATGCCTCTACTCATTTGGGATGGCAGCTAGAAAACTAGAGGTTATAAAGTGATGCCAAAGGAACAGCGATGGCTGGGCTGACAAGCACATAACAACTTGGAGTCAGGCCAGTAGGGCATCTGCCCTTGGTGGGATTAAGGGCAAGTAGGGCTTTATAGACCTCAGCAGGTTTTTTGGATGGAAAGCAAAGGGTACCAGCTGAGGAACTTTGTGGGGGAGGAGGAGAGGAGGATTGGGGTCTGGATTTAGGGATGCCAGAAGCAACAAGGTGCATTCAGTAAAGAAGAAATTAAAATTAGAGGCCACTTCAGGGGTTCTGTAATCATGGAGCTGCCTATGTTTAGGGTTGGGTGGGGGATGAGAGGAGGGGCAAGAGATTTAACCACCTTGAAAACTTAGATAGCTAGCTTAAGTTGGTGTGGAAGGTGTTACTGAAATATTTGCCTTTGCCCTATGGATCTGTCTAGTGCAGGTGTTTCTTAGTGCACAATACTTTGCTGGTGCACCTGAGAACCGGAGACCTGAACACCTTCCAGGCCACATCCCTGTCTTTGAGGAGGTCATAATTTCAGCAGAAATCCATGGCAGGTGGGCACCCTCACCCGGGCATGTTTGAGAGGGGCATGTGAGTTCCAGACAGCGGTGAACCTATCCTTGAAGAACTCCCAGGCAGAGTCGAGGGAAATGGCCCTGTGGGTGTAGACCAAATCAGTGTTAGACAGGTCATATAGGAGATGTAGATTCAAGGATTTGAACAATCTAGTAAGTATGGTTTGAGGTGATTTAGGATGATGGATTTTCTAACTGAGTATATCATGTGGTAGTCACTTAGGGTCCCATGTCGGTCCTGAGGCAAAATACGGTGCGGAAGAGAGATGAGAGACCAGTCCAGAAGAGAATGGTTAGTTGAGTTCTAGTTGAGGCATGTGGGTGCAGTTATTAGTTGAGACAGGTTTAAGCTGCCATCTGGTTCTGCAGCTTGGAATTATTACTTGAGAGTCAGTTTTGGTTAATGTCACTCAGGATATGTAACTCGCCTCAGAGGCCAGTGTTGTAAGGGTCTTTAGGTGTTCCGAGATGGAAAGCATAGTTGCATCAGGAAGCAGTAGGATCCTGAGATAAATATGGGGCAGGTATGGATGAGGAGAGTTTAATTAATAAAGTGTCGAGGTGCACAGGTCTGGGCAGTGGGACCGATGTGAACTGAAGCAAGGAGCTGATACACATGGAAGCGCCATCACCTCTTTTGGAGCCAGGGCCGATATTGGCGAATAATAGAGTAGCCAGGAATTGCAAATTCCGCAACCTGATTTGAGGCTTCAGCCATGTTTCAGTAATAGTCAATATGTCTGGTCTTAGGGATAAAACAATTGGCTGCAGCATGCTGAGTTTGTTTAGATGCTGCAGATATTTAGGTGCATGAGTTTAAGGCCACAGGGCAATTGGGGGCAGATCTGGGTACAGGGGTTGGGCTGAGGTTGCATTTGGCGTCCCAGATAACAGGAGTAGCAGGGTTATCAGGATCTTGCTTTTATGCAAGGCACATAGGAGCGTACAAGAAGAATGTGGTGTTTTGTTCTGGGGCTGCTGAGGAGGTTAGGGCATTAATTTCATGGTGGCTAAATCTGTGGAAGGAGGGCAGGAGGACAGATGAACCAGCCAACAAGTTCGGATGTAAGGTATTCTGAAATGACTAGACAGTTGAGGTTGGGGAGGTGGAGATGGGATGGCTGGGATGTGTGGCCCTGGCTGTAAGGCTGCACCTCCTGGAAGGAGGAGAGAGATAGCGAAGCTAGTGGATTGAGAAATAGAATTGCAGCTAGGCCTGCAAACTGTATTGTGGCTGTCTAACTGATAATGAGTGATTTGTAGGCCTCTAGTGGTGGGAGCTGATAACTTGCAAGTGGGAATGTGGACTGTTAGGCTTTCAGCAGCACGTAATCACCCTATTAAGTAAACGGATGACCAAGGGTGGTGGTGGGGGGCAGTGGGGAGCTGTTGCAAAGCATCAGAAGGCCAAAATACAGGATTTGAACTTCATAGCCATTTTGCACCTCACAGCATGCTGTGTACCTGCTCCTTGATTGCTTGCTTGGTGCACTAGCAGCTTGAGGAGGCCAAGTCCCACCTGGCCCTCATGACCACAATGACAGAGCTGTGGAGAAGCAGAAAGAAGCAGAGGATTAAATGCAGGTACAAGGAGGAGGGCTGGAACAGAGGAGGGCTGGAAGAATTAGGAGAGAGGGGTCAGTGAACTTGGTAAAAATACTGGCTAGGGACTCAGCTCCTCTGAACATGTTTGGGAACAAATAAAGTTAAAACAGAGAATCCTGCTGGCTGGGTAAATGCAGGCTGAGAACTCAGCTCTCTGTGCTATTTACAAGCAGCTGATTACAGTTTAACTTGTAACCGTAATGTGAAATAGCAGCCCTAGGCTCGGGAAATCAGTGGTGAATTAAAACAGATCTAGCAGGACGCTTACAAGTTCATTTTGGCTAGGGAGTAGAATATAAATAAATAAATATAAACAGCTGCAAATTTCAGACAAACCCCACAAGGATTTCTCCATCGACCATTCTCCCAGACTCACTCAGTGACCACTCCCCAGTCATGTGTGCATGGTCAACAAATTCCTTAAGCCCCCTCCCAAAATTATAGCCAGCAGAGTCCTTCCTCACGGAAAACTTCCACAGCTCAAACAACACCTGCTTCTACAAGACTGGTTACCCATCTATGAAGCAACAGATGTTAACTTGACTCTTGATAACTTCATCTCAATTTTCAACAAAGCCTGCAACCTCTTTGCCCCTGCTAAAAGCGCAAAACAAAATCTCTCTCTAACCCATGGGTCTACGGCTCTCCTCTCACAGCTGAAACTAAGGGATCTCCTCTGGCAGTTGCCAGGGCCACTGGCAAACAACTGGACATCAAAATTACAAACAAGCCGCGAAATGCCTGCACAAAAGCCATACGGCTAATGAAATCCACCTATTACAAAGGCCGCTCTCACCAATACATGGGGAAATGGTCGTGCTTTCTGGGACAATATCAAGGATGTCACAGGAAGCAGCAAAACCTCTCGAGCCATGTTAATGGTTGATGAATCCTCAACCCTTGACCCCAAGGTGATCGCAAAACATCTTTAACATGGCTTTTCAGACCTTAGTGCTGTTCTACCCATGACTTTTCAAAACAGGGCCTACTCCCCAAATACCTCAGCCCCTCAGTCTAACCATCCTCTTCTACTTCAGGAAGGTAAGGCTGAATGAAGCTTGCCGCTATATTACTGCAGCTATCTCTAAATCTAGATCTAGTATGAGACACCCTGGACCTTAGCTTCTGTTGCTCACACTCGATGAGGTAATTCATCCATTAACAAAAATCCTAAACCTCTCTCTCAGCTGTGGAAAATTCCCAGACCTATGGAAAACAGCCACCGTGACACCCGTCCATAAAAGTGGGGACAAAGGCGTTCACTCAAATTATCGCCCTAGCTCCATACTGCCCCCACTCTCTAAGGCATGGCGCATTGTGGCTGATCAACTACGACCACTTGGATAAATACAATATACCTTGTCACAACAACACGGCTTCCGGAAGGTCACAGCACCACCACAGCCCTTCTTGAGTTCACTGGAACTTTGCACAAATCCCTTGACAATGGCCTTCTCACAGAGGCCGTTTCGTGACGACCTCTCAAGGCCTTCAATACAGTACACCATGGACTACTAATACACAGCTACTGAATGCAGGGCTATCACCTGACTCTTCTCTCTGGTTTAAAAGCTACTTGAAAACGGTCACAGAGAGTAAAAATTGAGACGCTCTTTCTAACACCCTGCCTGTTACATCAGGTGTCCCACAGGGATCCATACTGGGACCCCTCCTTTTAGCCTTTTCTTAAACTCCCTCCCTTACCACTGCTCTGAGCAGATCATACTATATGCCAATGATGCTGTTGTATTCTCCACTCACAAAGATCCTGCAACTCTTCAACACAACCTTCAACTTGGTTTCAGTTCTGTGAGACATGGTTTCTTAATCATAAACTGGTCCTCAATGACAAGAAAACCAAATCTATGCTCTTCTGCAGCTCTCATAACCCACACAAGCTACACCACTTGGCTATCTCCACCACCCAGAGGAACACTCTAGATCAGGTGGTGTCCTTCAAATACTTAGGGATACAGCTTGACCCTAATCTCTCCTATGGACTTCATGTAGATAATGTAGCTAGAGCTGCTAATACACGGCTTGGTCTCCTCTACAAACACAGACCACACCTCACGTCAAACTTTGAAGGTTGCAGTCCTGAGCTCTGTGATCTCTGTAATAGACTATGGTCTCATCATTTATGGCTCGCCACAACCACAACCTTAGATGCCTCTCAACTGCCTTAAATAAAGCATGTCGGCTCATCACTGGTGCTCACCATCTCACCCACACATGTGACCTGTACACTCAGACCGGCTGGCTCCAACTATCAAACCGCATAAAGTTTCTCACCTGCTCCATGGTCAAAAAATCTACCTTGGCCTTGCACCTTCTGGGTCTCAACTCTGTTTTAACACTGAATTAACAAATGGTGCCTTAGGAGATCCATGCTACAGCTACTGAAAGTCCCCACTGTCACACTTCACAGGGACAACGCTCTTTTGCTTATCGGCGCCACTCTGGTTCAATTGCCTCAGCCCAACCATCTCCTCTGCCCCAACTATTGGTATGTTTAAAACTAGGCTCAGGACTATCTCACTACCAACAGCTCCTGTGACTGCCCAACAACCTTGTTTCTCCACTTCCCTTTCTGCTCTGGTTGTCCCTCCTCCCTCCCCTCCTCACTGGATTCTACCCTCACATGTTGGTATACCCAATGCTGCACTTTTCACCCTCTTGCCACCCTTTCTACATTCCTTCTCCCCGTACCCTCTTCCCTCTCCCTTGACTCTGGCACTTCTTATCTGTTGTCTATTTTCTCTGACAAATGCCGCTGGCTGCCTTGTTACAATGCTACCCTTGAACTGTATTAATCTGTACTCTGTTTGCAATGTCCACATTGTTGTAATGCCTGTCTTGATGTTCCCCATAATTTGTATTTCTCTGATGTGGAACCTTGTAAAGAGCCATGGCTCAAAGGTATTTGTAATCCTAGACTTGATAAATAAATGTATAAATAAATAAAAAGTATTTTGTAGTTGAGGTAAGGAGAATTCCTCAGCAGTAAATTAAGCAGCAGCCAAAATGAATTAAACAAAGCAGAAGGTAGGAATTACCTTGTCTGTTGGTATGCCGGGCAGGCAGGTTCAAGATCAGGCATGGCCAGTGGGAATCGTTTCCGAAGTGCCAGTCAGCCAGGAGCTGATAAGCCTGATCAAGGGCTGTGGTCCTGTCCTTAGGTAGTGCTGGGCAGGCAGGTTCAAGATCAGGCATGGCCAGTGAGAATCTCTTCAAACCGCCCGGGTCCAGCCAGGAGCTGTGGTCAGAGCTGTGTTCTTTTCCATGGGTAGTGTCGAGCGGGAGGTTAAAGCTCAGGGAGCTGCCAATGGGATCTCTTAACAACCGCCTGTTGGCCAGGGCCAATGAGCCCGATCAGGAGTTCATTTATATTAGAACAATCAAGGCTTCATAAACTCTCTAGTCTGCAATCTGGTACAGGAGAGCTCTAAAATAGAATAAGCTCTAATCAAATAATAGGGTGCACACCTCGACAGTTCAAAGCACCAGAGGACAAGGAACAAAAAAAAAATACTCCCGATATTTTAGGGAATTTACATTCACAAGTCACTGTATTAATGTTATCAGGAGTCTCAAGCAGATAAATGTGTGTGTGGGGGGTCAAACACATGAGTGTCTATATCCACTCAGATGAGTACCTTTAATCTCAAAGCATCAGAAATAATGTAACAATGGGTTCCATATTCAGCAGTCCTCTGACCATTATCAGGCGCTATTCATGGAAGAAAGGTTTAACAGACTACTTATCCAGAGAGTTGTGCCACATAGTCACTTGTAGCATTTTTGTGCAGCTAAGAAAAAGAAAACAGGCTTAAAACCTGACTTGTATCTCCCATGCTGGATAAACAATTTATATTTTCCACAAGACACCTGTAGGTTAACACTAGTAGCTGTACTCCATTATTCAGCTTTTGGTTTCCCAATCTCCTGTTCTGGCATTGTTGGCTTGCTCCAACATCGTTGACCTCGCTTCTCTGATTCTGGTAGAATTTAATTCTGTAATAAAAATGAAAAGCACTCCTCTTTGCACAGAAACTTTGATGTTTAATTAGCCTGTAACCTCCCCAACCACAAGGCAATGTTGACATATCTTTTAAATAAAGTGCAGGCTTAGCAGCACAAAGTGTGCGATCTATAATTCCAGCCACCTCCTTTCCTTTCCTTCCTAGAATCATCCAGACTCTACAATCAGGCACCTTTTTCTCCTTTGTCACCAGTCCTCATTCTCCACTGACCACAGACCACATACAGGTCTTGCAAATTAATATTTAGAGCAAAAGCCACTTCTCTCATGGAGCATCAATAAATTGCATTGATATTGATTCAGCTAATGTCTGCTAAAATGCTATGTCAAATGGAGCAAACAGAGCAAATGAGCAGCTGAACAGTCGTACTAAAGCAAAGGGTCCTCTGTCTCATTCCAGCCAGTAGAACAGCACACTCACAGTGCCACTACTAATAACATATTAAGGCATATGAAGACAAAGTGAATTTCATTCACGATAAAAAACGAATCCGGTTAACAAGCGTCCGATGACCAGTTTGGCCAAACAGTGAAGAACTCACTCTATAGTCCATAGACTTTAAAAATAAATATATTCTCTTCCAATTACCAGCCAAAACAACCTGAGTTTCTTTCATAAAATTCTTTTGAAAAAAGCCGAGTTTAGATTGCATGAGAGAAGGAAACAGAAACCCGGCTGTGTGGAGCGGAGCAACATTGTGGCCATCTTGCTGCTCCGCCCCTGACTAAACAGGCACAGCATGTAGTCATACAACACCACCACTACACACAATGCTTCTTAATAATATATATTTTTTAATTTTGACCTCAAATTTTCAAGATAGTCATTTTATGACTCCCTTTTAAACATAACAAGTGGCACTTATAGTATATTGACTGAAACATCATTTCACACCACAAGTGCAAAACAAATCTCATCTGGGATTTTAAAATGACACCTGCCACATTTATCAGATGCTGTGAATAAATGGGTATGTTGAAAATTTGGAGTTAAAATATTGAAAATTAGCAAAGTTATTAGTAAACATTGAAACATTTCAATGTTCACTCATAACATGTTCATTTATTATATTTTATACCACATTTCAGCATAGCCTTCTTATGACCCTACCTCATGAACATGGTAGTGAAAATTTTCAGATAGGGCCCAAAATGTGAAAATCACCTTTCACACATATTTGAAAATTATCATCTGCCTTGATGATGATGTGGGTTCACAAAAGGCAATGTTGAGATTTTGGTGAAAAAATATTGAAAATCAGCAAAGTTATGTTTTTTCATTTCAACACATCTTCTTTGATTTTCTTCTATTGAATGATTTCACGAAAGAACTCTACTCATTTCATATGATGTCATGAAAGAGCAATTTCTTTTGCATGATCTCATGAAAGAACAGTAGTTTTTAAATGAGCCCTTGCTAAGCCCCTTGCTAATCCTTCCACCTAGGATGTTAGGGATGTTCCAACAACATATTTCAGTGTCCTTTAAAAAAAACAAATTCCAGAATTGAGCTAAGCAGCTCCTGTTTAGCTAGATCCATGTGTTTATTTTTCTCCGGAACATATTTTCATGGGTTTAAAAAAAAATTGAAAAGAAAAAACAAGATGGTAGCCATATGAAAAGAAAAATTTCCAGCTTACAAAAGAAGAATTTCAGCTCACAAAAGAGATTCTTCTTTCATGGGCAGAAATTCTTCTTTCACATCAATTTATATAAATGAAAGACCCTAGTGAGAATGCTCAGAACTGAAATTTCAAACCTTTATAACTTGGGAACTGATTAATATTTTTTCGACAAACCAAAAATGTCCTTTTATAGGGCAAACCCCTTCTACCTTGAACATTTCAGAACAAAATTCCAAACCATCTGGGCTGTAGATGACAAAAACAATAGTCCCCGGCGCACACACACACACTTTTCCTTTTTTAAACTATTCAGATCTCAGAATCTGGCTATTCAACCATCAGAAAACTTGCCAAATCAAGAGAACTTGTCCCCTAGACCACAAAGCAAACTTTCATGCAATTCCATTGAATGAGGTCATTAAGGTGCACATTTAAGGGTTTAACATTCAACATCCTACTCAACCTTAACTATACTTGTGCTACCACATCAATATAATATACTGTATATATATATATATATATATATATATATATTATAGTGGCATGGTAGTGCCACTATAGATAGGGTTGAGGGCCATTTCTATATTAAACCCAAAACTTTGCACCTTAATAACTTTCAACCGTTTGACAGATTTGCCTGAAATTTGGAATACACAATCAAGAACCATAGGCCTTGGGATCTGCCAAGTTTTGTACCAGTTGGATATACGGCTGCAGAGTTATTAAGCATGATCTGTGCAGCGTTTCGCACTGGAATTCGCGGTCGGCATACAGGTCGATGCGGTTTGCTGCGACTAGCCCAAAATCTTCAGGAACGTGCGGCCAGGGTTCCCAATGTGCCTTTCAAAGCTTTCATGAAAAAATATTAAGCGGTTCAAAAGTTATTCAAAAACAGTTTCCCATTATAAGTCAATGGGAAAAGTTAACAAAAGTTTGACAGTGTCGCAAATGCAATTTACTTTCATAAATGGGCCTGTTACTTTACATAAATCGGCCATTTTGTTTTCAGTTGGTGATCAGAAAAATGGTTGGCATTTAAATTTGGGACCCTCTAGCAACCTAATTATTTTGTATTCACCTAGTCGGACCCTGAGGATGCTTGCCATGTCTTTATTTGTGGTAAAACACCCCAGAAATATGTTTTCAAATTTCTGGAAAAAGTACTTTTCAAATTACTTTCGTGCTCACGAAAGTGTCAAACTTTCATGAAAGCTTTCGAAATTGCGACAGTAGTTTTCTACCTGTGGAAAGTGACAGCGATTCTTTGGCACTGCGCTGCAAAAGAGCGGTTGGGAGTTTTGGGCTGAAATTTGGAAGGAATGCAGCCGACAACTCACAGATGTACCTTCCAGTGTTGTATTGAAAAAATATTACATGGCAGCAAAGTTACGGCACTCCAAAGTTGACATTTTTCCCATAGGATAACATTACGGTGCCGACGCATTACAGGAATCCTTTAGCTCCCTGCTGCAAAATAACGGCTTGGTCTTTTCCCTGAAATTTGGAGGAAGACAGCCAACAGCCCACATATGTGCCTTTCGGTGGTTTGGTGAAAAAATATTACAGGGTGGCAAGTTATGGCACTCCGAACTTCTCTTTTTTCCATAGGATAACGATACGGTTATTTTCTTCGCCTTTCAGGGTCGTATCTCAGAAGCGGTCGCGAATCGGACTTTTGTCGGAAAAATGCTTAGCCCCTCATGGGAGCTAAGCACAAATTAACTAGGGACAGTTGTAAATAATATGAGTTTTAAATTTTTTTCTATGTCGTACAGTTCTGAGATATAACCTATTTAGTATTCCAAGTCCTCATTTTCTGCTCTGATATCCATTATTATGCATATATTCTTTGTACTCACTGTCTTTCTCTATGCAGCTTTTGGGAAAACCAGCCTGTGCGCTACATTACTGTAACTGTTGCCCTTTCTGCTTGTGGTTCCGTACCGTTTCACTTACTGTTGACATCTGCGCCACCATGTGCGTTATCTTTAGCGTTTTCATTTTCGGTTGCGTTTCTGTTATTTTTGCCATTTGTGTCTACAGTACTGTTTCTCTTTCTGTATTAGTTTGCGTCACCATGCCCATTGAAATTTCCGTTTGCAGGCACCATGTTACTATGTGACAACACATCATGTGGCAGACCGCCCCGTCCGCCACTGTATGCGTTACCCTTTCTGTTCTTATTCACGCTATGTTACCATATGCGCCACTGTTAGCGCTTCTGTTTGCGTTGCTGCTCCTGTTACTATGCCTCAAGACATCACGTGTGGGGAGGGCCCTTATTCTCAAAAGAAGGAATTAGAGAAAAACTCCGTTTAATGCATTAGTTAGGTTGTTCCACAGTGACAAAAGTGAGGAATTCGCTGTTAGGGTTGAAAACCCCCTTGGACTGCCCATCCCCAACTGGCATTGGGGTGTGCATTGGGTCGTCGGTCCTAACTCTCACCCATTCTCTATCGTCTGCTGCTTTTTACATATGTGATGGGGTGAAAGTTAGGCTGGCACTCAACGCACACCCCAATGCCGCCGTTGTGGGGTGGGCAGGGGGTCCAAGGGGGTTTTCAACCTAACAGCTAATTTCCTCACTTTTGTCGCTGTGGAACAACTCTAACTAATGCATTAACGGAGTTTTTTTTCTCTATATATATATATATATATATATATATAATATGGCAAAGCATGGAGTGTGAAGACATAATACCTTTGAGAGTCATGAAATCATTAGGCCATGAGTTGGTGATACTTCATTGTACTGTGGAGTTCACCATTTGTTTTGTAATACATTGTGATGGTTTTGGTTTTCACAGTGTGTTTAGAGACTCATTTAATGCATTTTCTCACTGTAACCTGTGTGTGTAACTGTTATATTGATCATCCTGCCATTCATGTGTTTTGTACTGTGTGCCACCTAGATGGCCGGGTCATACTTGAAAATGGTCCTCTGGTCCAGTGTACTTACCAGTCAACAAATACACATATAAATCTGAGTGCAGTTTTACTGTGGGTGCATGTTCAAACCTGGAAGCTGATGTATGTGGTTGTCTTCATGTGCTCCTTTACATTTGAGTACGCCTAAATGTGCAAGTGCATGTATGCATGATCATGCTCACAAGTCACATGCACATTGGTATGTGTGCTGTCATGTTTGTAAAACTGTTGAGGATATTGGGAGCTGCAGCATAAAAGTGGATGAGTCACATACATGGTCCTTCAGATTTCATTGCAGTCATTGATGAGACTAGTATTTTATTTTATTATTTTTTAATTTATTTACTTTGTTTACTGGGATAGTACACTGAGTCAGAGGCCCTTTGCAGGAATGACATGGAGCCACATTTACAAGGCAGTTACATGATGATACAACTGGTTACATACTAATGTAATAAATGCAATATATCTTGCAATATGCAGGAAATTACTTAAGTACAACAGCAGCAGGATAAAATTGGTTAAAACAATCACAGTCTAACTGTTTTAACAGGTAAAACCTTAGCTGGTATTAAAACTGCACGACTTTAGCATTATGAAGTGAGACCGGTAAAGTAGCTTAAGGGCACAAACAAGGTGCATGAGAAAGCATCTTCCAGTATAGCAGGAGTACATGAACTAGTGGGCTTGATATGGAATTGGAAGGTGGCAGGTTAAGGAAAATGAAAGAAAGTTTTCTTCATGGAGAGTGTGGTGGACACATGGCATAGGATGCCACAGGAGGTGGTGGAGCAAGCACAGTGGAGGGATTTAAATATGTCTGGGACAGGCATAAGGGAATCTTAGTGGTGGGAAAGAGGGGTGAAAAGCCACTGACAACACAGGGTCAGAGGCTACAAACAAGTGTAGGGCATATGGCAGACTGATGGGCCTAGTGGTCCTTATCTGCCAACAATTTCTATGTTTCTACATTTCTAAATTATTCCAACATTTTGTAGCATAGACAGAAAGGCATATTCATCTATTGCAGTGGCAGACACTGGAACTGATAATAAGTATTTTGCAGTCAGTCTTAATAACATACTTTCCTTTCTAAAATCTAGAAGTGCATATAAAGGAGTGTCAGATGCTATTCTCAAAGTTTTCTCCATTACACAACACAAACTATATAGTATGGCTTTGTGAGTCTTTCTGATGCCTGAATTTGTTTGACAGGGTTTGAACACAGGATTCAACAGATGAAGATGGCGGCTAGGCTGTGCTGCCAGAAAGAGCTCTGAGTTTGTGTGCTCGAGTTCATGTGCTGTTTGCATATGGTTTACTTGTTTTCTTTCCTGAAGTTTGCTCCAGTATTGATCTTATTTACTCGCTTTAACTTTGATTAGCTGCATGATACGCGATGGTTTATTTATTCAACTTTTGGTGGATTACCGAATTGGTGAAACTGAAGGAAGGAAGATTTGTTTGGGTCCTATTGGCTTGGAGTCAGTCTACTTAGGATGCCTAGGAGTGCTGTGTTTTGGGAGGCACAGAAGAGTATTCGGGACCTAATATACCTCTCAGTGACCAAGTTTGGATGGATGGACTTGAACATTGTGGAACTTGAGAGGACTACTGGTGACCTTGTACCATCAGCGTCGTGAGTAAAAACAAAGTTGAAGAACACGGATTACTGAGCTAGGCCAGGGTGGCGGTGTGTCTGGGTGTTGTGCAGGGGGAATCTCCTCTGTATCCAGGGCTGGTGTCAACCTTACTTTCTGCAGCTGAGCAGGAGCTTGCCTTTTGAGCTTCCGGAGCCGGAATCTTAATATGGTCTCTCCAAAATCCCTTACAGAGCATTCCCTAGGGTTTGTTCCCTGGGGATTGTAGCTGCAGGCTGCAGGAAGTGGAGTAGGATAGCCTGTGAGGCCTGAAGTTATTCAGGGGCTTCCCCACGGAGATTTAGTTATATACCTCTAGACCGCCGTGGAATGGCCAAAGCTTTGGATTGTTTTGGATTATGCTGAAGAATTCTGTAAAATGGTTCCACGATTAAATGCCATGGTTTGGGTTACCGAAGACTACTGAGGAGTGCTTGGGCACTGAAAGTGATTAGCCTGGACTTGTCCATTATTATTGGATTGAATCTGACTTTCTCCTGGATTTCATTGAGGATTTTATGTTTGGCTGCTGTATTTTATTTTTAGCCCCCTTCAATGTGAAAAGATCTAATTCAGACTTTAAAACTGGAGTGGTGAGAGGACTCCAGTTTTATAATTGTATTCTCCTACACGTGAGAGATAGTGGGGTGATTAACTCTGGACAATAAAACTGGAGTAGTGAGAGGACTTCAGTATTTTATATTTCATATTAACATTATCTTTTGTATTTCTTTTGGATTGTATATTTTATTTTGAGGGTTGTCTATATGTGTTTAGGATTGTTTTAGATTATTAATTTGGGGAGTGAAGGTAGTTGTATGGAAGTGGAAGTACAGGTCTGTGTTGTTGGAGGATGTGCTGGGCTATGGCTGTCCCGGTCAGGCACTACTCCTCCTCCTCTGAACTCTGGGGCCTCCGGCCTTTTTTTCTCTCCTCTTCCTGCAGCAGTCTATAACCACTGTGGGGTGTTGGGTATTGTTAGTAGGAGGAGGAGGGGAGGCTGGGAGGCCGGGACATCATGGGGGTGGGGCGGCTGTATCGAGCGAGCAGTCCAGGAGATGCTCTGGGGTGAAATGGTCACTGGAATGTGGTCCTCCATGTCCAGTTACCGTACCCAAGTGCTCCAGTGTGTCTGGGCAGACAACTTGGTTGGAACGGAACCCGTCCGACTCGAGTGGTATTATGCAATGCCAGGTCTATTAAGAACAAGACAGAAATTATTGCTGATCTTGTTGAGATGGCAGACCTGGCTTGCATCAATGTAGACCTGGCTTGCTGACAATGGTGTTCTATTTTGAAGGCAGCTGTCCCAGCCAGTTTTTTCGGTGATACACCACTTGAGATCGGACCGCATGGGTGGGGGTGGCTATTTGTTTTAGATCAGAATTGGGCTTACTGTTGTACCAGTTGAGGGGGCCAGATCATTTGAGTTTACCGTAGCAGGTGTGGGCTGCAGGATCATTCTCATCTACTGTCCACCCAAGGAGTGAGAAAATGTTTCTGCAGGAAGTCATAGAATTCATCGTCGACATGGCGTTGGAGTCACCCAAGCTGATGGTCCTGGGTGACTTCAATGCTTGGGTCAACGATGAACTCTCTGTTTTGTCAAGACTTCCTCCAACTTATGCATTCATTGGGGTTCACACAGGTAGTTACCTCTGCTACTCATAAGCAAGGTCACTCTCTTGATCTGGTCTTCCTCCTGGGATTGAGTCCTTCAACTTGGTGGTGGAACCAGTTGTATGGTCCGATCATTACACAGTGAGATTCAATTTCAGACCCCCTTGTAGGCCTGCCCTGTGGAGATGGTCAAATACCACCCATTGAGGGGAGTAACTCCTGAAGTCCTTCAGGTGGTGTTAGACTCTATCGGGAGTTCCTTGGGCAGGCGAGGACCCAGAGAGTCTAGTTTTGGCCTATAATAAGGCTATCGCTGAGGCCCTGGATTCTATCGCACCAGTCCATGTTCAACCACTCTCTCTCCGCCCTCGGCTACCTTGGTTTGATGGAACTTTGAGGAGTTGAGACAAGTCAGACAAAGGTTAGAACGTCGCTGGTGAAATCGCCCTTGAGGTCAACCACCTTATATTGATAGAACATTATCAATGATATCAATCAGCAATCAAGCGTAAGAAGGCAGAGTTCCTGTCCAGCAAGATTGCTGCTGCTCAAAACAGACCAGCTCAGCTCTTTTGAACTGTAGACAGGTTGTGCAACCCATCCTGTCTGCAGGTTCGAATAACATTTTACAAATTAAGTGTGAGGAGTTTGCTCAATTTTTATGAATAAGGTACGACATCAGGGCCAAAATCTGCTCAGCGCCTTCTATGGGAGTTGACGGTGGTCAGTATTTAGTCACTCCTCTCGGTCATCCTGCAGTTCTTTGACTGGCGGAGATGGGGGATATCATGCGGATTGTCCAGAATTTGCAGCAAACATGCTGTAGTTTGGATCCGCCCCATGCCTTCTATTGGGGTGTATTGAGTTTATTGGTTCGATCCTCCCACAGATTGTTTGGTGCTCCTTAGACTGGAGAATTCCTAGCTCCCTGAAGGAGGGGTGGTGGTGACACCACTTCTTAAGAAAGCTTCTCTGGACCTGAACAACTGTGCTAACTACAGACCTATATCGAACCTTCCCTTTGTAGGGAAGGTGATTAAGAAAGTGTTTGCGCTACAACTGGAGAACCATTTTAACATCCATGATATCTTCGATCCTCTCCAGTCAGGCTTCCGGAAGTGACATAGTACTGAGACTGCTCTGGTTCGGTGCTCAATGATCTCCTGATGGCGAGGGACCAGAACGCTGTTCCATCTTGGTACTTCTGCATCTCTCCTCAGTGCTTGACACTGGGACCATGGGGTTCTGCTTGAGCACCTGAGGGTTATCTGTGGCCTGGCTGGTCCAGTTCTCAGATGGTTTCATTCTTTCCTTGCCAGCAGGTCTCAGAGGGTGGTATCTGGGATTGTTTTCCTCTGAACCATTCTTTCTGCTGTGTGGGGTCCCTCAGGGCTCGGTGCTGTCCCCATGTTGTTTGCAGTGTATTTGCTGCTCCTCAGAGACATCGTAAGATGATATGGGCTGAGGTTTTACTGCTATACTGATGACACCCAGCTCTAAGTGTCTTTTGCACCCGACCAGGATAGTGCGGGCTCGTTGTTTAACAGCTGTCTGGTGGAGATCCATGACTGGATGAAGGCTAGCTGGTTGAAATTGAATTCTGGAAAGACTGAGGTGTTGATAGTGGATCCGGGTGCGGATAGAGAGGCAGGTGGTGGGTTTACCATCTGGGCTTTGGCTCGATGGTGCACAACTGCCTGCCTCTGAATGGGTGCGTGATCTGGGGGTGTTTTTGACAATGGGCTAACTCTCCGTGCGGGTGTCAGCAGCCAAGTCCTCCTTTTACCATCTTAGGAACATCACCAAATTAAGCACCTTGTTCCGTCTATGATTTGCCCGTTGATCCATGCCTTTCTGACCTCGTGCCTTGATTACTGTAACTTCCTTTACCTGGGGCTTCAGGGGTTGATATCCACCACTTGCAGCTGGTGCAGAACGCAGCGCTCGGTTGTTGACTGGGTCGTTGCACACTAGTCATATTACTCCTGTGTTGCATGTTCTGCACTGGCTGCCTATACAGTGGCAGATCACCTTTAAGGTTGGTTTGCTGACCTATCCTTGCATGGACAGGGACCGAGTTATCTGCAAGAGCTTCTGGCTTCCTACAGCCCCGGCCGTCCTCTCCATTCATCTGACGAGGGGTTGATAGAGGTTCCCAGGGTGCGTTTAAAAACATCGGGGCCTGGGCATTTATGTTTGTAGCACCATCCTGTGGAACTCTCACCTCATCAGATTAGAGAGTGAAGGACCATGGAGAGCTTTAAAACCAGCCTGAAAGCACATCTTTCCAATAGGCTTTTAATGATTGATATTTATGATCGCGAAGTTTTAAATTGAAGTTGAATTTGTGTTAGATTTTAAATCATTTGTGAAGTGTTTTTATGTGCAGCACTTTGAAACTGGAAATGCGGTATATAAATAAAAAATATTATTATATTATTAATAACATGTTTTCCTGTAGATTTTATTACTTGTATTTATACTTATTTTAGCTCATTTGCCACAACACAATTGTAACACACCAGGGACCTGATGAGTTGAAGTTCATTAAAGAAATTAAACACAGATAAAGAAATAAATTGTGTATATACAAGCAACATACATAGTAATGTAAAACACTATACACAGAAAAGTTAACATACTCCTAAGTTCATACCTTACTAAGAAATTCTACAGGTAAATATTAATCAATGTATCAAAGGTACTGAAAGGCCTCAGACTCAGTTTTGTAAACCATTAGTTGATGGCATGAATGGGGAAAAGTTGTGTTTGCCCAGTCCATATCCTACAGCTGGTTAGACATACAGCAGTACACCCCCATCAGTATAATACCCTCACCATACCATTGTCCCTCAGTCACACCACTTTGTCCCCACCAGAGTCACGTAGCAGTGTTATAATTCAAAAGTATATTAATTAACATTGGTTGTCATATACATAGGCTTAGGATGCACCTGTAATTTTGCTGCCCACACATACCACTTTATTCATTTCACAGCTGTGCTGCAGAATAGATCTCTGTACTTAGACAAGAAATTAGTAGAAATGTGCAATTCTGTATAACAAATTAGATGTAATTGATTGGAACAGAATGAAGTAAAATGTGTGTAGCAAATCTCAATGGAATTGCAGTATCCTTATGCAGGATAAAATCAGTAAAGGGAAAATGCTGTGCTGGTGTGAGGACAGTGCTGAGGTAAGCACAGTGTACTTTGGAACAGATGGTGGGGCTGATAGTCCAGTATGGCTGACCAGCTATCTGAGAGGGGATGTAGAACCTCTCATTCATCATGCTTTTTCCTAGAACTTTACAAAATTCAGTTTGGTGCCATTCATGGTACTTTGGTTCTTCTTTTTTGCTCCACCCAGCTCTCTGCTGGCCTCTCCTTCGGCCTTCCTATGCCCCTCGCTGCCACACTGAAGAAGAAGAAGAAGAAGAATCAGCATTTATATAGCACTTTTCATACACAGTGTATCCCAAAGTGCTTTTACAAGCAATGCTAGACTGGTAGTGAAGTGACTGAATGTGTGGTGGCGCCATATCGCACATCATCACCCACACACCGCCTGGATAATTGCATGAACCAGTTTATGGGCAGGGGAATGTTGGTCAGGACACTGGGAATGTTCCCTACTCTTTCCAAGAGTGCCCTGGGTTCTTTTACTTCACCTGGACACCCACCAGGACAACACCAGGATGGGCAGAAGGGACTTCGATTTTTAACATCTCATCCGAAGGACAGCACACCCAGCAGTACGGCACCCTCAATACTGCATTCGGATGCCAGTGATTTTTAGGTGCAAGTCCAATCACAGTGTGGGACAAGAACCCATGACCTTCTGGTCCAGAGGCAGATGTGCTACCAACTAAGCCACATTGACACTGCCCCAATGCAGCCACCCATCACCATACATTGAAGCCCCCGTAACCTGGACATAAACCTTCACCGTGGGGTCCCTCTCCTCTGAGGGAGAAGGCAGGGGTTGGGTAGCCAGCAAAATCTTGTCCTGGGTGCTGTTGAAGTGGTTCATGGACTGCTCAGGTCTTGCATCAGTAGGACTGTTGACCATCATCCAGTCAGCCATGTGGCTCTTTACCATTTGCTCCCCAGGGCATGGCATGCCATAAATGTCAAGGCATATGCCAGCATTCACCATACCCACATTGTCATACCTCCAGCCTCTGCCAGGGTCAGTAAGTGCAGGGGTTGCTTCCCGTCCGCTCCCTGAGGAGAAGGCGAGCAGTCATCCAATGTTCAAGCTCCTCTTCCCGGCCAGCTCTCCAGCACCCGGCCCAATCCTGAACCTGGGTCTCTGAAGTCACAAGCAGAAATCCAACCACTGCGCTGATGGGCCCTTTTGGTTCTTTGATTCTATTTTGTTTTCTAGGTTAAAGCATGTGGAGAAAGTCTGTAAAAACACTGACACTTCCACACAGAGACATGCTAAAAACAAAGACACAAGCATGGCACTCACACAGAATGACACAATTATGCAGAGATGTAGACTTGCACTGTACACACAGACACATGGGAGCAAAAAAGAAACACACCCATGCTGATAGACAGATAAGCACACACAGAGATGCATGATCCCAAACCCAGATGCAGTTGTACATTGCTTGGTGCTAGCGAACAAATGCACACCTCTAGAGAAGTACACACTTACGTATACATAGTCTCACGCTCGGCAAGAAATGTTCATACCACGGATCTCACATACAGACTTTTCTTTGGACGTCAGCCCAAGCACACACTCACATGCTCATGGATGCAAGTGCACAGAAATACACTTATGGCCACACACAAGTACATGCATGCCCACAGACACACATAGCCTAACTGCCCTTGCAAGTACATCCACACCTGAAGACTCAAATGCTCATGCAAGCAGTAACACAAAACTTGCCAGCACAGATGCTTATGCCCATAGATTTATATAAGCCCATAGACCCACACAGTCATGCCTATTCACCTAAACAACAGAGCCAGCCATGATGCAACACAATAACATGCAGTAAATGACATGTCACAACATGCTGCAGTAAAAAAGGCTTAATTGCCATTGAATTGTACTGTTCGCTGCAGTGTACTGCAGCATTTTATGATATACAGCATTACTACATTGCATCCTGGCTGACACCACCGTGCATACTTACTCCTATATACCCACATGCTCATATCGCATACACAAATGCTCACGCTTCTCATTGACACATGATATACTTAATTTAATCAGTTGGAATTCCTCTGACCCATATAGAAAAGGTCCATCAGTCACTGTTTCCAGTGGGCTGATTTGTGCATGTGTGTGTATGTGTAGCAGGAGCCGCATGCACACACACACACACACACACACACACACACACACACCCTTCAATCAGCAAAGTGTAAAGATCACTTGGTATTAAAGAAAGACATAGGATGGTTTATATGGACCCTTGTTCAGACCCCGAACTAACAGTGTGAATGCATCAGTGCCATTTAATATAATTACGTAATTACCAAGTCTCAATTGGTTGATGCTTGTGACTGGTACCAGAAAGCAGCTATACCTGTCGTTCTGAGCATCAGTTAAAACCTGTGACAGAATGGTACCTTCAGCTTCAACATTTGGGTAAATTAATTAAATTAAGCTGGCTTTGCATTGTATGTTATTTAAACATTTTCAGGAGGCTGTTGTTACTTGTCATGCACTGCAATGATCATGACTCACACTGTTTTATCACAAAACTCCCTTCCTGATACTCTGTAAGGAAATGAAGTGTATTATGACAATTATCATTTAGTAAAAGATTAATAATGCTAACAAATGGTCTGTGGTCAGGAATGGAATCTCTAAAGAAGTACTGTGAGAAATACGAGATAAGAGCTTTTTACCAGCTGAAATGACCACATAACCATCACCATTAACAGCAATGGGGAAGAAATAGTTTTGCAATACCAAGGGAAACCAAAACAGGCACTGCAATCTTTTTTCTTTTCTATTATACAAAACCATTACATACACCTACTGCACTTCCCATCAGCAAGGGATAGTATCTTCTAAATGCCATTGAGTAACAGTACAGATGGCACGGCCATCTTTTCATCAGAACATGAAAATCACTCATGGAATTTAAAGAGTTGATTGAATGGATTTTATGCTAGTTGCTGTTTTTTAACATATATGTCAACTATTAATGGGCTAAAATTAATCAGGCAATAATGGGCAAGTAATTGTAAACAGAGGTATCACCTGCAACTGCCTCCAGGAAACCAGTAGAATCCCAATAAAGTTTTCAGTAAAAGACACAATAAGTTGAACGTAAAACAAAATCAATAAATGAAAGTTTTGAGACTTATTCAGAATTAGCTCATACACAGTCTACAACAGCAGCAAAATAAAATCAAGAGCATGTTAGAAAGTAGCATTTCAACCTGGCAGTATGAACAATAACACCTAACAATCATTCACAATTGAGCGACTGTACAGAACAGTGCAAGTGATAGCAGTGGATACAGTAGCAAGTAATGGCAGGCTTCTGAAAATGTTTAAAAAACACACAATGCAAATCCAGCATAATTAACCTAAACATAGAAAATTAAGGTCATGTTTAGTTGCAGTGTTTTGAGTTTATGCTCAGAATGACAGGTTTTAAACTGTTTTGCCACTACCCACCTTCTTTCTGGTAGCAATCGCAACATCGGGTGAGCCAGACTTCAAGACAGCTAAACCAACTCATGCATGTTCATAACCACAGAGTTTGCACCTAAAAAATGAGACAGTCAAACCAGTGACATTGTGTTAGAGATTTTACTTTTAAACACATTATATGGTGTTCAATGTTAAACAGTGTAATAAGAAAGATCTATTTGCCATTGATCTTAAAACATGGAGACAGGATTGTCTATTAGGTGGGCAGGTAGATCATAGCTGGCTTTTGGTCTTCAAGCAAAGAGTTCTAAGGCCTGCCTCAAAGACACCCCAGATAGGTGTGACTTGTTTGCATCTGGAGTGTGTTGGCCCATCTGGACGAACAGGCATGTGGCTGCTGGTACCTACAACTGCCATATGCTTGTGTGGATCCATGCATTGGGGCAGAGGATGGTAGGGGTAGGGGAGCAGGTCCAGGCCATGGTTATCCAAACAGATGTACATTCTGAACTGCCTGTCGATCACTGTTTGTGCAAGGTACAGGAACTGAAGAGATAAGGCAGTCCTCCAAGACTACATTTTCCCAGTGGCAAAATCTAACTGTTTAACAGTTGACCCAGCTAGTGTTGATATGGTGCCTCAGCCATCCCAAGTGACTCAGAGGGCTGGATATGGGCAGTCCGCCCACTAAATGGGCTTCATGAGAGGCTGGAGGCCAGGTGGTGAGAATGTAAGTTGTACTACTGCCCATGTGATGGTGTAGCTTGCACTCCTCTGCACCACAGAAATTCTACACTAGTTGGTGTGCATGCCTGCCTCTGCCCACTTGCCTGTTCCTATTCCTGCTGCCTGCTATAAAGGTTTGTTGGTAGGATCGAGGTGTGGAAGGAGCACACATCAACACTGTTAACGATGCCTCAGAGTGCCCTGATGGTGTGCATCCTGCTTCTAGAGAGCACTTGGTGCTTGTGCACATGTCCACATGTGCAGAGGAGCCAGGAACCATTTGTTGCAGTGGCGATTTGGCACCCACCTGTTAATCTCTTTCATTGCCCTGACATACAGTAGTCTGCCTTCTGCTATCCTGTCTACAAAACTTCTCGACTAAAATGTACTGGCAAATATGATATTTAAGATGTGGTTTATGTTGAGAAAAGTAAGGGACCTGAATAAAATATTGAGCATTTAAACTTGTGTTAATGTGTATTTTGTTTGTTAAGCATAGTGTTTTTAAAACATTTACTAATCTCATGTTTAAAACTATTTTCCTTATGTTTCTTAGCTAATAGTCCATGATAGTGCTGTGCAGTTACATCATAGGGCCATGGAGTTGTTGCTTATCACTGCCTCTGCAATGTCAAGTAACAAATTCACAGGAAAAGGAGGAGTTAGAGAAAAATTGGCAATTTGAAATGGCACTGATAATTCTTATGCCTGCAAATTCTGCTTTCAGGCAAATTGTTGTGGAAAAGTTACAGATGGATAGTTTTAACAACATCCACCCTTTAAATTAGGAGACATAGGACCATATAAAACAGCAGGAAAGCAACCAATAGTGAAAAATTCACAGTTATGGTTTAATCAGGGCAGTGCTATAATGGTAATGGAAACCATTACACAACATAAAATTATACTCAAGATGCACATGATATAAGCAAATAGAAACTTTAGCCAGGGCTTATAAGCCCCCACCCCCAGTTGCCAATATGATTTGTGTAATATTTTTATGAATGCCTAGCATTTTCTATGGGGTTGGGTTGTAGTGTGGTGTGTGCGTGTCCTACGTGTGCATGCGTGTGTGTGTGTGTGTGTGTGTGTCTGTATGTAATAAGGGAAACAGAACTAGTATGTTACATTCCTGTCCCTCATAAGTCAAACTGTACATTGTGAATATGTTTTTTTTTTTTGAAATATTAGGAAAAGAAGTTTAACAGCAAGAAGAATGGCTCCCTGGTATGTCAAGAGAGTGTTGTGTTTTTAACAGTGCAGTCAAGGTGGCCATCACTGACACCTCTCTAGTCATACGTAGACATAAAAATCTTTTTAGTTCTGTAAAATCAGTATCCTGCAATATAGTGCTTTTTATTATCTATCTGCAACTGCACAGACTCTGTGAACAGCACCCCAACATATCAAGATACAACAGCTGAGATCCTGTATATAAACAAACACAACAGTACCCTAAATAACATGCCAAGCTTACTCTAAAGAAAGTAAAATAATATGAATTTCTATTCAGCCTTTTAATAATAGGGTGTGAGTTTCACTGCCAACAACATTACAACTTCTATAACAGAAATTCTGCAACAACTGCCGAATGCAAGTACTCACTGCTTGATGACAACTCTGTGGCTGCATATATTCATGATCTGACTGTTCGCTTTGGGATATGAATAATGAATAAAAAAAATTCCTTCCTGCTCCTTAAATAGACTTGTATACATAGTTAAAACATACATATATCACACACACACACACACACACACACACACACACACACACACACACACACACACTCCAAATCTAGGCCCATTAAACACATGGCACTCGAGTCACACATCAGTCCCTGAACTACAAATGATACCATATGAATCTATGAACTTGGGTAAGGTGTAATATTTTTCTACATATGTGGTTCTGGGCACTTATTGTATGACTTGAAGCACTTTTATGGCTGTGTGGGTGGAGCTCCAGACATTATGTCATCAAAGGATCTTTAGAAGAGCACCATGGAAGCACCTGACCATACCACTGTCTGGTGTGCTTCCACAGTGCTCTGGCACTGCCCACTGGTGCTGTTTATGAGGCCCTTCCTCACTGCAGGCTGCATAAACACACCCCTTCCCAGTGCGCTTACTTTTTCTTCTGCAACTGCAGAAGTGACTGAGCATCATTTTCAACATCTGCACACTTTGAGGTTAAACATTTTTACTGTTTTGCTTAAAATACAGACATCAGATTGAGAATTATAATACATCTTATGTATTATACAGATTGAATAGAATCAGTTACAGGTCATCATTTCATAAGATATCACATCTTAAAGTTGATGGAAACAGCCTGACGTGCTGTTATGATTGTTATATTACCTCAAGTTTATAATATTTTAACACCTGTTATAATTTCTTTCATCCTTGCATGTTACAGTCTGACTAGTGCATTGTATCACTTGATTACTGTTTCCTTATTATGTTACTGTTATTATGTTAGTCAATAAATGTTGTTATTAAACCTAAACCTTGTGTTTTGTTAATTTTGTGAGTTATTCTCTGAGGTTAGCTTAATACTCATTTACACATACATTAAGCTCTGCAAGCAGGGATTGACTGGCCCTGTTCCTTAGAGACAAGATTAGATCACAAATTCAACCGTATATTTTATACACTGGTATGCAAGTCAAAATTGTCTGTTACAGGTAATAAGTTCTCCTACATTCTAATATTAAACAAATTAACTATGTACATTAAATGCAGGTGTTCATGTATGGCTATATGACCTCTGCTACTGCGGATTATATTAAGTGGGTCTGCTATGAAACCTAAGAAGCACCATCCTTTCTGGAGAGGAATGTTGGGGGTGGCTGTAAGATACCCTAGGCTCTGCAGGAGATGGATTATATCTTAAACACTAACATATTAGCCTAAACCAGTTTTTGGGTGTTTTACCATTGTGCCCCCAAGAGTTGGGATGGGAGGTGTGAGGTTTTGTATATACTGGAAGAAGTGGAGCCCTGGTTTTGTCATACTTGGTAGGGTCTTGAAAGAGATGTGTGACAGCCTCTGTGTTGGCCGACACAGTAATGCAATCCAGTAATTCTTTCAGAGTAGGAATAATTGTGGATCTCCATTTGCAGACAATGAGTCTTTTTAATTTTTGTGCTAAAAGGATCAAGAAACCAACTGAAATTTGTATAGAGGAATATTGGCACTAGGGCCTTAGAGCCCATTATAAATCTAGAGGTAGTGGGAGTTTAATATTTATATATTTAGTTGTTTAACCAGGAGTAGCACACTAAGCTGCAAGTTTTTACAGGAGTGACTTGGGAGCACAGGGAAGTTAAGTAACTTGCTCAGGGTCACACAGTATGCAAGTGGAAGCTGTAGGATTCAAACCCACGCCTGGTCTGCTGGATATCACCAGATTTGCAGCTCAGAGCATTAAACCACTGCACTATACTGCCTCCCTATAACCATTTAAGGTTTGTTGTAACAAGTTGTGAGCCCATTTCCACACTCCCGTGATTCTGGGACATGTCTATATAATGCAAAAAGAGCCTTCTAACCATCGCCACATCTCAAACAGGCATCTGAATTTATTAATTTGGCTTGAATGTAGAGCTACCGTATTCTATGCCACCAATGAAGCATTTTGTTTTGATAAACCTACTTCAGGCATTTCTGACAGGTTTGCTTGAAGCTACCCACCATGAGCCCCATTCATCATCTTGTATTTCCTGACCTACCGTATAGTTTGCTCTCCAATTTCCTTAGCTTGTTTGGATTGATCCAAGATATTATCTTGAATAAGTGAGTAAAGGAGAGTAGTTCTACCTTTGGATTTTGTTAAAAGATTAGGAAGTGGTGTGGGTAGGAGAGTTCTGCAATTGTTTTACTTTCCTAACCATGGACTTGTAGAATTTAATCTGTAGAAACTGCCAGAAGTCTTCTTTTGCAGGCCCTACCTATTTTGCAACCTCTGAAAAGAGTCCATTGCCCGTGAGTTTAGCACTAGCAGGTCATTTATTAGTTTGATAATCATTCTTTCCCCAGGATTTCCAGTGTATTGTTTTGCACTCTATCATTAAGTTACTTGCCCCACAGAGTGGATTATATTTGGGGTATTGTAAGATGATTTAAATTAGCTTTTCTAGATTTTTCCAGGTGGTTTTTGAGGAAGTTATGGTATGGAGTGTCGGGATGTTTGTATAGGACCCCATAAATGTACGTGAATGGAAGAAATCTCTTTATGATGGATAATTTATGGTGAACCATGGTGGAGGTGATATTTCGGGGTCACAAACCACCTTAGGGTTTGTGTAGCTCTGTAAACCACGTAGTACTCTTTTTAGCCAGGTAAACCCCATTCCCTTTATCCCTTGTGCTTTGAATTTATTTCTGCTATATCTGGTTGCTTCCCTCCCAGATATAGCTACCCATAAGTTTGTCTATGCATGTGAACCATGATTCTGGGATTATCAAGGGTATATGTGAGATTAAATATAAACTTTGGGGTAATAATCATTTAAGTGCCTCAATTTTTCCCACTACTGAGAATTGTAGAGGCTTCCATAGTTCCAGGTCTGTTTTTATCTTGGTGATTAATGGCTCAAAGTTTGTGTTTTGTGATATTTTGCCAGTATTTTAATACCCAGATACATCATATGATCCTGCACCCATCTCAGGTTTAATGCGGTAAAGGGAGATTCTAGGCATAATTTATTGAGGGTAGAACTTCTATCTTACTTTGATTTACCTTTAGTCCTGAAAGGTTTGTGAAGAGATCTGGTAATTGGAGCAGGGCTGTACCAAACTGTATGCATCATGCAAAGTCACCAGCAAATCATCTATGACATTAGGATTTGACCTCTATGTCCCTGTATTTACTAACTAGTGTGTCCTTGTGCTTATGAATAGCCTATGCAAGAGGTGGGTGAAAGTTGCAAATTTGCTTTTGCAGAACTTTAGTGAAAATTTGAAATTTTGTGGAATTTTCTGAACTTTCACCATTGGAATAGATCAGAATCTTCCAACCATTTTCTGTGGATTTTCTCCTGCTCCACAAACTTTTGACTGAAGTGTGGAATTATACTTTAAACTGCGGAATGTATTCAATCTGCAGTTTATTACATTATTTTGTGATACAGCCCTCCCGCCTCTGATCACTAGCTCCTGTAAATTCCTGGCTGTGGCCTCTGGTGTCTAGTAACACCCCTGACCAATAACTAGCCCCATGTAAAATATATCCCTGGTGTCTAGAGGTCCCCACCCACTGATCACTGTACCTATGTAAAAATAAAAATAACTCTGTGCATGATCTCCCCACCCACCACCACTGGTGCAGGTGACATGTAAGCATGCACTCATTCATTCAGCTCAATAGGTGGTCAACCGTGAAGGAGAGAGGAGGCTATGCTGATCACTCATTCTTGGGGTTGGGATGGGGAGCGGGGTGGTGCAGGACCACCTGCCAGGGTGGGAGGTGGGGGTCCAGTTGACACCAGGGAATGAGGGGAAAATAGTTTGAAAAGGGATTGGGATAGGGAGGGGCCACTAGGCACCAGGGACTCAGGAGGGAAAACTATTTAAAGGAAGTTTTAGATCCCTTCCAACTTCCTCATGAGCCCATTCCACCCCAACTCCATCCTAGGCTCTCTGAAATTGTGGCGTGTGGCCAGAGGTGTGTGGGGGTGAGCCCCATACAAGTCTATGGGGATGTTACTAAAGCTGTTTTTAGTTATTTTTAAGTCCTAGAGGAAAATTAAAGCAGTCGCAACTAGTAAGGACACTACTAGCTAAGCAACTGCTTTATTCTTCCTCTAGGACAGTAAACAATTACTAAAATGAACAGCCCTCTATAGACTTGTATGGGGTCACCCCTGTGCTCTCCTGGCCACACGTCACAATTTCAGACAACCCAGACTTCAGGAGGAGCGGGCTTATGAGGAATTTGGAAGGGATCGACTGGCTGAGGGTTCGGTGACATTTTCGATCCCTTCTCCTGCTAAAACTACTGACTTTAAAATGACATTTTTGCAGCAGTAAGCTCACACTGCTATAAGGTATTGGACTATGAAGCCCAATACCTTATAGAAACTACATCAGAAATTCCCTTTACTTGTTTGGGTTTTTTACATTGTGCCCACAATCATGGGTGGTGGGGATAACTAGACACCAGGAATGTTATTACTTGGGCCGACCATCAGTGGGTGGGAGCAGATCAATTCACAGGACAGCAGTTTTTTTTTTTTTTTTTTGTATGGGGCCAGTGATAGGCAGGTGGGGCCAGGAACCGCTAGACAATAAGGCTTTCTTTTTTTGTATATAAGCTGACAATTAGCAGGTGGGGGCCATTAGACACAAGGTACTTTTTTTACATGACGTCCACACCAGTGATTGGCAGGTGGGGGGAGATCACAGTGCAATGACTACTTTTTTTACATAGTCTGCATACATCCAGTGATTGAGGGTGGAGGGGGACCACAAGACACCAGGGACTAATATTTTTTATATGAGGCCAGGTCAGCTGGTGATCAGTGGGTGGTGGGGGAACCACATTTTTTGTACATGGGGCTGGAGGGGGATAATGGTTTAATGTGTTTAACTGCAGGGAAAGATCCACAGAGCTGACCACTGACAGTGATCAGTTATGTGGATTTTGTTTTCACACTTTTAATACAGTAACCCACTCTTCATAAACTAATTCTGTCTTTTTAAGTCAGAATTTCTGTGAAAATTGGCAAAATTATTTCTGAACTTTCATGGAAGTGAAAGTTCCTTCAAGAAGGATGGCCTGCATCTGTCCAAGAAGGGACCTTGGTCCTTAGTGAGAAGTTTAAATGTTTCAGCTGTGATAACTTAAACTGGCCAAGGGGGAGAGCCAGGATCAACAGGCTTCGAACACCCCATGGGAACATGCAGGAATATAAGTTGACTACAGGAACAGCTAATGCAGGCAGGGAGGCAGGCAGGTGAAGAATGTATAACAAGTGTTACAGGGGGCAAGAAATTATAGGAAAGGAATCTGGAGTGGGGAAGATGCTGAGAGGAAAAACAAGAGCAGAGGGAGGGCAGATGGTAAAACATGGAAGAACATGCTAACGAATGCCCGTAGCCTAGGAAATCAGGGTTCCAGACCTAGAGGTCTTGTTGGCAGATGCAGACCTTGACATAGCAGCAATTACAGAGACATGGTACTCTGCTAATCGTGGCTGGGAAGTCAATGTACCAGGCTATACACTGTTCAGGAGAGACAGGAAGGGTAAAAGGGTGGTGGGGAGTGCCCTGTGTACATCTGCCATGGATCCATCGAGGGTCCACCTGAGGTCATGAGGGCCAGAGATGTAGACTTCCCCACCCCAAGACAAGAAGCCCAAGCATCCTGCCGTGGATCCATCGAGGGTCCCCATGAGGTCACAAGGGCCAGAGCGTGACCTCCCCACCCCTCAAGGACGAGGAGCCCAAGCATCCTGCCAGGAATCCATCAAGGGCCCCTGAGGTTGCAAGGTCTGGAGATGTAGCCTCCCCATTCCCTGAGACAAGAAGCTCAAGCACCCTGCCATGGATCCATCGAGGGTCCCCTGAGGTTGCAAGGGCTGGAGACGTAGCTCTCCCACCCCCGAGACAAGAATCCCAAGCAGGTAATTGCCAATGCAGCTTAAAGCCAGAGCAAGGAGATCAGGCCACTGAGTTTGCTCCTTGGACTCCAATTTGAACTTGGCGCCATTTTCCAAAACCTACACAGCATTTCTGTCGGCGTGGTAGTGGAGATAGATTTTCTGTCCCCTACCTATGCTAAATAATCTACCTGTGTAAATGAATCCGGGCAAACTTTAAATATATTATATATCTGTAGCCTAAACAATGCTTGCTTGTGGCACTTTAATGACACGCCTCTGCCACCAGTTACCTTGCTGTATAGTGATGCTGTTTGTAATTATCTGAATGTTAAAAGAGTTTGCATGCTTTAATTTTAATTTTGATGCAAATACAGAACTTAAATTCTGCCGTGTAGACAAAGATGCAACTCCACTAGTCTGTTCATATGCTTTAAGGTTGATTCTATAGCTGTTAAGGAGTTTACATGCCTTAAGTTAATTTTGATGCAAACTGCAGAGCTTAAATCCTGCCATTTAGACTAAGCTGTCACTCCAGTCTCCCTCCTTGTTCAGCGGCAGCCCTCACCCTCTCCTTTTCAATCTTCTCCACTCCTGGTACTACTTAAATCCTTACCTTCCTTTCTGTTCTCCACAGCCTGCCACGGATCCATCGAGGGTCCCCTGAGGTCGCAAGGGCCAGAGACGTAGCCCTCCCCCACCCCCGAGACAAGAAGCCCAAGCAGGTAATTGCTGATGCAGCTTAAAGCAAGAGCAAGGAGATCAGGTCCCTGAGTTTGCTCCTCAGACTCGATTAAGGCCCCACCGACACGTTGCATCAGCTCCCCACTGCCCACACCACCAGCCTTGCTCAACTTGGGGTTATATAGGCTAGGGCTTGCTGATCTGAATCAATCAGCTCACTTTTCCATTTGCAGCCTATACCCTGTCACCACTAGAGGCAGACCAATTTACTTTGCTTGCTCTTGCTGCTGGCCTTTCCTTATCCCTCCACCTCCCTCCCCACACCATGCTCCTTATTGTGCTCACTATCTTTTTGCTCTATCCCTGTGCTCATTCACCCCGCCTCAGCTCCCAGTATGAGGAAAGCTCCTGGAACAACTGACTACCCTATGGTTGATAGGCAGCCATCCTCTCACGCATGCTGCCTGGTATACTGAGACAGTGCTGTTTAACAGTGAAGATGCCTTCTGTACTGCATCGCCCCAGTCAGTGGGTCATTCCCTTGTCCTCCCTACCACCTGCTACTATATCCCTGGCATAGTGAGACCACCCACAGAATATCCTCCTCCAACATGAGCTGCACCCACAATACACCTCTATCCGCTGCCCCCATCCCACCTTCTCCTCCTGTCAGCCCCTGTACTCTATCTCTCCCCATTCCCTCCCTCCCTCTCCTACACTCCTGGGACCTTGGCCCGTGATAGACCACCGTAGCAAAAATTGGCTTGGAACTCTGTACGCAGGACTCTTCTCCTTCTGCTCCTCCTTATATCTGGTAATATCTGTCTGAACCCTGGACCACGTGCAACCTCCATCCCAAACCACACCACCATCAGTGGCCTTTGCATTGCTTGCCTCAATGTCTGTAGCCCACAAAAGTGGGATTCGTTCCAGGGGTGGGTCCACCAGCATCAACCAGATATCGTTGCCTAAATGAAACCTGGCTCTCCTCTCACTCCTGACTCGACGATGGCCCTGCCCGGTGCACAACATGTTCTGAGCTCTTGAAAGGAAAACACAGAGATGGTGTGCAATCTATGTCAAAGACAAAGCACACTGTCAGCTGCTCTCCTCAACTGGTACCAGGTCCACAGGCCCTACGTCAAACTTACACGAGTTGCTCTCAAACCCACCTTCTTATCACTTCAGTTTACATTCCCTAGAGACCAGAAAGAAGCCTTCTTCTCGGTCCTTTCCTATTTTGCCTCCCTCCCGCAACAAATGGAAAAGATTATCCTTGAGACTTCAACATAAAGTGGCTGGCCAAGACCTCCACCCCACTCATAGATGCCACTACAGCCCAAGACCTCGTACAAGTAGTCTCCTCTCCTACTGCCTGGATCCCTGTTCCAGATCCTCCTCCCTCCTGGACCTGGTCTTCACTAACTGTCCCTATAAAATCAGCAGTGCCAATGTGTTACCAAATATACTTAGCTACCACTCCCAGTTCTCTGCACCTGGTCCTGCAAAATTCCCAAAACCCTCCAAAGTTAATCTTCCATCATAAACCCGGACCTGGAAAACTTGGTCTTCTAAAACCCAACTCAGGTCGATGGACTGGTCCTAGTAACCAATACACTCAACCCTGATCTAGCCCTCAGCCTCTTCATCTGCACCTTTAACACCATCTGCGACAAGTTGGCCCCACTTACCAAAAGGATGATCAAAGGTAACCTGTCCCTGGATCACTGACCACCTCCTGGCCTTGATGCATACTCAAGATTCACTTTGGCACCTCTCTAATGAGACCTGCCTTCAAGCTGACAGGCAGAGATACAGAGAGTCATGGAAAAAATGCAAGTGGGCATTATGCAAAGTAAAGACTGATCACTATAAAGCTGCCCTTACTGCTGCCTGGGGCTCTTGGTGCAAATTCTGGAATAATATCAAGGAAATAGGTGGAAAAACTCCAACCCTCACCAACCAGATAGTTGTGGATGGGCACTTGTCCACTGACCCTCTCGTATAGCCTCAGCCTTCAATTGCTCTTTCACTAACCTCAGCCATGTCCTCCCTCCTACCTTCTTTGACCCCTCCCATCCGGGTCTCCTCATCCCAGCTCCTCTCTTCTACCTACATTGTATCTCCCCAAAACTGCCAGAGCCTTACATTAAAACCTCTTTAAGCCACTCCCACTACAGTAGTGACACCTTGGATCTGAGGCTTCTCCAGCTCACCCTCCTCGATGTACTCTACCCTCTCACCCACATTCTTAATCGCCTCTCTGCCCTGGTAAATTCTCCTCCCTATGGAAATCTGCTTCCATTACCCCCTTATTTAAGGGTGGGGACAGCACTGACATCAATAACTACCAGCCCATCTCTATACTCCCCTACTATCTAAAGCCCTCGAATGCATTGTCTATGATCAGCTTACCAACCACCTTAGCAAACATGATCTTCTCTGTAAACCGCAACACGGCTTCCGCAAAGGGCACAGAACCACTACAGCCCTTCTAGAATTTACTCACATCCACTCCACACTAGACAAAGGCCACCTCACTGGTGCTGTGTTTATTGACCTCACTAAGGCATTTGACACTGTCAATCACTCCCTTCTGATAGTCACACTCTCTAACATTGGCTTCTCCCAGGATGCCCTGTGCTGGTTCACCGACTACTTGTTGAATCAGTCCCAACAGGTCAAAATTGGCACTACCTATTTGATAAACTTCCAGTTCTCTGAGTCCCTCAGGGACCATCCTTGATCCTTCTCTTCAACCTATACCTTAACTCCTTACCGCTTCCAGCTCTGGCAACCTTCTACTATATGCCGATGATGCGGTACTCTACGCATCCAGCTCTGACCCATTTCATCTGCACCAAGCCCTCCAGTCCTCCTTTAATGAAGCAGAGCTGTGGTTCTCTGAGCAACGCCTAATACTTAATTATAAGAAGACCAAGTTCATGATTTTCTCCCACCCACAGAACTCTAGAAAGGAACTTTGCCCCAGATCCTAACAGAGGACCGAACCCCTCTTGGGCAAGTGGACTCCTTTAAATACCTGGGCATCACCTTTGACCTGGCACTCAATTTCCACCAGCCACGTACAGCACCTATCCTCTGCCCTTAATGTCCACCTCGCCTCACCGGGTTAAACACTGCCTTACTCCTGACACCCTCCATCTTGCTGTCTCATCTCTATCCTCTCCCTCCTTGACTATGGAATACTCATTTATAGTGTTGCCATTGTCTTGTTCCTAAGTAGACTCGCATTTCCCTCAACAAAACCTGTCACCTTGTACTGAACTGTGACCGTCTCACCCATAACTGCTCATTATATAACTCCACAAACTGGCTTAACTTAGACAACAGGATCAAGTTCCACATCTGCCTTATGGCCAAAAATCTCCTTGGCCTCTCCTTCCTGGTCTTACCTCTCTAATCTATCCATTTACGACCTATAAAAGTAACCAGTAGCTCTAGCAAGAAGTTGCTTGCTGTCCCCCACTGTCATACCTCCCAATTTCAAAGATCCTTCAGCTACAATGCCCTACATGGATCAATGGCCTACCTTGCTCCATCACACATGAAAATGCCATTAGCCTCTTCAAAACCCACCATAAAGGGTATCTCCAGCCCCTAAACTGCTGTGACTGCCTTTGACCCTCCTATTTTCTCGATCATGTTCCAACCACGGCAATGGCCTCTGGCTGGCTTACCCTATCTGCCTCCCACCCCCACCCCTCTCGCTTCCCTTCCGGCAATTGTTGTGCATCTCTGAAAGTGCCTGCAGGCTCATTCTGGTGTGATAGGTACTTCTTGTGAGCCCTTTAACTGCATTATATAGTATCATTACTTGTATCTAGCCTGTCCTGTGTCCTTTACTGTAGTTACCTTATCACCATGTTGTACCCTTCTATGTGACATGGAACCTTTGTAAATGAGTCTCTGACTCAAAGGTATTTTTCAAACTCTGAATAAATAAATAAATAAATAAATAAATAAATAAAAGTGCCTACTAGCTGACATCAAGAGATGGTATAAAGGCTACAGAGTTCAGGAAGACAGGGAGCTAGGGAATGGAACAGCAATGCACACAGGGGTGATCTATAGACCTCTGGCACAGAGGGAGGAAGTAGGCAGGGAACTAGTGGAGAACATACATGACATGGCAGCTAAAGGGTGAAATCCTTCTACTAGGGGATTTCAATATGCCGGACATGGATTGGGCCACCCAGTGTCTGCTTCAGCCAGAGCACAGTCATTCTGGAATCCCTGCAGGTGGTTGGGCTCAGGCAGCTGGTGCATGAGCCAACCAGGGTCAAGTTAATTCTGGACCTTGTATGGACCAATGGGAATTGAGTCAAGAATTACAGGTGAAAGGGCAGCTGGGGTACAGTGACCATCACCTGGTGTGGTTCAATATGGAGACATGGACTCAATTAAGCCACACAAGAGCAAGAGTATTAGATTTCAGGAGGGTAGATTTCACTGAAATGGGTAGATATATACAAGCACTCCTGGGGAAGGGAGAGGTAATAGAGGGGTGGAAGAACAATGGAAGAAACTGAAAGAAGTCATAGTGGATATAACAAACCAATGCATTAGGATAATGGCCAAAGAGAAGAAGAAGGAAACCACTATGGTTCTCTAAAGAGTTGGGGGACAAAGTCAGGGTTAAAGGCTGAGTTTCAGGAAATACAAGGGTAGCCAAAGGGAGGAGGATAGGGAGGTGTACCTTTAGTGTTTAAGGAAGCAGGGAAGGCTGTTAGGAGGGGCGAAGGCACAGACAGAAGAGGCTTAGCATGTCTGTAAACAAAGGAATAAGACATTTTATAGGTACATCAGTGAAAGAAGAAAACCAAGGGGGAATTGTGAGGCTCAAAGGGAGAAGAGAGAGTGTAAGGAGGGGATCTGGACAGGGCAGAAACACTGAACAAATACTTCTACTCAGTGTTCATTAAGGAGGAGGAGGGGAGGCCAAGGAACACAGTTGGGTTGCCAAGGCAATGGGGGGAGTGGACACCAGTCCATTCACAGTAGAGAGTTCTGGAAAAATGTACAAAGCTGAAGGTGGATAAGGCCATGGGTCCAGATGGCATCCACTCCAGGATATTAAAGGAGCTATGAAGGAACTAGCAGCACCTCTGGCAGCCCTGTTCACAGAGTCACTCAATATGGGTGTCATTCCAGAGGACTGGAGAATGACACATGTAGTCCCACTGCACAAAAGCAGCACTAGAGAGGAAGCAGTGAACTACTGGCCAGTCAGCCTCACCTCAGTGATGGGTAAGATCATGGAGACACTGCTGAAAGAAAAGATAGTGGCACATATGGAATCCAGTGGTGTGCAGGATCTGAGGAACCACAGATTCACAGCAGGAAGAACATGTCAAAAATCAAATAGATTTTCTTGATTGAGTGACTAGGAAAATAAATCATGGAGGGTGGTAGAAGTCACCTACCAAGATTTCAGCAAAGCCTTCACCACCATCCCACATAGAAGGCTAATTAACAAGATGGGTAGTCTGGGCATGGAAGACAAAGTGGAAACCTGGGTTGGGAACTGGTTAACAGACAGGAGGCAGAAGGTGGTGGTAAATGGGGTACAATCTGGGGAAGGGGTGACCAGTGGGGTACCACAGGGATCAGTACTAGGACCAGTCTTGTTCAATGTCTTCATTAGTGACATTGCTGATGGGCTGGAAGGAAAGGTTTGCTTATTTGCAGATGACACCAAGATCTGCAACATGGTGGATACTCCAGAAGAGGTGTCAAAAATGAAGAGGAACCTGGAGAAGCTTGAAAAATGGTCACAGATGTGGCAACTGAGGCTCAATGCAAAGAAGTGGAAAATAATGCAACTGGGTAGAAGGAACTCTGGGGAGAGCTACAGGTTGGGGGAGCTAATTGTCACCAAGGAGGAAAGGGACCTAGGGGTTATCATCTCTGATGACCTTAAGGTATCAAAGCAGTGCACAAAGGCAGCGGGAGGGCCAGTGCATGCTGGGGTGCATAGGCAGGGGTATCACTAGCAGAAGGTGGTGGGTGGTGATGCCATTGTACCAAAAACATTGGTAAGGCCTCACCTGGAGTACTGCACGCATTTCTGGAGGCCACACCTGCAAGGACATAGATAAGGTGGAAACTATCCAGAGAAGGGCAACAAAGATGGTGCAGGGCTTGCACCACAAAACATATGAGGAAAGACTAAGGGACCTCAATATGTACTCACTGGAGGAGAAGAGACAATGGAGGGACATGATTGAAAGTTTCAAATACCTCGAGGGCATAAACAAGGTGCAGGTGGGGACCTTTTCCAATGTAGAAAAGTAGTAGAACAAGGGCACAATATGAAATTGGAATAGGGTAGATTAAGAGGTAATATGAAGATGTTTTCTACACAGAAAGGGTAGTCGATGCTTGAAATAGTCTGCCACAGGAGGTAGTGGGGACAAGCACAGTGGAGGGTTTAAGCATGCCTGGGACAGGCACAGGAAGCTTGAGAGGAGGGAGTAATGAAAAGCCATTGATCACATAGGGTCAGTAGCCACATAAAATGTATAGGATCTATAGGTAGATTGGATGGGCCTAGTGGTCCTTATCTGCCAACAATGTCTGTGTTTCTATGTAAGTCTTACTTTTATGGAAATTCCTCAGGCGGAATTTTTTCCCCACCTCTAGCCTCTGCTAGAGGTTTGATGGCTATGGACATCTACTCACTTAAATATTTTCAAGGTTTAACATGCCAGATATGACATTTGGGGCCTTATGTTTAATTTAACTGAGCTATCAAGTATAAAATATTTACTGAACTATCAATGTTGTTTGCTGCCCATTTATTAAGAGTTACCGGTTGCTGCACAAAACTCTGCCCCATTGAATCCTTCAGTTTTACCAAGCAGCACGCCATTGCTATCTACCACCTAATATACTGATAAAGTTATAGTAACCATAGCCTTTCGCCTGAAACTGTGTTCATCCTTAATAGACTTTATAGCAGACTTAGAAACTGTTTTTGTATAGAACAGTTCATTAAGTTCAGAAAAGGGCTCCTCAGGGAAATAATTTATTTTACATAGATAGTTTATACTTTGACAGACTGTTTTTTTTTTTCCCATTCAGTTTTTATTGAAGTTTACAATACAGAGAATGAATCTCAAGAATCATGTAACGTAATGAAATATGATTACCGTAGATACATTGAACAGATACATTCTCTCCCAACCCACCCTCCGCCAGCCCCGATGCAGCAGTGTAGCATAAAATTAACGCCCTATACTACCAAGGCTACATTTCAGACTTGCAATGAATACAGGGCATGTAGAGAACCCCATATTCTGTTAAATTTCCTAAGTTTATTGGAAAGACTTGCAATGGTTCTCTTAGTTCTGAGATTTGCAAGGAGCTCTTGGAGCCATTCTAAATAAGACAAATTATCAGAATCTTTCCAATGCCTTAGAACCACCTTTAACAGACATGGAAATTAAGGCCATATAAAATTTCCTGCATCTTACTGTAGTAGCAGAAAAGTCACCCAGAAGACATATTTCAGGTGTAAACAACTCTGAGAGTCCTAAGAGTGGGTCGAGTTTTTGTTTTATCATAGACCAAAGGGGCAACCTTGAGGCATTCCCAGAAAATATGGAGGAGTCCCCGGCAACAACCCACATCTGGTACAAAGCAGAGTTGAGACTCCATTCTGGGCCAATTTTGCTGAGTATAATATATATTATGTAGAATTTTAAATTGCATTAATCTAAGCCTATCCTGGGATAGGAATTTATGGCATTATTCCAAATGAGTGACCAGTCAAATTCCCTGTCTGGGAAAAGGAAGACCAATACGAGATAGGGGCAAAATTATCGGGATACCCAAGCAAATAGGGTGCTGTATATTTTCGAAACTGTATGAGGCAATCCAGCCAAGTCAAGAAGAGAAACCTGGAAATTAAACTGTGCCGAGTAAAGAGGAGTAACCCAAAACCTTCAACATACAATGCCGTAGTTGATATACCTTGAAAATATTAGTGGCAGGAATCTTGAACATGTGTAAAATTTCTGAGGCAGGACTCCATTGTCTAACAGATGTAATAAAATCTTTCAGCAAGGAGCCATTTATGGAGGGAGCCAATTAAAAGATAGACGCTATTATCCAGTTTCATATTGGGGTTACCAGTTATTGGTTGATACCAATCCTTTGTATTGTCATATTTAAGAAACGCACACAGCTGTGAGGGACACAATCAAGACTGCAATGGAGATTTACGCAGAGGTAAAGGGAGAAGTCCTAATTTAGTATGTAACAATGCTGCCGGAGAAAACCATGCTTTAATACTATCCAACTCTACTCTGAGCCAGATCGGGTATACAGAGAGCGTATAAGTCGCTGCTCAGCTGTCAACCACTGTAAATATTTGTTAGCCTGACTGGCCTAATAATACAACCCCAAATGCGGAAGCTTTAACCCTCCTTTGTCTTTTGGGAGCCGCCAGTTTTATGAAGGCCATTCTGGATTTTTATACCTCCATATAAAGAGGAGAACATGCTGTGCATTTTGTTAAACCAAGAGCATGGGAGGTTAATACTCAACATTTTAAGGGATAAAACAACCGGGAAAAATATCATTTTGATTAGATTGATCCTACCCCATAAGGAAAGAGGAGGAGTGTCTATCTATGAAGGTCTTGGTCTATTTTCTGAACCAATAAATCCAGGTTTAGCTGTTTGAAGTGAGAAATACTATGGGTTAATGTAATACCGAGGTATTTAATGGAATTAGGCTGCAGGCAAGTCCGTAGCAGTCATTTCTGCTTGTGCACCCTGTAATTCAAAGGAAAAACTAGAGTTTTCCCAGTGTTGAGTTTATAATTTGAAACCCTACTGAATTTGTTTATTATGTTAAGAATAACAGGGATAGCTGTGGCAGGTTGACTATATGCAAAAGAAGGTCATCTGCTGACGCCGAACCTTGACCACGTGTCCATGTAGAGGAATACCTGGGACATCCTGCTCTGTAAGTCTCCGGATAAGTGGCTCCAGGTATACATTAAAAGCAATGGGATAGTGGACACCCCTGCCTCATCCCCACGTGAAGTTTAATCGACTGGAAATCATGCCATTACAGGCAATTCTGACGGAGGGAGAAACATAAAGTGAGCAGACCCAGCTAAGGAATTCATTAGGAAAACCAAATGCCTTCATTGTTACAAACAGGTAATTCCAATAGACCCTGTTGAAGGCCTTTCAACGCTCTAAAGAAACCAAAGCCATTGGGGCTACAGCATCCCTAGAAGCTGAAAATACGTGGGCAAGGGTTCGTAATGATCAATGGATGATCTTCCTTCATAAAACCCACCTGCTCTTCTCCGATTATCGAGGGAGAACTAGACTCATGCGATCCGCCAATATTTTGGCTAAAATCTTGATGTCGTGGTTGATTAAGGATATGGGTCTGTAACTGGAGACAAGGTCCTGAGGTTTATCTGTTTTGGGCAATAAGACTATAAGGGCCTCAAAAGGGAAGGTCAGCCCCTGACCCGAAAAAGAAATTGAAAAAGGGACAACAAAATGGGGTTAACTACCTAGAAAATAACTTATAAAAATTAGAAGAAAAGCCATCAGGACCTGCAGTTTTATCTGCCGGAGAGATTTGATTACCGCAATTATTTCATCCTCAGTAATAGGAGATATAATGCATCTTGTTGGGATTTAGTAAGTGAAGGTAAATGGGAATCTATTGTATAATTTTGCAAACCTCTTCAGAGGGGAATTGACCATAGGAGCGTATAACTCCCGATAGTAAGTAGTAAATACATCTACTATCTCGAGGAATGAAGTTTTAAGGGGTCCCCAGTGGAGAGCGGACAGCTGGGATAAATCTAGCTGATTCAAATTGCTTAAGGCGCATTGCTAGCAACTGTCCAGCTTTCTCCCTTGATCCGTAGGAGACAGCATTAGTTTTTAGAATGGCAAACTCAGCTTGCTCTCTTAATAGATCCAGGTAGGCATCTTTTAGTTTAATTAACTCTTGCTTGACCGAGTCAGGAAGCAGGGGAAAGACTACTCAATATTCCTGGTTTGGGAAAGAAGGGAAGAGACTTTACTTTCCTCTGCCTTTTCCCTTTTCGAGGACAGGCCAATTAAAAACCCTAAGGAACGCTTTGAGAGCGCCCTCATTCCACATGTCGGGTCATCTTGTGGTATTGGCATTTAGAGCCATAAACTGTTGAATTTGAGATGCAATATAATCCACCTTAGCGGATCTTTGAGAATTTGATCGCTCAGCTTCCATCTACCACTTCTTTTGGGAAATGAGAACAGGGATATTGTACATATCATCTGCGAATGATCCGAAAGTGGGCCCGAGTAATATTGGAATCAGAAACCCCAGCCAGAGTGCTTGAGAAATCAGAATGTAATCGATCTGTGAGGACGCACTATACAAGGGAAACATACGATATTCCCAGACATTGATGGAGCACCACCATTCGTCGCAAAGTCCTGGCAGAATCAAGAAAATCCCTGAATGCCCTCTGGTGGGGAGAGGCCATGGGGATCCGACCAGATCTGTCTACAGAGGAATCAAATACCAGATTAAAATCACCCCTATAATCATAGGGGTACCAAGAAAAGGGTTGAGAACTTCCAGTAGGTCCATGAAAAACCTGGTATCTGCATTGGGCCCTGTGACACGCAACCCAGCACAATGTCCAAGTATGCAATTTACCCTTTACAAATAAATATCTCCAGCAGAGTCAGCCATGGAATGGGAGGATCTGAAAGGGATCGATCTGTGTAAAGAACCATGACTTCTACTCTGTGTGCTACCCTGTGCAACAAAAAACTTGCCCCACTTGTTGCCTTCTCAGTTTATTGGCTTCATGATTAAGTAGGTGAGTCTCTTGTAAAATATGACATGGGTTTTATGTCATTTAGGTATTTTAACACCTTATATTGCTTGGTTTTATGCCCGCCTTTAGCATTCCATGTGCTAAATAAAATGTTATTAATCATTATTCCTTAAGACCCTAGTTGTCTGCATAATGTCCAGCCAATATTGATACATATTTATTCCAAATGCCCATAGTAAAGTGATCCTGCGCCAGCCCACCTTCCCTCCCGAACCAGAAAATACCAATAACCCACCCCCAGAAAACAATCCCGATAACCCATTATATAGCCCCGCCCCTCCCACTCCCACCCCATTATCGCATGGTACGTGACAACCAGCTCACCTAGACATCTCCCTATTACCCCAGCCCCCAAATCTGTTAGACTAAATACTATATTTCAAAATCTAAGTTGCTAAAACCGATTCAAACTAACTGACCTGGAAATACAGGTTAATAGCGAACACACAAGTACAATAATCCTAAATACACAGGCAATAAAAGATAATAAACCTTGTCTTAGTTATTACAAGTCATGAAAAATGAGAAAGATGACCTGTGGGTATTGGCATACAGACAAGTCCATTATAGAAAAAGTGCAAGTGTATAACACATAGACTCACGGAGCTTATATTAGCAGCCCACACAGGTCGCAAAAATTAAAGCAGGGAGGTATTCAGCTCATACATCCCCTGTAACCACGAAAGGGTATCAGAATTTACTGCCATCCAAATCTTCCCTGGAGAAAAAAAGGAGTGATCACTGATTCCATCTAAGGGAGCGTATCCAGTTTACAGTCTCCAGCTGGGTAACCAGAGCTATCAGATTCACAGGGAAAGCAGCAACACAAGCTATCCCCTTAATAAAACCAACTCATACAGGGCTAACAATAACAGCCCTTTCGCCATCGAAAATTAGACTGGGAGATATACAATCGAACATCCCCTATAAGGCTGAGTCTATTCTCTAGGAAAAAATGAATAAAATAAAGTTCAGATTTAATAAAGTGAATGTCGGTCTCTGGTGCCATCTAGCGTGAAATGTCCCAAGTGCAGTCTCTAGTTTAGGTAGCGGAGCCAGCAGACCCATGAGAAAAACAGCAAGACAGGCAGTTCTACGTGTCCACTCCCAAAACAGGTAAGAGTTCAGGGCATACGGAGTAAGCCAACAGGCAAGCTAGCAGGTCACCCTCACATTAGCCTCAGATGATGAGGTTTTAATTGGAAACAGTGGCTATGCTGAACTGCTCGGGAGGGAAATTCAGAGCCTTACTAGGATAGGGAAACAGCCAGGTAAATGGTACATTCAGTTAGAACTTTAAGGAAATTCCAGCAAGATGAATCCATTCACTTGAGAGACAAGAGAGTGAGCAGGACATGGAAAGAGATGGGCTATGTATGAACCAGGACAGATAGGGCTTATTTCCTACATTTACTGCCCACTTGAGAGATTACAAAGGCATGTGTTCTCAGAAGGCAGAGGCTCAGACCTGAGAAAGTAGCATCCTAGATTCAGGTCGAGCGGAATAGATCAGGGAAGGCGCTTAAGCCCGACCTGGCTGTTTCCAGCTGCTTCTCATATGTAACCCAGGAGCCGGAGATCAGAACTTGAGCCTGGCCGGATAGCCCACTTGAATTTAATCCCAGCCGCTATTAACTTTGTGGCAAAAGGATGGTACGCAGCTCGCTTTTGACGTACTGAGGGCAAATCTTGAACTATCCTCAATTTGGCCCCTCCCACATAATTTCTTAGCTTCTTACTTTTAGACGGAAATGCTGCTTTTCTTGGAAGTTTAAAAACAGAAAATAAAGGTCCTAGGGGGCATCTTGAGGTGGATGGGATGTAATGCTCTGTGAGCCCTTTCAATGGAGTATTCAGAACCAAAAGGGTAGGACCGGCGATTTTATTAATGAGGCGCTATATAAACTTGATGGGATCTGTACCTCCTCACGCCAGGTAAGCTACATTATTACTGCTATTGCGGTGGCTTCTGCCCCGAGATCTTCTATTTTACTTCCATTCTAGTTACACATTGCCTTAAAGCTGCCAGGTCAGGGTTTAAATTGCTCTTGTTTGCATTCCAAAGAGTGGATATGTGCTTCGTTGTCGGACATTCTTTGGGAGAGCGTTTCAAAGCATTAGAAATATGTTTCATTTCTCCGGCGATGTTCTGTGTTTCGGATTTAAAAGGCTGAAACTCTTCTAAGAATTTAGAGAGAGTAAGAGGCTCTATTTCCATACTCCCAGTACCAGTAGATTGCACCTGGAACGCCGCTGAGGCCTTAGACTTTTTCGGGTCCTTTCTCTGGCGAGTTGGAGGGGTATGCTTTGGAGGGTTTTTCTTCATCTCAATATCCATCCAGCCACCGCCAGGTGAACACCAGTTGTTTAGAAAACTTTCAGTAATTGGAAAGCAGCAAAATAGGTCCTCAAACTTTGCTAAAACAATATTAGAGCTGGCAGGAGGCAGGAGCTCGTAAGAGAGAGTACTACTCAGTGGACTGCATCACGTGACTCCTCTCTTGATAGACTGTTGTTGCTGAATCTCCTCTCTTCAGTAGTGTGAAAATGAACACACCACTCAAATCTCTCATACTTTACACGCAGCAGTCTCCCAGGCTTGAAAACCTTTGTTTAACAGATTCTTATATTATGTATTAAACACTATATTTTATCCTTTTTCAGGAAAAATACACTCAATGCAAAAGACTTAGAATTTTTTTGAATAGACCAGCCCATTAAGTTACACAGACACTGTTAGCAGATAAGGGCCTATGGCCCACCCAGCCTGCCCATTTGAGCTTGTAAGTCTCTTTATGTTTTCTAAAGTCTGTTGCCCTCACCCCTGACCTCCAGAGTCCCCTTATGTCTATCCCATGCATTCTTAAATCTCATGATTGTTTCAGCCCCACCACTTCCTCTGGCAGGGTGTTCCACTTGTCCACTCTGTAAAGAAAACTTTTCTCACGCTTCCTCTGATTCGCCCTCCTTCCAACTTCATCCCATGCCCACTAGTCCTGAAACATATTTTCACTGGAAAATAGTGTATTCCTGCACCCTGTTCCTCTCTGTAAGGTACTTGTATGTCTCTATCATATCCCTCCTCTCCTCTTCTCCACCAGGGAGTACATATTCAAGTCCTTTAGCCTGTCCTCATACAGTAGGACTTGTGATGCAATCCCTGAATCATCTTTGCTGCCCTCCTCTGAACCTTTTCTACCCAATGGCCTTACGTAGCTAAGGTCTCCAGAACTGTACACTGTACTCCAGATGAGGGCCTCACTAGCGTCTTGTATAGCGGAATTATGGCCTCCTTTTCCTGCTGGTGATGCCCCTCCCTTGCATCCTAGCTTCCTATTGCTATACCTGCTGCCTGTTACTTGCTTAGAAAATGGCTCCACAGGGAAATAATTTATTTTACACATAAGCAGTTGATACCTTGACAGCCCATATTTACTGAATCTCTCTATTCAGACTCCTATTCCTCAGTTTGGATGTCAGTGTCAGTGGCTCAGCAGGTAGCACACTCTCCTCCGAGTCTGGGCGATCAGAAGGCTGCAGGTTCTATCCCCACACCAAGCACTTGGGTTAATATCCCAATACTGACACTGTAGTGCAGCATGAGGGTGGTGCTGCACCTGAGGTGCCATGAGATGTTAAACCGAGGTCCCATCTGCCTTTTCAGGTGGATGTTAAGGACCCCATGGCACTTCTCAAAAGAGCAGGGAATATTTATTGAAAATAAAAATACATGCTACAATGCAAGAAATAATAATCACATCTTCATTTGTAATAACTATCATAATACAAAATCAATATAGATCTCATCATGTCAGTCAAAAACCTCAGAAAGATAAACCTTTTATACGACTTTGTCTAAGTTAACAGTTTTAACAATGTTTTCAAAACTCCATTAACCTATTTATCTTTCAGAAAAGGGACTTTTGCCATCTTCCAATCCATACATTTTAGTATCTTAGTTTTTCTTGATAGCAAATATTGTTTATTTCATGCTCTATCATTCATAACAAATGTTCTGGTTCTACAAGAAGTTGTAGCAGTACAAATTTGCATCTAGCCTGACATAATGAATATTTTATACAGGTTAAAATCAACCTTACAGTGTCTTTCTCTATCTTCAAAGGTTTATAAGAAAATCCTACTACTATTTCTTCATATGACCACACTCTCCACAGATGACTTCTCCAATTTTGCGCTACTAGCTGCCAAAAAGGCTTTAACACTAGGACATAGTAATAAAAATGTTCCATGGTTTCCTCCACAGCAATGCAAGTTTGTCTCAGAGAAACATAGAAACATAGACTTTGATGGCAGATAAGGACCACTTGACCCACCCAGTCTGCTCATTTCCCTACCTACAGGATAAGCTGCAGATCCAGTTAACCAACAGCCTATTTCTTCCTACCCCCAACAAGAATTGCCTTTATGTCTGTCCCATGCATTCTTGAATTGTCCCACAGGTTCAGACCCCACAACCTCCTCAGGAAGGCTGTTCCATGCATCTGCCACCCTCTCTGTGAAAAATACTTCTCACATTGCCCCTGAGCCATCCCTGTCTATCTTCAAATTATGTCCCCTTGTTCATGCATACTCTTTTTCAGAAAGATGATACCCTCTTGGACTTTGTTGATTCCACTGAGGTACGTAAAGTTTCTATCATGTCCCCTCTCCCTCCTTTCTTCAAGGGTATACATATTAAGCTCCTTTAGTCTCTCCTCATATGGCTTCTCTTGCAGACCCTGCACCATTTTAGTTGCCCTCCTCTGGACTGCCTCCATCCTGTCTATGTCCTTCTGGAGATGGGGTCTCCAGAACTGGACGCCGTGCTCAGATGTGATCTCATCAACTGTCTGTACAGAAGGATAACAACTTCCTGTTTTCAGCTGGTGATGCTTCTCCCTATACATCCCAGTATTCCCGGCCCTCCCTCGGCCTTCTCACATTGCTTGCTAACCTTATGGTCATCTGATATGATTATCCCCAGGTCTCATTCCATTTTTGTTGTTGTTACTATCCCTGCCCCCACCCGTGTAATCTTCCTCTGGTTTTGTTTCCCAGGTGCATTATTTTGCACTTCTTTGCATTGAATCAAAGCTGCCATACTTCTGACCATTCCTCCAACCTTGCCAATTCCTTCTCATCCTTTCTATGCCACCTTGTGTATCAACCCTGTTGCAGATCTTTGTATCGTCTGCAAACAGGCATCCTTTTCCTTCCAGTCCTCTGCAATGTCACTTATAAAGATATTAAAAGGACTGGACCCAGAAATGAACCATGTGATACCCCATTAGTAACACCTCTTTCTTCAGAGTGGACTTCATTTACAATTACCTTCTGTGTCCTGTTGTCCAGCCAATATTTTACCCAGGCTACCACCCTGACACCCACTCCCAGGCTGGTTAATTTGATTATGAATCTTTGTGTGGGACTGTGTCAAATGTCATGCTAAAGTCTAGGTAGCCAAATTCTCAGACAAATTCTTTCTGCCTGACATTTATGCTTGGCATTTGCTTTAACATTGAGTCTTCCATGTGAACACAACCAAAGCACATCCCACATTTTTGGAGGAGTTCTTGGATCACACAAGTGCTCTTATCTCCCCTTTTTTTCCTCTGGTATTCCCTTAAATACTGGGGTAACAGTAAATGTTTCTACCTGAACAATGTCATAAATCTGTTTCCTTTCTTTACCCACTTTATGTGGTGTTTCTAGATGCTATTTTCTCAGCATTTTCAACACTGGCCTAAAATACTCAAGACCAGCCCAAAAGGAGTTAGGTATTCCAGTTGGCCCTAACCATGTTTCAAATACAATGTTCAACCACTTTTGTGCAAACAAACTCCATAGTGATATTCCTGGTGTTCTAGTGTCTTTTAGGTTGTAAAACAAAAAACATACTGTAGAAAAATGCTATGGGGTTTAACATATTCAAACCTTCTTGATTCACTGGGAGGTATAAAACTTCTCTTTAATGGGGTTCATGCTACTCCCCAAATAACCTGGAACACTAGCAAAATAATGTAGTTTCCAAATGAAGGGGATAGGATAAATCGCATTTAAGTAGGTAAAAATAGGGAAGAGAAATGTTTTACTATATTTACTGTTTTTCTTTGTTTGCTGTCAGCTTTTCCACATTTACACTTTATTTTTAGCATAGTCTAATTTTTCCATCCAGTTTATGGCACTATTGTCATCCCTTCCAAATGTGATCCCAAACAGTTTAAACTGTTAAATTGACCCTTAATACCTCATAAGTCATTCATCAGAGGTGTTGTACAACTAAGTGGATATATTATACTTTTGAGATATTTATGGATGTCCCTCTGGCTTTTGAGTAACTGTATAGTATCCAGGATCTTTTCACCCAAGTCTAGGTCCTTTATGAAAAACACACATCATCTGCATAGGCTGCAGTTTTGATTTTAATTCTACTTTGTGCTGGCTGTACCTCCTAATCATATTGTCTTGTAGAATCATCCATAACAATGGGTCCTAACAGAAAATATACAATAGGGGACTCATTGGGCATCCTTATCTGACACTTCTTTGTATCGGGATGTATGATCCAAGATGCCCATTCGCTAAGGGGATGGTTGTGGCTCCCTTATATAATGTGGTTATCCAATCACAAAATGTTTGTGGTATACCATATGCCAGCAAAATTGCACCATATAGCTGTGTTGATATTTTATCAAATGCTTTTCTTGATCTATGGATATAAGATATTGCATGTGTTTATCTTCCTTGCCCTGTTCTATTAATTCCTCTATAATAACAAGTTGTCATTTATGGAATGGCCTGGTACTGAGCATGTTTGTGTAATATTGATGAGATAGGGAGCTAGTTTAATCAGTCTTTTAACCAAGATTTTCATCAGGATTTTTAAATCGGTATTCATGAGACTCAAAGGTCTTCAATTTTGTAGGTCTCATCTATCTTGTTTTTGTGCGGAAAAATTTGTATTGTAGTGTTGAGATGAAAATCCATAATTCCTATTTCAAATTTCCAATTAAAGACTTCCTGCAGGATGTCTCCTATCTCAAGACATGTTTTTTTTATAAAATTCTGATGTCAGACCATCCAATTCTGGAGCTACATCATTCTTTAGCTGTTTTATAGTTTGCACAATTTCTCTTTAGTGATTGGTTGGGTTAAATTCTGTATTTCATTTTGGGGAGGAATTGGTAAACGTATACCTTTAAGTATCTTTATTATTTCTTGTTCTTCTAAATCTGGTGCTGTATATATATCTTTTAGATAATTTTGTATCACTTTTAAAATATCCAGCATGTGGAAGACCTCAATGCCCTCACTTGTGTAAACAGAGTTCATTAATTTAATACTAGACCTTTTAGAGCAGTTTTCAAAGGTATCTCGTATGGCTATTTTCCTGTGTACAGATTTTGTGTTCGAACAACATTGATGTTGCCCTAGAATATTGTAGGCTTACCATCTCTGTTTAATATTCTGAATCTGAGTGGTTAGATTTATACCCTGTGTGCTGACTGCTGAATATAATCTTCTAAATTTTTTCCATAGTGTTAAGTATTTTTATATTTATTTGCACTGTTTGGTTTAGATGATTGAATAAAAACGTTTTAAATCTTTTTGTGTCTCTCCATCATGTGCTACGATTATCAGTAAGGCCTGCCATTGACATTCAGGCTTTAAGCAGCTCTTTTATTTGTTCATCAATTTTGTTTCTTCCATTTGTACATTATTTAATTTCCACAACCTTTCCCAAATTTGATACTACCCTGCAGCCCTAATTTGCCTGACAGTAATACATGGTCTGATGTTTCTACAGGCACAGCCTGTGTTTCTTGGGCCTAATGGATTCAGAGAGAAAAGAAAATGTATTCTTGTGGCTAAAGTTCCCTTAAAGAAGGTACAGTATGGCCACCTTTTTCATGTAGTACCCAATACATGTCCTGTAACCCTTATAATTTAATCATGTTCATCAGACACATTGTATCACATAAGAGCTTATCTATTTTATCTCCTCTATCCTGCTTTGCTACTATGCAATTAAAATCTCCACCCCATATCAAATTTTGGTCATAAAAGAAAAGGTTTCATGACATTAAATAGTTCCACCCTTTCCTTTTATGTTTGCTTGCATGCATTCACAAGAAACATTTCATCACAGCTTAGGAGAGAAGCAGGGGTTTTGGAGGTGTGGCACTGTGGGAGTCAATGCCCCCAGTGTCTTTTGAGGTTTGGCTGACTTTTCCCAATGCAGTGGCATGCTGCTGCTGACACAAGTTCAGCCAGCATGCCACCACCTTGAAACGAATCCACCCACTGCAATAAGGAGCGACCCATCATTGCATGGCAGTGCCTTGCCAGGTGAAACATTTCTATAACATGGCAGCGGGCTGGCTCTGCAGCCCACCTCAGAATCCCCATGAAAGCTAACTTGGGGTTTCCAATCTCCCGTTGACATGTCCCCATCCCCAGTTCATTTGCTGATGGGATAGCCCAATCCCGTTGGCATGATGTGCCCCTATTTGTTATGTGCTGATGGGGATGCCCAATCCCCTCAGCTCAATGTGCTCCTACTCCCCACTACACTGTAAGGGCGATGGGGTCCCAATCCCGTTGGCTACAGTACCCACCCCAACAAACACCCAGCCAGGTGGCACACTGGAAGCCCACCCCAGCATGCCTAAAGTGTCCCATGATGTCTTTTATAATTTTAAATCCTGTTAAAAAGAAAACAGTCCTCTTTGAGCCCCATGCCCCTCCCCAACCCACGCCACCCGCTGTGTACTCTACCTCCCCACCCCTCACCCCATACTTACCTCTGGAGCCCAGTGCAATGATCTTGAGTAGACCGGGAACATGTCTGCACTCTTCAAAGCCAACCTGAACTGAAGAAATGCCAGTAAGCTGTATAATGGCATAAATGTTTGTTTTTCAACTTTGGTGCATATCTCAGCCATTTGTCAAATTTTGGCTCCAAACATTCAACATGGGTTTCTTGGTACCCCACCTCATGAATTCAGTCACTGTCATCTCATTATTTGGTCCCAAAGGTGATTTTGCAGTCACTGTGCAGAATCACCTTTCCAAATGGATTAACAAACAACAGTGTCACTGTTCATGAGGTGGGCTCTCAAAAGCCTATGTTTCAAATTTGTGCAAAAATTCAAAAATGACTGCATTAGAGCGTGCATTGCACAGTTTCTACGCATGCCGCGTAGCTTCACAAATTGTAATATTTTCACTCCAGGTTTTCAACATTGCCATTTTCCACACCTCCTTATGAACAGTACAGCTGTCATTTTCACATCCTGGCTGAAATGTGTTTTGCACTCATGGCACAGAATAGCATGATCGCTAGGGAAATCGGTGTTTTGGACAGATTATGAAATCACAGTGACACTGTTCATGAGCAGAGGTCCTAAAATGCCTATGTTGAAAATCTGGTGACAAAAGTCCATAAAATGACTTTGTTACAAGTGTGTGTTGCACAGTTTCCACACACCGTAACTTGCAAATTTGTAATATTTCACATCAGATTTTTCAACATTGACATTTCAGACCTCCTTATGAACAGTACTGCTGTCATTTTTCATATCCTGCCGAAATATGCATTTGCACATGGTGCACAATGGTGCGTCATTAGGGAAATTATTGTTTCGGACAGATTAAGAAAATCATAGTGACAGTGTTCATGAGCAGAGGTCACAAAATGCCTATGTTGAGATTTGGTGAAATAATTCCGCTAAATGACTGCAGTACAAGCATGTGTGCATCGTTTCCACATACACTTGGAACTTCAAGCATTTTTAATATTTTAACTACAGATTTTCAACATTGCCATCTCTTCACACCTCCCTATGAATAGTACAGCTGTCATTCTTCACATCCTGCTGATCTGTGTTTTGCATCTGGTGCAGAATAGTGCAGGTTGGTGGGAACTCGAAGTTTTGGACACATTAACAAAATCACAATGCCACTGTTCATGAGAAGGGTCCCAAATGCTTTCATGAGGTGGGGGTCACAAAAGGCCATGTTGAAAATTTGTAGTGCAAATACCAGCACACTGGGGCATTAGGGTTTCTAACCATAACGTCCCACCCTGTACAGACTGGACAGGCATCAGAGTTGTAACTTTGGATCACGGCTGTAATGCTCATGCCATTCTACCCCCCTGAAGTCAGTGATAGGCATCGAGTGTGCCTTGCATTCTTCAGCTCAGACTTCACCCATTCTCCTGTTCTGCACCCATTTCGATGTATGACCTTATGAAATGGGGTGGCTGTGAAGCTAAACACCCCAAGGCACACCTCAGCACTTGTCGGTGTCTACAGGATAGGGTGAGGTGAAATGTCATGAGCATTATGGGCAATGACCACAGGTACACCTCAATGCCTATCTATCTCTGCAGGGTGGAGGCGGGATTAGCATGAGTTCAATACTTCAGCAACTGTCTAACTCCTGCATGTCCAATGCTAATATCAAAGCAAACATTCGAGCATTGACAATTGCTTGTTTGAAGTGGGAGCATAACTATTTATTGTTCTCCATTCTGATTTGTTCATTATGAAATCAACTAATAATGCCCTTCCTTCCACTATTTAATTTATCCTTGTTACCTTATATCCATCTCCTCAAAACAGTATCCCCACCCTATCTACATATATCTGTTCCAAAGGAGTAGTATGATGGACCCAATACCACAATTGTTTTGATGCATGGACTAAAGAAGTGAGATTCAATCTAGTGTCTTAAGGAAACAGATGACATAATTACCTTCTCTTAAAATAGATAGGGTTATTAATCTATACTTCGGTTCTTGATGCTGTTGACATTTAAAGTTGCTACTTTAATGTCAAATTATCAACCATACAGGGTAGGAGAATGGCTCAAACATTTTGTAGATATCTAATTTCCCTCTTCTGGTACTTCTTCTAGGCCCTACCCCAAACATTTCTGATTTCCTTTGGCTGCTCAAGAACTAAGGCATCTCCTTCAGAATCCGAAGAAATTACAGGCCTAGAGGAGGTTTTGATTCTCCCTTGCTCTGATTCCTGAGTTTCAAGCGCAAGGAGGTCATATTTGTTACTGAGTGGAAGAGTGAAGCTTTGGTGGGGGGAAGCTTGTCTATTTTAGATCTGGGCCTTTTCTGTCTTAAAGCTTTCTTCTTAGACATCCCAGACATGGCGGGGGAATAACTCTCTGCTCATTACTGTCCTTTGCCGGAGATAACCATAGCTGGGGTAGACATCACAGTGGGGGATTTTCTTTGGACCAGTAGGTAGGACTTGAACATGCACTGTATTTTCACTGGGAGGTGCCTCTTTACTGGGCTCAGGAACTTGTAACTGGAATAGGGCCCCCTGGGAGGCTGGAGGGTTCCTATATTGCTCTCATTAGGTTCTGCACCTTTCCTTGCATTTTGTTCCCTTCATGCAGCTATATCTTTCTTTTGAACATTTACCAGCAGTACATCCTGGTCTGGCCTATCTGTCCTATTGTGTGTTGCCCATGTACAGGTGTGATAGGCATGTCCTGATTCACCACACAAGTTACATTTCAGCTCATTGTTGCAATCAGTACTAGCATGCCCAAACTCAAAACATAGATTACATTTTATCCTATCACACACAGAACACAAATGCAATAATGAACCACACTTAAAGCATGTTTTGGGCTGTCTATATAGAAACAATGGCCCCTTTCTTCCTAAAAACATGCTACTGGGTAGATGAACTGGGCCTGAAGCATTGTTTCTCAAGCGTATTCGGTAGTTCCATCCCCCTGTCCAAAATGTTCCTCATCAAATATTGGTTGAGCAGTCCCAGCATTTCACATCGTTGTTGCAGCCAATGGTTATATCATGGATTGATACATTTTCATTGTGGAATAATATTGTCACTAGTTTGATGGATGGTTTAGTGAGGGCAATTGCCCTGAATGGTAGCCAGGGTGCAGAATAGCTGTACATCATATTTAGACCTAAACCTATTAATCCCTGGTGGGGCTTGAAGCTTATATCGAAAAGTGTGTCACCAGACACATGGATTAGTGCATGTACTTCATTGGTAAAGAACCCCATAGATCCTTTTATTAGTTTTTGGCCGCATAAACTCTGTCTGGTAATATTTCAAGTCCTCCTAAGTATTGTATTCGTACAGCATTTCTACGTTGCAAGAAGTGTGCTTGCTGAAAAAGCAATCTTTTTCCTAATTTCTTCCCAGGTAGTTTTGCTTTTCATTTAAGTTTGGCCCTGTGGGTTTTATATTTGTGGCCTCATCCATCTGGTCTCCCACGTTTTGGCCTAACACTAGGCCTTTCCCCTCCTGAGTCAGTACTTTCCGAGAATGAAATGTTCTGTACATGCTCCAGTTCTGGTGGATCCACCTGCATGTCCTGTGTGTTTAAATCCAAATCAGAATCAGTGACAAAATGAGGGATTTGTGGTGCCACTTCTACATTGCCTGGATGAGTAACCGATTCAAGTTTGGTCATTGCCTGGAATGGGGTTGTGACTCAGATCTGGCACCCACTGTCGTGTGTCAGTTTGTTTCACCCCTGTCTACAAGAGAGCTGTTCAGTGTTTGTGGGGTTTAAAATGAACTTGCTGTTCACCCATGGTTTCTGACCCTTTTCAGAACCCCATGACTTATTTCCCATTGTGCTGTACTCGGTGTTTGAACAAAGGTGTACTCACAGTTTTGTCTGTTTTGAGCTTCCTTTATTGTAGCTTTCCGTTAGTCTCAGAGTTTGGCATTCTGTTGTCAGCCGAGTTCCTGAGCCGTCATTATCTGCTGATTCACCTGGCATCAGCCTGTCTTTTGATGATACTGTGTCATCAGTGTGAGGAGGCCTGTCAGTATTCTCATCCTGGATTGTCACCGTACGCAAGGGCTTCAGTTTGCGCTTCTCCAGCATTTCTGATATTACACTTTACTGTCTGTTTTTATCTTGTTGTTTAGTTTCTGGATCGCTTGCTGACTGTGGTGCTGTTTGCTGTGAGGTTGTATCTAGTGCTGCTAAAATCAGTTCATGCTCCTCTGTAACCAATTTACATATTTCTTTTTTTCTTCATCTGTTGTCTTTTCTTCCGAAAATCTGTAGAAAGCAGCACATCCTCCATTACAGCATTTTGGATCTCTTCTGCCACATCAGCATTTCCTCCTTCTCTGTCCATCTTCCAACTGGACTCCTCCATTCTGCTCCCTGGAAGTCAAGCCCCCTGCTGGCAGAGTAGGGAATTTCCTGGTGCCCTGGCCAAATCTCCGTTGGCATTCATCTGGATCTCCTTCCCCGGTCGTGCCTAAAATAGGCAGGATTTGTCTAGTGCACTTACCCGTCAACAAAACTAAATAAATAAATAAAATTAATATTCATTAGTGTGAAAATGAATACACCACTCATTTTACTCAAACCTCTCATACTTTACACACAGTGCAGTCTGCCATGCTTGAAAATCTTTTAACAGATTCATATGTTATGTATAAAACATATCATATTTTATCCTTTTTGAGGAAAAATACATGTAATGCAAACAGCAATGTGTAAAATGACAGTGATACAGCTAGCATTCAAAAATACTTTTACATCCACTATGTGCATGCTAAGCCAGCAAGTGACATTGTTCTTATGCAGTTCATGAAAATTTAATCTCTCCTGAAAACAAAAATACTGCTATAAAATACATTACATATGGCTTGTGATTACAAAATAATTGCAGTCTACTGGAACTGAGTTTTCAAGTGACATCTAATTCAACCCCCACACACACACTTGAACCTCCATTACTTTAGCACATTGTCACATGGAGTCTGTGAGGCTTTAAATTCAATTATTTTACTAAATAGATTCACATAAGGTAATTTTGTGATACTGGTTTTTATTTTTAAGGAGAGATTGAATTTTTGCACAGCAAAAGAATGCTGTCTTTTGATGAAGCAGTGTGCAAATAGTGAAATGAATGTCTATGGAATACTACAGTAGCTGGGTCAGAACCAGTTCTGATTCAATCACCTGTCTAGACATTCCACTTTGACCCACTCATTGGCTAGCAAACAGTTTCTGTACAATGTCTGTGTACTATTGGTCAGTGACCCACCATACTGACCCTATCCCACCAGCCACCAGCCAATCAGTCAGTCCCTCTGATAGAGCTGACCCCACGGCCGCACAGTACAGAAAATTGCGATCATCATATGGTCCACATGCACACAAGGACATAGAAGGACATGATCTGGGACTGGAATTTGGGACTCTGAAGACAAGGAGCTGACCATAACTGTATAGGTGCCTGACAACATGCAACATTTCATTGCAGCAGCATGGACAGTCATATACTCATCTCGGACAGCAATTTGCTGCAGAAAACAACATTGTTTTCCTTTTACTGTTATGACCAATCATCTTGACAGTGTCATGCCAATGTGGCATGTGTGTGTGGTGAACTGGTTGGGTAAGAGTTCAGATAGGCAGGCAGGTAGCAGCAGGTGCCCAAACTGCAGCGGATCACATTATTATTATTACACATCACACAACTCACATTTACTCGAACCTCTCATGCTTTACACACAGTGCAGTCTCCAAGTGTTGAGAACCTTTGTTTAACAGATTCATATATTATGAATTAAACATACCATATTTTACTTTTTTTTTCAGGAAAAATAAACTCAACGCAAGCAGCACTGTGTAAAATGACAGTGCTACAGCTAGCATTCAAAAATACTTTCACATCCACTATATGCATTCCATGCCAGCAAGTGACATCATTTTATGTAGTCCATGGAAATTTAATCTCTCCTGAAAAACAAAATACTGCTATAAAAATACATTACATGAGGTTTGTGATTATAAAATAATTGTAACCTACTAAACTCTGAGTTTTGCAAGTGACATCCAATTCAACCCCCACACACACACAAACTCTTGAACCTACTGTATTTACTTTTAGTACATTGTCACATTGAGTTCAGAGGCATTAAAATCAGTTGCTTTACAAGTAGATTCACGTAAAGTAATTTTGTGATACTGGTTTTGTTTTTAAGGAGAGATTGAATTTCATGCACAGCAGAAGAACGCTGTCTCTTGATGAAGCAGTGTCCAGATAGTGAAAATGAATGTCTATAGAATACTAGCTGCATCAGAACCAGATCTGATTCAATCACCTGTGCTGACTGCCCACCTGGATCTACTCAATGGTCAGCAAACAGTTTCTGTGCACTGTCTGTGCACCAGTCAGTGACCCAACCCACTAGCCCCATCCCCCGCCACCAGCCAATCAGTCAGTCCCTCCGATAGTCCTAACCCCATATCCAGACCAGTACAGATATACATATCCATCAGATGGTCCCCACACAGGGACACAGCAGGACATGATCTGGGACTGGTATTTGGGACTCTGAAGACAAGAAGTTGACCATAACTGTATAGGTGCCAACAGCATGCACTATTTCATTGCAGCAGCATGGGCAATCATCCACTCTTCTCAGACAGCAGTTTGCTGCAGAAGAAAACAACATAGTTTTTCCTTTACCCAGCATGGCGGGTCATCAGGACAGTGTCATGTCCATGTGTGTATGTGTGTGGTGGAGTAGTTGGGTCAGGGTTTGGATAGGATGCAGGCAGCAGCAGATCACAAACTGCAGCACATCACATTATTATTTCAGCATTTTTAAGATGGTAAAATTAAAATTAAGAAATTTTACAAGGGATTTAATGGAGGGATAGGGTGGGCCAGGTCAGTGCCCCATCCTCTATACATGTTCCTACAGTACTGCAGAGTTTTATTTCCAATAGATTGGAAAGCAAGCAGAGTTACTAAGGAGAAGTAGGCATAGTTATGGTCTCACCCCACACACCTGGAGATAACTTGCATATTTGAGTTAGTTTGTTGTGTATCCCTATTTATTTACTTAAGTCAGTGCAGCTGAGATGCACATATCCTACTATTGTGAGTGTTATTCTGCTTCTCCTAATTTTTATAGTTGAGCAAACTGAATCATAGGAAGGAAGCTTGCTCAGAACTTACAATGGGTATGTCTATTGTTGGATTTGAACCTAGGCCATTCTGTACTGTTAACACTAAACTACACTGAGGCCAGTCCACTGGCATGGAGGGCCATGGCACTATGTACCTTACCTCCTGCCACATCAGTGACCAGAGTTTGGCATTGAACCTGGGCCACTGCAGGTCATCTGGGGAATCAGGCACCCAGAGGCCTGGTCTCTCTCCATGGTGGGCAGGCTTGGGGGCAGCTTTGCCATCAAATGGCAAGTAGAGTGGGCCAACACACACGCACACACACACACAAGCATTCATGTGCCACCATGGCAGGGGGTTCCTGGGAACAGAAAAGTGGAAAAGCAGACTGGCTCCATGATGTTCCATCCACCCACCCAACCCGAACTGCCATCTGACCACTATCCATGCTGGATGCATTCTCTGTTGGGAGAGGACAGTCCTCCTATCCCTGGCCTTGCCAGTGGGGAATCCATGGGAATCTCTTGATCAATTGAATACTATGGGAGGTGATAGCTGGTTGAGGGGATGGTGGGAATGGAATGGAACTAGTCAGTCCAAGTCAGCCATGGAAAAAAGCAATATAAAAAAAGACACAGGACCACACTGCCCACCTTAATTCATCCTGCTCACAAAATGTTGTCTTGGTGCAAGGAGGATCTGTTAACTTTCAATAGGTTTCAACATAATACAAGAAATAAATGTACACCAGCCATAGCAGTTGCTCATCAGATGCAGATGTTTTCCACACAAAGTGCTTCCCTGACCTCCCAACCAAAACAAGAAAAAAATGTCTTTCCTAATCAGATATGTTAGATTCAGTGAACCAGTTTAGATGATGATCCTTGGTTTCAGTAACACTGACCTGGGCAGCCTTCATTTTATACTACCACTGAAAAGTCAGTACTCTAAGGCAAATATGGAGCTGTAACTGCCCTTTTTACAATAAGAATCATTGTGGGCCTCATGATTACTCAGTCAGGAAATACAAAATGGCAAGAGAAAATATTTTAGGCCTATCACAGTGATGTTGGGGAGGGGGTTAAAAGATTGTTCAATGTGTTTTGCTTCACAGTGGGAGGCTCAGTATTACATCCTGAATCTGATTCTCACACCTTGACAGAGAAGTCTAGGGTGTTTTCTCCCCACAATCACCATAGAGCCTCCATTTGTAGGCTGCAAGACTGGTATTGACTTCATGGGTGGCTGTGCAATCACAGACATCTCACATTGAAGTTGAGTCATGGATGCAGCACCCTCACATATTGGAGGTCATGACCTAGGTAGCATGGTGATATGGGCAGGTATCGGCATACTGGCTGCTCAAGTTCCTAGTGATCATCACTCTGGGAACACTGCCCCAGTACTCAGTTCATGTGAGGGAAGAGGAGGAAGCAGCAAGGATCCCAATTATCCTACTTTCCAAACTGAAGTGTCTGAACATTAGTGACAGATCTCTGAAATGACTCTAGAACTACATTTTGGTTGATCACATTTAGTGACTATAGCTTTAAGAATGATTTCTTTTCATATCTCCCAGTAAGTACAAGTCTGTTGGAGAGCTCTTTTCTTGGGCCTTTATTTTTGCACTTTATGTGAATGACCTGATTAAGTACTAAGCTGTACATTGGGACACATTTTCATGTAGATAATGTCATCTTGTACAACACTGGACAGAGCATTGGCTCTTTCCAGATTTTTCTTCAACTAGCCTTTAAGAATGTACAATTTTACTGCAGAATAAGCTTGTTACGGCTGTGTTGCGGAGATCTGCAGACATAATGCCATCAGTGGCTCTTTAGAAGAGCACTATGACCAGACCGGCTGTCCAGTGTGCTTCCACAGTGCTCTCACAATTGTCCACTGGTGCTGTTTATGCATCCCTTCCCTCCATGAGCTGCATAAGAACACACCCTTCCCCATGCACTATTTTTCTTCTGTAATTGCATATGTGATGGCTGTTGTGCCCAAGATGGCGGCATGATTAAGCTGCACATGCCCAAGTAATGCACATGCACAGTTCTGTATCATTGTTGCCATCTTGGGCATATATATGGCCCATTTCGAACCATTTTTCATGCACAATACTCGCACATGTGCAGTTCTGTAATCACCCCATCTCAGATATGGCAGACTCTGGTGTAGCGAGAGCACAGCATATTCCTTCATCACTTTACCACTCTGAGAAGCCATATCAGCTCTAACAGAATTTGTTTATATGATGCACTGGTATGATCAATTGTTGATGAACTATTCCTGGAAAATGAGAGATTGAATAATATTATAGTTACCTTTAACTGAAAATACTCTCTGAAGTTTGTGCTTTAGATATTATAATCAGTGGATAAGGATTCTGTAAAGCATAGATATTAATTAAATAGAAGACTATTTTGGAAATGTTTTTATCACCTATACCCAGTTGCTCACTTCTGTTGTCTTAAACACAATGTAACTGCATTGTTAATAGGAGCCTTGACCAAGGTTCCACTAGCTGAGTACTCCCACATTATTCTAAGTAGTCAGTGAGCACTATTCCTTCTTCTTTGGATTTGTACCATATGAATCTAGGTAGCAGGATCATCTGATGCAACAGATTCATCATTAGGAACACTCATTCCATCTTCATCACCAAGGTCAATTTAATTTTCCTACATAATCTGTTTAATTCGCTGTTGCTCTCTTTTATACTTACAGGCTTTAGATTTAGGAATTAATAATAACAGTGTGATCATGAGCCAGAACTGTCAGTATTCAATGGTAAATTTAAGGGTTTACTATAAAACCTTAACAAGAGATACACGTTTATACTGCACAAGTACTCAAGTCATAAGTCTTTTATTAACACAGCACAATATAGTAGCTATGAAAAGAGCAACTGTTACCAATGAATGCACTGACAACATAGCACAGAGCATGATTCAAGCCAGCATAGAACAAACTCCAGAAATATTTCTGTGTTAGTCCGAGTCTCTCTGAACCTCAAGTACAGCACTGTATCTCAGTAACCCATATATGGCCAGTACTTCAGGTACTGACCTCTGAACTCTGATCTCCTTCATGAACTCAACAACAAGACTGCATTGCTGAACCTGAAAATAGATACTTTTTCTACACTTGTTTAAAATATTTTAATCTTCATGCCAAATGAGCAAGCACTCTATTGAGCCAACCAAATCTCCCCTGTCAACAAGAAATGTAAATCTGACTGTAGACAGAGCAGGGCCAGAAGTAAGGCAACCTGAGGCCCTAGGCCTAAGAAAATGATGGGTCCCTTTTGCTTAGGCCATGCCTCTTCACATTGGCCATACTTTTCTACAAGCCATGCCCTTGTCACAGCACATTTGTTTCATCTTTTCACACAGCATAATTAGAAAGATACTGAAGCCTCACTGGTTTTTGAAAAACAGAGGTCCCTTCATCAGGTGCCAGCCAAGTTAATTACACTATGTTACTCTGAACATGCCATAGAGAAATACAATTAACAGACACAGAGACATACTGTACATGGCAAATCAAAACAGAGCCTCAACCATCTACACAATAATGTTACCACTGCAAATTACAGCCCGTGGTCTTAATCATTCAAATCTGTGTTTTCCAATGGCTCTGTGCTCTCACAAACATTGCTTTTCTCACAGTCTCACATTGCAACATTGCTGCATGCTTTGAGATAAAATGTAGGTGCTGTGCTTGTAACTTTCACTGCAAACCTGCACTGTTGTTAGATGACACCAACCAGACACAAACAGCACATAGAAAAAAAATCTAAAAAAACCCTAAGAACTACTGTACTGCAGTTTCACTGCAAATCACCACTTCCAGTGTGCACCAGCGAGTGGACATTGGCCACACTTAGTGGACAATGTAAGTACAGTAAACTACACATCACTGTCAGCTGCCACAATACTATATGCACAGTGAAGAGTAACCATGTGTTATTTTATAAAAGTAAAAGATAAACAAACTTTAAATTACTAGGAAATAATTCAATCAGTATTGGGATTTTGGTGCTAGAAGAAAACAGCCAAGTGTCACTCTAATTGTTAATAATGTCAAAAGAAGCTCTCAATTGTTTGAATTACTATTTTGTAATTTTGTCCATTTTTGTTCTGTGAATATATATATATATATATATATATATATATATATATATATATATGTATATCTTAGGTCTCATGGCTGAACCAACATCATGAACACTGATTGGTACTTTATAAAAAGACTGGTGGGTGTTATCAAGTGTATCAACTAAGTGTAGCTGCAACACTTGAAAATTGAAGGCAGTGTAGTGCAGTGGTTTAAGGCTCTGAGCTACAAATCTGGAGACCTAGGTTTGAATCCCACAGCCCCCCACTTGCATACTGTGTGACCCTGAGCAAGTCACTTAACTCTCCTGTGCTCCCAGGTTGCACCTGTAAACAAGCTTTCAGCTTAGTTTGTCTCACCTGGTTAAACAATTGGAAAAAGGTATCTGTATATTTAAGCATTAAGGCATGACAGGATTTGCATTATTGTGGGATAACAGCACACCTTGAGACGTGAAGTTGAGGGCTTTATGCAACAGAGAAGTGTCAATATCCCCAATTACACACACCCTGGAATGGCTTATTGCAATTATAAAATGATTTCCTGATTTTGATTATTTAAGGACCAAGTAATGAGGTTCAGAAAGTTAAGCATTTCTGTCTTGTGCTGTTTTTCTGTGATAACTGCATGGTCGTGTGACTGGATTCCACCAATCACAGTACAGCATTTCTCTTACTAATTTTATAATAAAGAATACAGAAATTACTCTATTCAGAAACAGATGAAGGACCAGAAAGCATACTGTATATTATTGAACAAAGAGACTGCACATAAGCTACAATGTACCAAAACAGACTGATCCTTGTCCTTTGAGTTTTATAAAGAATAAAAAATGTTACTCATGTTGTTATTTTTGTTACTTGCATGAGGAACTGTTTGTTTTGGAACTGTAATTCAGCAATCTTAAAGCAAACACTTTTTCAATCAACAATAACCACCACCATTCACATTGAAGATGCATCAGGTTTCAGCTCTAATAAATCCCATATTGCTATCCATTGCACCACACACATTATAAAACTAAAAATTCAAAGCCAGACTTGAATTATTCTGTCTCTCAGGGATTTTTGGTCACTATTTTTTTGCTTTTTGTACTACATGATGATTTGCAGTTGTGATGGGATTTAATAACAAATAAAATAATCACAAATACTTGTGCTACTTTTTGGTTTTGACTCATTCCTCTCTCAGGTCTCCTGTCTAGCAGTGCTGTGTCAGCACCTGCTAGACAGTGCCATGCAGTGCCTTATGCCAGCAAGTGACTATTCCCCAAGCATCCCTCTCCCACATGGCCCATGCATGCTCCGCCAATCGAACAGACAGTCAGTCATTATTCAAGTGAGTCATTACTCATTACTCATTACAGGCCAGTAGGCCAGGTTGGTCCCCAGAACCACTCCAGTGCTGTGGCCTGGTCATACTGCTGGCTCCTCCTATCCTTATCTCCTACTGCATGCCCGCCTTTACCATGTGATATGGTACTAGCTGCCATCAGCTCTCACAGTCTCTGTCTCCAAACTGAGCAGAATACTGCTCAGACCCTCACTGACCAAATGGACCAACCCTGTCACTTCACCTAACTGAAGTCGACTCCAACCCACTGCTCATTGCTCAACGTGATGACAGGCAGGTCAGAAGTTGAAAAGGGATGGATTTGGCGGGCTAGCATTCTATAGTTGCTCAATGCATGCACACACAAGACATGCAACTAAGCTTTTCACTTCCACTGCCCACTCAATGACCACCACCACATGACTGTCCTGATTAAAAACGGGAGGAGTGAAAGTGTGTCATGTTGCCACCTGCCTCAACTCTGCAATTCAGGCTCATTCACTCAAACAGCAAGTTGTCTTCCAGTCAAGAGGTGTGGAAATGAAAGTGCCTACAGTGTCAGCACATAAAACAAAACATGACAGCAGCTACTGCATGAGCAATGAGGGCATGGGCCATGAGTTTTTATCTAGGTTGTGAAAGTAAATTGTACCATGAAACCCATGAAACAGCATCATTCTGGAGAACTCATTTACTTGAACTGAATTTGTAGAATCAGGACCACGTGACATGGCATGATCAGTGCATGTTCCCATCACCGGTGAAAAACCCAAAATCAGGTACTGTAGCCAAAAAAATAGAACCTGCCAGAATTGTATGTTACAGTATTCTTTTATTGTGACTTGAATCAAAACATATGTCCAACAACACAGGTACTACAGCTACACACAACCTTGTTTTTCAGAAACCCACATGCCAGAGTACACACTTCAGAAAAATGTTTGACAAGGATCACATTTCTTACATAGGTAGTTCTAGATGATCAGGGTTGTGCTGTATGTCTATGCAAGTGTACCTCAATGGCTAAAACATGGTCTAATTACACTGCTAATTCTCTGCTGGGATGTCAATGGGGCACAATTCCCTACACACCCACTACAGGAACTATACAAAAATAATCACACTGACAAAGGTTCCAAACCTCATCTGGTACCTAAAACAAAATAATAAAATGGAAAGGTATCTACTGTCTAACCCTCCATAATAATTTTCAGCTTTTAGTGGGTACAAGCGTGGTTATAGGCAATTGGATGGGGCCATGCTCAACTTACAACCAAATACAAGTTTTTTGGGGGCGGTGAACTGCACTAGTATTTAGATTACACAACGATTTATTTTTAGTAGGACCTATAGTTAATAGGTAAAAACACCTGTACACACCTTTATAAGAAATTATTTTTATATGATTTTTAATATGTTTCTGTTCTGACTTTAGGTTTTCCCTTTACTCTGAGTTCTCAACTTATCATCAAATACTTCTCTTATGGTAAAAGGAGAATAATTTATGGTCAGTTTCACAAATCTGTACAGATGTTGTTTGTTCTGTTTCTCTCTTTTTATACAGAATATTTCAAGTTCACAGATAGATAGATGATAAGACTTTTTTTTTCACAGGAGGTAACCATTAGAACTGTGAGACCCTGTTTTACAAAGTTGTCCTGTTGAAAACTTACGGTTACAAAAAGAGAATTTCACACTTGGGTTTGTCATGGTTCCACATTAACAAGTAAACAATTGAAGCATTACAGTTACATTAAGAAAATGTCAGATTTAAATTTGTTGTATATCCATAGTTAGCAGATAGACAATTGAAAAATAAACATTGATATGCATATGGTAAGCCTAAGTTTCTGCAATTCTAAAAGGACATGCAGATATAATTTAAGACATACATCTAAGTTACTAAAAGGGAATATGTTTATTACAATCATCCCTTGTCTCACCTAACCACTCCTCACTTCCAAAAAGTATGAAACAGACTTTAATCTTTAAGAGGGAAATTATTTCTTGCAATCAACCTCACTCTCACCAGACCCCTCCCTCTCCAAACATATGGAGCAGACTTTGGGTGGACAGAAGTAAAACCTCGGTGTCTGCAGTTACTACTTAAGCATACAAATATTTGTTCAAAGTTATATCTACTGTAAGTTACAGAGAGGAGCAGCAGTTTGTTGTGGTCTTTCCAAAGATTACAAAGAAATCCTTTTTATACTACACTAGGCAGAGGCATTTATATTTCAACATCATATATATGCCTGCTTTAAACTCTCCTATATTTTTTGCATTATGAATTTCAGGATCTCTCTCATTCCAGGTCTTTGAAAGATAATACTTTCTTTGCATCTTACTGTATATCTTATTCTCAAATAGAATCATTAAACATCTGTGTTTTAAATCTCTCATATTGTATTTATTTGAAATCTGTTCATTTTTGGCTTTGTTTATATTTTTACCTCCGAATTCTAAATATGTTTTAACTCTATCCACTTTTCCTCCAGGTTTCAAGAGAGTCCCAACTGAGTTGTCTCAGTAGACTACAGTGATGTGTAGAATAATGACATTTTAACACAAATTGAGCCATTCTATAGTATGTTTTATCCAGCCTAGTTAGCAGGGGTTTTGTAGCGTGTTGGTATGTTAAACTCCTGTACTCCAATACAGGAAGAAATAGTTCCACAGCATCCCTATTTCTAGTTTCTTTGGTAGAATTGGAACTCTCCTTCTAAGTACCCCAGTCTGATGTTGACTTTTCCCACAACACTGGTCACATGGTCCTCAAAAGTAAGTTTGTTGTCTAGATGCACCCCAGACACTTATAAGATGTTACCTCTTCCAATTTAAAATTGTCTAGGGGGTATATATATATATTCAGACTATTATGTTGTACCTTTGATGTACATCTAGAGTTGAACAGCGTTACTTGTGTTTTCTCTTACTCAAAACATGTTTGAGTTTTGTAGGCAGTGCTGCAGGTTATGAAGGTCAGACTGCATGATGTGTAATGTCTCTTCATAGTGGACTTCCCATCTTAAAACTGACTTCAAAGCTGTTTGCAGAATTTTCTCAAAGTCCTCACTTACCTTCCTTGTGAGTACCCCATACCACATAAGGGCTTCATACTCTAAATAGGTCTTACCACAGTGCTATAATAATACAACAGGTCTTGCTTCTTCATGCCTGCTGTAATCAACATGGTCAGAAAGCACAATCTAGAGTTGCGTTTTCTCACATATTTCCTTATTTCTCATATGTTCTTAAGTAACAGTTTGCTACTGTGTGAAAAGTGTGCTGATTGATTCTGAGTGTGCAGTTTGTGGGTTTACTGTTTGGGTGTGTAATGGTAGTGAGCTTTATGTAACATTTTATGTGGTACTGTGCGCTTTATCAGAAATGGATTTGGTCTTTGTATGATGGAGATGTATATGTTTTACATGGTTGATTATACTTTCTTAGGTGTCCACTGTGCAGGTGTTGTAGTTTGTGTAAGATTTAATTGGTTAATAATGTGTTTTCATTATGTGAAGTTAGCATGTGTGGAGGGGCTGTGGGATTACAGATGGACCAGACATCGAACTTCAGGTTCAGCACACACTCTCCGTGTGATGTTTATTTAAAACACAGCAGAAACCTTAAGCAATGGCATAGCCCTTCTTCAATACATCAGTTTGCAGCAACAGACCATGAATGTCCTTCCTTTGCACTTAGTCAGCACCTACTGATCCACTGAACTAACTTTTTAGTGAAAGCCATTTCATCCCCATGTTTGTCTTGTGTGTCTGGGTGATGGGTGGGCTTACATAAAAAAACACACAACAAGCTAAAGACAAAGAACCTCAGTGTAGAACACTGAAACAAGGGTTACCTCAAAGGACAATGGCAATAAAGCCAAGTTTCAAAGAAACACAACATCACACATACCCCAATAATGCAAAGCATCATGAGATGTAGTATGCAAATCACCATGGAATTTCAGACTGGCTCAGTTTACAGCAGGAATACATGGTACCAAAGGGGCTCTTAAACAATCTGCAACTTGCATGCAATTTAACAACAGTTTTTTTTTATATCTCTACCCGGTAACTTATTTCTATGATACAGTCACCTAGTACTTTTTACCTTTATCAAAAACACCTAGTGCCATGGTATTTTCAAAATTTACAGGTTTCATACACATAAGGTATATACATCAAGGTATTTTATTACATAGGGCTATTGCATACTAAATCCAACAATGAGGAACACAGCCTGTTGTTTTACATCAGCTCTGAGGTCACAACAAAAACACCCTGTACGAGGATCTGAGAAGGAAAAGGACAATTAAAGAGGATGCTATAGCATAGTCAAGAAAGGAGGGGTGTCCATAGGTGGCCAACCTTATGGACTAGAAATTGTAATGGAATTATTAGGTTAAAAATAGAAGAACTGTGAAACAGATTTAAGAAAAGGTCAGTCATCAAGAGTGGCAGGATCTCCCTGCCACATATCCCACCTTAAGAGGAAACAGTTATCTTAGACTGCTTACCACCTTCGTGTCCCAGGAAGGGATGGAGTTTCCACCATTCATCATTAGAAGCTCAGTCTTAGGGTCCCTATTAATGATACACATTTCATCATAAACATAGTGGATATCATCATTCTTTACCCTGAGGCATTAACACATTTCTCAACAGAGAATAATGGTACCTTCAATGTACTATCTCCTTTTCAGGAAAGTCCATCATATGTCATTGACATCAGTTCCTGCACCATATCTAGACATGAAATCATCATTTTACATGTTTCGTCCCTTCAGCCTTATAGGCTTCTTCTGCTTGCTTGAAGTATTCAACCCAACACAATGTCACTAGGCACAGTGTTACCTGGGGTCTCACATTCAAGTTCCATACTTGCATCTCCGACCTTCAACAGGTAACATCCTGGAAACACAGGCAACAAAGGAATATCCTGCTCAGTCAGGGGATCCTCCTTCAGTAGAGCCCTTGAAAAATCCTCCTCTGATTCTTTATCCAAACTCTCTGTCAGGGCCCTCTTGAGCACCTGGCACCAGTGTTCCACCTCTCTGCATAGTCTCTGCAATGCCTCCAGCCATTGCCCACTCATCCTTTTCATCTGTTCATCATCATCTTCATGCTTGGCCTTCTTCTGAGGTCAGTGGTCCAGTCCAGGCAGCAGCTTCTCTCCATCTGTCAGATACAGTTCTGGTCAAAACTCCATGGACTTTCCTCTCGAGGTTCTCCTCTGGCAACTCCTGGTGCATCAGTCCACCTGGGATATCTGGGTGATATCCACCAGAAATTGTCCTTCTTATGCCATTCCAGATGTTTCTGGCAAGTTATCCATTTCTGACACCAAGTCTGTGGAGGGTTGTGGGATAACAGATGGACCAGACACCGAACATCAGGTTTAACACACAATCTCTGTGTGATGTTTATTTACAACACAGGAGATAACTTTAAGCAATGGCATATCCATTTCCAATGCATCAGTTTGCAGCAACAGACCCTGACTGTCCTTCCTCTGCACTTAGTCAGCACCTACTGACCCATTGATCTAACTTTTCATGAAAACCATTTCATGCTTATATTTGTCTTGTGTGTTTGGGTGATGGGGACTCAAATAGAAAAAAAAAACAAGCTAAAGACAAAGAATCTCAGTGCAGAAGCACTGAAGCAAGGGTTACCTCAAAGGGCATTGGCAATAAAGCCAAGTTTCAAAAAAACAACATCATACATACCTCAATAATGCAAAGCATCATGGGATGTATATTCAAATCACCATGAAATTTCAGACTGGCTCAGTTTATAGCAGGAATGCATGGTACCACAAGGGCCTCCCAAACACTCTGGAATTTACATGCATTTAACAACACAAAGGTTTTTCTGATATCTCTACCCCAGTAACTTAATTTGTATAATACCGTCACCTAGTACTTTTACCTTTATCAATAGCAACTAGTGCCATGGTATTTTCAACATTTACAGGTTTCATGCACATAAGGTATATACATCAGGAATTTTATGACATAGTGGCATTGCATACTAAATCCAACAATGAGGAACACAGCCTGTTGTTTTCCACCAGCTCAGAGGTTACAGAATAACCTCCCTGTATGAGGACCTGAGAGAGAAAGGAAAATTAAAGAGGACACTATAGCATAGTCAAGAAAGGGAGGGGTGCCCATGGGTGGCCAACCTTATGGACTAGAAATTGTAATGGATAGATTAAGCTAAGAAATAGAAGAACTGTTGCAACAGATTTAAGAAAGGTTGGCCCTCAAGCGTGGCAGGATATCCCTGTCACTGTATGTTATTCACATGCTAAGGTAGTTTTGTCACATTTTATTAAAGAGTTACTAGGAGGCTAATAAGGTGCATATGGTTAGTTGGGTATATCAACTGAAATGGCTTGGTACAGTATATGGAGAAATAAAACATTGCTTTTCTGATATGGAAAGGAACCATCCATGTATTATATAAACTGCAAAGAATTACTTTAATGCATCTATGCAAAACACAGAAACATAGATAATGATAGCAGAACAAGAGTATTGGTCCATCCAGTCTGCCTCAGCCTGTAACACCCTATCATACCTGAGCTTTTGTCTATGTAGGAAACCTTGTGTCCTGAATGGGCCAGCTTCTCCACATAGAACTGCTATGGTTCAGTCTCCTCCAGGTATCAACAGCCTGCCTGCTTCCCACAGCCTAAGGGGAACCTTGTGCCTTGAACAGGCCAGCTCATCCACATTGAACCGCTCATGGTTTGAATCTCCTTCAGGCATCAGCCACCTTCCAGTTCCCCACAGCCTAAGGAGACCTTGCGCTCTGAAAGGGCCAGCTCCATCACATTGAATAGCTCATGGTTCAGATCTCCTCCAGGCATCAGCCTCCCACCTGGTCCCTACAGCCTAAGGGGAACCTTGTGCCCTGAAGGGACAGCTCCTCCTCATCGAACCACTCATTACTCAAAGCTCCTCCAGGCATCAGCCACCTGCCTGCTCCACACAGCCTAAGGAAACCTTGAGCCCTGAACAGACCAGCTTCTCCACATCAAACCACTCATGGTTCAAATCTCCTCCAGGCATCAGTCGCCACCTGCTCCCCACAGTCTAAGGTGTGGTACAATTTTAAAAAGGCACCCTCCTTCTGATTGGTGCTGAAACTGAAGTTGCTTTACTGGTCCTGAAGCCAGCTTAACAGACTTCCTCTCCAGCTGATCAGTGCCCTTGGATTTTTCCTATTATTATTTCATTACCCTGGGAAAAGACCTTAAGCAGGGTTAAGAGATGGATTACTGCAGTTCTTCCTCTGGGTGATTTTTGACTTTGGAGTGTTCACTGTTTGTTTACTTGAACTGCAGCTTAGAGAGTAATCTAAATTGTAACTGCATCTTAGAGTGTAATTTAACTGTAATGCTGTGTTTTTTTCTGGTCTGTTTGCCCCTGCAGAACTGGAGTCTGACTCCCATTCTCCCCATAGCAGCCAGCTGCTCCCAGTCCACATCCCCATCAGTTGTTCTTTTTCTTTTACTTTTCTTTCCTTGGCTCCTTCCCTGCATTCCTTTCCTGGTGGCTAATCCTGTAGAATCTTCTCCCTGTCTCCTCACTTGAACTACACCCATCCTTGTCCTTTTGTTCTGGCTGTTAATCCTTCAAGTTCCCTCTCCATCTGCCCACTACTAATTGCTCTGTTTTTCTCCTTCTCTTAGGGGAGCCATGTCTCTAAATGAGACAGCTCCACCACATCAAACCACTAATGGTTTGAATCTCCTCTGGGACATCAGCCGCCTGCCTGCGCCCACAGCCTAAGGTATGGTGCAATTTGAAAAAAAAGCACCTTCCTTCTGATTGGTGCTAAAACTGAAGTTGCTTTTACTGGTCCAGGAGCCAGCTAAACAGACTACCTCTCCAACTGAGCAGTGTCCTCATACTGTTTCTATTATTGTTTCATTACCCTGGAAAGTCCTTATGCAGAGTTAAGAGCTGGATTACTGCAGTTCTTTCTCTGGGTGATTTCCCCACCCCATCCTCTATTAAATACACTTTTCTCCCAATAACCCACCCTTTTCTCTCAGGTTTCCTCTCTCTCTCTCTCTCTCTCTCTCTCTCTCTCTCTCTCTCTCTTAAAGGGAAAACCCTTATTCCAGAGGTGCTGCCATGTGAGGGCAGCAGTGTTAAATCTATAGATTTAAAAGCTACAGATACCACAGAACCCAGTTCTGATGGGATCAAGTACAATTGCCCAACACACAAAATCCCAACATCATTATGGCTAACACCAACTTCCCGACTGGTATGCCTGCCTGACTTTAAAATGCCTGTTAATTAATTGCCTGGTAATTATTTTGCCGACAGCTCCTTGCAACTGGTACACATCAAAACACACTTTCTGCAGATAGCTCCTTGCAAAAACATTGTTTTGCTGACCCTCCCTTCCAAAATGTGCAATCAACAAGGAGGCATGTACCTGATTTAACTTAAGCATGAAAATGTGTTGTGTCAAGTGTTTACCTGAATACCTTAGTGCTGGTACATTGACATCTGCTGCAGCTTAGTCTATTGTGCAGACCGTCAGAGGCCATTAAATTTGGCAGCATAGCAGACATGGAGACATAGGATCAACCAGATCTAAGATTTACAGTTTCTTAAAGTATATGACTCAAAATATTGTTTCATTAGCAGGTTTTCTTAATCAGGACCTCTAGGTCCCGCAGTATTAAAGCAGGGGAACTGAGAGTTTCACTTTTATTAGTATGAGTTTTCATATTGACTCCCTGAAATAAACAGCATTAGCCACCAGAGCATCTGGGTTTCCATTTTACAGCTGCATGGTTATGCAGGACATATATGTTCAGGAAACAAATTGGAACCTGCAAGAATCATACTTAGAAGAGTATTCAGGGGAGCAGAAACACTGGAGAACACCCGATACCAAATCAAAGTGATTCAAGGGGCTGAACACTGCACACTAATAAAATCACTGGCATGTAATGTTTCATTTTCTAGGCTTGAAAAGCACCAGCAAAATCAGGTATTCAAGATTCACGTTGATAGGTATCAGGGGTGTTCTCCAGTGTTTCTGCTCCTCTGAATACCCTTCTTCAGAGAATCTTGCATCAGGAATTTCATTCAAAAAGGGTTGCTGTCCTAATCCTGGAGACCACCACATTAATGAAAGAACTTGGGAAAGAACTTGCACAATCCCCTATGTGTAGTCCTCTAGATCAGAAGACATGACCAGCACAAACCGTAAAAAATATGGACTGGCAAGAAAATAGCTGAGCACGTTGGACACTGTTTCACTGAATGCTTGGAGTTAGGAGAATAGTATGATGGGTGAAATTACCATGGAGCAGATTCAAGTCAGCAATTGACAAGTTGGGAAATTCAGAGTCAGGAATTCATACTAGACCGGTTCTGATAGCTTCTTTTCTTAGTCCTTGTTAAAGCAATTATCATAAAATGAAAATCCTTAGCGCTAAGGGTCTCTTCACCTACTGCATTACCCCTTAGCCCTACAAACCAGTACCACACATCGAGGAATGGCTGACTTTTCCTCCCATGCCCCAGTTATAGGTCTCACATAGTATGCACCCATATATCAGGCACCCATAATCTCAGGTCTCTTCCCCTGACCATGGTGGCCATGCTGCAGTGCAATAAAACCATATTATTCAGAACTCAATCCAGAACGGGCACAAATCCACTTCTAACCACCTCCCTCTTCCCACTTGCTGACCTATCTTCTGTTACTAACTGGGGATATTGAGCTAAACAAAGCAAACAAGAGACCACACTTACTGAGGTGCAAGCCTCAGAAGTTAAATCAAACAAAATATGAAAAGAGTATCCTTTGAAGGCATAAACCGAAGCGCAGGGGTCCTGCATTTGTCTTTGGAATAAACAAGCATAAATAGAACCCGCTTCCAGTGCTCATTTCGTATTTTGCTTGGATATTGAGCTAAACCCTGGACCAATTAAAATGAGCCTAAACCCCCTTCTCCTTGACACCAACCTGATCCACCCACAAGGGGCTTAAGGTAGCCCATATGAATATACAAAGTATTCAAAGTAAAATACCCATGCTCGAAGCATGGGCTAGACATTACAAACCTAGATGTACTATGTATTACTGAGTCTTGGCTAAAGCCCCATATACTCCCCATGAAATTGCACTAACTGGATATGCCACTTTTAGGAAGGACCATCTCTCCAAACAGTGTGGGGCATGCTCACCTACATCAAAAATGAGCTCTTGACCGATGTACTTCCACCTGTCTCAGACACACCTGAACAGGAACACATCATAATCTTGATCACCCTAGGTCAAGTCAGCAAGTTAATGGTTTGGTGTCTACCTGCCCCTGGAACTTGTTTCCTCAGACTATTCAGAATTCTAACCAATCTAGACAAATTACCCCACAATGACCTAATCCTAACCGAGTTTTAATCTGAACTGGCTTATTGCCAAAATGACAAACTACCTCTCAGTTCTAGAGGATGCAAAGCTAGTACAATTAATCCACCACCATACCATACTAAACATGAAATCAGGTAATTACAGTCTCCTAGACTGTGTTTTAACAAATAACAGCCAAGCACGTAAACATCGCAGGAGTATTCCCGGATGCTTTTAGTGATCACTTCCTACCTACTGTGTCTGGAGAAATAATATTCAGAAACCCCTCCTAAACTCATTAAAATGCATGACCTAATGAGGTTTAGCACTGAGGCGTTCTTGAGCGTCTTAAGTCAGTAGACTAGACTTCCATCAACCACCACCCAGATGTCAGCCAGGCATTAGACTACTTCATAATCTCTTTCTCAACCATCTTGAATTCCCTAACCCTATTAGGTCTCAAAGAGCTAAGGAATAAACTCCCCTGGTTGTGTCAAAAACTTAGAGCACTGATGCAGGACAAAGCTTGGAAAAGTTTTAAAAAGGACAGGTGTCCGACTGACACTCTATCGGTGATTGCTCAATGATTGCAAAACCCAGGCCACAAAAGCCAAATGGACTTACCTCCTTCCATACAAAGAAAAAATGTTGCCAACCCAAAGACTTGCTGGACCCAAATAAACTCCCTCCTTAAAGGAAAGGACATAAACATTCCCCAGTCCATGGTCACAAATGGTAACACACTCTCGAGCCCCACAGACATAGCTACTGGTATAAATCACTTTTCACTGACCTGGACAAATACAAAAAAACCTCCCATCCCAGGTGACTCAACATCACCCGAACCTGACTGTACCCTCCTCACCTTCCACCTAAAACTGGCCACAAGGCTAGAGGTCCTCAAACTACACAAGGGTCTCAACCCAGACAGTGCTCCTGGATTCAATATCCTTCATATAAAATTCCTTAGGATAGGAGCACCTTCAATCGCCTACCAGTAATGCTATTAATAAACAAATCTTTTCTTTCTCAAACAATCCTGGACAAATGGAAAACTGCAATTGTAGTCCCTGTACTTAAAAGTGGCCCCACAAACCTGATAGAAAACTATAGGTCTATATCTATCCTATGTTCCTAGCCAAAATCTAGGAGATAATTCTTTACAATCAACTAAAAAAAATGATGTAGGTGCCGTATTGGTCCTTTAAGAACAGATCCAGAAACAATGATTTGATACCTTTTATTGGACCAACATGGATGTTACAGAAAAGAACAAAGTGCTCTAGCTTTCAAACCAACCAGGTCCTTCTTCAGAAGCTTTGTGGCAGTTTTCAAATGTCCCATACTATTAACACCAGATTATATTGAAAAACAGAAATAATTCTCATTGGTTTAACATATACATTTAAAACATAACAGAAAATTATGTCAGAGAAGCTAATTAATACCAGTATGCCTTTAACTGAGGAGCCTCAGAAGGGCAAAGGTTATCAAGAATTCTCTACAGCCAGAAAGTACTTGTTCCATAAATTTTAAAGTGTCTCAGTATGCCATAAAACCATTCCAGTGATAAAAAACAGCATGGCATTCTCTCTAATACATGTAAGATGAGCTTACAACTTACATTCCTATTGTCCTGGTATATTAAAGAACAGATAATGAGAGACAAAATCCTGAAATTAGGCATAACTGCAAGTTGAAAACAAGCCTCAAATTAACCTACACATATATACATGATGCATGAAAGTATCACTTGTAAGTGTAAGTGCCAAATAAAAAAATACTTGTCAAGGACCCCAAGAAAACAAAACCATGAGCCTGATAAGTGCAGATTTCAACAAAGAGTCCATGTATAACAAAATGCACATGTTACATGAGGTCCCTGCACCCTAATTGGTACCCTCAGAGGTACAGCGTAGACAGCTAATGCTTAAACATAGGTCATACTAACATATAGGGCTAAGGGCATCTACCGTATAAGAGTAGATGTCGGGATATGAATGCATATTGTTGTAATCCACTTTGCTTGCTAAAACACATATATTTTACCATGTATTTTCTGTCTATTTCTTACTTGTCGATGCCAAGACACCTGTCCTTGAAGAAATTATAATATGTGAGACAGCACTGCCATCTTTTGGTGATTTGTACCACTACACTTAGTTATGTAAGACTCTGTATAAGAACTTCTTTGTTCTAAAACTGATGACTTTACAGAATCATATAATGTTATCTTGGCAACGTGGAGCCACCTCTAATTTAGCCAATAGGGCTCATCTCTGTAACTAGAAATGTTTCTAGCTTTTGATAACTATAGTAATTATCATAGGTATATAATGTAATGCACAAACTTTACACCTCGGAGACCGAGAGACCCCAGAGACTACAGAGAAACATCGAGTGTGAGGGAGCTTAGCATTGGCTCCCAGTTCATATTGGTAAGAACTGCTAGGGCAACTGTGATTTATCCCTTTGGAAGTAATAAACTTGTTTATTACTCAATACAACATGTTTGTGATTACTTGCATTCCCAATATCGTCAAGAATCTGAAAGTGAGGATTACACCTCTTGACAAATTGACGACCGCGTGCAGGTGATATTTGGTGTTTGTAAGTTTTCACTTGTTGTTAAACTTTTCCCTTTCCCCGGGGACAGTAGGTGTACATTCCCATATCATCTCCCATTTCAAAACCAGTTTGAAGTCACTTGCAAAGTCTGGCTGACTTTTGGTGTGGTCAATGCTGTCTCGACCCACTCTTTAGCAGCTTTGAATTGCAAGCTTACAACAAATACAGTAGCCTGCTGTGTTTAAAGTACTCATGTTGTTGATCAATATGCAGACGCTGTCTTTTTCACAGTTTGAATTTTCGTTCCTCCACATAATGGCCACAGTATCAGATATCTGTGCAGAACTGAGACTTGATGTCTCAAATTTCCTTGCTTCCCATTTAGGATGAGCTGCCTTGGCGTGGGACGCAAAGTCAATCCGATAACCTTGTACTGGGGATCTCAACCCAGTACACAGAGATGAGACAATCAACCAATAAGCGACACTCTAAAGGGTTGATGGTCACGGCTTTCTCGCTGCTTTGAGCCTCCAGTGAGGTTTCGAACCCTTGATCTGCAAATTTCGTCTCTCAAGCAAGAGATGGGTTTGCAGGAAACAGAATGTATTAGATGCAGCAGAACTTGGAGTCTGAACTCCAAACTCTGCCGGAATGAAAAGGATTCACTCTTGCATCATTCAGTCCAAGCTGGAGAACAAGAATTATGTATGTTGAAGCAGGAGTGTGAAAGTTTGAGACAGTATAAGAGTCAGGTTGTGCAAATGAATGATTTGCTGAGTGCTGTGAATGCTCAGTTGAGTGACGAAATGGGTGAGCTTCAGGATGAGATCAACCAGGTACGTAATGACTTAGAAGTAGCTTATAGGGACAACCGCGAATTGAGTGCCACGTGATTGAGTTTTGCAAAAGCAAAAGCAAGAACAGGTTGATATGGATGTTGCAAGTGTGAATCACGATGAATGTAGAACTAAGATGGCGACACTGCACCATCAGCGAGAGGTTCTGGCTGGACATGTTAAGGCAATGGGAGGCGTAACCTGCCTTTCATTCGTCATCAGAAGGGAGTTATCTGATGATGATGTTTCACAGTACAATGCCCAGTCACGCCCCTGCTATGGCCCAGACTCTGCACCCAGCCATCCACAGCATGGTGGGTCCCCCCCAACTCCCCAGGTCACACGTTGATGACGTCATGATGCTCATCATGGGAAACACCAACATGGTGGTGCCCATGATGGGGGCGAAACTCAAGCCTGGTCTGATGGTGCCTCAGGTAGCCGTTATTAATGTGGAAGACAGGCAAGAGATAGAAACCATGATCGATGAGGCATTAGGCAATGTCCCCTTCCTGAAAGAAGCATGAAAGCTATTAAAAGCCAGATTAGCAGCTTTTCAGGAAGCTGGCACTCAGGAAGTTATTGTCCACTTTTCGCCAAAACTGCAGCTTTGCAGCCTTGGATGGTGCATGAGACAGTTTACCTTTGCCTGATTGACCACCCACTAATCCCCTGCAAATGGCCTACTCTGTTCAGAAAATTGCTGACAGCATCAGTCGGATGAGCCCGTCGGACAACCTCAGCTATCACTTGGAAAAGGTACGTTCTAAATGTGAGATGCTTAGCCTCTGCAGAATATCAGGTCCAAATACCACGCCAGACCATCGATCCTGGGTTGTGGGCCAAACTCCCGAAGCTGTTCGCCAGGATGGGAACGCTACCTTTGACGAGGTTGCAGCTGAGCTCATTTCTGCTCACAGCCCAGGTGTAGTAGGAGTGATGCTAGCATATCCTGTGAAGCAGAATGCAAAGAAAGTCCAGCGACTTACCACCAGAGACTCTGGATGGCCTACCGAGTAGGCAAGCATCTGGCACAAGAAGCTGCGGATGTAGATCTTATTGAATATAAGACCTTGTGCCTTAAAACATGATTCCAGCAGTACAAGAAAAGGTGAGACCCAACTACCTACCCAAATATGGACAGGTTTGCCGATATGCTTGGAAAACCGAGAGGGTGTACCAACTGTATATCCGTGATTTGGGCTCCAGTTCCAAGAAGAGTAGCTGCTGTGGAACCCGCCGAGGACCACGACACACCACAGTGGAAGAGCAGGCTCAATACCAACAGGCTCAGCATTCGCCAGCCCTCCAGCCAGTAACCAACACCCCCAACAGGCCCAACAACAACCGCATCTACAACAGCAATGGGGTGGGAACCGGAATTGGCACAAGAACAGGAAGCATAAGGGTGAGGTAAACCACAACAGAGAGCGGGTCCTTCATGTGAGGAGATAGCTGAAGAAAACTGGAAATTTAGAGGCTCCTGGGACAAGTCGCTCTGTGGCGGATGCTGTCCTGCTCAGAACCTTGCGGTGGTAGAACCGGCAGCCCAGGCCACAACTGGCCATGGAGACACTGGAGGTACAGGCCCTCAGGCCCATTAGGGCCTGAACCCAGAAGCTCCTCCCTATATAGCATCAGTACAGCATGGTGAAGTCATTCATGCAAGTCTGGCCCAACCTCTGCATGCTTCTGGCAATATGTATTGACAATTACAGACCCCAGTCCATATTGTAAACAAGCTGGTCTTGGATACAAGCGGAAGCCCTGCACCAAGGCGAGGTCAGGGACCACCAACTAGTAGTTTTGCTAGATACAGGTGCAGCTGTATCTGTGCTCATGACGAACACCCGGACATGTCCCTTGGTCTACCGGATGGAAGACCAATATGTCAGGAGTTGATGGTACTAGGCTGCCTGCATACGCTCTACCCTTACCGGTGGAGCTACGGCCCAAAAGGCCTCACACACTTTCCAACTGATGGTACTGCATGATCATCCTAGTATTACAGGAATCGACTTCCTTACCACCACGGTTGAGTGGTGGACCTCGCTAACATACTACTGATACAGATTCAAGGTCAATACCATACCATTTTGATTCCTGACTCACATGTTATGGCAGCGATATCTGCCAATGACAAAGAGTATGGCGTCATAGATTTGTTCAAGAATCATGAACTTTCCCAAAACTCCTACCTATTCTGCAGCAACATTTGGAAGCGTTTGCGGTTAACAAACATGATTGTGGTAGAATGCACTGTCATTGAAGTGCCAGGCCAGGCACATGAGAGGAAAGGCAGTATCCTTTCCCAACTGAGGCCTTGCCTTCCCTTCAAGAAGACAATCAAGTTGCTCCTCAAGCAGGAGTAATCAGAATGTGTGTTTCCATTGCCAACTCCCCAGTGTGCCCGTGAAGAAACCCACAGGTGCCTGGAGACTTACTATTGTCTACAGGAAACTGAATCAGGTCATTCCCAGTTGTTCCCCAACTGTGGCATCAGCACCAGAATGTGCTACGACTTTTAACCCTGATTTGAAATGGTTCAGTGCCCTGGACATTTCCAATGGTTTTGGTCATTGCCATTGGCCCATAAGAGTCAATATAAGTTTACCTTCACCTTTGAAGGAAGACAGTATATGTGGACTTGATTGCCACAAGGATTCCATAACAGTCCATCCTCTTCCATCTCCACATGATGGGCGCCCTCGAGAGTTCTCTACCCCTCAATGTCTCCTACAATATATGGATGACCTGTTGCTGGCCACAGCCACACAGGAACAATATTTGGATCTCTTGGATGAACTATTGACTCTCATTCAGAAAGCAGGCTTGAAATGTAACCCAGCAAAAGCACAGTTGTGTCAGAAAGAAGTACTCTTTCTGGGTCTAAAATAACTGACCAAGGTCAAGCCCTACCTGGAAGAAGGTACAGGATTGCAAGACTTGCCATTACCTACCAGGTGTGGTAACTCTTCGAAGGTTCCTAGGTATGGTAAACTATTCGAGAGATTTCATTTGTGATTTTTGCTCAAAGCTGCTCCTCTATGAGTTACTCAAAGGATGTACCATGGACTTGGGGCCCTATTCACTTCAGGCTGTGATGTCACTGAAGCAGGCCTTGGCCTCTGCCCCAGCACTGGTTAACCCAATCCAGCATTACCATTCCATCTGGAATGTGCCACCTCTGACATTGCCATGTCAGCTGTGCTGGCCAGAAGGTGCATGGCACCCTGAGACCCATTGCATATGCCTCACAGCTCTTGACCCCAGTGGAACAGAAGTATGGCCTTTGTGAAGGAACCTTCTAACCACCTACTGGGCTGTCAAGCACTTCCTGTATATCATTGGGTACTCACCACTGATCATTAACACTAACCATTCACCGACTACCTTTTTGCTCTCAGACAGAGTGAAGGATGGATCAGTCTCTAACAGCAGGCTGACACGCTGGTCACTTCTTCTCCAGGACAGGGACTTACAGGTCCACCGACTAAAGTTGCATCTATGCTAGCTCATGGTCTCCTTTTCAGGAGAATCCCATGACTGTACACTACAGTCACCTGATCTTCCAGATCCAGGTCCTTTCTTCTCTGCCATGCCACAAGTACTCAAGAGTACATCTTTGTACCATATCTTTACTGATGGTTCAGCATCCTATTATCAGGAGAACAGATTGCAGGGATGGGTATTTTGGTGATCTACCCTATGGGAACACTGTTAAGATATCTAAACACTGTAGTGTAGCTTCATCACAATTTGCAGAGATGGCAGCGGTGGCCTATGCCCTTGAGTTCATCCAACATGGAACCCAGGATACCATCATCTTAACAGACTCTAATTGGGCTTGTTGTTCCTTACAGAATTTCTTCCCTTCTGGCACAAGAACTCCTTCCTCTCTTCTGATGGCAGTCCAGTGAAGTATAAAGAATTGGTAATATACATACATGCACTGGCACAGAAATTTGCACACAAACTTTATGTACACAAGGTTAAAGCCCACTCTCTTCATGACCCCTATCATGCCTTCAATGACACAGCAGACACCCTCACTAAGGAAGGGCCCAAGGGGGACATCTGGATGATGGAACACCCAGAAGCTAATGCAGCTGTACACATTGCAGCACTCAAAAGAAATCTGATCTTTTCTCCTTGGACCTCTCTGCAGCCCAACAGCTGGACACTGAACTCAAAGAAGTGTTCAGATTCCTTGATAAGGTACTGAAGAAAATCTTTCTACCCATAACCCTTATTGGAGACATGAAGGTAAGTTACACTTGTCACCAGATGACAAGCTTGTTTGGTTTCAACAAGGCGACTCCTCCAACAAATTGTGGGTTGTCCCCAGACACCTCAGATCTGAGTTCTTGCACCAATTGCATGACACTCCTATTGGTGGACACCAGGGGCAGAAAATACCCTCCAGTGACTCAAGACCACTGCCTGGTGGCCTGGAATTACTAAAGACATTAAACAATACATAGACAACTGCTTTGTTTGTGCACAAAACAACCCATCCCAACCATGCGAAATGCCAAACTTCTACCACAAAAACATTTTGGCCATGGCATGCTATCCAAATGAAACTTTATTGGCCTCTGACCAATACCAGCAGAAATAATAAGTATGCTCTTGTGGTAACTGACCTTTTCTCAAAGTGGGTGGAGCTTTCCCCACTAAGACATGTACAGCAAAGACCACTGCCAAAATCTTGGTAGAACAGATCTTCTCTAGGTGAGGTCTACCCTCAAGGTAGACTCTGACAAAGGAACTAGTTTACAGGTGAGTTGATGAAAGAATCCTTGAACTCCTTGGAGTTCAGCAGAAGTTCCACGTACCTTACCATCCTCAATCTTCAGGTCAAGTAGAAAGAGCCAATAGATGGATTAAGCAAATGCTCTCCAAATTCATTGAGGACAATCCAAAACCTTGGATTCCCTATTGCCTTTACTCCTTATGGCAATCAGGGCACACCTTCAGCCACCACTCAGCTCACACCCTTGAGGTGATGACTGGTAGACAGATGAGATTACCTGAACACCTGTTGTTTGACCTGCACACCCTACTGCAGACCATGTGTCTGTGGATCAGTATGTGGAAAAACTCAGAAAAGACCTCATACACACACACTTGTATGCTGCAAATTGCATGGGCAAAGCCCAGAACAATCAAAATGCAATTTGACAAGCATGCACAAGAAGTGGATTGGCAAGTTGGAGATCAGGTAATGGTACTTCAATTTGCACATCCCACCATTCCTTCTCTAATAAGTGGGAAGGCTCATACCCCATTGTCAACAAGCTCAGTCCATCCATCTATCAGGTTAGACTCCTTCTCAACAACAAACTGACTGACAAGTGGTTACATGCAAACCAGCTGAAACTGTATAAAGGAGCTTGAATTACTTTTCCTCACCCCATTGGACGGAATTGTACTAACAAACTAATCTTTGATCTTCCTTTTCAGATACACTGACAAGATGCCTATCTTGTTCCTTTATTTCCTTCTCTCAGGAGTGATCCCTGCATCCAAGGCATGGTACGGACCTCCTCGCCACCTCGACCCTCCAGCACCTCCTTCAGAGGAATATCCATAAATATACCAGATAGCATGATCACTGTCCATGAATGTTCCGATGCTTACCTCACTGCCTCGGTTATTGCTCCTGATAAATCTACCCTTCAAATTGAGTAGCAAATCACATCACAAGGACAAATTCTCCCTGTGGCTAAACTCTCCAAAGGCACTTTCCAGGGTTAGCTTAATGCTAAATTATCCCCAAATGGTTCACTGTCCTTGTTACAAACTGCATTAAGACATTCTGGTTTTGTACAATATAACTGCCTTAATAGACCCTTCTTACTGTAATTCTTTGTCCAAGGATTCCGCGCAGATTTTGTGCTATACACCACATGGCTTCTGCAGCCATGTACCTCTCTGTATTACAGCCTACTGATAAACAGCATTTGGAATGTCAAGCACAACCCTGGTCCCCATAGTGGTCTCACAGCCACTGCCCTCCCAGGTTCTTTAATTAATAATTTACATTTTCTGCATATACCTGTTTTGTTTAGTCTTACTTACTGGAATATGAAAGTTTGGTATGTGCCACAATACTAATACATCAGCATTTTATAGAACATTATTGCTTGATAGTTTAGCTGCATTATAGATTCATACACAGGATCCTTTTGCTGTTGTCTATTCTACTGAACATAGAGGCAATTTCAGGAGGAAGACCCTCCTGGTAATTTGAATCATAAGCGTAACTAAGCGTGAAGTTGACAGTTCTGATGTTACAGGTGCAACAGGTACTGTCACAGGTCTTTCGATCGACTATGTCTATCTGGAATAAAGCTGACATTGCTGCTATCAAAAGTCATTCTGCAAAGTTCTCCACTGGCTTGGTTAATAATGTTTTACCTCCATTATTGCATGGTGTGGATGGCCTTAGTCAGGAAGAATGATACACTGTATACAACATGCACGACATTGCTAAGGCATTTACTGATTCTAAAGATAAGATCAATGCAGTCATACAACAGAATAACAGAGAAGCAGATAAACAATACATTGCTAAGGAAATACTCTGCTCTGCTTATGGCTCCTACATTATCACTACCATCAACAACCTCTTCCGTGATTTAGAATCTGGAAGAATTCTGACATCATACATGATAGGCTCTATCCAAATGGTATTGTCCAAGATGTAAAAGCTCTAGCTGTGTTCCCATGTATGCAACAGACTTTGTCTATTCCTCTTTCAACAGCTAGGAATTTGGGTTTGTGACCAGACACCCTAATACTGCTCCTTGTTTCACTACCAAGAAATGTTCCATAACAGATACCATGTTTGTTTCTTTCACTGTCTCCTTACCACATTTTGATCCTACTACAGCTTTGTTTGACAAGCTTGCACTGGTACATTCTATAGGGCATTTGGATGAAGACATCTACAGAAAGCCTGGATCTACCATCACTACTGGTCTATCATTCTTTCCTGGATGCCTGGGTGGCTCCACTACACGGACTGCTGTGCCAAAAAGCAATATATCTATCTGTGCCGCTGTGATGTGTTTGATGTTATACACTCTGTCTGTGGCTACTCTCCAGACAGCATTGATTGGACTTTCACTATGGATGATGACATCACTGAGAATGACACCAACTCTTTCAACTCAACTCTGGCTCTGGATCAGCTGTACCAATCCTATCGCGAGGAGGCTCATCGCCTGTCAACATGGATTTCGAAGACGACCTACACCTGCCCTGTCCAGTTGCAAAAGTGGAGACTGCCTACTGTGTGTTCACAGTACAACTCTGATGGTGAATATTGTATTGTCACTAATTACAAGACTTATACATATGGTTCTGTTACTTGTGCTATTGATTACCCCAATTTCTGTTTTGTTCCCCATCAGAAGACTGTTATTGGACATACTGTTATAACCCCTTCCCCTTATGGATGCAGACATTATTGATGGTAACTCAGATTATCTACTCACACTCTCAGAGTACTTGCCATACTTTAACGTACACATAGACCCACTTACACTTACACTGAAATCACTTTTAGACAGGAAAGACACACACTCATCCACATCAGCAATAATATTACCAAAGCCAATAAAGCTGTTCTTGACCTGATTAATGATGGAGATATGAATAACGCATTAACTAACACCTGGTTAGAAATTACTTTTAAAGGTTTTGTTATTATCAAGCATTTTGATTTTCACTTTGATTATTATGCTTTGCTGCCTACGGCGTACACTATGCCAACACCGTGAGCAGCTCGAGTTCCTTTACAAGGCTCGCACATCAGGATTGCAAACAACCACTGCTCCTGTCCTTTCCCTAGACATTTACCTGTGTTGCCCTTAGAGGCAACAAGGGAAGAATTATTACACAAGGTCCCTGCACCCTAATTGGTACCCTCAGAGGTACAGCGTAGACAACCAATGCTTAAGCATAGGTCATACTAACATATAGGGCTAAGGGCATCTACCGTATAAGAGTAGATGTCAGGATATGTATGCATATTGTTGTAATCCACTTTGCTTGCTAAAACACATATATTTTACCATGTGTTTTCTGTCTATTTCTTATTTCTCAGATGCCAAGACACCTGTCCTTGAAGAAATTATAATATGTGAGATGGCACTGCCATCTTTTGGTGATTTGTACCACTACATTTAGTTATGTAAGACTCTGTATAAGAACTTCTTTGTTCTAAAACTGATGACTTTACAGAATCATATACTGTTATCTTGGACCGTGGAGCCACCTCTAATTTAGCTAATAGGGCTCATCTCTGTAACTAGAAATGCTTCTATCTTTTGGTAACCATAGTAATTATCATAGGTATATAATGTAATGCACAAGCTTCACACATCGGAGACCGAGAGACCCAAGAGACTACAGAGAAACCTCTAGGTGTAGGGACAGCTAACATTGGCTCCCAGTTCATATTGGTCAGAACTGCTTAGGGCAACTGTGATTTATCCCTTTGGTAGTAATAAACTTGTTTATTACTCTAAAACAACGTGTTTGTGATTACTTGCATTCCAATATCGTCAAGAATCTGAAAGTGAGGTTTACACCTCTTGACACACAGAATCAGTCTAAGGAATCTAAATGAAAACCCAAAGTAATTACACCTTTTATGAACCCCCAAGTAAATGAGATATGCATCTTAATATGAGCAGTTAAAAATGTGACAGTGTGTAATCCAACCACTGACAACTAACAAAAGGAAGTAAATGTACACTATATGTGAAAACTAAGTGTCCTAGCCACATAACAATTACCCCATCCCATGCTCCCCACACATATGTGTGTACATACCACCACACACCCCCACACACACACACACACTGCACACCCACAACCACAACACACAACAAATATAGAAACACAATCCACACACCACCACACCATGCTTTTACTTTAAAAGATGGACATAAACACTATAGTTCTTCAGCAGGGCCTTTGATTTTGTAAGTTTATGGTTAGCTACATGTTGACTTCTCACCTTAACACTGTGGTGAGTGCATTTGAGTGTGTGTGTGTGTATACTGATGTATGTATGTATGTGTGTGTTTGGTGTGTGTTTGGTGTGTGCTGTGTTTTTGTGTGTTGTGGGTATGGTGTGTGTGTGTGTTTTGTTTGTTGTGCATGGTGTGGTGTGGTGTGTGTGGATTGTGTTTGTTATATTTGTTGTGTGTTGTGGTTGTGTGGGGGTGTGCAGGTGTGTGTGTGTGTTTTCTTTGTATGTGTGGGGTGTGGTGTGGTGTATGTACACATATATGTGTGGGGGAGCATGGCATGGGGTAATTGTTATGTGGCTAGGACACTTAGTTTTCACATATAGTGTACATTTACTTCCTTCTATTAGTTGTCAGTGGTTGGATTACACACTGTCACATTTTAACTGCTCATATTAAGATGTATATCTCATTTGCTTGGGGTTCATAAAAGGTGTAATTCCTTTGGGTTTCATTTAGATTCATTAGACTGATTCTGTGCATTTTGTTATACATGGACTCCGTGTTGAAATCTGCACTTATCAGGCTCATGGTCTCGTTTTCTTGGAGGTCCTTGACAAGCATTTTTTTTATTTGGCTCTTACACTTACAAGTGATACTTTCATGCATCATGTATATATGTGTAGGTTAATGTGAGGCTTGTTTTCAACTTGCAGTTATACCTAATTTCAGGATTTTGTCTCTCATTATCTGTTCTTTAATATACCAGGACAATTGGAATGTAAGTTGTAAGCTCATCTTACATGTATTAGAGAGGATGCCACTCAAGATTTTTTATCACTAGAATGGTTTCTTGGCATACTGAGACATTTAAATGTATGTGACAAGAACTCTCTGGCTATAGAGAATTCTTGATAACCTTTGCCCTTCTGAGGCTCCTCAGTTAAAGGCATACTGATGTTAATTAGCTTCTCTGATGTAATCTTCTGTTATGTTTTAAATGTATATGTTAAACCAATTAGAATCATTTCTGTTTTTCAATATAATCTGGTGTTAATAGTATGGGATATTTGAAAAAACTGCCACACAGCTTCTGAAGAAGGGCCTGGTTGGTTTGAAAGCTAGAGCACTTTCTTCTTTTCTGTAACATCCATGTTGGTCCAATAAAAGGTATCAAATAATTGTTTCTAGATCTGTTTATAATCCACTATACTCACATCTCAAACTCAACAATGATTAAACTATGCATCAGCATGGATTTACGTAAACTGCATGACACAGAACCAGCACTCTCGCATAACCTCAGACAATTTCAGGGCAATGGATCAGGGCGACACCACAGGTGCCACCTTTGTGGACCTTACAAAGCCTTCAACCATGTCAGCTACCAACTTCTTCTCATTAAACTCCATCAACAGGGTCTTCACCTGCATCCCACTCCTGGCGAGCCAACTACTTAACCAACATGCTGCAGTGTGTAAAATGATCTGGTGCCACGTCCCCTCGCTTCCATAACTGATGGTGTTCCACAGGGCTCCATAGTAGGACAACTCCTATTCTCCATTTTCCTCAATATACTCCCACTCAACTGTGAGGCTGCAGCAGTTCAATTATATGCTAATGGCACCATTTTATACAGGTCTGCTAAAGATATCAATGTCATAAGGTCAACCTGAGAGTTATTTTCAGGCTTTGGAGGCCTGATACAAAACCAGCCTGTTAGTACGTAACACTAAAAGACTAAAAGACTCAAACCATGTTATTGCACCACACCTCTATAAACTTGATAACCAACCACCTTTGGTCATTAAAACATCAGAGGAGTGTCACTGGAATGTGTCAAAAGCTTTAAATACCTGGGCATCACCTCTAGATGAAAACCTATTCTTCAAGATCCATATAAATAAAATTATAAAATCAACTCACCAGACACTAGGGTTACTATACCGCACTGCCCCTACCTCACTTCCCAATCCAGAAAGGCCATCTGTACTGCAACCCTCCTCCTAGGTCTCCTCTATGGTGTATCCTTGCTTTCCACAGTGAAGCCATCTATTCTGAACAGACTTGAGGCAAGCATATCATTGTATTGCCAGATTTGCCACCACAGCCCAAGCCTGAACTCACCACCGTGCTGTGCTTAGTACCTTAAACTGGCCAGGTTTTGAGGTGAAATTGGACTATCCTTGCTGTGTACTACCTTCAAATTAATTCACCTCCCTCCAAGCCTGTCTAACCTACTGACCCAGAAACCATTCACCAGGTTTATTATAACATCTCAACAATCATTACTAAGTATGCTTAAAACTCTTTTAGCAGTTGAAGAGATCTTTCTCATGCAGCTGCCCATAAATTGAATAATCTTCCAATAAGACTTCTATCCTGCACATCCCTCTTGCAGTTTTAAAAAACAGTACAAGGACCTATTCCATGCCACTGGCATGTGTGGCTGTATATAACACCCTGCCAAGCAGGCAGGGGTTAATCCTATGTCATGCTCTCAAGATTTCTCTGAACCCTGTGTTACCAACAATTCTGAAAGTTGTTTATGCCCTAAAGTGTATGATGTTCCTCTATCTTATGAACTTACTGCATCAAATTGTTGAATATTTCTACTTGTTAATGTTACCACTGTTGGTACTATGTTTATTGTCCATCTACTATGTTTAATGTCTATCATTTGTGGAATGCTTAGATTTCCTGGGTCACCACTAAAAAGGGACTGTCTTGTCTCAGTGGGCCTACCTAGTCATCAAAATTCAAATAAAATAAATAAAAGTTTAGCCACACTATTTACCTAAATGCCCCCATCTTACTGCTACCACTTTTAGTAACTACTAAGCCCATCACTCTGTTCCAGCCATGCTTGAAATCATTTATGGTTTGGGGACCAGGGCCCAACTCATCAGCTGGCAGACTGTTTCAAGGCTCATACACCCTATCTATAAATTAACACTTTCTCACATTCCTTCTGAACCTCCCCACCAATTTTCATCCATGTCCTTGTGTTCTTGATCCACTATTCCTGCTGAGTAGTTTCTCACAGTTCACCTTGTTCATTTCTTTCAGGAACTTGAAGTTCTTTATCATATCTCCCTCTCCCATCTAGCCTCCTGCAAGTACATGCTCAGTGCCTTAAGCTGATCCTTGTAAGATCTGCCTGTTGGCCATGAATCATTTTGTTACCCTACATTCGCCATCTCCAGCCTGTCCTTTTCTTTCTTCAGGAAAGGACACCAGAACTAAACACAGTACTCCAGGTGCAGCCTCACTACTGATCTGTTGACAGGTAGTAATACCCCTCTCTTCTGCTGTCAATATCCCTCTTGATGTACCCCAGCATACTGTTTATCTTACAGTAAGCTTTGTTGCTTTAGCTAGATTGTTTATGGGAGTCACATATGATGACTCCTAGATCTCTTTCCTCAAAGTAGTGCCCAGCTTAGCTCTTCCCATCCAGTACTCTGTCCTGGTGTTCTCATTTCTTCATAAATCACTTTATATTTTTTGTATTGAATTTCAACTGCCAAACCATGAACTATGTTTATAGACTTTGTAGGTTCCTCTGCATCTCCTTAATCCCCTCCTCACTGTTTAATGTACCACAAAGCTTAGTGCCATCTACAGAGAGACATTTTCCCATGAATTACTTCTCCGATGTTGCTGATGAACATTTTGAAAAGGACTGGCCCAGCACTGACCCTGTGACACCCCACTGGTGATCTCCCTGTCCTTGGATTTGACTCTGTTTACTACAACCCTATGCTATATTCCTTCTAAATAATTTACCACCCATCTAACTGTGTCTTTTGCTGCACTGATCTTCAAGCTTCTAGCCTTTCTCAATCCTACCCCTCTTCACTGTAGCATGCGTATCCTATCTGTTGCATTCAGTGACCACTGCATGATGTTCTGCATCAAAAAATCTTCGCCCCCTCCAACGCCTCCTAAGTACATCTGGTCCAGATATCTCTAGTCACTAGACATCAAGGGTGCTTATGAGCGACCTTGCCGTTTTGGACTAGTCAGCAATCCTCCAGCCTCTGACATTGATGTTGCCCTCTCACTTTCTATCTCCAAATTCTCCTCAGTCTAGAACCTGCATGCCTCTAAGGAAATCCAGGGCTGAATCATCCTGTCTCTTTTGGATCTCCTTGGAAATCACTGATCTGTTCAAGTCCCTTGGCCTTGCATGGGCCAAGTAAAAATTAGCCCTCTCCCTTGTTGATCTTTTCTATTACAGGGTCCTGAGAAACAAATGCACCTAGGCTGTCTGGGTTGCAAAATCAAATTATTTAAAATCCAACCTCCAGAGTAACCTTAACTACCCAACCAAATTCTGAAAAGTAATCTACCCACATTTTGACCCTCTAATCCAGTCTGCTCCTCCTGTCCTCTTGGCTAATGGCTCATCATTAGCTGATCCTTTTCTGTTGCTGTTCACGTCAGTAAATTTTCACCACTTGTTCCCTTCCTCTAACTGCAGTACTGGCTCTACACCTTCACCTGTTGCACCTGTTCCTCCACCCTCCAATCCACACTGAGATTCCACATTCTCCCATTCCATCTCATGATACACTTCTTGCCTTCTCATCTCTTAATCAAAGTCCAGTCCTGATGAGTCTGATCCTAAACTTCTCTACATTGTCTGTCCTGTAATTGCTTTTCCACTGACTCAGCTGCTTAACCTTTCATTCTGCCTCAGCTCCATTCTTCTGTTTCACAAAGGATGGGACCCCATCTCTCCTGGAAATTACTGTACTATTTCCTCCTCCCTTTCTTGCTAAACTGCAAAAAAGCTATTCTACTCTAGACTAGAGATGCAGTAAAAGTTTTACTCTGCCAGCAAAGTAGAGGTGAAGTCACCCACTCCACATACTTTTCATGCTCTGCGAAGTCCCCATAGAAATGCACTCTTCGGTCTCATAGTGATTTTGCCTTATAATGACTTAGCTTTCACTTTGCTTCATTCTTCTGTTGAAAGTGAAATGAGTGAGAACTGAAACAGCCCACAGACTGAGACTGTTTACACACAGCCACCTTTATTTTCTTTTATCTGGTTCCTGTAATAGGATGTGGGAAAACAGATGGACACAATGGTCTGGTATAAAGTTCAATGCACCATTGGCAAGGTGCAATGTTTATTTGTTCCAACATCAACAGAAAGGATATAAAGTAAAGGCTCAAACTGTGAGTAAAATAAAGGCTATATAAAGCAAATAACATTCTGTACCATTGTAAAACTTAAACATTCCTATTCCACTTGTGTGATGAGGTCTTATCGACCCTTCTCACTCCTTGGTCAGAAAACACTGATCCTATATGACAAATGCTGAACAGGTTAGCCCTTTTATACCGCCCACCCACCCACACAGTCATGTTCCACAGCATCATCATGTTCATATAAGTTTGTTTTAGAGCTTCATTTAATTTATATACTATAGGAGCTCATATAAATATACACTACATCGGGTCTGAGTAAACAGAACATATTTTTAGTTATGGAGAACTTTAATTTCAACAGAAAATATTTCATTAAGGTCTAGGTAAGATATTGCAGTATAAGGTAGACACTAGAGGCCACTGCCACCCTTATCATGCAGCACACAGCAACTAGGCAAACAGAGCACACAGCCTGCTTGCAGGAGTCTTCAAGAGCTTCACTTCCTTTGGGAGTAAGTTTAGCCTAGTTTGCATTCTTTCTTGACTCCGCCTGGTTATTTATTATTTTTTAGTATAATAATGCATTGTTACCAAGCAAAGGAGACTAGCTAGGTTTTTTTAAACTTGCAGGGATTCACCAGTGCAAAATTTGCAATTCCTAGTGAGAAAAGCTTAATTATGTAGCTCAGTCAGAACAGCTGAGCAACAGGAAAGCAACTAAAAACTCCTGAAGGAGTTTTTCCTTCAGAATACAACCTTTAGCAGCCTGTAAGTTTCCCTTTTAAAGTATTCATATTTTAAAATAATGGGCCAGTTCCTGTTGCATTTTAACCAGTATTCTCTGGGAGAAAATTTTTATTTAGCTCCTCCCTGATGGCTTGTGTTTCATCTAACAACCTGATTGTTACTCTCACACTCTAATGGGGCTGTAACTCAGAATAGCCTCTCCCATTTCATTTCAGCAGGGGAATAGCATTATTTTATTTAAACAACCCACTGCTTAGTCAGCAGGAGCACAAGTGGGCTGCTTGAGTCAAACTGTACCAGTTTTTTTTTAAATTACCACACTTGCTAATACAGTGAGGCGGCTTCTAAAACCAAACTTTCAAATATGTAACTGTCTCTTTGGGGGACAGAACAGAAGAATTTATCCTTCTACCCAGGGACCACCCTCTTACAGTTTCCAACTGGAGTGACTGAAATCATCATGATATGCATCATCCATATCCACAGTTTCAGCTTGGATGCTGTCCTGTGGAGAACATGTTCCAACTACAGCATCATTATGATCATTCAATATTTTATCGCCAACATTTGAATGGTTGGATGGCCCAGACGACCTCAACAGCACTAGAAACATAACACTGTGAGTCATCTTCAGGATCAAAATTACGTTCAACTATTGTGGGGATAGGGTAGGGGATGTCGGGGGTGTGACATCAACTACACTCTGAGTTTGACTCTGGCTTTAGACTCAACAACCTGCTAACTTGTCACGGGTTGAACTTGGGCAATACTCATGCCATCAGCAACTTCACTACCACCTCCTTCGGGACAACAGCATCTCCAACCATCATTGAAGCAACTGATTGTGCTGTGAAAACAAACTCGGAGAAATCCCTTTACTGGCATCAACTATGCACTCATGCTGCATTCTATACTATGGCCCTCTTCCAGTGGCAGCAGTGTTATGGCTAGAAACATCTTTGCATGCACGTCTCTTTGCAGGTATTTTTGGGATTACACAGAAAATTCACAACAAATTTAGATTTCTGAACTTTGGGGTGGATAAGAAGCCAAAAATACAACTGTGGCTTATGGATACAGATTGGGCCCTAAACAGATGCAAACACACAGACAGATGAAGATTCCATCAAGAGAGCAGCCACAAGGTACAACAACACCCTCCTTAACTAGTGATCACACAAATCCAAAACTGGAAAAATAATACCTTTTTGTGGTTTTGGAGGGAGGGCAGTCACTACCAGTCCACTACCTAGATAGGTGAAGCAATTCAAAATACTGCAGGCAGATAATAGATTCAGAATGCTGCAATTGCTTTGTGGTACAATAAAATGTGTCTGACTTGATGGCACTCACACACATTCACACAGCACAGGTAATGAGCAGAAAACTTAACAGTTCAGTACACTATCTAACCAAATCTTTTTAAACTGAATGAAAATATGTACTGCATTACAACAAACAGAAAACAGTTATCAAAAATTACTTAAAGTATTACTGTGTATACATGAACAGACAAATACTAGCACACATTACTACTCATCAGTTAGAAAGACTACCTTTCTCACTGTGAATCTCCCTCTACAACAAATCGCCCTGTCCCGAGCACACTTCAACAGAGTCTGTCAGTACACAGACTGAATGTTCTAAATTAACATTTAAAATGCACACAAAACAATTAACACTCAATGATATAAGCACAGGAGGGCTTTCTACAATCTATGTGCTACATTTTGACCAAAATAATTGGATCAAAAATGATTTTTAAAGCTTTTCTGATGTTTTGATTCTCAGAGCTCTAAGACAAAACTGTCTCCAGCTTTCCACTACACACACTATGCAGAACAGAGCCTGTGCAAGACAATCTAGAGCTCATGTGACATACCATCCCATAAATCATTGCAAAATTCACCTAAAAAGCAATAAAAGGCAAAGCAAAGTGAAGTCCATTCAAATCAATGGCATTCGGCGTTACAATCAAGGGAAGGCAGTAAAAATGGTATAAGTAACGCAAAGTCCAATGTGGTCAATGGCACTTCATGATAAAATCTAAAGGCAGAGTTATACACTTTGCCTTGTGGAACATTACGCAAATTTGGTGTTAATATGCAAAAGTGCTCCATGTAGCAAAGTTAGGAACTTTGCCCACCACTACTCTAAATTCTGGAATACCTCACCTCTGCCAGTCTCCTTTGACTCTTCCAGTCTGGCTTCTGGAAGCATCATTTTCACAGTGTCTTCCCTACTGCGAGTCACTGACTCCATCCTTTCTGGGATGGATCAGGGGCATCTTACACAACTGTCATTTTCATTGATCTGCCAAATTCTTTAATTAAGTATCCATTTGTTCTACCTGGATAAGCTCAGCTGACTGGTCTCTCAGCTTCTGCTACTGATTGATTCTGGTCTTACCTAACAGGCTGCCAGCATGTTATTCAGGTTGCAGGCATGTTATTATCTTCCTCTCCATCCAGGCTGGAGTCTCACAGGGTTCTATCTTAGGCTCCATCCTGTTCCTCATTTTCTTGAATGATCTCCCTCTATCTGCCAACTCGCATACACATGTACTTGGATGACACTGTCATCTTCATCTTTGAACCTTCCACAGCTGCATTGGAAAATCTACTCCAGCAGGAATTCAACAATATCCTGTACTGGTTCCATTCTAACCAAATCAAGGTCAGTACCAATTAAACAATGTCTATGACCTTTGGTTCCAGCCACAATTTTCCAGCCTCATGAGACTACTGGCCTTTTCCATGCTGGATGGCTCCTCTCTTGAAGTGGTCCCATCTTTAAAATACCTTAGTATATGGCTTGACAGCTTTGACTTCTCTGCCTACATCGATGCTATCCATGTAAAACTCCATCCTAAGCTTGGTGCCTTGTAATCTAACAAAGACTGTCTATCCCTGCCAGTTCACTGTGAGCTGGTCACGAGAATGGTGCTTCTAGTCTTTGACTATGCTGATGTGGTCTATTGTACAGTTCCCTCCACTTCTTTAACCAAACTGGACACCATCTGCAATGCCTGCTGTCACTTTGAGACTAACTCCCTCCACGTATGTACCACTGCACTCTCCATTGCTTCCTTTCCATCCTTTCCCTACCTTCATGTCACCAGTTACACAACACCCTTACAATTTTCAAGTATTGGTTTGGCTCCCTGCCATCCTGTCTTATCTCATTCCTCTCTCCAGTTCTTCCAGCTCCATGCCCCTCAACTCAAGGGACTAGTGAACCTTCTTCCTCCTCCTCTAATTCCTCTGCAGGACCAACTGCCTTCTCCAATAGTTTGCCACTACTCTGGAAACAGCTACCTAATTTCATTTGTCACTCCAACTCTGTAGGGTCCCTCAGGTGTCAGCTGAAACCCCTTGATCCACCGCCTGAACCTATTTTGACAGATTTTGTATTGCTAATGCCTATCTCAATTTTCAACTTTCACTCATGTTTGTACAATCATATTTTGCACTTTATCCTGTTTCACATTTGTACAGTTATGTATATTCTGCTAGCTGCTCACACTTTATTGACATCATGTAAAAGTACTGTAATATTACACTGTTTACTCCTGTAACCTTTTCCCTGCATCACATCTGGAAATGAGTCTTGGCTCAATGTGCCTTTCCTTGTTACCAGTTTTAAATCAATCAATTAAATTAGAGTAAATCCACAGTGTGACCCTCATCTTCTACTCTTGTTACCCAATCAAAGAATATTATCAATGCAGCAAAGCTGAAATCTAAAGGTGTAAGTTGATATACTATATATCTTAGGGTTGAATCACAAACAATACAAAGTAGGAAAAGAAAATAAATTAGGTTAAAAGTCCCTGGAAACTTGACAAATCAGTGGTGGTGATTTGTTTCTTGGGGTATGAATGACCCTCGACACATTGGTGGTGTTTCCATAATATCAACACCCTCTTCAGGCATTGCTTCATCACTGTTTTAGTGTGTCTGACAAGACAGTGTCAATAAAAAGGATCATTCTAGCAAAGTGTCATCATATGATTGTTCAGACCCTAAGAAACACAAAACCAAGGTTTGAGGGACATTTACCTTACTTTAGTATTTTCTTATTTGGTACACTTTGTGTTTCAACTCTAGTAGATGCATTAACATAGTGTTCTACAATTTATTCCATACTTTTTGAGAAACATACTTGAATATACCAACTAACACCTTTGGATTTCATTATTCTTGTACCCCATGATTAACACTGTACTTGTGACAAAGTACCAAAGTCCTCAACTCATTACCCAAGACTTGTAGTAGATGTAGTAAATTTTCAGATGGCCAGAACATGGGCAGTTTTAAGCATTGTTGACCCAAATTTGGGGATTACTTAGATAGCCCCTCATGACTACATCAGTGGTGAAAGTTAAGTCCCTCTAAAATGGGTTTTCATGGGGTAACCTAAACATCATTTTAAGGGAGTGACGTTCCATCATTTACATGGTTGTAAGGAAAAGGCCAATGTAATCCCCCCACCCCACACACACACATCTGAGGCCAAAGTGTACAAAACTGGCCATGTAATGGCCAGGTAAATGTTTTAAGACTGAAATAACTGAATTCCTCCTCATGAGAAATGCAACATTTCCAAGAATTATATTTTCAGTATTAAAATATTTAGATGCCCATAACGTAGTCAATTTTAAACATTTTTGGACCATACTTGGGGAGGAGCTTAGTAAGGATCCTCTTCATGACCACACAACTAGTCAACTGTCAATCACCCAATACGTGCTTCCACTGGTAACCCCAAAACATCTTTTGGTGGTGATTTAATTTTCACTACTTGCAGTGTGTGATCATGTGGAGGGAGCTAACTTAGCAATCTCCCAGGTTTGGCCTAAAATGATTATAGTCGAACCATATTATGGCCATCTAAACATTTTAGCCTAAAATAACTACTGTAAGACCCCATTCATGCACAGTGTGTATTTCTGCAGACTTCACTTTTTCATTTTTTATACCAAGCATTCAGATCACGGCAGCTGGCCAACATGGCAAGAAAACTGCACATGTCATCATTTTGGAACCATTGATTTATTTTTTGGGATGCCCAGCACCAGGATTGTAGTCCCAGTATCAGTAGAGGGATGTTGGTTTGGGATGGTGTTAATTTTATTGCCAATCCTGACTGGTTTCCGGTGGCCAAGTTTTATATTTTTATTTATGTCTGACACCTGGGTTGGGTCCCAAAGTTAGAAACAGGGTAGGTCCTTAGAAAGCCACATGGGGGAGGGGGACCTATTGACAACATATTTAGTATATGGGCTGGTGTGTTGAATTGGACTGGAATTGATGGGCATCAGTGATGAGCTTAATGAAGCCATTTCATTCACTGAATTGATGTCTGACACCAGAGTTGGGGGTCTTGGTGTCAGAAAAGGAGGTGGAGTGGTGTATTCAGTTTCACTGCTACTTCAGTACTAGTTGCAATTTAGTGTTTTTAAGGTGTGTTCATTTTATGCAAATGAGCTGCATGTGCTGCCAAGCTCTCTTTTTATGTGTGGATGCTTTCAGACTTCAGATTTCAAATTAACAAAGAGTTATTGTGTTCAGCTTCAGTGTGTGTTCAGTGTCTTTCCTATTAGTTATGTGTTGGACCCTATATACTACAAATGGTGATGAAGAGATGGTGACTGCAGAAAAGGAAGGAAAAACTGTACAAGAGAGTTTTGCAATGACAGTATGATAATCTGTTGAACTGCAGCAGGCCTCTGGAATGCAGACTACATTGAGAGCCTTGCAAAATCCATGGGTTGCACAGAGGCCACAGGAACTCACTTCCACCACCTCTTAGACAAGCACTAGTCATAGCAAAGGATCCCCATGCCCAATTGACTACCATGCACAAGATGGCTGCTGTAGCAGAACTGTGTAAGCCCTATACTCATGCATGCACAGTTTGCTCTTTGGCCATCTTGTGCATGGTGGTGGTCACTGCAACTGCAGAAGATAAAGCAGTGCCCTGGGAAAAGGGTGTGTATCTATGGCTAGTAGAGGGAAGGGCCATAGAAACACAATGCAGTGGAACTGTGCAAAAGCACTGTGGAAACATGCTGGAGCACTGTCCTGTTGCATGCTTCCATGGTGCCCTTACAGAGTAATCACAAAATGTCTGTGGAGCTCTGCCCACACAGCCATAACAATTGTTAACTTTTACAGGACCTCTGTCATCTTTCTCCACTAACTACTATAGGAGGGTTCCACCCTAAAATGACAGTTCCCCACCTAAAATGTAGATTTGAGAGTTCTGCTACCTAAATATTTCTAATTTAACCTCTACAAAAAATCCTAGATTGAGCACCATGCGGGATTAATTGCAAAATGGAGGTGTTTGATTAGGCTGTGGGAATTTGGTCAACAAGTTTAAAACAACATTTTATCATTACTGAGGTAGCTAAAAGAAAGAGAGCTTCAGTCCTGTGTAGTTTGCTTATGGAAAATATATAGCCTGCTTCCTAACCTGACAGTACCAGAGAAGCCAAATAACAAGTATTTAATTGAGGTTGTGGCCATTTTACAGAATCATTTGTCACCTGAGCATCTGGTAATAGCAGAGTGATTTGTATTTCATAAGCATGATCAGCAGGATGAAGAGGACATTAATGCATTTGTAGCTGAGGAAGTTGTCTTAACACTGTACATGTTGGGACAACTTGAATGACTCTTTAATGAGTACATTTTTGTAGCCATCAAGTGAGCAGATTCAAAAGAGCTGCTCACAGAAGCTGAACTGACTTTTGCAAAGCTGTGAAATTGCAGTTGTCAAGGAGACTGCTGCAATAGATGTCATGTGGTTACAAGAAAATACAAATGAAAGCCAAGTAAGCACAATCTTAGTGATACAGGGCAGATTATTCCAGTGAAAAGTGTAGCAATTGTGATAGAGGGGACATAAACCCCAAGACTATCAAATCCTGAATGAGTTTCACCACACCTTGCAGCAAATGTGGACATATTCGTAGGGCCTGTCCATCAAAGATAGACACTAGAGGAAGCAGCAAGGAAACAAAGGACAAATATGAAAAATATGTATGTCATGTTGGAGGTCAGTGACAGTGTCTCATGTGTGATAGCAACCCTGAAAATGCAATAATTGTAAAATGTCAAATTGTAGCGTAATATGGGTAAAGCCCAAGATTGAGGGTAAACTAAAGATGGAGCATGACACAAGATCATCTGTATCAGATTCTGTTGCAGGTCTATGAACATCTCTTTAAAATGTGGAAATACAGCAGACATTAGTGCTGTTGAAAACATTCGGGAGATAAAAATTGTTTCAAGCTGGTCAGCTAAGAGCTTATAGACAAAAGAACCTCAGCGTGCAAGCACTGAGGCAATAGTTACCCAAAGGGCACTCGCTGGGAAGCCAAGTTTCAAAGAAATACAAAATCACACATACCCTATAATGCAAAGCACCATGGGCTGTATATGCAAATCACCACAGATTATTATGCTGGTTCAACTTTAAGCAGAAATGCATGGTACCAAAAGCTCTCTCACACAGTCTGCAAAGGCTGCCAACAGAAGACACATTCACGTGTTTTGTCCTACCAGGACTCATCAGTGTGCCTCATCTGTGTGACACCCAGAGGAATGACCCAGCTACCCTAAGATGGTCTATCTGGGTTATGTTGTGGTGAACCCAATAAAACAAAAAACAAGCTAAAGACAAAAACCTCAGCATGCAAGCACTGAGGCAATGGTTACCCAAAGGGCACTGGCTGGGAAGCCAAGTTTCAAAGAAATACAAAATCACACATACCCCCATAATGCAAAGCACCATGGGCTGTATATGCAACTCACCACAGTATATTACACTGGTTAAACTTTATGCAGAAATGCATGGTACAAAAGGTCTCTCACACAGTCTGCAAAGACTTGCATATACAACCCAGTGCTTTGCATTATGAGGTATGTGTGATTTTGTATTTCTAAGAGTCTATGTTGAGTACAATGGGCAGAACTGCATGCTGGATTTATATGTGATTCAAAGGAAGGTCTAGCTTTGTTTGAGAGACTATGTATGTTGTATTTAGCTCAGCTGGAATGAACTGAAGTTACTTTGTATCTGTTAGCCAAAGCCTGCAGAAAGTACTGCAAAATAGGATCAGCTTTTAAAATGTAGAAAGCATTTTTAAACCAAATCTTGGCACTGTGTAAAACTTCAAGGCTAAGCTACTGTATATTGAAAGACAAGATTATGCCAAATTTTAAAGACCTCAAGCATCACTATGTGTTGCGATCAAAGGTAGAACAGGTACTGGAAAGACTGTCAGAAACAGTGACCTTACCTAAAGATGAATGGAGTAACTGGGTTAACTCACAGTTCCTCTGGTTAAAAAGATGGCACTGAGAGAATCTGTAGGGACTTTAATGTGATTGTCAATCCACCCTTCAGGTGGACCAGTGCGCACTACCACAGGTAGATTATATTTTTGAAACTTTAGTGGGTGGACAGCATTTCAGTAAAATAGATCTGTGGCATGCATACCTGCCACTAGAAGTTTTGTATTACTCAAAGAAGTACCTGACTATGAATACCCACAAGGATTTAGACTGTTATTTGAATTGCATTGGCACCTGCTATGTGGCAGAGAACAGCTGACCAGTTACTACAAGGCATACTTGGTAGCCAGATTATCCTGGATGATGTGATTATTACTGATAAATATGACACTAAACATTTACAGTAGAAAACACAGGTTAGCATTGTAGTACTTGAAAAATTCTGGTCTCAGAGTAAATTGTGAAAAGTATGAATTCTACAAAGTTAAAATTGTGTTTTTATGCATAATATTGATCAGCATGGATTACACAAAACTAAAGAGAAAACTGATGATAGGATAGCATTAGTGTGCCAATGTCTGCAAATCCTACACAGGTCCATTCATTTACTGGCATGGTGAACTTTTACTATAAATTTCTTCAAACTTTTCTTGTAGGACTGAGCAAAATTTATCTTCTGCCAGTGAAATTTGGGTGAAGTTCCAATATTAGTTCCATGAAATTGTGCAAAATTTCCATGAAAATTACATATAATGTCACCACAGTTATGATTTCAGATATTCCCATCTAATTTAAAATGTATTTTTGTGTAAATTACACCATATTTGGTATTCTGACTTTAATAAGGTCTATTCAGAAGTGCACCAAGCTGCAGAGCTCTACCTTTAAAGGTGACAGAGTTATAAGCCTCTGAACTTTTACAAATTTTAAAATTACATTTCACAGTTCTGTAAACTTTAGTATTTTAAGGCCGTGTAACTTTAAAACTAGAGAACAGATTATCACCAGTTTTGTTAAGTTCATGGACCTTAAATATTAGCCTTCGGGTCATCCTGTGGCCCAGCAGCAGAGCATCACATTGCCATACTAATGACCTGAGTGCAAAGCAAGCCAGGAAGTCATATCAGGAGGGTAGGCCATGGCCGAGACAGCTGCCACTTGGCAGTGCACCTCAATCAGGAATGGTTGTGGTAGGTTTCATGTACACAACATCCCCTGTGGTTGGAGCAGTGAACTGGCTCCTGCCACAAGGAAGCTGTGACTTTACTTGGCTGACAGAGGCAACCACTCTCCCCCACTAAGGGAGATGAGAGGAGAAAAATGTTGGGGAAAGCCAAGCAGTCAATTGAATGATGGCTGGGTTCAGCCTGATCAGGTATATCCCTGTGAACAGGATATATCCCGAGAGACAAGCTGCTAGCTGGTGAAAAAAAGCAGTATGAAATAAAGGAGGCTGTTTGTGTCAGCAGTCTAATCTCTTGCTCAAATGCTGGACAAGTTATAAGCAGCCAAAGATTCCAAAATAATATCAGTAACTAAGTTAAATGCAATGAGCTTTTGTGAAACTGTGGAATGTTGTGATACTTTTGTCAAAGCCATGTCCATATGGCTTGCTCAGTTATACTCTTGAATTGCCATTGCCAGGTCCACACTGGAAATGAGTTTTCCAGAGCTCTGTTTGTTTACCTGGTAAAACAGGTTTAAATAAATTGGAAGGTAAAGGCTGGGTAAAGTGGCAATAAGATAGTATTCACAGGACACTCCATAGTAAAAGTGTAGTGTTGGCAAGTATGTCAGGTCACTGTCTTGAGTGACGAACCACGTAGGATTATCATGGACATCACTGTGCCCTAGCCTGAATTCTTGCAATATGCCAGATAACCACTAGAGCTCATTGATTTAATGACTCTGGTTACCACAGAAACCTCTCGATCACAAGTGCTTTGTTTGTGTATGCTTGCTCATACACAATATTTTATAGTGTATGGGCAAGCATACTCAGTGCTCCATGATCCCCAAACAAGTCTACCACTTAAAATAAGGCTTACTTCAGGACATGTAGCAGTGTGCCGACTTCCGCATCACCGTGGGCTGCTCAATTGTACGCAGCGCGAATGCGTTTCATCTTGTTGTGCTGCACGGTGATGTACTCAGTGGAGCATAACAAGATAGTGACACACTGAGGCAAGCACAACAACGCTGTTAGAAGCATGGATTTCCATGCTCAACAGCATTCTACCATACACTATAATGCATATTTTACTATTTGAAAACAATAACATCATGTGTTGCCAAGACTTACAACTAGTTGCAACTTAGGCCTTTGTGACAGAAGTATCTGGATTTCTTTAGTCATGATCAAGCCACTGGTTTCATTTTTACCAGACAATCCGGTAAAATTCCAGAATTTGGACAGCCTGAACACTGGTGAAAACAAAGAATTTCATGGAATTTGGCATTTTAGGCCAACTCAGCAAAACTTGTTTTTTTCCTTATAATTGCTTTCTGTACTATTTTCAGTTTGTTTCAATTAATGTTCTGTATGTTAAGCCTTCTTTTATTCTGATTATTATACACATTCTAAAATAATTACAGTAGAATCTTGGTAAAATCCAGAAATTAGACTAGCAATCACTGGTGCAATTCATGGAATTCCGAGTCTCGAAATGGAATTTCATTCTATCAATCACTGTAAATCAGTGGTCTTGGTCATGATGGAGCATGACGCTGGACATCACTGTTGCAGTAGTGTTGAAGGGTGTTGCATGGCCATGACGCTGGACATCACTGTTGCAGTAGTGCTGAAGGGTGTTGCATGGCCATGATGCTGGACATCACTGTTGCAGTAAAGTAATATTGAAGGAATGTTGCATAGTCATGATGCTGGACATCACTGTTGCAGTAGTGTTGAAGGGTGTTGCATGGCCATGATGGTGGACATCACTGTTGCAGTAGAAGTAATATTGAAGGAATGTTGCATGGCCATGATGCTGGACATCACTGTTGCAGTAGAAGTAGTATTAAAGGGATGTTGCAAGGCCATGATGCTGGACATCACTGTTGCAGTAGTGTTGAAGGGGTGTTGCATGGCCATGATGCTGGACATCACTGTTGCAGTAGTGTTGAAGGGTGTTGCATGGCCATGATGCTGGATATCACTGTTGCAGTAGTAGTAGTATTGAAGGGATGTTGCATGGCCATGATGCTGGACATCACTGTTGCAGTAGTGCTGAAGGGTGTTGAATGGCAATGATGCTGGTACTGATACGGTGATTCAGTAGTGACAATACTTTCTGAACAATTAGTTCCACAAGTGGAATTCGTGTGGCATTACCTATTATGTGTCCATGAATTTCTGAGCAAATTTTACCAATTAGTAGTTTTAAAGTATCCAAAATAAAATTATAATAACTGATGATCATTTTTCTTAGGGCTCAGTCAGTTGATATTCACTGTAATGACTCATAAGTTATTATAGCATCCATGCGCACTGCCTGTCAAAACTGAGTACTCCTCACTGGCTCCCATTCTGTGAGTTGGCAGACTGAACACTTCTACAAACATGATGGCTCCTTATGTCCATTGCCAAGCAGCTGCCACAACAACAGTTCTCACCATGGCATGATCATTTTCTTTTAACCTATCTGGTTGATCCTGCCCATAAATTAAAAAAGTTGTATCAGGTTGATCCTACTGTTTGTCAACCTCAGGCAATACCACAGGGAGTGGGAATGACTCAGTGGCTGACTGGCTACAGTAACAGGTAAACACAATCATGAATTCAATGTATAACTGGGGAAAAATAAAAACAAAAAAAAAAAAAATCAGCTCTGCAAAAGGTGGGAGTGAAGAAAGATAGAGAGAGAGAGAGAGAGAGAGGTGTGTGTGTGTGTGTGTGTGTGTGTGTGTGTGTTGTGTGTGTGAGAGACACAGAGAGAAACAGGAGACAGGATGGAAAAATTGCTCACCAGCAATTTTATAAAGTAATAGACGAGGAAGTGTGTAACATGACCATTGCACACCCTCTGTGTGAGATGCTTTAATAAACCCCCTTAGGCTTCAGCCCTTGGGGTTTGTGTAGCATCCTACACCTCGGTCATGCATTAAATTCTCCTAACACACATTTCCCATCTTTTATTCTATATTAATCTACTAAACCACATTTATCCAGCTTAATTAGATTTCAGGATATATTTACTTTGGTGTGCATGTTAAATCTTGAGTGTATACCTGCAATAGCAGTGGAGTTATAAACAACCAAATATTTTGAAAATATTCACACAATTTATCAAATTAATAAAATGGAAAATGTTGAACTCTTGTAACACAATTTACACAACCAATTACTTCTCTATTTAGCTGATTCTTATGATTCTTCCAAGAAAGCGTACTATAAAATTTACATTATTTAGCACCAAAGATGGCTAAGTTGTAAGCATAGAAATATTTTCAGAAATTGCCACATGAATAATACAGTAATTTGCCAGCTTTCTGAACACCACCTGTCTATTTTAAAATGTTCAGTGTCTCTATTATGTGTAACTCCTGATGCACATTCTTGTATCAAATGTGCTGGCTGTGATGGGATTGAGCCCAGACTGCTCAAGAGTGCTGCCAATGAACTAGCATTCTCAATCACAAGAATTTTTATTTGTCCTTACCTCTGGAACTATATCTGACCTCACGGAAGATGCCATATGTTGTAGCTGTTTTTCAAGGAAAGAAGCAACTAAATCATCTGCAGTTATAAACTGATTGCTAACCTTCTTATGCTCATTAAGATGCTGGAAAGGATTTTTGATGCTCAACTTACTAAGCATATTTCTACCCAAAACCTCCTTTTTCCTGCTCTACAAGGTTTTATTTCATTTTCATTGATTACTGTAGGACAAGTGGGCATAACTGCCCATTTTCACAAGCATACAGTCTACACACTACAATAACATAACATAACATAACATAACATAACATAACATAACATAACATAACATAACATAACATAACATAACATAACATAACGGCTAGTACAATAGTAGAAAATTAATGCATTCAAAGAAATCATCGTCAAGGCCACTGATTTCGGTGATTAAAACAATTAAATTCCATTTTCAAGACTTAAGATTCCGAATTTCACCGGTGATTGTTACTCTAATTTCGGATTTTACGGGATTCTGTTATCATTCTTTAGGATGTACATAAATGATCAGAATTAAAGAAGGCTTAATATACAGAGCATTAAATAAAGCAAACTAAAAACAGTACAGGAAGGAATTAAGAAAAACAGACTTTTTGTAGATTTACTGATCTGATAGAAAATGCCAGATTCCATGAAATCTTCATTTTACACGGTTTCAGGCAGCCTAATTCGGATTTACCAGATTTTCCGGTAAAACCGAAAAACAGTGGCCTTGATCATCGTGGTACTACTATGTTATTTTCACTCACCACTAATACTGCCACTGCGATTAATAGGGTGAGTTAACAGGTGCTGTCTTCATAAACCTTACCAAGGCCTTTGATCTGGTAGACCACGCTTTCCTCTGCAAAAACTTCAAGACCTGGATATCTCTTCAACAATGCTCCCTTAGTTTAAAAGATATCTGGCAAACAAATATATGTGTGTTGGGTTTTGATCTTCTCATCAGACTCCACCCTACCACAGTTGGGATCTACATAAATAAATACTTGGACCTCTCCTTTTCTTTTCTCTCTCTCTGTCTCTCTCTCTCTCTCTCTCTCTCTCTCTCTTTAAGTCCACTCACCACTGTCTCTCTCATTGTATGCCCATTCTCTGTGCAGATGACTTGGTCCTCTTCTCAAGCTCCCATGATACAACTGACATCAATAGTCACCAGCCTTCAGATCTCTAGTCCATCCAAAGATAGCGACTCTTCAATAAGCTCTTCCTAAACACCACAAAGTCTCAGGCTGTGCTCTTTGGCTTAATCCTTAGAATGAAGAGTCTTCAAAATGTTTCTGTCAGTTGTAAGCAGTGATAAACATGTCCATAACTCTACCCCAAACTTTAACTACCTAGGAGTCACATGAGACCCATCACTGGGTATCTTGATACATGTGGCTTCTCTTTGTAAAGTAGTTAACTCCCACACATCTGCCTATGTAGACCCCCTTAAGAGGCAGTTATAATATTGTCCAGAAACTGTCACCCTTTCTCCTTGCCTTGCTTTCCCTGCCCAGTAGAAATTCATATCCCTTAAGATCAACAGATCTTTCCAGAAGCAGTTACCCTTTCTCCTTGCCTTGCTTTACCTGTCCAATAGAAATTCCTAAGATCAACATATGTAGAGCCTTTGCCATACTCAAGACAAGAACTAAACTGGGTGGGATTCCCTTCTTCTATAATGACCCAGACTCAAAATTCCATTCCAGCTAAGACTAGCAAATGTCTTTCAATCCAGGCCTTCTGTAGTTGCTACCATTCCGACCTGTACAAGTTGCAGTGTGCTCATGTCCCTAGATGGTAAATGTTTTGTATGGGGTTTTCTAAATTGTATTGGACACGTTCACTGCAAAAAGACTTCTTAAAATTATAAAAAAATTACATTTGTGTATCTTATCCTTAAAATAAGCAAACTGATCTGCCAATGGGGTAAGATAAGTATATGAGTAAGACACAAAAATAAGATAATACAACTTGATTCTAAATCTGGCATGAAACATTCAAATTTCTTAAAATAAGATTATAAATCTTAAAATATGGCTGTTGAACTAAAAACTCGAGTTCTTAGACATACTGAAATAAGTCCAAATAATTTTAAATTAAGACACTTTAGCCAAAGATACAGACATTTCTCTTTATAAGTATGACAAATCCTGCAGATGTCTTGAAACAAAAGAGTTAAATGAGACATACTGAAGTCATGAAAATTTTACATTCAGACTGCTTTCCCATAAATCCAGACATTTTTGTGCTAAATTTAAGTATGATAAATCCCAGATGTCTTGCAACAAGAGTTTAGACATACTAAAGTCTGGGAAATCTTAAATTCAGACTGCTTTCCCATAAACCCAGACATTACTGTGCTTAATTTAAGCAAGACAAATCTTGCAGATGTCTTGAAACAAGAGTTTTAGACATATTGAAGTCCTGAAAATCTTAAATTCAGACTGCTTTTCCATAAATCCACAAGATGTGGACCCAGGATCCGGACTGAGTATGGGTTTGTACAACTTTCTGTATGTTTTATGGGGTTGTATCATTTTTTATGTAGTTTTGCAGTCCTGTTTCCCCAACTTTGTTTACCCCCTGCCCACAGATTGACCCCCCATGTTCTCCACATAGAGCTTCTCCCCTCCTTGAGATGCACCCCTTCTGGGATTACTAATTAAATATGGGGAGTGTGGGGAAATGAAGTATATATTAGCCTGCCACATAGAACATGTGGATTAGTAGTTCATTTTGTATTAGGTGCAGTGTACATTGCCATTTTGGGGATTAGGTGCTATGCACTCACTGTATTCATAGTCACTGTTGTGCAGTCATCTTTATGACATAGAATAGTATTAGATTGCATTTTCTAACTTTTTCTCCCTTCTTTACAGTTGCAGAAGGTTTGGAGGTGCCAGCACTTCCTGCTTTTTTCCCATTACGAGACACAGAATTCTGACACTGACTTTTGTGTGGACTGCTCCTGACTCATGCATACTGCCCTGTCTGTTCTATTTCTATAATTGAGTTGGATATGTATGTCTCACTATATATATATATATATATATATATATATATATATATATATATATATATTAGAGGCAAAACACTCAGTTTAATGCATCAGTTAGGGTTGTTCCACAGCGACAAAAGTGAGGAAATTCAATGTTAGGGTTGAAACCCCTTTACACCTCAGCCCACCCCAACTGGAATTGGGGTGCGCATTGTGGTCATCAGCCTAACTGTCACCCCATCACATGTGGAAAGAAGCTGAGGAATAGGAGAATGGGGTGACAGTTAGGACCGATGACCCCAATGCTACCCGATTCCATTGAAGTGAGGCTGGAGAGGTACAAAGGAGTTTCAACCCTATCATCGAATTTCCCGCTTTTGTCACTGTGGAACAACCCTAACTGATGCATTAAACAGAGTTTTTTGCTTCTAATTTCCCTTCTTTTGAGAATGATAATGAGAAATAGTGAATGTAATCGCGGAGGTGGGAGTGCAGGGCGCTTTGGGCCCCTAGCTCCCACCATGTAATATAGTGGTGGAGGCAGTGTGGCCTGTGGGCCCGTGCTCCTGCCACATGATGTCTTGTCACATAGTAACATTGTGCCTGCAACACAAATCATAATGTGCATGGTGACGACAAGTGAAACAGAAGAGAAACAGTACTGTAGACAGAAATGTTAAAAACAGTGCAAACACAACTGCAAATGAAAATGCAAAGGGTATAGCACGCATGGTGGCGTAAACGTGAAAAGTAAGTGAAGCGGGTATGGAACCACAAACAGAAACAGTAATGGTAGCAGTAATGTAAGCGCACTGGCTGGTTTTCCCCAAAAGCTGTATAGAGAAAGACAATGAGTACAAAGAATGTATGCAAAATAATGACTCTTGGAACACAAAATGAGGATTTGGAATAGTAAACTGCTTATTTCTCAGTAACCGTCGACATAGAAAAAAACTTAAAAGTCATATGAATTATCACTTTCCTGGCTAGGTTTGAGCTTAGCCCCTTAGGGCTAAGAAATTTTTGACAAAAAGTCTGTATCTGACACCGTTTTCGAGATACAGGCCCTGAAATGTCTGTGAACGCCGTAATGTTATCCTAAAGGAAAAACAGAAGTTTGGACTGCCATAACTTTGCCTCCTTGTAATATTTTTCACCAAACCACTGAAAGACACATCTGTGGGATGTTGGCTGTGTTCCTACAAATTTCAGCCCAAAATACCAAACTGTTATTTTGCAGCAGGGTCAAGCGATTGCTGCAATCGTCAGTGCGCCGTAATGTTATCCTATGGGAAAAGCATCAACTTTGGAGTACCGTAACTTTGCCACCATGTAATTTTTTTCAACAAAATACTGAAATGCACATCTGTAAGATGCCGGCTGTGTTCCTCAAAGTTCAGCCAAAACTCCAAACCATTCTTTTCAGCAGGTGCCAAAGAATTACTGTTATTTTGGGCATAGTGTAGCAAAGTAGTGTCGTGATTTTCAAAGCTTTGCAAAAACTTGCGACACTTTCATAGTGCAACACTACTTTGCAAAAGTACTTTTCCAGAAATCTGAAAACATATTTCTGGGGTGTTTTACCTCAAAATAAAGACATGGTTAGCATCCTCAGGGCCTGACTAGGTGAATACAAAAAGAATTAGGTTGCTAGAGGGTCTCAATTTTAAATGCCTAGCATTTTCTGATCACTAACTGAAAACAAAATGGCAGATTTGCTACAGTAAAAGGGCCATTTGCGACAGTAAAAAGTGCATTTGCGACACTGTTGAACTTTTTGATAACTTTTCCCATTGACTTATAATGGGAAATTGTTTTGAATAACTTTTGAACCGTTTAATATTTTTCACGAAATCTTAAAAGACACATTGGGGACCCAGCCACATGTTCCCTGATGATTTTGAGCCAGTCGCTCCAAACCATGCAACCTGTGGGTGTGACCGTAGAATTCAGAAAAAGCGTAAATGCATCTGAGATCAGCAATAACTCTGTACTAGATGTATCCGACCGGTACAAAACTTGGTAGATCTCAAGGTGTATGGGTCTTGATCATGTATTCCAAACTTCAGGAAAATCCATCAAACAGTTGCAAAGTTATTAAGGTGCAAAATTTTGGGTTTAACATATTAATGGCTCCTCAAACCTAACTATAGTGGCACTACCGTGCCACTATAATATATTAGAGCAAAAACTCCATTGAATGCATCAGTTAGGGTTGTTCCACAGTGACAAAACTGAGGAAATCGATGTTAAGGTTGAAACCCCTTTACCCCTCCAGCCCACCCACCCAACTGGAATCGGATCGCATTGGGGTCATCGGCCCTAACTGTCACCCCATCACATGTGGAAAGAAGCTGAGAATAAGATAATGTGGTGACACTTGGGACCGATGACCCCAATGCTCACACCGATTCCAGTTGGGGTTGGCTGAGGGGTGCAAAGGGGTTTCAACCTATCATCACCCCTCACCTTGTCGCGCTGTGGAACAACCCTAACTGATGCACTAAATGGAGTTTTGCCTCTAATTTCCTTCTTTGAGAATGATAATGAGAAATAGTGAATGAAATATGGCGGATCCGCCATGTGATGTCTTGTCACATAGTAACATTGTGCCTGCAAACGTCAAATCGAATGCACATGGTGATGCAAAGTGAAAGAAAGAGAAACAGTGCTGAGACAGAAATGTTAAAAACAACACAAATGCAACCGAAATGAAAGCAAAAGGGTAATGCACATGGTGGGAAACATGAACAGTAAGTGAAACGGATATGGAACCACAAGCAGAAACAGTGATGGCAACAGTAATGTAAGTGCATAGGCTGGTTTTCCCAAAAGCTGTATAGAGAAAGACAGTGAGTACAAAGAATGTATGCAAAATAATGACTCTCGGAACACAAAAATGAAGACTTGGAATAGTAAACTGCTTATATCTCAGTAACCTTACGACATAGAAAAAAATTTAAAAGTCATATGAATTATCACTTTCCTGGCTAGTTTTGTATTTAGGCCCCCTTAAGGGCTAAAGATTTTGATAAAAGTCCATATCTCACACCGTTTTAGAATGCAGGCCCACAGAAAGGCGCGGCGAACTCCATAATGTTATCCTAAGGAAAAAAACAGAAGTTTGGACTGCCATAAATTTGTCTCTCTGTAATATTTTTCACCAAACCACTGAAAGGCACATCTGTGAGATGTTGGCTGCATTCCCTGAAAATTTCAGCCAAAAGACCAAACCATTATTTTGCAGCAGAGCGCCAAACGATTGCTGCAATGCATAATGCGTCGTAATATTATCCTATGGGAAAAAGCATCAAATTTGGAGTACTGTAACTTTGCTGCTGTGTAATATTTTCAACAAAACACTGAAAGGCACATCTGTGAGATGTCGGCTATATTCTCTCAAATTTCAGCCCAAAACTCCAAACCGTTCTTTAGCAGCTGGGTGCCAAGAATTACTGTTATTTGGGCATGAGTGTACTTAAAAGTAGTGTCATGATTTGCAGCTTTTCATAAAAATTTGCAACACTTTCGTGAGTGCGACACTACTTTGTGAAAGTACTTTTTCGAAATCTGAAAACATATTTCTGGGGTGTTTTACCCAAAATAAAGATATGGCTAGCATCCACAGGGCCCGACTAGATGAATACAAAAGAATTAGGTTGCTAGAGGGTCTCAATTTTAAATGCCTAGCATTTTTCTGATCACTAACTGAAAACAAAATAGTGGATTTGCGACAGTAAAGGGCCATTGCGACAGTAAAAAGTGCATTTGCGACACTGTTCAACTTTTTATTAACTTTTCCCATTGACTTATAATGGGAAATTGTTTTGAATAACTTTTGAACCATTTAATATTTTTTCACGAAGTCTTGAAAGGCACATCAGGGACTCTGGCCACGTTCCCTGAAGATTTCAGGTCGGCGCCGACTGTGCAACCTGTAGGCGTGACCGTAGAATTCCAGAAAAAGCAGAACACACGCCAAGAGATCATGCTTAATTGCTCTGCAGCTGAGTATCCCACCGGTATGAAACTTGGCAGATCCAAGGCGTATGGGTCTTGATCATGTATTCAAATTTCAGGCAAATCCGTCAAATGGTTGCACAGTCATTAAGGTGCAAAATTTTGGGTTTAACATGTAAATGGCTCCTCAACCTAACCTATGGTAGCACTACCATGCTACCATAATATATAATATATATGTATATTTAAAATGTTATGGATTAAGTAAACAGATGTGTCATGAAGCATTACTGACAAGGTAGTTCTGGTTCTAACCATTTTATGTTATGACTGCATACAATTTATTTTCTCTCCTGAATGCATTAGAACAAACACTATGATGATTCATGATTATAGAATGATGAATTTGTAATATTCAATTGAACTTTCTACTTTTTGATTGTAATCATATGTTTTTGTTTTATGTTAGTTTTTATGTTACTGACTGTCCAATTAGCAGAGTCAGTGGCTCAGCAGGTAGCATAATCACCTCTGAGGCCAGTAGATCAGAAGGTGGTGGGTTGTAGCCAACACTGAAAATGTGGGATAAATCCCAATAGTGACACTGTAGTGCATCAAGATTGGGATGCTGCACTCCAGTGGTGCCATCTTTTGGATGAGACATTAAACCGAGGTCCCGTCTGCCTGTTCTGGTGGTGGTTCAGGTGAAGGTTAAAGATCCCATGGCACTTCCCGATAAGAGTAGGGAGTTTTATTCAAAACCACATCAAATCATCAGGATACATATAAAATAGAAAGAAAACACAAACAAACAAATATATAAGAAGGTATAGAACAGAATTACAAAAGGTAGTATACACCAAACACATCCCCACCTTCCCAAAACCCCAACTATATCACAATCCCCTCACAACTGCCCACCACCATTAAACTATGCATATTTCTGAAAAGAATCAACCCCTCCACCACATGGTGACCTTATGTCTTAGATGCAACTTATTTTCACCCTTAAATATACCTTGTGGTTCCAAAACACAAATTCTACAAAAGACCACATAGGCCATTTCATTCTGTTGTAATAAATATTGACAATGAGCTTGCCATAAATAGAATTTCACACAAACAAAAGAACATTCAGAGTACTAGCGTGATGGCCCAGGGCACTGAGGGATGAGGCGCTGAGCACCACACCTCACTCCATGCCAGTGACCCACGTTCAGGAATGAGCACAGGCTGCCAGGGGTCGGCAGGAAGGAGAAGTATGAGAATCAGAGGACAGTTGTCCTTCCCGGGAGGGAGTACTCTGGCAGTCAGAGCTTGCCTGGCCAATTGAAGAGGGTGGGGCAGGCACACTGACCCCACAACATGGCGATGGGGAGGCGACACAGATGCAAGATGGTGTCACACACGAGTGCGTATGTGGTGCCATTGCCAGTGTCATTGCATGCACCACCCCATGGAGAGAAAACCAAGAAAATAGCTACCAGCGAATGATGGGAGAGCTTGCAGGCCCCAAACCTGGCCAGCCATGGTGCAACCCTGGATCCAGACTCGATGGAGGGCCCCTCACTACTCCACCAGAGGGTAAACCCTGGGAGCATATGTGCCAGTTGGTGGATGCCAGGATGACGAGGCTGGGGCTCCACTGATTGCAAGGGCAGCAGGAGCAAGGAGCATAAACAATCTAAAAAAAGTACTAGCATGATAAAAGGATAATAACACAGGAAAATTCCCCAAACCAGCATGCCATAAGTAATACCAGCTAACCCACAGACCTTTAGCATAAATACACTGAAATAAAAAATTATCCTAAGACTCAAACAGAGAGCCACAGCCCAGGTACAGGCAATTCCTCTTCTCCACAGCCTTATGCTTATGGTTGCCCCACACACCAACCTCCCATGAGCCATCAACCATTGTACATACCACATTTGACCAGGTACTCTCTTATTGGACAACATTTGACATGCATATTTATTATTACTCAGGGTGCATTTGAATTCCAAATGCGGGGTCCAATAATATCTAAAATCCATCTATAAATACCCTTCCTATTATTTTCCATAATTTTCTGCTTAGAAACCTGTTATTTATGCAGTTTATGGAAAGAGCCCTTACACACCTCTATACAATCCCAAACTGAGCATAACCTTAGGAGCACAGTTATCCATTTCCCAAGAGGCACCCCTAAAATATTCAACCCAATTTTGTAGACACTGTCTGATGAATCAAAAATAAATTACTGATATTCTTCTGCCAAAACAACGTATGGGAAGAAACATGGGATTAACACATTTACACCCCTTTTCCAATCTCCAAATAAGTAGCCTCCCATTTTATTGGATTTAACTGGCTCCCCAAAGCAACTGAAAATGAAGACCAAAAACGTTGTTTACATTCAGGTAGGTAATGGAAAAACTATACTGAGATACAAAAAAGGGAAAAAAATTGCTTGATGATACATGGATACATAGACACATAGACAGTGTCAGCAGATAAGAGCCTCGGCCCACCAGTCTGCCCATTTGAGTTTGTAAGTTTACTTTATGTTTTCCTAGAAGTCTGTTGCCCTTAACCCTGACCTCCAGAATTCCTTCATATCTATCCCATGCATTCTTAAATCCTGTGATTGTTTCAGCCCCACCACTTCCTCTGGCAGGGTGTTCCACTTGTCCACCACCCGTTCTGTGAAGAAATTCTTCCTCACGTTTCTTCTGAATCATCCTCCTCAAATTCATGCCATGCCCTCTAGTCCTGGAACATCTTTTGATTAAAAAAAGTGTAGTCCTGCACTATGTTCCTCCCTGTAAGATACCTGTATGTCTCTATCATATCCCTCTCTCCCTCCTCTCCTCCAGGAGAACATGCAGTTCCTTCAACCTGTCCTCATAGGACTTGTGATTCAATCAGTGTACCATCTTTGTTGCCTCCTCTGAACCTTCTCTACCCTGTCTATGTCCTTACATAAGTAAGGTCTCCAGAACTATACACCATACTCCAGGTGGGTCCTCACTAGTGTCTTGTATAGTGGAATTATGACCTCCTTTTCCTGCTGGTGATGCCCCTGCCTATGCATCCCAGCATCCTATTCTTTACCTGATGCCTTGTCACACTGTTTCCCTACCTTGAGGTTGTCAGGATGATAACCCCAAGATCCCTTTCCTGCTTGGTGCATGCTATATCCTCACCCCCAACTGATATATTGTGCCAGGGTTTTGTGCCCATATGCATTATCTTGCACTTCTTTGTATTGAATTTCAACTGCCAAACCCCTGACCATTCTTCAAGTTTCTTCATGTCCCTTCTCATTCTGTCTACACCCTCTGGTGTGTCTACTCTGTTACAGAGCTTTGTGTCATCAGCAAACAGGAACATTCTGCCTTCTAGGTCTTGCGCAATGTCACTGAAAAGATGTTGAATAGGACCAGTCCAGCACTGATCCCTGTGGTACCCCACTGGTCACTCTTCCCTCTGTGGAGTGACAGCTATTTACCACCACCCTCTGTGTCCTGCCACCCAGCCAGTTACCTACCCACTGCACTACTGTCCTGCCCACATCTATATTCCCCAGTTTGTGTAATAGTCTTCTATGTGGCACAGTGTGTCAAAGGCCTTGCTGAAGTCCAGATAGGCCATGTCCCCTGCCCTCCCTTGATCCGCCTCCCTAGTCACCCAGTCAAAAATTCAACAAGGTTGGTCTGACATGACCACCCCTCGTGAAACCATGCTGCCTTTGGTCCTGTGGTCCATTGACAACCAGATGTTCCACCAATCTCTTCTTCAGTAGTGCTTCCGTGATCTTCCCCACTACCGAGGTGAGGCTAACTGGTCTGTAGCTCCCGCTCGTCTTTGTTCCCACTTTTGTATAAGGGGACTACATCTGCTGTCCTCCAGTCTTTTGGTACCTCCTGTTTCCAGTGATCAGCTAAACAGGATTGCCAGAGGTTCAGCCACCACCTCTCTTAGTTCTTTAAGGACCCTGGGTGCACCCATCTGGCCCCATTGCTTTATCAACTCTTATTACTTCCAGTTCCTTCAGGACCCTTTCTCATGTAAAGGGACTTGTGTCCATTTCTGCACTATTCCCACCCCTTGTACTCTCTTCAGACCCATTACCCTCCTCTTCATCAGTAAAGACTGAGCAGAAATACCTGTTCAATATGTCAGCTTTACTGTTGTCATCCTCCATCACGGCCCCCATCCTCCCACATTATTCTCACTATCCCTCCCTTTGCCTTTCTTTTTTCACTTATGTACCTGTAAAAGATTTTGTCCCCTCTTCCCACTGATTTTGCAATGTGCTCTTCTGTCTGAGCTTTGGCTTCCCTTACTGACCTCCCTGCCTCCCTTTGCTTCTCCTGGTACTCTCTCTTTCCCTTCTGCCTGTGTCTTTTTGTATTGCCTGAATGCAATCTTTTGGCTTTCACTTTCTCCTCTACCTCCTTGGAAAACCATAATGGCCTCCTCTTCCTTTTCCCCTTGCTAACCTGCTTAATGTATAATTCTGTTGTTCTTGTAATCCCCATTTTAAATACTGTCCATTGTTCCTCAACCCCTGATTCCTGCCCCATTCCCTTAATGTCTCTTTCAAGCATCTCCCATTTTCCCAAAGTCTGTCCCCTAAAATCCAGGATATATGTGTTTTGTGTGGTTTGGTTCTGCTCCTTCTGTGATTTCAAACCACAATGACTGGTGGTCACTGTTCCCAGGTGCTCCCCAATGTTACCACATCACACTGTCCCTGTTTGTGAGCCAAGGTCCAGTATTGCCTTCTGCCAAGTTGGTTCCATGACCAGTTTCTTGAGGAAGGCACCCTGAAAGGAGTCCAGGATAAATCTGCCCCTAGTTGATGCTGTTGCTGGGATGCTCCAGTACATGTCTGGAATATTGAGGTCTCCAACCAGCACTTACTTCACCCTGTCTGCCATCCTTTGGATGGCTAGCATCAACTCTATCTGTTTCTTCCCTCTTGGGCTGGTGGTCTATAGACCACACCTGTGTGGATGGCTGGCCCCATTTTCCTTTCCAGCTTAACCCACAGTATCTCTCCCTCATTTTGTTCCTCCTGGATCTCTGTGACCCTTATGTCATTTTTCACATACAGTGCCACTCCTCCTCCCTTCCTACCTGCCCTGTCTCTTCTGAATATGTTGTAGCCAGGTATGGCCATCTCCCAGTCATGGTTATCATTACACCAGGTTTCTGTGATGGCCACAATGTCAGGTTTGACTGCACCATGACAGCCTCCAGATCCTCCGTCTTGTTGCTAAGGCTCCTGGCTTTGGCACACATGGCTTTCCATGATTTGAACTCCTAGACTGCTTAGCTGTTCTACTCAGCCCCTTCCTGGTTGTCCTTTGTCCTTGGTTCTCCTTACTGTCTGCCTTTCTGTTGAATTTTGCCCCTTTTCTGCCTATCCACCTCTTGGGCACTTATCTCCATCTTTTAAACACTGCTTTGTAGAGATATCCACTCCTCCGGTTCACTGGTTCCACTGTTAGCTGACAAACACCCTTTTACATGTAGACATTTTCCATCCCTTCCACCGAGCCACATTACATTCACCCTACTGAACTGATTTTCCCAATTAAATTTCCCCATAACCCCAAGATCTAATAAATTCCCAGCATTTTAGTAGGCTCAGACCACAATTGAATACCCTGTAAATCAAAATCAGCAGCCCCCTCCCCAATTACAACCCCACACTTTTTTCCATATTCAGGACTGCCCTTGGAGCCTGAGAGTAGGCCTGAATTTCCAACATTAGTTCAGTGAAATCCACATTATTGTTCAAAAGACACACAAATCATCCACATAAATAATAACCTTAACCACACTGAGTCCTCTTAATACCCAGTATCCTATTGTTATCCACAATACTCCTAATCAAGAGATCAATAGTGAAAACATACAAAATGGGACTCAAGGGACACCTTGTCTAACCCCTGCCCCTATTTTAATCGGCACCTCCCCCATGGCCAGCTATTTCAGGAGTAATAATGGCATTTTCATACAGCAACTGTATCTGTCTCATAAAAACAAAGAATACCATAACTCTGTAAAATGTTAAACAAAAATCATGGTTCACAGAGTCAAATGCTTTATTTTGATCCAAGGACAAGATGTACCCACCCAAGTCCATATCCTTGCAAAATTCAAACACAACCCACACAGTGGATACGTTTTCCTGAATATTTCTCCCAGGAATTGCACAAGTCTGAACAGGATGAATCAGCCCGATGCCATGCCCCATAGCCTTTTCTGAAGAATCAGAGCCAAAATTTTAAAATCAGCATTCAGCATGCTAAGAGGATGCCAATTACCCAACAATGTTCTGTTCATAGATTTATGAATAAAATAATTAACCTAAAGTAAACTGCACGGAATGGCATTTGAACTGAACAAAATTATAAACCCTAGCTAAGCACTCAGCTGCCATATGGCATACGATACAATTCATATGGAATCCCATCTTCACCAGGAACAACCCCATCTTTGACGGGCCAAGATAATCTCCAAGACCTGCTGAACAGTAACCCGATCCTCACCTAAATCAGAACATGTCCCACCAACCCTAGGCAGGGGATGCCAGACAAGAAAGTATCTATAAACAATCCTGAGTAGAGGTGTGTGAAAAAAACTTCTGCCGATGGAATTTCCATGAAAGGCAGATTTTCACTTCCATGGAAGTGGAAATCAAATTAGCAACTTTCATGGAAATTCTGTCTTAGAATGGCAGAATAAATGTATAAATTGTGTATTATTCTATTAAACTGCAGAGAAAAAGTCCACAGAAATGATTACTGAACTGCAGAACAATTACATGAATTGTGGAATAATTCATCAAACTGCAGAAAAAATTCCTCAGAACTGTTATTCCACAATTCATCTGTATTTTTCCACAGTTCAGCCCAAAATTCCATGGAACATGGCAAAACACATTTAGAAGATTCTGATCTCGTCAATGGTGGAAATTCAGAAAATTCTGTGAAAATTCAAAATTTTGCAGAAATTCCATGAAAGTGGAATTTGCAATTTTTGCACACCCCTAATCCTGAGACCTGTTTCTCTGCCTTAAACTCCCTAAGGTAGTCTTCCACAATTTCCTATAACCTCTCGGTATGTGTCACTCTCCCCACTTATTTTGTAGACTGGAAGAATGAGATTTATTCTTTCTGTTCCTTACTGGCCATACAAGAGTCAGAAAAAGGAGATTTAGTTATACATAAATTTATCTCTGACTGTAACATGCAGACCTATCCTACTGCACTTCATGCATTTGGGTTTTAATCTGCACAATTTGCTCAGTCAGATCCTCTCTACTGATGTTACTTCATTTAAGTTTTGTTTGCTGTTTGTCATTTCAATTTAGTCGTTGATGTATCATCAGATGAAAATAATTAATGTAATGTTATCTGTTTCTCTTTGTCGTTACTGATAATGACTGTACCTGGCTGTATACTGTTCAAATGTTTGTTCTCACCTCATGCTCGTCATGAAATACTCTTTAATGTTGACTCTGGTCTCCCTGTCTGTACTCTCCCGGTCGTGCCTGAATATAGGCAACATTGTTGTCTAGTGTACTACCCGTAAACAAAACCAAATAAATAAAATGATGTAGAAGCCTCCAAGAGTCTATAAAGCTTCCCTATAACCTCAGATACGTCACTAAATTCCTCTGAGCACTAGCCTTACCATAATCCTGAACCCATGTGGCTACAGCTTTCTTGGAATCCACTCACCATAAAACAGGTCATCATATAACCCTACCACTGAGGTCTGTGCAACAAATAAGGAGGCCGAACCCATTTCACTACAGCATCTTGCAGGCAAAGGTATTCATTTTCAATGGCTAGACAGTTGCTACCCATCTAAGTACAAATTACAGTTTGTACCATAAGGTGGTCAGAAAGTCAGTAGGAATCATGTGTGTTTTATCCACCTGCTTTCTCTTTGTCACTAAAACATAATCAATCTTACTACTGAAGGACCCCTAACATAAGTAAACCTAACAGGGATTGAGTCAAACTAAAACAGTCAGTTAATTCAGCAGTTTCAATACATTGCAAAAGGGCAGACGAATCACAATAAACCTTTTTAGTACCTGCCTGCAATCTTGAATATTCAATGAGCAACTAAAATCCCTCCCCAAAAAAACACTTTTCTAGCTGTTGCCAAATATGGCTGGCTAGCCCTCCAAAGCTGGGCTCTCTCTGCCTTTACCTGAGGACTATACACCCCTATAAAACAGCTGGGCTGATGGTGTCATATCCCATCAATAATCAATGCCCTCACTGGTTGTAAAAAAACAATTTTCTGAAATTTGAAATGAAACCCAGAAAATAAAATCCCAACTCCATCTGCCCTATCAGATCAAAGGACCAGTAAGAAGGCCCCCAAATCCAGGTCTGTTGGGCCAGACTTACCATGGAACCAGAATTAAAACAGGACTCTTGAACAAAAATAGCTTCCCATGCAAGCCCCTAAATTGGGTAAATACAGCATTTCATTTTGAACCATTAAGTATGCTGCAAATATTAGCGGAAGCAAAGAAAAGAGCACCATAAGTAAATACTGAAAAAAGGAAAAATACACAAAATGATCAAACATTCTTCTTTTCTTCTTTTTTCCTTTTCACTACCAGTTTCTCTACTTCCATAGCCACTGGATCTGGTTGAGTCAAGAACACTGAAGCAACATCAGAATTTCTGTCCTCACCACCACGCTTATCACCTGAAGGAGAATCCAGTACCTCAAAGGATTAGACATTTCCATAATAGAATCTGTGCTTTTCTGACTCCATAAACTATGTCTCCTGTCAGAGACTGAAGGCCTCTCAGGGACCCTGGGTGCATGTTCAAGCCATTCTTCTGCATCACTATGTCTGGTAAAGGAGTATCCACAGCCACAGATATAACCATCTCTAGAGCCTCCAGGACTGACCCACAATGGCTCAGGGCACCAGACATGGACTGAGCAGAGACCACCCCAGCATCAGACACAACAGAGTCCTGATTCAGATTGACAATGGACAAAACACTAGGGCTAGAGGGGTTGGGCACCAGAGGAACCACTGAAACAGAACTTGAAGCAGGGGTTAGAGGGAGCGGTCACCTCTGCCTGCTGTGCTTTTTTAATGATGTCATGAGGATTAGTACTCCTGCTATTGTTCCTGGCTGTCCAAGGGCAATTCTGGACATTTGCCCATAGTCCTCACAGAAGTTGCACAGCACATGGTTGCAGCATTGAGAGTTGCTGTGTCCACACTCTCCACACAGACCACAACGAATCATGTTGCAGACATTTGAAAGGTGGGTTTGAGACCAGCACCGATAGCAAGCCTTAGGTTAACCTGAGAGAAACATACTTCTCAGTCCCACCCCAAAAGAAGCTATTAAGAATATGGAAAGACCTTCATCAGTATGCCTGAGTTTCATCTTAAAACACCAGCCCCCAGTCAGGAGAAACTTTGAATCAATGATCGCCTCAGGTGCACCAAGCACATCATATCGTTGATTTAACCAATGAGCAATATCCCCATGAACGTTTTCATTCCTGAACATGATCGTTATTGTTTTTATGGTAGGTTTGGTTAATGGAATAGCCAGGAAAGGAACCCAAACTGGAGAAACTTCAATTGATTGTACTTAAGCCAGAAACAATCAAGGCCCTTCATTGACCTAAAACTCACGTCAAACACAGCCTCTCTAGAGACATGAATTTGCACATAAATTTCAGATGCAACAAATCTAATTGAATCCTTAAGCAACTGCCTGCCCACATACAGCCTGTTCAGAAACAGTTCTAAACTCCCTTTATACAAAGTTTCACAGCATTACATATGTGCATATGTTCTGCAAAGAATGAAAAACAGCATTCCTGGAGGTACCCAGGGAAGGCAGGTCAGGGCACCATCCAACACAGAACTAGGCAGGACATTTTGAAAAGAGTTATTTCCACCAGCCACAGCAGCAGATTAAAGTCTAGGCTCACTGGGGCTTGAGATTATGAATCTCAAGACTGATCAGGTCAGTTGGTCCGATCATTGCATGGTGGAGTTCTCACTCAGGGCATCCCCCATGAGCACTCCCCTGCTGAGATAGTAGGCTACCGCCTTTGAGGGGTGTGACCCTGAGGGTTTTCTGGCAGTGTCTGACCTGTCTAGTGTGGCACTGCATACAGGAGGGGTACATGCACTACAGTTGCCACCTATATTAGGGTGTTGTTTTGGGCATTCAACCCCTTGCACTGGTCCATGTATGACCTAGATCCTCTCTCATAAGGTCCCATGGTTTGACAGAGAGCTTAAGATGATGAAGGTTCTGGGTCAGAGGTTAGAGAGCTGCTGACAGAAGATGCACCTGGAAGCAGACAGCTGCTCTGTGTGCTCATAATGTTGAGTACCATGGGGCAATCAACCATAAGAAGGCAGAGTTCCCATCCAGGAGATTGCTGCTGGGAGGAACCCGCCAACTGTGCTCTTTCAGACTGTAGACAGGTTATTAAATCCAGCCTGTCTCCAGCCAAGAAAAACCTTTTCAAACACTTTATGTGAAGAGTTTACTCAGTTCTTCTCAGACAGAGTGTCATCCATCAGGCAGGGATTCTGCCAGTGAACCGTTTGTGGCTAACAGTGATAGCCTTGGACACCTGGCGAGCACTTCACCGAGTTGGGATGAGTTTAGACCAGTGGAAGTGGCAGAGGTCATTGGGTTGGCCTCTAGGCTGAAGCACACATACTGTGAACTGGACCCAGAGCCTACGATTTCTTGATGGGATTTGTTGACTCTGCTTGGTCTCGGAGTTTGCTTTCTGATTGTCCAGTGCTCCTTCTCAGAAAGGGTCTTTCCCAATGCCTTGAAGGAGGTATTGGTGAGACCCATTCTGAAAAACATAATTGGACCCTGACATCAAGGCAAATTACTGTCCTATCTTCAACCTTTCGTTTTGGACAAGGTTGTTGAGAAGATTTGGTACAGCTTGAAGAACACCTCATTGCATTTGATCTATCGAGCCCCTCCAGTCTGGGTTTCATGTGAGGCACAGCACAGAAACCACATTAGTTTTGTGCACAATGACCTTGCCAGGGTGAGAGATCAAGGAGAGGGGCAATTCTGGTTTATTTAATTTATTTATTCATCAAGTCTAGGATTACAAATACCTTTGAGCCTTGGCTCTTTTACAAAGGTTCCACGTCAGAGAAATACAAATTATGGGGAACATCAAGACAGACATTACAACAATGTGGACATTGCAAACAGAGTACAGATTAATACAATTCAGGGGTAGCATTGTAACAAGGCAGCCAGTGGCATTTGTCAGAGAAATAGACAACAGATCAGGAAAGGAACCCAAACTGGAGAAAATCTCTCTCGGCCTTTGACATGGTGGACCATTGTGTGTTACTTGACCACCTGAGGGAATTTTGTGGACTTGCCAGCACTATCATCTGCTGATTTGAGTCCTTTCTCACAAACAGGAGGAAAAGGGTAGTGATGGGGAGTTTCTCCTCCTCTAGCCTCTTATCTTTTGGAATACCTCAGGGTTCTGTTTTGTTGCCAATTTTGTTCGCTGTGTACATGCTTCCCTGGGAGGGCTCATTAGAAAATACTGTTTGAGTTTTCATTGCTATGTCGATGATACCCAGCTGTATCTTTCTTTTGCACCAGGGACATCCAATGAGGTGGACATGCTTAACAACTGTCTCACTGAGGTCAGTGACTGGATGGCCTCCAGCTGATTGCAACCGAATCCCAACAAGATAGCGGTACTGGGAGAGAGTCGAACAGATGGTGTGATAGGTGGACCTCAGGTGAAGACACAGGACTGGTCCTGGGTTCTGTGCCTTTGAAGGCCTCCTCCAGGGTGCATAACCTGGGCATTATTCTGGACAGTGGTCTGACACTTGAGGCCTAGGTGTCGGCCACTGTCCATGTTAGTTTTACCACCTGAGAAATATCACCAGGATTAAGCCCTGACCTCCTTACCTTAGTGCATGCCTTCATGGTGTCCAGGTTGGATTACTATAATGTGCTCTACCTTGGGGTCTCAGGAGGTATCTTCCACACACTTCAGCTGGTGCAGAATGCAGTTTCTGGATTGCTGATGGGGCAAAGTAAGTTTGCAACATCACCCCAGTCTGTGTGAACTGCATTCACCGTTGGTCAGGTGGAGGATCCTCTTTAAGGTGGGCTTGCTCTCACATTAAGGCCCTATATGGCCTGGACCTTAGCTGCTTGGTGGACCTTCTTTCACCCTTCATCTGTGTGCTCCCTCCGTTCCTCCTTTAGGGACATCCTAGTGATTCCCAGGAATAGGTTACAAACAGCGGGCGCTAGAGCTTTCTGTGTCACCGGCCTGTCCTGTGGAATTCACTTTCTCCATCAATAAGGAGGCCCCTTTGTGGAGATTTTAAGACACCTCAAGGCCTATTTGTTTGAGCAGACCTTTCCCAACTCAGTATTGTAAATATTGTTTTAGGCTGACCTATTATAATGTCTCCATGTTTTACTGGCTGTTTTTTCTATGCAAGTATATTGTAATTGTATTATTATTTTATTTATGAATGATATGATGTTGGTTTCATGTACGGCACCCAGAGCTCCGGGATTGGGCATCTTTTTAAATAAAATTTGACTTGCCTTGCCTAGGACCTGAATTCCTTTGGCCCACATTTTAGGGCCTCTGCTCCCTTGTTCCCTTGGCTCACCAGCATTTGTAAACCCAGTGACCAACTGTTGCGTAAGAGGACTACCATCACCATTAAGCCCAGATGAAGCAGAGTCCTGAGGCCTGTCTCAGGAGTCTACCTGGGTGTCACTCAGTCCAACCTCCCATGTAGCAACCTCCTCTGAGCCAGTGGATGGAACGGGCAGAGAAGCACCCGCATCTTCACCTCCCATAGTCACACTTCCACCCATAGTTACATTATCACTCATAGACACCAATGGATTATCAGAAGCATTTCATCACGTTACCAGCAGCAGGAGACAAGGGACTAGGCTGCACCTACTTTGCAGAGTCTTCTGGCATGAAGACCTCCCAGTTCTGGTCTGGAATCCATTTACCACCAGCCACCTGGAATCCAGCCAGCTTGACACAAGAGCTTGCCCCCAGAGACCAGTCAGCTTGCTGCTGTGACCCGCTCCAGTAAACCAAAAGCATGCACCACTGCATCTGCCATGGAGTACTGCGGAGCACCTTGCACTGACCTGGAGCCGTGTTATGGTCCTACAGCCAAAATGAACTCTCCAGGCAACACCGCTTGGTCCTGGTTCCACAGGAGACTCCACTGGTGCTGAATTCTCCCTGGTCTTGACCGTTCCTTCTGGCTCCACTCCATCCTCTTCTCGTCCTCCTCTTCAAGTTATTCCTGTATCTTTCATCAATTTTACTCAAGAACCGACTCCAATTGAGCTGAGGCCATGCTGATATCTCATTCGATGTTTCCATCTGTTCACTCAAAATCCATAACCGAATCATCAAGCTTAACAGCTCTCTGTATGATCCTCCACAGAACTCTCCATTAAAACAGCTGATGCTGTAGAGTAAAGATCCTCATCCTCTGAAACAACTCCTTCATGGTAAAACTCCACCACCGCGGTCGGCTGCTGCGAGCCTGATCTTCTCATTCGAAGCCATACATCCAAGTGATCCAACAGCTGATCTGAAATGCCCCTACAGAACAATAGGATAATTTTCCCAGTGTCCTGGTCAAATCCCCGTCATTCACTAAAAATACCACCAACAGCTTAATCTGGTTCTGCAAGTCAGTCTACATATGTACACATACTCCCCTTCCTTGCCTTGCCCCAGGTCACACCTGAAACAAGCCTCAGCTCAGTGTGCCTGTCCTGGTCACAAACTTTCAAATAAATAAAAGTAAAAGCATTTGATTTGCGTTGATTTAATGAGTTCAGTATCTAAAGGACTACCATAACTCCAGGTACCCCTGATGAAGCTCTAAAGAGAAAGCACCAGGGCACTTGTGCAGTCTCACATCAGTTTACCTTGTCTGTTCACTGTGATAAAATGTTGTTATTTTAGCAACTTTAAACTGTGACATTTGTGTCAGTTATTGTGAAGGCACTGTGTGAGTGCAGCCCTTTGTATTGGTCTTGATTTTCTAATTTTAGGGAGCAGCATCCCCCTCAGTCTGCACAGTCTTGCACCAGAAAGTGCAGACCAGTTACCTGCTTGAACTGTTAAGAAAGAGAGGCTGCAAAGTAAGGTAAGGGGTTATTACAAAAGAGAGTCTGCAGAGCAATGGGTCTATGAACAATGAGCCTACAAGGGTCTTAAGGGTTCCAGTACAAAGGGAGACGGGCATACTGAGCTGCAAAGGAATTGAGTTACGAAGGCAGGGGCTATGAAGAAAGGGAAGTCATAAACAGCAAGGGAGGACACTATGAAGCAACAGGAAGGGGTGGGCTATAAAGAAGGGACACAAAGAAAAGGGAGGGAACTGTAAAGATGGACAGTGGAAGCCTTTGATTTACTTGATGATGCAGAACATGGTGTTTTTAACAAATAAATATCAAGCACTGTATGCATTAGATAGGCATTAACTAGGCACTGTGAAGCTACTGCAGAAGCTTGCTTTGTGCTTGATGCCTGCACAGGCAGAATGCAGTAGCTGCAGGCATAGAACAGAGCCTGTTTTGTACCTTTTCGAGGTAATTAATAGGTCTGCTTTAATATTTCAGGCATAGAGCAATGGAAATACAGTACAGGCATTGAACAGGACATTTCTTTTCACCAAAGACTGCACAGGTATGTCCTATTTTAATTATTTCCTCCAACTGTGGAGGTGTGGTCTACAGGCCCAGCCTTGAATTTGCTCCCAAGGGCCCTTAGAGAACCCCCTTTGTGGAAGTCTTTATGGATGTTTGAAGACATTTCTTTTCAGTTAAGCCTTTGGGCTATACAATCTACTACATTCTATCTACTATCCCATTTCTGAATTTTATCTATTTATTTAATGGCATTATGGTAAAATATTTTATAAATCTTGTATTTGTCTTAGTTAAAATGTTATTTACTCCTGTATTTTATGTAGGTATCCTGGGCCTCAAGGGAAGGGCACCAATAGAAATAAATCTACTACTACTACTACAATGTCTCACCAACAATGAACTAAGGGCTGCAAAAGTGGCAGTGTGAGCTCTCACTGACGTACAGATTATATTCACCAATGAATCACATAAAAAGGAAGCTGCCCTGTGTACCAGAGGAAAAAGATCCCTTACAGGAGAAGCCATAGGGATCTGATCTGCCTACTCATCAACCATTCACAGAATGTGCGGGTACTACATCCAAGGCTGACACAACACGCAAATGATAGCCTGAAGCTGAATACAGGCAATTGCAGGTTTGTTTACTGGTGCTTTTCTTTAGGGTATCAAAGGGTAGCTGCACCTTTCACTGGAATAATGGTTTATCTACATGAGAGATGACTGCATCTATTACAGGATGAGCTGTCCATATTTTCATCAACATGTCTAGAAATTGATAACACTTCAACTAAGTAAATTTCTTCTTCTTGTCGACATTATCCCATCTCTTTAACTATGTGCTCAAAGTGGTCAAATTCAGAGAAGCATTTAGGTATACTCTCAGGTATAGATAGAATGAGATGAACTTTTAGCATAGTTGCATACACTGAATCTTTGGTTGCTGTGAAATCCTTAGGTCTCTTTTGATGAAGAAGGAAATATACAGTACTTTGGAAAAATGGAGATGGGAGCAAGGAAGACTGAGGACTGTCCAGCCATCTACCCTCTTCTGCATCATTTTCAGAATTCTCTGGATTGTCTGAGTCAATAGGATTACAGTTGCCTTTGGTGCCTTTGAGACTATCTGGCTGAGGAAAGTTCCCTTTTCAGACAGGTCTAGGAAAATATACAGATCTGGAATACCATCCTTTGCCCATGACCTGTAGATGAAGCCCCAGTACATTTGGATGTGCCTGTCCCAACCCAGTGGAGAGAAGCATCTACTGTGAATTGGTGTAAGAGGTGATATGCCCTTCAGAGTCCTAGCCATTTGACCTTCCTAGTAAAAGAGTTAATTGAGATTGAGATTGAGGGATCTGTACAACTCTCTATTGCCACTAGTAAGTGTAAAAGCAGATGTACATTCACCTGAGCCATCACCAGTCTGGGGGAACAGGTGCTGAGAGGCTAGTATTTGTTATACTGATGCAGAAAAGACAGAACATTCCATGTGGGGACTGTATCACTCTTATGGCATGTTTCATGTTTCATATTCACAGAAAAGGGCCTGAAGAATGCCATGATGTCTCTCTCTCTCTCTCTCTCTCTCTCTCTCTCTTTTCCTTAAATGACAAAAACAATTTAGAGTCTGCATCAAGATGTATCAGTTACTGGCATCACATATATTGTGTCAGCAGAAAAGACCAAAGGTCATCCAGTCTGCCCATTTCCTGCCTGGCTCCATGCTAGGCATTACACTGGTTAAATTTAGAGTTCCAGCACCCTAGTGACTGAACATCCCACTCCCCAAGTAACCTTCTCTCTCTTCTGCCTGTGAATCCACTATTCTCTTACATCTGTCTCATCTTAGATTTAACCATTTCATAATATTGGTATCAGCCACCTCTGGGGAGTGTATTCTATTTGTCCACCACCCTCTACATGAAGAACTTCCTCACATTGCTAATGAATCTCCCCATACCAGTTTTTACTGATGTCCTCTTGTTAGTTTACCCTCAGTCCCTGTGAATTAGTCCTTACAATTCACCATAAGAATTCTCCAAGACTATACACAGTATGTCTCAATCAATATCCCCTTTTGTCCTGGCTTTCATGTATACATGATAAGGTCTCCCAATCATTCCTTATAAGGCCTTGTCTGTTGCCCCAACATCAAATTTGTGTCCCTTCTTTGTATGGCCTCTCTAGTCCCTGTATTTCTTGGAGGTGTGGACACCAGAACAGTGTGTGTGTACTCCAGGTGTTTCCTTGCCAAGGACCTGCACAGAGGCAGTATCACTTTCTTTCTCTTACTATCCAATCCCCATCTGATGCCTCCAAGCATCCTTTTTGCCTTCCATAGACGTTGTTGCACTGTACAATGAACTTGAGGCTGTCACTAAGGATGACCCCTGGTCTCTCTCTCCCTAGTTGTCTGAACCATCATTACTCCTCTAATCCAGTAATCCATGTTAAGGTTCTTTCTATGAATTTCCATCACTTTGCACTTTTTGCATTGAAGGTAAATAGCCTTAATCTGGATCACGTTCTAATTTTCTAGATCACTTTTCATTTCTCTGACTCCCCATGGTGTCCAGATCTTAGCGTTATCAACAAAAACACCATATTCTGGATTCCCATATCCAGTATTACAAATGAAGGTACTGAAGAACACTGGTCCCAGAAACTAATGTTGTTTTTCCTTGCTTTGGGATATAGATATAGATATAGAAATACGTAGGTAGATCTATATATATATATATATATATATATATATATATATATATACACACACACAAATAACTATATATATATATATATATATATATACAGGATGCATGATACATGATGGTGCGAGTGGAATATAGAAGATATCCTCACTTCTGCAGAGTGAGCTGTGTATTATCAGAGTGCAGCAGGCACGAATGACAAGGCACAGCTTGCAGAAGTGAGAATATGTTCCATATCCCATGATCTGCACTTCATGTGTGCAATTTATACAATGGGGCTAGGAGCTTCTGTGTTCTCTTCCTGTTTACTCTGTTTTTTTATTTTAGTGTTCAGTAACCAGATAAGTTTTCAGTGGTGACCTGGGAACACTGGGCAGTTAAGTGACTTGTTCAGAGTCACACAGTATGCAAGTGGAGGTTGTGAGAATTAAACCCAGGTCTGGTCTGCTGGATGTGAAGCTTGTTCCAAGCTTGTTACTCTAACTTCTAGGCTATACTGACAGCAGTGTGCGTATGTATAAATGGCTGCAAGGCGCCACGTGCTTGCATGTGTGTAAGTTTGAATGGGCTGGAGGAGGTTTCTGAATGGGCTGGAGTGTTAGAAACCCTATGGAAACAGGTGAATGTGTTTTGCAATCGTAATTGAGTTACCTGCAGCTAGGAGTAAGAAACAGAAACTGTGTGGTGAAAGACTGTCATTTACAATGGAGGCATTTTGAAGGTGAGAGTAGCATAGTAATGGGTTGGAAGTTTGAGAAAGACTATGGGACATAGGTGTGTGTGTTTGCAATGCTAATTAAGTTGCAGCCTTCAGAGAGACAGAGAAACTTTTGCAGGCAGCACTCAGAAAGAGAAACTCCTTTATGAAGGAAACACAGAAACATAGACTTTGGCGGCAGATAAGGACTGCTTGGCCCACCTAGTCTGCCCATTTCCCTACCTACAGGATAAGCTACAGATCCTAGTTAACTGACAGTCTATTTCTTCCTACTCCCCACTAGAATTGCCTTATGTCTGTCCCATACATTCATGAATTCTCCCAGTTTTAGATTCCACAACCTCTTCAGGAAGGCTGTTCCATGTGACTACCACCCTCTCTGTGAAAAATACTTCCTCACGTTGCCCTTGAGCAGTCCCCCTCTATCTTTTAAATTGTGGCCCCTTGTTATTGCACATCTCTTTTCTGAAAGATGCTACCCTCTTGGACTTTGTTGATTCCTTGAGGTACTTAAAGTTTCTATCATGTCCCTCTCTCCTCCTTTCCTCAAGGGTATACATATTAAGCTCCTTTAGTCTCTTTCTCATATGGCTTCTCTTGCAGACCCTGCACCATTTTAGTTGCCCTTCTCTGAACTGCCTCCATCCTGTCTATGTCCATGCAGAAATGGGGTCTCCAGAACTGCACGCAGTACTCAGATGGGGGCTCACCAACTGTCTGTACAGAGGATAACAACTTCCTGTTTTTCTGCTCGTGATGCCTCTCCCTATACATCCCAGTATCCCCAGCCCTCCATACTGCCTTCTCATTGTCTGCCAACCTACACCAACCATGGGATCTGCCACCCACTACGCCACATCCTGCAATGACATGACACAAGGGTGGATTACAACAGCAACTGTGCCTCATTCCAGAAGGGCAGCTGCCATACCCCACTACTGCAATTCCCAGGAGCCGCACTGGAGGAGCTAACTTAAAGTATCTCAGAGATGCTCTAAGGGGCATCCATCAGTGCCATTCAATGGATGCCCACTCCACAGCACAATGGCAAAGGTTCCACTGTACCTCCATGCCCCCACAAACATGACCATGCCCCCACCCCAAATGTAGGGGATCCCGTGGTCCATTCTCCACTGTGCCCCATGGACTCCTGTGCCACCTGTCCAGCCCCTGAATGCCCCCTGGTGCATGCCATGGTGTTCCAGGGTGCAGGGGCTCGGGGGCAGTCTGAGGGTTGCAACTTCAGGCATGTGGGGATACTATGCCATGCCAGTGGCATTAGTCTACATGTCACAAGTTGGACATCATAGTGCCGGGGCCCTGCCATTCTTAGAATATGGTGGGGTCCCTGGAATAGTGGCAAATGTCACAACTGCATATGCCTACTAGTTGAAACCTTCACCCTGGAATTGGCTCCCAGGGATAGAGTTAGAAACATTTCAAGATTCATAAGGATTCCTTCTCCTTCAAATTACAAGACTCTCAGAAATAAATTCAAATCTGAGATCAGGAGAGCCAAAATTAAGTACTGTATATCTGAACAAAAGATCTCTTTGGGCAATCCAGGAAAAACAACATGGCAAGCCTTGAACAGGTTATTAGGTAAGGAAAAAATATCCTATTCCCATCATACAACATGATGGACACCTTATTAGTGACCTTTCTGTAGTTTCAGAAATTTTTAACAATTTTGGGGGCTTTTAATACTTATAGAACACCTCTAGGTCTTGATAATCATTCACTTTTTAAGAAAGATCACATTTATGTGCATCCAAAATTTAATTTTTTACAAGTCACACCAGAGTTAGTTAAGAAATATGTCCTCAAATATTACCCTAGGCCTTCTATAGAACACAATGGTGTCAATTATAGAATTATTAAATTGGGGATAAATTTATTTTCATACCCTTTGTCACTTTTCTTCAGTTTTCATTCTGTCACAGTATTTTCCCCAACAACTGGAAACTGGTGACCATTAAGCCCATACATAAAATGGCAACCCAGCCTTGTAGCAAACTTTAGACCAATTTCACTCTTATCTCCAAATTCAAAATTATTGGCAAAAATCATACTGGATCAAACCTTTGAACAACTTGAAAGATATCTCTTACTTTCTGATTGTCAACATGACAACCAAAACACCACACAGAGACGGCCTTGATGGGGTTTACAGGCTGCATTCAGGTGCCCTAGATAAGGAAGGGCACCTGCTGCAGCTTTGTTTGTGGACCTTACCAAGGCCTTCGACTTAGTTGAACACAGTTTGCTACCTAGCATTCTTCAAAATTTTAATTTCTTGGAGGATGTTATTAAGCGGTACAATGATTATCTTTCCAATAGGGCATACCATACCATAATAGGTACTAATATTCCTCAGTCTAAAAACTATTCAATGTGGTGTGCCCGGGCTCAATCCTGGGGTCACTTATATTTTACTCCACATGGTCTCTACTCTCTGCATCTGCACACAGACTAGTATGATCCTGTATGCAGATGGTGCTGTAATATATAGTCTGGGACCAGATCCAAATGTTGTTCTCCATAACATTCAAAGAAAAATCAATTATTTTTAGGACTGGTTATCATTTAACCATATGGTACTCAATTCTAAAAAAAAAGTAATGTTTTTTCCAGTAAAAATACAAGGTTGATGAACTTACATCCACTACAGATAAGAAAGAGACCATCATTGAGATGGTGGAGCATTTCAAATATCCCATTATACTATTAAATAGCAGATCAACATTTGAGTCCCATAATAAACATTTAAGGAAACAATTCATCAAAGACTTGAGTTACTATATTGTGTAAAATCTTTTTAACACAGTTCTCTAAAAAGCTTCTTTTACATAGTTTCTTGCAGTCTCTAAGACTATGGTTTAATGATCTACACTTCCACCAGCTGTAATATATTTAATGGACTCAAGGTAACTTACAAACTCGATTCTTAGATTTATGCTGAATGCCCTTTTTCATACTCACTGTTGTTTACTGTTTAATCAGTCTTCAACATTATGTTTTTTTTTGTAATTAATATTTTATTAGTTTTAACCACCAAAAACATCAGATACATAAATAATGAAGTGTAACACTGAAAGTGCATAGTCATCCCCTAATTTTCAAAATTTACATTCACTGCAATTTCTGCTGCAATAACAACAAAAAAAAGAAAACCAAAACCTACTACCCTCCCCCATCCCCCAACCCTAAGGTTATTAGCAATAAAATCAGTAGAAAGTAAGAGTAGATCATATCGATATGGAGACTACTTAATTTTTCGGCTTCCAAGTCATCAAAAAGTGCTCTAAAGGGCCCCATAGAGATATATAATACTCACGCTTACCCCGCATACCAGCAATATGTTTCTCGAGTTGTAATGCTAGGTCATTCCCTATGCCACTCCAACAGTGTTGAGCCTTATCCGACGACCAATGTCTTAAAATTAACAACTTCATAACTGCTGAAATGAGAGAGACATGTGCTCTCCAAACCTTGAAGTGGTCATTGGGAAAGCATGTAGCAAACAAATCTCGAGAGCATCCATATTATTTGAGCCAAGGATAGGGTCTAATAGTCTGCTAATAGTTCTCCAAAGAGTCCGAATCACGGGCACAACCATAACAAGTGATACAGGGTACCCTCTTCCTCTTACAATTCCAACAACGAGGTGAGCTGAGTGTGCCCTTCTGAATAGATGAGTAGGAGTCAGGTAGAGGTGATGCATGATATTAAAGTGCACCATTCTTAGCCTATCTTGTTTAATGTACCTATATCGGTCATCCAAAGTGTTTTCCAAACCTCCGGGAATCTACGCAGATTCAGTTCTTTTCCTAATAATAACATATACCTGAGGGGGCCTGTGATCCCATTCTTGGAGGAGCTTATAAGCTTTGGAAACTGCATGTGATTGCGTGAGGCCGCCAAAAGAGTATCAACATTTTTCTCCCCTGACCAAAAAGGAGACCACCAGAATACCTGGGCTAAAGCTTTGCTAAGCTGCAGCCACTTAAAAAGTCAGAGTCCACGAATCCATAAAACCTTCTTAAGAGATCAAATGAGAACGGGCTGTCTTGGTCCCAAAAATCGGCTACAGAAAATGGCTTATCTAATGCCAAAATGCTGTGGGTATTGAGTTCCACCTATTCTAATTTGTAGATTTTACAATATAGGTTGGGAACCCGACAGCCACCAGCGAACCCCAAATAACATTGCAGCTGGTGATAAGCCCTAAGTGACCACCCCATAGGGTTATTTTTGAGTAGTTTAGGGACAGCAGCCAATGGAACAAACAACAAAGCATATAAAGAGCTTTTCACCTTCTTCGCCAGGTCTTGTTCAATATCGAGCCATAAAGGTGAATAAGCTAACCTTCCATGTTCCTTATTCCATAAGGCAATTTACAAACATGTTGGGCCAAATAATACATGAATAGCGAGGGGCAGCTAGGCCACCTTTAGATCTCTGGGAGCTGTCAAGTTGAAATATGATCGACGGGTTACTTTGCCTTGCCACAAAAGGAGTTAAATATCTTCTGTAAATTTGTGAACCATTCCTTTGAAAGGTAGGTCCCAGCATACCTAAAGGATATAATATCCTCGGAAGAGTAATCATTTTAAGAGCTTCAACCTACCCCACAAAGATAAGGAGATTAAACGACATTTGTTGAGATCCTCCGAGATCTTATGAACTAGAGTACCTAGGTTATCCTTAATCATTAAGGCTAGACTCGCACAATGGTAATGCCTAAAAATGTTATGGATTTGGTTTCCAAACCAGGCCTAGATCCTGGAGATCTACTTTTCTAACATAATGGTTTAGAGGGAAAACTTTTGTTTGGAACAATTCAGCTTATAAAAGGATAATCTGGAGAAGCTATTTATTTCTTCTAGTATTGGTGGTATGGATGTCCCTGGTTCTCAATATGCAATAGCACATCATCAGCATAGGCCAAGCGCATATATATCTGGACTCCCTACTTGTATGCCTTTGATGAGTGGGTTCTTCATCAGTCTACGCAACAAAGGCTCTAAATACAGGTTAAATAACAAAGGGACAGAGGGCAACCCTGTCTAGTACCTCGCTCTAGCTTGAAAACCGGTGACAACATTCCGTTGCACTTCACTCTCAGAGGAAAAGAATATAAAATTCTAACCCATCTTAGAAAATTCGGGTAAACCAAAAGCTGAAAGGGTAGCAAATAAAAAAGCCCAGGATACCCGGTCGAAAGCTTTTCAGTGTCAAGCGAGAGGAGTACTGCTGGGATTTTAGATTCTTTAGCCTCTGCAATAAGATGCAACAGTTTCCTAAGATGATCATGGGGTAACCTCCCTTTCATGAAACCCGCTTGTTCCTGCACACCAGATTATCCATAACTTTAGACAATCTATTAGCAAGAATTTTGCCAGTATTTTAATATCTGTATTTAGGAGAGATATTGGCCGATAACTGTCCAAACTAGAAGGGTCCTTCCCAGGTTTTAATATTAAAGATATTGTAGCCTCCAGGAAGCTTGGATCAGAGATGCCAAAATTAAACCAATATCTAAATGTGTCTAATAAAATTGGAGATATTTGGAAGAAACACTTTATAGAAATTACTGAGATCCATCAGGTCCAGGGGACTTATCAGGGGCAACTGCTGGATAGCCTGATGTATTTCAGAAATCAAAATTGGTGCACTTAAGTCCTCGGCGTCAGCTTCTGTTAACTTGGGTAAATTAATTGTGCTTAAGTATGCAGTAATCTCGAAGCCGAGGCCCAAATTGATTCCTCGCATATAATTTCTGAAAGTATTCCCAAAAATCTTAGGTATTTCTCTCGGTCCGTGCAGACTTGATCACCCTGACCAACACGTACACTCACTATGTAGTGGGCCGACTCAAGCTGTTTTACTAGCAAGGCTAGAGTTTACTGGCCTATTCCTATATCCAAATATTGAAGTCTCACTCGAGAGAGAGCTAGCTCTGCTTGTTGAAAAACAAGACCCGAATATTGAGCCTGTAGTTGATGTAACTTAACCCACTCGAATCAGATGAATTCCTGGTAGATAGGCTGGATTCAATATGTTTAATTGAGGATAAAACGGAGCTTAACTTATGCCTCTGAGCCCATTTCTCCTAGAGGCGATCTTAATTAATTCTCCCTTAATGAGCATTTTAAAGCAGCCCAGATCATGTCTCTTTGATTTATGGAATCTTTATTATCCACGATAAAGTACAATAAAGTCCTTCAGGATCCTTAAAGAGGATTCTTCTTTTAGAATTTGAGAATTTAATCTCCATTGTGGTGAGCGTCGAATCTCTGGAAATGGCCTATAGGTTATGCTAACGGGGCATGATCTGATAGTACTCTAGTGAGATATCTGCCTGAATCATATTGGGCACCGCTGATGAGCTAACTAAAATATAATCAATTCTTGAATGGGAATTATGTACAGGTGAGTAAAAGGAATACTGCCGATTCTCAGGGTTAAATATCCTCAAATATCTACTAAGGCTGCTTTGCTAATAAAATCTTTCAGGGCCCTTTGTGCTGGAGATAACCCCTACGTCCGTTATGTGACCTATCCAAGTCATTTTGAGTACCAAGTTCCAGTCTCCTCCAACAATTATGATTTTATGGACATCCGAGTCCACCTTACATAAAAGATTCCTAAAAAGAGGGGAATCACTATTAGGGCCATAGACTGAGCCTAATATAACTGACTGTGATGCTAAGGTGGCCTGTACAAAACATATCGACCTTCGGGTCCCAACACTCATGCTCCAATTTAAAGAAACCCTCTAGTGATGAGTATAGCAACCCCTGCCCTCTTAGTCGAAGATCCAGCCCCAAAAACTTGGGCTACCACGTTCTTCTAAAATAATGAAGATCACTTCTTTTTAGGTGTGTCTCCTGAAGGAAAGCAATTTGTGCCCCTAGGTGAGAAAGGTGTTTTAATACTACCTGCCTCTTAACCCTATCCTTGGCTCCTTTAATGTTCCAACTAACAAATTTATAAGGTGAGATCATGATAACGAGAAAAGTTATTGGGAAAACCTATGTTAGCAATAATTTGGGGTATTTTGATACAGGAAACCACAGAGAAATTACAGACTCCCTGAAGCCGAAAGAAAACACACCTTCCTCTTATCTCATAACCTTGGAAATCCTCCCATCACCCCACCCTCCCAACCCAACTAAGAACTCCTCCCCACCCCCACCCACTACAACAATCATACCATGTATTCCCTCTCCCCCTTATTACCAAAACCCCAGTTCCGAGAACTGCACTCCTATAACTATCATGCCACATGATATACATCCGACAACCCAAAACTTTTACCACAGTGTCACCATCCGACCCCCCACCCAATAGAAAAAAAGCAATTACAGTTAAATTCGGTAGATATAATGAAACCCCCTCATCCCGGTTATTCATCATCTAGAGAAAAGAAAAAAAATTGATTTAGCCCTCCTGGATCTGTTTATAGTAGTTCAAACAATATGCTACTTGTTCGGCCCAAATGAGAATCCACATGTCCGGTCCTGATATGAGTTCCATATTCCGTCCTTGGCACCATAGACAGTGGCCAGTATTTCTAAACCAAAATAGATGATTGTAGTCAGAAAACTTTTCACTCAGGATGAAACAACTCCAGGGTGCACCCTAAAAGTGACAACAGTTAAATAGGCCACTGAATTAGACAGTAGGCTATCATAGCAGGAAGGGCCAAAGCTAAAGAGGAAAGAAAAAAAAAAACACATGACATATCTCCGTTGTATACAAAAGGGTAGTTCAGAAATGTCCAAAATATTACGCCATTCGAGACAAGATGAGTGAGTCGTGCTTTCACTTGAAGAGGTCTGGGAAAAGCTGCTGCAACTCCTGTAGTGCCTGCTGATAGGAGTCAAAGGATAGCCATCTCCCTTCCACGACAAACCATTAATGTAGCGGGATATTTAACTTTAAATAAGCTTAGATGCTGCAATGAGTTTGGGGACAATCGGTGTAATTCTTGCCTTCTGACCCTCACCGAATGGGGCAGGTCCTGTATAATCCATATCTGCTTGCCCTCCCATAAGAGCTCCTTCATCCCTCTGACCTTATTTAAAACATGTTGTTTATCCAGATAATTTAAAACCTCAGAATTAAAGGTCTGGGAGGCTGTCCTTGTGCAGGGGAGGCGTAAGGCTCGTGAGCTCTCTCTATTATGTATTCAAGCCTGGGGAGAACTCATGACTTTTGTGGCAGAGCTTTTGCAGGAAAGTAATTGGGGCGTTCTCCTCCTCCTTTTCAGGTATTCCAATGACAACCAAATTGTTCCTTCTACTACACCCTCTAGATCTTGAGCTTTTCTTCTAACTTTTAATTCTCCTCTTTGCCAACACTAATTCTGTGTCCACCCAGATTGTCTGGTTTCCAAAGAAGCCATCTTAACTTCTGCATCCTCTATCCTTCTCGTGAGGAATCAACCGATTTTTGATATCTTGCACATCTTCAGCAATCGATGCCATAGAGGTTTGAAGTGGCTGCATTATTTCTAAGAATCTCGCCTCTGAAAGTGGCGCATCTGTGATAGGCAATTGAAAAGGCTGGCGGCCTGCTGTACGCTCGTTTGCGACCTTCTGCTTTTCTGGCGTTTGTGGGCGGAGTGTTTTCGGCCGTGAATTTTTAAGACCTCCATAGTAGCAATCAAGAAGCAGCTTCTAATAGTTGTAAGTACTACGCTCTTCTATTTTGGGGAGGCTTCAGTCGGCAAAAATTATTGCAAAGCGACAAAATCTCGTTAATGAGCGGCAGAGCTCCGGAGTGCGCTGGTCAACGCTCAGGCTGCCATCACGTGACCCCTTCAGCATTATGTTTTGAAAACAGGACTTTACATAAAATGGGCATTTTTATAAAGTCATGACTGGATTATACCCTGTTTCTGTTGCTGAATTGTTCCCTAAATTCTCTAACTCCTTTGTTACCAGGTCTCAATCCAGATTTACTTTTAAACTCCACTTTATAAAAAGCTTTTAGACAAAGATATTTTATTGTATAGAGCACCTCACTTTTACAATACCATTCCATCTGAAATTACTGAATGTAATACTGTTCAGTGTTTTAAAACCTGTTTAAAACTTTGTCTCTCAAACAAATGTGAATGTAATTGTGCAACGTAATAACTGCTGTATGTTGTATATTCTCTTGTTTTGTTTTGTATTTGACCTTGTGTGTACTTGTTGACTTGTCACCTGTGAAAATGAGCATTCTTTGCTCATCAGGCTTCAAGTATAAAAATGAAAATGAAATGAAATTTAATATAAGAGAAATGCTCAAACTATAGATTTTAAAAGGAAAAGTTTTTATTTTAAAATGTAACATTTAAAGTGGGAAAAGTCTCTAAGCTTGGTATTGGGGCAATACTGTATATATGTAAGCTCCTCACTTTGGGGCTTACTAAAGTTGCCATCTCTCTCCCTCCCTCCCTCCCTCCCTTGGAAGGCCTCTTAGTGGGTAGAGCTCTGGCGTGGTGGTCCCACCTTTTGAGCTATAAATTTTGGTAGAGAAACATTTCAGGAGGCTGGCTGGAAATGAACAACACAGTGGGCGGGATCTTGAACCCCAGCCCTGGAGTTGCAGCCTGGTATTTCCCAACATGAGTCTGGCTCTTGGGTGCTTTGGGGATGGAGTTAGGAATGCCCAGCCAGAGTTGGGTGGGAGGAAGAGATGTGGTTGGTACACCAAGTGCTCTGTGGTACCATGGCAGGCCAGGGTCCTGTCCAGTGAGGTAAGTAGGCAGTGGGGATATGATCCGTGGTGAGAGCACAGCAGTGGGGCTCACCCTGTGGAGGCAGCACCAGGAGCCTTCACCCATGTGGCACTGCCTTGTTGGGTGGCCCATGGGATTTGGGTCCACCTGGGCCTCTCCCTCAGTTTCATACAGAGGTCCAAGGGGTAGTATAGGCAGAGTGGTTTGAGGCCCAGTTTTCTGTGGCAGGTTAGAGGTTGGAGGTAAATTGGGAGCTGGTTTGTTTGTACAACTCCCTGCCTGGGGTGCTTAGGGTGCTGCAATTTGATCTGTGCCAGTGCCAGGGTGTCACAGTGCAGGTGTTGAGAAAGCCCTGGTGACATTGTTGGGCCTGGCTGTGACTCCAGTTATTGCCATTGTTAGTTTTGCCTCTCAGCTCTTCAGTTAGTTGAAGCCCACTTCTCAGCCTGCCAAGGCCCAAGTTTTATACTGCAGCTTCCTGCTGTTGAAAGTCCTGCTCCAGTGTTGCCTGCTCATTGAGCCTCCAGCCCCATGGAGCTATATGCTTTAATTTGGTTAATTAATTCAATCAATTTTATATTCTTTTAACTCATGTCCCTCCAGTTTGTTTGCTGCAGCTAATCATCTTTGCCCCATTAGCCCATTAGGGATGGCAGCATAGCCTAGAGGTTAGAGGTACAAGGTGTGAACAAGATTGGTACATTCAGCAGACCAGACCCGGAGTTTGATTCTCCACAACCTCCGCTTGCATACTGTGTGACTCTGAGCAAGTCACTTAACTGCCCAGTGCTCCCAAGTCCTCCTGAAAACAGACACTTGTGCCTTGTAGGTTTTACCAGGTTACAAAGGCTAAAATAAAAAAAGCCTACATCTGCTGCCCCTGCCTCTTGGTTGCTGCTTTCGGTGAGCTGAAAATTTCAGTGAATCTCTTTGCTGCCTCGCTAGCTTCAGTGACAAGGTAGGCCAAACTGTTTACAATATCTACCTGGGGATCTGTGTTCTGTGTTTCTGTGCTTGTGCTCACCTCCATTTAGCACCAGGACCCCTAGACATTAAAGGGAGGGTTACATATAAAACAAATTAACTTTTAAGGTACAATTTAGCTAGAAGGGTAAGACAAAGAAACAATTTTTCTTCTGAAAAATAATAAGTGCAATGTTTCCCAGAAAATAAAACAGATGACAAGCTAAAAATTCATTTGAGATTACTCGGTCTCCCCTGCAACAGGTGGTTGCTTGCTGCTGAAGTTGAAGCTTCCCTGTAGTGTTCTATTTTTTTGATGGAAAGGACATCTCTCTACTTCTTCCTCTATTGGGCAGAGGAAAGAAGATTCTGAGAGTTGTTTCAGACTTGTGCCCTGTGACTGCCATAATTTTCCTAGCTTAGAGTCCTTTGTTAGAGAGGAGTCAAATTGTTGTTGCCCTTGATACAATTATTAGTCTACCAGCATTATAATCCAACTTCCTCAGTAAGTCTGGGCAACATTCCTGACACATGAATAAATTCCTTTGACTTTTCCTAATACAAAATTGGAGACTCATCAATAAGGCCTGTGAACTCAAAATTGGGTTCGGTCTAGTTCTCAAAATGTCCTGGGCCAGATATTCAAACTGCACCCAAAAAGTGCACAACAGCAGGAGCAAGCGCCAAGTCCATTGCGCCCATGTGAAAGAGCGCAATATTCAAAAACTGTGCTGGCCAAGATGCACTACAGCCGGCGACAGAATATTGCACCACCTGCCATAGCACAACAAGGGATGTTCAGCTGAGCAGTCCAGATGCGCCATAAGCGCAACCAGGGATGCCCTCCAGTAGCAGGGCAGCAATGCAACAGCACAACCAGGGATGCAGGGGCCACCACCCATGCCACAGATGGGCAGAGAACACACAGCAGAACAGACATCATGCCCCTCACCCATACACTGCACAACTTGGGGGAGGGCTGGAATAACCACTGGCCCATGGAGACAAGCAACCAACCCACAGCTGGGCCATGGTGCCCCATCACACCCCCTGGCAAGCTGTGACCGGCACACAAGGAGGGCCAACCACCCCATGCCACACCATCCCCCAGTGCAGAGCACACCCTGCACCATGACCTCCAGACACCCTGCCCAGGAGCAGCATCCACCAGTGCAGGATACCCATGCATGCCACCACCCCCACTGTGACAATGCAATCCTGTGCACCACAGAACCATGCAAGGCAGCCCACAGGAGCACCCATCAGTGGGTGGCAGCACACAGTGATGGAATGATGGCATACACAGTGCCACGATGCACAGCCCCTGAGGTACAGCTGAGAGATTGACCATGCGTCAGCACACGAGTACCCACACATGACAGGGCATGCCGGACCCCACCACCAGTGGTACAGCACCCTGCACACCTTCCCAAGGACACACCCTGACCCAGCACTGGCCACAACAGCCAGTGCAGACACCACAGTGGTGCATGGAAGCATGCACCACACCGGATACAACACAGTGCATGGACAACACCTACCCATACCCAAGGCACACCAACACAGGGACGCAGTAGCAGGGCAGCCAAGCCCCAGCGTGGGACCATAAACCCGTATACACACACGGCCAGCAGTCCTCCATGGAACAGGAGTGCCAGCCACCCTGCGCGCAGGCACTGTGGACCTGTACGCCACCAGCATTTGCCGAACACAAGTCACAGACAGTAGTGCACATCCCTGCAACACACACAAGTCACAGCATGGAGGTGGGACAACAACAGCGGAGGCCACAGTGTCATCTGAGGCAGACATGCACCACACCAGTGACAGGAGGCAGCCCAGCATTGTGACGGGTACAGTGGCTGCCCTGCATGGACAGCTACAACTGACATGCCAGCAGACCATGCAGGTCACAGACATGCAAGGAGTCAGCTGCACAGGCCATGGATGGGCTGACAGGTGCGCCATGGACACAGACATGCACCATGGACCACTGCACACAGTCATCCAGTGCACAGGGAACAACACACACACACAGACAGTGACTGATAGCTACTCCCACACCATAGTCGCTTCCACTGTGGACTCACACCACATACCCATGACTGTACCACCCCTGACGCCATGCACACTACTGAAGCTGAGCACCTATAGCCCGCTGCAAATCAGAGACCACCACAGTAGTCATATCAAAAATTGTATTCAAAACATCCAACAAAACTATGTACAATTATTTACAAATGTGTGAGGAGGGCCACAAACAAGGTGGGGGTGGGTAAGGGCAGGGATGAACAAATGGTACAGGAAAGGAGGGTTGTGAGGTGGGTCCAGGGGGTAGGGAAATCAGGGGCAGTGTGATGATCAGTGGCAGGCCCGTTCGCTCCGGCTGCTCCCAGCCTCTCAATCCTCTGTAGGATGTCCAGCGATGCCCTGGCAACAATAAGGATTTTCTGCAGTGCCTCCCAGATCATGCACAGCTGATGGACACCTAGGACAAGGGAGCAGAGTCAATAGGTGTGAATGCACAGCTCCATACAGCCCACCCACTGTGCATGGCATGCGGCCGTGGGACATGCCTCTGTGATGGTGTGTGACCACCCACAGTGATCGTGTCTGCAAGACCTGCCCACCCAGGCGCACACAGCCATGCGGACGCTGCACACACCCACTGGCCAAGTCCTGCACAGCACCACCATGGCTGTTTAGTGACATGGCTATGTGGTGTGAAGGCAGTGGCACAGCCATGTACCCAGTGCACGCATGGACCACCATTGACGCACTCCCAGACATGCTGTGCCACTGGACAGTGCTGACTGTAATAAATTGTGTGCATGGCAGTGGTGTCAGTGGATGGTGGCCATGCCCCACTGCCTGCCCTGTTACACAGCATGCAATAGTAATCATGGATGTAAGGCACTCACCATCATCAGGCCGGTCCCTCTGCCGTTGTGGACCTTCGCCCCTCCTGGTGTTCCGGTCCTCCAGCTGGCACCTCCTCTCCCTCACCAGCCATCTCTCTTCTGGGCCTAAGGTGCAAACATGGAGAGAGGAACATCAGTACAATCCTGTAGAAAAGTCCCCTGCCCCATGTGTGTGCAATCCCACCCAGCCAGACCCACCACCCACACCCTGATAACACCACCACAGCCAACACGGATGGTCCCCCATGTTCTGAACCCGTGCAACCGTGATACCCATATGGAATATAAAATGTATGGACATTACACCTACCTGGCCATGGCACATTGCCCCTCCTGGCACGTGCCCATAAGGCGAGCAAGCAGGTTCGGTCCCTCTGCCTCAGGTCCCCATACTTGTGGCGGCACTGCTCCGCCATCCGCCCCATTCCTGTGGCCTCCTCTAGGGGCGTCGGCCATCTCCTGCCACACCTGGCTCCTGGACCTGTCCAGGGGTGCCTCCCAAACAGTGGGCCAACAAGTGGCTCCACAGTGGCAACCAGGTTTGCCATTTCAATCTGTCTCCACTGGGCAGCTCTCCTCCATGCCATCTCTCTTGCTCAGTAGGGTCAAAATGGCACTCTGCAGCCGGTTCCACCATGTGCAGATGCTGTGCGGTACAGCGCTGCCATTCCCTATCGCACCATCACCGAACAGCGTGGTAATGGTGCATCCATGCCTGATGCATGGCACCTAGGGGCAAAGGTCGGGCACAGGGTCAAGGGTCTCTATCGCACGGACAGCCACAGCGCAATTGGAACCCATTGCATGTAGTGTGATTGGGTGCCTGTCTGCTACCTTCAGTAGCAGCCTACCGTGCTGTTGCCCCACTCTGCCTACAATGCCCCAGTGCCACAGTGCCATATGGTGGACATCGCTGTAGTGCCACTGGCACAATGGTGGCCATGCCCTACATTGCCTCCCTGCGCACAGCACATCAGCAGCCGTCAGGTGCCCGCAACATCAACTTGGGCATGCGCAGTTAGGTGTTTACTGCATGTCACAGAACTGTGCCCTTGGCTCAGCATGTTCAACACAATTGCACAAAGCGCAAAAGTGCGATATTTAGCCTTCATATAAAAATCAGCTAATCAGCCATTCAATGGCGCAGCACTACAATTTGCATCCACTAAAGTTGCGCCTCGCCTCATTTGCATAGGTTGCACTATAAAGTGCAACATTGGGCTACATTGGCCATAGTCGGTACTGCAGTTTATTGGTGAGTTGCATGCTGTTTGGGAGTGTGGACTATGGATTTTGGGACATGCATGGGACTGCACAGTCACAGGTAACAACTTTCATTCTCACAGGATGAATCATGACCAAGTGAGTTGTTGGAGAGAGGAACAGAGTTGTGGGAGGAGGAGGGGCCAAATTTCACCAAGGCCGAGGCGGATGCCCTGTTTGAGGCCTACCTGGACCAGGAGCCACTTCTCAGCGGATGCTAAGGAACACCACAGGCCCATGCTGCTACATGGGAGGAGGTGACGCATGCTGTGAACCTGCATGGCAGCACCAGTGCTCCATGCAGAGTGCAAGAAGAAGATGGCACAGACAGGAGGAGGATTAAGGAGAAGGTCGCTGCCATCAGGGCAGCATGATCTACAACAGGTGGGGACAGCCAGAGGTGCTACGCCTGACCCCACAGGAGGAGAGGGTTGCTGGCAGCATGAAGCGTTGTGCCATTGAGGGTGTTCTGGGTGGTGGCTTCCAAATGGGTGGTAGCCTGTCACTGCATGGTAAGTCATGGTCTGTCTATTGTGGGGGCAGGACTGGTCACATGCAGTAACTCAACTTTGTTTTCCCTTACAGATCCTGAGTATCGCATGGGTCAGGGTGGTGGGCCTCTTTACTGAGGCCAGTTAGATGGAGATGGAGGAGGGCCCATCCACCTCCACAGGAATCGTGGCTCAGTGTGACAGTGGGCCTGCCTGGGTGTCCAGACTGCTGTTGGAGCAGGTGCGGAGGGCCCTGCCCGTGTCCCAGCATCCATGGATGCCAGCATGCTGTGACTCGGGCTAGTGCCAGATCCATCACAGATGATGATGTCGCTAACGTCATGGGCAGTGACACATGTGTGTACCACAGGATGGCCACACAGCAAGTAACATCACAGCCAACGCTGTGGGTGGTGCCGCCGTGGAGGCCTGCATGTCATCACAGTCCAGCCTGTGCCTGTCAGCACCGGTGGGGCAGCACTGTGTGTGTACAGGACAGTGGGACTGTTGCGGCCTGCGGCAGCACCAGTGAGCCCTGGGGGCGGCGGCGGAGGGCAGCATCAGCAGGCGGCCAATGGGCTTGGGGTCAGTGTCGGGCGGTGTCAGTGCACCACCTGTGGACATGCCCAGGCCTTGTCCTAGTGTGCAGTGCCCACCCTCAAGGGTGCTGAGCATCAGGGCCACGCACACCCTGAGGACAGGATGCCGAGCAGGCAGATGACCTCTTGGATGAGCACACCGCATACTCAAGCATCAGTCAACCCAGCAGATGCGGCTTGCGACATCTGTGGATGCACTGCGTGCGGCTCTGGAGTGGGCAGAGGCGTCACAGCAGAGACACCGCTGTGCTCCTGGCAGAGAGATGGACTGGTTGCATTAGGATGTGACCGCTGCCATTGATAGGCAGACACAGGCATTCACTGCTGTCATGGCCACAATGGACACACAGTTATTTGCCTCATGCGTTGCAGACACCATGCAGTGCACTGTCCACCCTCAGCATCATGCAACACCATCCTTGTCGACACCGGGTTCAGCTGTGGCATCCGAGCACACCTGGCGCAGGCATGTTCGATGTGTTGCAGACCCCTGTAACGCGGTCGCATTCACACAGTGGAACCCCGGGGGACCATCAGTGCCACCCCATGAGGCCAGTGGTCCAGCCTGTCAGTGCTGGCAGGTCTCGGCAGGGCCGCCACACGCATCCGTGGTGGCTGGGGCACTGTGGCACATGACTGATCTGTCCCCAACACGGCTGTTGTCTGATGTTGCCCTGTGTGCGTTGTGTCATTCAGCGGGCAATGCACAGGTGGACACCTGGCCCTGCATGCGCACACAGTCCTGCACACCCTCCCTGCTGCTGTCCGCAGTTGCGTGTGCATGATGATGCCTGCATTATGCTGTTCACCAATGTGCAATGGTGCTCAGCATCAACACATGCACAATGACAGGCAGTGGGCGTGGTGGTCTGTGGACATATGTGTGGCTAGGGTGGCGTTCTGGGTCAGTGTGCTTCCTACCCTTGTGCATGTCTGGTGTGTTTTGTGTGTGTGTGTCTGTCTGTCCACGTGCTGTGTTAGACTTCACCCATCCCTGGTGGTGTGTGTGGTTCCATGCCTGACCAGTTCCTTGATGGCATGCACCCCTGGTGTGTGTCCATGCGTGTTTGTGGGTTGTGCCTTAGCCACTGGTGGTTGCACATGGGCCCATGACTTACCTGGGTTGGCTGAAGTGCTCCTCCGTGATGATGTCCCGTGCAGCTGCCAGCCGGAGCAGTCGGGGTCCCATCATCCAAGGGTGGCTGCCCATCACCATTGTCACTGGCGGCCCCCATTGTCCTTCCCATTACAGCTCTCCTTTGACCTGTACTGCTATCCCACATCTGTTGGCCAGTGCTGTGTGCAGGATGCAACAGACCAGGAATAGTCATCAGGCCTTTGAGGGGCTGTACCTGTAGGCACCGCGAGGTGTCCAGGCAATGGAAAAGTGCCTTCATCATTCCAAACACCCGCTCAATGACATTACATGTGGTGGCATGTGCCTCATTGTAGCATTGCTGCAATGGGGTTGTGGGCCACCGGTAGGGTGTGAACAGCCAGGAGTGGAGTGTGGTATCCACTGTCATCTGTGTGTGAGGGTGGAGGTTAGTTTGGTGATCAGCATTGCCTGCCCTGGGCCATGTAGGCCGCTACACCATGTCACCTCGACCATGCCCCCAGGCCCTATGATTGTCCGTGTGGTTTGCATACTCATCCACTAGGTGGCCAGTGGGGATATCCCACTCTCGAATCTGTGGCACAGTGTTGACTGGTGCCAGATGAGGCATCATGTGCTCCCCAGGGTCGTGGCACAGACATTGATTATGCACCTCCTGGCATTGCACACCACCTGGCAGTTGATGCTAGCATAGCCTTCCGATTTATATATGCAGCCCGCTCGGGGTAGGTGGTGTGCGGATGGCCACATGGGTTGACCCTATTGCCCTAGCACACCAGGCATATGTGCTACCCTGTGGAACTCCTGTATGTTTGCTGTCGCTCCGCCCGGTGTGCTGGGAAATGGATGTACTCCAGACATGTGGCAGCAGTGCGCTGAGGAATTGGGTGAGGTGGCATAACACAGCTGACTGGGTTATGCCTGTGGTGTCCCCAGTTGGTCTCTGGAAGGTACCTGTGGCGAGCAAGTACATGCAAGCTGTCACTTTGTCTCCACTGACAGAGCATGGCTCGTTGTGTGGGTGCCTGCATCATATCACTGCACAGCTCACCGAGCCATCTCAGAATTCCTCGATTCAGGCAGTATCGGCCCATGATCTCTGTATCACTATACAGCTCAAGGCTTTTGTGGGCTCAGTGCTTTCTGTTGGGGCATACCCGATGGGCCCTTCCCACTGCTGCGCCCCTGCTGCCCGCCATCTCACCCCCCTCATTACTGCCTCCATCTGGCTGATGGCAGTGGCCATGTCCATGGCTTGTGTACACCCCAGCAGCTGTTTCTGTGTTCCCCCCACTGTCCTGGCTGCTACTTTCCTGCACCAGGAACACCTGACTGTGCTGGCCTCACTGCTGTGTGGCGAGTATTTCCTTCTGCACTGTGGCTTCCCACCTCCCCTGAGCCTGTGGGTTCCAGGTGCCCTTCCCTGGCCTTTCCTGTGTCTCCCTCCTGCCCAGTTTGAGTTGCTATAGTTCAGCCTCATGTGCCTTCCTGTAGAGTTCTTGCACCTCTCCCTTGCTCCTTTTATTTTGGCTCATTTCCGCTATGGCGTCAACTACTGGCTCCCCTATTGCGCATGGTGCATGTTATTGAATATCACGCTGCGCCATTTATGCATGGTTCCTCCCTTCAATTGCACATAGATTCATTATCATTGCGCTGTTGCTCAGTGTGATTTGGGGGTGTAACTGCCTTCCGCTGAATATCATGAGAATGGCGCATTTCGGACTTGCACTGGCGCAACCCTATTGCGCCTGGCGCCAAATCTTTTGAATATCTGAGCCCCTGATTCTATCTCCTTGAGCATATTGCTGATTTACTAAACTGCTACTGCTCACATATTACACCATCAGATATGAAAAAGCAACCAGGAGAATGTTCTGATGCTGACTGCATGTGCAGAATGTCAGTGGTCAGAGTTCTCTTTAAACAGATTTCCTCATTGACCACAGTCCGATTGCCTCCATTGATGCAGAGCCAAACTTCTAATTAAATAAAACTGACTGTTAATTAAACTCAGAACTCACCAACCACCACAATCCCTCCTTTGGTCCTCCCACCCCCACACACATTAACTGTAGATAAGCAGACTGAGCAAACTGAAAAAGTATGCTAAGGTTTATAAAGGATAAATTCATTGTTGCTACTGATTTTGTAATTTCATATTAATTTCATATTATGTTATAAAGATTATTTAGATTTTGATTTTTAAGTACTAATAATATATACCTTCCTCTCACTCTTTCTAGGTTCTATCTTTCTGTTATACCTGGAGAAGGTTATGATGTAGATCCCTTATGTACCTGCAACATGGGCTTGATTCATAAGAAGGGAGATCATGTGATCTATAATTGTTCTTCTATTGTTCTTTCTTCTTGTAATTTTGAAATGTTAAATTCAGATCTGAGCTGATTTTCTCATCAGGACCAACTGGTAATGTGCACATTTCATTTTTTTACAATATAAAGGACTGCTGCCTTATGATATATTTGTTATGGTCCAATAGATACAGTGTGCTGACATTTGTTGCTAAATCCTTTTGTAGACAAATTTTGCTAAAAGTATCAATTGCAGCATTAGTGTTTTTGTATTATCACAGTGTAATGTGGGTTGCCATGGTTACCAATATTTACAGTTTGTCCCACTATTTGGACATCACTTTATGCAATATAAATGAATGGACTCCTAAGCCCTTGCCATGCCCCAGTGTAGGAATTGGAGGATTTGAAGTACCAGGCTGTTCACTCCTGCCTTACAGATGCAGCCAGTGTGGTTGTGTTCATGTCACTTTCCATCTGCATCAGAAAAATACATTGTTTACCTCCATGTGCATATTGTGGAGCTATCTTTTGGATTAACTTGGTATTTTACAAATAGATATATTGGAGAGGATTTGAACCAGACTGTTCATGGTAACCTGGAGCTGCAATTACTGCATGAAGTGATAATCTTTTCTCTGCTGCTCAGAACTAGCACAGTACATACTATCCTGTATTTTATACCACTGCTGGACTAGCAGGAACCTTGTGTATCTATATAAATTAAAGTAAGCACTGCTTAAGCATTTAATTCCTTTATGCATGTGTATGTCTATATTCTTGTTAGTAATTTTATTGCTTGGCTTTGGTTGTTGCATTGTCTAGAAACATAGAATTTAATGGCAGATAAGGACCCCTTGGCCCACCTAGTCTGTTCATTTCCTACCTATTGGATAAGCTGCAGATCCTAGTTAATCAACAGCTTATCTCTTCCTATCCCACAAGAATTGCCTTATGTTTGTCCCATGCATTCTTGAATTCCACACTGTTATTGACCCCATGACCTCCTCGGAAGGCTGTTCTATGTGTCCTCTACCCTCTCTGTGAAAAAATTATTCTCACATTGCCCCAGAGCCATCCCCTCTATCTTTAAATTGTGTCCCCTTGTTCTTGCACATCTCTTTTCTGAAAGATGCTACCCTTTTGGACTTTGTTGATTCCCTAGGTACTAAAAGTTTCTACCATGCCCCCACTCCTACTTTCTTCAAGGATATGCATATTGAGCTCCTTTAGTCTCTCTTCATATGGCTTCTGTTGCAGACCCTGCACCATTTTTGCTGCAGTCCTCTGGACCGTCTCCATCCTGTCTATGTCCTTGCAGAGATGGGGTCTCCAGAACTACACGTAGTATCTCTAGATGAGGTCTCACCAACTGTCTGTACAGAGGATAACAACTTCCTGTTTTCTACTGGTGATGCCTCCCTATACATCCCAGTATCCCCCAGCCATCCCTACTGCCTTCTCACATTGCTTGCTAACCTTTAGGTCATCTGATATGAATATCTTCAAGTTTCTTTCCATTTTTGTTGTTGTTTCTACCTCCTCCCCATTATGTACTCTTCCCTCGGTTTTGTTTCCAGGTGCATTACTTTGCACCCTTACGTGGAATCTTAACGCCATACTTCTGACCATTCCTCCAACCTACCAAGTACCTTCTCATCCTTTCCACCCCCAACTGTATCCACCTTGTTGCAGATCTTTATGTCATCTGCAAGAGGCATACTTTTCTTCCAGTCCCTCTACAATGTCACTTATAAAGACATTAAAAGGACTGGACCCAGCACTGAACCCTGTGGTACCCCTTATACCCCCTCTGTCTTCTGGGTGGACTCCATTTACTATTGCCCTCGTGTCCTGTTGTCGAGCCAATGTTTTACCAGGCTACCACATTGGGACCCATTCCCAGGCTGGCTAATTTGTTTATTAATCTTTTGTGGGACTGTGTCAAATGCCTTGCTAAAGTCTAGGTAGGCCATGTCCACAGCCCTCCCTGTCTACTACTTTTGTCACCCAGTCAAAGAAATAAATTAGATTCATCTGACATTACCTTCCCACTGTGAATCCATATTGCCTTGGGTCCTGTGCCCACTGACCTCTAGGTACTCAACAATTCTTTCCTTCAAAGTGATTCATCATTTTCCCAACCACTGAGGTAAAACGACAGGTCTGTAGTCATCTGCCTCTGTTTTGCTGCTATGTTTGTTTAGAGGTGCGCCACCTCCTTCTAATGATCACTGACCCTGCAATGTTGAGGCACAGTTCCACACAGCCTGATTGTGTCATGAATGAGACTTGGTGCTTTTTCCAACCACATGTGAATGTAGTCAGTGATTGATGTTCTCCACTCTAGTCCATGCTGTTCTCCATGTCCTTGGCAGCTTACTTAACTGCTGAATTCAAGTTCATGAACAAAAATCAGTGGTTGGCATTTTCTACTTCAGTCTTCGTTGCAGTCTCCTACCTGACTCAACAATGAATAAATAATTTAAAAATAAAAGGTGTGTGAGTGTGTGTGTGTGTGTGTGTGTGTGTGTGTGTGTGTGTGGGTGTCGTGCGCGTGTGTGTGTGTGTGTGGGTGTGAGTGGCGTGTGTGTGTGTGTGTGTGTGTGTGTGTGTGTGTGTGTGTGTGGTGAGTTAGGTGGGCTTCTCTTTGTTTTTAAGCTTATAGTTGTCATTCTTCACTCCAGCCCATGCTGTTCTCTATGTCCATGCTTACTTGAATGCTGACCACATGTTCACATACACAGAAATCACCTGGTGGCATTTTCCACTCTAGCTATCCTTTACCAGCTCCAACACACTCCACCAACAAGAATAAATAAATGTAAAAAGCAGCTTGTTTGTGTGTGTACATTGGGGCCAGTGGGGCTTCTTTCTTTTTACATTACTGCTGACCACATGTGAATAAAGTCAGTGGTTAGCATTCACTACTCCATCCCATGCTGTTCATGTCATCATCAAAGTAAACTTACTCAAACGCTAACCCGTTGTTTTTTTACCAGTACAATGGATTCAGTATTAAACTGCACATTTAAAAGCATATTATGCTGTTCCTTGTTTTGTCTTGGTTTTATTTGTGTTGCATTTTATAAGTATTATGATTTATGCAAGCCATTATATCCCATACAATCAAAGGCATCTAGAGAGCTATTTTCACAAAAAAAATAGGACTGTTTCATAACAAAAGCACAGGCCTACTATCAATGCATGTCTAACTTGTCCTTATGGGGTGTATATGCACTGCTGTGGGATACTGAAAGTTTACTTCAGTATTTATTTTAAACCATACAATGTATACAGGTGGTCTCTATAAAGGTAGTAAATAAAGATGCTTCATTCCTGCATGTTTTGTTCAGTTGGGCATATACAGTTTTCAGTTTTTCTATAGTTTCAGAGAAATTAACTGTTGCCCCTTTGTTTCAACTAGGTAGAAATCTGGATTTAGATTTTTTTATCCTCTTGCAACATCAGGCAATATTTAGTTGTATATCAGCAAACACTTTGGGCCAACACTACCTTGAAACTTTTATCTTTGGTGTCTTTAACTTTAACTGGCTGAGTGGCCTTAGTAAGAAGGTAAAATCTGCCTCTGGTTTCATACTCTCCTATTACTAGTATGCCCACCAGCTACAGCACAATGTTATGACAGCACCAGATGTCACAACTTACTAGCCTGTATCTTTGTCAGTGAGGTAAGACAGGATTGTTTCAGCTGCCGAAGGCTTCAAGACACTTGGAATGATCACTCTGCACCAATTACATCTGGATGGTTAGGCACAAAAACTCCTTGATTTACAATAAATAATAAGAATTTAATCAATCAGGCAATATGATCATCAGAACATTCTAACTTCTGTAACAGCATTTGCTGGGAACACCTGGACCCTTCATTGACTCTGTGTCAGCTTGAGAGTCTAAAATTAGTGAATACTCCCAGTCTGGTGATAAGCATACACCAGTCACAGTAGGTCACACAACCTGAAAGATGCAAATCCAGCTTCAGTTCAGATAGACTTTATTAGCAGCAACTTTGTAATCTCTTCCTATTAGCACTTACTACTGCTTCCGTTACTTACGTCTGTCTCCGCCTCATGAAAACAGATGCCTCTTACATTGTTCCTTCTTCCTAACGAATACTGGTTTGGCTCCCTTCCATGCTACCTCTCCTGTCTTGCCCTCTTCCAGCCCTCCTACTCCCTTCACTCTTCCACTGCACACTCTTTCTTCATTCCCTGCTCCAGATCTCATGCTGGTCAAGCTCCCTTCATGTACTGTAGTCCTCAACTCTGGACTCTGCTGCTGTTTTCATCTCTCCTATTTCAAACACTTCCTTTGGGACCCCTTACCTCCTTTGAATCTGCAACTAGCTGCACTAAAATAATTGCAAAATAAACAGTCTGATCAGGATGAAAATTATCTAAGAAAAGTCATGTTAAGATCCATGTCTTCAAGCATATTTTAAACCTTTAAATTCAGGTATATATTTATTTTAAATGTTGATAGCCAGATAAAACCCAAGGAAACACATTTCACATTTTCAAGGGTGACCCAGTACTGATCAAGCAGCTTAGAGTTCCAGTGGGAGATTTTCCATAGCTTGAGGGCAAAACGCAAACATACTAATATGCTAAATGCCAGCAGAGTAAGCCTAAAGGTCTATCCGAGTCTGCTTGAAAGTCAGCACCTAGTCAGGATACCATAGCTGCCCCCCACCTCCCAATAAATCCTCCTGACCCCATCCCCAACAGTTACACCTCCAGATCTGGCATTCCTCAGCTTTACATTACCTTTATATCTGTCCCAGCATCTCATATCCTTCCACTATATCAACAGTCACCAGTTTGGCAGGCAGTACATTCCATGGGTCCACCACCTCTCAGTAAAGTAGCATCTCCATGTCTCCCCCAAGCCTGTTTCCAACCAGCCTCATGGAATGCCCTTGGTGGTCCATTCCTCTCCCAGCTGGAAAACCCTATTTAGGCTGACCATGTTCCTCCCTTTAGATATTTAAAGACCTCGCTCATATCCCCCTGTCCCTCCTCTCCTCCATGGAGTACATGTTCAGTTAGTCAAGTCTTTTTTTTTTTTAACCGGTATAGCCCACTAAGCTGAAACCTTTTACAGGAGCAACCTGGGAGCACAAGGAGGTTAAGTGACTTGCTCAGAGTCACACAGTATGCAAGTGGAAGGTGGGATTCAAACCCAAGGTCTGGTCTGCTGGATGTCACTAGATTTGCAGCTCAGAGCCTTAGACCACTGTTCTGTACTGCCTCTTCCCATAGGATCTTTCCCCATACCTCATATCATCCTGGTTGCCCTCCTCTGGACCCTTTCCAAAGCGCTATGTCCTTTTTCAAGTATGGGCTTAAAACTGCATACAGTACTCAAGGTCGGTCCTAACCAGGCAGTTATATGAGGGAGAAGCACCTCCCATCTCCTCAAGGTTATCCTGGCAATGCATCCAAGCATTTTATTTGCTTTAGCCACAGCCCCTTCTACATTGCTCAGGAGTTATCTTGTTGGCATCCAGACCACTCCAAGATCCTTCTCCCCAAAACCTGCAGTTTCCCTCCAAAAGTACTCGTGATCAGGGTTCCTGAGTCTCAAGTAGATAACACTGCATTTCTTGGCATTAAACCTCAGTTTCCATGTGCATGACCACCTCTCCAAGTCTCCCAGGTCTCCTTTGGGGCTCTTCTACCCTCCATCCCATCCACTACCACCCCAGCTCGAGTCATCGGCAAAGAGCCTCATTTCACTCCTGATACCATCCCTGATGTCCGAGATGTAAGCATTAAACACAGAGGGCCCAACACCAACCCTATAGGACCTCACTATCACCCTCCTAAGAGAGCATACCTTCCTCCCAACCACCACCCTCTGAGAATTACAGTCAGTTTCCTATCACATAACCATCCTTTCCCCCACCCCATTCCCCATAGTTTGTTCAGCAACCCAGTGCAGCATCGAGTCAAACACTCTTGCTGAAGTCCAGAAGAGACATCCACTGGCCTTCCCTGGTCCAGCCTTTGTCACAATCATAGAACTCCACAAGGTTAGTGTGACATGATTTGTCCTGAATGAAGCCATGTTTGTGGTCATCCAGATGGCCCTTGTCTCCAGAACACCTCCAGCCTCTCTTTCAAGATGGCTTCCTTCATCTGCCCACCACTGACATCAGACTAACAGGCCTATTGTTACCCGGCTGCTACCTGGGCCACTTTTGTGGACAGGCAAGACATGGGCCATCCTCAATCCTGAGGCAACCAATCTGTCTGAAGGGAGGGTTAAAGGTCTGCCAGAGGTGCAGCAAGGACATCTGCTATCTCCTTCAGCACACTTGGATGATGGCCATCCGGACCAGGTGCCTTATCTGTTCTCAGGGATTTAGGGCCTCCCTCACCCTACCAACAGGAATTTCAACATCAAGCTCCCCTCTTCCTCATTTCTAGCCTGCCTCCCCTTGAGCAAGGCTCAGTCCACAACAGAACACAAACTTGCAAGGAACACTAAAATGTTTTTATGAAACTGAATAAACAACTCCACTCCCACCAACTCCTTTTGTCAGGTGACTAATAGCTTATGAGTGCAGAGCTGGACAAGATCACACAGGGGTCTTTAAAACCAAAAGTGCTTTAAGACTCACTACACCACCTTACTGCAGCCAGTGCAGTTCAGGAGAGTGAGAGATATACAGTATATTCATAAAGTTGTGTGCAACAAGCAATTTCACTGCCATGTTCTCCAACAGCTGAAGATGACACAGCTCATTTGCCAGCAAGCCCTGATGGATCACATTAAAGTAGTCAAGACAGGATATAATGAAGGCATGCACCAGACTGCAATAAACACACAAGTTTCCACACTCATGGAACTAAACATCAAAGGTGGCAAACATGGCTTGCTGCATATAAATGTAGAGGGCAACAAAAACCCTGATACTTCAAGTTCCCAGTATGATTCTTAATCAGGTGGTGGAGCTGAGCTCAAATAGATGTCCATTTAAACAGTCATTTTAAAGACATACAGAAGTCACATTTCATGTAACATCATTAACATTATGCACTAAAATATGTTCAGTTCTGTTCGACTGCTATAAAAAAAGAGAACCACTAGTGCCCCTAAAAGAAACAAGCATTTGTCAATGCGAATGTTGATCGCGTTGGTCTGTGGAGCTCCGCTCACTGCCCCATGTCACTCGCTCAGTCTGTTTCTCCCAGTGCTGCAGCCTGCTCTTTTGTACTGGGCTCCTGCCTGCATTGGCACCTTGTTCTGCCCACTAAGAAATCTGCAGCTGTCCCAATACAGGTCTGTTGAGCTTGCTCACTCTCCCTCTCTCTCCTCCATTCCTTTTCTGCCAGCTCTGCAGGCTGGCCGTTTAATACTAGGCTCCTGCCTGCATTCCCACCTTTTCTGCAATCAAAGAAATCCAGCAGTCATGATAGAGCTCGCTCCTCCCTTCTCTCCCTCGCTCATTGTGTTTCTCCGGTGCTGCAGGCTGCCCTTTTTGTATTGGGCTCCTGCCTCTGCTGCTACCTTTTTCGCCCACAAAGAAATCCATAGCTGTCCCGACAGAGGTCTCATGAGGTCGCCACCACCCTGTCTCACTCACTCATTCTGTTTCTCCTGGTGCCAAGCTGCCCTTTGTACTGGGCTCCTGCCTCTGTTGGTGCCTTTTCCTGCCCACAAAGAAATTTGCAGCAGTCCTGACAAAGCTCTATTGAGCTTGCTTACTATCCTTCTCTCACTTGCTCATTCCATTTCTAGCGCTGCAGGCTGCCCATTTCTACTGGGCTCCTGCCTGTGCCGCCTTCTTCTATCACAGAGAGAAATTTGCGGCAGTTACAATGGAAGTTCTGTTGAGCTGCTCACTCCCCTCTCACTCACTCATTCTGGTTTTCCGCCACTGCAGGCTGCCCTTTGTACTGGGCCCTGCATGCATTACTCCTTTTTCTGCCCACAAACAAATCTGCAGCAGTTGCAGCAGAGCTCCGTTGAACTCACTCACTCCCCCTGCCTCCTTGCTCATTCTGTGTCCCACCACTGCAGGCTGCCCTTTGACTGGGCTCCTGCCTGCATTAGTCTTTTTCTGGCCAGAAATGAATCTGGAAGCAGTCCCGACACAGCTCCATTGGGCTGGCTTCGCCTCCTCTCTCACTCACTCATTTAATTTCTGCAGGCACTGCAAGCTGGCCTTTGTGCTGGGCTCCTGCCTGCGTTGCACACATTTTCTGCCCACAATGAAATCTGCAGCAGTCACAATAGAGCTCCATTGAGCTTGCTCACTATTGCTCTGTCACTCACTCATTCTTGGCGCTGCAGGCTGCATTTTGTAAGGGGCTCCTGGCTGTGTTGGAACCTTTGTCTGTCCACAAAATCCACAGCTGTCCTGACAGAGCTCCATTGAGGTCGTTCAGACTACCCTCTCTCACATGCTCATTCTGTTAGTCCTGGTGCTGCGAGCTGCCTTTTGTGCAGGGCTCCTGCCTGCATTGGTGCCTGATTTCTGCCCACAAAGAAATCTGCAGCAGTCTCGACAGAGCTCTATTCATACTAACATACTAACATACTATTTGCCAGCAGATTGGGCCTTATGGTCTATCAAATCTGCTCGAACCTAGATCCTTAGTTGGGTGCGAGACCTCCCATCCCTTGTGCTCCAGAAACCCTATCATCCATCCCACCCCCGGGACAGGCCATCATCTGATACATCCACTTTCTGTGTCTGTCCCACCCTCTCTTAAAAGCTCTCCACTGTGGATCTCTGAACCAGCTCACCAGGCAGAGCATTCAAGGGTCCACCACCCTCTCAGTGAAAACCTCCTCCTCTTTTCCCCCTCACCCTTCCACTTCCAACTTCAAACCATGCCCTCTGGTGATGCCTCCCTGCTTTAGTCTAAGATCCTCCCATGTTTACCCTATTTATTCCTTGAGGTGCCAGAAGACCTCAATCATGTCCCCCTGTCTCCTCTCCTCCAATGAAAACAGGCAGAGCTCCTCAAGTCTGTCCTCGTAAGTCAAATCCCCTAGCCCTCGTATCATCTTTGTTGCCTCCTCTGTACCCTCTCCAGGGCTGTATGTCCCTCTTCAGTGTGGTCTCAGTACTGTACACAAGTACTCAAGGTGTGGTCTAACCAGTCCATTGTACCAGCGGCAGAATCACTTCCCTTGCTCCTAGAGGTGATCCCCTTGCGATGCATCCCAACATCCTGTTTGCCTTGCTAGCTGCTCTCCTGCACTGCTCAGTGTTATTCATACATGTATCCACCACTGACCCCTAGGTCTTTTTCCCCTGTTGAGGCTTCAGCACCTCCCTCCCAGGGGTGTACCTGTGTTTAGGGTTTCCCGACCAAGATGCAACACCTTGCACTTGGTGATATTAAATTTAATTTCCATGTGAGGCCAGCTTTCCAGGGTGTCCAGGTCCCCTTGCAGGCCAACCTCCCCTCTTCTCCCTCAACTACTGCTCCCATCTTGGAGTCATCCTGAAGAGACTCATTTCACACCCCATACCATCCTTGATGTCTGATATGTATGCATTAAACAGGATTGGACCCAGGACCCGAGCCCTGTGGTACCCTACCAACCTCTGTAGGGTTGAAGCTCCCACAGACCACTACTCTCTGAGTGCGTCCAGCTATCCAGTTTTCAATCCATCTGACCATCAAGGGCCTACTCCTAACCCCATCAGTTTCTCCACCAGACCATTGTGGGGACAGAGTCAAACGCCTTGCTGAAGTCCAAGAATAATACATCCACAGGCTTACCTTTGTCCAGTTCTGATGTTACCCATTCATAGAACTCCACAAGGTTGGTTTGACATGATCTACCTGGCACAAACCCATGCTGCCGACTATCCAGACCTCCCACCTCTCAAGTAAACCCCAATCGGTTCCTTTAGTATACTCTCCATTAATTTTCCCACCACCGAGGTTAAACTGATGGGTCTATAGTTTCCTGGACACTTTCTGACCCCCTTTATGGATTGGTACCACGTGTGCCTCTTTCGCCAATCCTCAGGTACCCTCCCTGTCTCAAGTGACCTGTTGAAAAGCTCCGCCAGGGGAATGCAGCCAGTATGTCCGCCAATTCCATAGTACTCTTCGATGAATGCCATCCGCCCAGGAGATTTGTCTTTCTTTAGGGCCTTGAGGGCAAACCACACCCCTTGGTGGGGATGGCATCATCCGTCCCTCCACCTTACTGGTCTTTTTTATCCTTATCCAGATGTGACACCCTGGGGTACCTTTCCCTCCCTTTGCTCCATTTCTGTTGCTCCCCTGATCCCTCCCTGCCGCTTCTATCCCTTTGTGCCTTGCTTTGTAGATATCCCATCCCTCCCTAGTGAACACAGAGGCAAAGTACTCTAAATACCTCTGCCTGGTCCCCGCCTCTTCCACCCACCCTCCTTCTGATCTCAATCTGCTGAGATGGCCTCTAGTTTTCTCCGCCTCCCAATGTACCGGAAGAACCCCTTTTCCCTCCATGTATCCCTGTGCCAGCCGTTGCTCTTTACTGGACTTAGCTCCCTCACCATATGGGTGACTTTTCTAGATGCAAGCTGGTACATTTTATCCTCTATCCTTCCTCTTGTTGTTTTATATTTTTGTAAGCCGCCTTCTTTTCTCTGACTGCTACCTGGACCTCACTGGACCACCCAGCATGGTTTATGTGACCTTGCTCCCTCACGCTTCAACCTAGCGCAGATCCTGACTGCCTCATGAAGTCCCCGTTTATGACCTCCCATCTCCTTTCCACACACTTGTTGTTGAGGTAATCCCTTCAAGTGATCCTTGAGAATATTTCCCATGCCCATAAAGTCTGCCCCCCTGAGTCCACTGCCAGTGTCCCAGATCTCGCCCCCACTCCCCAATGCTTATTTGAAACCAGACAGTATGTGGTCACTCCCAGTCAGGGGTCCTGCAACCATGTCCCTTACCAGATCCCCATCTGCCAGAACCACATCCAGGACATGCCCTCCTTTGTGGGCTCCATCACATGCTGTGTTAAGAACACATCCTGGAAGCCATCAGCAGCCTCTGCTCCTTAGCCACCTTAGAGACATGGTTCCCAGTTTGTACCTGGCATATTAGGTCCCCATCAACACCACTCCTTCCCCTTTTGGACCACACTGGGCAATGATGTTGTCCAGCAAACCATCCTCTAGAACATCACTCATCCTGGGGGCCTATATACTCCCAGCTTGACCTTATCTCCTGCTGGGGATCGTAAGGTGACCCATAAGGCCTCACGTTTCCTCTGCCTCTTCTACCATAGCAATTTCTATGTCATCTCTAATGAACATAGCCACTCCACCCCTCTGCCTCCCTTTCTATCCTTCCCTAAGCATAAGTACCCCATACATTTAGGTCCCAGTCATGGTTTTTGTTGGCCCGTTTCCATGACTGCCTACATCCACCCCCTCGGCCAACAACATGGCCTGGAACTCTGGCAACTTGTTTCCCCAAGCTCCTGGCATTTACTAACACTCAACCCCACCCCTTATCCCTGATCCTTTTAGTCGAACCCCACCCAGATTCCTTATACTTCCATCCTCCCCTGCCCTCCTGATACCTCCACCTCCAGTCTGTTTCCCCTCCCCTTGGGCTTGAGGCTACTCCCTCATCTGGAGGGAGGCTCTGAGTCAGCCCCTCATATCCTTCCCCCCTTACAAGTTTAAACCCCACCTTTCTTGTATGTAGTCAGCCATCCCTGTTTAGGACTTCCTTCCCTAATGGGGCAAGATGGAAACCTGTCCTTGGCATATAGTCCCTTATCCTCCCAAACTCCATTCCAGTTCCTACACCCTTCAACCCATTCTCTTCACCCCACTTCCTGAGCCATTCATTAACCTCTGTGAGCTTATTTTTTCTCCACTGAGGCCTTTTGGTACTGGCAATATCTCTGAAAAGAAATGTTGCATCCATTATCCCGACAGACTCTGGCAAGTTCTTGGAACCTAGCTTGGTTTCCATAATGCTATTTCCCTCTAGATCATTAGTTCCCAAATGCACCAGAAATCCGGTTTCCCTCCACAATCCCTAACCATTTCATACACCATGAACTTTGCTCCATGCACTGTCTGGCCCAGAATACTCACTACCTTTACCTGGCTATGGCATCCATCCCTGTCCTCCCAATGGATACCCTTAATCATCGAGTCTCCCAGTAACAGAACCTTAACACCATATCATCCTTATGGTTACCTCCACTATGCCTCTCAGCCCCCCCTCCCCACTTTATTCATGATCGCAATTTCATGGAGTCTTCCTGCCTTATTAGAGACCCCTTCACCTCCCTTTCTGCCTCCCTTGCTATTTTGCCCCTAACTCAAACTCCCTCTGAATAAGTGTCCCTTTAACCTCTCTTATCTGAACCATTTATCCTGGCCCTGATGGTTTCCCTCTTCCCCGCACCCTCATCCCCCTTGTAATAGTACCCCTGTCTCCAGAGGCTCTCTGTGGGTCCCCTTTAGCTAGGGGCCCATCCTTGGTACTGACCTTCCTGCTGAAGGGGCTCCTCCCACCTCCTTGTCTCAGTTCCTCTCAATCATGCTCTCCTCCCTCATGTCTGGAATATGTTGCATCTCCCCAATTGCTTACATATATGTTTCCCCTTCTCCCTCTGGGACTATGTCTATCCTTTCCATAGCTGTTCTTTGATGCCCTATGGGTATCTGATCCCTCCCCGGCCTCTGTATAAGTTTCCTCATTTCACCAACCCCTTCCTCCCCTCTAGGATGCTTAGTATCTCAAATTTATTTGACACTCTATGTCAGCCTCCATCAAGTAACCTGAGTTTCCCCTGACTGCATCTCTAAACTGACCTCTTCTTCCTCTCTTGCACTGTTCACCTTAGGGCTCCTTCCCACAGTCTGCTGTTGGGCTTCCGCTAACAGCCCCTCCTGACTCTTCCCCTCCAGTCTCCTTGAATTCAAATTTTTACCCTGTCGCTTTCCCTTAGCATCAACTTCCTATCTAAGGTCCTCTGTCCCTAATATCCCCCTTCTGCTTGCTGTAGCATAATGTCCTGTAATTTCAGGCGTTGCCCCAGCCTCCCCTCAGCCCCACCCTTCTGCTGCCATATCCACACCCTTATCCTTGGACACCCCCAGCTCCCACAGCTCTCCTTAACCAATATACCTCACTCCTGATACAAGATAGCTGTCTACAGGTGGGCAGCCTCCCTCTCTCAGGCCCAATTTAGAGTGTGCCATCCCACAGCCTGTGCAGCCTACAACCCTTCGAAGATGCCTGCCATGGTGGAATATGGCCACCCTGATTACCCCTCTGTTTATAATAGCACACCCCTTTTCTCAGTCCCTTTCCCCTGGAGTACAGTTTCTCTATACCGACTGTAGTTATTTACAAACCAATTTCAACCCCACCAACAAAGTTCCCAGTCTCTCAAACACATACAGTCCAGTATGTGTTCAGTCCCACTAACAGTGTGTGTAAGCAGACCCAGGTACCGTGAGGATGTCACAGGCCCACTAACCCTGTTGCTTCAAATTTCAGTCCCAAACAGAAATACTCAGCCTTCAATCCCAACCCCAGTGGCTTTTCAGTATTTAAGAAAGCTTACAAAACAGGGGTGGGTGGGAGGCTCTTACCAAACACCAGGCAAACAACTCATTTAAATTACCTTCTAATTTTCCCTGCCAAACATCTATCCCCAAACCTACAATATCACAGCCCAAGTATCAGTTCAAATTCAAGGTAATAATTTTAACACATAGAACTAATTTCACTAACAAACTATTCAAATATTTCAGTTTAAAACAAATATAACTCCTGGCCTCTTTTCTACCAACCTGTTGCTTAAGCTCCAAGTGAACAATGAAAACCACAGTAATTCCTGTTTAAAGACAAGTTAATTGCAGCTAATGTCCTCCTCCAAACACCAGGCAAACAACTCATTTAAATTACCTTCTAATTTTCCTCCAAACATCTATCCCCAAACCTACAATATCACAGCCCAAGTATCAGTTCAAATTCAAGGTAATAATTTTTAACACATTCAGCTCATCCATCCCCTGTCTCACTCGCTCATACTATTTCTCCCACCACTGCAGGCTGGCCTTTTGTACTAGGCCCCTGCCTGCAATGATGCTTTTTCTGCCCACAATGAAATCCGCAAACAGTCCTGACAGTGCTCTTCAGGTGAAGCTACCTCTCAGGCTGGAAGCTGCAATACTGAACATATGGATTTACAAGAAAGCGAGTTGCGCTCACAGCAGAGGGAGGTGAACCTTACAATTGTCTTTGGTTTGTAGCAGATATTCTGCAGATGGAGGCTACTTCTAACTGAAAGGTGAAATAAGAACTCAAATTATCAGGAAGACAGTCTTTCAAGGAACAGAGGAGATGGATCTTGCTTTACTTTTGTTACAATTGTTCAGATTTTCAGTGCAGGAAGAGTTTAAACCCTGGGCTAACAATTTGTCATAAGTCCTGAAGTAAGTGCAAGTACAGGCTGTGTGCTTGACTCAGACAGTGCACCCAGGGGTGGAAACTATTTTGTGTTTATCTGTGTGTACCTTAAAGGCCAGGCCAGACTGTGTCAGGAAGTGCTTACATCATAGCTACTTATCAGCCAATAGCTTTGGAAGAGTCTTACAGATCTGATAAAACAGTATTATAAGCAAGTGTTTATAGCAAACTCATCAGAACAGCTAATATTCTTCAGATGTGAAGCTACCTCTGGCTGGAAGCTGCAATACAGAACATAGGATTTTCAAAGAAAGCGAGTTGTGCTCACAACAGAGGGAGGTGAACCTTACAATTGTCTTTGGTTTGTAGCAGATATTCTGCAGGTGGAGGCTACTTCTAACTGAAAGGTGAAATAAGGAACTTAGAATTATCAGGAAAGACAGTCTTTCAAGTAACAGAGGGAGGTGGATCTAGCTTTACTTTTGTTCCAGTTCTTAAGATTTTCAGTGCAGGAAGAGTTTAAAGCACAGCTGACTTATTTTGGGGCTGACTTCTTTCATAGCACAAACCACCAGGCTGTTTTGGAGCTGGGGAGGTTTACCTGTGTCTGACTTGGATGTCTGACTTTCTCTGTTTGATTAGCAGAGTTATTTCCTCTGTCAAATTGTTGTGTAGGGCATCTTGCTGACAGGAAGGCACTCATGGCGGTGGGTCAGAACTTTTAGCTGATTGTTTCACGAGGGTACAGTTTAGGCCCAAATCCTGCTCACCCTCACTCCACCCCACAAATAGTTCCTTTATACCTGGGGTTCTGACATAATTTCCTCAAAGAGTGCAAGGTGCATATCACTGTCATATCCTCTCTAGCACACTGCACTGAAAATATAAGCATACAATTGTATAATATATATATATTTCTATATAACAAACCAATCGCACATACAAAAAAAGTAGATAAACATGTGGGGTAGTGCAATGTAATGGCTGTGAGGCAGCAGTCTTCGGAGTCTTTCTGGAGGCTGAGATGCTGCCCTATTTGCAGACAACTCTCTGCCCTGAGGGAGGAAGTGGCCCGTCTTCAGGCCACACTGGACAGTAGTAGGGAATCTTCCCCAGGTCACACTGGACAGTAAAAGGGAATCTCCCAATCCAGGGAGCACCAGAGCCACTACCACTACCTCAGAGGTTGTGAAGAAAGCACAGCAGTTGGACCACAGTGGGATCAGGGAGGGTGAGGATGGTAGAAAGAGGCACACCCAGTCAGTTGTTCCACTCCACAATCCATACACCATTCTGGGGAGCATAGTTCCCCTATGGATGCACCTGCAGAGGAGATAAGGAGGCTGAGGACAACTGTCACAAGGGAGGCTCACAGGAGGAGGCAGAGGACACCACAGGGAAAGGAAGCAGCTCCTGGTGGGGACTCAAGTATTAGGGGATAGAACTGGGGAGCAGGGAAAACCAAAGTAAGGTGCCTGCCTGGTGCCATGGCTTGGTGGGACAGGAAGCACATCTTCAGGATTATGAGAACAGCTGCACGGAGTCTGAGCTGGATGTCATTATCCACCTAGAGACAAATGACTTGGCTCATCATGAGATCAGAGCAGTGCAGGAGGACTTTGCAGAGTTGGGGAGGGCCTAAGACAAGTAGCTTTACACACAGTATCCTTCTCAGAGGTGCTGCCTGTCAATGGCATGGGTGAGGTACTTTGACTATGCAGTTTAATGAATGGTTGAAAAATGTGTGGAGCACAGGGGTTTGGCTTCACTGGGGACTGAGTTTCCACCTGGCGGGACACCAGCCTATACTGGCAGGATGGTCTGCATCTGTCCAGGAAGGGAACAAGTCTTTTGAGCAATCGGTTTAAATGCTTCATTGGCAAGCTTTTAAACTAGTCAAGGAGGAGGCACTGATAAGTAGCAGGAAAATCCCAGCCTCTCCCTACAAAACAGGGTACTAAATGAGAAAAGACCAGGGTAGAAAGGTCAGTGGGGATGCTGCAACAGAAAGTAAAGCCATCAAAAATGGAAAGCAATGAGTACCAATGCCTGTAGTCTGGGTAACAAGCCTCCTGAATTAGTGGCCTTGATGGAGGAGGAACATCTGATATCATGGCAGTCACAGAAACATGGTACACACAAAACCATGACTGGGACATAAACATACCAGGATACACTATCTACAGGAGGGACAGGGAGGGTAAAGAGGAGGAGGAGTAGCTCTTTACATTAGGAAAGGAATCAAAGCAACAGAACAAAAGGGTAAACAGGGAGGAGAAGGGAGGAGAAAAGCACTGTGGGTAAATTTGGAGACAGACAATGGCACCACAATCCGCACGGGTTGTACAGACCCCCCTCTCAGGGGAGAAATGGACAAGGAAATGATAGAAAGTATACTTAGAATGGCAGAAAAGGGAGATATTGCTGATGAGTGATCTGAATATGCCAGATGTTAACTGGAGTGCAGTTGCAGCAGCCACTTCAAAGAGTGGTGTTATTCTAGATCCCTACAGGGGTATGCCTTAGACAACTAGTATTGGAACCCACTAGAGAGGAGCAATCTTAGACCTGGTTCTCTCAAATGGAGATGGAGTGAGGATCACGGATGTGAAGTGGTAGCCATCTGGGAACTAGCGACCATCGAACAGTATGGTTCACAATAAACACTGCAATAGAGTCAAGCCATACAAAGGCAAAAGAACTGGACTTTAGGAGGGCTGACTTTGCCAAAATGGGTGAGTGCCTAAGAAATGCACTAGCAAATGGGCAGGAAGGAGGTGGAAGAACAATGAGGAATAATAAAACTGCTATCACAGAGGTAATGAGCCTTTGTGTGAAGCAAATAAACAAAACAAAACAATGTAAGAAACCACTATGGTTCTCAAAGGAAGTGGCAGTGAAGGTTCAAGAGAAAAAGAAAGCATTAAGGAAGTACAAGGAATCACAGAAGGAGCAGGACAGAGAATTGTATCAGTTAAAGCAAAGAAAGCTGGGAAGACAGTCAGAACAACAAAGGCCCAAACTGAGGAAAAGATAGCCAACTCAGTTAAGAAGGGGATAAAACCTTTATAGGTACATCAGGGAGCGAAGGAAGACCAAGGAGGGATAGTGAGGCTTAATAAAGGGAGGGGTGGGCAGAGGTGACTGTGAAAAGGCAGAGATACTAAACAAATATTTTTGCTCAGTATTTACAAATGAAGAGGGGAGGTACCTAAAACAAACAATAGAAACACTCTGGGTACAGAAGTTGAAACCAGCCCATTTACAGAAGAAAGGGTTCTGAAGGAACTCTTAAAACTGAAGGTGGACAAAGCAATGGGGCCTGATGGGATTCATCCCAGAATTCTAAAAGAACTAAGGGTAGAACTAGCGACACCACTGACTACCCTCTTTAACAAATCATGGGCGGATTGGGTGGTACCCGAGGACTGGAGGAGGGCAGATGTGATTCCCTTCACAAAAGTGGGAGCAGGACAGAAGCAGGAAACTACAGACCTGTTAGTTTAACCTCAGGGATAGGTAAAATGATGGAATCACTTCTGAAGGAAAGAACTGTCAAGTACCTAGAAGCCAGAGGGCACAGGACCCAAGGCAGCATGGATTCACAGTGGAAGGTCATGCCAGATGAATCTGATTGATTTCTTTGACTGGGTGACCAAAGTAGTAGATCAGGGAGGGGCTGTGGACATGGTCTACCTAGATTTTAGCAAGGCATTTGACACAGTCCCACACAAAAGATTAATATACAAGTTAGTCAGCCAGGAGTGGGTCCCAAGATGACAGCCTGGGTAAAGAGTTGGCTGGAGAATAGGACACAGAAAGTAATAGTAAATGGAGTCCACTCTGAAGAAAGAGGGTTACTAGTGGGGTACAGCAGGGTTCAGTATTAGGACCGGTCCTCTTCAATGTCTTTATAAGCGACATTACAGAGGGTCTGGAAGGAAAAGTATGTCTCTTTGCAGATGACACAAAGATCTTCAACAGAGTTGATGCACAAGGTGGGGTGGAAAGGATGAGAAGGGACGTGGCAGGTTAGAGGAAAGGCCAAATGTATGGCAGCTTAAATTCAATGCTATGAAGTGCAAGGTAGTGCACCTGGGAAACAAAACCCAGGGAAGAGTACACAATGGGGGAGATATACTAACAAAACAAAAATGGAAAGGGACCTGGGGATAGTCATATCAGATGACCTAAAGGTGGGCAAGCAATGTGAGAGGGCAGCAAGGAGGTCTGGGGGGATACTGGGATGCATAGGAGAGGCATCACCAGTAGAAAACAGGAAGTTATTATCCCTCGTACAGACAGCTGGTGAGACCCCATCTGAGTACTGCGTGCAGTTCTGGAGACCTAATCTCCACAAAGACATAGACAGGATGGAAGCTGTCCGAAGGAGGGCAACTAAAATGGTGCAGGGTCTGCACTGGAAGACATATGAAGAAAGACTTAAGGAGCTTAATGTATAGCCTTGAGGAAAGGAGGAGAGGGGACATGATAGAAACTTCAAATACCTCAAGGGAATCAACAAAGTCCAAGAGGGTAGCATCTTTCAAAAAAGAGGTGTGCAAGAACAAGAGGCACAATTTGAAGATGGGGGCGACCTCAGAGGTAATTTAAGGAAATATTTTTCACAGAGAGGGTTGTGATGCATGGAACGGCCTGAAAAATGCCACTGTTGAAAATGTGGCTTGAAAATATTACAAATTTGTAAAGTTACAAGGGTGTGTGGAACAGTTCAATGCATGCTTGCAACACAGTCATGCTATGGAGTTTCTCACCAAATTTTCAACATTAGGATTGTAGGACCTCTGCTCATGAACAGTGCCATTGTCATTTCCTTAATCTGTCCGAACACTGATTTCCACTGCAGACCGCGTTATTCTGTACCGAACTGTAAAAACACATTTTGGTCAGGATGTGAAAATGACAGCTTTACTGCTCATAAGGAAGTTTGAAAAAAAATGCCACTGTTGAAAATCTGGCATAACAATGTACAAATCTGTGAAGTTACAAGGGTGTGTGGATGCAACACACACTTATAACACAGTCATTTGATGGGCTATCATCACCAAATTTTCAACATAGGCATTTTAGGACCTCTGCTCATGAAAAGTATCACTGTCATTTTTATAATCTGTCCCAAACAGTGATTTCCCACAGCGACCGCTCTATTCTGCGCTGGAAGTGCGAAAACACATTCGGCCAGGATGGAAAAAATATACGGCTGTACTGTTCATAAGTAGGTGTGGAAAAGTGGTAATGTTGAAAATCTAGAGTGAAAATATTATAAATTTTGAAGTTACAAGTGTGTGTGCAAACTGCACAACACACTCATAACACAGTCATTTTATTGTTACTAAGTTTTCAACATAGGCATTTTAGGACCTCTACTCATGAACAGCATCACCATCATTTTCTTAATCTGTCCTGAACACTGATTTCACAGCGACCACTATTCTGCGCTGGAAGTGCGAAACACATTTTGGCCAGGATATGAACAATGACAGCTGTACTGTTCACAAAGAGGTGAAAAATGTCAGTGTTGGAAATTCAATGAAAATATTGCAATTTGTGCATATTAAGAGCGTGAGTAGCAAATGCGCACGTATCGTTATAAAACAGTAATTTTTGATTTTTTCCACTAAATTTATAACATAGGCTTTATGAGAGCTCCACCTCATGAACACTGGCACTGTCATTTTGTTACTCAGCCCCTAAAGGTGACTCCACGCAGTGACTGGGTAAATCACCTTTCAGGGCTGAGTAATGCCATAATAGTTCCAGAATTCATGAGGAGGGGTCCCAAAACCCCACATTGAAAATTTGGTGCCAAAGTGGGCAAAAATGACTGAGATATGCATAAAGTTGGAAAAAGCCATTATTCCATTATACAGTAACCGCATTCCTCAGTTGGCAGTCGGCTTTGAAGAGTACAGACGTGTTCCTGGTCCACAGAAGATCATTGTGCCGAGCTCTGGAGGTAAGTATGGGGTGGGGTGGGCAGGCAGGGTACAGTGGGTGGGTGCAGGTTGTGGGTGGAGGACAAGGGAGACTGTCAAGGGACAGTCTCCTTTCTTAGGTTAAAAACAAAAAGACGTTGTGGGACCATTTTTCATTTATAGGGGCATGTGGCAGCTGGGATGGACTCCCAGCATGCCACTGACTGTTTCTTTGGGGGCAGCTGTAGCTGATGGGATTGGGCACCCCATCAGCACACAACAAAAGGGGGATGGGGTATTATATTATGCTGACGGGATTGGGCACCCGTTGGCAGACAAGAAAAGCGGGGACATCATGCCAACGGGAGTAGCTCCTCATCGGCAAAATAAACAGTGGGACACTGAAGTCGATGGGGATTGGGGACCCTGTTGGCAAATAAATATGGTGAGGGGTTATAGCCACCACCATGTTCAGAAATAATATCAGTGTTTCTACATCCCACCTTGCAATGATGGGTCGCTTCCTCATTGCAGCAGATGGCTGACACTGCAATGACGAGGTGGCCCCTGATTGCAGCGGCTAACATTCAAGCTGGTGGCACGCTGGCTAAACTAGTGTCAGCAGCAACATGCCACAGCATTGGGGAAGCAGGACAAAAGCTTTACAGGCTGTGGGGGCATTGGCCACAACAGTGCCGCACCTCCACAACCTGCTTGTGGAGAAACCTGCAGCAACATGTTTCTTGTGCATGCCCAAAACAACATAAAAGAGAATGAATAGCTAAAGTCTGTGCTTTAAACAATTACTTTAACTTTAAATGTCTACTATTTAAATAGACATAGCACAGTCTTTTGGGTCTTTAAGGGAGCACATTGTGATAATGCGTGAACTTTTAGAACTTTTAGAACATTAGGGGTACAGTTGAAGCCAATATGCTCAGTTGCAGTCAAAGACATGGTCAGATATTTCCTGGAATATCTTGAGATAAATTTCATGCCAGTAAGCAGTACCACTAAAGGGCCACCAGAGAAAAGCCATTTAGAATATTGGAAATATGTGGTAATATCTGACCATGTCCTTGGCTGCAACTTGACTATTTGTTGAGTTGCTATTGTGACACTGTGCAACTGCACAAAATAAAGATTTCTTTTTACTAGATATCATGCTTTCGTGTTTTATTGTCACAAAGGTGAGTGTGTTCTTTACTTTTTGTATGTTGTAATAGTTTTGGTATTTTGAGCACCTGTTTCTGAGTTGTGCCCCTTTTTCATTTTGTTCATTATTGACCTCCTCTTTGTTGCCTCCTTTTTGGGCTGCAGTGGGTGGAGCACTGCAGACCTCCTGTGATCGATCGGAAGGGAGACTCTTCCAACAGTACAACTGTGTGAAGTTGCATCGAGTCCCCTCCACATCCATGAAGCACTCTGCACTGTGCATTAACAGTGACATAGCACTATTTTTGAGGTCATGGCAGCGCATAGTCCGGCCATGTCCAAGATGTCCGCCAAACTGTACCGCGCATGCACCTGCAACTATCTTGACAGCAGACCACTGCGTTTGCTGTGACCTCCTTTTCCTTTTTTATGTTTTTATTATATATGAATATTCCCATCCCTCCACCCGACCCTCTCTCTCAGCACCCACCACCCCACACACCCCACAGAAACATAACAGTGACACTTCAGGTGCCCAGTCCCCCGTATCACGATTGTTTTCCTGCCGTTTTCATTTTTATGTATATATTTTTCTCCTTATCTGTCCTTTCCTCTCAGCACCCTCACCCCACCTCACAGAACATAACAGTGACACTGGGGTGCCAAACCCTAGTGTCGAATCAGGAATCCTCTGTCCTGATTGTTTTTTCTACCCTGTAAAGAAAACCATCCATAAATGCATTTTGTGGCTGTTCCTGTCTCCCACCTGACTCTTCCACTCAGCACCACCACCCTGTACCTCCCAATCCCTTACTTACCCATTGGGGTCCAATGCTGTAATCCTTTCTGGACCACGGACAGATCTTCACTCTTCAATACCAGACTCTGAACTGAAGAAACAGGTATGCAATTCAATGTATTTCATTGGTGTTTGGACTTACTGGCATAACTTTGCCATGTTTGTATATCTTAGCCCAAATTTTCAACATGTCTTTTTGAGACCCCACTTCATGAACAATTGCACTGTTATTAGGCAATCTGTCCCAAAAGGTGATTTTTATGGCACCTGTGTGAAATCACTTTTCAGGCAGGAGTTGAGACATTTTTCTGCCTTGTTCAGAAGGTGAGGGTCATAAGAGCCATGTTGAAAATTTAGCAAATATTAAAAACAATGAAGTTATGAGCCTACATTGAATTTTGCAAACATACACTCATAACTTTGGTAATTTTCAATATTATAGCCCAAATTTGCAACATAGGCATATCTTTACAGCACCTCATAGAATGTGACAGCTGTAATTTTCCAAATCCTGACAAAATGTGTTTGTACATCCCAAATGTGATTTTTGCAGTAAATGCATGCCATCTCCTTTTGCACAGGAGTTGACAATTTTTCTGCTCCTGTTCATGAGGTGGGATCATAAGAAGCTCTGTTGAACATTTGGTTTAAAATATTTAAAATAGATTACAAAGTTATATGCCTATACTGAATTTTGCAAGGCTCGTAACATTGGTCATTTTCAATATTTTCCCCAGATTTACAACATAGCCATATCTTAACAGCACCTCATGAATTTGACAGCTGCCATTTTTAAATCCTGGCCATAATGTTTTTTTTTTTTTTTACATCTCAAAAGGTGATTTCACAATCCCTGTATGAAATCACCTTTCAGACAGGAGTTTACAATTTTCTCTGCCCTTGTGCATGAGGTGGGGGTCATAAGAAGGCTATGTTGGACATTTGGTGTAAAATATAAAAAAAGACAAAGTTATGCACCTATGCTGAATTCTGTGAATGCAGGCCCATATCTTTGGTAGTTTTCAATATTTTTACCCTAAATTTACAACATTGCCATATATTAACAGCACCTCATGAATTTGACAGCTGTCATTTTTCAAATGCTATCAACATTTTTTACATCCCAAAGGTGATTTTGTGGTCCCTGCATCACGCCTTTTCAGACAGGAGCTGAAAATGTTATCTGCTCTAATGCATGAGGTGGAGTCATAAGAAGGCTATGTTATACATCTGGTATAAAAATATATATAAAAAATAAGTTATGAGGCTATATTGAATTTTGTAAATGTAGGCTCACATCTTGACAATATTCAATATTTTACCCCAAATTTTCAACATAGCAATTTTGTTACAGCACCTCATGAATATGGCAGCTGTCATTTTCAGCTCCTGCCCAAAATGTCTTTTGCATCCTAAAGTTGATTTTGCAGTCCCTGCACCACATCACCTTAGGCCAAGAGTTGAATATTTTCCTACCCTTTCTCATGAGCTGTTAAAACTAGGTCACATCTGGCTGTTCTGGTGTTAGTTTAGGTAGATGTTAAAGATCCCATTGCATTTCGATAAGAGTAGGGGAATTTTATTGGGAGAAAAGGGTGTATAATTCAAAATCACATAATCTATATATACAATATGTAGAACTTCATTTCAGGTCTTCACAGGTGCTACATAGAAAATAAATGTTTTCTGAAATTCAAACTATAACAACTAATTCTTTATAATAATAATAAGATTTTTCACAGGATTTCCATCTTTGGTGTAACTCATTTTGTGCCATTTTGCCATATCTATTTCCTAAACTTGACACAAAGAAATATGCACATTTTCCAAAATGACTTTCATAAGCACTAACTGTTGTTGTAAACCCATTTACTGTACAGCATGCTTGCCATACATACTCTTTTAAAATGGCTAGGATAACCTGTAAGGTGCCTTTACAAAATACCTGCCATTTACTTGAGTAAACTGCAAAAATTTATTCTGCATAGGTGAAGCTGCCAAACAATGAGCATTTCCAAGTTCTGGACATCTCTCCCCAAGATTCCTTTGCATAAGTGCATTCCAAGAACAAGCATTCTTGTGTTCCCAATATCTGTATACAGCTGTTTCTTGGGCAATATCTTTCTATGATCTGCTTATGCTTATTGTTGTTTTTCACATTAAGATGCCATGTATACTGAGCCATAACAAATCCCAGACAAAGCAGAAATCCTAGTGTTTCTTAACTGGGATAGGGCTACTTTATTAAGGGCATGGGAACAATTAGGAATGACTTGTTCTCCTGTGTACTGGCTGCTAGTATGATGTCATAAATATCTTGTCTCTAACTTATCATTGCCACCGAATAAGGGTACCTTCCACTCTATCAATTTCTGGAACATATTCCTCACATACTGTAGTATAACTTGGGTTCTAAATAGCACTTTGGATTTATTTTTCTGACCAGGCCTTGTATACATATACCAACCCATTCTGAAATAATTTCCTCCATGGTTTATTATCTGAGGTACTTGGTGGTATGATATTGTGAAATAAATATATACTATAATAAAATGCTAAGGGATATATCATCCTAAACCCCTTCCATTACTGATCAATATGTTGTGTCCTCTTCATGAGGGTTTAGCTGCTTCCCATAATGCCTGGAAAAAAAAACTGAATAATCCAGTTTCTAACTGTAATGGGGGTGGAAACATAACTGACATATAGCAAAATTGGCATAACATTTTGATAAATACAACTCTTTTCCTTTTGGATATTTGTTTATTTTTTCAACTTGCTGACATTCCTTCTGCTTTGACGGTTTACTTTCCCAGTTCATCCAGGCTAAATTTCCTTTTCCAGATGTAATCCCAATATCTGGACTGGTTCCTGAGTCAGTTTTATAGATGCATATGTAGTTCTAGTGTAGAATTACTATTTCCTAAAGCTGATTCCTATGCTTTTCTCTGTATTGATTCTAGAACCTCGAGATATCAGAATATGCTGATAGCTGATTCTGAACTTCATCCTCTAGTATGTTCTCCTATTATGATAACCACATCATCCGCATAGGCCAGTGTCTTAATGGGTATCCCCTACTTGTTAGTGGGATCCTGTCTATTCTGTTTAATGCCTAAATTCTCCTTAACAGAGGATCTATGCAATAAACATACAGTATAATAAAGGGCTGAGGGGCACCCTTGTCCGACCCCACTAAGTAATCTCACTGTGTTTCCTATCCATCCACTAAACCTTGGTGTTATAGTGGCTGTAGTGCACATACATTTAATCCACTGGATAAATCTCAGAGGTATACCATATTTTCCAAAAACTAAAACATGTAGTCATGAGAGATGGAATCAAATGCCTTTTGTTGATCCAGGCTGAAAACTGCAAGTTCCTCAGTTCTTGCATAATTTATTTGAAATACTGTAGTTCTCTTAACAAGATTAAGTTGTCTTGGATTCCCCTTTGAGGGAGCATAGAACAGGTTATTGCAATACTGATCAGATGACTACAAATACACTCCAGTTTTTTGCCATTATGTTTCCTATAATTTTTAAATCAATATTTAATAAGCTAATGGACCTCTAGTTATTAAGGTTCCTTTGTTTCCTTGTTTATATAAAAAAATTAAATCTAGTGTGACATACTATTAGGTAATGCATTATATTCTAAAATCTCATTATACAATTTACTTAGTTCTGGTGATAGATTCATAACCTTTGTAGAATTCTGATGTCAAACCATCATTCCCAGGTGCTATATTATTTTTTTAAGTTTTTTATTGCTGTCTGTACCTCATCTATCATGATGGGTCATGCCATCTGTTCTTGTTGAGAAGTCATTAAGCTTGGCATGTGTACCTGATCAAAGTAATGTGGTGGCAGGTTCACTTTTGGGAAGTACCAAAGGCATCCTTAACATAATTATTAATTATTCTATTACTGTGGTATGATTGTACATATTTGTCCTAACTCATCTTCTAACTGTAAAATATTTTTTCTACTCTTTCTGGCAATCTTTAAATGCATCAGATGTTTGCTTATTACATTTTGTACCAAATCTAGCTTCTTGCTGTAATGTTTTCACCCTATTATACTGTTTTTGTACATTTCTTTTGTAATATTACTTTTTGTTTGCTATAGTCCATTTGTAGTGTTTAGTTTTTGAAATTGGTGCCTGTAATTGCATATGTAATTGTAGGTATTCTAAATATGTATTTAATGCATGTTTCCTGCTTGGTTTTGAAAAGGTTCTAAAATATAGTTTGAAACCTCCACCACTCTCTCATGTTATCATACATGCATTGTACTGATAACCTTGCCTTTCTTAAGATACCCCACTCTTTTCTTACTTTTCCATTTCTAACAAATCCATATTTAGTCACCAATGCCCTTTTACAACTGACCATATTATCCCATGCTATTTCTAACTCTAAGGCTCTATGATCAGTAAATGCTGTCTCTTGTCTGTATTTTTTTACCATAAGTACTTTTGATGTGAAAACTAATCTATCCACATTGAGAGTGGACCCTAAAATAAGTGTTACCTCCAGAATTATGTTTTACTTGATAAGCATCTTGTAATTGTGTTGTGTTTGTGATGTCATTTAAGGTATTTGAGTCACAAACATCTTGTTCATTTTACCTCCTCTGTCTTTCTGGTGCATGGCACAGTTTACCCCTCCCTCCCATATTACTAGCCTTGCAGTGTGTAAGTAAGGCTGTACTTTTTGAATAGTTCTGTTCTTTGACTTTTATTTGGTACTTTTATATAAGTATTTATTAGTCTAAATCTGGCCTTTTCAAATTGAATGTCCAGTATCATTGCTCTTCCAGGTTCTAAATCTACCAGTCTCATCACTTTCAAATTACTGTTTGCAAACAGAATCCTATGCCATCGCATGTATCCACTCCTTGGGATTAGAAGATGGCACAATTTCCATAATTTAGTAGCTTGAGCTATTTCATAGAAAGTTTTAATTCTTGTTTCCTGGATACAAAACTATCTGCCTTGCATTTAGGCAGTTCAGTGGGGATAGTAAGGTGTCTTTTCCATTCTTTATACTATCAGTATTTAAGGTTATGAGTTGTAAAGATGCTATCAGTAGAGAAAGAATTACAATTATTAACCTCTACATTGTCTTTTATTTCGGTCTAGCGTTCCATTTCTTCTTAACTATATCTCTTCCCCATCTTGTTTCTGAACAGTATTCTATTGTGGATGAGGAAATGGTAGAAATCTGCCTCTGCCTCTTCCTCCTCTGAATATACCCAGGCTTTCTCAACTGGTAGCACTTTAAATTTGTTTGTAGCCACAATATTGTTTTCCCCTCAAAACTATCCTTTCCTTCCCCTTAAGGTTTGTCTTTTTCCCAGCCTTGGTTCTCATCCTTTTCTTATATGCTACCTGTGTAATTGCAGCTTCAATAGGTTTAGGCATGGGGGCATCGTATCCTTTCCCTGCACCTGTATTTCTGTTGATGTGCCTACCCCTATGTTCTCTCTGACTGACCAGGAATATTCATGTTTTCTTGCTGAAATCCAAGTTCCTCTAGATATTGCCTAGTTATTTCCAAAGAGGGAGGGTGGGGCTAAGGGCCCTTCATCTCTACTTGGGTTATGCTAACTTCTCCTCATTGTAAGGTTTTTGGTCATTTTCTTGTGCTGAGGTAATATTCTCTGAGGATTCCCCTGCTCTATTTCAACATCCTGTGATGTCTCTCTTTCTTTCTTTTCTCCTTCTCCTGTTCCTGATTTATAGTATGTATTCTGGCTTCTGAGGCCTTAACACAGACGTTTTATGAGCCTGTGTGATTAGGGCCTCATGAGCCATCACTTCTTCATTATTATGGGATGCCCATGAATATTACATATGAGAACCCTTTTTCCTCGAACAAATTACAACAGAATAAACTCAAACATGCAAAAGCCAAATGTCCTAATTCTAAACAATGTGTGCACCTTGATGTGTCAAAGCATTACTTAGATGTAGCCTGAAGCCACACCTGTGACAAGACAAAACAACTAGGCAGATGTATAGCCACTGTTAGACATTATCAATTTACATTTACTCTCAACCTCCAGTCCAAAACTGTTCAGAATCAATGATAGGGTAGGATGTTCAAGTACTTCACAGTATTTCTTTAACCAAAACAAAATGTCAGTCATGTTGACCCCTTCATTTTTTAAATAGACTTGTTATTGTTTTAACAGCTGGCTTAGTGATTGCAACAGCCAGGAAGGGCATGCACAGAGGTGTATCCTTCAAAAATTATATTTTACCCAAAACCTATAAAGGCATTCCACTGTTTTGAAACTTATATTGAAATTGTGCTCATCTGTGTGGATCAAGGCAAACACCTCTGATGCATAGTATCTAAGAGTTTCTCAACAAAGTTTGCCAATGTATACTCTATCAGGTGGTTCATCAAGTCCTCCTTTATATAGTAAATATATTGCATGTTTTCTCGGAGCAGTTCCCTTTATTTTTAAACAAGTCTGACATCCTTAGCATGGGCTTAAAAATGTGCTTTGTGCAGGGTCTTGTAATTTTGTTGGCTAATGCCAATCATCAGTATGGACTCCTTTGCTTCCTCTGCTACCTCTGTATCTTGCATGTACTGTTTTCTGAGGCAGTCATTAAAATTCCTAGCAAAGTTAGTGTTACTTTTACAGTCACTCCTGAAGTCAAGCTGTAACATCATAGTCAGGGAATGAGACTTAATCCCTTATCTGTGGCTTTTTCTGTTGCCTTTTCCACTGCTAGCTGGTCCATTACTGTGGACTGCCCATTATTTTTATTGATTCCTTCAGGCTGCTGTTTCCCTCAGTTCCCATATCAGTAACTTCAATCAATCAATTTATTGACAGCAAATTGAGAGAAAATCTCTCATTTACAGTTGCATCCATCAGTACAACATAAAAGTACACACATACATAAAGACACCACAAATACAAAGACATATTCAGTTATATAGATTCACAGAATTATGCAGTTATGAATCACTTAAAGCATCTACATTCATATGTCATAAATCTAACAAGCAATTGTTTGAAGTGTGAAAATGTAATAATAATTGTCAATCTTAATTTTCTTTGGATAGATAACCAGGTCATTAGGACTGCAACTGCTAACCTATAGCTACCAAATCTAGTTTTAAATATTGGTAAGACATATTGAGGTTAATCAGCTGATCTAAGAGAATATCTATTATGTTCTTTAATAATGACTGATCCCAGCAAATATGGGGTAATTTACTCAAAACAAATTTATATACATAAAGCATCCTCTGAATTTGTCTCCAAACTGATAAAGGTTGACAACCCGATTCAAAGTAAAGATTACAGTGATGGGTACACCAAGGAAAACCAGTAATGAACCTTAATGCACTATGATAAAGAGGATCCAATACTTTTAAGACTGCATCATTTGTTCTCATATAGATACAGTCACCATAATCTATTTGTGATATGAATAAAGAATTAACCAGTTGTTTACGAATTTTAAAACTAAAGCATGATTTATTCCTATAGAAAAAGACAATAGTTTCTTAAGTTTATTAGAAAGCATATGAATATGTAATTCAAATTTCATTGACTCGTTTATCATAATACCTAAACATTTATATGAAGAAGTCCAAGACAAATTAGTCCCTCCAGAGTTTTAATGTCTAAAGTTGAAATTGTTTGATGATCTACCTTAGATTTCCAGAAAATAGTTTTCATTGAGTTTTATTTACTTTAGCAATAAATGTGAATTAATTAAAGTTTGCTGAATGATATCAAAATCTTTCTGTAGAGTGCAAATGGCACCTAGGGATCCTGCTCTGACAATACAAAATGGTGTCATCAGCATATAAAAGTATATTAGTGTCTGCTGATATACCCTCAACCAAATCATTTATATAAATGAGAAACAACAGGGGTAAGTAGATCCTTGGGGTACCCTCTTATCAATCATATTTAAGTCAGAGCAGCAATTCCCATCTTAACACATTGCAACCATGAAGACAAATAAGCAGAAAATCAAAATAAACTACCCATACCCATACCTGAAATCTTTAACTTATTCAGTAACAGATGGTGATCAACAGAATCAAATGCCTTTGATAAATCCAAAAAATAGCAGGAACCAAGCAACTAACTCTTATTAAAGGCAGTATATATATCATCCACTACCTTTGATACTGCATAAATAGAATTATGACCTTTACAAACCAGCTTGATTATTTGTCAATTTTCCATTGTTGTCTAAATATTTAACAAGCTGCCCATGTACTAACTTTTCCAGGACTTTAGTAATAGGTGTCAAAATAGATATAGGTCTATAACAACCTGGATCAGACTCATCACCCCCTTTAAAAACTGGAATTACAAAGCTGTTTTCCAGTCCTCAGGGATTTCATTAGTACTTAAATTAAACATATACGCTATATACTTAGCTATAATTGAGGCTCCAGTCTTATAGAATATAGGATCAATAGTATTTAATCCTGCTCCTTTTTACATTTAACCTATTTAATTCAGTAATAATATCCTGTTCACTAATCAAACCAAAGGAAAATAAAGGACCTTTTACCTGTGTGCCAAAGTTACTATCTAATTCAACATTAGATTGATTAGGAAAGTTCTTATCAAAAGTACATCCTCTCAAGGAAGTATTCATTAAAAGCCCTAACTTGTGCCATATAGGTTCACAGATAAGAACATCTTTATAATGCAATATTTTGGAAGCTTTTCAGCTTGTGATTTACCTTGAAGATGCTTTATCCCATCCCATATTTTCTTTTTATTACCAGATGCATTTGTAAATTGTTGACTATAATAACCATTTTTGCACAATCGTATCTCCTAACACACTTATTTCTTATAGTTTTAAAATTCTGTATATCTGCATCCTCTCTAGTACTTCTAGCCCTTTTCCAGAGTTGAACCTTTACCATTATTATTTTTTAAGTGACTATTAAACCATGGAGCCAGCTGTGACCTAATTCTTCTTTTAATCATAGGAGCAAATTTAATAATTACTTCAAAAAATAATATTTAAAATAAGACCTTGCAGCATGAATATCAGGACAACAATAAATTAGCTCCCAGTCAACCTTATACAACTCCTGACAAAAGGCTTGTTCACAAAACTTAGAATAGTTCCTAGTAATTATAATACGAGGCATTTTAACAGATTTAACTTGGTGTCTAATACATGCTATATAACAATGATCACTTATATCAGCATCAAATACAGAAGAAACATATCTATGTGGAGTAATAGTCATTATCAAATCAAGAAGAGTATCTCTTGCTGAAAAAGCTTATTAGGTTGTGTAGGAACATCAATAATTTGTATAAGATTAAGGCTGCCAATTGATTAGTTAATTGATCAGAAGGTCTCAATAAATCCCAATTCAGGTCACCCATCACCAAAATTTCTTGATCTAAATAAGGAGCTATTGTAGCATAGTTACAAATGTTTGTAAAGCGTCAGAGGGAGCAGAAGGAGGACTATAACAGGACACTAAATTAAAACAAAAATTTTGTGACACTCCAACTTTAAAACAATCATATCTAATTTCTTAGAAATTGATTTAGACAGCTGTACTGTCCCCAGTAAACCATGTTTTAAATAAATGGCTACTCCGCCACCTTTAGTTAATCGATCCTGCTTATACAGGCTATACCCATCAATACATATTTCAATATCTTTTGTCTTGTTAGTTACCCAGGTTTCAGACAAAACAAAAGCATCAGGATTGGAATTGTGTATCTATGTTCATATATGATCAACTGCCACCAAACTTCTTACATTTCAATGAACTATTCCCAATCCTGTTCATTCATTAAATTCTTGAAGACTGAAGTGATTATCCAAAATAGGGCCTGGATTATTATGTACATTTCAGAGGAAAGCAGCAGCATTAATATAAGACATCTTAAAAGCGGAAAAGATTGGTATCTATTTCTATTACTAACTAATGGTCCCCTATTTATTTTCTTGAACTTATACCCCATGATGCCACAATATTATGCAACACTTTGGAGGATACACCCATTTTATTAACCCCCACATTAGCTAAGAAACTAACATAAGCATCTGGCAGAAACAAACCACAATCTATATCAAAAAACTCATTGGCAGCAGTACTGTCAGCACATTCTGTTACAGACGTACTACACACAGTGCTGCTACTCTTTTAAAATAAGACTAATATAGCCCCCATAGATAATTAAATTAAACATATTTACTATGCAAATTACTGATGAGCAATATTCAATCCTGCTTTCTCAATAAAAGAAACTAGTGGTCCTATATATTCCAAAATGATCACAATAATATAAATATCACTATCAAGACCTGTAGAAATAAACTTACTATAGAGATTAAATGAACTTTTCACTGCTGAGTGGCACATGAGCCACTCACTGCCACGCTGCAAGCAGCTCTGACTTAAGAAGCAAATTGTGAAGCTTCAGCAACCAGCCCTCCCCAGTCAGCTGAGCAGCATTAGTAAATTACACAGACAAGGCAGTTCAATTGAAACAGATTCTACAGTTATTATGCATCCAGCACAGCATTCTTACTACACTCTTCAGCACCACAGTCTTTCCCCAGCACGATGTTTCAGCAGGGAGATTCACAGCTGTTCCTTCTGGAGCTTGCAAGCAGCTCTGACTTAAGTAGCAGTCTACAGCTTCAGCTACCAACTTTGTCTTGTACAATGCATTTCTTTTGAGGGAAAATATAATTTTACCTGTTTTTGTGATTTCAATATCGTCATATTGAAGCACCTCTGGATCACTAGGGTTTGGTTTCAAGTCCCATCTGGTTCTGCTATCCAGCCTGCATTCTGTAAGGCTGAGGCTGCTGACCATGCTGAGTTTTGTGCTGTATCAATGTTCATTTTTGGATTTTTATTCTTTTTACTTTGTCATGCAGTTGTCCTGATGGTTTTCCTCTACTGTGAGCCTTGTTTTGTGATTTTTAGTCCAGCTAGACGTTGCATCTGTCCTTGCAGGAATGCTGTGTATGGGTGAAGTTGCTGTGGTAGGAGCTCCATTTCAAACTGCATTGTCTAATTAGTCTGAGGTGCAGCATGCAAAATTTCAGTAGCCACCCAAATTTCTCTTCCTCATTTGCTATAGCAGTTGTCGCATTTTCTCAGCAAAGCATTTCTTAAAATTTCTTCAACCTTGGCAGAATCCTGTTCCATCTCAATGGATCATTAAGGTCTTTCTGCAGCATATTACCAAGATTGTCAGTTTCACTTACAATGTCAATGTCGTTATGTGCCGAACCTTCAGTTTTTACTTTCATGTCCATGGCAATACTTAAATCATGTGGAATGTCTGAAATAGATTCTTTCAGCTCAGATTTCCTGCTACTCCTGTAGCAGAGTCCTTAGCAGGTGAAAACAAAATATTTCCACTGGCAAGTCTCTTGGAATGACAAGGCCAAGGAGGAGACTAGCTCCCCAGCTTCAACATGTTCATCTCTTCCTCCAGAGCACAGCAACTGGCCATCGTGGTAATGGCCAGCAATCCCCACTAGTAGATTTGAGAATTTTATAGTAAATAAAAGAGGCTTGATTACAATAAGCATTCCACATACATCATGGGGCTGAAACAATCATGGGATGGGGGCTGAAACAATCAGGATTTAAGAATGCATGGGATAGACATAAAGGAATTCTAGAGGTCAGGGTAAGGGGAAACAGACTTCTAGGAAAACAAACTGAACTTACAAGCTCAAATGGGCAGACTGGGTGGGCCATAGGCCCTTATCTGCCGACACTGTCTATGTATCTATGTATCAACATCACTTGTTATATCTCCAAGATAGGGAAGGAAAATGGGAACATTGTTTAACCAGGAGTAGCACACAAAGCTGAAGCTTGTTTCAGAGGTGTGATCTGGGAGCACAAGGAAGTTAAGTGACTTACTCAGAATCACACAGTATGCACCTAGGTGGCTGTGGGATTCAAACCCAGTCTCAGATCTGCAGTTCAGACCTTAACCCACTGCACTATACTGCCTCCATATACATACCTATAAGATACATACAATATTATACAAATTATACAAGTACAGCTTAGAAATACATTATTTGGGTATGAACTATGAGGCTCCATTTCACAATGAACCCACAGCAGCTAACTTTTCTTTAGAAAACAAATTAATATTGTTCTTCATAATGACTTGTAATGAAGTTCTAATGTTTGTACTACATCTAGGTGAGTAATAAACCTCTACTGTGTGACCCATACACTTCTTGCTTGGCATAGAAGCATTTCATAACTACTAAAACAATATACAAGGTCTCAGGGTTGCATTTGCTTTACCTCTCTCAGAGGAGGATCCAAACATAAGGTCTGGATACAAGATACGTTTGAACAGAGGTTCCTGCCTTTCTCCAGCCAAAATGCTTAAAGGGATACAGCTGAACTGCATTATAAAATACATTCTCTTGTGATTCAAGATTCCAAATGCATGGGTCTTGCAAACAATATCTGTCAGAGAGGGGCTTATGTTTATTATTGCCCTTAACTCCTAATCTCCAACAATTGCTAAGCCAGACCATATCCCAAACAAATGCAGGAAGTCTCTTATTTCCCATAAATTGCAGAACCATATTTTTCTTACCCAGTGGGCAGCTGGAAAAGATCACTTCTTCTTTTCATTCTGCCTGGAGAATGGCATGATAAATAATTTTCCTATCTAGAATTTGAATTTGAGCTGGTGTAATTTTCCATTTACTAACATTTTTAATAGGTCTAAACCATCTGTGGGAGTATGTTGACTCCTTTTAATAATCTAACTTAGAGTTGGGTACAGGGAACCATGCATGGAACTAGCCATTCAAAACTAAGGTTTCACATCTTAACACCTGGTCTTAATTTCAGTCCTATGTTCTAACTAATAAAAATGTTAGAAAAGATGTGACTGGGTTGATCAAATTGATCCCTCCTTCTTGAAAAGACCTGTATGTAAGTTCCTCTTTATCAGATTTAACCTACTACCCCTTAAAGCTTGGGAAAATGCTAAAAGGGGTGTCCTAACAGTAGGGGAGGAAGAAAATATAATTAATGTATAAAACTCTGGGATTAACAGATACTTAATGAGGGATACCCGTTTCTTTTGGTAATTTGTTGTTCTTTCCACCCAGCAGCTAATCTATTTGCTCTATTAAGCCCCATTTCCCAATTGGCTTTAGTCAAATCTCCTTCTCTGAATTCCATTCCCAATATATTGATGGAAGATTGTGAAATGACAAAACCAGCAAATTTATCATCTTTCAGCTCAGAAGTGTCCCTAATACAGTCCCTATACTTTTAGTGAATGATATTCAGGTTCCAGAAGATTTTGCATAGACATCTAATACACTATTCAGGGCTACTTCTGATGTGTCAGGGTGCACTACCAGTACAATGTCATCTGCATAAGCAAGAATATTAATAGGCTCCATATCTGCTATCGGTTGCAAACCATTGATTTCCCCATGGGTTATTATATATCTTATTAAGATATCAATCCTGAATGTATAAAGTAGGGGCTTAGAGGGTAACTTGCCTGATTCCCTTCTCACCCTTATTTTCTTACCCCACCAACCATTCAGGTTAGGAATCAATACAGCTACTGTACATAATTTTTATCGATCTTATAAATTTATCCAGGTATTCCATAAGCTTGAAGAGTTGCAAACAGAAAATCATCCCAAAATCCCACTCAGGAGGGAGCAATCTGAGACCTGGTACTCTCAAACTGGGATGGAGAGGATCTTAGATTTAAAGTGGGCCGCCATCTGGCAACAAGTGACCACCAAACAGTGTGATTCACAATAAACACAGCTGTGGAGTCAAGCCATCAAAAGTAAGGGTGTTGGACTTTAGGAGGGCTGACTTTGTCAAAATGGGAGAGTACCTCAGAAAAATACTAGCAAACAGGCAAGAAGGAGGGTGGAAGAACAATGGGAAAATCAAAACTGCCATCACAGAGGCAACAAGTCTTTGTGTAAAGCAAACCAACAAAAACAAAACAAAGGAAAAAGCCACTATGGTTCTCAAAAGAAGTGGCAGGGAAGGTTAAGGAGAAAAGGATAGCATTCAGTAAATATAGGAAACACAGAAGGAGCAGGACAGAGAACTATATCAGTTAAAGTAAAATGAGACAGGAAAGGCAGTCAGAATAGCAATGGTCCAAACTGAGAAAAGATAGCCAACTCTGTTAAGAAAAGGGTTGAAACCTTTATAGGTACATTAGGAAATAAGAAAGACCAAGAGAGGAATGCTGAGGCTTAATAAAGGGAGGAATGTGGCATCAGGTGACAGTGAAAAAGCAGGATACTGAACGAATACTTCTGCTCTGTATTCACAAAATAAGAGGAGGGGACGTACCTAAACCAAATAATAGAAACACTCTGAATAGGGGGCTGATACCAGTTCATTCACAGAGGAAAAGGTTCTGAAAGGACTCTGAAAACTGAACGTGGACAAAGCATTGGGGCCTGATAGGATTCACGCAAGAATTCTAAAAGAACTAAGGGTAGAACTAGTGACACCACTGACTACACCCTTTAACAAATCATGGGAGGATGGGGTGGTACCTGAGGACTGAAGGAGGGTGGATGTGATTCCACTTCACAAAAGTGGGGCAAGGCAGAGGTAGAAACTACAGACCTGTTCGCTTGACCTCAGTAGTAGGGAAAAGATGGAATCACTTCTGAAGAAAAGAATTGTTGAGTACCTAGAGGCTAGTAGGGCACAGGACCTAGGCAGCATGGATTCACAGCAGGAAGGTCATGTCAGACAAATCTAATAGATTTCCTTGACTGGGTGACCAAAGTAGTAGACAGGGAGGGCTGTGGACCTGGCCTACCTAGACTTTAGCAAAGCATTTGACACAGTCCCATACAAAGATTAATATACATGTTAGCCAGCCTTGGTGGGTCCCAAGGTGGTAGCCTGGGTAAAAATTGGCTGGACAACAGGAAACAGAGGATAATAGTAAATGGAGTCTACTGTGAAGAAAGGGGTTACTAGAGGAGTACCACAGAGTTCAGTACTGGGACTGGTCCTCTTTAATGTCTTTATAAGTGACATTACAGAGGGACTGGAAGGAAAAGTATGTCTGTTTGTAGATGACACAAAGATCTGCAACAGGGCTGATACACAAGGTGGGGTGGAAAGGATGAGAAGGGACTTGGTAAGGTTGGAGGAATGTTCAAATGTATGGCAGCTTAGATTGAATGCAAAGAAGTGAAAGTTATGCACCTGGAAAAAAATCCAGGAAGAGTACACAATGAGGGTAAGACACTAACAACAAAATGGAAAGGGACCTGGGGTAGTCATATCAGATGACCTAAAGGTAAGCAAGCAATGTAAGAAGGCAGTAAGGAGGCTGGGGATACTGGGATGCATAGGGAGGCATCACCAGTAAACAGGAAGTTGTTATCCCTCTGTAAAGACAGTTGGTGAGACTCCATCTGGAGTACTGTTTGCAGTTCTGGAGACACCATCTCCATAAGGACATAGACTAGATTTATCAAAAATTATTTTCAAGATTTACAAAAGGTGAGGCCCCAAAAGATGCTTCCACATATTATTCTACTAGTGACAACATATCTTTCAGTGTGGTCACTACTTGCCCTATAGAGCTTTTCAGTCCTGTAACCATTCTATGCCCCACATTTTCTTTACATTCTTTAATGAACCATTTTTTATATGGGTACTAAATCTTAGTTCTTGAACTAACGATTGTGCCCTGTCATACTATAATTTCTTCATCTGATCCTTAATAATCTTAATTTGAGAGAGAATCCAATTTAGGTCTCAGTTTGTGATATAAGGTTCTGTAATTGTCCCATAATTGTAAATAACTATATATTCTTTATTTGCCAAATCTTTGTATTTACTTTGAAAAAAAATTTCTAGTAGCTCATACTCCCACCATTGTAACAAGTCCTCATAACAAACCATGACTGATAATCAAATCTCCCAATTACACACCAGGCCTTTTTAACCCCATGATCTTCTGGGAGATTAATTCAACCGCCAATGGGAGGCTTAAGCCCAGGTTCAATGTGGGGAATAGCCCTCTCACAAACTCTACTTAAACCCACTACTCACACACACTCCTCACTTATGCAGTGTCTTTTATTCCTCGAGCTCCCTGCATGGATAGTGTGACTGTGCCTCCTGTCTCCTGCACCCTGCTGCTGCTTTTCTGGTTTGTCCTTCCTCCTCATGCATCTCCCCTTCCCTCTCATTGTTGCATTTGTATCCCATTAGTGTCTTTACCTGCCTTTTTGTTTCTTCCATGTCTTGGCCAATCTCCTCCTCAGTAGCTCTGTTCTGCCTCCTGCTGCCTTCCTCCGCTCATCTCCATTCCTCACTGGCTCCTGGGTTTCCCCTCAGTGTTTTCCTTTTGGGTTCATCAGCCCACATTCAGTCACCCTCTTGTGCTCGGCTCTCCAAGCATCCCTGCTTCTTCCTTCCATTGTCCTGGGACTTGCCTCCAGCATCCCTCCCAAAGTACACCCGCTTCCTGTCCGTTCCTGCAAGCATCCTTTTCCCCTCCTCGACTCCTTCAGCTCTCTGGCACACCATCTGCTCCACAGCAGTTTGGCATTTCTTCCTTAGACACACCCTGGCTCATAGACCTGAAGAGATTATGCCACCATGTCATTTTCATTCGGCCTCCCTCCTCCTTATTTATCGACACTCATTGGGTTCCTATTGCCTTTTTCCACCATAGTGTGCAGTAAGTGCACTGTACAGTAAGTACCACTGAATTTTGTCTCTTACAGCACTGAACCATAGCTGATGAAATGGGCTGTGGATTTGTGAATCAACACTGTAACTCCCACGTTGTGCTTACGCTCCTCACAATGGTTTTGAGGAGTTAGTACTGTGCTTTGCTTTCATACTGTTCCTTTTCTGCAGCACAAAATATGATGAGCTCTGTCTAATTGTACATCAACATGAGGTTGGAAATGGTCTAGCAGCAGCTGAAGGAATGCTTATTCTATCTCTGCTCAGCTTGCTTGTGGTGCTGCTGGTGGTGGTGGTTGTAAGACAGGCTGACCTATGACAAATTGAATTGCACTTTGGATAAATTCTATTAGGGAGCTGTGATTGTCTCCTGACCGCTCACTATATTATTATTCCTGACTTCACTATTCTTCCTATCTCTTAGCTGGATACTTGGGGTACCATCCCTTTGCAGGAATATTTGTGCTACAATGCCTCAGGACGTTGGGGAGGGAGGGTGCAGAAGAGGGTGCTCCCAATCCTTTGACCCAGTTGTTCCCACTTAACCACCTGCTGCCTACAACCTCAGTCACCTTCACCACATGATTCTCTTCCCTGGTACATTGTTCCATTTACAGTGGGGTCTTCCTCCCCTACATTGTTACTGCTACCAAGGCTGGACCCTTCCTACTATATATAAATGCCTGTCTATGTGCCTACCATTCCTATCGTGCTATGTATGTCTTAAAGTTATCATACCAATGTCTATCCATCATACCTATCTCAGTACAGTTTCCTAATCTACTCCTTATACAACAGTGTTCTGTGCCTCTGCCAGCCATACCAGCACTCCAGACTCCATCCCTAACTAGCACCTTCTGAGGTGCTGAGCTAAGGTAGGCTTCCCCTGTCTACCGGGATGGGAATCTGTTACAATCACGACCTCCTACTACTTACCAGCCTGACCTCCTCCATCCCTAACTCTGCTTGGCAGCATCGAGAGCAGGTTAGCTCGCCCTGACTAACAGGGATGGGACCCATGTCTCTATTCTACTGTATCATACCATGTCTTCTCTACCTGATACCGGCTGCCACTCTCCTTCAGGAATGGAACTCTTCACCCTGTGAGCCCTCATCATCCTACCTATGCCTAACTGGATCATGTCAAGATCATCCCTCCTCAATCGTTCTGGATAGGTGCTGGAGTCTCGTTCACTGCTTCAACCTTGCACATTCTCAGCCTGATACCAGGATACCACTTCCTTCAGAACCAGGACCTTGTCCGACTTGCCCTTTCCATCCCACCTTGCCTGTTTGAATCACATCCTTATCACTCTGACTTCCATAGCCAAGAGCCTGAGTCTGTATTGGACTGTTTCCGCCTTCTGTATTTTCTACCTGCTTCAGGTTGCGCTTCCCTTCAGAATGGGACATCTCTAGTCCATTTGACATCCACTCTGTACTTCAGCCGGATGACACTGACTGAGGGTCATCTCTACCAACTACCTGGTATGATAGCCTGTTTCTATGACTCCTCTAGTTCACTACATTCTCTGTCTCATACCCAGATGCTACTTCCTTCTGGAACAGGACCCCATTAACTCATTTGCCCATCCATCCCACTCTCCTGGCAGTATGAAATGAAGGACATCTCTCCCCTGTCTGCCAGGAATGGAAGCTCATATCTGTATTCAACTGTTTCAACCGTATGTACTGTCTACCAGACCACCAATTGCTGCTTCCTCTAGGAATGGAACCATTTGCCACTTTTGCCTTCACTATTGTACATTATCTGGTCTGTCATGTCCAGATCACGCCACCTCAACTGCCTGGGTTAGAAGCCTGTCTACAAATGACTGTCCCTCCTTATGCATTTTCTGCCTGCTACCCACTAGATGCCTTCCTCCAGGACCAGGACCCCTATACCTAGATTTCCTTCCATCTGTCCTCACTAGACTCCATCCTGCACTTCCATGGACCATCGTACTTGACCCTGCCTTGGTCTCCTTTCCTCTGGATTTGGATCATGCTGGCTTGTTCAGTCTCTACCTGAATTCAGTTCAACTGACTCATGGACTCACTTGCTGTAGGTCACCTTCATATACAGTGCAAGTTTATTTCTCCGTGAAAGTGTGAACCACATCCTTCTTCACTGTGGCACCTTCTGTCCTCTGCACTCATTATTTGATACCTTCATCAGCTGTGTGGACTCATGTATCTCCTTGGCCTTCCATGGCTCATCCTCTCATAGCTTGCTGCAGCCTTCCACTTCTGATTCAGTTTGCTGAGGAGCTGACCAGGTCCTGTTCCTTCACAACTTCCAATGTCATACAGCTTAGCTGATGCCGTCTTCCTCCAGAATCATTCCTCCTGTCCTTTGGGATTTGCTCCAGACTCTCCTTCCATCATTGGATAACTGCCTTCTCTTCTCTGCTTTGATGGTTTAGGGCTTTGTCCTGTTTGCTGTGGCTATTTTGGGCATATTACTCCATCTGCCGCCAGTATTCCTACCCAGTCTACTTCTCCAGTTTATCCATCTCATACTTCTACTCTGGCCATTCTAACAGCTCCCATCCACTACTCAATGGAACACATGTTCATTTTACCTGAGAAAACTACTTCTAGCAAACATCCCTTGGATAACATACATCATAGACTTTGCATCACCATAGAGTTTTCTATACTGCCCAATCTTCTCCTTAGGCTCAGTCCTAGACTCCCAATTCAACTGGACAATAGAAAGATCACATCTGTCTCTACTGGATACTCCTTACACATCCTGTCTATTCAAGAACTGGACTTCCTATTCATCATATCTCACAGGCTATCCTTGTACATGGAAAAGACCTAATTCCTTCCATTAAGCTCCGTCTCTGTACCCATCATGTTTGCTAAGGATACTGGGAACACTAAGATACCTCAAAGCAATACTGACATCATCCATTTTACCTTTCTGCAGCTTCTCCTACCAGCACTGACTCTTCTGACCACATTATTTGACTCCTACTTTCTCAGTAGTCACTGCTTGTCCTAAGATCTTCACAGCTGCCTTCCCAAAACTTTCATCGTTGGATCTCCCATGCCTAGCTGCCTTGTTAATATTATTCTATCCAAACCATTGTCTTCTAGCCCCTGGACATCACTATGCCTTATACAATCATCTGCATTCCTTCATCTCATCCATCAGTCAAGTCAGCAGCCTTGTCATTTCTAGCTTGTCCTTGATTTATCTCTGTTATTCCCTCCAGTGAAGACTTTCATTGAGAACAAATTTCCTTTGATTCTCAATCTGAAAATCTGCAACCAAATTGGCAATTTACTATCTCATTCTTGCCTCCCAACAGATCTGTACATTAGGACTATAGCTGTAGGCACCCTGACATTCTACACTACTCTTGACTCCACTGCCACCCTAGCCTATACACTCTTCCATATATCTGCTACAGCCTTCCCACAGACTTTAGACTTTAGATTACCTGTAACGCTAACCAGCCATAGCTACCTCAGAGTATATCATGGGCAATTATTCTACAGAAATACCTGTATTTACTTCAGCCAGCAGACCAGCAGAGCCTATTCAAGGATAACTACGACATCAATATCCAAATCAGCTATCAAATCCTCATACTCAACTTCCAATTATTTTCTATTCATTCAGTTGCCATCTAGACTGCATATGCCAATCTCCCTCCATTGGTCTACAAATCACTCTTGTCATTTCTCCTATCAGGTACTCAAAGACTCTGCTTGACTCCTTCATCTACTTTGTGGATGCTTACTTAGCAAGTTATAGCTACCACTGAATTCCTCACCTCCAGACTCTACCATGAATGTTAAACCTCTTACAAGTTGGATCGTTTACCTATGACTTCACAAATCATTGCATTTCATCATCCATAGTCTGGTAACATATTAAGTGAATTATGCTCTCCTGCTCATTTGTCCCTGTAATCCCTTTGGACAATCATTCATCATCATCTTGGAAACTTGAACTTAATTAGCCCTTCTTCAGATGGATCTGCTTCACTCTCAGGATTGTAATGCTCCTTCAGAAAAGACATACTTCTTCAACCTCATTATTGTCCTTCAAATACATCATCCATGGATCAAGGATAGATCATCATCTCTCAAGCAGCTCACCTTCCTCATAAGTTGCTAGAACCTATTCTCATCTCCTGTTAGTATGCCCAGCGGATGGGCAGACCAATGGCCATGGGTCCTCTGAGATTTCCTCAACCTGGGTTTTCTCTTTCCTCAGTGCTAGCTGTCCCTCTCCCTGAGTGGGAGGAGGCATCTTTTGGGTCTTCTATTCCTACAAATTACTACTTACATACCTACTACTCAAGGGTGGAAATAGAGTAAAGCCACAAAAGTACTACAAGTTACACAAGCACTAATACCCCATCACTATTCCACAAACATTGAATGGGAGGGCTTAAGCCAAAGTTTCAATGTGGGGAAAAGCCCTCCCACACTCTACTTAAACCCACCATTCACACATGCTCGTCACTTAGGGAGTGTTTTTGCCCAACTCCATCCCCTCCTCCTCCTTCTCTGGCATGCTTCTCACTCTTGTTCATGGACCTTCTATCCCTACAGATTACTACTTACATACCTATTACTCAAGAATGGGAATAGAGTAAAGCCACATAAAGTACTACAAGTTATACAAGCACTAATACCCCATCACTATTCCCCAAACATTGAACTAGTATTTTACACCAGGGTGTATTCCCCAGCTGACTTGAACAGTCACAGATTTATAATCTGAGAATTCCCAAGCATTCATTAGCACTTTAGATGGAATGAGTGACTGGGACAAAAAGATGAAATCAATTCTAGTAGAGAAGGGACATTTTGACAAGGTATGTCCCCAGTAGCAAGAACATTTATAAGAATCAATCAAATTGACCGTTGTAACTATATTTGGAGGGCAAAGGTGTCACAGAAGATTTTTTTAGTTTTAGGCCTCTATCAGCTTGGTCCAACCACAATTAAAATCTTCTGCCCAAATAACCAACCATGAGGTATGAAGATATGGTTGTATCTGCTTAAAAGATACCCTCTGAGCCTTAGTTTGTGGGGCATTTATGGTAATTAATCTAAATATTTCATTGCAATAATTTAAGTCTAGCATTAAAGCTCTAGCTGGAAATATTGTCTGTTAGCCTAGAAACTGAGATGTCTGGGTTATTAAAAGAATTCCATCCATCACAAGTCTCTTCTCCTACAGACCAGAAGAGGGACCTTTAGCCCAATTGTGAGCTGATTGGTGGAGTTCCTGGTGGGATTTGAGTCAAGTATCCTGAAGGCACCGTATATCACTAGCAAGGTTTTCTAAAGAGAAATAGCCCAGCACTTTTTTATTCTTAATACTATTTACATTAATTGTGGAAGAGCTAAAGAACGCATGGATGAAGATAGAATAAAGAAAAGACTGAAAAGCCACTAAATACTTTAAAACATTTTAGAACCTTTTCTATGCCTTGTATGTTTGGCAATAGAATCCTCCTACCCTTCCTCTGTGTCTGAGGTGGCAGTTGTTGTAGAGGCAACCAAAGGGTATCTGAGTCCTCTTCTCCAGATTACCCTCACTGTTTGTCTACAGGCAAGGGGCACACCTGTTACCCAATTTGCAGGCGGGGGACCTTGGCCTTCTCCCTTCCTTCCCTTCAGTAGAATTTATTTTTGGAGATTTATTTTGAAATGACAGTTTTGAAAGAGGTTCTGCAATTGGAAGTGGGGAGGCATGATCAGATGAAAGAGGGGAAGAGGCTGGGGAGCATTCTGAGAAGTTTCTGTTTGCCTTTCTCCCTCCGAGACATCCTCCACATTATCATTTGCACTCTGATTTGACAACTAAGAGACATCCTGACTAGTGCAAACCATTTCTTTCTGAGCTGAACTGACTTCTCCAGAGACACTTGAAGCTATTTCCTCCTCTTGTCTAGCTACTATTTTGCCTGAGCTTGCTAAGCCATATCAATAATACCTATATGGGAGGGCAGTCCTCCCTGTTGTAGGAAGCCATGGACACCTCCATAGGCATGACTGTTCATTTCACATAAGTTATATTTGAAGAGGTTAAGACAGTTAGCAGCAACATGACTGTATTCAAAACAATGATTAAAAATGGGAGTGTCACATGCTGAGCTTAAATGGGTACTGGCTCCACATTTAAAGCAGGTTCAGGGTTGTCCAACATAAAAAGTGAACTTCTATCTTTACCTAGAAAGAAAAAGTTTAGTAGGTAAACCAGGTCATTATTAGCAGAAAAAAGTTTTGCTTTGATTTTCCAACCCCATTCCAGAACTGCTCACTATCCTGAATGAGAGTGGGTTTGTCCATTACCTCACATCTCTGTCTAAGCCAGAATAATATATCTTCACAACTGACCCTTCATTTTTAAACATTACTGTTATTACTTTAACTGCAGGTTTAGGCAGTGGAACAGCCAAAAAGGGATCTATAATGAAGAATTTTTTTTATTTGTGATATTGAGTCCAAAATCTATCTAAGCCTGTAACATTTTAAAACTATCAACATTAGCATTTCCCAAATGAATCAGAGCAAAGATCTCAGATGAAAAGAATTTCATGGACCCTTTCAAAAGCAGTTTTGCAATATATAGTCTATCTAGTGGTTCTTCTAAGCCACCTTTGCATATCAGTCTCCTGTATTTCTTCTGGGGCTGGCTCCCATTGTTTTGAAAAAGGTCAGCAAGTCTAAACATAGGTGCAAGCCAGGCCCTTTGCTCAGGATTCTGAAGAGAAGACTCTGAGGTGCCATGCTCAAATGCTGATTTTGGGAGGTAAGTTCTGTGAAGTACCTGGTTGTGACAAAGTTTCAGGGTTTCATCCAGTAAAATAGGAATTGGGTCTGTGCTTGCTTGTTTATTAGATTGTTCCACTCCTGCAGACTGAGAGGGGCCCTGATGGGAATGCTGACATAACTGTTGGATTTGCTGTGGAGGCTACCAAATGAACATTTTCCTGCAATTTGTTATTTAATCTTTGTACTTTTGGGGTGCTAGGGTCTGGTACCCACTGTCTTTCTTTAGTTTGTATCCATCCGCCCCTACAAGTGCATTTCAGGAACCAATCGACATGCGAGACCCATCTTTTGATTTACATTTCACCATTAGAGTTTTCATGATTACAGTCATTTATCATGATGGGTATGGTAACTGAAGTGATTATCTCTGTTATGCTTTTGTTCATATCATTTCTAGTTGTTCTAGAGATGACTTTCAGAGTTTTACTGAGGTCAGTGCGTCTTCAGGTATTCAATGTCTGTTGTCTCTCTCTGTGGGAGTCTGTGGCTCTAGGCACACCCAGCAAATACCGCCTTCACTGCTAGCCACAGTATGCATCTGTGGACTCCACTGAAGAAGCAGCAACTCCAAATGTTGGCACAGGGTGTGGAGCAGCAGAATCAGCTGGGCCGACTTCTACTTCGGACAGTTGATTGTCAGAGATCAGCTGGTGCTCTCAACACACAGCTCTGCCTTCCTTAACAAAAACAATAAAGGGAGATTACATGATGTGCCTAGCATGATAGAGGGATCTTCTGGAGCTCTCGCCTCACTTCCGCTAAACTTTATATTTTAGCTTGTTTAGGCATGATCCATGAATTTTGTATTTGCACTCGTTGCAGCAGTAGACCAGGGAGCGTCAAAGTTGGTGGCACAGCATTGTAGGGAAATCCTCTGGAATGGACACGAAATGAAAGCAGCACTGCCTAAGCGCACCCGCCCGGTCTCCCGGAGAAACAGGCCAAGAAGGCCAAACAACAAGTTCAATCCTCCTCAGCAAGCCAAGTTTTAGCTTTCTGCCTCTAACCCACTATCGGAGGATCGTTTTTAGAAGAGATGCAGCCACTTAAAGAGGCACTATCAGAGTTAACTCTCGAGTTGAAAAATATACGAGGAGAGTATCCCATTGCGACAAGGGTATCAGACAACGAAGTTCGCTCTACATCACTGGAAACCTGGCAGAGACAAAAGCGGATCCAGAAATTATTAAAATGAAACAACTAATAAGTAGCTACAACAAAAAACAGAAGATCTAGAGGCCGTTGTCGATGGAATAACTTATTAATTCACGGCCTACCAGAAGGAAGGAGGCCCTTCCTGCATTTCATTCATTCAGGCCTTACTCACCAAGGTAGTAGGCCCATCTCCACACAACCCTGCATACATTATCAAAAAGGGCCCATAGGTCATTACTACCAAAGCCGAGCCCCAGCTCCTCCCAGGCCCATAATTATCAGAATGCTTAATTATCTAGGCGCCAACATATCCTGGTAAAAGCAAAGGGTTGCATTCCATTTCTTGGGAGGAAAAAACTACATAACACAGGATCTCCCACTGGAAACCAGACAACGTGAGCCACTTTTCACCTATAGTGTCAAAGCTAATAGCTGCGGGCATTAAATTCAGGATGGCCTATCCTGCTCGGTTACAAGTCTCTTTGGAAGGTAAATGGCATAACTTCGAAGTAGCCTCTCAAGCCCAGGAGGAGTTAATCTGTTTACTGCCTTCCCTGTTTAAGGCTCCATGAGGCATTATGGCCATAATTGCACAGTTCCTGATGTAGGATTCCCCAGCGTCATGAAGGACAATGCTGATGGAAATGCTAACCAGTAATTTTGTGCCAATATATATCTGGGGTTAATAAACACATTTATTTTTCATATTTGTAAGCGGTGGACACCTGATTGTATGCTGCCTATCCAAATTTGTCTAGTCCTTCTCGAGGGAGGAGTCTCGGTGTGGTCTCAACAGTTCAGCTTCGGTGTTGAAGGAACCAGATCGAACCTCGACTGGGACTCTTGGAGCAAGCCCAAGTTTCTAGGGGCATTTGATCGGGATGCACAACAGTACAAGTGTTCCATATATCGAGCCGGAGAATCACTCCCAATAGACTTTAGATCCCCTTAGCGATATGGAAGCAGATGGGATACACCAACTTGCTCTCTCAGTGAAGGGACTTGTATGGGGCCAATGTATCTTAATGGACATGTGGATCACAAGAACCGGATTAAGCTGGAAGAAGGAAAGAAGGACTATGTGATATCACAGTGGAACAGCCAAAAGATATCAGCATTCATTTCCACTCTGCCTTTTCCTTATCCCCTTTTCATCCCATTCTCTCCCCAGTATTTTCTTCCTTACCTCATTCCTTTTCCTTTCCTTATCCCTCCCCTCCTCCCCAACCCCCTTCCTCCCTTCCTCCTTCCCCCCCCCCTTTTTTTCTCTTCTCTCTTCTAGGTTCTGGAACAGACTGCTGATGAACATGGGGGTGGGGGTGGGAGTTCGGAGATGGAGCTAAACATGCATGGCCATCGTACTGGAGAATAGGGGATTTTCCTGGCTTACCTCATAGAAAGTATTAGTATTTTATTTCGGACAAGAACCGATATACAGTCACGTAAATGGGATTATGGGAGGGATATCAGCCTTAAGCAGCAGTGGACCAATTTTATTCTTCATTTTATGTTCAGGATACTGTTAATTCTTTCTATGGGGAGATGAATGCTAGGGTTTTAGGATAGGAATAGTAGGATCTTTATTGGTAACTTTGCTTTTCAAGGGGAGGTGGTTTGTATATAGTTTTCATCGTCAGCAATAAAGGGAAGGGTACTTATCTATACTTAATTTTGATAGGTTGTACTCATATTCACTGAAGGGCACTGTGGGGGTGGGAGGTGTTTTCTTGGTGGGGTTAGGTTGCTTAACACTAGGTTAGGAATTTATCAATTAATCTTTCATGGAGAGTTATAGTTTTGGGAAAGGGACTGTGGTGCATATTCTGAAAGGTGCCAGGGTAAGAGTTTTAGAAGGATTAGACCAGATGGCATCAAATTGTATTAAGTTTGTTACGTGGAATGTAAGAGAGCCTGCAGCACCATAAAGAAATTACAGATACTAAAATACTTAGAATATCTGCAAGCGAGATCCTTCATCCAGAAACTCATCTACTCCCAGGTGAAGCTCTTAATTTACGAAGAAGAAACATTGGGAAGTTTTGCCTCAAGTGGATCACCCTAGGCGGGGGGTACAGCAATTCTTATCCATCGGTCGGTAGCCTTTCAATCTCTGGCTACTATATTGGACCCTGCGGGTAGATATATATTAGTCAGGGTATATTAAATCATACAGAGGTATTACTAGGAAGTATCTATGGCCCAGTCGGGGGACCAGCTTTCTTTGCCAATCTACTAGGAAGCTACAAGATTTCTTATCCTGCCAATAATACTTGGAGGGATTGGAACTTCACCTACACAGGATCTGGATAGATCCAACCCTACATAAACCTTTCTCTGCCACTCAAGGCACTCTCAGACTTTATGGAATCACTTGGGCTTGCTGACCCATGGAGCTACAGAACCCAGTGACCCGGAGTTTTACATTTCACTCTATAGTCCATAACACGTGGACTAGACTCGACTATATACTGTGTAGTAACATGCTCTTACAAGGCACGAGTAGTACAGGCATAGGAGCTATTACTGTGCCAGATCACGCACCAGTATGGATGGCCACTATGCTGGATGTTAATATTAAGAGACCCTTTATGAGACTAAACAATCAGCTTCTAAAGGAGGAATATGTTAAGGCTAGGATATCGAAAATGATTCAGTGCTTCTTTTCAGCAACCAGGATTCAGTGGCTAGAGCTGATCATGAATGGTGTGCACTGAAATGTTGTTTAAGGGTGAATTCATCCGCCTAGCCTCTACACGAGAGAAAAACAAAGCAAAGGCATTATCACTCCTTACTCAAATTAGACGTTAGAGCAGTCCCTCTCTGCAACCTCCACAACGGATACATTGGAAACTCTCTTGTCTTTAAGAAATCAATACTCTTTGCTACTTCAGGAAAAAGCTGAATTCGCTATTATTTTGAGAACTAGGGCGAGGTATATAGAGTGTGGGGAAAAAGCCAGTCCTTGTTGGCCCTGAGGTTAAGGAAACTGGAATCTTCCAGGTCAATCAACTCAATCGAGGATCTTAATGGTGAGATCAAAACTAACCCCAGGAGGTAATTTGGTGCCTAGGACCTACTTCTCCTCACTGTATAATAAGGAGGCCCCTCTCCCTCCCTAGTTGAGATGCTCAGTTACTTAGCAACTTTCCCTCTGCCCTCGTTGGGACATGATCAGCAAGCATTGCTGATCTCCCTATATCCACTCAAGAGAGATCAGTGGCAATTAATGACCTGACTTCGACAAGGCCCCGGACCTGATGGTCTCTCCCAAACTTCTATAAATTATTTGCCAAAGATCTAATACCTGGCCTACTTCAGCATGTACCAATATCTACTGGCTGGAAATACTCAGGATCCCACGCTTCAAAAGCCCTTATTATTCTTCTCCTTAAACCAGGTAAACCTCGTCTCCCTTGAGTTATCATCCTATTTCATTATTAAACTGCGACACTAAGATCTTAGCCAAAATTTTGGCTAAAAGAATTGAGCAGGTAGGGCCCCTTAATTAGTCCCGAACAGATTGGTTTTGTTGCCACAGGTCCCCAGTTGATCATCACCGTAAATTACAATACCTTATTAGTGTAGCCAGATCCTGTCCTCTCCAATGATCTTAGTATCCTTAGACGTAGAAAAGGCGCTCGATAGGGTGGATTGGACCTTTCTTTGGGCTACATTACAAGTTATGGGCTTCCCTCCACTGTTTATTACATGGGTACAGGGTCTAGATACCTCGCCCTAGAGCTAGACTGTATTGCAATGGGGTCATGTCTGACCCCTTCCCTCTACATCAAGTACGCGACAAGGTTGTCCTCTCTCTCCTTTTTATTTAATTTATACCTTGAACCTCTTCTCAGGCATTTAAATTTCTCCTCACTAATATCAGGTATCCCAGTGGTGAATAGTGTGGTGAAGATTTCAGTATTGCTGATGATTTGCTCTTGCATCTGTCGAACCCGATTTTATCGTTAAGAGCAGCATTAGGCATAATTGAGGTCTACAGTAAATATTCTAGCTATAAACTCAATATCAGTAAACTGAACTCTTCCCTCTTAACCACTTCACTCACAGTTCAGGTTTTACTGAATTTGGGATGAAATGGACTAGCGTTCCATTAAATATCTGGGGATACATATTGCTCTCAGCTCATCACTGAGAGGAAACTGAATTTAGATGATCTATGGCGGACATCCAGCAAGACTTGGTCAGGTGGTCTAAACTCCTTTATGCTCTGGGGCAGAATTAATATTGTTAACATGAATGTGTTACCCAGATTCTTTACCCCTAAATATGTTAAATATATAGGGTGCCTCTGTCTTATTTTAGGAGTATTCATTCTGGAATAAATTATTTTCTTTGGAATAACAAATCCATCAGAAAGTCCTACAATAAGCTGTCCCAACCAAAGGAGTTGGGGACTTCGTCTTCCTAACTTCCTATATTATTATTGGGCCTCACATCCGAATAAGTGTGAAATGGCTATCCATATCTGGCCCTCAATCTTCTCAAGGGTATAAACCATTATGGCTCCAAGTAGAACAAGATCTTATGAAAATTCACAATATTGACCTGAAAGCTCTCTTTACATATCTAGTAAAAATATTCCGTATCATTTCGCTCTCTACCTCTTGGAATTTCTCTGAGGGTGGTATCTCAGTTATTCAGGTTTTCAAGATTTCTCAGACTAGGGACTTCTCTCAACCTATTTGTCTAAACCCCAATCTCCGAATAGGTAATTCTATGATAACTGAAAAGTGGTTACCATCTCTCTCAGGATGTAGCGTGAATGACTTTTACTCATCCAATACGTATTTTGGATATGAGGCGAGATCCTAGATAAATTCAAATGGCCAACGATGATGGCCTTTAGAGTCTATCAGTTGAGACATCTCTTATACAAAAATTTGGGAGGCGTTGACAATTTCTCTTTATTACCAATTTTTCTCTCAAGTCATCGTAATCAAGAAAATCGCACAGTATTTCTGGATTGTATAGCTTCTTACATAGATTCCTGAGGCCCTACCAAAGAATGGCCTCTATATATGGAGGGACCTATATTCAGATAGAAATATTGATTGGCAGAACATTTGGAAAGATTTACATATTTATCACACTCAGGACAGGTACAGAATTACACAATATTGTATATTAAATGATCTTTATTATACCCCAGTTAGATTGGCAAAGATAGGCGTGTTGCTTCAACAATGTGTATTAGGTGTAATAAAGAGGAGGTTCTCTGATACACATCTTTTGGTCTTGTGGGTCAGTATCTCCTCTCTGGGCCCAAATAGAAACTTCCTTGATCCTCTACTAGGATTACAAGGTCTATTTTCCCTAAAGCCTGTATTTTGGGTGATTACTCCGAAATTCAGGTGAAGGAAAGGAGATATCATTTGGCTTTAATATCAATGGCGGTTAAAAACTGGTGCTCAGACATTGGAAGGACCAGTCTGTGTTAACTTACGAATGGTTACAGAGATCACCTTTGATCTCAGTGTCGAGAACCCTGATAGCTCAGGTGAACCGCGTTTACCTTCCTCACAAAAAATGGGTAGTTATATGCCTTGCTTTTAAAAAGACACTAGGAGATATGATGGGCTGCAGGCTCCTCAGTGTTTATCAGTGTTTATCAGTGCTTATCTGTATTCATTTTCCTTCTCTCATCTCTTATCCAAATATCTAATTTAGAATATGTGTGTCTCTGGTTCTTTCGGATTTGCTATTTATTACGCCCTGGCATTTTATTTATTTGGTATCAATATATGACATAAGCATGCATCTAATGACATTGGTAAGACTAATGTGCACCACAGGATAGGGAGGAGGGAATAGGGAGGAGGTTAGTTTTGTTATATTTCGTAGTAACAATTTTGAACAATAGACATTTATTTTCTCTTGTATGTTTCTCTGTTCTTAGCTCTTGATGTATTTAGGAATCCTGGAACAATGATCTTTGTTAATACAATATTGTTATAATTAATAATTAATAATTAATAAAACATACTAAATTAAAAAAAAAAACAATCACTCCTCTTGTGCTAACAGTTGCTGTAAGTGTTTCACATTGTCCAGCCAGAGTAACAGTTATTGAATCAGAGTGTCCAGCAATAACTGACCTTAAATCTTCCATAGAAACAGAAATGTATTGCCCATATCTTCTTCCTGGAGGACCTGGACCAACATATTATTCTCAGTGGCCTCTTGGTTCATGAGGACAGGGAGGAAGGCCTGCTTCCCTGCCTCTGTAGTGTCCATCCTCTCCTCTGGATCCAACACAGTGGCCAGGTTGAACAGTTGGATGAGGGTTCCCTACAGAAGAGTAGGGAGTTTTTATTAAAGGAAACAATAACATCTACAGTACACATGATGAAAATCAAATACAAGAACAACAAGAACATCATTGTAACAAAAAAAACAGATACCATCATTGATACAAAATACAATCTATATCTTACAGAAAAGAAATATCTACTCTAGCAAAACATATGGGGGAGGGACAAGACAAGGCCCAAACCACTCGGGGAAGAAGGGAGAAAAAACACACTGTCCAATTCTGGTTGGCTATTCTACAGATAATCCTACTGATAATCTATCTCTATTTAAATTTAATAAAAAGGAGGCCTCTCCATCATGATTATCTAATGACGTCTCATATGTTGCTAGTTCTGTATCATAAATTTTCCTAAGAGTATTCTCACAGATAACTTAGAAAACAGAATAGGGCATCCTTTGCTGCCTATGGACCCATTATGCTCTGCGCTCCATAAGTAAAATTTTTAGAGCATTCCAAAACTGTAATATAGATTTGGGTCTCTAAACTAATTAGTAATGGAAAAATTGTACCAATGTATGTCAAACTGGAATTTAAACTATTTAATAATACAGTACAAGTCACTTTAAACTGTTCCAACAATGAGCTGGTTTAGCATTGTTTTGGCACACATGGGAGCCACCCAGTGTGATCATTGTTTTATATGTTGTCTTGTGTGTGCACAAGAAACATATTGTGGTAACCTGGAATAACAGGTTTTGGAAGTGCGGTCTCTGTAGTGGGCAGTGGCACCACTGGCTTTGGGGCTGGGCCTGTGGCACGAATAGAATGCATGCTGTCTATGACAGCAGCAAAAAGAGTGCTACCACCTCTGAAAGGATTTAGCTATTGCAATGAGGGAGTGCCCCTCATTGCAGGGTGCTCTCCTGGTGTAACATTTCAATAAACATGGAGGAGCCATCTGCCTCTTGCTGTCTCCATAACAGCCAATGTCGGGTGCCCAATCCCTGTCGGCATTTGCCCATGCCAGTTCATTTGCCTACAGGAGCCCAATACCTGTCAGCATAATGTCCCCTCCAAAATTTGTTGTCAGTGCTGAGAGGTGCCCAATCCCCTCGCTATGCTGTCCCCCAAAAGTACACTTTGTGGTCGAGGGGGTTGCCCAATCCCCATCAGCTCCAGCTCTCTCCTCCAAACGAAATGTCAGGTGGCACACACGGGAGCCCACCTCAGTGTGATCATGCCTCCCAGCACAATGTATGGGCTGACAGGGTGCCCCATCCCTGTCGGCTCCAGCCCCCACAAAGAAACACCCAGGTATGCCAGCATGCTGGGAGTCCACTCCAGTGTGCCCAAAGTGTCCCACACTGCTGTTTTTTCCTATAAAAACAGAAAATGGTCCTCATGTCTCTTGTGCCCCCAACCCACACCCACCCTCTGTGCACTCACCTTCCCACACACACCTCACCTCATACTTACCTACGGAGGCCTGCATGATGATCTTTGGTGGACTGGGAACACATCTGCACTGTTCAAAGCCAACCACGAACTGAAGAAACTGGAGGCAGTATAGCGCAGTGGTTTAAGGTTCTGAGCTGCAAATCTGGTGACATCCAGCAGACCAGAACTAGGTTTGAACTGACAGCTTCCACTTGCATACTGTGTGACCCTGAGCAACTCACTTAACTTCCCTGTGCTCCCAGGTCGCACCTGTAAAAGCTTTCAGATTAGTGTGCTACCCTGGTTAAACAATTGAAAAAAAAAGAAAGAAATGCTGGTAAGCTGTATAATGGCAAAAATAGTTTTTTTCAACTTTGGTGGATATCTCAGCCATTTTGGATTTTTTCACCAAATTTTCAACATGGGGTTCTTGGGACCCCACCTCGTGAACTCAGTCACTGTCATTTTGTTATTTAGTCCTGAAAGGTGATTCGAGGTCACTGTGTGGAACCATCTTTGGGACTTACTAACGAAATGACAGTGTCACAGTTCATGAGGTAGGCTCCCAAAATCCCTATGTTGCAAATTTAGTGAAAAATTCCCAACAATAGACTGTGTTATGAGCGTGTGTTTCACAGTTCCTACATGACGTCATAACTTTGAGAATTTTTAATATTTTCTTCCAGATTTTCAACATTGCCATTTATTACACCTCCTTATGTCATTTTTCACATCTTACCCAAAATGTGTTTTCTCACATGTGGCACACAATGGCACAGTCAGTGTGCGAAATCAATGTTCTGGGCAGATTAAGAAAATTACAGTGATACTGTCCATGAGCAGAGGTCCCAAAATGCATATGTTGAAATTATGGTGACAAGATTCCACAAAATGCCTATTTTATAGAGTGTGTTATGCAGTTTCCATGCACACTCATAAGTCTGAGAAGTGTTGATATTTTCACTCCAGATTTTCAACATTGCCATTTTGCACACTCCTTAAGAACAGTACAGTTGTTATTTTCACATGCTGCACAAAATGTGGTTTTGCACATGTGGTGCACAATGTCATGGTTGCTGTAGGAAATCAATGTTTGGGACAGATTAAGAAAATCACTGTGACAGTGTACATAAGTGGAGGTCCCAAAATACCTATGTTGAAAATCTGGTGAGAAAATTCACAGAATGACTGTGTTACAAGCATGCATTGTGCAGTTCCATGCACTCATAACTTGAGAATTTTTATATTTTAACTCCAGATTTTCCACATTGCCATTTTGCACACCTCCTTAAGAACAGTAGAGCTGTCATTTCTCACATCCTGCCCAAAATGTGGTTTTGAGCTATTGGCAGAAGGCACAATCACTGTGGGACAACATTCAGGACAGATTAACAAAATCACAGTGACACTGTTCATGAGCAGGGATCCCAAATGCTTTCATGAGGTGGGATGACATTCAAGATGGTGGCCACGCTGGGCTAGCCACTTTGCTGCTCGTGTTATCCATTTTTTCATTTTATTTTTAAGTGCCTTTGGTGCCCTTGCTGTTTAATTCTGTTCAGTCTTCGTATTTTTAAGTTTAATTTAAAAGGTGCAGTGTCTCGTTGTTTTGTTTAAGTGCTGGCTGCTGATTTTGGACAGAGTCTCGGACGAGTATTTGTGGAGTCGGCTGGGCTGTGTTCTTGGTCGGACTCTGACTGCCTTGGATTGTTGGCACCAAACGCGGGCCTTCTGCTGGAATTGGATGCGGCTTCTCCTGGAGGACTGACGAATTTGGCTCTGCTCTGCTCTGTTTCGCTGCTCCGGTGTTCACGCTGTGTGGTTTGTGCTCTTGCATTCCTTTGTCTGTCGCCTGACTTGCTGAAACCTGGATGCTGGATTTAGAATTGGGGCTCACCTGGTGAGGCTGTATTATTTCCACTATTTTTTGGGTTGTGGGGTTTGTTGCCTTATATACTGTCCCCCACCTAGTAGAGCCTGGTGACTGTTTTCTCTACATTTTATGTCGTGCTGTGATAAACTGTGAAGCCTTACATAATTTGGATGATCTTTGCCACTTAGAATCACGGTTTGTGAACTAATTTAACTCTGGATTATCCAACCGTGCTCGGAGATTTGTTATATTCCTGAGGATCAAGCTTTCTAAGGACCCTGCAATTTTCCTCTAATATATGGTGGTATAGGGTTTCTCTGCTATCACAGGAGTTGGTTTTAATTTGTAGGAGTGTTGCCTACCTAGTGGTCTCCAGCCAGGCAGGAGTGGCCCTTGGTGCCTCCCAGGGAGCTGGGGAGACAGGGGCCTCTTCTAGGTTGCTTTGGGGTCAGCTGTAGTGCTGACCTGCAGCAACTTTAGCTGCTGGCTGCCATCCGAGTGGGGGCAATACTCCTGCAGGAACATATCTCCTGACTGTATTTTATTGGTTTTATAATTAATTACTGGCATCTGAGGAGCAGTCGCTGGAAGATTTCAGGATTTTCTGCTTATTTGACTTTCCAAACCTTTTAGTAAAGACTTTTCTGATTTCTTTGGACGCTATTGATGGAACACTGAGTGAGTGGTTTAGTCTTTGGACTGTAGGTAGTAAGAGCGATGGTTATTTATTATCGAAATTTGAATTTAACTCCATGCCATGTGAGAGGTGGTGTTGGGAGTTTATTTAATATTTTTAGTATTTGCTGCATGTGAGAGGTGCTGCATTATTTTAAGATATACAATTGTTTAAAATTCAAATTTGTTTAATATTTAATAAGTTATTTTACGCTTTTAAATTATTGTGTTTTATTTTATTCTATTGTTTGTTATTTTTGAGTTGTTTTTGGTTTATGTTTGTTTATTTGGTTTGCTCTCCTTCCTCTGTGAGATAGAGTGGGAAGAGTGCGTTTATAATTGTGATATTTTTAGGTTTACTATTAGGCTTATTTTTGTGATTTGTTTAATAATGGCGGTTGGGCATTATTCCCCACCAGGCTCAGGGAACTTCACCTTTTGAGTGCCCACCGTTATCATCCAAAACCTATTTCAGGTGTCGGACATTGGGCATTCTGAAGAGGCGAGGGACTAAGGTGGAAAGCTGGGCCTTGTGGGGACAGGAGGGGTGGATTGGGGTTTAGGGTCCAGAAGATGTCCTGGGGTGAAATGGGGTCAAGATAGAGGTTGTTCCTATCTTGTCCCCATACCAAGTCCAAAATATCAGACAGTACCGAGGTCTTCCTGACATCTCATCCTGCCTTGGTGTTGTGCAATGCCAGATCTATTAAAACAAGACAGCTATTGTAGCTGATCTTGTTGGGTCAACTGATCTGACTTGCATTACGAGACTTGTCTGGATGAAAATGCTGGCCTATATTGGCCTCGGCAACTCCAGCGGGTTCTCGGTAATACACCGTCAAGGCAGGATCGTAGGGACAGAGGTGTGGCCATTATGTTTAAATCTGAACTGGGCCTTGTGGATGTTCCATTGGGGAACACCAGATCTTTTGAATATATCCTGGGTGAGGGTGCAGGTTGTGGATTCTCCTCATCTACCGTCCACCAGGTGCGGCAAATTCACAGGAGATTGCAGACTTCATTGTCGACCTTGTGTTGAGGTTTCTCAGATTAATTCTTCTGGGCTACTTCAACGCTTGGGTTGACGATGAACTCTCTCATTTTGGTCAAAGTCTCCTCCAGTTGATGAGTGCACTGGGCCTGACACAGGTTGTTACCACCTCTACCCATATTGGAGGTCATTCATTAGATCTGGTCTCTCTCTTGGGTATGGAGATCACTGATTTGGGGTGGAACCAGTCAGTTGGTCGGACCATTACACCATAAGGTTCAGTTTCAGGGCCCCTCTAATAGGTCTGCCCCTCACGGAGATGGTCCAATACCACCCTTTAAGGGGTGTTGGCCCCAGTGACCTTCGGCGGTACTGGACCTATCGAGTTTGTCGGGTGAATGCATGAGTCCAGAGGATCTTGTACTCCTCATAATAAGGCTGTGGGAGATGCACTGGACAAAATTGTTCTCTGCCTGTGTTCGGCCTCACTATCCATCCAAGGAGTCCATGGTTTGATGGCTCCTTGAAGGAATTAAGGTGAGTAGGCCGAAGGCTGGAGAAGCCTGGAGAAAATTGGGCCTTGATGTTGACAGGCTTAGATTGCTAGCCCATTATGATGGCTACCAATCAGAAATCACTCGTAAGAAGGCAGAATTCCTGTCCAGAGAGATTTCTGCTGCAAAGAATCGACCGCTCAGCTTTTCGGATTGTGGACAGGCTGTGCAATCCAGTCTGTCTTCAGCCTAGAGAAGCTTTTAATCAACTTAGATGTGAGGTTTGCTCGCTTCTTTGCAGATAAGGTTGCCGACATCAGGTCCGCATCGGTCCGACCTCTCTTTTGGGGGTCACGGTGGGCAACCGGTTGTACCAATCCTCGGCCTATCTGGTTGGAGTTTCACCACCCAGAATTCGCAGACATTGTGAAGATCATCCAATCAATGCGTCCGACTAGTTGTAGCTTGGATCCGGGTCCTACACCTCTGTTAGTAGGATGTGTTGAAGTCATCTACCCAATCCTTGCTGACATTGTCTGGAAATCCTTGGAGAGGGGGTTTTCCTAATCCCCTTAAGGAGGCAGTTGTTCATCCACTCCTTAAAAATCCTCCTTGGACCCAGACTGTCTAGCTAACTACCGGCCTATCTCTAACCTGCCATTTGTTGGTAAGGTTATTGAAAAGGCAGTTGCACTGCAATTGGATGAATATCTCACCTCTCATAATGTCTATGTTACTCTCCAATCTGGCTTCAGGAAAAGGCATAGTACTGAGACTGCCCTTGTCCGGTATTGAGTGACCTCCTAATGGCCAGAGATCGAAAGGCTTATACCATCCTGGTCCTTCTTGATCTTTCTGCTGCATTCGACACTGTAGACCATGAGGTGCTATTGGAGCGGTTATGGTTTTTGTGGACTGTCTGGTACAGTCCACGAATGGTTCCGTTCTTACCTCACTGGTAGGTCTCAGAGAGTTGTCACCGAATTTATTCCTCTGACACCTTCTCCCTACCATGTGGGGTACCGCAGGGTTCCATTTTAGCTCCCATGTTGTTGCAGTGTATATGCTGCCATTAGGAGAAATCATCAGGAGATACAGCTTGAGTTTTCACTGCTATCGGATGATACTCAGCTGTATTTATCCTTTCTCCCGATCAGAGTGATGCACTCTCTGTACTTAACAACTGTCTGGATGAAATCAGAATTTGGATGAGTTCGAGTTGGTTGAGGCTTAATCTGGATAAGACCGGGTATTGGTTGTGGGCCCAGATCATCCTGGGAGGGGTTTGGTGTGGCACATCCATCAGGCTTATCACTTGGTGGTGCTGCTCTCTAGCTCTTGACAGGTGTGAAATCTGGGCGTTATTTTGACGACAGTCTGACCCTGCAATCCCAGGTGTCAGCTGTTGTCAAACCTCTTTTATCATCTGAGGAATATCGCCGGGTGAAACACCTGATTCCCCAGGAGGATCTTCCGACTTTGGTTCACGCCTTTGTTACAACCCGTTTGGACTACTGTAATTCCCTATACCTAGGGCTCCCAGGGATTGATATCCGCCGCCTGCAGCTAGTGCAGAACGCTGCAGCCAGGCTTTGACTGGGACTTCAAGAACCAGTCATATTATGCCTGTGCCGTGAACTGCATTGGCTGCCTGTGCGGTGGCGTATCACCTTTAAGGTTGGTTTACTAACCTTTAAAGCCCTACATGATCAGGGACCCGGTTACCTGAAAGATCTTCTGATTCCCTATCGCCCCCTCCGCCCCTCCCCTCCACCAATGAGGATTGCTAGAGATTCCAGGGTTCGCTTGAAGTTATCAGGATCTCGTGTTTTGCCTACTCAGCTTCCTACCCCTGTGGAATTCTCTACCTCATTGGTTGAGAGAATGCCCGACCGTCGATAGTTTTAAAACTGCTTTAAAATGTATCTTTTAACTTGGCTTTTCTTTATAGTTTGTTTGCTTAATGTTGATTTCTGTTTTATTATCATGTACAGCGCCTTGATTTTGAAAGGTGCTTTATAAATAAACACGAATTGAATTGAATTGAATTGAATGACAAAATCCATGTTGAGAATTTGGAGTGCAATACCAACAAATGCCCGGGCATTAGGGTTTCTAACCATAATGTCTCAACCTGTAGAGACTAACCGCATCAAGGTGTGACTTTAGATTGTCGGTTCTAATGCTCACGCCATTCCACCCCACCCCATCCACACCCTGCAGCCACTGACAGGCATCAAACTGTGCATTGCACTCTTTGGCCCCAAAGTTCACCCCATTCTCTATACTGCACCCATCTCAATGTATTTCCATAAGGAATGGGGTGAGCGTAAGACCTGAGGACCCCAAGGCAGACGCAGTACTTGCGGACTTTGCAGGATAGGGTGAGGTGAAATTGCATGAGCATTATGGCTGACATCTAAAGGCACACCTCAGTGCCTGTCAGTCTCTTCAGGGTGGTGGGGTTGGAGTCACTTCCGTACTTCACTGCCATTCCTATTATGCATCTGTCTAACTCCTGCACTACCAATGCTCCTGTCAGCAAGATAACATTCGGCATTGATAAATGCTTGTTACAGCTGGCAATGCATTGGCAATGCATATTGCATTGTTTTTCAATGTTTCACCAGTTCAAGAACAATGTTTGTAAAATATTTTTGCAACTCATTTGGAATGCATCAGCAGTCCAGTCACAATGCAACACAAAACTGAGTTTTAACTCTTAAGAAATAGTTTGTGCAGGGCTTTGTACTGGATCCAGCAACACTTATGCAACTCAGTCAGAAATGCTAAAACAACTCCTTGAAGGAACAATGTAATGTGACTTGTACTGTATGCATCCTTTTTGTTTGAAAGCTCACCCTTTCCAAATTTTACCTTCACCTCTCACCCTTGTATTGCTTTCTCCCAATTTAAGAGTCCCAAATTCCGAGTTCCAAAAGGACTCCAAGTATTTTCACTGGACCTGACACTACCTGGATGTCTCCCATCTTACTTGTTGTGGGAGAGGGTCCTGAACCTCACCTAGCAGAAATGCTTTATATTTATCCAGGTTTAGTTTTGCTGATGAAACTTGTAAGAAGAATTGGAATTTTTAAGAGCTTCCTTGATGCTATCACTGTTAGCAAGGGTTAAACAAGCATCATCTTCATATGCCATCAATTTGACTTCATCTCCTGCTAATCCACCTGACAAACCTTGAACTCAGGGGTTGTCTATAATCTGCCATCCAAGGATTAAAAACATATATACAGTAGGGCTCAGGGGCATCCTTGATGCCCCCCTAATTGTACACTCTGGACCTATTTTACCTTGAATTAGAGGGCACAAAACTGCTTGACTATACAGCATTTGAATTTTAGAAAGAAAAGTTTTCAGGTATCCCATAAGCACTTAAAATGGAAAATAATATATGGTTAACTCTATCAAACTCCTTTTGTTGATTGAGAGAAATTATCCATCCCTGTTTTTAGTTCTTGGTAATATTCCATAATTCATGCAAGATAATAAGAGGGTGAGATATAGACCTGTCTGGTAGACTACAGAATTGAAGAGGAGAACTGATTTGAGAGGCAATCTGTCATAAGCGTAGATGGAGTGTTTGGGATAGGATTTTAAAATCCACATTCAAGAGACTTATTGGTCTCCAGTTCTGGAAAAGAGTCCTGTCACCTGATTGAAACAAATAGATTACCAGGCTCTTAAAAACTAAAAGGAAGAGAGATATTTTGAAAAAAAAACACAAAATACTGTTGCCAGACATTATGATACTTCCATATGAAAAATTTTATAAAATTCAAAGGTAGCCATCTAAACCCAGGGCAGCTCCCTGTTTCCTAGATTAAATTACATCTGATATTTCCTGAGTAGAAATGAGGGAGTTAGCTGGGAGATTTTATCTTTAGCAAATGTATGATTTTTGAGTTTTGCTAAATATTGTGGTCTGAGTGCTTCAGCCATCACTTCTTGTAAATCACCTTGTTGCTGGGAATTTTGGATGATGTTCAAAAGGCCACTAAAGGAAGATTCTAAACCTCCATTTTATCCTGTAAAGAAGAAAGTGACGTACCATGGTGTCTAGTTTTACATGCTACACAGGGTATGAAAATGGGATCTGTTGAGTGCCATATGCCAATTCAGCCTGTAAGGAAGATGCCCTATCATAGTGAAGGTTTTTCATTTTCTTTGAACTATCTGTATTTGAATTTCCACTCTATTCCTTGCTGTGTCTGGTAAGGAAAAAGGTATTGAAGGTGCCTTCTTAGTGTCAGGTATTTAAAATACTGGGTTCTGGATTTGTGTTTCCCATATCACTGAAAACATGTCTAAATATCATTTTAGTTTGCACTACCACTCACCTATATCATCATACAGGTTAATAACTGATGCAAGTGCAGCTATCACCTGTCTAATGGAGGTTTGTACCTGTGGGTCACATAGACAACCAGTATTCAGTTTCCATCGAGATGCAATAGCAGAGTATTTTGGATCCGTACTTAAGGAGGTAATAATCATCTGATGGTCTGAGAATTAATCGACATATGTCCATTTGTCTAATCATCAAATGTTTAGACATGAACATATAATCAATTACTGTGTTAAACTGAGCTCTTTTGTAAGTAAAATTGGATGGGGACATAATATGGTCATTACAATTCAGTAATTCAGCAACCAAGATGCACCTTTAAGTGCTTAGAGTCTCAATAGATCTTGGAACGAAGTGTGCCCATTAGGGACCCGTAGCTACAATTAAAGTCACCTCTCAATATAATTAGTTTCGTCATAACTAAATAAGGTTGTATTGTGTCAAATAATGAACTTCTAGCCACTTTAGTTTGGGGGCCATATACTGTTATAAGGCGACATGGGGTTCCATCCAGTAGCCATCCAAAATCAGAACTCTCCTGGTATGAGGTCTAACAGTTGGAACAGTATAAACCTGGTTCCTCAAAACAAAATTCCAAAGCCATCTGCCTTTTCACCCCAAAAGACCAAAACAATGGTTCCCAGGGCCAATCAGACCTAAACTGAGTGGTTTGGGAAAAATAACCCATCCATGTATCTTGCAACAGGATAATGTTAAGTTTTAAATCATATAACAAGGAAAATACAGCGTGTCTTTATTTAGAATTGAGTAGACTAAGGCAATTCAAAGATGCCACAGTAAATATGTTCATGACAGCCAGAGGTAATTATGTCATTTTCTTTTCTTCCTCTTTTTCATTCCTACATAAGGTGTTTCAGGAGGTTTGGGGAGCAGCATCCACCTTCATCGTCTCCTTTGAATCCTCCTCCATTTCAGAATCCCCAACTAGAGGGATCCAAAACCTCCAATGAAATGTTTGTGAGGACTGATGTTACTACCTCATCTTTTTAAGTCTAAGAGATTATTTCTGTTTAGTGGGGAGGGGTCTGGGAGAAGGTAAGCTCTCTGAAACCTCTGGGGTTGGTTCTGCCTTGGAGTATCTGTGCAAAAAACTGGAGTAAGAAGGGTGGAGGTAGAGCCAGAGCTCTTTGAGGGCACATTAACATGTAAGTCCAAATGACAGTCCTCCTGGGGAGTTGTAGGTCCATGACAGTGACTGCTTTTGTTGGTGGTTGTGGTTGAGTGGGGTTAGATTGAAGGTCTGAATCGGGGAACTTTCAGCTTGTGCCTTATTTATTAAGTCTTCCTGATACAAATTCTGGGTTTTATTCATCGATGCCTAAGGGCTCTCGATACCAATGTCCCATTTCTTCTCAGAGGTTACATCTAGCAGGATTTATATACTGACAACTCATATGTCCCACTTCATTGCACTTAACACATTTTAATTTGTCACAGACATTTGAGAGGTATGTCCATAATCCACACCAATAACATGCTTTTGGCTGCCCAAGTAAAAGCAGAACCCCTGTCCTTCCTAAAAAGAAGCAGTTGGGAATGTGTGAAATTCCTTCATCTGATTGTCTTAATTTTACTTTGAACCTACATCCCCTCATCCAAAATTGCTTGTCATTCAACACAGCTTCAGGTGTACTCAAGACATTGCATTTCTGCTGGAGCCAATGATAAGTGTCTCCCCTGGGACACTTTCATTCTGGAATATAATGGTAACTGCTTTACCAACGGTTTCGTAAGTGGGATAAACACAAATGGGATCCACAACGAAGAAGTTTTTACCTGATTACATTTTGTCCAAAAGAGATCTAACAGGTGTGCAGAATGGAAACTGTTATCAAAAGTGTCCTCCTGGATATGTGAATAAATTCAAAACATCTGCTGGATAGAAAACATGGATTCTTTGATGAGGGTTTTACCACATATTGCCAATCTAGACGAGGGTCCAGGCCTTCCTTATATCTCAATTGAACCACATGTCTTCTGGGTAATGGGTCTGTTTTGTTTATTTTGAATAAGTGCAAAAGCAGTGGCTTCTGTGGTTGTTACATTGGAGATTCATGCCCTGAAGGGGCGCTTTTGGGTTAGTGATGTTGTCTGCCTCCACGGGTAATGAATCAGGTGTATAGCCCTTCAACCTGTCTGGTGATACTATGGAGGATGTAGTAGTGGTAATCTGTATTGGGATAGTAGGATCCTGTGGTTCTGGGCTTTGATTCACAGGGAGATATTCCATAGGTATTGACAGGGAGCTGGCGCCTCCCATCCTGTAGTGTGGCCCTTAGAAGATTTGTCCCCTGTACAAGTGCGCCTCCTGGTGGGTGCCATTGAGGCACCATCAGTTGTGAAAATAAGGGAGAGTCCCATGCTGGGTCAGGGGTTCATTTTCCTTGTGGTTTCTGGATCCATCCCGCCTTTGAGGGCAAAAGTCTGTGCAGGATTTTCAATCTCTTTGGTACTCATTATGCCAAAGGCTGTTTGCATGTCAGCTACTGCTGTTTCTTGTGGAATAAAATCAGTTCATAACGCACTATCTGGTGCCTGATATTCTAAAGGGAATGTTAGTAAGTATATTTCTGTAAGACAGCATTACACTGTCCTTTTTTTCATCATAAGTCATCTGCTCTGCATTTCTGGTTTAATTCTTCCTGATATAATTTTGAGGAAGGCTGCTTTTTGATCTAAGAGCTCCTTTCAAGTGGTTCCTTTTGTCCATCGCTCCCTATTGTAGGGTCCAAAAGAAGCAAGTTGTCCTGGGAGAGTTTTAGACCAGGGATACCTCCCTGTAAGTGCCATTCCTGGCTCTGGATTCCCTATCCTCTGGTCGGATGCCTCACTGTCATTCGGACTATCCTCTGTATCACACTGTGCAAACAGAAGCGATGATACAGTACTGCATTCAATTCTTCACCCTTCACATCAGAGATGCCTTGTCCAAGCATTTCTTGTAATCCTCCCGCTATCTGGTTCTGCTGTAAGCAAACAGTACTGTGTTGTATTTCTGAGCTTAAATCACTGTATTTTTCATTTGTTACTGGCCACGGGTTATATTGAAATGTAACTCCTGGGAGGCTGGATGAGTGTCATCATTTACATTTGGCTTTAACTTTTCTATGTTATGAGCAGTAAAAGAAAAAATAGTTGCTTTATCTTGATCTGTATTTTCAGTTTGGTAAAACATTGTGTATCTGTACCTGTGTTGCCTTTCAGTTAGAAGCGTTAGTGGCTGTACTGTCACTGTTGGTTCAATTTTTGGGGAGGCCAGTAGCTGGGTCCGCAGCACTGGATGATAACTCATAGTTGTTCCTTACTTTTAATAGCATTGCATGTTTCTCTTTGAAAGCACTGTTTCGCAATATAATAAAATTAATTTCTGCATTGGTGGTTGCAAATGAGGTTTATCTGTTGTCTTCAGGGATCCAGTCGTTATTGAGATTCCATATGTTGTGTTTAAGCAGTCTGTCCCTCAGAGAACACGCAGCATCATATAAAATTTCGGTCTCCTGTACACCGGGAGCTGGGAGCTGGCCCCAGTCTCCTCCACATCCACCTTCATCGGTTCACCATCTGAACTGGCCATCCTGAACACGGACAGCAGCTCCCCTACTGGATAGTAGGGAATTTCCCCAGTGTCCTAGCCAAATTTCCCCATTCATGAACAATACCACCAACAGCTTAACCTGGTTCGATTTCAGTTGGCATCCATCTGTATCTACCCCACCACAGGACAAGACGGAAAATAGGCAAAATTGTCTAGTCCTCATTTCCTGGTCAGCAAAAACTAAGTAAATAAATAACAAGGTCATATTGAAAATTTGATGTAAAAATATTCAAAATTAATGTTCAATATTTTTTGCCTCAAATTCTCGCCTGCAGCCCGTTCGATTCTGGCCAGAGTTTGTTGGTTTTGGTGGAGGAACTCCTAGTTCTAGTTGACTTCAGTTCTAATTGGATCTCCTCTTATTTAACAAAAAAATAATAAAAAATAACCCAAAACATATAGTCCCTCTACCTTAGTCAACTGTTCTCTGAGTCTATATACCCAATATCCAACAACCCTCCATCACTAACTGGGTCGCTTCCTCCACCTCCATCATATTTTGGCAGTTGGAATATTCCCATTGTAGCCAGTGATCACCAAGTGGTCTACTGAATGCAGAAGACCACTTGCCTCCAAGCCCTGCCAAGTTAGTCAAAATCCAGTTATTCAGTTCACTCCACTTACAGGTACTGTATCTGCCTGGCATACTGATCTCACTAATACTAACTGGTCCTTCATCTCTGTAGCCAACACCAACAATTCCCTTCAAAATGTTTATTTTCCAGCTACATTTATGGCAGCCTGGGACACTCATGCCCACAGTGGAGGGCCATGGTCAAACACCCCACTTTCCCTGGATCTCAGCTGAGATACTTGCCTTTCCTCAAAGCAAGGACACAGTCTGGTGCAGCCCAAAGTCTTCCAACTTCCTAGTCTCCCCTACCTGTCAGATGCAACCTAGTGATTAAATGGATCCTCCTACCTTTGGCTACACAGATGTGGTGTACAGTGCTGCCCCTATGACCTCCCTCTCAAACTTGATGTCCTCTACCATGCCTTCTGTTGGTTCACCACCAACTCCTCCATTTAACTCACCATTGCAACTTCTACTTTTCCTTATCCCATCAATCTCTCTCTCTCTCTCTCTCTCTCTCCCCAGAGATGCTTATCGCATTGCTCCATCCCAATATATAAGTTCTGGTTTGGAGCTCTCCCACCTTACCTTGCATCTCTCCTCAAACCTGCCACACCCCATCCCTGTACAGCTCAAGGTCAATCAGAGCCCTTTCTTTGCACTCCCATGAATCTGCACCTCAACCGCAAACTGGCCTTCTCTTCCAGGTTTCCTTCCCTCTGGAACAACACCCCCCACTACCCACCTCACCCCTCCTTTTCTGTCTTTAAGTGCCTACTCAGACTAACCCCTACATTATCCTGTACCATACCTCAAGCCTAATACCCTTTCTCTCCTCTTCCCTGTCTCACATCTCCTTTCTCCATCCTAAGCCATCATGCATATTCTGTGGTAATTACTCCGTATAGCTGATATAGTCTATTCGAGTTCCAGCATTATATAGCAAATATTTAATATACAAAAGTATCATATTGTAAATTACTGTATGTTAAAAGCAATTCTATGTATAACTGTGACTTGTTGGTATATTATATGTTGTATGTTGCATCTGTACCCCTTTCCTTGGTTGTACCAGGAAGCAAGCTTCACTCATGGTACCTTTCCGGTTATCAAATTTAAATAAATAAATAAACTTCCTGAGGCCCTTGATGGTATAAGACATTATGTAACACCTGCACAAAATCCTCCAGGCTTTCCGGTATCCTATGATATGGGCAACTCAAACTGCGTGACTCACTTTTGAGCGACTCAATTTGAGCTCCTGTCAGAAGAGTGACTGTTACAGAATAGCGATTGTAGGGAACAGCAAGGACAGAGCATCAGTATATAAAAGAAAGAGTGAAGCACTGTTATGTAGCATTAGAGTTTAGTCATGAGCATTTGTTGCAGGGGAAGTGTCAAGCTGCTCATATGGTGTGGTGGTGAGTGTCCCAATCTACAATGCAGGTAGACCCAGGTTCGGTCTAGGCACAAGTTTATTTTTGTAGTCGGTTGGGAGTGTATTATTTTTCTTGTTCTGCCTGAAGTACAACAAAAGCTTTTGCTTTGTGAAGTGCCTCAGGGGTCAGTCTTGTTGCCCTTTTGTTCATGGTGTACATGCTACCATTGGGAGACATATCAGGTGGTATGGGTTGGGTTTTCATTGCCTTTCCAGTGATACCCAGCTTTACCTGTCCTGTGCACCTGATAACCAGATGGCAGCCTCCATGTTTAACAACTGTCTGGAGGAGATTCAGACTTGGATGATGCAAAATTGGCTATAACTTAACCCCAACAAGACTGAGGTGCTAATGGTGGATCCAGGACATTATTATGAGGGAGGAAGGAGGAGGAGGTTGGAAGATCCCGGTCTAGCACTGGGAGGGGTCCCACTGATCCCCTCTTTAAGGGTTAAGGATCTGGGTGTGATCCTTGACAATGGCTTGACACTTGATGCTCAGGTGTCAGTTATCATCAAAAGTGATTTTACCGTGAGGAATATCACCCAGATCCATGCCCTTATACAAACTGAGGACCTGACCACCCTGGTACATGCTTTCCTTATGTCCAAGTTGGATTATTGCAATGCCCTTTACCTAGGGATATCTGCAATCTCCATTGGCAGCATCTGGTGCAGAACACGGTGACTAGATTATTGACAGGAGTGTGGAGGTTCAATCATAATACGCCTGTCTTCCATGGACTGCACTGGCTACCAGTTAGGTGGAGAATTGTCTTCAAGGCCAGGTTAATGACTTATGAAGCCCTACATGAAGGGGACCAGTCTACCTGCAAGATCTCCTTGTGCCCCACAGTCCATGCCAGGCTCTCCATTCTTTCAAGGGTTGCCTCCTTGAGGTTCCCAGGGTTAAGTTTGGCTCTTGGGTGATTAAGCATTTTCTGTTGCTGCACCTACCCTGTGGAACTAATTACCTAATCATCTTCGGAGCAGCTCTCAGTGAAACCTTCAAAAGGGTCTAAAGACATTTCTTTTAACCAGGCTTTTAATTTATAGATACTGAATTGCTGATTTATTATTTATTTTATAATGATAGATAGATTTTAAGTTATTTTGCCCACTTTACATGATTGTGATTCCAATATTGAGTGTGTCTTCATGTTGTTTTAATTGTTAATGTTAAACACTCCAAGTCCCCGAAAGGGGCGCTATATAAATAAAGTATATGTCCGCCTGTCTGTCTGTCTGTCTATCTATCTATCTATCTATCTATCTATCTATCTATCTATCTATCTCCATTTTCCCCCACCCTTTCAGGTTCCTCCCCTCATGTTCTTCAATTCAATTCAATTCAATGTTATTTTTACCAGGAATACACCATTGAGATACTCTATTTACAAGGTGGTTCCAAAGGAACAACAAAAGTACAGTAAGGGAACATAGCAACAATTTGAATGGTACAGAGTGAGTAATCCAAGAACAATGCAGACATGCCAGATACATGGAATAAATGACCACAACATAAATGCAACACTACTGACTGATCAATTGGAAAGCAGAAAAGAAAGTAAAGAAGGTAGAATAAGGTATAAGGAGAGGGAAGGTTTAAGTAAGAGGGAAGGACATGGATACTGTGACAGGGAGAAAGAAGCTGAGGGTACAAGGATTAAAGGAGAAATGGGAGAGATAGAAAGAGCAGAGATGGAGTACCAGTTACGAGAAAGGGCAGCAGGGTGTGCCGATGGGCAAATTATGATAGTATAAGTGTATACAGAACCTCTTAGAGGGAGGGGTTAGGAGAAACCTGGCAGTTCTCCTTCAGCAGGGTTTTAGAAGCAATTTGAAGGAGGATAGTCTAACAAAGTGTGTCAGCTTTAGATTACTTTGAGGGAGTTCCACAATGCTGGTAGAGTATGACTGATAGATGAGGTGCCTGGGGATATCGAGCAGTCTGTAGTGATTCCTGAGAGATTATGCACAGGGTGTAAACTTAAAGATATTGGATATGTACAAAGGGGAATTTTTTAGAGAGGGCTTTAAAGGTCCAGACAGAGGCATTATTCCAGCTTCTGGTAGCTAATGAGGTCCAGCCTAGCTGGTTGTAGAGTGAAGAGTGGTGAGTTTTGAACTGGGACTCAGTCACAGATTTTGAGGCCCTTTGATACAGTATGCCCAGTTTAGCAAGTATAGTATTGGGACAATTGCTATATAGGAAGTCTGCATAGTCTAAAAGTGGGAGGAACATTGTTTGTACTAGCCTTGATTTTGCATCATTGGTTAGCAACCGCTTAATGCAGAAAAATAATCCCAGCTTTTGTTTTAATTTTTAGAAAGCTCATCAACATGGGGATAAAAGAAAGTATGCAGTCCAACCAAAAGCCTAGGTATTTAAATGTATCCACTTTTCCAGGGATTCACCTGTCATAGTAGTAATTCCAGCATGGGCATTCAGGTCAAGTAGGAAGTTGCTTTAGAAGGTGGAGAGATAAGCATTATTTTGTGTTTATTTTGGCATTTGGAAGCAGTTTCAGTTGAAGCAGATCTTGCTGTATTGTGTTGAATTCATTTTGGAGAACCATACTAGCAGACTCGATGGATGGCGAGCAACATAAAGAACAGTATCATCTGCAAATAGATGAACATTGGTAGTACTAATGTTATTGTCAATTTTGATAACATATATTGCAAATGATAAGGGCCCAGAACTGAACCTTGTTGGACCCCTGTGGGGAGTATTTCACTGGGAGAGAGATCACCTTGTGATTTCACCAGTTGCTGCTCACCGACAAGATAGCAGGAAAACCAATTTAGGCACTATCGTCTAGCCCAATGTTTTACAGTAGGGTCAATAACAGATTGTGGTCCACCGTATCAAACACTTTACTTAAATCAAGGAATAGCACAGCTACATGATTTTTGGTATCAAGGGTAGTTTGTCAATCATTGGTGACCTTGGCTAGTGCAGTGACCATACTGTGATTCAGCTTAAAGCCAGAATAAAGAGGACTTAATAGGTTATGGTTCTCTAAAAATTCTATTTCTTGAGAATGTACCAGTTTTTCAAGTAGCTTCAACAGAATGGGTAGTAAGGGATGGGTCTGTAATTGTTTAAGTCACTTGGGTCTCCTCACTTAAACAGAGGGATAACATGGGCTGTTTTCCACACTGAGGGAGTGCCCCTTCACTAAGGGACATGTTAAAAGGTGGGTAATTGGTGGGGCTAGTTGATAATAACCTAGTTTCAGTAGTGGGGATCTATTTGGCCAGCTCCTGCACACTTTTTGTCTAAGGAGGTTAGAAGGTCTTCTAACTGCTTTAGTGTGACAGGAGTGAAGCTAAATTTAGCTGAGCTGATGGGGGTAGTGGTGGGGGCAAGGGTACTATTACTAATTGCTGATTTAGCAGCTTGCTTAAAGGGGAAGTATCAAATGCGAGGCCTGCTCATGGCAAAATGGTTATTGAAGGCTTCTAAAATATCCTGTTAATTTCTGTATAGTACTGTCACAGTTTTGGATGGCAATGAAGAAGATTTATGTCCCTCTACTTCTTTCAGAAACTGCCATAATTTAGTACTGTTATTCTTGTATGTCTCAAGCATACTTTGAAAACAATTAGCTTGTTCAGATCTGACCAGCTTAGTGCAGTGATTCTTAATCATTCTAAAAGCAGCCCAGTCAGTTTCTAACTTGGTTTTCCTAGCTTTTTCTATATGGCATCCCTATGGTGTATAGCCATTTTAGAGTGCTGTTGAAACATATACTTGATTTTTCTAGCTCTGGTTTTACAATAGGTGCATGGGTGTTGAACACCTTCAGAACTAGAGCCTGAATATTGCATAGGCTTCAAGAAACAGTAGGGGCAAGGTAGAATTCCTGAAATCTAATCTTGTTAAGGTCAGACAGGAAGGCAGGGAGTTAAATTTGCAGTAACTCTTTTTACAGGTATATCCTGATGTGGAGGCAGTTTTGGTGTGTACCTTACACAGGCTATTGCCCTGTGGTCACTGATGTCATTGTGGAATACTCCTATGTGAGATATTCTATAAGGTTTGTTAGTGAGGATAATGTCCAGAAGTGTACTGCATGCAGGGTTTTTAAGATTGGGTTGGTCACATCAGAGATTAGCTGATGTAGGCCACCGTGTCACAGAAGTCCTTTGGGGCAAAGAATTAGTAGAGTTCCAGTCCAAGTTAAGGTCACCCATAATATTCGTTTCAGAGTCAGTGGAGCTTAACAGATTATGCAGCTGATTTAGCAACTCAGGTCCTCCTAGATGGAGGTCTGTAGCAGCCTATAACACAAATAGATTCACATGAAGATAGGGAGACTTTTAGGGCAAGACATTTGTATTCCTTGCTCTTAGAGGAGGAGTCAATGGTTGAGGCAAAGAATTTGTCCAAACATATATTGCAAACCCACTCCCTAATATGTCTATCAGCTCTAAAAAATGTTATATGAGGGGATGTTGACGCTTTAATCAGGGGTTGAGCCCTCAGCCACGACTCTGGTATCACCAGTACATCTGGCTTTGTGTGCAACACCCAGGCCTGTACCAGGTAAAAATTTTCAAAGGACTGCATGCACTGATGAGTAGGAAACTGATCCCTTTTAAATTGGTTATGTAAGCAGGGCAGCAATGGGTACAATGGGCCCTGGGTTTAACTCCACATTGCCAGTGCAGAGTAACAACAAGAGGAGTAGTTTTATAAGTGCATGTACTAACACTTTGAATAGAAGTTGTCTAGTTTGCTTGAGAAGGGTAGAGTTGACAACCTTGCCTTGGCAGCAGTGTGGTAATGATAAAGGGATGGGACATAAAAATCAACTTCGCGGTATGTAGTGATGTGGAACTACGGAGTTGTGGTATAAGATTTCTAGCAAGGTCCACAACCTCCGCATAGTTAGTTCCAGAATAGCTGTTGAAGGATTAGGAGTCCTTAGATAAAATGGAACTGTAAATAAAGTACATTGTGGGAGTTATTATTTGTTGCATTAGGTTTAGGTATGGGGTTATTTGGAAAATAGTGGGCATTGAGTAGGGCTAGGAAATAGACTAGGATGAGTTGCAGGTCAAGGGAATATGATTTTGTGATGGAATGTCCCATGTTGAGGTTCTATTTAAGGAGGCTCTAGATTCTAGCAACGGGCAGCACTCTATGATTAGACCTGCTGTTACCTTGGTTTGACTTTTTCCTCTGTCTTCTGGGAAGTGCACGCTTCTAGCATACCTTTTAGTGACAGGCTCTTTCTGTTATTTGCTAGATGTATGTCTTTCATTCTTGCTATATATCTTCCTTCTTGTTTGTGGAAGATTACTAGATAGTATTATGACTGTCTACTTTGTTATGTAAAAGGATGTTTTGTATCTCTGCCTGTTCTGTATGCTTATCCTGCACAAACATGTAATCTGGAAAATAATAAACTTCTATGATAAAAAAGAGGCTCTAGATTCAGGGTTCTTGCCCCTTTAAGAAATTATTGTGTGAGACTGAATGGAGAAAGGGTAAGACCAAAGTGCAGGTGCAGGTCAAAGTGTATTTAACAGAGGGCGAGAGCGAGGGGAGGGGTAGGCGACAGACAAATTCAAGCAAATAAGCTGTGCTGTAAAAGAACTAAGCTCAGAGATAGTCTTTTAAACTGCTGGCCACAAAGTACAGAAGCTGAGCTCCGAGTTAGTCTTTAAACTGCTGGCCACAAAGTAAGTATGCCAGTTGCCTGAGTGCTATGCTGAGCATGTCTGAAGAGACTGATGCCAAATTTCAAAACCAAAGTCTCTCTCATACCTGGTGGCTTCGGAATGGGTGGTTGGCTGCCTTTCCTTATCAAGGTTTGAATGGTTTGTTGCTAGCACCTAGCCAGAATCTTTAACAGAGCCCCCTTCCCATCATCCCACGTCCTTTCAACTGTTCATTTTTTTCACTCACCCTTCCTTGCTCTGACCCCTCTTCCTGACATCCATCAAAGCTTATAACTGCCATCTCTTCTGTTCCTTTCTCTCAGGCTGATCAGAGCCCACTGGGCTGGTACCACAGATGCAGTCCTCCACAAGCAACCCGACTGCCTAGATAGGCTGAGAAGGTGCCTGCTGCCCATGCTCCTCCTTGGCCCATAAGGTAACATCTGGTCCTGGACCCAGAACAAGGGAAAGTGGATTTTGAACCTTCCTTCCAGTAGGAACAGAAAGGTTCCAGAAGGCCAGGAACGCTGACATTGGTTTCCTGCCCAACGCAGCAGCCAGTGCTGAAATCATTGGACTAGGGCATAAGACTGCAGAGAAACACTGACCTTTGATGTTTCTTCCTTTGCAGCTGTGTAGTGAAGTCCTGATCTTTTGCTTGCCAATTCACTCAGTTGCACACTTCTGTGAGCAGTTCAGTGTAGAGCAGCCTTTGCGTAACCTGCACTGGCCTGTCAGTGATTTTTTGCTTTTCCATTTGCAAATCATATTGTAAAGCCACTAGAGGGCAACAACACATGTAGGTTGCAATCCTCTACCCACTGCTCTCCCTAACACTTCTAGTCCTGGGTCATTCATACCTAAAGCAAATTATCAATGTCCTAACATTCAGTGGTGTGATCTGAATCTATAAGCCTGTACAAAGCCTCTACTACCCTACCCAGAATGGCTTCCATCTCCTCCTATTCACACCTTTCATGGTTCTACCCTTATCAAAGTCTCCTCTCACACCTATTGCCACTTCTCTCCCTTCCTTCCAGATACCTCCTTCATTCTGTCCATCACCCCTACAGCTCCCTTGTAAGCAGACCCCACTTTCCCTACTACCTCTAGTATCTATGTTTTCACTTCCTAGTCACTTTGCTTTTCTTCGCTTCCTTATCTCCTTCTCCACCCTCCCTCCCTCATCCCCTCCTCACATATTTCCTGCTCCAATTACAAAAGTCCTAAACTTCACTATTTCATCATTGCCTCCACCTTCTTTCATCAGGGAACATCCACCACAGCCCTGGCCCTATTTCTTCACCTACCTTGGCTCCTTACCCAAATAACATGTCTCCAAACCCCACTTCCACTACAACCCTCCCTAACGGGTTGAAGTTCCTCCACCTGAACATCTGCAGCCTGCTACCAAAATCAACCTCCTACAAACTCTTATGATTTCGCACACCTCGACATCCTAATTATTACCAAGACATGGCTCAAAAAGCACCCTGACAGTGCCATTGCTATCCCTGGTATTCCATCTCCAGACAAGATTGATCAGGTCATGGAGGGAGGCCATGTATATCCTGTCCTCACTGCTGTTTTCTACCACCCTATCTACCTCCATCCCAGCTACCTATGAAGCCATTGTAACCCACATTACCTTCCTTTCTCATTCCCAATCTTTGTGGCTGCATCTATTGCCACCCAAGCATTCAACCCTCAGTTACAATTGAACTCTTAGCCAATATGACCTCCCTCTTACAATCTGGGAACTTTTCATAATGGATGAAGTGAATCTAAATTGGTTGTCTCCCAAAGTTATACAAGCTACACAATGATGTCGCTGCTCTAAAACCTCACTCAGCTTATACTTGAGCCCACACGCCCTTATCCCAAAACACAAAACCACACCCTGCTTGACTGGGCACTCACAACCCACCCGCACGCATCATTAAATCTGGTCTCCTCCCGATGCCCTTAGTGACCACAACCCCATTTTCATTGTACGTGAAGGTTCATCCCCCAAACCTCCCCTAAAATCATACAACCCTGGTCCTTTAAATCCTTAGACCTTACCCCATCAGCTCTGCACTCACTTCCACCGACTGGGCCCCCCCACTGCTATTTCTGTCGATCAAGCACTTGACTATTTCAACGAAAATTCATTGCCACCTGAATCCTTTGCTCCTTTCAGATGGACCAGTAAGTAAGCTTCACTCCCCTGGATTACCCCTGAACTACTGGCCTGCTTCAAAGGGTGTCAGCAGGCCTGAAGAAAACACAAACGACTATGCCAAGTACGAATGCTGTGCAGTTCATGTACTAAAGCTACTAGACAGGCTAAGTCTGATTATTTCAACTCCTCATTCCTGACTAACACTAACTGTCCATCTAAATTCTGGAGGGTAGTTCATGCCCAATTCTTTCCCCACCTCCCCCCCTCCAGTTCTCAAAATAAATAACTCCTAGTTTCCAACCCTGGCTCCGTGGCCAATGAATTTAATGCCTACTACACCTCAGCCACATCTCTTGAAATTCCCTCTACCCATTGCCACCTACTAACTTCAGCTCCTTCGCCTCAGCCTGTGCCTACCCCCCATTTTTCCTTTTCTACTATCTCCTCTGACAAAGCTCTTAATGCTCTCCTGTCCTCAACCCCTCTAAAGGCTTCTCACCAGATGAGCTCAATCCTAAACTTCTCTACCTTTCTGCTCCTGCAATTGCTCATCCTATCTCCGAATCCTTAACCTGTCCTTTATTTCTGCCTAAGTACCCTCATCCTGGAAACATGCTGTAGTCCTTCCTCTCCACAGGGTGGTGACACATCCACTCCTGGCAACTATCACCCCATTTCCTCCTTCCTACCCTTGCCAAACTTCAAGAACATTTAGTTCTCTCAACTATCACCCTTCCTCTCTGATTCATCCTTCTTCACCTACTTCCAATCTGGTTTTGGAAGAACCACTCAACAACCACCTCCCTCCTCAGGCTTACCGACTCCATCCTTTTGGGATGGATGATGGCCTGATCACCTCAGCCAACTTTGTTGACCTAGCCAAAGCTTTCAACACTATTTCCCATCCCCTGCTTCTTGATTCACTCTCTTCAGCTGGCCTTGCTCTGTCAGCCACAAACTGGTTTAAATCCTACCTGATTGGCAGGACCGGTCAGTAAGAATCCTTGATTCCATCTCCTCCAATCCCTTCGACACTGGTGTCCTCAGGGCTCAGTGCTTGGTCCCCTACTCTTCTCCATTTTTCTTAATGATCTTCCCATAGCCTGCTCATCCTCTTCTATCCACATGTCGCTGACGATACTGTTTTGTACAGTTCCGCAAAAACCCTGCTGTGCAAACCAGCTTACAACAGACTTCCACCAAGTTCAGCTCTGGTTTGCTTCTCACCAGCTTTATCCAAACACCAAGAAGACAGTCTCAATGACTTTTGGCACCAGACAAAGACTGTCTAGGCTCCTGGCCCTTCCCACCTTCCACACCCTTGATGAGATCATCTTGGAGGACACCTCCTCATTTAGATATCTGGGAGTTTGGCTGGACCAGCACCTCAACATCTCTGTGCATATAGATGCTATCCTGAAGAAACTGCACCCCAAGCTTGGTGCTCTGTACAGGAATCATAATTGCATCCCGCTGACTGTGTGGCATGAAATTGTCAGAAGATGATACTCCCATCTTTGACTACTGTGACCTAGTCTATGGTGCCGCTCCCAAATCTTCCCTGACCAAGTTGGACACTCTCTTTAACTCCTTCTGCCTCTTTGCTATCAACTCCCTTCCCGCTCCCCACCACTGTGAACTCTATTGCACTCTAACCTTCCTTCCACTATCTCACAGATGCATCTCTCACTGTGCCAAACTAACCTCCAAATTCTGGTTTAGGGGCTCCTCCTATCTCTCATCCTCTTTCTCACTCCACCTCCCCCACCCACTCTCTCAGATCAAATGATGCCCCCCTTGACGGTCTCTCACGCTCCACCATCATCGGTCAGACTGGTTTCACCCATCGTTTCCCTAAAATCTGAATTCCCTTCCCGAAATATGACTCCACCTCCAACTACTCCCTTACCTCAGCCCTACACAATTACTTTTCCCTAAGCTGTTCCTGCTTTAACCCAACTAAATACCTAACCCCAGTTTCTGCCTTCCTTGACCCCACGTGAAATTCTCAACATCCTGAAGGGAAATCAGAAATAGCTACCCCTTCTCATCATATTCAGTTCTTGCCTCCCCCTTCTCCACCGACAACCTAGCCCCATCCTTTTCACTCCAACAGCACTTGCGTGCTTTCTCGAGCCTGCTCCTGGTATACTCATGCACTATAAATGGTTCTATTGCATTATTACTGTTTTGTATGTTTATATGTTTCTTTTGTATGATTTTGGACATGTATTGTAATTTACCCAATGTTCCACTATTGTTTATTGTACAATACCTTGTGTTCCAACTGTTGCACAATCTTACAATGTTGTATTGTTTGTACTACCCATGTACTACTACCCACCTCAGGGATCAGTCTTGGTGCCAGTCCTCTTCAGTATCTTCATCAGTGACATTGCAGATGGACTGGAGGATAAGGTTTGTCTATTTGCAGATGACATCAAGATCTGCAACAAAGTAGATGATCCAGATGGGGTGGGCAGAATGAGAAGAGATCTGGATAAACTAGCAAAATGGTTGGAAGAGTGGCAACTGGGGTTTAATGCAAAGAAGTGCAAGAACATGCACAGGGAAGAAAACCCTGAAGCAACCTATAAGCTAGGAGGGAAGTTGCTGGCAGTCACAAGGAAAAAGAGACTTGGGCATCATCATCACCAATGACATGAAATCATTCAAGCAGACCACTAAAGCAGTAGGTAAGGCTTGAAGGATGTTAGGAGTGTATAAGTAGGGGTATCACAAGTCAGAAGTGGGAGGTAATAATCTCTCTTACCAGACACTGGTTAGGCTCCATCTGGAGTACTGCATACAGTATTGGAGGCCACACCTTCACAAGGACATTAACCAAATTGAGGCAGTCCAGAGAAGGCAACCAAAATGGTGCAGGGACTGCATCAGAAAACATATGAGGACAGATTAACGAAGCTCAATATGTATACCCTAGAGCTAACGAGGAAGAGAGGTGATATGATCGAAACATTCAAACACCTTAAGGGCATTAACAAGGTGAAAGAGTCTAACATGTTTCAATATAAGAAAAATAGCAGGACAAGAGGACACAGCATGAGATTAGAAGGGCCGATTAAGGGGTAATGTGAAAAGTTCTTTTTCACAGAAAGGTGGTGGATGCATGGAACAGCTTACCTCAGGAAGTGGTGGATATGAATACAGTACAGGGCTTCAAACAGGCATGGGATAGGCATAAGGGAGCAATACAGATGATATGACTAGAAAGGCCATTGACAGAACAAAGGCCGTTGGCACATTTATAAGGTAGAAAAGAAATGGTCAAATTGGATGGACCTTTGGTCCTTATCTGCCATCAACTTCTATGTTTCTATGTTTCTATTGTAACTGATCATCCTTCACAACCCTGTGTAATCCCTCCCGAGGTTGCACCGTGAGATGAGCAACTTGCTGTTCAGTGTGCCCTCCTGGTGAAACATTTCAATAAATAAATAAATAAGGAATAGAATACCCAGTCAGGGATGATGATCTTTAGTCACTTTGTGGGACATTGTTAATGCTGAGTCCACAGTCTGAGTGCTGTTCTAAAAGCTCAACGTTTCTGAGCGGAGTTCTCTTTTGGGAAGGTACTGGGATTGTCTCCTGTCTGCCTAACGTTTTGGACTCTGTCTGGGATGGACATCAGAAGAGGAGCTTTTTCAAATGAAATCTGGGGTTGTTGGTGATCTTCACAGAGGAAGTACTTTGAAGAAGCCATTTGTTATCTTTTGGCTATCGGAATTGCTCTTACTTCTTGCTGCTATTGGTTCATTATCTGGTTGACGAAGAGTTGTAGGCTCTTTTGATCATCCTGGGGCTGGGAGACTATGATATTAAATCTATCCTGTGCTTCTGGAGTTAACTATTGATTATTTGTTAATGTGGGCGGGTGGTCTATTCTGTTCTGGGTTGGTCCACAGCTGGCTCTCTTGTTGAGCAGGAGTCAGGGGTTCTGCCAGCGGGGAGCCATTTGGCTTAGTCTGGGGCTTGAGGTCTTGAAGAATCAGCGGTGAGCCGTTCTTATTGAGGACTGAAGCTACAGTGGGAAAGTATTCCTGGTGGTGGTTCTCCTGGGTCAGATTATTTGGACCCCTGCTTAGCGTTCTTGGTGGTTGACGAACTTGGTCTCTGCATATTTTGAGAGTTCTTGAAGACCCAGAAGAAGATTCGCCAGGATAAAGTTTTGGATATTGGTTACAGTCAGACTTTGATTTATTTTTGGAAATAGTGAAAATGTATTTTATTCCGTTAATACTACTTAGTGCTCTGTCTTCACTGTGAGAGGTAGTTTGATTTGAGACTTTTACTTCAAATTTACCGGGTAGTGAGAGTGCCTGGTTAATTTGCTTTTTACTATTTTAGTTTAAACCTGCCTCGTGAGAGGTTGTGCAGGGTATATTTTGTTGTACTGTTTCTGGAATAACTTAAGTACCAGACTATTATTCTTTCCACCTAGCCGTGAGCTTTCTTCTGCCTTTTAAGAGACTGTACATATTAGATACTGTGTGACTTTTTATTGGCTAAGTGTGAACCTTTTATTAGTTTATTTTTGTTTTCCTCTACTCCCTGGTTGTGAGAGAACTGGGTGGGGGATGTGTTTTGTATTTTCATGTTTGAATTATTTGAGTTGTTTTAAATTTTGTTTTATGTTTAGGATTTATGTTTAATTAGATTTATTTTGGGGTTTATTTAACTTAAGTTTTTATTTTACATTATTGTTCTGGTTTAGTTGTATTATTGCGGCGTATGACCCACAATCCCATGGTGGTGCACTATTCATCCTCCTTGCTTCACACCCTCTGCCCTTTTATCCTCCCCATTTCCAGTTTGATATATACCAGCATTGTAGAGCATTGGGAATTGCTCGAAGGAGAGGGAGGGTGGGGGTTGTGAACCAGGGAGGATGGATGAGGGGGCCTTTGTATCCAGGTAGTGAGATCTAGAAGGTGCCCTGGGGCAAATGGAATCTAGACCATGGTTTGCCCTGTCTGGTGTCCATACCCAAGGGCACTACAGAATTTGGTAGGCAGATGGGCTTGACAGCCTCCAAGGTTCGTTCAACCCGGGTGGTGTTATGCAATGCTAGGTCCATCAGAAACAAGACCAGCATTATTGCTAATCTTGTCGGTTCGGTGGACTTAGCTTGCATCACCGAGACCTGGCTGGATGAAAACCCAGGCCCCGTTGGAAGCCATGACTCCGGTCGGGTACTGGTGATACACCGCCCGAGATTGGACCCACGGGGGGTGGTGGTTGCAGCCTGTTTTAAGACGGAATTGGACCTCACGAGTGTGAGTTGTGGGGAGACTGAGTCCTTTGAGTGTACAGTAGTAGCGGGTGTTGGCGTTCAATCGCACTCATCTACCATCCACCAGGTGATGGGAAGCGGTTCTTACAGGAAGTGGCAGACTTCATCGTTGACATGTCATTGGAGTCACCCAGATTGATGGTTCTGGGCGACTTTAACGCCTGGGTTGACAATGAACTCTACAATTTGGTTATCACTTCCTCCAATTAATGACTTCTTTGGCTTTACACGGTGGTTTCCATCGCTACCCATAAATCTGGACATTTCCTGGACTTAGTCTTTCTCCTAGGTTGATATTACTGATTTGGAGGTGGAACCAGTCGTATGATCAGACCACTGCACCGTGGGGTTCAATTTTATTACCCGAGAAGGCCTACCCCTGTGGAGATGGCAAGATACTGCCCTTTATGGGATATTTCTCCCCAAGGCCTTCTGGGTTCTTGACCTCTCATCCCCACGTTGGCGAGCAGTAGTCCAGAGACCTTGATGATGGCCTATAATAGGACAGTTACTTGGCTCTGGATACTATTGCTCCTGTTTGTGTATGCCCCTCTCTCTTCGTCCCAAGGTGCCCTGGTTTGATGGGACATTGGGGAGATCGGAGACAGGGCGAGATTAGAATGCTGTTGGCACAGATCCGCCAGTGATACCGACCGCCTTAGATTGATGGACCACTACTCTGTCTATCAATCTGCAATCTCCCATAAGAGGCTGAATTCCTCTCCGGGAGATTGCTGCTGCTAGAACCGACCAGTTCAGCTGTTTTGAACTGTGGACAGGCTGTGCAACCCAGTCTGTCTACAAGTTCGAGAGCTTTTGCAATTAGAGTACAAGGAGCTCGCTTGCTTCTTCACTAATAAGGTGGCTGATGTCAGGGCGAATCTGTGTCCTCGGCTTCTAAGGGGATGCAGTTGAACAGCTTGAGTTCACAGTGCCTCAATTTTCATGGTGTTCCTTCAGCAGACCTGATTTTGTGGATGTCATGAGGATTATCCATGGTATGCGCCCTACGAGCTGTAGTTTGGATCCTGGACCGACTTCCCTAATATTGGGTTGTTTTGACATCATTGGTCCAATCCTTGTGCAAATAGTCTGGTTCTCCCTGGACCTAGGTGAGTTTCCTAGCTCCCTGAAAGAAGCTGTGGTGACACGCTCTTGAAAAGCACCTGGACCCAGACTGTTTTGCAAACTACAGACCATCTTCTAACCTACCCTTCCTGGGAAGGTGATTGAGAAAGTAGTTGCGGTCCAATTTGAGAACCATTTAACCATCCATGACATGTAAGAACCCTTCCAATCTGGTTTTCATAAAAGACATAGCACGAGACTGTGCTGGTTGGGTGCTTAATGATTTCTTGAGGCGAGAGACCAGAAGAGACGTTCTATTCTAGTTCTTCTTGATCTCTCTTCAGCTTTTGACACCGAGGATCACGTGGTGTTGTTAGCACAACTGAGGCAGATCTGTGGAATATCAGGAACCGTTCTTGGATGGTTCACCTCATTCCTCACTGGGAGATCACAAAGAGTTGTGTGGGGATTTTTCCTCTGGCCCAATTCCTTTGTTGTGTGGGTGCCTCAGGGTTCTGTGCTATCTCCCATGTTATTCTTGATTGTATATGCTCTGGAGACATTATAAAGCGGTATAAGCTGAGGTTTCATTGCTATGCAGATGATACACAGCTATACCTGTCTTTTGCCCCTGACCAGGATGGAGCTCTCTCGGTGTTTAACAACTGCCTGAAAGAAATCCAGGGTTGGATGGATTCTAGTTGGCTGAAGTTGAACTCAGAAAAGACAGAGGTTCTGGTTGTGGATCCGGGTTGTCGGACAGAGAGGTTGCCTGTTGGTGCACCCTCTGGAATTTTTCTTGGGGTGTATCACTTCCAACCTCTGAACAGGTTGCATAACCTAGGGGTTATCTTAGATGACAGGCTGACACTACAGTCTAAGTGTCAGCAGTCATCAAGACTTCCTTTTACCATCTTAGGAATATCACTGAGAGACTTGTTCCGTCTGACTGCGTTACCAACGTTGGTCCACGCCTTTGTGTCCTCACGCTGGACTACAGCAACGCCCTGTATTTTGGGCTTTCGGGGTTGAAATCCGCTGCCTTCAGCTAGTGCAGAATGCAGCAGCATGGGTTTTGACTGGGACAAGTAGGTCTTGCCACATCTCCCGGTGCTGCGCGATCTGCACTGGCTTCCTGTTAGGTGGCGGATCACCTTCAAAGTCTGTTTATTGACTTTAAAGCCCTACCGATCAGGGTCCAGCTTATCTGAAAGATCTCCTGGTTTCTTACTGCCTGGGCCAAGTACTCCTTTCGGCTGATGAGGGGTTGCTAGAGATTCAAGAGTGAGCCTAAATTCATCTGGTTGCAGAGCTTTCTTTTATGCTGCTCCCACTCTTTGGAATGCTCTACTCCGTCGGTTGCAGCAGTGCACTTCCATGGAGGAGTTTAAGAGGATTTAAAAACTTATTTGTATCAGTCAGCCTTTTATATCATCAATTGTGATGTATTATTCTGAGATTTAAGTTTTTATCTGTGTTTTATTATGTTTGTACAGTGCCTTGAAATTTGAAAGGCGCTTTAGAAATATATTTATTATTATTATTATTATTATTATTATTATTATTATTATTATTATTATTATCTCCTAAGGAGAAAGGGGACAGAATAATTTATTAGCACTGTAAAAGGGAGGTGAAGCAGAAATTAAGGTGAAAAACAGAGCAGGAAATATTGAAATAAAGTAGAAGGAGGGTAGATGTGGAGGCGGGTAGCAAACTGCTATGGGCAGGAGATGAGAGGAAGAAAAATAGTCAGGGCTATGGGGTCAAGGGTGGGTTATAGAAATTAGCAGAGCTACGGGTTTATAGAGGGTGGGTTACAGAGAAAATAACCGGGGCAGAGAAAAATCAATTATATACATTCTGCTCTTAAAAGCAGCTTAGAAGCAATTTTTTAAATAATCCAGACTAAGCTTTTATTCTACTTACATGAGGTTTCGTTCAGAAAAAGCAGGCTATGCTAAAATCATGAACATGACACAATTCAGCAGAGAAAGCAAAGTTCTTCCCCTGTGGCTTGTGCCCCCTCCGAGCTGCATTCCTCCCCTCCCCTGACATGCACCCCTGCATTTAATAATCTAAATTTAGGAGGTGCGGGGGCAATAGCTCCCACGGAGGTGCAGGTGGTGCACTCCCCACAAAGAAATTTAGGTATAGTTGTTCCCCATTTAATAGTTTAATTTGTTGCTGTTCTTGTATTGATTGGAGTGTCGTCAGCAATTTCTGAGTTTCGCAGATGTAAACTTGCTATAATGGCAGTAGCTGTTTAGCAGTCGCCGTTATGACATGGAACTGACTTACCAAATCTGATTTTTTGCTTCCAGTTTGAAGAACATTTTAACCACTCCTTAAAATTCTGGAAGGTCGTTCATGCCTTCTTCTACCTCTCCCAGTCTCTTGTCCCTGTCCTCAAACTAAGGTTTCTTCCATATCCATTTATTAACAGCTTCTTTGCCATGTGTGCCCTCTTGCTTCTCCCCTCCTCTATCTCCCCGTGTTCCAGTTTCATTCCACCCTGCTTCTTCTTTTTCTGTTTCTCCTCCACCATTCTAGCTATCACTCTAGTGACCTCTCTTGCTCTCTGTAATTGCAAAGGTCTAGGCCAGATGGGCTTGATCTCAAGACCCTCTGTCTGCTTCCATTGTTATGTCCCCTATTACTGCCTTCCAATATCTCTAGTTCCTCTTGGATACAGCTCCTGACACATGGATGAATGCTATGGGTACCCCCTCTCTAACTGGAGGAACCTATTGATCCCAGAGAACTACTGCATTGCTTACCTCCTTTCTGCCTGAGACAAACTCCAGCAACATATTGTTCTCTCCCAACTCTCCCCATTTCTGGAGTCTTTTCCTTCCTCAATTCATTTCAGTCTGGCTTTAGGAAATTGAGTTCCACTGTATCCTCCTTCCTTAGGATCACTGATACCATCCTTAATGGGATGGATCAGGGCCTGCTTGTCACTGCCATTTTTCTTGACCTGGCCAAAGCCTTTTGAAGTCACCAGCCTCATTCACCTGGACAAGCTTGCATGTGATGGTCCATCTGCCCATTTGGTTAAATGGTTCAGCTCCTACCTTGAAGGTAGACCATAAGTATTTGTATAAGTCCATAACTCTCCCTGCCTATCCTAATCAGTTGAGGCATCCCTAGGGCTTGTCCTGGCCATATTCTGTTGGAATTTTCCTCAATGATCTTCTTAAGAATGTGTATTTTAAACATAAACATTTACTCTTTGTGTCTGGACCCTTTGTTTCCAGTCTAGATGTTTGGATCTAGAAGGACTTTTCAAACAACCAACACTGGTTGTTTTTAACCAACCTACACTACATGCCAGGAAAATAGGTTCAGTGACAGTGCCTTTGACACCAGGCAGCAACTGGCCAAAATTATTATCTGTTCACCCTGGACTCTTTCCTCCCCTCCTTCAACGTTGAACTTCACTGAATCTGTCCCTCCTTTCCATTCTCCACTCTATCTCCCTCCCTCAACCCCTCACTGAAGGAGGCAAAGTATCTCTATATTCTCCATCTCCTTTTCTTCTCCTCCTCTTTGCTGGTTATGTTGAAACTAACCCTGGACTGCTATCTCCATCCTCCCTCTCCCTTCTGAAGGGCCTCAGCATCTTCCACCACAACACAGGAATCTCCTCCCAAACTCAACTCTCTCAAAGTCTTGTTCTCCATGCCTTCACCTGATCTCTTGTGCATCTCTGAATACAGGCTTTCCTCTAGAATACCAGACTCTGTCTCTCCAACTATCATCTTTTCCAGCAGGACTGAGGTAAGTGTGGTGGCGGTGTTTCCTTATATGTGTACCAGAATCGCCCTGCTCCATCTTCTTCTGCAAGCGTCCCTTCCTGTTATGAGCTCTTCCATCCACCTTCCCATCTTTTTGGTGTCTTCTGTGCCTCTCAAAATCTTTCCCTCTTCCCTGTTTGACTCACTTTCATCTCTCATTTCCTATACTGCCTCTAGTGAGCTTATCCTGCTTGGGAACTTTAATTAAAATTGGCTTTCCCCTCCTTCTAGGCTTACTGTCTACTGGATTGAGTCCCTAAATCTTGCACAACTAATAACCAAACCCACAAGGCTCAATTCCCACTACAGCAACCATTCCCTCCTAGTCTGGGTGCTCTTCTCCCACATCCACCAAATAATTGCAGCAGGCATTCTCCCATTCACCTTCAGTGACCACTGCTAACTTACAACACCAGGAAAGAGTGTCCTTCCACTTCACTCCAAAATACCTCTGTTATAGTCCTCTCTGATCACTTAATGCTGATGCCTCCCTAAATGACCTGATGGCCTCTGATTGGTCCCCTGTATACTCAACCCCAGGCATTGACACTGCCCTCTCCATCGTCACTGCCATACTCACCCATACCGAATATTCATGCCCCACCCCAAAAAAGTCCAGGGTCAAATGCTCCCACCACCCTTGGATTACTTTCAGACTTTTATCAACCTGGGTAAAGCCTATGAACAGGCTTGGGCCCATTGCAAATCCTTTCAATGCCCATCAGACCTCCAAACCTAGGGTCTCAGAAATTCCCACTAAGGCTGTCCGATCATGAGGGCTTTCTATTTCAAATCAAACCTTCAGTCCTCCTTAAACTCACCCTCAAGTTCCTGAAGGTTATCCATTCTTTATCTGACCACCCAACCAAGTCTCTGTCTATCCTCCTAGTAGATGGCTAACATGTCTCTGACCCCTCCTCTGTTACTACTCATTTTAACAACTTCTTCATCACCTGTGCACTATCCTCTTCTCCCTCTCCTCATTGTTCACCCCACCTACTGCTATATCTCCCCATCCAACTCTCTGAAAGTTTCCCCAGGAAGTCTTACTTGCCTTCATATCTCTCAATCCTTCCAAGTCCAGCCTTTATGGGCTGGACCTAAACTCCTCCACATGTCTGCACCCGCAATTGTCTCTCCATTCGCCACCTCCTAAACCTTTTCTTCTCCCTCAGTGCTGTCCTCGGACTTAGAAGGTTACTAACGTTATGCCTCTGCAGAAGGGGTGACCCCTCCTTCCTTCCAGCTGATCTCACTCCTCCCTCTCTAGCAAAACTGCAGGAGATAATTGTTTATACCAGGCTTGTTGACTTTCTCCATGCCTCTAACTTCCTCTCCTCTCCTCTTTCCAATCTGGTTTAAGAAAACCTACTTTGTTGCCTCCTCCTTGCTGCATGTTACTGACTTTATCCTCTCAGGGATCAATCAGGGACATATTACCATAACCATATTAATCAATCTGGCCAAAGCCTTTGACTTGGTGTCCCATCCACTCCTCCAAAACAAGTTGATATCTGTTGGCCTTTCAGTTTCCACATTCGACTGTTTCTGGTCATACCTCACAGACTGTCCACAGACTGTTCAGGTTGGTGATACAGTCCCCTTGCTCATCCTTGCTGAGTCCCATGGGACTGGGTTTGATCCTTTCTCCATTTTCCTAAATGACCTCCTCAGCCTGTGCCACTATGCATATACACATGTATGCAAATGACACGATCATCTACACCTCTGGCCCATCTGTTTCTGCAGTGGAGCTCCACTCCAAAAGACTTACGCATGTAGATGCGCTACTTCCATGCTAAGAAACTCAGGGTCAACATCAAAGCTGTGCCTATGACCTTTGGCACCAGCCAGAAGTGTAAGGATCTCTCCTTCTCCTGCATTTCTACACAGAAAGGTCACTCTTCTGGAGGTTGTACCTGCCGCAAGTACCTTGGAGGTGGCTGGATAGCAAGCTCAATTTCTTTACCCACATTGATGCCATCCATGTCAAACTTCACCCCAGACTTGGAGCCTTGTATTTGCAACAAGGACTGCCTCTCCCCCTCAGTTCGGCAGGGAGCTGGTTACCAAAATGGTTCTCCCAGTTTTCGACTATGCAGGCGTAGTCTATGGCACTGTCCTCTCCTCTTCCCTTACCATACTGGACACCCTCTGTAACACCTTCTGCCGGTTTTCACCAGTTCTCCACCCACACTCATCACTGCTCACTCTACTCCTCCTGTCAATCCTCCCTCTACCTTCTTGTCACCAATCCTGCTCTGCCTCCTTCATAGCAAATTCTGGTTTGGGTCCCTTCCCTCCTATCTTTCTTCCTTCTCTCCTATCCTATCCTCATCACATTATCCTCCTCCAGGGACTCCTGTACCTTCTCCGTTCCCCATTCTTACTTCAACTCTGGGCAGACTGCCCATCCTTCCACCTCACATCCTTCTGGAATCTGCCACCCTCCTCCCTCCAGCTCTTCCCCTTTCTTTCTGCATTCAGATGACAGCTAAGGCTTACTCCTGTTCCACCTTGTGTGTCACTCCCCATATGACCACACTTGACCTCCTTCTCCTATCTCTGATGACCCCCCTCCATGTAAACCTCTATAATTTTGGGCAATGCACACTTGCTGCACCTTTTGCACATTTTCTTATATGTTTACACTGGCTGTTTAATTAGACTCATCACAGCTTGTACTTGGATGTGACTCGTTTGTTGTACTTTTGCATTTCTGTTTGCTTTGTAATGTTGTGATCCTGTGTGTACTCACTTCCCCTCCACCAGGGTCATGCCTGAAATGAGCCTTGGCTCAGTGTACCTGTCCAGGTTACCAAATTTGAAATAAATAATTACATACCTACATAAATAAATAATTTCTAAGTCTTCATGATTCTTGCTAGCTTCCGCTGGAGGAGGTTATGTCCTTGAAGTACCTTGGGCTCTGCTTGAACAGAAAACTTGACTTCTTCTGCCATGTTTACCACCCACAAGAAACTCTGTCCTAAACTTGGTGCACTTTACTGGAACAAAGCCTGTATTCCACTCCTCATTGGTCAAGAGATTGTGCTAAGATGGTACTCCTGGTTTTTGACTAAGGGGATGTTGTGTGTAGTGCTGCCCCAAATTCTTCTTTGCTGTATTATATCTCCTTTTTACTCATTTTTGTTTTGCATAATGCATTGTTCCATTTATTTGAAATGGCTTACAGCTGATCAATGAATATTTTCTGCCTGTACCAGTCCGTTTGTTATTTTGATTGTTGCCCCTCCACACTGACCACTGCTCTGGCTATACCTCCAACTACCTTATCTTGAAAACAGATGCCTTGGTCACCATGCTTTCTTTATCTCCAAAAACTGGTTTGGGATGATCCTCTCCTATCTTAACTCCTTACTTTTCTATTATCATTCTCGCTTGTACCCTTTTACAGCTCAACTCACTTTCTATCTCCCTCCCTCCCTCACGTAAAATCTCTGCAGATCAATCAGCCTACCTTCCCATCTCATTATCTATGCTTCTTCCCATTCTACTTTCAAAACCCTCCTCTGTGATCATACAGTGTATGTCTGCAACTCTCCTTGACCCATTTACTTAATTTTTCATGCCTTTTTTTCTCTACTACTGTATGTTTACTTCAATACTCTGTTTTCTTGCATTGTGTAGTTACTCTTTTGTACATTACACTTTTACTAGTCTAATCTATGTTTGTACAATACATTTTGCAGATGTGTTTATCTTATTGTGTTCTGCATCATCTAGTTAAGACCATTTTCTGTGAAGATTTTTGCACCATGTTTGTATTACTGTTAGTTATCTACCTTGTGCAGCCAGTGCTCTTAGACTGAGCTGGCATTTCCTGTAACTCAAACCATTTTCCTGTAGATTATATTATTTCCTATGGAAGCCAAATAGTCTTTTTTCCTGTATAACCAATGCAAGTCTATGGGAAGAATTTTCCTGTAGATGGCTACAAATCCCTGTTAAAAAACAGGAATCCCTGTAGATCTGAGAGTTCTGTGTGGAGCTGGCTCCAGGCTTGGTGCAGTACTCATGGCAGTGGCGGATTCCAGGATGAACCAGGCCATCACATACCCATCAGCTTAGTAGCTGATGAGGGCTCAACCCATATGACTGTCTGGACATGACAGGGCCACTTGGTACCTTGTCTATGGCAAGAAAACCTCCTGTGGCCCCAGTCACAGCAGGGTCTCAGTAGGACATTCCTAGAATGGCTGCAAGAACAGTACAATGGGCATTAGCTTAAGGCAAGCATGGCACCAACCTCAGCATGCTATGGTCAAACCCATGCATACATACATACCTTTGCAGGCTGGGCTACCCCTCTAGGGAAGCCATCCCTGTCCTTCTATAATAGGGACTGGACCCTCTCCAGGGCATAGGGAAGCATCTACATCACTAATGTCAGGGCTGATTAGAGGCCACTACAGCAGTGACAGGTATCAAGGTCCATTGTACACATTATGGGCACATGTGATGCACAACCCAACCCATCCCACCGGTAGGATGCTGCTAGCTGTATGAGGATCCCTACCTCTATGGTAGACCCGTGCTTCATACAGTATTTACCTGTCCTGCACCACAAAATGCTTCATGCCATGCATGACATACAGATTCGAGGAAGGACTTGGTTGATCAAAAGCTTAGGCACATTTTTTTTTACATCTATGTTGGTCCAATAAGTGGTACCAAACCATTTGTTTCTGGATCTGTTCATGCCATGCATGGCAGGTGTGAACCCTGGTCCACGCATGCCCATGCATGGTAGGGCCATAGGTTGTTCCCCATGGCAGATGGTCCAGTCAGAGTATCCCCACACGCTGCCATTGTGCATACATGCCTGGCTGGGTGCACCTTGTTGGCCACCTCCCTGCCCATGGTGCATGTTGTGGTGAGATGTGTGTCAATCCTATATATTTGCACAGCCCAAAACACCCCCACTGGAGCATACTGGAGTCCATTATTGCATTGGGCCCAATAATTGTTAATTTTGATCGGTAGTCATCACTAGTGTTATCTTTCCTCAATCTGTCTTATTATAATGCTTCCTCACTTTTGGGGTTTAACGTTTCTTTATCTTCACTGATATCTAGCAACTTGTCACAAACTTAATTATTTCTTGTCGGTGAATGAAAAACATAATATTTCTTGTCAGATTTTCACTTCCCAGTGCCATCTCCATTTACCTATACTTCAGACCACCGGGATGGTTCTTGTTGAGTATATTGTAAGTCCTCTCAAATCTTGGGCTATCTTCTTTGTCTCCTCCATCCCCCAGCCTAATTCTTCACCTCTGATCCCTGGGACTTCTGCAATGAGGACCAGTAGGGCAGCAGTGAGTACTCTGCAAGGAGCCTAGTATGTGACAGGACTCCACAACACAAGTCAATGCCATTGCTGCCCTACCCTCTCTGACATTTGAACCTTCTCAGGCCTTTAATCCCTGCCCTGTTATTAAGTGCCCAGCCTAGCCTTTGTCTCTATACTATAAGTATAATCTTCTCTTGTTTCTTCTCCCCAGGCAAAGCCCCTCAGGGCCATCACTCCTATAACCAACAGGAGGAAGCCGCCCATCTGACCACCAATGCAAGTCACATCCCTGAGAATTCTTCCTTGCTCTCAAGCCCCAGGTATGGCACCTTGAATCCAGCTCCTAAACTGGTGAAACAATTGGCTCCCTGCCATTTGGTTGCTAGAAGCCCATTTGATGCTTTCAGCTGCAGCCAGACTCAATTGGCTGCCACATCTGCTAGCTCTTCTGGGCTGCTTCTCCATAGCTTTCTGCTGAAAGGACCAGCTTCTGTCTGCCTGAAGATTTGATTTACTGTGTGGGTTTTGCCCACCTCCCACCCCACCCTCTCACTAGGCCACCTAAATACATCTTAGTCCAGCCCACTTTTCCGGGATGAACTCCCTATTAGTTATATTAGTCTTGCTATCTGTTGCATTCAACTCTTGACCACTTTTACTGGAAGAACTATCTATTGGTTTTACTAGTCTTGCTATCTGTTGTAATCAACTCTTGCATCAGAATATGGTTTAGTAAAATTAGACTTGTTTAAAGCTACACTCGTCCTTGCTTTTATCCCCTACTGATAGTGGGCTAACCTTAGGGCTGCAAGACCTAAACGAGGATCTCCCTCTCTCTTTGAGTGGGATTACTTAAAGCTTCACTTGTTCTAAAGCTCTTGTCTCCTGCAGGCTGAGGACAAAACCCATGGACATTTAGCCTCAATAGAAATATTTTCTCTCTTCCACAGTTAGATACTACACTGGGTTCCTACTCCATGCCTCAGTGTTAACTCAGCTCTCCCTCTGTCTAGTGCTAATTTATCCCTGTCAGTGTTAGCTGTCCCTCTGTCAAGGTCGGTTTATCCCTGCCAACCTTTCCCTGCCCTCTCCAAGTTTGTTCACTAATCAGGCAATATGCTCCTTACACAGATAAAAGTTTTCTCCTGCTCTACACCTGCCTGGCCTGTCTCTATAATAATGTATCTTACAAGGTAGCATATCTACTCTACTGCCCTCCTCCTCAACTTCTCTTCCCCCCAACTTGACTTTTCTCCTTTATCTAACATGCCCACCCATCTCCTCAGTTATCTTGTCCTCGCTCAGCATGCCAAAACAATTATGCATGTGCATTGGCCCTGGAACTTCGTAAGTCTCCGTTTATCGCCCACCTAATATCACTCCCAGTTTTGTCTACTCCTGCTATCTGGTGACATTGAATTAAACCCCAGACCTTGCAAGAAGGCTAGCCCCATCCCCAATCTCCCTGTCCAAACTGGTCAGAGACAAAAGGACTCAAGATTGCCCACATGAACATCCAAAGTGTCAGACTCAAAATAGCTGAACTTGAAAGCTGGACTCAGCACTACAAGCCTGATATTCTTTGTTTAATGGAATCCTGGCTAAAACCAGCCATACAGTCTCACAAAGTTGCTCACCCAGGTTACTCCTCCTACTGTTGGGACCACCCCAACAAGAAAGAAGGGGTGCTGATATACACTTGAGTAGGGCTGGCAGTCAGTGAACTACCGACATAAATATCAAATCTGACATTGGTCAATTATTCATCTCAGTTACCTCGGCAAAATCAAACAGTTGACAATAGGGTGTATCTACCTGCCCCTAAACATGTGCCCACCTCCTTCACCAAACTTTTACAAGTCTTGACACCTTCCATCACAGTGACACCATACTCTGTGGTGACTTCAATCTTGACTGACTTGGCCCCAGAACTTCCCAATATCTGTCAGCTACATCTGATGCCAAATTAGAACAACTAATCAACCAACCAACTAGATTTAATATGAAGTCAGGTAATCTCACCTACTTGACTGGATGTTAACTAACTTCAGGACCTACATCAGGGCTGCGGGGAGCCCTCCCAATGCATTAGCGATTACTCCCCGACTTTCTGTATCTGGAAAAATAACTTTCCTCACCCTCCCCAAAACCATCAAATCAAGAGACCTAACATACTTTGATTCCTCTGAATTTCTCGTAGCCTTATTTCCACTGACTGGACCTCTGTCACCATGCTTCCAGACATACATCGGGCCTAGAATACTTAATCAACACTTTCACCTTCATCCTTGACCTCCATGCCCCGCCAAGTTAAGAATGGCCAAGAACTCACTCCTCCTGGCTCTCCCAAGAGCTACAGCTCTAATGCAGTCCAGAGATAAGGCATGGCAATCCTGCAAAAGGTCTGGGCTCCATATTGATTGGAATTCCTACTGGCAGTTGTGGAATGCCTGTAAGCTAAAGTAAATGAACTGAAGCAGTGCTATCTACATTCCCTGCAAGCAAGTAACCTTAGCAACCCTAAATGCTTCTGGATGGAAATCAACACACTCCTCAAGGGCTGTGAATGAAAAACCCTCAGACCATGATCTTGAAAGGCTCAGAACTATCCTCACCCTCTGAGATTGCTGCAGGAATAAATTTGTTCTCCACTGACCTCAATGTACACAGATTAGGTCTACCAGATGCCACCCTGCACTGCAAACCCCACCCAAAAGCTTACCACCCCTCTTTCATATAAAATTTACCTCAAATAAGGAAGTCCTTACACTCCTAATGGGACTCAACCCCGATAAGCTCCTCTGGCTTTGACACCCTGCCCACCAGATTCCTTAGGATTGGTGCACCCACGCTAGCTCTTCCGATTTCTCAGCTGATTAATTGATCCTTCCTAACAAGTTCCATTCCAGACAAATGGAAAACTGCTACTGTTGTACCCTTGCACAAAACTGGCCCAACGAACTTCATTGAAAACTATAGACCCATATCCATGTCCTCTTGTGAAAATCCAAGATAGAATCATCTATAATCAGCTGTACTCCTTCCTTGAACTGGCTAATGCCCTTGCACATACACCAAGACAGCTTCAGGAACTCTCATGGGACCAAGACTGCCCTCCTGAGGCCACCTCTGATATTTTTCATGCCATGGATCAATGTCGTACCATGGGGCAGTCTTCATTGACCTCACAAGGCCTTTGACCTTGTTAACCATTCTTTCCTCATTTCAAAGCTCCAGTCCTTAAGGCTCAACTCCAACTGCCTCTCCTGGATCTCTAACTATTTATCAAACCACTTCCAACGTGTCAAATGGGCTGGCACCCTCTCCCTCTATCTCCAATCATGGATGGGGTCTCCCAAGGATCTACCCATGGGACTTTACTTTTCTATCTTTATTAATGACTTGCCTCTAAATTGCAGGGGCATCATTCCAGCTCTACACAGATGATGCCATATTATACGCACGGCATAGACATCTCGACCATTCAATCTGACCTGGAAATGACTGCCAACATCTGGAGCTTGGTTCAAAATGAACCTACTGGTAATGAATACAAAAAAAACAAATCAATGCTGTTCCATCATACCTCCTTTAACCTAACCTCCCAGCCCCTCTGGTTATTAACACCTCCTCTGGTCTACCGCTTGAAAGGGTGGGATCATTCAAATACCTTGGTATGACTCTCCAGCGAACATCTGTCCTTTAACATGCATGTTAACAGTGTTATTAAAACTACCAAGCAAAAGCTCAGCCTACTCCATTGCACTAACCTCTGCCTAACTCCTGTGCTATGAAGACCATTGCTGTGTCTGCTGTCCTCCCTGATTTATTCTAGTGTGCCCATAATTCACTCAGTCAAGTCTACTACTCAGGCCAAATTCAAACAGGCCTACCACATGATAGCTCGCTTTGCTGCTGGTACACCTGCTCAGGCTCATCATTGTGACATCCATAGATTCCTTGGCTGGCTGTCCTTCGAGCCAAAATAGACTTCCTGGTGTTATGCACCACCTTTAAACTACACAACTCCCTTCCCACCCATTCTCTCTGGCCTGCTCACTCTGAAGTCCTTCCCTAGGACCCTCCACCACTCCCACCTCCCATTGTTGAACCTTCTCAAATGTCACATAGCCATTGACAGGCAGTCCTTTGCTTTCTCTGCACTGCAAAATGGATTACTCTACTATGTAGTTTACTCTCATGTACATCTCTTCCCCTGTTTAAAGAAGTTTCAAGGAAATCTTCTTTCCTCTCATTCTGTAGCAGTATTTGCACTTAACCCACTCAGCTTACCCCAGTGTGCCCTCGTCCCTCACTGCCCTCTCTGTCTGTCCATTCTCATCCCAACCCCTTTCTCTACCCTTGAGCTCCTCCACCTCCACTACTCCCTCTGACTTTCCAATCTTCCCTAAACCGCTTCCCTCCCCATTCTCTTTCTTTCCACTTTCATAGTTTTTAAATTTGTAATATATTGTACTTTGTATTTTATTGTGTGGTAACTTCTACTGGACTAGCTTACCTGTCCCAGCACAATGGGCTCAAGCCTCACCTAAGGACTTTCAACTCAGACCCAAGGCAAGCCTAATTGATGCAGGACCCCTCCAGTCCAGTATTGGAATCATCATCCTGCTATGAAGGAACTGACTTTCTGCTCATAGCATGTTTTGTGTTTATATACTGTATTTATAGTGTCTCTTGCCTCAGATTGTAAACATTCTCCATATGTTTTACCTGCTGCATCCAAAAGTATAGTGTACTAACTTGTGGAATTGTCTTTATTCCTCGGGTCACCACTGAAAAAGTGACATGTCTGTCTCAGTGGGCCTATCCAGTCATCAAAATTTAAATAAATAAATAGTGTTCCTGGGGCTGATGAAGAAGGCCAGAGAGTAAAGGAGCAGCCACTGTTTTGTTTTCTTTACCCAGGAGTCAAAGAGGCACAGGGAACAGGACTCAGAAAGAGTGCACCAACAATATTGGCTGCTGCTTGCACAGAAGAGTGCTTAAATGGAGCTGGAGCTCCCATAAAATGAAACTGGGACATGTGCCAGCAAGCAGGTACTTTCCGGCTCCAGGGATGGGAGTAGAGTGGGATAGTGCCATCAGGTGCTCCGTGGACATGCTTCTTAACCCAAGGAAACAGGCAGGATGGGAAGAAAGGAGAATGTGTGCATATGCACACAGCAGGGAGAGTGGTTTAGACACCACCTCCCAGGAAAACTCACCCGACTCTGCAATGGGCTGAGTGCCCGCCAATTCACACAGATCTCTGGCCCCAGAACAATGAGCAGAGCCAGGATATGTGAGAAATATCTTCTTGGGACAATTAATAAATAGTGGAAAAGCTGCCCAAGTCAGGAAATAAAATGTAAACAAACATAGTAACCTCATGTAGAGCAAGCACTACACAGCACCAAGGGAAGAGGTCATAGGTGGGATCCCTTTTGTCCATGAATTCTAGCCAATGGGAGAAGAGCAGAAGCCAGAGACATTCTGCCTATAAACCCACCTAGCCAATTAAGTGTTGAGTTTCATCCTGCATAAAAGGGACAGTTTTTCAATGTTTGAGGCAGTTCAGTCAGACCCTCAGAGAGTGACTGAGCGTCAAGGAGTTGCTAATTTGCCCTGTCTTTCCAGGCACTGAATGCCTGGAAGACCAGAAGTGCTGGGATCCTGGAGTAAAATGTTTGTGAGCATACCAGAAGAAGTTTTCAGTGAAACTACATTTTAAAAGGCAAGTTGGTGCTGGGTTTTCCTCACCCACCAAGGACTTTTCCCTCTGGGGATCATCTCCCACTGATTCTCAAAGCCAAGGTTACACCCACCCACCATCAACCAGGTCCCAAGCCTCAGTGAGAGGAAAGCCATGAGTAAGCCTGGGCCAGCACCCCAGCTGGGGTATCAAATCCAGTCAACCTGCTGTACCTGAGGTGTTGTGTGAGGCATCAGAATCATGAGTAAAATCCAGAGTTCAATCCTGCAACTAGGAAAATAAAAAAGGGCTGTTGGCCAGGAGTGAAGTGAAAGTCCTGTGCAGAACTGTGCCTGTGAGATAAGCCAAGGCAGAAAACTCACTGAGGCCAGTTTGCCAAGGAAATCCCATTTGGATTACAAATTGGAGCCCCTTTTTATGGCTGCATGGGCAGAGCCCTGCAGATGTTTTGCTATCACTGTAGAAGAAAAGAGAATGTGACCGGTTCCATCCCAGTTCTCTTCTACAGTGCAGCGATCATTGTCCACAGTGCTCTGTTCATTGGTGGTATGTAGTATTTCCCCTGCCCTTCCCTCTGCGGTCAGAGTTTCCTTCCACTGAATCAGTAGCCTCCCCTCAACAGGCACTATTTCCTTGCAGCCCATACTTCTGAGTTGCCACCATGCAAGCACAAGAAGCTTATGGTGGAAATGTCTCTGTGCCCAAGATGGCCACCCTAGCTTGGTGCACATTTGCAACTTCATGGAAACATCCACCATGTTCAATATGACCACCATACCTCCATGCATGTGCAACTTCATTTGAGGCCATCTTGAACACAGCAGACTTTTCACCATGAGCTCCATGAGCTCTTTTTATAGCAGCCCATTGAAAATTCTTAAAGCGCAGTTGCAGCTATGTAGACTCTAACCAGAGTTTGTGTTTTAGTGTGATACCAGTTTAAAGTTTGTGTTCAACAACAGTGAGTCTTAAAGTATTTTTCTACAACTTTTTCAGCACACTACTGAGCTCCACCCTGCTAGCAGCAACAATGTCCCCTGTGTGGTACCCACTGCAACAGTGGAGAGATCTCTTACCCATGGCTAGAGCCCTGTGTTTTCTTAAATAAGAAATAACAAGAAATAAAATAAAAATTTAAATAAAATGAAAACACATGAAAAAGTTTAAAAATACTTGTTTCTTGGCAAAACTATGTAGATGCCTGCAGCAGTTGTTGTTCAGGCTCTGTTGTTACCATCGAGGTAGTCCATAAAGAAGCAGCAGTGGAATTGTCTGATTCAATAAAACCTTTCAAGACCATTGTGTTATGCAGCTTCATACAATGTAGTATACTAGGAAAGTGATTTCTAGAGTTCATAAGGTCATTTTGAGGTATTTTATTAATGTAAATGTGATAACAAGAAATAAAAAAATATTTTATAAACAAAAGAAATAACAAGAGATTTCAGAAAAATAAAAAATTATAAAAATAAAAGGATAGCCAGCCAGTTGCATGAAGGGCTGAGGTATCCGTGCTACCCTACTGACACACCAACGGTTTGTATTCCTGGTACAAGCATGTTGCTAGGGTCAGCCAGGGAGGGAAGAGAATTGAACATCTCCTCTCCAGGAGGGAAGACTGGCATTCCTTCAAATGACTGCCCCAGGGAGAAGGCCTGAGGGTAGTGCAGGACTGTAGGGTACTAACAAAGGGAGGATGCTGCGGACTTCTGCAACATCGTGCACCTCCATGCATGCTCAGTGACATGTGTGCCCCAGCAACAGGGAAGGGAAGGGAAGGAAGGGAAGGAAGGAAGGAAGGGAAGGAAGAAAATGAGGAAAAACACCCCAGGTTGCGGATGACAACCAACCCTCAGCATGCTCCACACCAGTGGCCAGGCACCACGTCAGCTCTGTGGCAGAGTGCAGGTGAAGTTAAGTCTTGGAGGAGCCAGGGTGATGGGGCTGTTGGAGTCGATTAGAAGGGGAAGCCAGGGAGAACAGGCACTAAAATGGATATAAAAAAAAAAAAGAATTTCATTGGGGCTGTACTCATGGTCTTTGAGGTGAATTAAGTTGAGTGCACCCACAGTTGTGGTTTGAGGACTGCCGGGAGTGGGCAGAGTTGTGAGCAAAGTCATGAACTGTTTATTACACTGGAGTTTGCAAAGAGGATTACGACATTGCTACCCCATTTCTTCCATTTATCCATTGTTGCCACTTTTCCTTTCCCATACTCTCCTTCCAAATAAATTATTTGTTTTGAATTGTATTTTATGGTTTGGGGACTGCCATTGTTTGCAGTGTCACTTGATTTGGGGAAGTACCATGTGGGTAGTTTATGTATTGCTTCAGAGGATAGCCTTGTGTTTCAGTTGCCAAATACCCCATATCACTACCCCAGATGGTGGCACCATGCCACTTCACTTCAGTGCAGTATATCTTTAGGGAACCCAGGCTGGCCACCTCAGAAGAGGTGGAGCAGTGAACCCTGAGGTCCCCAGTATGGTGACTGCTTGCAATATTAACTACACTTTTCAGTTTGATGCATTTAATACTGACCCCAAAAACCTGCACACTCTCTCTTTTGTTTTCATTCTGCATAACCTAAAGCACCTGTATACCTCATCAAGCTGAAATTAAATGACATTTTGGAAGTTCAATGAAGTGGAACAAATGGTGTCTGACAGTTTTATGTTCAGTCCATTGCATAAGGACATAGTTCAGTTGTAGTTATTACTATGAAAAGCTACAGTCTAAGAACACTTTTTAATGAGCCACTGGTCCATCTGAGAATCTTTTCACTTTGAATCTTTTCATTTTGCCCAATAGCATGATAATATGATATTATCAACTTACTTCTTAATTAGGTCAGCAGATGATAAATAAGGCAGTATGTCAAGTCAGGTTTATATTATTCCTGAACCATGGCACGATTTCCCATAAAAACACATTTGAAAAGACGGAATGTTAACATCTTTACAAAGGGTAACTATACATAATGAACTGACAGTGAAAATGCAATTTCTGATCTTACATTGCAATTTTATGTTAAAATAAAGTCTAACATATATTCGGTATATACACAAGAATGTACTGTAGCATAAATTAAATAATAAGTTTTCTTGAGAACTACATCCCCTCAGGTTACTTTCTATTATTGTTGCATCATATTACCCTAGTGTAACTTATTTTAATGTTCCTTTGAGAGTTTAGGAAAATTGACTGCAGTATATACTGCAAAGGGAGCTGTCGAATGCTATAAGATTTATTCTCACTTGTGTCACATAACAACATCTTCTACTGATCTGAAATTCACCTTCAAATTTTCTCTAAAACCAACAAGAGAGTGAAGATACAAAAAGATATGTCTTTGATGTCTGATAAAGCCCTTGTCTGCAGATGGGAAAGGTATTAAAATATCTGCACTGTCAATGTAATTTTTTAAATTGTGTTTTTGTCTCCTTCTGGTCTGCTTCCCATTTTCACCTTCTTCAATCTGGCTGTCCATCAGTAATGTTACTGTCAGGGTGCCAATTCTTTCCACCAGAGCTCCAAACCAGAGTACCAGCATCAAGCAGCACTCACTAGGGGAACCCATGAACCCTTCACATGGTGGACCTGGTTTCAGCTGTGACAGAAGTGAAGTATTTGTCTGCATTTTAACTTCACTTTAGTTATGATTGCTGTCAGAACAAGGAGGCATCTGAGCAGACTCAGTCAGCAGGAACATTTTTAACTAATGAGTAAGCAGACAGATACTACAGTAGCAACCACAGACACTGCCAGATATTTCCAGAATTTCTGTGATATTTCAGAAATATCTCCTGCTTTCTGCATTTCCATAGTAAGGGCAGCAGAGAGAAACCCTTTAGAAATTTCACGAAATATCTGGAAATAGCTGGCAATGTCTCTGGCTTCTACTGTATATTAGAAGTGTAGGGTGCAAAGTAAATTTGGGCTTCAGTCAGGGTATAAAAGGCACAATACTTAGCCATGTGCTGGTCTGATTTAGGGCAGAATATTGTCATTGTACAGTAGTTTGCTTAGGGATAGCTGTTAAAGGAGGTGTGTGGCTTAGGGCAAAGTGAAGCAGTGGTCTGCATTTTGACTTCACTTTAGTTAGCTCTTGCTATCAGTGTGTCCAGTAACACTCTCATCACATCAGGGTGGCACATAGCAGGAGTGGTGGAGCTGCCTACAGAATGTCTGTAGGCTGCACTCAGGTACACTGCAGATCTGCAAGAGACTCTGTCTCTGGGATTAGGTATGCCTATGTGCTGTAGCCAGCAGTCCTGAAGAAACAAGAGAATCCAACAACTCCATATCTAGAGTACACCTAAGTTTTAACTGATTCTCAACAGTTGGGTAAATTACCTCAAATATATGGCACTATAGGGTAATGAATAAATGCTCTAAGGTAGGGGTGTTGTATCTGCTGAAACAAATTACAATTCCTGGCTAAATACTTATAGAGTTAGGAGTACAGGGGCTATGCTAAAGACATAGTATTAAAATACAGTAATCTTGTGTGGGTGGCTTCCTTACCAAACCACATACATGGGACAAGGGGTACAAGGAACAGTGCTATCACCACCATGTTCAATGATACCTTTCATTATGGCATGTCATGGCCTGATACCATTGTGTTAAGCCACATTATTCTGAATGTAAATTTTCCAGTATCATAATTTGACGTGTTGTGCCATCGTGCATTATTTTTAAGTGGGAGTGGCTACCACTGTAGTAGTCTAGGAAGGACAACCAGGTAGCAATGCAGGACAGGAAGTAACAACTCTGGTTCTAGTTGAAGGCTTTAGGCAGTTAAGGGAATACAGATTGTTATCAGTGATCTATGGTCATTATAGTTTCAGCATGAAGATGAGGTACAGTGGAGAGCTAGTCAGTTGTGACTGTGGAGCTCTCTTCTCCAGGTTATGCCCTGGTGGAGAACAGTACTCCATCTTCAGGACCTTTGCAGAGCTTCTTGCTCAGCTGGTAGTAGAAAAGAAGAAATATCTCAGCTATACCACAGGCTCACCTATAGCCCACCTCCACCTCCCACTCTGATAGAGACCCACTGGTCAGGGTGGAGAGTGGTGGGGAATGGATGAGGAAGGGGCAGGGATAGCCACAAGGAAGTTGACCAGACTCACAACATCCAGATGGCAACTCACTTTGCACCCTGGAGGAGACTCAGGTGCCTGTTTCACTGGGGACTCTGAGTCATCTGCTGGTAATGGGCAGGACAACTTGCTGTCAACCAGGGGGTACACAGGAGGAAGTCAATGAGGACAGTCTTAGTAGTTGGGGACTCAATGATCATTGTGGTAGAGATCATGGTTGGAGTGGGGTTGAATGTGAGGGGATAGTCAGGTGCCATCCTGGTGCATTATCCATTCAGACTATGGGCAGGATATGGAGAATGGCGAAGATGGAGAGGTGGAGGTGGAGTTGGAGATACTGGTACACTTGGATACCAACATTATGGCGAACCAGCCAGTGGAGACAGTAAAGAGGAATATTTTCAAACTGGGGGACAGATTGAAGGCACACCTGGCCTGTCTGGCCTTTCTAAAGTCCTCTCTGTGTGGAGTAGGGAGGAGGAATATAGAATATGAAGGAAAGTGATTGAGAAGTTTAAGAGATGGCTAAAGGAATAGTGTCAAGAGATGGGGTACCCCTTTGGGGGGCCTGGGGAGACTTCTGAGACAGGAGGCTTTTCAAGGGCAATGGTCTTCACCTGGCAAGAGAGAGGACAGCGCATTGGGGCAGAAATTCAGCATCCTCATTGGACAGTTAAATTGACAATAAGGAGGCTGAGGCTTGAGGACCACAGTGTTAGGAAGAGAAAGGAAACCTAGCTAAACTGCTCTAGTCTGTGGGCTTAGCAGCACAGTGGGCAAAATAAGGTTGAAATTCAAACTGGGCTAGGAAAAGAATCAAGAATGGAGGTCTCCACAAAGCTTGCAGTCACCATAAAAACAAGAAGAGACTAGTGACGAATAAGGGAGAAAGACAAATATAAAGCAAATGCATAGAATAGGTCTGGCTTATCACCAGGAGTCTGGGTAACAAAATCACAGAGCTCCAAGCAATGATGGCAGTCATTGAGATAAACCTCCTAGCCATCACAGAAACTTGGGCCTCAGAAAATAATGACTGGGACCTGACAGTCCCAGATTACAATGTTTAGGAGGATAGAGAAAAGGTTAGCATAGCAAATATTTGAACAGTTTGTTAAGGAAATTATTTTGGAACATCTTAATAATAATAAACTTACTGACAAAAATCAACATGGATTCACAAAAGACAAGATCATGTTTAACTAACCTCTTGACCTTTTATGATAAAGTTATAGAAGAAATGGATAATGGCAATTCAGTTGATTTAGTGTTTCTGGATTTCTAAGGCATTTGACAAAATCCCTCACTTTGAACTTATACATGCCTTAGAAGAGGTTAAATTAAACCATAATATAATAAATTGGATAAAGATGGGCTTAGTAACAGGAAGCAGATAGTGGCCATTAATGGAAGTTGTCAGAGTGGGTTAGCGTGACTAGTGGTGTCCACAGAGGTCAGTATTGGGACCATGTTTATTTAATGTTTATATTTCTTCCTAGAATCGAATATAAATGATATTTGGCTACTCAAATTTGCAGATGATTGCCGTATAGGGTCTATTATTAATAATAGTAAGGAAAGCAGTATTCTGCAAAACTTCTTAGATGAAGTTTTTAACTGGGCCCAAAAAAGAAATTGGTGTTAAACAATGACAAGTGTAAGGTGATGCATTTGGGCAAACATAATTCTAAATTTACATATAAACTAGGGAACCAAACATTACATCAGACCATTGAAGAAAATGATCTTGGGCTTACTATTACCCCAGATATGAAATTTAAATTACATTGTAACAAACAAATCAAAAGGGCAAACCAGAACCTAAATTGTATATTTAGACATGTGGCAAGTAGGACTAGAGAGGTTATGCTGCCATTGTATAATGCTCTGGTGAGACCTCACCTTGAGTATTGTGTCCAGGTGTGGTCCCCATATACAAAGGAAGAAATTAGTAATATTGAAAGAGTCCAGAGATGATTTAGCAGGACAATAACAGGAATGAAGGAAAGGACTATGAGGATAGGCTAAAGGATCTAAAATTGTATTCTTTAAAATATAGAAGGCTTAGGGAGACTTATGTCTAATATATGGTTTATTACAAGATTCTACACTTCTAAATGGAACAGGTTTATTTTGTCTAACATAGACAAAGTAATCATAGACATAGTAAACAATTATTGATTGGGAAATGGAATACACTAAGGAGAAAAAATTGGTTTAGCATAAGATCGATCTCAATATGGAATAATCTTCCTACAATTGTTGTGGAAAGTACTAACATGGATGCATTTAAAACAAATTTGGATTCGGAATGACAGATGTTGACAAATATACCTAATATACAAAAATATGAGGCAAGCATTATGGACTATGTCCTCTAGCTTGGAAAACCTATGAAACCTATGAAGCCTTACTGGTCAGAGAATGCATCAAGGCTGAGGAAGATGGATACATCAGGGGAAGTGATGGGGAGACAGAGCTGCTGTGGGTTCCACTCATGTCAATCTCAACTAAGAAACTACATTTGGGACAGATCTATAGACAGCCAGGATGATGGGAAGAGAGGATAGTGAACTTTGGGAAAGAACTAGGAAGGGTGTGATAAAAGGGGATGTTGTGGCGGTGGTGATCTGAACCTGCCAGATATTGATTGGGGGCACTCCAGCTACCAGTAGCACCAGAAGTCAGGCCCTGTGGGATACATTCCAGGTCTGCCTGATGGTGCAGCTGGTTAAGGAACCCACCAGTCAGGCTATCTTTCTTTATGTGGTGCTCACCAAGTTGGAGGTGGTATGAAGTTTGCAAGTAGTGGATCCACTAGGGTCCAGCAACCATAACTCTATTTGGCTTTAGCTGGCCCTTGGGACTAAAAAGCCCCTTGATTAAAGAAGGACAGACTTCAACAGATGATGCAGTTGGTCTGGGACAAGTTAGTCAGGTAGACGCCACTGGAGTTGTGGAGGAGAGATGGTGGCAATTATGGGGCATTCTCAAGGTATCTAAATTATGCATGAGGATGGTAACTAAAGAAAAAGGATAGTATAAGAGACCAATATGTTTCTTTGAAAAGAGTAAGTAAAGCAGTGAGAACCAAACGAAAGGACCTCACCAGGTACAGTGAAATGCAAGGGGAGCACGAATAGGAAAAATACCACCAGAGAACCAAGAAAGCCAAGAGGGTTGTTAGGGAGGCAAAAGTAGACACTGAGCTGCATACTGCAGAGGGAGCCACAGTCAGGAAAAGTAGTTCTTCGGTCTTTTGAAAAAAAAAAGAAATAAAGGAGGGAGGATTTTTAGGCTGCCTTGGGAGGTAGGGTAATAGAGCAGGATGTGCAAAATGCAGCCATCATTAATGATTATTGCTTTGCCTTCACAAGTGAAGACGGTGAGCCCCAGCGAGAGGATGGCATCAAGGGGGACCTGGAAATGAAGCAGCCAGTATTTGCCAAGGAAAGGGTTTGGAATGGGATGGCAGTTTTAAAATAGATAAGGCCCTGGGGCCTGATGGGATGCATCCAATGGTACTTAAAGAACTGGCAGCAGAACGGCTAAATCCTGGTAGAGCTATTCAGTAGCTCATTATAGATAGTAGTTCCAAAAGACTGAAAGATAGTGGCTGTAATTCTGCTCCATAAGGAGGAGAAGGCAAGGAGTAACAGGAAACTACAGACATGTCAGTCTTACTTCTGTTGTGGGTAAACTTACAGAGCTACTGGTCAAAGAGAATCTCTTGGACTATCAAGAGAGCAATGGTCCCCAGGATAGTAAACAGCATGGGTTCATGGCAGGGAGATCTTACCAGACCAAACTGATAGATTTCTTTGACTGGGTGATGAGGGTGTTGGATTGAGGCCATGCCATGAATTTTCTCTACTTCAACTTCAGTGAGGGCTTATAACTTGATGCCTCATGGAAGATTGCCAAAGAAGATGCAGGATGTGAGTGTGGCAAGAAACATGGTAAAATGGGTAGGAAATTGGTTGAAGGAGAGCAGCAGAGGTTGTGAGTAATGATATCAAATCAGAAGAGAGGGAGGTCATGGTGGGGTGCCATAGAGATACATCCTGGGTCCAGTCCTATTCAATATGTTCATAAACAACACTGGAGAAGGAATCCAGGGCAAGCTGTGTTTCTTTGTGGGTGACTCTAAGTTCTATGGGAGGGTAGATAGTGGAGAGAATTATGGACATGCAGAGTGACCTGTAAAGGCTTGAGAGGTGGTCTAGGTTTGCTAATTGAAATTCAGTGCCAAAAGTACAGTGTGATGCTCCTAGGAGACAAGAAGCACAGGGCAGAGTACTGGATGGGAGGGGTAAAGCTGAGCACTACAGCTGGACTTAGGAGTCATCATTAGTGACTCCTCTAAACAATCAAGCCAGTGCAAAGGCCTATAGCAAGTCAGTTAGAATGTTTGGATGTATTAGAAGTGGAATTGACAGTAGAAGAAAAGATGAAAAGAGGTATTGCTACCTCTTTATAGATCATGGTGATGCCACACACATGCTCAGTTCTGGAGTTCTCACCTCAGGAAAGATAAAGATAGGCTGAAGATGGTGCAACAAAGGGTAACCAAATTGCTCAGAGCCTGCAGGATGGGTACATGACAATCGCTCCCGTGATTTCATACAGCGACTATTCACTCCCGACTACTCGCTCCCGTCAATTCATTCCTATGACACTATCCACCTACAACAATTCGCTCCAGCTCCCTCATCCTGCTGTATTCATTAATAAGCTAACACACCACATGCATCATAAGACACTGAGAGTCCACTCATCATCCCCTTCGCTGATTAGGACACAGGGCTCAAGGGAATCATTCAGATGTTTTAAACTCATGTTAAGGCAATTCTCTCCTAATATAGTTACCACCCACATAGTAATTGCAGCTAACATCCTGGGTAACCATAGGTTTAAAAGAAGATACAGCTTTCCCCGAATCCACTAGATCAGTTTGCACAATGACAGGCCACTTCATAGTGTCCAAGAGAGAGAAAAAATTGTGGATGATTTAAATTATATCTATACCTTCCACAAACCCGACACATGAACAAGGCGATTTGGCAAGGAGTCATGGTAATGCAGGTAAAGCTTTGCAATGCACGAATCCATACTAAAAGCTATGAGGACCCTACCATTATATATTGCTTTTCTATTCATTCACATGCACTTGATGCCATGCGGTGGAAAGAGTGGAAGCAATACATGCTGCAAAACAGAGAGCTGCTACACACAAGATAGCACTGCACAGGTGCTTCTGCATTCAAAATCCAAAATATCACTTGCATCCCTGGGGAAAATAAGTGACAAAAACCTCAAATGGACTATACAACAGGTGAGAGTTCATGGTGCACCTCCCAACCCAAAAGACTTACTGGAATTACGAATCCCTGAATCATACTGCGTATATAAAACATCTGAATGTGGTGACTCAGTCCCTTTCTTATTGTATGACAGTGGCCCTGGGCACAATACAATCATAGTGTTTGGAACACATACAAATTTAACATTCTTGGAGCGATGCACACATTGGTATGCAGACAGCACATTCAGTGTTTCCCACCACTGTTCACACAGTTATATGTTATAATGGGGAACACTTTGGAAATATAAGCCAGCTATTAATGCATTGCTGCCAGGTATAACAAGAGACTGTTATGGGCATCTACTGTCTGGATTAAAGCTCTGTGTCCTAACTTGAACCCTGTTCTGGTCATGACTGACAAAGCTACTATAAATGCATTCCGTACAGTATTTCCTCAATCAGAGCAAGTTGATTGTTTCTTCCATTTCACTCAGTGCATCTATCGGAAAATTCAAAGTGAAGGGCTAGCAGTTAAATATGCCCAAGACCCTGAATTTGCCTTAAAATGTAAATATCTACCGGCATTGGCTTTCTACCCCCAGAACAAGTCATTGCTAGATTTGAGGAAATATCAGATGAAGCTGCACAAAATTTTCCAGAAGAATTACAGCCTGTAGTGGACTATTTTGAGGACACTTGGGTGGACAGGAGAAACAGAAGAGGGAATGAAGAAGACAACCAGAGTATGCAATTAAACTGTGGAATCATTCAGCCAGTGTGTCCAATGGAAGAGCACAAACAAATAATGTAGTGGAGGCCTTTCACCATGGGATGCAGAGTGTGCTTTGTATGTCGCACCAACGGTGTGGAAATTTATAGATAGCTTCAGGGGTACAACGTAAAAGGAATTCTGAAGTGGAGCAGATTATAGCCGGTAACCCACCAAATGTATCACGGAGGGTATACAGTGATAATGTTGCACGTCTCGCCTGCATTTTAGAGAGGTGTGCAGACCACACGACTGAGGAGTTTCTCCACGGGTTGCTCACAGCTTTGAATACTAAGAGAATAAATAAATGATTTTAAAATTTAGAATAAAGTTGCTTTTAAACTTACGTGCCCTCTGTACAGAACTGAACTGAACTTAACTGCTACACACACACACTATCAGCGCTGGCAGATGCTGGTAACCATGGCAACTGACACAATGTCATACGCTGGAAACCACAGCTCCAGACCCTACTTAGCGCTAGAAACATGGCAACCATCAGCATTTCTGGTTACTGGTAAAGCTGTTGTGTGCTATAAAATATAATTATTATGTTCAGTATTGTACAGCGGATTGTCTGTGGTGCTTGTGATTCACTTGTTACTTACACTGCATGTGACTAATGCGGGAGGAAGCCAATTGTCATAGGTGGATAGTGTCATAGGAATGAATTGGCCTCAGAGTGTGTAGTTGGGAGTGAAAAGACGTGGAGTGAATTGTCGTGTTCCCCTGCAGGACAGGTCTTAGAAGGCTTGTCTCAAGGCTCTGAACATGAAGACCAGATGAAAGAGCAGTGATATGATAGATGCCTTCAAGTTCTCTGAAAGGAATCAAGGGAACTGCAAAAAATATTTAGCATGAGTAACAGTTCAAGGATAAGGGGGCACAGTGGAAACTGATGGGATGGTGGTTCAAGAGGGATATGTGAAAGTTTATTTTACAGACAGGGTGGTGGAACCATAACACAGTCTTCCATGTGAGGTGGTGGGTGCCAAAACAATAAATGGTTTCAAACACAGCTGACAGAATGAAGTGCATAGTGGTTACTCAGGGCAGTAGTTATCGGAGGAAAATAGGGTAGATAATGTACTCTCGTGGGCAAAAGGTCATAGGGATTGTTAGGGAACTACGAGCAGACTGGATGGAACATTGATCTTTTATTGTTGTCATTGTGTATGTTTCTATAAATTAGCATTTGGCAAATTTGGTTTGGCATTAATTCAAGGATCAAGAATTTGGTTCAGCTTCAATAATTCAGCAATACACTTTGAGTCCCAAGTCAGTAATTGACATGGAGTAAAGCAGACTAAAATTGTGGGGGTAATAAAAGCCCTGAGGACAGCAATAACTACTTATTACTCTAGCTTCCATGCAGCAGGTGGCACTGAATGCTACTATTGTGGATGACGTTTTGATTTTGTGACAGAGTCTGCAACCTATTAAGACCACCATGGCCAAATACTGGCTGCCTTTGATTCAATCGCACCTGTTCATCTCTGACCCTTATCTACTCATAAAAGACCTCCTTGGTTTGATGGGGAACTCAGGGAGTTGAAGGTTAAGGGTCGGAGGTTAGAGACAGTGGAAGAGATCTGGCCAGATGGAGGACAAATTGGCCCTGATATCCCATTATAAAGATTATCAGAGGGCACTCTCCTACAAGAAGGCAGAATTTTTGTCAAGGGAGATTGCTGTGGCAAGAAACACACTGACTCAGCTCTTCCACATAGTGAATAGGTTATTACATCCTGCCTGCCTCCGTGTGGGGAGCAGGTTCAAGTACTAGTGCAAGGAGTTTGCTCTGTTTTTGCTAACAAAATGTCCACTAGCAGAGCTGAGATCTCCTTCACTGTCATTCAAAGGGATTGTGGGATCCACTCTGAGGTGCTGTAGAACACTCCTCCTGTCTGGACTGAGTTCGATTCAGTTGGGGTGGAGGAGGTGGTGAGGGTGTCTTGAGACTGAAGCCAACTCATTGTGATCTGGACCCAGGTCCAACACAACTTTTGGTTGGATGTATGGACCTGATTGCACCTGTTGTTGCCAAGATTCTCCAGAGTTCCTTGAGGAATGGGGTCTTCCCATTGGCATTGAAAAGGCCTTGGTTAGACCCCTATTAAAGAAATCCTCATTGGTCCCGGACTGTCTCATCAATTACAGGCCAGTCTCTAGCCTCCCATTTTGGGAAGGTTATAGAAAAGTGGTGGCAAGTCAGCTTGGGGAACATCTTACTTCCTCCTCCACCTATGAGATTTTCCAGTCCGGTTTAGGGCTGGCCATAGTATGGAGACTGCCATGGTGAAGGTACTTAATGATCTCCTAATGGCGAGAGACATGAGAGATCATCCATCTTGGTTCTTCTGGATCTCTCAGCAGCATTTGACACTGTGGACCATGAGGTGTTACTTGACTGACTGTGGTTCTGGTGTGGTCTGTCCGGTAAGGTCATCAAATGGTTCCAGGTCATACCTACAAGTTAGAGTGCAGAGGATAGTGATGGGGTTAGCCTCTCGTCTAGGCTCGAAGCCTCTAACCTGTGGTGTTCAGCAGGGGTCAGTCTTGTCACCCTTATTGTTCACAGTGTACATGATGCCACTGGGAGACATTATCAGGTGGTATGGGCTGGGTTTTCACTGCTATGCAGATGATACAGCTATACTGTCCTGTGCACCAAGTAACCAGATGGCAGACTCTGTATTTAACAGCTGCCTGTCTGAGATCTGGACTTGGATGTCCCATAACTGGTTGGGACTCAATCCAAACAAAACAGAGGTGCTGGTGGTGGACCCGGGTCATTGTGGGTGGGGTGTGGATTTGTGGAGACCACCTAGTCTTGTACTGGGGTGCAGCTGACCCCATCTGAACAGGTGAAGAATCTGGGTGTGATCCTTGACAGTGCTTGACGCTAGATGCCAGGTGTCAGCCATTGTTAAGAGTGGATTTTATCATCTGAGGAACATTGCCTGGATTAGGAACCTGTTACCACCCGAGGACCTAGCCTTACTAGTACATGCTTTGTAACATCCAGACTGGATTACTGCAATGCCCTGTATCTAGGGCTATCTGGAGTAACCTCCACTGACTGCATCTGGTGCAGAATGCAGTAGCAAGATTATTGATGGGTGTGTGTAAGGATGATCATATCACATCAGATCTCATCGAACTGCACTGGCTGCTGGGTTAGGTGAGGATTACCTTCAAGGTTGGGTTACTGACCTATAAAAGTCCCATCTGAGAAGGGAACCAGTCTATCTGCAAGAGCTCCTTGTGCCTCACCGCCCATCCTGAGCTCTCCGTCCACCAAGGATTGTCTCCTGGATATTCCTAGGGTGAGGTTGCACCACTGGGTGATCGAGCATTCTCGGTGGCTGCACTTACCATATGGAATCTACTACCAAAACAAGCTATGGAGGCACTCTTGGTGGATACCTTCAAAAAGGTTTATAAACCTATTTTTAAACCAGGCTTTTAATTTTAGATAATTGAGTTTACTGGGATTGATTAGATAGTTTTATTTATTATGTCTGATTGGATATTCGTGCTGATTTTAACTGTATTTTTGTATACTTATAAAATTGTTGTATTATATTGATTGTGAAGCACTCAGTCCTTGGAATGGAGCGCTATACAAATAAAGTATCTATCTGTCTGTCTGTCTGTCTGTCTATCTATCTATCTATCGATCTACAGTAATAGTTAATACCTATTACTGACCTCAAGGCTTGTATTTTATGTAGTCTCTGTTTTACTTTTATGCAAATTACTATTAGTGTTGTGTGAAATTTAAAAATGTCACCCCACAAAATATTTTGTGAGATAATTTACCAGGCAAAATGTGAAATTTCACTCCTGGGGAAAGCAAAATTTCACCTGCAAACTGGCAAAATTTGCCACTCATGGGCAAAATTTCATAATTTGTGCCACTTATTAAGACTCCCTGGTATCTGGTAGACCCTGAGCCACTTACTGGTCCAAATGTAGAAAAAAAATTCTCCCTCATGTCTAGTGGTCCCTCTCCTGATCACCAGCCAAAATTGAATAAAGCCCCTCAGCCCCAGTTACCATCATGTCCTCCTTGAATAAAAAAATAAATAAATAACTTCCCCACTCTCTGGTGTCTAGTGGACCCACCCTGGCCGCTCACTGGCTCAAATGTAGAAAAAAGTTATTTCTTCCTGGAGTCTAGTGGTCCCCTGCCTGGCTGACCACCGGCTGAAATTTAATAAAGCCCCTCACCACTCCCAGTTACCCTCCTGTCCTCCTTGAATAAAAATCCCAACTCCCTGACATCTAGTGGACCCCCACCCTCTCATCTGCATGTGCTCATTCACTGAAGTACTCAGTCAGGCTGCGGCCATGGAGGTGAATGTGAAAGCTGTTCCAGTGGCCCGACCGAGGTACTGGAGCAGAGTGGGGTGGGCACTGTGTGACTGATGAGATGGTGGGGTGTTGGGGAACCACTGGACACCAGGAGAAATGACTTTTTTCTACATTTGGGCTGGTGAGTGGCATGGAAGAACCACTAGACACCAAAGAGATTTAATTTTAATTGTGCGAGTGCCTATTTACTGGGGAAAATGTGAGCAAAGTTTTGCTGTTTTGTGGCAATTTCATGAAACATTTTGAGCAGTGAAATGTGCAGATTTTACAGCAATTTCACCAGCAAAATTTTATTTCGCAGCATCTCTAATTATTATATTCCCCTTGACACCATAGATTTTCAAATTATACACATATAAAAACCCCACACACAAAAGAATTACATTTCATCAAGAAACTTACAAAACAAATGAAAACAAATTAAATTTGGATTATATACAGTATTTTATTTTATATTATTTCACCAGCCAACAATGTCAACTGGTTTTATTTGAATTTCACACACTGTATAGTGTGTGTGTGTATATAATGTTTTATATTGCACACAACAAATATTTATGGAGGAAGAGGAGAAGGATGTAGGAGAGGTAATGTAGTAGTACACTGACCAGTGAGGAGCTGTGAAGTCACGTACACTGTGGGTCTTACAAATGATTCTTTTGTGTGACACGCATAATGATGAGCTATACTTGGTGAGGACATAGTATTAACTTGAGAACATGTATTGGCATGTGTCACGGAAGTCCTAATTCTGTAGTTGCCGCTACTTCTGCTGTGTGTGATGAACTGGACTGTGTCCAGTGGTGCCAGTGACATTGTGAGTCCATGGAGACTTTTCCCCAACAAGTGTGGGAGTGAGGATAGTAGAAGCCATTTGTTGGGCATGTGGATATTCAGATGCGTATAATTGAACTATGGAAAGTTTTGGTAAGAATCCAAGATTTTCTGTTTCTTGCCTTGAGGGATTTGATGAGGCAATATCATCATCAACATCATCATCACTTTATTTGTAGAAGCACTTTTCTTAAAACCAAAGCACTTGTACAGAAATAAAACAACAAACATTACATATACAACAAGTAAAACATCCATTTTAAAAACACAATCAATAAATATATAGGTAATTCCATAAAATCTTATCAAAAACTCTGTCAGGCTAGGCAAAGTCAGGAAATGCTAGGCTGAATAAATATGTTTTCAGGGATATCTTAAAGCTCTGGATGGTCAGGCTCTCATGTACCAGCGAGATAGAGAATTCCACAGGGTGGGAGTCACAAAAGCAAAAGCATGGGCCTAGATGATTTCAATCATACCCTGGCAATCTCAGCAATCCCTCATCGGTGGGATGAAGTGGGCAAGGGAGAGCAGTAAGGGCGAAGGAGATCTTGTAGATAATGAGGCCCCTGTTCATGCAGGGCTTTATAGGTCAGTAAACCAACCTTGAAGGTGATCCACCACTGAACTGGCAGCCAGTGCAGTCTACAGAGCAGAGGCATAATATGACTGGACCTAGAGGTACCAGTCACAGCCTGTTCTGCACATTCTGCACTAGCTGCAGGTGGAGATATCAACAACTGGTAGTCCTAGGTGAAGGGCATTGCAGTAATCAAGGTGAGAGGTTACAAAGGCATGGATCAATGTTGGAAGATCATCAGGAGGGATCAGATGCTTCACTTGGGTGATATTCCTCAGATGGTAAAGAGGTTCTGACAACAGCTGACATCTGAGATTTAAGGGTCAGACCGCTGTCAAAAATAATGCCCAGATTCCACACCCAGTCTGAGGTAGCAAACTGGACATCCCTGAGCCAGTCCTCCCAACCAACCCTCCTCCCCATTATCCAGATCCATTAACAGCACCTCAGTTTTATCCGTGTTTAACGCAACCAGCTGGCACTCATCCAGTCCTGGATCTCGGCAAGGCAGGTGTTAAAACTGAAAGCGCCCATCATGCCTGGATGCAAAGGACATGTACAGCTGAGTATCATTTTATTTCATTTAATTTTTCTTGGTTATACTGGAAAGGCATGTGAGCATTGCTGCTCATTTACACAAGCGTCCAGCTACATACAACAATCATGAGACATGACATAAGCTAAAACATTTAAATAACAGTGAGGCTAATAAAATGGTATATATAATTAGGATAATATGACTAAAGGGCAAATCATGAACTAGCCTTGGTGAATTAACAAATACAAGGTGACATCAAGCATTCAGTGAGGGTTTAACAATAGTATAATATAACAGTGAAACAAAAATTTAAGTGCAATCTAAAACTAGCCTAGGTGGATTAACAATACTACAAGTGCTAGAAAGAGAGAGTAAGTGCCTGAGGTGGATAACCAGAGAGTGAGGGAAATAAATGCAGAAGGGAGCCAGATTAGGGCTGTGAGCAGGTCAGGTGGGAGAGAAATGTCTCCTGATATTGTGTTTGAAGGCATTTGTGGAGGGACAGAGTTTTAGTTCCGGAGGAGAGAGTTGAAGAGCTTGGGTCCCATAAAAGAGTGTTTTCTGGCCTTGAGTGGACTGACAGAAAGGAACAGTGAAGAGAGTTGAGGACAGTCTAGTAGTCCTGGTGGTGGTGGCTGTCTGGAAGAGAGAGGCAATCAGGGAGCAGTCCACAGGAGAGTTTGAAGAAGAAGGTGACCATCTTGCAGTTGAGGAGGGCCTCAAGGGAGGGCTGACTGGTAAGCTTATAAAGTCACTAGTAGTGTGTGAGTTTAGGAAGACCAGAGGCAAAGTGGATAGTGTTGTGTTAAGAGCTTCCAAGTCTGGAGAAATCTTTGATGGAGAGGCAGGGAGGGAGACAAGTGAACCATAGTCAAAGACAGGAAGGAAGAAGCTGGAGACTAAGAGGGATCTGGATTCTCTGTTAAGTAATGCTTGGTTCTGTGGAGGATACTGAGGCATTGGTGGGCTTTTTTGATTGTGAGGCTAGTGTGAGGCATTGAAAATGAGGTGGCTCTCCAGGAGTAAGCCGAAATATTTAATTCATAGTTCTTTCAAAGGGTTACCAAGGTTTCCATAGATGGAGGAGTCAAAGCCAAGGGGTTTGCAGGGCTAGAGAAAACCATGAACTTAGTTTTTGAAGCTGAGTACAAGACCTTTGGACATGAACCAAGTGTAGAGTCTGCTGAAATCAAATTGGAGTTTGTTAATGAGAGCGTTGGGGTTTTGTCCTGACAGAAAACAGCTGCATCATCAGCATAGAGAATGAGTTTGGAGGTGGTGCAAATGTCAGGCAGGGAACTAACAACCAGAGAGAAGAGAAGAGAAGAGGGCCCAGGATGGACCCTTGGAGGATGCCATATTTGATGGGGCAGGATTCAGAGGGCACCACCAATAATGGTGCAATGGGATCTGCCCATTAGGTAATCCTTGAACCAGAGGCAGTCTTCAGTTGAGAAATGGAGGCCAGCCCAGGCTATGAAGGAAGACTCTTGATCAATGAGGTTGAAGGCTTTGGTGAGGTCTATGAACGCAGTACTGGTGTAGAGCCTTCATTGTTAGCTTTGTCTATGGGTGGGTGAACTTGAGCAGTTTCAGTATTGTGTCAAGCAAAGGAACCCATACTAGGCCTCTGTGTGCAGGTTATATTTGGAGAGGAATTCTGTGGTTTGCCTGTGGACCACTTTCTCTAAACATTTGGTGAGAGGGGCAAGGAGGAAGATGATATGGTAGTTGGATACTAGATCCTTGGAACAAGATTTGTGAAGAGGTTTAGTAATGGTGCACTTCAAGCTTTAGGGAAGGACCCGTGCACAGGGAGTAGCTGAGGATATTAGTAACACGGGTGGCCAGGGAGTCACAGATAAGTCAGAAAACTCTGAAGTCAATGTTGTCTGTGCCCTTGGATGGTCTTGGGTGATTTGTTCTGATTAACCTGACCACTTCACCAGGGTTAGGTACCTGAAATGGAACTTAGGGTTGGAGACTGGGAGGGTGAGGTGGTAAGCAGGGAAGGAGTGGAGCTGCACTTGTACTGGTCGTTGTCACCAAAGTATTTATTGAAAAGAGAGGCTATTTTGCTTAGTAGGTGGTGGTTGTCCCTATCCCTCATTAGTTTGCAAAGCTCAGGGTGACCCATTCTTGGCTAGAACCCTTAACCCAGATTTTTAAGCAGGATGAAACGGTCACAGAGGACAAGGAATTTATTGTTAAATGCTTCAAGTGCTTTGCAGATGTCAGAAATGTTTTCAGTGAAAGATCAGTCCTGGGCTAGGGTGGCTTTGGAAAACTTAGAGGCATCCAGCTTCTTCAATTGCCTGGTTTGGATAAATTTGTGTGTGAGGGGTGTTTTGTGGACCATTGGCAGAAAACAGCACAGTGGTCACTAATTGGGTCAGGAAGAACTCTGGAGGTGGTGACATGTGAGGGGTGTGAGACCAGGACCCAATCAATGAGGGACTAAGATCCAGTTTTGTAACATAGAAACATAGAAGTTGATGGCAGATAAGGACCATAAGGCCCATCCAGTCTGCCCATTTCTTTTTCTACCTTATAAATGTGCCATCGGCCTTGCTCTGTCAGTGATCTATCTATTCATAGTCATTTGTATTGCTCCCTTATGCCTATCCCATGCCTGTTTGAAGCCCTGCACTGTATTCATAGCCACCACTTCTTGTGGTAAGCCATTCCATGCATCTACCACCCTTTCTCGAAAAAGAATTTCCTCACATTCCCCTTAATCGGCCTCCCTCTAATCTCATGCTGTGTCCTCTTGTCCTGCTATTTTCTTATATTTAAACATGTTAGACTCTTTCACCTTGTTTATGCCCTTAAGGTGTTTAAATGTCTCGATCATATCACCTCTCCCTCCCTTTGCTCAAGGGTATACATATTGAGCTCCGTTAATCTGTCCTCATATGTCTTCTGATGCAGTCCCTGCACCATTTTGGTTGCCTTTCTCTGGACTGCCTCAATTTGGTTAATGTCCTTGTGAAGGTGTGGCCTCCAATACTGCATGCAGTACTCCAGATGGGGCCTAACCAATGTCTTGTACAGAGGGATTATTACCTCCCTCTTACGACTTGTGATACCCATACTAATACACCCTAACACCCCCTAGCCTTACCTACTGCTTTAGAGGTCTGCTTGGATTTTAGGTCATCAGTGATGATGATGCCCAAGTCTCTTTCTTCCTTTGTGACTGCTAGCAACTCTCCTCCCAGCCTATAAGTTGCTTCAGGGTTTCTCTTCCCTATGTGCATGATTTTGCACTTCTTGCATTAAATCCCAGTTGCCACTCTTCTGACCATTCTGCTAGTTTATCCAGACCTCTTTTCATTCTGCCCACCCCATCTGGATCATCTACTCTGTTGCAGATCTTGGTGTCATCTGCAAACAGACAAGCCTCCCTCTAGTCCATCTCTTGAGGTCACTAATGAAGAATGTTGAATAGGACTAGTCCCAGGACTGATCTGAGTACCCACTTGTGACTTGCATCTCTTCTGACTGTGTACCATTTACCACCACTCTCTGTTTTCTGCCAGTCAACCAGTTTGCCACCCAGTTGACTAACTTCTGACCCACCCGAGCCTACCTAGCTTATTATCATTGCTTATTTATTTGTAGTTGGTTCTGGTAGGTTCAGTGATGAGCTGGTGTAGGCCAAGGCCAAGTATGGATTCCTTGGTGGAGTCACAGTAAAGGGACAGCCAGTTTAGACTGAAATCCCCAAGGATGATCCAATCTCTCCCTTGGGGAGGTAGGGATGTCTTGATATCAAGGAAGAGGTCGAGATCACAGGGTGAGGAGGAGGTGGCAGGTACACCACAATGACTGTGACCATTTTATCTGCTCCAAGGAGGAGGTTAATCGGGATGGTCTTGAGGGGAGGTGGGAAGTGGGGGTAAAATTTGGTGGCAAGGAGGTGATCGGCAAACCTGATGAGGCAGCCTCCCCATGCTTCCCACCCTGTCTTTTCTAAATACTGAGTAACCTTCAAGGAGGATTTCATTGGGGAGATGTCCCTCCTTCAGCCTGGCTTCAGTGAGGGCAATGACATCCAAAAGCATTAGCCATCACCCGGGACTCGATTAAGTTTTTTGCCAAAAGGCTTTGCACGTTAAGGTGAGTAAAGTGAGTTGTTTAGTGTGTTTGGGGAGGGGTGAGCAGTGAAACTGGTAGAGGCGTCTGCTGGTGGTGGGGTGAATGGAGCCTGAGATAAGGAGTAGTAGTAGGAGGAGGCCTTAAGTGCTGCAGTTATGGCGAAGACAGCTTGGTGGAGTATAGCCTGGTGTAGTGGTGGGTGAAAAGATATCGCTGTGGTAGAAAGGAGAGAGAACTCATGGAACAGGCAAAGGCTGAAAAGAGGCTCATCTGCATAGAGAAAAACTCCGACTGTACCGCCTAATGATCTCTCCCAACGGCAGCATGTATACCATGAATGACATGGGTGATAGAGTGTAGCCTGCAGTAGCCCACAGGATAGAGGGTGAGGGGCCGAGGAGTAATCCAATCCTGGACACCACTCTCTGAGTCCTACCCTTGAGAAAAGATTTAAACCATCTAAGGACCATATCAGACAGTCCACAAATGAACTGCAGGTGCTCCAACAATACACAATGGTCCACAGTGTCAAACGCTGCAGAAAGATCTAGGAGGACCAAGATGGAATGGGTCTTCAGATCTCTCGCTATTAAGAAGTAATTTAGCATCCAGACAAGGGCAGTCTCAGTATGGTGCCTTTTCCTAAATTCAGACAGGAGAGAATCATAGATGTCGTTGCTGGACAAATGAACCTACAGCTGCAGCGCAACCACCTTTTCAATAATCTTACCCACAAAGGGCAGGTTAGAGACCAGTTAGTAGTCAGCCAGACAGCCTGAGTTAAGGGAGGCTTTCTAAGAAAAGGTCAAATAACTACCTCCTTTAGGGGGTATGGAAAGATCCCTTTCCAATGACCTCCAGACTATCGCGGCTAGGACTGGGCTGATTTCATTAACACACCCCACTAAGGGGCATGTTGGGCCAAGACCCAAACTACAGTTGGTTGACTGAAAAGTCTGGATGACCTTCATGACATCAATGATTTCCAGCTGGTCAATGTCAAACCAGGCCAACTGAGGGCCTGGCACCTCCTGCCAACCTCCTCAACACCCAATAGAGGGTGCTGATGGGATCCCAGACCTGATGGTGAGAACCTTATCTGCAAAGAACTGAGCAAACTTCTTAAACATCTCTTGTGAAAAGGCTTGACTGGGCTGAAGACCAATAGGACTGCACAATCTGTCAACAATCCGGAAGAGCTGAGCAGGTTGGTTCACTGCAGCAATCTCCTGGACAGGAACTTTGCCTTCTTACAGGTAGTTGCCGATTTACAGCATAATGATCCATCAATCTAACTCTGTCCCCTCCAAGCCCGATTTCTGCCAGCGTCTCTCTAACCTTCATCCTTTCTCCTCATCTCCTTCAAGGTTCCATCAAACCATGGACACCAGAGCGAAGAGTGAGGGACGAACTCAAATAGGAACAATGGAATCCAGGGCCTCTGTCACCATCCTATTATAAGCAAGCACCAGATTCCCAGGATCCATGCATTCCTTGATATGCCCAATAGGTCCAGTATCACCATTAAGCCATCTGGGGTCTGACCCTCAAAGGGCTGTACCAGACCATCTCCAGCAGGTCAGGCCTATTGGGGTGCCGGAGACTGAACCTTATGGTGTGATGGTCAGACCATCCCACTGGTTCCACCACCAAGTTGGATATCTCCATCCTCAGGAGGAACACCAAGTTCAATGAGTGACCACCAATGTGGTCACAGAGGTAATAACCTGTGTAAGGCCCAACAAAAACATTAGTTGGAGGAAAACTTGTCCAAACTGTGAGAGTTCATCGTCGACCGCAGATGTACTGAAACATCTTTCTAAAGAGATAGATATTGAGGGCATCTAAGAACTACAAATGCACTTTAGCCAGCACTGGCCAAATGACTTGCATATCTTACCAGAATTAAAATGGATCAGTATTTCTGCCAAACATCTGCTAGGTAAGCCTTCATCATGTACTCTGATGAAATGTTCGAGTCTTCTTCAAAATCTCTGAGTGGCACCAGTGTACACTGTCCAAAAGCTCTCAAATGTCCTCGGATATCTAAGAAACATCATTTGATTTATGCATTTGTACTTCTGATGTTAAATGTCTATGTAGAGGCATTATTTGTAAGCAGGACTTGTTCCTAAATTTTGTTCCTGGATAAAATAAAATGTCATCATCATCATCACATCACTATCAAAGTCGTTGATGTAATGCTTATGCCTAGCACTGGCAGCATGAGAAGAGTAGAAGGAGTAGTATGACCTGGAGGTTGTATTTGCACATTCTTATTGCTTTCTTCAAACTATTTTTGCTTCTCTAGCATAAGCGTTGCAACACTTTCTGTTCAATGTACTCTATTCACCCAGCAGGAATAAGCATACCTTTATATCTAGGATTCAGTAGTGTTGCTATTGCAAATAGTGTATCTCATCTAATATTATCAAACCTGTCTGCATTTTATTTTAGTTGTTGTTACCTGGTAGGTGCACCAGACAGGAACTGTCTTTTCAGGCATGACCTGGGAGATTACAAAAGAATGGGATGAGCACATGTCACAAAATACATACAATGTTTACAGGAGTAAGAGTTATGAAAGTTAGTTTAAAAGTGTCATCAGACAGGAATACAGCAACAGAAGGAGGAGTCACATATTATGAAATTCTCCACAAAGGAACAGGATTGAGTCCACAAACATCTGCTTACAACTTGGAAAGGCAATTACAGGTAAAAGTTCTTAGCAGGTACTTACAAAATACATTTGAAAGTCCCAAGGAGTTGCACATCTTTGAATCTCACTGAAATGTTGTTTCCACATCCTAGGACAAATTCTGAAATGCAGCTGCTCCAAGATTAGTCCTTAATGTGGGTGTGATAAGAAGATCAAGATCCATAGATCTTAAGGGATAAACGTTAGTCTGCATGTGAAGCAAGGCAGCAACATATTGAGGCCATCGACTGTTCAGGATATCATAGACTGTGCCTCCTGTGACTAAATCATGCATTCCACTGGGAGGAAGCCATTCCAGTCTCTCATGCAAAGTACAGAGATGATCAAGCCTATTTGTTGCAAGCACAAAATGGCATATGTTATTATAGGTGACTTCCATTTCCTTAATGCCAGCTTTGAAGCAGAGAATGCATAAACAGGTATATTGTACATTAACTAAGGAAGTAGTATACCCTCACAACAAATAAACAGGAACGTGAGGTGAGATTATGGCTAAATCTATAGGCCAAGTCAAGCCTGTAATTTACAGATTTACATGTCTTTGATGCATGCAGTTGAAAATCAAGGGAGGGATTCGGGATAAAGTCTAGGTAATTAAAGGACTGCACAACCTCGAGAAAAGTATCATCATTACAGGAAAATTGAATGGGTCAATTTCTAGTTTAGGAGACAGAAAGTATAGCTTGTGTTTTAAATACATTTAAGAGCAGTTTATTTTAAAGTAACCAGTTCTGCACTACCTGTAGGTCATGAGAAAGCACACTGTTTATTTTACAGACATCATTAGAGCCAGCAACAGGTACAAGGACATCTGCATAAAGTATTGGCACATTGTACTTCAAACATTCATGTAGTTTGTTAATATGTATGGAGGACAGAAGTGGCACCAATATTGAGCCTTGAGGAACCAACAGTGTATGATTCAGGCTCAGAGAAGGACACACCTGCTGGAGAAAATTATTAAACCAATAAAGGGCATAACGTGACAGACCAAAATACTTAAGCTTGATATTAAGAAATGAGTGATCAACAAGGTCAAAAGACTTACTTAGGTCTATAAACACTGTACCAGAGTAATCACCTCTATCCACAGTAGCAGCTATATGGTTGTAAGCATTAGTAAAGCAGTGGCGGTGGTATGACCACTCCTAAAGCTATGTTGATGTGGAGATGGAAGATAATGATTTCTCAAGTAGTCACTGAGCTGAGCAGCAACCAGTCTTTCATAGATTTTATTCAACACAGGTAGGATGGAAATTGGTCTGTAGTAGTTAAGAATTTTGGGATCCCTTTCTTAAAACAGGGATAATATGGACAGCTTCCAGGCAGAAGGAACTATATCTTTCATAAGAGACAAATTCAAATCATTTGGTTACTGTTAGTGCGATTTCAACTGTAGTAAGCCAGAGAAGTTTAGGCTCAAGCACATCCGATCCTACAGATTTAGATATAGGAATCTTTTGAGTAAGTTACATACTTCAACCTCCTTGACCACTCTTAGATAGAAGGAGGGAGGCCATTCTTCTAATCCACTGCATAGGCAGTGGCTTTTACCGAGAGAGGATTTCATTCAAGGGAAGGAATCCATGTTCACACAGTAGCTAGATCACTGAATTGCACATTGAATGCATTGGCTGTAGTGGAAGGATTATTACAGTTTATACCATTTATGACCATATCAGGGGCACTGAGTTATTATTCTGACCCAAAATTTGTTTAAAGGATACCTAAACAACAATTTGCCAACAAACTTTTAAAAATCTGACTTCATAGTGGACTAAAGGAAATGCTGCTGTATACATCAAAGCTAAAACTACATTTATATAATTTACCTAAATGCGGTTCCAAAGCATTTAAAAATGTAAAATCAGCCTCCAATTAAAAAAAAATTGCCTTCCTGCTTCCTAAAATGGCTGCCAAATGTGTTAAGTGATAACATAATTGGAGCCAAAGAGCTATATGGCTCTTTATAGAGCTAACTAGTTTTTTTTTTCCCTTAGTTTAGAAGTGTTTCACAAAATGGTCAAAACCATGTGCATTATTTTGACCAATACACTTGTTAGGCTATAGTTCTGTTCATTTTGTTTACTTAACATGCTGAAATTGTGTTTTAATCCAACGACTTTATCTTTGGCAAACCACAGTGCAGTACAAATCTTCAAATACCTGGGGGGTCTAGTGGTTATGGCAGATCCAGGATGTTGCAATGGGTGGTGTTGGGTGGTGTGTATACTTGAAATGCACTTTTAACATTTTATGAAGCCTTTATATTGTCTGATTATTCTTTCTTTGTATGTTTTTGACAGAACCTACTAATGTAATCCATAGTTTTGAATGTAACATTTATACAATCAATAAATCATAGTTCTTAAGCAAAGTAAAATGCAGTAGCAAAGCAAGTTACAATGGGGGTGCAGCCATACCCTTCACCACCCCTAGATCCACCACTTGTGTGTAGCAAAGTTCTTGTGAAGTCCAATGACAGAGTTCATACTTCCTTGGAAATCAAAATATGTGTGTCTTGTCTTCTTTACCATGGGAAATAATAATAAGAAGAATCAGCATTTATGTAGTGCTTTTCATACACACTGTATCCCAAAGTGCTTCACAAGCCATGCTAGTCTGATAGTGAAGTGACTGAATGTGTAGTGACAGCAGTTTCACACATTAATACCCACACACAGTCTTGGACAATTGCATGAACTGGTTTTATGGGAAGGAGTATTGGCCAGAACACCGGGTCAGGTAGTGATTATGGTGCTGGCAGCCCACATCTTATATCTCACAGTGATCTACATCTTTCTCCCCTTCTGTCTTCCCCTTCCTTGAATATAGAAGTACCCTGCAGGATTGGCCTGCTCAGTACCCCTCTGGTATTCATTCTTTACTCCTGCTTTCCACACCAAAAACTGGTCAGCTCATCACCCTTCTGCATCATGAATGCAGTTAGTACAGTCCCAGGTTTTTACATGTTGAAAATAAACAAATCTTTCCAGTAAGTCAGGCTGATAACAACAGGACACAGAGGAAAGACAGCCTTTCCTATCCTTAAAGCTCTAGGCTACCTTTCATTGGGCACTATTAAATGATGGGTGTGCATATCATTATGTACATCATTTAACAGTGCCCTAATCATAGGTAGTTTAGACCTTATATGGGTAGGAAAGCCTAACTGTCCCTTGTGCTCTGCTGCTGTCAGCCTGGCTTACCAGAAGATCATATTTATTATTAATATGGACAGAAAACATGGGACACTGTACTAACTGCATTCATGATGCAGAAGTGTGGTGAGCTCACCAGTTTTTGATGTGGGAGCAGGTGAAAAGAAAGAATGCCAGAGAGGGACTGAAGAGGCCATTCCAACAGGGTACAGCTATATTCAGAGTAGGGGAAGACAGGATGGGGGTTGTGCAGATCATTGTGATATGTTAGATATGGGGCTACCAGCACCATGATCACTACCTGACTGTGGATAAGAACAGCTAGCAATAACAAATACTCAGAGTTGCAGGGTTGCGCCTTAATTAGTACTTGAATTCAGTGTAAGGAGATTACCCTGGGGTTGAGGTTTGTTGGGACAGTATTGAGGGAGATGTGTAGCTCATTCAAGAATAGAAAGAATGGTAGCCAGCCAGCTCCCATTGTGGAACAGGGCACAGAAAAGTACTGGAGAAGAATTGCCAAGGACTGTCCTGCAGGATTCTGCAGATCACAGGTAAGGGATTAGGCTGACACTGAAAGTCGGTGGATTCGCTCAAGGCATTAGTATGCCTCTCCTGCTAATCATATTGTTATCCATAATAAGTGCAGCCCTTATGAGGGTAAGAATAGCAGTTTTCTGTTGTGTCCTAATGCTTATTGCTTGGCCCTTCAGGAAGACCTAACTGTTGGTTAATGAGGCAGGAAAAAAACACAACAGTGGGACTGTACATACTGCCTTCACTGTGCAGAAGGGTGATGATCCACTAAGTGTTTACTGTTGGAGCAGAAGTCAAACATTGAGAAGAGGATTGAAGTGTGATTTGGGAGGCATTTTTAACAGAGCCAGCTGATGAGGCGTATAGGTGTGCACTGCTCTCTGAGGTACAGATTACAATCTGAGGTGTGATAAATCTCTTTATGAGACTGCAAGCTCATATGCAGCTGCAGGCAGTACAAAGGACAGAGTTTGGATGGCGGTGTTCAACAGTAGGCAGGCTAGGTGCAGGGGTTATTGTAGAAAAAGACTATGAGAGAAGCTTATTTGTGGATTACCAAGCAAGCATGAACTGGACCAAACCAATACTCGCTACCTATTTCAGGACATCACATAACCTCTAGATCACTGGATATCTGAAGTGTTGTACTGTACTGCAGTTTGCAAAGAGAAAGTCAGATAGATTACACAACAATTTCAACAAGTTAAATTAAACAAAATGAACAAAACCATAGCCTAACATGTGTACTGATTAAAATAATCCACGTGCTAACACATGGTATTGATCTTTCTGGTGAAACAATTCAAAACGAAGGGAAGAAAAAGAACTAGTTAGCACTATAGGAGCCATGTGGGTCTCTACCCTGGCTACAATGATGTCATCACTTAACACATTTGGCAGACATTTTAGGAGCAGGCAATGCTGTTTTTTTAAACTGAAAGGTTGATGTTCGCATTTTCAAATGCTATGAAACTACATTTATGTTATTGACATAGCTGCAGTTTTATCATTAATGTAAATAGCAGCCTTTCTTTACCTCACTATGAAGCCAGACTTTGGGTGTGCGGTTTTAAAAACTGCTTGTTTAGATACCCTTTAATATGTTTCCAGTAATGTCGAGGGTTCTAACAGTGACAGAGAAGAGATTTTTAAAGTAGGTACTGTTATTATGTTTTGAGGTTTTTGTACACTGGGATTGAAGTTGCTTATACTTTTCTAGGTCAGAGACCCTTCCAGATGCCTTACTAATTCCCAGTGATTGTCTCAGTCTTTTAACAATGCAAGCAACTTAAGGTCAAGCCACTTGTTAGCAAACCCTATTTCTTCTAGTAATAATAGGTACGTGTTTATCATGTATGGCCTTAAACACTTTACTAAAATATGAAACTACATCAATAACATTATCAGTAGCCCAAAGGTAAAGGCCTGCCCATTGGTGCAGTGGTAGCACTACCACTCGTGGCACCAGTGGCCCGGTTCAGAAGCAGACTCAGCTCATCGGTGCTGGCCAGGGGTAGGAGGATGGAGAATTCCAAGAGATGTTCTCCTCCTCCTCTGGAGAGGAGGTGTCACCTCCGCTGCAATACCACCACCTGGGTGACCACTGGTGGAGGTGTACCCAAAGGGTGTGCCATGGGTGGAGAAGATGCCGACTGAGTTCTGGAGTGGCTGCACATTTGTGTGTCTGTGCTTCTTGGTCCTCCTTGCATGCCAGCTTACTCAGGGAAGGGGAGTAAAGATGGAAAAGCCCTGCAGCTGGCCAATAATGGCCTCCAGAACCCTGTCCAGAGGACCGAAACTAGATGATCCTGGAAACAGCCCAATGAAGACAAAAATCAAATAGGGGAGTAGATGGGGAGATGCTCTCCCTTCCTTTGGGGGTAGCCTAGGAAGCATGGAGGCAGGCAGCAGTAGGAGGTTTAGAAGTAGGCCTAGTGAAGCACACGGTTTCTTTGGAGAACCCCGAGGGAGAGGTGCAGCTGCAGTGATACGTGGGCAAAACAGAATAAAAAGTAGCCCAAAAGATAAGACCAGTCCATATCTACAAGTTGGCCTTAAAGGACACATGGACAAATTTGAAGAAGTCTTGGAAATAAATCTTTCTTAGAGGGTCTGTCAAAGGTATAGCCCTTGACAGACAATAGGTGGATGGAATGGTCACTGATTGAATCATGGAGAATGCCAGAAAGGATTTGTGCAAGCAACATCTTGCCACTTCTCTAATGAGTATTGTATCCTTCTGCTGCTGCTGCTGCAATGATTCAGATGAACTAGTGGTTTTACCTCCTCCACCATCATCACAGTCATCACCAACACCACCACCTTTGCCTCTATACCAACTGCCACCAGCTTTACTTTATTGGGTTGCTGCAGATGACATAAAAGAACTGTATGTGAGGTATCAAGTAAGCTTTCTGGCAGAAGGACCCCATTAAGGGTTCCTGATTCTTGAAAATCTTTGTTTGCCTCTTCATAATGGTCAGAGAAGTAGAATGAGTATACCTTGTGGCATCAGGCTCCTGTCACTATTACAGTAGGTCTACCTGACCAATATTTTAAGCACTCAGTACATCTTTTAGAACCTTGGGTCAGGTGGTACTGGCTGGAGATTCTGAAGGTGGAGCCAGCTGCTTGATGTGAACAGCACAGGAAGCTGCAGCTCATTGTTCAGTTCCTGCCAAACTACAATAGTGGAGGGCTCTCCTAGGGCATACTGATTGTTCCTGCTGATTGTGTTCCAAAATTTCTTGGTATGGTGGTGGCAGCTGTCCTGCTACTGCAATGATGAAGAAACCCCTGCATGCAGCAGATTATTTTAGAGATCGCAGCATTTGATCAGAAATTGAGAAAGGAGACATATCATTTGTGAGGACTTCAAGGAAAACAGTAGGAGATGCTGCATTAAACTCTGGAAACATGAAAGCTAGCATGTACCAGTAACTGTGAAATGTAAAAGGCTTAAGTGACTGAACATGTAGCATTCAGTGCTCTAGCTAATGCACCTGAGTGTCAGGCAGGAAGAATTAGGCATAATGCAAAGAAAAGTAAATCACTTGGTACTAGACTTTTATTCCTGTGGGGGCTGGTGAGTTTAAGATGTAGGGAGCATTCCTGTATGTCTGCAGTCCCCATGGGAAGTACTGTACTGTACATCCCTATCGTATTGCACAAAATTAAAATGGCAGCAGCAAAAGTTTAAAGGTGATAAACAGTAAAGAAGAAATTGAGGCAGGGCAGTGCTGGAGAAGCTGTGCAGATGTAGGACCCTCAAGTGAGGGCTGGTGTCTGGGAGACCCAGGTGTGTTCTTTGGTCATTTATTGCAAAGATGCAAGACACCAAGAGCCCCTCTGCCTTAAGATACACTAGCCTGAAAAAACAACCATCACTGGGGTTAAAAAGGAAATGAAGCCATGTTACTGTACAGGTAAATGCATTTCTGAAATATAGCTGTGTGAGCATTGCTTAGACAGTGAGAGTATCTTTCCAGGTGTCATAACAGAATTCTGTGTAGATTTAAAGCTACTATATTATTAATTTTGGCCAGGAATTAACAGATTACATGGATAGCAAGTTATCTCAATTTGTAGTCTAACATCTGAACCTGCATAGACCTTAAACAAAAAGTCAAAAGTGTAATTTCTTTGGGGAATGTTGGAAACATGATGAGAAGTATAAAGTAAAATAGACTGAGTGTAATGTGAAAATGCTTCTGCTACAGTAATAATATGCTCATGAGATGGAGCCACAGAAAACTTGTTGTTGGACTCTCAAAATAAGTTGTGGACACTGAATTATTTAAGCACTAGTGTTGTTGATTAACCCCAGTTAAATTGCAGCCCTGTAGCCACTTGGTGATGCTAGCTGGAGAGGGAGTAACCATATATCATGAGGTCAAGGTCTGTCATTTGGTGTTTACTCCTCCCTAAAACTGGTCCATCAAATACCCCTAGACTGGGGAGGGGATGTTACATATAGGTGCATCATACAGTATCTATAGTACCTATTGTGAAAAGTTGAAAAGCTTGTGGCAGTCAGGTGATGACAAATTGCCAATTAAGTGATTCAATTAATTTTTTTGTGTGATACACTGATTCAAGATGGGGACTGTTGTTTAGTTTATTTGCACCATTTTCAGGATTTTCTGTGCTGTGAAGTTTTTCCATTCTTGTGGCATGACCTGTGATGAAGTTGCATTAAAGTTAATGTATTCTGTTTGGCCCTTGTGATTGGATGTTGCTACTGACCTATGGACAAAAAAATGTGAACAGGAAATGCATATAGAATTTGTGATGCTATTGCTTGTTGTGATGTGCCCATGAAGAAGAAGAGGTATGCTTATGGATTTTGCCTGGTTGTGCATGTGAAACCTTCAGCCATACTGCAGATGAGGAGAGGAGAGTGGAGCTAAGAGTAAATAGCCTGTTGGCATTGTTCACTGTTGATTGTTGCAAAACCACAAACTGTTTAAAATTAAAGTAACTTTGTACTCTGCTAGTTCATTCATAGAACAATCATCTATGTAGTAAATCAAGTGACTCCTTCTGTGACTGCAGCAAGAGACCCCATTGAAACTGTAAGTTATGCCAAATAGCCAAGAAAGGGTTTTAACTGGAAAATGGACATGCCAGCCCAGTGGCACTGAGGGTTGAGGTGCTAGATGCCATACCTTGCACCACATGACCCTAGGAGGGAGTGGACCTGGGCCATTGGAGGTTGGCAAGGGAGGAAAGGATTGGGTGTCTGGAGGACAGCTCTCCTTTCCTGGGAGGAGGTTGAAGTTCTCACTGTCTAGTGGCTCCTAGTGGTGACTAGGGATCTTACAGCAGTTGGGAACTAACTTGAAGGGATTGGCCATAGTGGTGCTTCTGCAGGCATGATCGGGAGTGTTCATGCACCATGCTGGAGTGCATTGCACCACTGGACCTATGGGGGACAGAAACATGAAAAAACCCTTCTCATTGGTTGGTGAAGGTGGGTCTAGAGGTGCTGGCACCATGTTCAATCTGGGCCAAAGATGTCCTCTGGGGTTCCCTCATCCATCCCCACTAGACACCTAGATAGAGCACCAGTTGAATTGGTGGTCTTCGCTCTGAGGGACTCAGATCTGGGGGTTCAGAGATGTGACGAGGTGGAGACATGTACCAGGAAAGCATTGGGCTTCAGGAGGATGGGATCAGCTGGTAAGTTGCACGACCAAAGCAGGAGACAGTATAATGGGACAGGGTGCTAAAATAAAGTTCACAAAAAAAAAATTGGAAATTGGACTTTGGAAAATAAAAGCAAGTCAGACATAAGCGTGATAAGCAAACTGAGTGAAAATGACTGAAAAGGGTGCTGGGAGCATTGCTTCAGTTTGGTTTATGCAAGCAGACCAAGGGAGAGGAGAAAGTGTGAAAGTGAAATGAACCAGAACCTAAAGTGTATTTATAGCAGTCCAGTTAGTGAACAGTTCATTTCATTATACAATTCTACCTCACTAATATGTGAATGTTTATTTGCAGAGTGACGACTATTTGATTCCCAATGGAGGAGGGCGTAAACAGCATACTCTGAAAAGAAAAGGTTCAAAACCAGTAGTAAATGGCCTTGTAACTTGGAGAACTTAGTGAATCAGAAATGGCTGGCTGATATAGTGGAGACAGCAGAAAGCAAATTAGCAAACATATTGTGGCTTTCGTCTACCTAAGAGAACAAATATATGAACATATAGTCCCTTGGGAGTAGACCCTTGGTGTAAAGCTGTACAACCACAGATCTGGTTAGTATACCCCAAGTTGTGATTTTGCCTCTGCCCAGTGGATTGTCAACCCTGCTGATTTGTAAAAGATGTAGAAAAAGTTTTGCACTGCCCCAAGTTGCTTTGCATGCATGGATTGGCCCAACCAGTGCTGAATCTGAGCTTCAGAACATGCTGATTTTTACAGCTGCAGTGGGTGGAGCCCTGAAGACATTTTGCAACCATAAAAGGACTCACACTCCAAACTAACAATTTAGGAGTCAGATCACAGTCACCTCTGCAGTCTGAAGAACTCTGTTGTGTCAATGTATTCTTCTCATAGGCACTTTTTGCTGCCATCTGGAGGTCCTGTTTGCACCATTTCCTCACTGTTGCTTTGGGCCAAGTCAAACATGATGTTTCAGTCTCCATCTGGCCCTACATAATGTTTCTTCTTTTAAAGAATGGCCAGAGGAACCGCTTGCAGCCATACTGACAATGTGCAAGCTGGTGGTCCAAACATGCGCATTGGCATGTATCCATTTTCTCGATCGCGGTAGTGGCATGTCAGGAGCTCCCTAGTACTCCCAGACCCAAGAGTACTTAATTGAGTCCAGAGACATGAGTGCTGTGGTAGAGTTAGAACAGTTAGTTTAGAGAGTGCTCAGCTTGATTGAATATATATTAATGAGATGCTCATGAATATTAATACAAACATTGCAAGCATTCAATAATATTCAAGAGCAGCTCACTATTATGTATATATTCAGTCCCAGAGTGGTCATTGGCACTCTTTAAACAAATAGTTTTGTAGACTCTTCTGCGCCCACAGGCCTCATGCCTCAGGACCCTAAGTGATCTCAGGATCTGTAGCACTGGGGTAGTTTTGATGCACCACTATCATGGTGAAGAAAACAGATGTGTGCCAGTGTGCATGCCTGACTGCCAGCTTGCACATTCTGGTGTGGCTGCCAGTGGTTCTGTGTCTTTCTCCTCCGCCCCTCTTCTGTGACCACTGCTATAGCCATATCGACTCTGGCCAGCTTGTTCTGAATGGTTGATAAACACTACTGAAACTAAAGTTGTTGCTTCGCTGGCTACAATTACTTCATTTAAATTTTCTATGGCTTCTGGCATGTGAATTGACTCATCAGGAAAACAATCAGAGGAATTGTCAACATACTCCCCAGGGAAACAACTTGCTGCCTGGATAGCACCATCAGTGTAAACTGAGAAAAGTCAGCTTTAGGCCTCCAGTGAGCATCAGGAAGACTGAGATATTAAGTCTGAAAAAGCTATCAAAGAACTGAGACTTAAATCACCACCTGTTGCAGCACAATGCTACAGCAGCCAGGATATAAAAAAGTTTATTAAATTAGCAGACCTTTGCTATGTTGAGATGCAGTCCACCAAACAGCAAGTAATACAGGAATGGACAAAGAGAGAAAGGAGACCAGGGCCAGCAGAATCATGAAGGAATACACCTGTGCCTACCAGAACTGAAAAGCACCACATGGAAGTTTCAACGCCTGCATACCCTCTTATGCACCCATCAAAGGAAAAATGTCTGGCGTCACCCTAGTCAGCTTATGAAATGAAGCAACTGCAATGGACTGAGGAAAAGCTTATTCAAATTCAGCTGACACTGCAACGCCAGAAATGCCGAGCAAAAACTGCTAGCATCCAATTTGGCAGAACACACACCTGATGTACCACCCTGAGGCAGAGGAAGGGGCAGAATTAACATGGTGATCTTATACACAGGAAAAGAGAGCTGAGCAGTTTAAAGACTACCAAACTAAAGACAAGTTGCCACCAGGAGAAACACCTCACCAGGATCCATAAATGTTTAAATAGTCTCAGACCAAGCATATGATCAGATGAAAAATAGGAGAACTATATTCCTTTTTTATCACAGCTGCTTGCCTGAGAGGTTGTGGAATGAACATTGAGGCAAATAGATTAATTTGGTTATGTCAGGCAGCACTGCAACAAACCTTGTTTCAAGCATGAACTTATTTATTTATTTATTTATTTATTTTATTTATTTATTTATTTAATTTAGCTTTTGTTGACCGGGTAAGTGCACTAGACAAATCCTGCCTATTTTCAGGCACGACCGGGGAGGGGATACAGATGAATGCCAACTGACCTTGAACCAGATTAAGCTGTTGGTGGTGTTTTTAGTGAATAGAAATTTGGCCAGGACACGGTGAAATTCCCCTACTCTTTTCGATAAGTGCCGTGGGATCTTTAACATCCACCTGAACTACCACCAATGCAGGCAGATGGGACCTCGGTTTAACGTCTCATCCGAAAGACGGCCCTCAGAAGTGCAGCACCCTCTCATGCTGCACTACAGTGTCAGTACTGGGATATTAACCAAGTGCCAGATGTGGGAACTGAACCCACAGCCCTCTGATCTCCGGCCTCAGGAGGCGAGTGTGCTACCTACTGAGCCACTGACACTGCACTTGCACTTGCACTATCAATGAACTTGATAAGTACTCTGATGCTATTCACCTAGAGGAACCCTAAGATCAAACACACCAAATGGTGTCAAATACATTAGCAGCCATACTAATCTTCCACTTTTAAAGAACAACATAATAGATTACCACATTAAGGTACTGCAATAGATCACTTCCTCTTTACAGCAGTTTATTCAAAATATCACATTAGCTGAATTGTTACTTTATTGTGCTGACTAAGCACAGTAAGGTAACACTTCAGTTTATGTGGTATCTTGAATGATAATGAAGTAAGGGGAAGTGCTGTATTGCAGTACTTAATGTGATACCCTGTTATGAGGTAAAGTGGAAGTTTAGGATCACTATTACTACATACACATATGAGGGACTGACAATTCTGAAATATTGTGTTCAGCATGTGGACCTCGATGGGAGACAGTGCAGGTACTTTCTGGACTCTAAAGAGTCTTCTAGACATGTTTGTACTAAGTCGAATCATGTACTACTATTAAAATGCCCACAGGACTAAAAGAGACATAAAACAGAATTTATCAGTAGAAAAGATCACTTAACCTATCCAGTCAGCCCAGATGTTCCCTGTTCTAATCTGTGTAAGCAGTCCCTAACTGGTGTCTGTTGACCTTCCTTCCCTTCCCCTCCTTGTTTTGTAATATATACCTGTCTATCCCAAACATGTTTTAAGCCCCTCCCCTGTTATCGCTCCAACACTTCTGCTGGCAGTCTGTTCCAGGCACCCACCACTCTTTCAGTGAAGAAATATTTCCACATCTCTCTTAACCCTCCTGCAGCTTTACCACATGTCCCCAGGTCATGGTATTTTTTCATCCAAAGACTCCCTTATTGCATCCTGTTCACCCTTGTGAGGTACTTGTAGGTCTCTGTCATGACAATGCTCACTCTTCTCTGTTTCAGGGTGCATATGTTGAGATCCCTTTAGTTCTCCATGTAGGGCTTCTCAGGCAACCCCTACACCATTTTAGATGCCCTCCTACTAAATGATTCAAAGCTGTCTATTTTCTTTTGAGGTGCAGCCTCCAAAACTGGACACAGTGCTGTAGGTAGGGTCTCCTCAATGAACAACACAGTGGCACACTACCTTCCTCATCCTGCTAAAGATACCCTTCCCTATGTTCCCCAGCAGCCCATTACCACTACCCACTGCTTTGTCACACTACCCTGCTACTGTGAGGGTATTTAGATGTGATAACCCAAGGTCCTTTCCAGCGTTGTGACTGTCAGTACCTCCCCATCCTATACTGAGCACCTGGGTTCATATGCCCTAGGTGCATGATTTTGCAAATGTTGGCATTGAAGCCCAGCTCCTATGCTCTTGACCACTCACTGACTTTCACAAGATTCCTGCACATTCTCACCATCCCTCCTGGCTTCCACGATATTGCAGATTTTTGGTATCATGTGTAAAAAGAAATATCTTCCTTTCCAGTTCCTCACCAATGTCACTTATGAAGACAGTGAAGAGGACCAGTCCCAGTACTGAGCCACGTGGCACCCCAGTAGTCACTCTGCCATCATTAAAGTGAGTGTCTATTACCACCCACCCTCTGTCCATGATTCATTGACTAGTTTGTAACCCAATTCACCACTTTAGACCCCATCCTAGGCTGCTTTATTTGCCTCAGTATGGCACAGTATCGAAGGCCTTGCAGTATGATGCTTGAATAAATCTGCACTCTGGCATTGCCCTCCAGTGACATCATCATGTGAAATCACCTCAAAAAGACAACAACAGACTGTTATAGTCTTTGAGGCTGTTGATTGAATCTACCTGAAGGGTGAAATATTTCCTTTATTTCACTTAAGCATAATATTACATGTTCTTCTTTTAGGGAAGCTGGAATTAAGGACATAGATAAAATGTGCCCTGATATTTTGTCAGACCCAGGACCAAATCCCTTTGTCATTCTGCATGTGAGGTACGAATGATTTGAAGGAATTTAGTACTGATGAAATTAAGCAAGATTTTATAAATATTAGTAAAACACTGACAAAATTAAATTGTGAAGTGTGGTTTCCAAAATTCTCCCAGTTCCTAGGGCAAATTACTACACAACGTGTAGGATTAAAGTCATAAATGAATGGCTAAAGAAATGGACCCTAAAAGAAGGTCATAAAACCATTCCGCATTGGGAAAATTTTGAAAATAATCTGTCACTGTTTAGTTGGGATGGTTTGCATCTAAGTCACCAGGGTACTTACAAATTGGGTAGGGTATATGAAAAATTATTTTAGCAAATTTAAACTAATTGCTATGGGGAAGAGGGTTCAAATATGAAGCACCCTTATGTACCCAAATCAAATCATGCTCCAGATCCAAGGTATAGTGGTACAAATAAGTTGAAAATTTGGCTGATTAATGCTAGAAGCTTAAATAATAACAAATTAAGTGAACTCAAATTCGAGTGATACAACAGAAAGTGGATATTATATGTGTAACGGAGACCTGGTGGAATGAAAAAATAGCTGGTCAAACAACATACAAGGATTCCAGCTTTATAATGTAAATCGTGCAAATTAAAGAGGTGGAGGAGTATGCTGCTATGTGTCTGAGAAAATATCCAGCTAGGAAATTATAGTAAATAAGCATATGGAGAATGTACCTGAAGTATTATGGTTAAGTTTAGCTTTTTTCATACTACAAAAATAAATAGAGGGTATGTTATAGACCACCTAATAGTAATAACTGTTTAAATAATAATCTCTTGGATGAGATCAATAAGATATCCATTTTAGGTGATTTTGTAATTTTAGGGGACTTTAACACACCAGGTATTTCATGGGCAACTCTAGAAGGAGTACATTATTTGAAAAAGCTTTACTTGATACTATAACCACACAAGGATATTACCAACTAGTTGAAGCACCAACTAGAGGATTAAATATATTGGATCTGGTTATTACAAACTCTAGAGCTAGGATTTGTAATATTGATATCCTTCCACATTTAGGTAATAGCGATCATAATATAGTGGAATGTACTATACATGTTGAAAATTTCCAAATTAGAAATGGTGCTGTAGCCTTTGATTATAAAAAACTGATTGGAGTAATATAAAAATGTTTTTGCTAAACTAGCTTGGGGAAGCCTTTTGTAAATTAAGAGTAAACTCTATGTGGGAGGATTTAAAACATAAACTGGAAATATTTATAACAAAATTGGTTCCTACTCGTAGGACATATAATAGTAAAGGATTTATTCCTCACTGGTTCACTAAAACATAAAAACAAATTAGGAAGAAAAATAAAGCTTTTAAAAATATAAAACTTGTCCTACTGATATATATCTCAATAAATACAAAAACAGCAACGTCTGCTTAAATCTATAATAAAGAAAAGTAAAATAAATTTTGAAAACAAATTAGCTATGAATAAAAATATAAAAGCTTTTTTGGATATATTAATAATAACAAACAACAAAATAAAAGGATTTCCTTTGTTAGAGTAAATGGAAAAATATAAAAATAGTAAAGAAATAGCAGATAGATTCAATGAGTATTTTGTTACTACGTATCAGGTTCCTAATGTTAAAATAAAAAACAACACAAGTGTAAGAAATCTTGATCTTGTCCATATTTGCAAAGAATCAGTGATATCTGAATTGTCCAAGATAAAACCATCTTCCTCCTCAGGATCTGATAATATCGATTCTATTGTCTGGAAAAACCTAGCGGACGTCTTAGCAGAGCCTTTGACATTAATATTCAATAAATCTATTATTACTGGCAAAATTCCCTTGATTGGAAAAAAGCTATAGTTGTACCCATTTTTAAAAGGGAGATAAAGCATGTCTATCCAACTATAGGCCCATTAGTTTGACACTAGTTTGCTGTAAAGTTTTAGAGAGATTGATAAAGATCAGTATTGAAAAATATATGCAAAGATTGAATTTAGAAGATATTTCTCAGCACGGTTTTAAGAAAGGACTCTCATGCAACACAAACTTACTGGCCTTTTATAACTTCATTAGTGTAAATCTGGATAATGGCAAACCTATGGATGTTATTTATCTGGATCTTGGAAGGCTTTTGATACTGTACCTCATCATAAGTTAATAAATAAATTGATTAAACTTGGTATAAATGAAACTATAATAAAGTGGATTGGAAACTGGCTGTCGGACAGAGTACAGAGGTAAGTATAAATGGTGTACTGTCGGAGGTGGGTGGAGTGGTTAGTGGGGTGCCCCAGGGCTCTGTGTTGGGACCATTATTGTTTAGGTTATACATCAGTGACATGAATGTTGGTGTTAAATCTCGTTTAACAAAATTTGCTGATGATACTAAAATAGGTGGGGTAGTAAAAACTATTGGGGATTTTGAAGAACTAACAAATAGCTTGAGACTAGTAGAAGAATGGGGTATTATAAATGATATGAAATTTAATGAACAAAAGTGCTCTGTGATTCATTTTGGAAAAAATAACCCATGGTTTTCATACTATTTAAATAATAAGAAGTTAAAAAGCAGTAAGTTGGAAAACGATTTAGGTGTTTGGATTGATCCAAGTTGTCCTTTAACATACACATAGCCAAAATGATAGGTAAATGTAATGGTATTATACACTCAATAAAAAGAGGATTAATTTCAAGAAATAAGGAGTGTTTACTCAAACTTTATAAAGCATATGTACTCCTATATTAGATTATGGCTCTCCATATGGAACCCATATTTAAAGAAAGATATACACAGAGTTGAAAGAGTCCAGAGACGGTTAACTAAATCCATAAAAGGCTTGCAAAATATGGCCTATAGGGATAGATTGGTGGTGCTGAACTTGTATCCTTTGGAGCTTAGGCGAATCAGGCGTGATTTACTATTTTTTGTATCACATCTTGGATGATGTATCATTAATGGAGCAGTGCAGCATTGTTAGGACCCTAAAACTTTTAACTCAAGATCTCACGATAAACAAGTTTCGTAAATATTTCTAAAATGAATAGACATTTAAATTTTTTGTTTCTAGAGTTCTCTATATGGAATGCTCTTCCCAAACGAGTAGTAGAAGCAGTTACCTTTAACACCTTCAAAAGTGAGTTGGACGATATTTGCTTATAAATGGTAAAAATTACATTATGAAATAAACCCACTAGGAGTGGGAGACAATTAAATGGGCCACGGCCTACTTTGTCTAAACTTACCAAGTTACTTGAGTCATGATGGCATATTAGACTATTTCATATTGAACTGAATCAAGGGGACTTTGAATTTTACACAGAGACTAAAATAATCTTAGGATCACTGATAATCATTTTAACAATGTGCCTGTTAGATGAACTATAGAATTTCTATTTTCATGTTAGATTCTGCAACAGTTTTACAGTACTGTTTTATCAATGTCAGTGACTCAGCAGGTAGAACACTCGCCTCTGAGGCTGGGAGATCAGAAAGCTGTGGGTTCTATCCCACCACCAGGTACTTAGGTTAAATCCCAATACTGACACTGTGGTGCAGCATGGAAGTGCTGCACACCTGAAGGTACCGACTTTTGGATGAGATGCTAAACCAAGGTCCAATCTGCCTCTTCTAGTGTGGTAGCTCAGGTGGATGTTAAAGATCCCATGGCATTCCTTGAAAATTGTTTTATTGAAATCACATCAAAATATATACATTTGAACATATCAGAAATATAACTTAAACAATAAAAGAAAAGGAAAACAAGCATGAACAAAAACAGGATTAAAAAAGGAAAACAAAGAAAAGTATAACATCCATATGATTTGGGTTGTGTACAGACCCCCATGTCAGGGAGGAATGGACAAGGATATGATAGAAGACATTCTTAGAATGGCAGAGAAAGGGAGATACTGTTGATGGGAGACCTGAATATGCCAGATGTTAACTGGAGCATTTGCTGCAGCCACATCCAAGAGCAGGGCCATTCTTGATGCCCTACAGGTGGCAGGCATTAGACAGCTAGTTTCGAACCCACTCATGAGGGAGCAATCTTAGACCTCGTGCTCTCAAACGGGGCAGTGAGAGGATCTCAGATCTAGAAGTGGGTTGCCATCTGGGGACAAGTGACCATCAAACAGTGTGGTTCACGTTAAACTCAGCTACAGAGTCAAGCCATACAAAAGTGAGGGTACTGGACTTTGGGAGGCTGACTTTGTCAAGATGGAGGTGCCTCAGAAAAGCACTAGCAAACAGGCTAGAAGGAGGTGTCTAGCAACAATGGGAATCATCAAAACTGCCATCACAGAGGCAAGAAGCCTGCGTGAAACAAATAAACAAATCAAAATGAAAGAAAGCCACTATGGTTCTCAAAAGAGGTGGCTGTGAAAGTCAGGAAGAAAAGATAGCTTTCCAGAAGTATAAGGAAACACAGAAGGAGCAAGACAGAGAGCTGTACCAGTTAAGGCAGAAGGAAGCAGGAGGGAAGTCAGAATATCAAAGGCTCAAACTGAGGAAAAGATAGCCAACTCAGTTAAGAAGGGGATAAACCTTTTATAGGTACATCAGCGGCGTAGAAAGACAAAGGGAGGGATAGTGAGGCTGAATAGAATGAACAGTGGGTGGGCAGAGGGACAATGAAAAGCAGGGTTACTGAACAAATATTTCTGCTCAGTATTCACAAAGAGGAGGGAAGTGCCTAATCCAATTAACAGAAGCACTCTTGATAGGGGTCGATCCCAGTCCTTTCACAGAAGAAAGGGTTCTGCAAGAACTCCTAAAACTGACGTGGACAAAGCAATGGGTTCTGATGGAATTCACCCCAGAATTCTAAAAGATTAAGGGAGGAACTAGTGAAACCACTGGCTACTCTTTTAATAAATCATGGGAGGATGGTGTGGTACCGAGGACTGGAGGAAGGCGGATGTGATTCCTTCACAAAAGTGGGACCAAGACAGAGGCAGGAAACCACAGACCTGTCAGTCTGACCTCTGTGGTAGGGAAAGTGATGGAGTCACTCTGAAGGAAAGAATAGTTCAGTACCTAGAGGCCAGTGGAGCACAGGACCCAAGGCAGCATGGGTTCACAGCGGAAGGTCATGTCAAACGAATCTAATCGATTTCTTTGACTGGGTGACCAAAGTAGTAGACCAGGGAGGGGCTATGGACATGGCCTACCTAGACTTTAGCAAGGCATTTGACACAGTCCCACACAAAGATTAATAGTCAAATTAACCAGCCTGGGAGTGGTCCCAGGGGTAGCCTGGCAAAACATTGGCTGCATAACAGGACACGGAAGGTAATTGTAAATGGAGTCCACTCTGAAGAAAGAGGGGTTACTAGTGGGGTACCGCGAGGTTCAGTATTGGGTCCAGTCCTTTTAATGTCTTCATCAGTGACATTGCAGAGGGACTGGAAGCAAAAAGTATGCCTTTTGCAGATGACAAAGATCTGTAACAGGGTTGATACACAGGAGGTGTGTAAAGGATGAAAAGGGACTTGGCAAGGTTGGAAGAATGGTCAGAAGTATGGCAGCTAGGATTCATTTGCAAAGAAGTGCAAATAATGCACCTGGGAAACAAAACCCAGGGAAGAATACACAATGGGTGGGGAGGTAGTAACAACAACAAAAAGGAAAGGGACCTGGGGGTAATCATATCAGATGACCTTAAGGTTAGCAAGCAATGTGAGAAGGCAGTAGGGAGGGCTGGGGTATACTGGGATGTATGGGGAGGAGGCATCAGCAGTAGAAAAAGGTTGTTATCCCTCTGTACAGACAGTTGGTGAGACCCCATCTGGAGTACTGTCCAGTTCTGGAGACCCCATCTCCCAAGATGACATAGACAGGATAGAGGTGGTCCAGAGGAGGGCAACTAAAATGGTGCAGGGTCTGCAAGAGAAGCCGTATGAGGAGAGACTAAAGGAGCTTAATATGTATACCCTTGAGGAAAAGAAGGGAGAGGGGGACATGATAGAAACTTTTAAGTACCTCAGTGGAATTAACAAAGTCCAAGAGGTTAGCATCTTTCAGAAAAGAGACTTGCAAGAACAAAGGGACACAATTTAAAGATAGAAGGAGGGTGGTTCAGGGGCAATGTGAGGAAGTATTATTTCACAGAGAGGGTAGTGGATGCATGGAACAGCCTTCCTGAGGAGGTTGTGGGTCTAAAACTGTGGGAGAATTCAAGAATGCATGGGACAGACATAAGGCAATTCTTGTGGGGGTAGGAAGAAAAAGGCTGTTGGTTAACTAGAATCTGCGGCCTATCTGTAGGTAGGGAAATGGGCAGACTAGATGGGCCTAGCAGTCCTTATCTGCCATCAAATCTATGTTTCTATGTTTCTATGTTTCTATTTGAACACTAGTTCTTAAAAGAAAAGTAACTTATTTGCCATTTCCTTCTTTCTTTTTTTCTTCCACATCATCATTACTGTCTCTGCATTAACTATCCATCTATCCACTAATTTTTATACTTAATAAACATAAACAGTCCTTTCCACCATTTCTGTACTTTACTCAAACAATGGTGATATATATATATCCTTGATGTACACCAAAGGCATTGATTGTTCCACCAGAATACTAAAAGTTCCATAATGCATAAGTTTCTGATGAAGGACCCAATGGCATCTAGCCTGCCATAAATAGTATTTTAGGCAACACAAAGCAAACTGTTAAACTGCCTAAATCATATCTGCTTAAAAGTTGTGGACAATGTCCAAGAATCAACATTTCATAGGTTAATGTAGTCACCCAATCTAGGTTTCATTTTTTCCCAACAAATGCCATAATGGTTTTACATATGAGCAAGAAAACAAAAAGTGCTCCATAGATTCTTCAGTGGACTGACATGTGTTATAAGGGCAGCTTTTGTTCCTGGGCTTTATGTTTTAAGTTACTCCTAATATTTAGTCTACTATATCCTGAAAGTCACACTGTCTCCCATATATGAACTGGAATTCTTTAATTATTTAGTTGTTTCAACACTCCAGTCAAAAGTGATGGGGGCAGTTTTTGAATTCAGGTTCACTCAGATAGAGTAGGGACATCATGTGGCTATATAGGCGAGACCCAGAAAGTTGACATATTTAGGTTTTGTCAGTTTCCATTTGTAAATTCTTTCTAGAGCTGATCTGATAAACTCTGGTACTCAAAGTGAGAGAGATTTTTGGGGATTACATGCTCCATGACTGAAATAAATGAAGTATTGTTACAACATAGGTGCTGTAATGTGTTGGCTGGTAACCCTATTTTTATAGTTTGAGAGATAAAAGGGCAAAAAGAAAGTTAAGGTAGCTATCATTCCCAGTTCTCCTTGAGCTTCGATAGGTAGATGTTGGGCCATTTTATAGGTTTAGCCTGCTCCCCAGACCATTTGGAAAAAATCAGGTATATAATCTTTTCTCCAGTTTAGGGGAGGTGAATCATAGCAACATATAGTAAGCAGAGGATAATAAATCTTTTAATAATGTGTACCTTCTTTATTTTGATAGTTTCAAATGTTTCCAGTGTTGTACTTTGCTTTCCACCTTGTGTAAAACAGTTTCCCAGTTGTCTAATAGAAGGTTCTGGGGTCCCAATAGAATCCCAAGGATTTATAGGGGATCTGTAGTAATTGCAATCTCACTTATTCTTCCTGCTTATTGGACTGGAGACCCAATAGAAAGACCTCTACATTCTGTCACATTCAATTTTGAATTTTACACCTTAGAATTGTCTGCTTCCTGTTCTAGAAGTATAGGGAGTTGAGAGGCATCTGACAAAAGACACAAGTGTCATCAGCATAAGCCTGAACTTTAAGTTCATCTTGACCTGAGGCCCTAACAAATCCTGCCAGTTTAAGGAAATACTTAATTTCCTCAGTAAGGGATCAAGGGAAAAGATATAAAGGAGGGGATCAAGGACAGCCTTGTCTTACTCTGGGTTATATCAGTATGCTCCTAGAAATGTTCTCTTTAATGACTGGGTGGACAATTGCTGATGACTATAATAATTGAATCCATTCTATGAATGCCTCGGGTGACCATAATGATGGAGAGTAAGAAAAGGAAGGGTGATGTACCTTGTCAAATGCTTTGCATTGATCCAGGGAGATGATATAACCATTTTATTGTTTAAAATAATGTTCTATGATGTCTCTTATTACCAATAGTGGGTGTTGTATCTTCCTGTCTGGCAAACCACAGAATTGAGTGGAATGTATGAGTTTGTTTACAGTACCCTTAATCTATTATTTAATAACTGTGATACAATTTTAAAGTCCAAATTTATTATGGAAATAGGTCTCCAGTTTGAGATATTCTTTCTGTCTCCTGATTTAATAAGAAATATGAAAAGTCCTGATGGGAAAAGAGAAGGTACGCATTTTGTACTGAAGAAGTATGTGTAAACTGCCTGAAGACATAAAGCCAGTTCTGAAGCAAAGATTTTTATAAAATTTATAAGGTAACCCGTCTGGGCCTGGGAAGTATCTAATTTCAAATTCTTTATTACTGCTTCGATTTCTGCAGCCTCAATAGGTGAATTAAGCCATGAAGCTCCTCCACTGGAGTTTGAATCACTATAGCATTGTTGCATGGTTTCAACTTGAGGAGGATCAGTCATGGTATGAGAATGTATAAATTGTAATATTTTCTGATGTAATCCTTCATTAGAAGAAATAACATTTCCATGTTCATCTATTAGGACGCTGGAGGGCCATAGTGTCTTTCCTAGATTTGCAAGCCTCAAAAGTGTCTTCTATGGTGGGTTTATAGGTTCCATATTGTAGTTCTGCCCTCATATTTTTGTCTTATCGTATGGAAGGATTTCATGTCCTGTTTGATTTTGTCAATTTATGAGTCATAATTTTGCCTTGAAGTGGCATACAAAGTACAGAGTTACTGTAATTGGTTCCTTACTTTCAGATACTGAAAGAATGTTTCTTTTCCTGTTTTTCCCCAAATTTTGAAAACAAGCAGCTAAATCTTGTTTAGTATCAGCCCACCATTCTCATAAATCCTCATACAGGTCACTCAATGAAGTCCTTGCCCATAAAAGGGAAGAGATTTTTTTCTTTATCGGGTCACTTAAGCAGGAGGTATTTAGTCTCCATCTGGTATTTTGTTTACTTAAAGGGGAGAAGACGGAAAAACTCTGTAAAATTAGGTGATCTGAAAATTCAATAAGCTGAATTTTAAAGTGAGGCACAGGTAGATTGTTTGAAATAAAAATATGATCTATGGTTGAGGTTAACTTTCCTCCTTATGAGTATAGCTAGCCCTTGATCCAAAACTGAGAGCAGTTTAGTAACTCAGCCTGATCAATACATTTCTTAAGTGCATTTGCATCATAATAATTTTTTCCTTCCAGGGCCTTCCTGATTTAAAAAGGTCACAGTTAAAATCACCCCTAAAATGATGTGAGAAGTGGTGTATAGGTATGGCTGCAACTGGGAGATTAAATCCACTCTGTCTACTTTGGATTGTGGCCCATATACATTTATGAGTCTAAAGAATACTGCTTCCATTTACCATCAATGATAAGTAGTCACCTGGGAATTAAATCTATGAGCCTAGTTAGAGAAAAAGCAAAGAGTTAGACACAGTCCCTTCCCCATCTGCTTTATCTGATCTGAAGGAACAGAATGAAGGCCCCACATCCATTCTCCTGGAATGTTCTAACCTGGTCTATTAAGAACATCCAGGTTGCCTGTTGGAAGCAGATATCTAACTTATTATCATGGATATACTGGAAAATGACCTGTCTTTTGACTGTGTTGCTTATGCTGCAGCAGTTCAGGGACCCTATATGAAGATTAGTCATGGATCAGTTTGAGTTAAGCTCTTTTTCCCTCTTCTGTAGCCCAGGAGTCTGTTGTTCCCTGAGTTTTGTGTTGGGTTCTCAGTATCCACTGTATCCATGTCTGAGTCTCCCATGGGGTGGCTAGAGGTGCATAGGGTTTCTGATATTGTATCTGGAGGTTCCAGAGGTGGGGGTAGAGTTCCTGGTCTCCTTTTCCTGGGCATGGGAGCCAGCTTGGACATGGGGATCAACCATACCATCCTGTCGCCTATCTTGGGTATCATGGCAACAGACTGGAGTAAATTCTTCCTTACTAAGAAGGTTGGCACTCACCTGACCACCAGCTTCAACAGTTCCCTCAGGTATAACTAGACCTTTGTCCTGGTCTGCTTCTTGTGGATAGTATTGTGGGGGATGGAGAATCAGGTTCTGTCACACAGCAGTCTGGGGGATGGAGGCAGTATCCTGAATCTTTGAATAAATAATTCTGGGCTGATGCCAGTTGCCTTGTTCCTGGCCACCCATGGGCATTCAGAGATGGTGTTGCCTGTCTTTACAGATGTCACATTTTGTTAAATTAACACATTGTAGACTGATGTGGCCTACCTCTCCACAGTTATCACACCTCGGCTTATCACAAATGCTGGAGAGATGGGTACAGGACCCACACTTATACAGCTCGAGGCTACCCTGCATGGAAACACACACTCATATCTACCTAGAAGGAAGAAATTGAATATGTGCTCTATCTCATTCTCATTTTGATGTAATTTAATCTTGTACTTCCACCTCTGTCCAGAAGAGCTCTGAGTTGAATATGGCCTCAGGGATGCTCAGTACATCACATTTTGTGACAGCCAGTAAGTGATGTATCCACAAACCCCTCATTCCTGAACATAACTGTCACAAATTTGATTAATGATTTGAGAGTGGAATGATTAAAAGGGAGACTATCATGGGAGAACTTTACCAGGTTGTACCTTTGCCAAAATAATTCTAAAGCATAAGATGATCTTTTTTACCCAATTGTTTAACCAGGTGAGACACACTAAGCTGAAAGCTTTTTTTGGGTGTAACCTGGGAGCACAGGAAGTTAAGTGACTTGCTCAGAGTTACACAGTATATGCAAGTGGGGCTATGGGATTCAAACCCAGATCTCAGATTTGCAGCTCAGAGCCTTAAACCACTGCACTATCCTGCCTCCCATCGAAGTTATCCTCACCAGATATGTGGTGAGGACTCAAATAGGAAGCAGCTGCTGCAGTCATGAGGCTAGATGTGTTTGCCCTCTCCCAAAGCTGCAAGCCACCCAACTGGACTCAAGTAGGAAGCAGGTACGCATGAGGAGCAAGGTGCGCTAATGACTGTTTTAAAAATCTGTGTTTTGGTGCCTTTTCATACTTGCCGATTACCAACTGTCTCTGAACAGACTTTGAATTTCTACTGTGCCTTTAATTTAATTTTAAGTTGCCAGGGCTTTATAGATAGTTTTTTTTTTGTACCTATGTGCTGTGTTTTTAATTGCTCTCCACACATAGTGGTAAATTGTACCAAGCTGGGGTGCAGAGAATCAACTCTTGTAAAGCCCTCAGTGCTGCATACGTAATTTTTATCTCTACACACTGTGTACTTTAAATTTAATTTCTACATGCACTTGAGCTGCCAGCTACAAATTTGATTAAATTGCTTGCTCAATTTTATAAAGGTATAAACTTTGCTTGGGCACCAATGAATTTTACTGCTGATTCAATTTTGCACTGCTAAATTTAAATTTAAGTTTTACTGTTTTTGTACTGCAGTTTGTATTTTTTCCCACCATCTGTCACCCTTCTAGTGCCCCACTGGCCAGTTTTAGTGTGTTTCACCTCCCAGTTACCCTACCTTGATCCTGGCCCAGGTGCCACGTACACTGTCCCCTTCACACATATTCTGCCCAGCCCACCAGCCTCTCTGTTTTCAGCCCTCCCTCTGCTGTACCTGGATTTAATCCATGTCCTTTCTGTCTTTCTCCACAGCTGGTGTGGTTGTGAGGGCAAGCTGTAACTTGGCACTCCAAAGCTGCATGCCAACCCAACGGACTCAAGTAGGAAGCAGGTATGCCACAAGGAGCAAAAGTAGCGCTATGGACTGTTTTAGAAATCTGTTTTGGCCCGCCAATGCTTTGCATTGGCTCCCAACCACCTCCACCCTTGGCGGTCAGCTTCTCTTATAGCTGAGGTTACATGCAGTCTAAAATCTATTATCTCTTATAGCTGAGGTCATATGCAGTCTATAACCTATTAGTCCTCTTTCCCATTTGCTGCTTATCAGCAGTCACCACTATAGGCCAGAACCTACATCAATTCATCACTTTCCGGTCAGAGGTCCAATATGTGGCTTGCAGGCTAACAGTAATTTTACTCCATGCCCCACTTACTTTGTTACCTCTATCATCCTTCCGGAGGCACAGCCTTGTCAGTCAGTACCACTAGCTTCCCCACCACCCACCTCCCCTACCTCCTCCCTTGACTTAATTACTGACACTTATGTCTCAGTTTATTGCAGGTTCTTCTATCCTCTATCCTCCTCTAGCTTTCCACACTTCTTTCATGAGACCAGTTGCCCTGAAATTTCATGCCCAGACCCCTCTGCTGCCTCACATACAGACACCGCCTTCCTCACAAGCTCCTATGGGCCTTGCCCAAAACCAAATTCCATGCTACCCCACTACTCCTGCTATCCAGGGATGTCAAACCCCTCACCCCTGTCCATACCTTGACCCCCATCTCCAACTGCCCTGTGGCCTCAAACTCACTCACCTAAATATCTGTAGCATTTTAAACAAACTCAGCCTGCTGCAACCAATTGTTATCTCCCTAAGACCAGACATATTGATTATTTCTGAAACCTGGTTGAAGCACCACAATCAGGATGCAAAATTCACAATTCCTGGCTACTCTATTATTTGCCAAGATTACCCTGGTACAAGAAGGGTGGTGGCATTGCCATGTATATAAATTTCTCACTTCAGTTTACACAGGTTCCACTTCCCAGACCCATGCACACCAGTGAAGCTTTATTAATTAAACTTTCCCTTCCCCACATGTTCCCCATATTTATTACTGGATCCTACTGCTCCCCTGACTCTGCAATGCCCTACATCTCAGATCACCCACTCCTTACAACACTGGCCACTGGGGGTGAGTTACATATCCTTGGTGATTTCAACCAAAACTGTCTCTCTATAATAGCTCAAGCTGTGGTACCAGGCGGCAGCACTAAACCTGTCTCAACTTATTACTGAGACCACATGCCTGAACCACAAGACACCCACTCACTCTTTCATGGACTAGTCCCTCACCTCACACCCCATCCCATATTGCCTCAGGACAGTTATTGGACTCCTAAGTGACCACCACAGGATCTATTCAGTTCGAAAAATCCATTGGCCTAAACTCCCCCAACCATCCTTACTAGATCCCTCAAATCCTTGGACCTTGCATGGCTCCTTCATGACCTATCATAGTTGGGTCCTCTACATCCCCAGGGCATCTTCTATCAGCTCCATCTGGGAGTTTGTCAAGGCCAGGTTCACCACTGTCTGGAACTCTCATGCCTCTTAAACATGCTCAGGTGAGAAGGGCCCACCTGCCATAGATTTCTGCAGAAATTATGACCTTCCTCAAAACAAAGATGAGGCCTGGAAGACCTTCAAGGTCTCCAGCTGTTCCGTGCAGCAAGAGAAAAGTATCATGCTCTTCATAATGCCTATGAAGTCAAATCTGTAGGCAAGCCTACATTTTCAGTGACACCTTCTACACTAACATTAGCCAGCCATCACATTTTGGAAGGTAGTTAAATCACTCTTAACTCCTCCTCGCAACCTCACACCCCTGCTCTAAGTGTAGGTGGCTCCATGATTACAGACCCACTCAAAGTGGCTCCCCATTTCAGTTCCTTCTTCACTGACTGCTCCTCATCACTATTGGCCTCCCTCAATTTGGACCCGCAATCCCTGTCTCCACCTTCTTTCCCAACTTAGCTCCTCAGCGGCCACCTCCTTTGCTTTCCATCTGACTTCCCTGCAGAAGTCTACAAAGCCCTTATTGCCCTTAATCCAGCCAAGGGCAAATGATCCACAGGCCTGGACTCCAAATTGTTATACTTGATGGCTCCTGCCATTGATGTCCCCCTGGCCTCACTCTATAACCTGTCATTCTCGCTAGCCGCTATCCCCACCAATTGGAAGCATGCAACTGTCATCCCACTTCTCCAAAGGTGGTGACCCCTCTGCCCAGGGAATTACCACCCAATCTCTCTCCTCACTATCTTGGCCAAAATACAGGAAGGCCTAGTCCTCTCAAAGCTCTCCTCCTATCTCGATTTCTCTTTTTTTTCACACCTTACCAGTTAGGAAGTTCCACTTCACTACCACTTCTCTCCTAAGATTCTCTGATTCTATCCTCTCCGGTATGGATAGAGGCCATATTACCTTAGCCATTTTTGTCAACCTGGCTAAAGCCTTTGACACTGTCTCCTATCCCTCCTTCTATCCAAGCTCTCTCTCATGGGGCTCTCAAGCGAGGCCACCAGATGGTTTAATTCCTACCTAATAGGCAGATCCCAATCTGTCAGAATTAGCAATGCCAACTCTGCTTGCCTCCCTATTACCTCTGGCATACCACAAGGCTCTGTCCTTGGCCGCTTCTATTTTCCATCTTCCTCAACAACCTGCCCTCTGTTTGCCCTCACACATCAATTCACATATATGAGGATGATACAGTACTGTACACATCTGCCCCTCGACCTCTGATATAGTGACCAGACTCCAGCAGAACTTTAATGCAGTTCAGCACTGGTTTTGTGAAACTCAGCTTTTCTCAATGCCAAGAAAACTGTCTCTATGACCTCTGGCACAAAGCAGAGACTTTCAAGGCTGTCCTCTACTATCTCCTTCCACACTGGATGGGACCACTTTGAGACTTGTACCTCCTACAGAAATCTTGGGGTCTGGCTTGACCAGCACCTAGATGTCTCTGAACATATCATTACCATCCACAAAAGCTTCACCCCAAGCTGGGTGCATTGTACCATAATCGTAGATGCATCCCACTGCCAGCTCACCGTGCAATTGTGCAGAAGATGATTCTCCCATTTTCAACTCTGGGGACATAGTCTACAGTGATGCCCCTAAGTCCACTCTAGCCAGACTGGACACCCCTTCCACTCCTTCTGTCACTTTGCCCTTGACTGTCCACAACACACTCCTCACTGTGTCCAATATCAGAACCTTGACCTCCCTCGTTGCAGAACTGTCATCATGCTCACTGTGCCAGTCTCATGGCCAAATACTGGACTCAGTCCCTGCCCCCATCTTGCCTCTGTAGCTCAGCCCCTACCCTACAGGGCTACACACTGAGGAACAATGACTCACATCAGCAACCATTCCACTCTTGTCAACCTCATCGGGCAATCAGCATTCACATATCGCATGCCTAAACTTTGGAGCTCTCCCTCAGATATCCATCATGCCTTCCCCAGACAGCACCTTAACTCACTCCTCAAAAACACTACTACCCCATATGCATATACAACCACATGAGCTCATGACTTGTCTACAGGACCACCGAATGAGGTCTGAATTTCTACTACATACTGTTCCAATATGCCTTGGCACTGTAATTAAACCTGTAGCTATACCATTACTGTCTTATGCCTTGGTCTGCTGCCTGTTGTACTGCACTTTGCCTTGTAAGATTATCTCACAATTTGTCTTTTTATTTTATTTCTACTATCCTGTATGTTATTTGTTTTATGCCTCTCCATTATAATTCAACCTGTTCATATATCCTAAAGTCACATGTCATGTACAACTGCCTGTTCAACTGCCTGCAGTACTGCACTTTAACTTGTATGCCTGTATGATTATCAGTGTAATGCACATGTATAACCCTGTTTGTTCTCCCTTTCACCCTTCCCCAGGACACATCTGGAATTGAGCAGTAGTCTGCTCAGTATGCCTTCCTGATTAAACCTTTAAATAAATAAATATGTATATGAATGCAAATACCTCCTTTGGTGAAAAATGGAGTGATTCTTTTAGGTAACCACCTACATAATGCCCATCTGGTCTTATTTCAGACCCTCCCCTTATACCATATTCTTATGGCATTCCTCCTAGGTTCTGCCTCTTTTTGACCTGGCAAACAATTCCAACAGCAATGGGCCCTGGAAAGGGTTTCCTCAGACTTTCCAGCTTCCATGCCATCTACCTTTTCTTTTGAGGGTGCACCATTTATTTTCAATTGTTTATAAATCTGGAGGGAGGGGGTACCTGGCCAGTCATAACCCCTGTGGTCAATTTGTTCTTGGAAACAGTATTTGGAGATTCAGTAAAACTCAGTTCTGAAAAATCAGAAGGTTTTATTGTCTAAAATATTTGCAGGGTCCAGCCTAGTTGCAGATACCTGAAGCTGTACCGTGGGTAACATTCTGTACAGTTCTGCAAGATAGTTTCATTTGACCATTCAGGATCTGGGAGCCACTGCCCATCAGGCACCTTCTTCCAACTTGCTTCTCAAAGTGCTTTTCTGGGAACCATTGAGCAAAGGGTCCATGCTAAAGGCTTTAATGAGAATACATTTTGCATGACTGTAGCGTGGAGCGGGCCTGTGACTGATCCTTTGAACAACAAGGAACTTCTTCAGCAGAATCCTCACATAACTCTAGAGAAGTGAGGGAAATGTACCTTTTGCAGAGGTTAATGCTGCCTTTTGTACTTCATCCCTCTATCAGAAGAGTTTTGAGGTCTAAATTTGAGCAGAAAAAAGTGGACAATCCTGTTTGGGTATGTGGGTCAATTTGAAACAATGTGACAGTCTCGTTTGGGAGCTTTATAACACCAGAGGCATTGGTACTGTCTACTGTGATACTGAGGGTAGCTTGTAACCCAGGATCAACAGTAGTGGAGACATAGATAAGTTTAACATTTGCTTTTTTCTGCCCTAGACAGTACTTTGGAGTATTTCAGTATTAGGCTGTTGCACACAAGGCCCAGTCTGATCACTACTTTTTCATTCTCTAGTAAAATATTGCACCCTGCTTCCTGTGGCTCTAGGCACATTCTGTTCAGTGTTTTTACTGCCAGCTGCTAATTCATCTTGCAAAATCAAGTTACAGGTTTTACATTCTGTTCCAGTGTCGGGTGATCAGAGTGAGCAGTCAGCCCTTTGACGCTAGTGTGTCATTGCCAGAGTTGTCAGATGGGCCACAACCAATGTCAAGCAACTCCTGGTTTTCAGTTTTGTCAGTGCAGTTTTCAGTCTCACTGTGTACTGAGCAAGATGGCGCTTCTTCCTCTGCTAGCTTTGAAATCACCTTCAGTCATGAATTTATTGATGGGAAGCCACTTTGGCTTGTTGGAACATTCTTAGTAAGGCAATTCAGACTATGTATAGTCCATACTTGTGCTGAGGTCTTCTGTAGATAAAAATATTGTCTCCAACATCCTCCTCGATCATTTCAATTGCATTTTCCACCAATTCATCAGTCTCTTGTGATAAGAGGAGCGGAGGAGGAGGAGGCTAGCTCTCTGCCTCTGATACCACCATTTCAGCTCCACACTCTGGTGGCCATCCTGTGAGATGGCCAGTAATTCCCTACAGGTGAGTAGGAGAATTTTATTGATAGATATACTTCATTGCAAAACATAGTACAAAGTATATATCAATAAGTACAATAACATATTTAATAAAAGGGAAAAGAAACAATGTAATACATATGCAAAACATTATTGAAAATTATGTAGCAAAGCTTCTAAAGAATAATCCAAACTAAATAAAAAACCTAGTAAACAAAAAAAAAGAAAGGAAAAATAAACCATGACTTTGGTTATCTGGAATATTCAAAACACCTGTTATTTCAAAGAAACCTATCAAAACCAAGTCTCACAATTAACTCACAAATGCTTTACTTTTTGGGAGAAAAATATATGGTGTCCAACTGCATGGTTTTATGAATGGCTTTTCGAATGTTATTCAGTAATTCTAAATGGAGACAAATCTCTGTTCTAAGACCCACATGCAGCGGGATTGCAAAATAAAAAAATCTGATAATGACAACCACAACATATATTGTATCAACGTGGTATTTCCCAAAGGAGTTATCCAATGATCCACAAAGCAATGTAGTATAGCTGATATGTTGGAACTTGGGTTCACACCAACTATGCACCAAAAAGACCAGAATTGGACAATATACGACACTCCAAAATATATGTTATTGTTTCCAGTACCTGCCCTCAGGCATCCCTGAGGCAGTACTGTTCTGTCAACTGCTTATGTTTGCTGTTACTTTGACATTTAATCTCCATAATTTGATAGCCAGGTACAGTCCTACAAATGGGGGATTCTAGAGTTTCAAGGTGTTTATGAATGACCTGTTTATGGGTAGCAGGACAGGGGACTTTCTACTTCAGCTTGGCATTCTGATTGCAAGATTAACTGATATATGGATTTCCTATCCAAAATCTGGAAATGGTGGGGTCATGCACCATTTCATGGCCTGTTTTATACTATCTAGCCCATAGCAAGGGAGTCCAGCAAATCTACTCAGGAGCCAATGTTAGCAGACCAGGAAGGTATACAAAGCTGAAGCCGGGCTAAAACTGTATCTGTCCAAGTCCATACTCCTGGTTTTAAGGCTAGACTAACATTATACAAGAAAAATATACTCCTATAAAAGGCAACAGGATGTATTATACCCACCTCCTTTTCTATGGGGAGATAGAGGAATTCTCTCTTAATAGGGTTCAATCTGGATTCCCAAAATGCAGGAAAAACTCTAAATAGACCAGTGATGACACTTTGTGGGGAAGGGGGAACATATAACTCAAATATAAAAATATAGGGACTAAAAGGGTTTTAATCAGAACCATCCTAGATTTTTATAAAAGCTGCTGCATGTACCATCCATTTAATAACCTATTTGCCCTATCTACCCCTTTTCCCAATTCAGCTTAGAGATATCACCTGGCCAAAATCTATCCCCAGTATGGATATGGGGTCTTGAGCCACTGAATCCCTGCCAACATATCTTGGGGTGGAAGTGGGGTAGTCCCAAGGGTATCCCTTTACGTTTCCAACATTAATTTTGAACCAGATCAGGTCCAAAAGGTATCCAAAACATTAATCAAGGATACTGGGAAACTGATGAAGATAAAGTTAAAACTAAATCATCAGCATAGGCCAACACTTTCTTTGGAGGAGAATCAGAACTGCTAATACCCCAGCTATAGCTTCATCCTGAATCAACATACATATTAGTATGCCTATGCCAAAACATATAAGAGTGGGCTTAAGGGACACCCTGTCTTACTCCTCTGTTTACCCTAATCTTGTTCCCAAACCACCCATTCACATTCGGTGAGATATACACCCCATCATATATGCACTGAATCCATGTCACAAAGGCAGCAGGGATACCAAAGGCACTCAAGGTAGAAAACAGAAACTTATGGGACAGCCTGTCAAAGGCCTTCTCCTGGTCCAAGCTGAGCATTATTCCTGCAGTTGCTCAGCATCCCTTTATGAAAAAGTTCCTCAGAATAATGAGTATATCCATTGTCATCATCCTGGAATAGCACAGGTCTGGGAGGGGCTAATCAGGTAATGTGACACTCTGGACAAGTGAGATAACAGGATTCTGCTCAAACTTTTCAGGTCCATGTTAAGGAGACTGAGAGGGCACCAATTATCAATCACATCCTTGGCCCTTTTTGTGAATGAGCACTGAAATAGCCTCTTGCACTGAAGAAGCATACTGGGAAGTTTTTAAGATATGGTTAAATAAAAGGACAAGCACAGGAGCATTTCCTCCTGAATGCTTTGTTGAACCCAGATCCTAATCCATCAGATCCTGGAGCTGAGTGTGACATTAACTGGGAGATAGCCTGGGTGACCTCATCAGAGAAACATCCAAAATCAAAGTTTCAACATCTGATACAGACACCTGTAGCAAATTCAATGCTGCAAGCATTTCTTGAGGATCATGTTTAGGAGAGGAGTGACCAAACAAACTGTCTATATATGTTTCTACTACAGTCAATATGTCCTGCAGGGAACATACTGATTGTTCTGTAGGGGACATCATCATTTAATGAGCTTTACTGACTGTTTCAGCACAATGAGTTGAGAATTATTTAAAGCAGAATCACTTAATTTCCTCTTATGTACTCATTATAATCTTCAATACTATAGATTAGTCATTTGTTATTAACCCTTCTGTTCTTTCAATTTAATATAAAATATATATAATTCTTCAGAAACAAATCAATGCTTTGTAATAAAACTAAAATTAGAGCTTAACATATTATAAACCTTCATGTAATGTTTCAACTAATACAGCATCAACTGTAAACTGACCTTTCTTTCATAAAAGTTTCCAAACCTGAGATGAATTAATCCCTATAAGTCCCTTTACAGGAAAAATTCTAAGGCATCAATTTTAAACAGGATTCCATTCTCAGTGTTACCTCAAACTTTATCAAATGCAGACAGAAGTAGAGCAGAGCTAGACAAGAGGTATTGGCTGAATACTAATATATTCAGTTATATGGTAGCCATTCAACTGGAAAACTTAAAGATAGAGTGTTAACACAAAAATACCTGTAAAAAGAAAACAGAGAAATGGTCAATAACCAAGTGTCAGCTGACTTGATCTTCTCTCACTCCCCATGCTTTGCTACAGAGGCAGAAGTCAGTTTTACAAAAAACAAACCATACTGACAAGGCATATGGATTTTGGCATACTGTATTGCTACCAGGGTATCTTTGAGAAGAGGGACACAGTATGTACACCTAGTAGTGTAGTTTTCCTTGTAAAACTGCTTCAACTTCACTGTACTGCAGTGTGAGTCACTCCTCCACCATATTGTAATGTGAACAGTACAGCCCTGTGTCCGCAGAAACACCAGGCTTGCTACAGAAGCTCTGGTACATCCTGCAGTTTCCAGCTGCTCAGAATGCAAAAACTAGCTGCAGAAGACAGTAATGCAATACAATTCCAGAATCAATGCAAGAAGGGTAATTTAAGCATGATTGTGAAAAGGACTGGGAAAGGTGGTGACAGCAACTCAGTCTTTTCTCAATCCCCATGCTTTGTTACAGAGGCAGAAGTAAGTCAATGTTACAAAAACATACTGACAAGGCTTTTGGTTCAGCATAATGCATTGCTAATGTAGGGGTGTCTTGGAAGGAGAACACAATATATACATTGTGTACTGGTAGTTTTCCTTGCAACACAGAACTTGCACTAGCACATCCCCCTGCTCCACTCTGGCCACTTGCACTGGTGCAGTGCCACTGCACCATGCACACTGTGGTGGCCAGGGTGCGATATTCAACGATGCTGTGCCATGGCACAGCTCGCTGAAATATCACCCAGTCAATGCCCCTCGCTGTCAAGTTGCACTGTTCCCAGGCTTGCGCCACAGCCTGGTGCAGTTTGAATATCTGGGCATCAATGTATATTCATTGTATACCATGTGTTTATTGTGTACCCCACTGTTTTCTTTGCTGTATGCTGTCTGGAACTCCCCTGTTAGAATATGTTAGTTTTGTCTGTAACTCTCCAGGGTCATTGAATAAAAAATTCAGCACTCCAATACTCCAGAAATTCAGAGAGATATTTTATTGCAAAACATTTTTTTGTGCAATACTTATGGAATTGTAAGAAAAACAAGTTAGTGAAATCAAGCAAAATTTCTGCTTCACTTCCTTAGCCGGCCCTCAGTGCTTTGGGGGCTATGCCACCCTTCATCAGGAGGCATCCTCGGGTTGTGCCTGATAGTAGACAATGTTGTTGTTTAGTGCACTTACCCGGTCAACCAAAACTAACTAAATAAATAAAATCTAAAAGAAATATCCATCATCTTTATAAGAAGAGTGGAGATTGAAAATTGACCAGTTCAAATCTTAAGACCTCTGCAGGCACTGACTGAGGGATGGACAGTACACAGTAAAATCATAGAATTGAGCCGACTGAAAAAGACCATTTGGCCCATTGAGTCTGCCAGGAGAGCACCGCTCCTCTCTTTTACCTACCGCCCCTCTGGCCTCTCTCCCATCCCTTTCCTAGTCCATGTAGTTATCCCATGCCTTTTGAATTCCTCCACTGTATCTACCTCCACTCTCCATTCTGGCAACCTGTTCCATGGTTGTACAACTCTCTCTCTGAGAAATAACACCTTCTCACATCCCCTAAATCTTCCCCCACTCCAGCTTATATGCATGCCCTCTGGAGGTTTTGTTTTCGCTCTGTCTGAAGATGCTGGCCCCTTAACCTTATTTATTCCCTTCATATACTTGAATAAATATCTTGTTTAATAATATCTCCAGGGATTCAAATTGGCTGAACCCCAGGTGGCTTAGCTAGCTGCTGCCAATCATTATTTGCAGTTGTATTTCTGTTATATTTTTGATGGGATTTTGTGTATGTTAAATGACACAAGAAAATACCAGTGTTAAGAAAAGGGGTCATATATTTATTTATTTATTTGCTTTTGGTAACCGGGTAAGCACACTAGACAATACTGTCTATTTTCAGGTATGAAAATAGAAAGAGAGAATAGACTTTTCAAATGTATGATTTTGATCTATGACCAGGAACCAGCTGCTTACCAGGAAGCTAAATTACACTCCAAAGGGAGTGGAATTGCCTTATAAACTTAATTGAGTGAAGCAGAGGTAATAAAAAAGTTTCAGGAGATAAATCTTTGCACTTCAAAGGCAGGATGCCTGGGAACCAGGATTTGGAAACAGCCATTCCTGACAGAATGGTGTCTTAAGAGCTACAATTACAATTTACAATTTCAGAATTACAATACAACTTACAATTGTCTTACAAGAGTTATATTGTATGGCAGTAGGACATCAAAGGCACCAATTCTAAAATGTTATTAATGTAAGCATAAGCTTGTTTTATTGGCTGAATACTTTTTCAGATTGTAACTGTTTTCATTAAGACATTACTATTAAATGTATATCTGTATTATTGTAAATATGTATGGTGTTTAATATAGTATGCTCTTTTGATTATTTGTTTTAATGTTCTACTTGTCGCCTGTGAAAATGGGCAGTTTGCACATCTTAACTAAGTATAAAAAAATAAAATGAAATGAAAATGAAATATGCTAGGAAGTGGTTATATAAGAACTTAAATAAAAAAATGATTCCTAGAATTTTGGGAATGTGCAAGAGTAACATCTACTAGCCTAAAAGTTAGGACCAGAACAGGGATTTTGGCCTACTATTTAAGATGCTTTGAATCAGAAGCAAGACCTCTTTTCCTGGAACATTTCAAGGACACCCTTTCTGAAAAGACACAGATCAAACTGCCAGAAGACACTGAAAGCCAGTGGCTGAAGAAAAGGAAAGGACTTTTCAGACTTCACTTATTCTTCTGGACTTCAGTTCACTGCAAACTTAACATAGAAATTAGATAAAAGTTATAGTGTATTTTTACTGTATATGCCCACTTTATTTGTGTTATTCTGTGACCAAATTTCTAAATCTTTTAGTTGTAACTATATGATAATTAATTAAATATTTAGTAAAACATTTGTTTTAAAGAAACCTGCCTGAGCGAGATTTTTATATTGTGTATGATTGTGGGGCATTTAGTAATAATCTGTGACCAAACTACTATTGCTAGGGTGCCACCATAAGATACCAATCAAACAAGACCTGTAAAGGGAAATCTGGGTAAAGATAGGAGAATACCAAAGACTTGGGGAAGAGTATGTGGGGATTGGAACCAGGTTACTGCATGCACAGTGGGAGAAGACAAAATCAGGGTCATGAGATTACTTTGAAGAGCTCGTAATGCCTGGATCTTCCCCTTGTGCAACAACTGACAAGGGTTCTCATTTGGCTACAAGACTGAGACTGGTATTGCACCCTTATCCAGAGTAAAGATGGAGCCCTGGGACCTCATGTGAGTGATCAGTCGTGAACTCAGTGAGCACTTTCAGAGGACACAAGGAGGGTATTCCTGTTTCCCTCCTGTCACTGATTACACTTAGGTGTGGGCACTATGAACTCAGTAGATCTGACCCCTATGAGTGGGTTCATGACAGATTTGGTGCACAGGGTGGGATCCAAGAGATCTGGTGGCATAGTATTATGATTTGAGAGATATTGGTGGCACAGGCATAACAGCTGGATTTGGGGCCAGTGTATCAGATTGATAAACTGAAAACAATACACACACAAAACAGGGCAGAGATTTGGAAAAAACAATATGGTTACAGCATAAAGTTTCCTACCCTGATTTTTTTTGGGGGTCAGTGTAAGTGTAGCAGTAGTTAGGGAAGAAGATGGCTTCCAACTACAGTGAATACACTGCAAACCACCTAAGGCAGTTGTGTCAGGACAGAGGAGTCCAGTATGATAGGTGAACCAAAAGGAACCTCGGGAGGCTGTCATGACAGTCGATGAGCAAGCAGTTGCCACGAACCTTGAGTCATGGCAAGTGACTGAAAGGGACCAGACCTTGGGTGTGGGGATTTCTGGAGATGTTCATGTCCAGTCCCACGAAAGAGGACAGTGAGACCAGAGGGAATCCAGAGCCATGTCAGCAGCTCGACATGAGGAAACTGAGATGCAAGAAAAGACATCATCAGAAGTAACTTGCCATGCAAGAAAGACAGTTTCAGAGAGAGGCAGAGGAAAAGCAGAACCAAAGAGAGGATGAGGAGAAAGAAAAGCAGCTTCAGACAGAGGCCAAGAAGGAAAAAGAAGGCAGCAGCACCAAGAGAGTTTGAACTGGAGAAGCTAAGACTCCAATGACCAGTGCCAAAGGATGTAAGTAGCAGGGTGAACCTGAAAATCCAGGCCGGGTATAAGTTAAATCAAATAGCTGAATTTAAAGAGGGGAAGATATGGATGCATTTTGAATCTGTTTGAAAAGGTCTGTATTCAGAACCAGGGCACCTGTGAGTCCTGAAGCTTCTAGCTATCCCCATTACTACTGGTAAAGGTGTGGAGGTGCTAGCCAACGGGCAATCAGGACAGTAGCATTATGAGAAACTTAGAGCCACTTTGCTTAACAATTATGAACTAACTCCTGAGGCCTACAGGGTTAAATTCCAGAAACTCTGAAAAACCCTGATATGAGCTTTGAGGAACTCACCACAAAGCAATGTCAGTTTTAAAACATTGGTGGAAGGAGGTAGAAGCAAACTCTGTAGGAAAATTAAATAGGTTGCACTTTTAGAGTAGTTCTTTGGGCTTGCCCAGCAGAGTTGAAAACCTGGCTAGAGAACCAAGACCCACAAACAGCACAGTAAGCTGCTGAGCTCTCAGATCACTATGCCAGAAGCAGGCCTGCTCTGAAAGGAAGAGGGGCAGGTGCTGCAGGGTAAAAGGGAAAGCGTGCCTTCAGGGAAGCTAAAATCCTCACTGACTCCGCTGAAAGGAGAAGTCCCAAGTTACCAAAAAGGAATTTCATAGATAAAAGAAATGATGACTGTTGGTTTTGTAAACAGCCAGGGCATCTTGCTAGACAGTGTCCCAAAAGGCACAGAGTGGACAAAGTGGTGCTCAACAGAGGGTGCACTGTGTATTCCTGAAAGCATGCCTGTAAACATGAGGGAGCACATACATCCATTTACTGTAAATGGGTGCAGACTCATGAGTTAAGGGACATGGGGTTGTCTACGGCAGGGTTTGGTGTGTGTGGTTACTTGCAGTCAGATGGCTAACTGCCCCTGTAGTTCCCTGAATAACACAGAAGCCCCTGTGGAAAGAATAGGAGGCTTGTTCCCAGCACGTGTCTCCTGACCTGGAGAATAGCGACAGGGAGGTGGGACTTCCCCAGGTAGCCATTCGTAAACCAGCTACAGAAGGTTACTCTGTGGAGGGAGGGTAACCAATGGTCAGAAGGTTAGGGATGGCAGTGACCCTGAATGCCCTGATGCTAGAGCTATGGACCCCAGATTAGGAACTGAAGGGGACATATTCTATGCTTTGGGAAAATGTGAGGAATTTGCTGCTGCTCAGAGGACTGATCCTAGTTTTCAGAGGCTGAGGGCTTGTGCAGAATCTGATGGGACACAGGGAGGTGACATGAGACATAGAATATTTTGGGACAACAGACTGTTGTATACCCAGGATGGGAGGACAGAGGAGGGGTGATGGCAGTCAGCTTGTCATTCCCAGGGGTATCATGAGAGATTACTCAAGTTCACTTACGACATCCCCATGTCCGGACATCTGTGCATCATGCACACCATGCAGTGATTGATCTAGAATTTCTATTAGCCCAACTTCACCCAGCAGGTGAAGGAATGCTGCAGGTCTTGTCACTGATGTCAACAAATACGGAAGCAGGTAGCAAAACCCAAACTGCCCTAATTTCTTGCCCATTGTGAAAGAGCAAATCCAGAGGGTTGGAATGGATATTGTGGGACCTTTGAGTAACCCAAGCTCCTCTGGGAAAAAGTTTATCCTGACAGTGTCGATTATGCCACCCAATAACCAGAGATGGTCTCCTCTTCTCACTTAGGGCAGACAAAGTGGCAGACACCTTGTTAGGGATTTTCTCCTGTGTTGGATTTCACAGGAGGTTATCAATGAGCAAGGGGTACCTTCATGTCAGACCTGATTAAATGTTTGTAGGAGAAGTGTGGGTTGGTGCAGAGACGCATGACATTTATCACCCCACAAGCCAATGGGCTTGTGGAACATTTTAATGCTACCCTAAAATCAATGCTCCAAGCATTTGCTGAACAGCATGGGATGAACTTGGAGAAATACCTTCCACACATGTTTGCATACAGGAGGTGCCCAAGAGTCTATTGGGTTACCCCTTCAAACTCTTACATGGATGCAGGGTGACTGGGCCTCTAGACTTGATCTGGGAAGACTGGGAAGGCAGGCACACCACCCAGGGATGCCCATAGTGGAGTATGTCCTAAGTTTAGGAGAAACTGAAGAAGCTTATGGGTGGCCAAAGCAACCTGTCAGCTGCCCAACAGAAGCACAAAATCTGGTATGACCGTAGCCAGAGCTTGCTCATACAGTCCTGGCACCTTGCTGCAGTAATAAATGTGCTACTTTATTTAAGACATTTTTTGCCTGGTGAATTATTGCGGGCAAAGTGCAGAGCATCTTTTTTTCTTCTTGCTCATACAGTGCAGGCCAGGAAGTAATAGTCCTAATACCAGTCTGGAAGGACAAGCTGCAGGCTGAGTAGGACCATATAAGGTAGTCTGACAGGTTAATGATGTAAATTATATTGTGGAACTGCCTGACAGAGACATACCCATAGGATGTACCATTTATTTATTTATTGATTGATTTATTGAATTTTGTTGACCGGTAAGCCCACTGGTAAGCAACTGTCAACATGATAAAGCCATAGACAATAGGGACAACATGGTATTTTGCAGTGTGTAGTCCTGAAGAGGGATGGATGAAGAAGACCCCTACTGGACTTGCTAGAGGAAAGCAAGCAGGAGTCATCTGGGAGGCAATCAAACTGTCACCCCAGTTGACCCCAGAGAAGTTCCAGAAAGTGAGGTAGGTTTTAGAGGATTTTTCCCTTTGTTTACAGCCAAGCCTGGATGAACCCCTTAGCGACATACCGATACAGACATGGGGATGCAAGCATCCATACAGTAGACAACCTACCAAGTGTCTGAGGCCATCCTGAAGGACATTAGAGGAGGTGGAGGAAATGTTGGATTTAGAGGTAATCCAGAATTCCCACAGTACATGGGCCTCACCCGTAGTACTCATTCCTAAGTCAGATGGCTCTACTCACTTTGGTGGACTATCATGGACTAAAAGCATTCATGAAGTTGGATGCCCACCCAATGCCATGGATGGATTAACTACTGGACAAGTTGAGAGGGGGATACACCTACCACAACTGATCAGACAAAAAGGGTACTGGCAGGTGGAGTTACTGTTAGAGCTACAGAACGGTCAGTCTTCATCACTCTAATGAGATTATTCAAGTTCCAGCTAATGTCTTTGAATGAAGAATGCTCCTGCCTCTTTCCAAACTTTGATCAACCAGGTGTTACATGGTACTGAAGAGTATGCAGTGGCTTATCTGGATGATTCTGCCATATTCTATATCAGCTGGAAGGAATACCTGTTCCACCTGAAGAAAGTGTTGAGCAGGATACAGAGGTCAGGGCTCACTGTAAATGCCAAAAGTGCCAGATGTCTATGGTGGATGTGGCATACCTAGGAACAAAGTGTGGTGGGATCAGCTTCATTCCAATCAAGCAAAGACTGAGGCGATAGAGGCATGGCCCATGCTGGAAACCCAGAAGCAGGTTAGGGCTTCCTATCCACTGCAGGGTACTACCAAAAGTTTGTGCCCAATAACAGTACCCTGGTAGCTTACCTGTCTAGTTTTCTAAATGAAAGACAGCCCAAAGGGGTAAAGTGGATCCAGCCTCAGAAATGCCTCCGTATGGCTAAAAGAGACACCTGTGCAGTGCCCCTGTGTTAGCCAGTCCAGATTACACTAAGCAGTTTGCAGTACAGATGGATGCCTCAGATGTGTGGGTGTGAGCAGTCCTCAGGCAGACCTCTAATTATGGAAATGACCACCCAATCGATATACCTGAGAAAAATGGTACTTCCCAGGGCAGGCACCTGAGGATGAATGACCTGTCTGAAAATGGGATCAGAGCAGTGCAACAGGAGTTTGTGGAGTTGGGTGGGCCTTAGACAAGTAGCACACACAGTAACTTTCGGAAGTGCTACCTGTCTATGGCATGGATGAGACTAGGTACTCCGCACCATGATATTCAATGACTGGTTGAAAAACTGGTGCAGAGCTTAGGGATTTGGCTTCATTGGGGACTGGGCAGCCACCTGAGGGATGCAGGCCTATACAGGCATGATGGTCTGCATCTATCCAGGAGGGGAACCAGGATCCTAGATGATAGGTTTAAATGCTTCATTGGCAGCATTTAAACAAGCCAAGGGGGGCGCCACTGAAAAGGAGAAGGGAAAATCCTAACCCCCAAAAAAATCAGGGTAGTTAGTGAGGTAAATACCAAGATAGAGATGTCAATAGGGAGAAGGGAAGGGTAAGTGGAGAAAAGACAAAGGCAGTAAGGACAAGGATGGGGCAAAAAGAAATAAAGCCATAAAGAAATGGAGGGTAATGAGTACCAATGCCCCTAGTCTAGGTAAAAACTCCCAAAATTGTGGCCTTGATGGAAGAAGGATGCCTGGACATCATGGCAGTCACAGAAACATGGTACTCAGAGAACCATGACTGGGATGTCAACATACCAGGGTACACAACCTACAGGAGGGACAGTGAGGGAAGAAGAGGAGGAGGAGGAGTAGCTCTCTATGTAAAGGAAGGGATCAAACCAACAGAACTAAAGGGTAAAGGGGAGGAGTGGAGGCACTGTGGGTCACCCTGGAGACAGGAAATATCGCCACAATCAGCACAGGGGTTGTATACAGACCCCATCTCAGGGGAGGAAATAGAAAAGGAATGATAGAAGGCATCCTTGGGATGGCAGAGAAAAGGGAGATATTGCTGATGGGAGACCTGAATATGCCAGATGTTAACTGGAGCACTGTTGCTGCAACCACATCCAAGAGTAGGGCCATTCTTGATGCCATACAGGAGGCATGCCTCAGACAGCTAGTTTTGGAACCCACTCGGAGGAGCGATCTTAGACCCAGTACTCTCAAATGGGGAAGAAGAGAGGATCTCTGATCTTGAAATGAGTAGCCATCTGGGAACAAGTGACCACCACACAGTGTGGTTCATGATAAACTTAGCTGTAGAGTGAAGCCACACAAAAGTGAAGGTACTGGACTTCAGGAGGGCTGATTTTGTCCAAATGGAGAGTGCCTCAGAAAAGCACTAGCAAACAAGTAAGAAGGTGGGTGGATCAACAATGGGGAACATCAAACCGCCATCACAGAGGCAACAAGCCTTTGTGTTAAGCAACTAAACCAATCAAAAGAAAGAAAAACACTATGGCTCTCAAAAGAAGTGGCGGGAAGGTAAGGAGAAAATATAGTATTCATGAAGTATAAGGAAACACAGAAGGAGCAGGACAAAGAACTGTACCAGTTAAAGTAGAAGGAAGCGAAGGCAGTCAGAATAGCAAAGGCCCAAATCGAGGAAAAGATAACCAACTTGGTTAAGAAGGGTGATAAAACCTTTTATAGGTACATTAGGAGCAAAGAAAGACTAAGGCAGAAGGTGGTTGGGCAGAGAGCGACAGTGAAAAGCAGGGATACTGAACGAATACTTTGATAGGGGGTAGTCCTTTCACAGAAGAAAAGGTTCTGAAAGAACTCTTAAAACTGAAGGTGGATAAGGCAATGGGGCCTGATGGAATTCACCTCAGAATTCTAAAAGAACTAAGGGAAGAACTAGTAACACCACTGTCTACCCTTTTAAATAAATAATGGGAGGATGGTGTGGTACATGAGGACTGGGGAGGGCGGATGTGATTCCCTTCACAAAAGTGGGAACAAGAGAGAGACAGGAAACTACAGACCTGTCATTTTACCTCAGTGGTAGGGAAAATGATGGAATCACTTCTGAAGGAAAGAATTGTTGAGTACCAGAGGCCAGTGGGGCATAGAACCCAAGACAGCATGGATTCACAGCTGGAAGGTCATGTTCAGACAAATATAATTGATTTCTTTGACTGGATAACCAAAGTAGTAGAAGGAGGGAGGGGCTGTGGGCATGGCCTACCTGAACTTTAGCAAGGCATTTGACACTGTTCCACACAAAAGATTAATAAACAAATTAGTCAGCCTGGGAGTGGGTCCCAGGGTAGTAGCCTGGTTTGACACTGGCTGGACAACAGGACACAGCAGTAATAGTAAATGGAGTCCACAGTGAAGAAAGGAGGGTTACTAGTGGGTACCACAGGGTTCAGTACTGGGGCCGGTCCTTTATAATGTCCTTATAAGTGACATTGCAGAGGGACTGGAAGGAAAGTATGTCTCTTGCAGATGACACAAAGATCTGCAACAGAGTTGATATGCAAGGTGGGGTGGAAAGGATGAAAAGGGACTTGGCAAGGTTGGAGAAATGGTCAAATGTATGGCAGCTTAGATTCAACACAAAGAATTGCAAAGTAATGCACCTGGGAAACAAAAACTCAGGGAAAGATTACACAATGGGGGTGAGATACTGACAACAATGAAAATGGAAAGGGAACTGGGGTAGTCATATCAGATGAAACAGCAGAAAACAGGAAGTTGTTGGCCTCTGTACAGACAGTTGGTAAGACTACATTTGGAGTACTGTGTACAGTTCTTAAAACCCCATCTCCACAAAGACATAGACACGGAGGAGGCTGTCCAGAGGAGGGCACTAGAATGGTGCAGGGTCTGCACCACAAGATATATGAAGAAAGACTAAAGGAGCTTAAGATGTATAGCCTCGAGGAAAGGAAGGAGAGGGAGGACATTATAGAAACTTTCAAATTCAAGGAATCAACAAAGTCCAAGAGTGTAGCATCTTTCAGAAAAGAGATGTGCAAGAACAAGGGGCACAATTTGAAGATAGAGGGGGACAGCTCAGAGGTAATGTGAGGAAGCATTTCTTCACAGAGAGGGTTGTAGATGCATGGAACAGCCTTCCTGAGGAGGTCGAGAGTCAAAAACAGTGGGGAATCTAAGAATGCATAGACAGACATAAGGCAATTCTAGTGGGGGGTAGCAGGAAGTAGGCTGTTGGTTAACTAGGATCTGCTGTTTATCTGTTAGGTAGGGATATGGACAGACTAGGGGGGCCAAGTCAATCAATCAATCAATCAATCAAAATCTTTATTTATTCAGGCGGACATCATTGAGCAAAGCTTATTTACAAGATGGACCTGATAGGTCGAGAAACAACATGAAGGTACAATAACAGACATATACAAAAACTTTCTAAATGAGCAGATGCAATAATATAAACATAAATACAAGCAGGGTAGCAGAGATTTCAAGCTCCAGAATAGATTAAATCAGACAGTTACGACTGAAAAGTGGAAAGTGTTGGGGTTGTTGAAGCAACCTCTGAAAAGAGAAGACATGGGGCTGGTGGGAGT